>CAKAOJ020000072.1:2673187-3938875 GCA_916701645.2 Sebastolobus alascanus | reverse complement strand
AATTTATGAAAAAAGTCATAGTATTGTGTCGAAATTTTTTTCGAAAAAAAGTCATAGTATTGTTGTCGAAAATTTTCACAAAAAAAGTCATAGTATAGTATGTCAAATTTTATGAAAAAAGTCATAGTATTGTATGTCGAAATTTATGAAAAAAAAAAGTCATAGTATAGATGTCAAAGTTTATGAAAAAAAGTCATAGTATAGATGTAATTTTTTTGAAAAAAAGTCATAGTATTGTATGTCGAAAATTTATGAAAAAAAGTCATAGTATTGTATGTCGAAAATGCTATGAAAAAAAGTCATAGTATAGTATGTCAAATTTTATGAAAAAAGTCATAGTATTGTCGAAAATTTTCATGAAAAAAAAGTCATAGTATAGTATGTCAAATTTTATGAAAAAAAAGTCATAGTATTGCATGTCGAAAGTTTTATGAAAAAAAAGTCATAGTATAGCATGTCGAAAGTTTTATGAAAAAAAAGTCACAGTATTGTATGTCGAAAATGTTTTGAAAAAAAGTCATAGTATAGCATGTCGAAAATTTTATGAAAAAAAAGTCATAGTAAAGTATGTCAAATTTTATGAAAAAAGTCATAGTATTGTGTCGAAATTTTTTTCGAAAAAAAAGTCATAGTATTTGTCGAAAATTTTCACGAAAAAAGTCATAGTATAGTATGTCAAATTTTATGAAAAAAGTCATAGTATTGCATGTCGAAAGTTTTATGAAAAAAAAGTCATAGTATTGTATGTCGAAAATTTTCAAAAAAAAATTCATAGTATAGTATGTCAAATTTTATGAAAAAAGTCATAGTATTGCATGTCGAAAGTTTTATGAAAAAAAAGTCATAGTATAGCATGTCGAAAGTATTATGAAAAAAAGTCATAGTATAGTATGTTAATTTTTTTCGAAAAAAAAGTCATAGTATTGTATGTCGAAAATTCTATGAAAAAAAGTCATAGTATAGTATGTTGAAAATTTAAAAAAAAAAGTCATAGTATAGTATGTCGAAAATTTTCAAAAAAAAAGTCATAGTATAGTATGTCAAATTTTATGAAAAAAGTCATAGTATTGTCGAAAATTTTCATGAAAAAAAAGTCATAGTATAGTATGTCAAATTTTATGAAAAAAAAGTCATAGTATTGCATGTCGAAAGTTTTATGAAAAAAAAGTCATAGTATAGCATGTCGAAAGTTTTATGAAAAAAGTCATAGTATTGTATGTCGAAAATGTTTTGAAAAAAAGTCATAGTATAGCATGTCGAAAATTTTATGAAAAAAAAGTCATAGTAAAGTATGGCAAATTTTATGAAAAAAGTCATAGTATTGTGTCGAAATTTTTTTCGAAAAAAAAGTCATAGTATTGTTTGTCGAAAATTTTCACGAAAAAAGTCATAGTATAGTATGTCAAATTTTATGAAAAAAGTCATAGTATTGCATGTCGAAAGTTTTATGAAAAAAAAGTCATAGTATAGCATGTCGAAAGTATTATGAAAAAAAGTCATAGTATAGTATGTTAATTTTTTTCGAAAAAAAAGTCATAGTATTGTATGTCGAAAATTCTATGAAAAAAAGTCATAGTATAGTATGTTGAAAATTTAAAAAAAAAAGTCATAGTATAGTATGTCGAAAATTTTCAAAAAAAAAGTCAGTATAGTATGTCGAAAATTTTATGAAAAAAAAGTCAGTATAGTTTGTCAAATTTCATGAAAAAAAAGGTCATAGTATTTTATGTCGAAAAGTTTTACGAAAACAAAGTCATAGTATTGTATGTCGGAAATTTTTTCGAAAAAAAAGGCATAGTATTGTATGTCCAAAATTCTATGAAAAAAAGTCATAGTATAGTATGACGAAAATTTTCACAAAAAAAAAGTCATAGTATAGTATGTCAAATTTTATGAAAAAAGACATAGTATTGTATGTCGAAATTTTTTTTCGAAAAAAAAGTCAGTATTGTATGTCGAAAATGCTATGAAAAAAAGTCATAGTATTGTATGTCGAAAATGCTATGAAAAAAAGTCATAGTATAGTATGTCAAATTTTATGAAAAAAGTCATAGTATTGTCGAAAATTTTCATGAAAAAAAAGTCATAGTATAGTATGTCAAATTTTATGAAAAAAAAGTCATAGTATTGCATGTCGAAAGTTTTATGAAAAAAAGTCATAGTATAGCATGTCGAAAGTTTTATGAAAAAAAAGTCATAGTATAGTATGTCAATTTTTTTCGAAAAAAAAGTCAGTATTGTATGTCAAATTCTATGAAAAAAAGTCATAGTATAGTATGTCGAAAATTTTCAAAAAAAAAAGTCATAGTATAGTATGTCGAAATTTTATGAAAAAAAGGTCATAGTATAGTTTGTCAAATTTCATGAAAAAAAGTCATAGTATTGTATGTCGAAAAGTTTTACGAAAAAAAAGTCATAGTATTGCATGTCGAATATTTTATGAAAAAAAAGCTATAGTATTGTATGTCGAAAATGTCATGAAAAAAAGTCATAGTATTGTACGTCGAGAATTCTATGGAAAAAAAGTCATAGTATTGTATGTCGAAAATTTTTCCGAAAAAAATCATAGTATAGTATGTCGAAAATTTTATGAAAAAAAAGTCATAGTATAGTATGTCGAAAATGTTTTGAAAAAAAGTCATAGTATAGCATGTCGAAAATTTTATGAAAAAAAAGTCAGTATAGTTTGTCAAATTTCATGAAAAAAAAGGTCATAGTATTGTATGTCGAAAAGTTTTACGAAAACAAAGTCATAGTATTGTATGTCGAAATTTTTTTCCAAAAAAAAGTCATAGTATTGTATGTCCAAAATTCTATGAAAAAAAGTCATAGTATAGTATGACGAAAAGTTTTACGAAAACAAAGTCATAGTATTGTATGTCTAAAATTTTTTCGAAAAAAAAGTCATAGTATTGTATGTCCAAAATTGTATGAAAAAAAGTCATAGTATAGTATGACGAAAATTTTCACGAAAAAAAAGTCATAGTATAGTATGTCAAATTTTATGAAAAAAGACAGTATTGTATGTCGAATTTTTTTCGAAAAAAAAGTCATAGTATTGTATGTCGAAAATGCTATGAAAAAAAGTCATAGTATTGAATGTCGAAAATGCTATGAAAAAAAGTCATAGTATAGTATGTCAAATTTTATGAAAAAAGTCATAGTATTGTCGAAAATTTTCATGAAAAAAAAGTCATAGTATAGTATGTCAAATTTTATGAAAAAAAAGTCATAGTATTGCATGTCGAAAGTTTTATGAAAAAAAAGTCATAGTATAGCATGTCGAAAGTTTTATGAAAAAAAAGTCATAGTATTGTATGTCAAATTCTATGAAAAAAAGTCATAGTATAGTATGTCGAAAATTTTCAAAAAAAAAAGTCATAGTATAGTATGTCGAAAATTTTCAAAAAAAAAGTCATAGTATAGTTTGTCAAATTTCATGAAAAAAAAGTCATAGTATTGTATGTCGAAAAGTTTTACGAAAAAAAAGTCATAGTATTGTATGTCGAATATTTTATGAAAAAAAAGTTATAGTATTGTATGTCGAAAATGTCATGAAAAAAAGTCATAGTATTGTACGTCGAAAATTCTATGGAAAAAAAGTCATAGTATTGTATGTCAAATTTTATGAAAAAAAAGTCATAGTATTGCATGTCGAAAGTTTTATGAAAAAAAAGTCATAGTATAGCATGTCGAAAGTTTTATGAAAAAAAAGTCATAGTATAGTATGTCAATTTTTTTCGAAAAAAAAGTCATAGTATTGTATGTCAAGTTTTAAAAAAAAAAGTCATAGTATAGTATGTCAAATTTTATGAAAAAAGTCATAGTATTGTGTCGAAAATTTTTTCGAAAAAAAAGTCATAGTATTGTCTGTCGAAAATTCTATTAAAAAAAGTCATAGTATAGTATGTCGAAAATTTTCACGAAAAAAAAGTCATAGTATAGTATGTCAAATTTTATGAAAAAAGTCATAGTATTGCATGTTGAAAGTTTTATGAAAAAAAAGTCATAGTATAGCATGTCGAAAGTTTTATGAAAAAAAAGTCATAGTATAGTATGTCAATTTTTTTTCGAAAAGTCATAGTATTGTATGTCGAAAATTTTCAAAAAAAAATTCATAGTATAGTATGTCAAATTTTATGAAAAAAGTCATAGTATTGCATGTCGAAAGTTTTATGAAAAAAAAGTCATAGTATAGCATGTCGAAAGTTTTATGAAAAAAAGTCATAGTATAGTATGTTAATTTTTTTCGAAAAAAAGTCATAGTATTGTATGTCGAAAATTCTATGAAAAAAAGTCATAGTATAGTATGTCGAAAATTTTAAAAAAAAAGTCATAGTATAGTATGTCGAAAATTTAAAAAAAAAAAGTCATAGTATAGTATGTCGAAAATTTTATGAAAAAAAAGTCAGTATAGTTTGTCAAATTTTAAAAAGTCATAGTATAGTATGTCGAAATTTAAAAAATAGTATAGTTGTCAATTGAAAAAAAAGTCAGTATGTATGTCAAATTAAAAAAAAAGTATAGTATGTAAAATTTAAAAAAAAAATCATATTATAGAAATTTTAAAAAAGTCATGTATAGTCAAAATTTTAAAAAAAGTATATTTGTAAATTTAAAAAATAGTATTGCATAATTTTGAAAAAAGCATAGAGATGTCGAAATTAAAAAAATAGTATGTATGTAATTTTTAAAAAAAAGTCATAGTATGTATGTCAATTTTAAAAAAAAAAGTCATAGTATAGTATGTCAAATTTTAAAAAAAAGTCATAGTATATTGTCGAAAATTTTGAAAAAAAAGTCATAGTATGTATGTCGAAATTTATAAAAAAAAGTATAGTTGTCAAAATTTTATGAAAAAAAATCATAGTATGTATGTCAAATTTTATAAAAAAAATCATAGTATGATGTCAAATTTTTAAAAAAAAATTATAATGTCGAAATTTATGAAAAAAAAATAGTATAGTATGTCAAAATTTTTTGAAAAAAATCATAGTATTGTATGTCAAAATTTTAAAAAAAAGTCATAGTATGTATGTCAAAATTTTATGAAAAAAAGTATAGTATGTGAAATTTAAAAAAAAGTATAGTATATTGAAAATTTTATGAAAAAAAAGTCATAGTATTGTATGTCGAAATTTTAAAAAAAATTTGTAAAAATTTTATAAAAAAAATCATATATATGTAAATTATGAAAAAAGTAAGTTGTTTAAAATGTAAAAATAAATATAATGTAAATTTGAAAAAAAAAGTTTTAGAAAATTTATGAAAAAGTCATGATAATGTCAAATTAAAAAAAAATTAATTAAAATTAAAAGTAGTAATTAAAAATATAATTATTGAAATTTAAAAAAGTCATAGTATAGTTAAATTTTAAAAAAAATCATATTATTGAAATTTTAAAAAAAATATAGTATTAGTCAAATTTATGAAAAAATAAGTATGTCGAAAATTCAAAAAAAATTAGAAGTTTTGAAATTTTAAAAATTAATGTATTCAATTTGAAAAAAATAGTATTGTTCAAAATTTTGAAAAATAGTATAATGTAATTTTAAAAAAGATATTTGAAATTTTCAAAAAAAACATATTGTAGTCAAATTTATAAAAAAAAGATTTGTCGAAATTTAAAAAAAATCATAATTGTATGTGAAAATTTTAAAAAAAAGTTAGATGTATCGAAATTAAAAAAATATATATATGTCAAATTTATGAAAAAATTTAATGTATGTCAAATTTTATGAAAAAATTATATGTAATTTTGAAAAAAGTCATAGTATGTATGTCAATTTTAAAAAAAAGTCATATGTATGTAAATTTTAAAAAAAAGTTTGTAAATTTTAAAAAATCAAGATGTAGTCAAATTTTAAAAAAAAAATATATGTGAAATTTAAAAAAAATAAGAATGTCGAATTTTAAAAAAAATTTAAATGTCAATATATAAGTATGTCAAAATTTATGAAAAAAAAGTCATAGTATTGTATGTCAAGTTTAAAAAAAAAAGTCATAGTATTGTATGTCGAAATTTTATGAAAAAAGTCATAGTATTGTCGTCGAAAATTTTTTCGAAAAAAAAGTCATAGTATTGTCTGTCGAAAATTCAATAAAAAAGTCATAGTATAGTATGTCGAAAATTTCACGAAAAAAAAGTCATAGTATAGTATGTCGAAAATTTATGAAAAAAAGTCATAGTATTGCATGTCGAAATTTTATGAAAAAAAAGTCATAGTATAGCATTGTCGAAAGTTTATGAAAAAAAGTCATAGTATAGTATGTCGAATTTTTTCGAAAAAAAAGTCATAGTATTGCATGTCGAAAATTTTAGAAAAAAAGTCATAGTATTGTATGTCGAAATTTTATGAAAAAAAAAGTCATAGTATAGTTTGTCAAATTTCATGAAAAAAAGTCATAGTATAGTATGTCGAAAAGTTTTATGAAAAAAAAGTCATAGTATAGTATGTCGAAAATTTTATGAAAAAAAAGTCATAGTATTGTATGTCGAAAATGTCATGAAAAAAAGTCATAGTATAGTATGTCGAGAATTTCTATGAAAAAAAAGTCATAGTATTGTATGTCGAAAATTTTATGAAAAAAAATCATAGTATAGTATGTCGAAAATTTTATGAAAAAAAAGTCATAGTATAGTATGTCGAAAATGTTTTGAAAAAAAGTCATAGTATAGCATGTCGAAAATTTTATGAAAAAAAAGTCATAGTAAAGTATGTCAAATTTTATGAAAAAAGTCAGTATTGTGTCGAAATTTTTTTCGAAAAAAAAGTCATAGTATAGTTTGTCAAATTTCATGAAAAAAAAGGTCATAGTATTGTATGTCGAAAAGTTTTACGAAAACAAAGTCATAGTATTGTATGTCGAAAATTTTTTTGAAAAAAAAGTCATAGTATTGTATGTCCAAAATTCTATGAAAAAAAGTCATAGTATAGTATGACGAAAATTTTCACGAAAAAAAAGTCATAGTATAGTATGTCAAATTTTATGAAAAAAGACAGTATTGTATGTCGAAATTTTTTTCGAAAAAAAGTCAGTATTGTATGTCGAAAATGCTATGAAAAAAAGTCATAGTATTGTATGTCTAAAATGCTATGAAAAAAAGTCATAGTATAGTATGTCAAATTTTATGAAAAAAGTCATAGTATTGTCGAAAATTTTCAGGAAAAAAAAGTCATAGTATAGTATGTCAAATTTTATGAAAAAAAAGTCATAGTATTGCATGTCGAAAGTTTTATGAAAAAAAAGTCATAGTATAGCATGTCGAAAGTTTTATGAAAAAAAGTCATAGTATAGTATGTCAATTTTTTTCGAAAAAAAAGTCATAGTATTGTATGTCAAATTCTATGAAAAAAAGTCATAGTATAGTATGTCAAATTTTATGAAAAAAGACAGTATTGTATGTCGAAATTTTTTTCGTAAAAAAAGTCATAGTATTGTATGTCGAAAATGCTATGAAAAAAAGTCATAGTATTGCATGTCGAAAGTTTTATGAAAAAAAAGTCATAGTATAGCATGTCGAAAGTTTTATGAAAAAAAGTCATAGTATAGTATGTTAATTTTTTTCGAAAAAAAAGTCATAGTATAGTATGTCGAAAATTTAAAAAAAAAAGTCATAGTATAGTATGTCGAAAATTTTCGAAAAAAAGTCATAGTATAGTATGTCGAAATTTTATGAAAAAAAGTCATAGTATAGTATGTCAAATTTCTATGAAAAAAAAGGTCATAGTATTGTATGTCGAAAGGTTTTACGAAAAAAAAGTCATAGTATAGTTTGTCAAATTTCATGAAAAAAAGGTCATAGTATTGTATGTCGAAAGTTTTACGAAAAAAAGTCATAGTATTGTATGTCGAAATTTTATGAAAAAAAAGTATAGTATTGTATGTCGAAAATGTCATGAAAAAAAGTCATAGTATAGTACTGTCGAAGAATTCTATGAAAAAAGTCATAGTATTGTATGTCGAAAATTTTTCCGAAAAAAAGTCATAGTATAGTATGTCGAAAATTTTATGAAAAAAAAGTCATAGTATAGTATGTCGAAATTTCATGAAAAAAAGGTCATAGTATTGTATGTCGAAAGGTTTTACGAAAAAAAAGTCATAGTATAGTTTGTCAAATTTCATGAAAAAAAAGGTCATAGTATTGTATGTCGAAAAGTTTTACGAAAAAAAAGTCATAGTATTGTATGTCGAATATTTTATGAAAAAAAAGTTATAGTATTGTATGTCGAAAATGTCATGAAAAAAAGTCATAGTATTGTACGTCGAGAATTCTATGGAAAAAAGTCATAGTATTGTATGTCGAAAATTTTTCCGAAAAAAATCATAGTATAGTATGTCGAAAATTTTATGAAAAAAAAGACATAGTATAGTATGTCGAAAATGTTTTGAAAAAAAGTCATAGTATAGCATGTCGAAAATTTTATGAAAAAAAAGTCATAGTAAAGTATGTCAAATTTTATGAAAAAAGTCATAGTATTGTCGAAATTTTCTTCGAAAAAAAAGTCATAGTATTGTTTGTCGAAAATTTTCATGAAAAAAGTCATAGTATAGTATGTCAAATTTTATGAAAAAAGTCATAGTATTGCATGTCGAAAGTTTTATGAAAAAAAAGTCATAGTATAGCATGTCGAAAGTTTTATGAAAAAAAGTCATAGTATAGTATGTTAATTTTTTTCGAAAAAAAAGTCATAGTATAGTATGTCGAAAATTTAAAAAAAAAAGTCATAGTATAGTATGTCGAAAATTTTCAAAAAAAGTCATAGTATAGTATGTCGAAAATTTTATGAAAAAAAAGTCAGTATAGTTTGTCAAATTTCATGAAAAAAAAGGTCATAGTATTGTATGTCAAATGCTATGAAAAAAAGTCATAGTATAGTATGTCAAATTTTATGAAAAAAGTCATAGTATTGTCGAAAATTTTCATGAAAAAAAAGTCATAGTATAGTATGTCAAATTTTATGAAAAAAGTCATAGTATTGTGTCGAAATTTTTTTCGAAAAAAAAGTCATAGTATTGTCTGTCGAAAATTCTATTAAAAAAAGTCATAGTATAGTATGTCGAAAATTTTATGAAAAAAAAGTCATAGTATTGTATGTCGAAAATGCTATGAAAAAAAGTAATAGTATTGCATGTCGAAAGTTTTATGAAAAAAAAGTCATAGTATAGCATGTCGAAAGTTTTATGAAAAAAAGTCATAGTATAGTATGTTAATTTTTTTCGAAAAAAAAGTCATAGTATAGTATGTCGAAAATTTAAAAAAAAAAGTCATAGTATAGTATGTCGAAAATTTTCAAAAAAAGTCATAGTATAGTATGTCGAAAATTTTATGAAAAAAAAGTCAGTATAGTTTGTCAAATTTCATGAAAAAAAAGGTCATAGTATTGTATGTCGAAAGGTTTTACGAAAAAAAAGTCATAGTATAGTTTGTCAAATTTCATGAAAAAAAAGGTCATAGTATTGTATGTCGAAAAGTTTTACGAAAAAAAAGTCATAGTATTGTATGTCGAATATTTTATGAAAAAAAAGTTATAGTATTGTATGTCGAAAATGTCATGAAAAAAAGTCATAGTATTGTACGTCGAGAATTCTATGGAAAAAAGTCATAGTATTGTATGTCGAAAATTTTTCCGAAAAAAATCATAGTATAGTATGTCGAAAATTTTATGAAAAAAAAGACATAGTATAGTATGTCGAAAATGTTTTGAAAAAAAGTCATAGTATAGCATGTCGAAAATTTTATGAAAAAAAAGTCATAGTAAAGTATGTCAAATTTTATGAAAAAAGTCATAGTATTGTCGAAATTTTCTTCGAAAAAAAAGTCATAGTATTGTTTGTCGAAAATTTTCATGAAAAAAGTCATAGTATAGTATGTCAAATTTTATGAAAAAAGTCATAGTATTGCATGTCGAAAGTTTTATGAAAAAAAAGTCATAGTATAGCATGTCGAAAGTTTTATGAAAAAAAGTCATAGTATAGTATGTTAATTTTTTTTGAAAAAAAAGTCATAGTATAGTATGTCGAAAATTTAAAAAAAAAAGTCATAGTATAGTATGTCGAAAATTTTCAAAAAAAGTCATAGTATAGTATGTCGAAAATTTTATGAAAAAAAAGTCAGTATAGTTTGTCAAATTTCATGAAAAAAAAGGTCATAGTATTGTATGTCAAATGCTATGAAAAAAAGTCATAGTATAGTATGTCAAATTTTATGAAAAAAGTCATAGTATTGTCGAAAATTTTCATGAAAAAAAAGTCATAGTATAGTATGTCAAATTTTATGAAAAAAGTCATAGTATTGTGTCGAAATTTTTTTCGAAAAAAAAGTCATAGTATTGTCTGTCGAAAATTCTATTAAAAAAAGTCATAGTATAGTATGTCGAAAATTTTCACGAAAAAAAAGTCATAGTAATGTCAAATTTTATGAAAAAAAAGTCATAGTATTGCATGTCGAAAGTTTTATGAAAAAAAAGTCATAGTATAGCATGTCGAAAGTTTTATGAAAAAAAAGTCATAGTATAGTATGTCAATTTTTTTCGAAAAAAAAGTCATAGTATTGTATGTCAAGTTTTAAAAAAAAAAGTCATAGTATAGTATGTCAAATTTTATGAAAAAAGTCATAGTATTGTCGAAAATTTTTTCGAAAAAAAAGTCATAGTATTGTCTGTCGAAAATTCTATTAAAAAAAGTCATAGTATAGTATGTCGAAAATTTTCACGAAAAAAAAGTCATAGTATAGTATGTCAAATTTTATGAAAAAAAAGTCATAGTATTGCATGTCGAAAGTTTTATGAAAAAAAAGTCATAGTATAGCATGTCGAAAGTTTTATGAAAAAAAAGTCATAGTATAGTATGTCAATTTTTTTCGAAAAAAAAGTCATAGTATTGCATGTCGAAAATTTTCAAAAAAAAAGTCATAGTATAGTATGTCGAAAATTTTATGAAAAAAAAGTCATAGTATAGTTTGTCAAATTTCATGAAAAAAAGTCATAGTATTGTATGTCGAAAAGTTTTACGAAAAAAAAGTCATAGTATTGCATGTCGAATATTTTATGAAAAAAAAGCTATAGTATTGTATGTCGAAAATGTCATGAAAAAAAGTCATAGTATAGTATGTCGAAATTTTATGAAAAAAAAGTCATAGTATAGTATGTCGAAATGTTTTGAAAAAAAGTCATAGTATAGTATGTCGAAAATTTTTTGAAAAAAAGTCATAGTATTGTATGTCGAAAATTCTATAAAAAAAGTCATAGTATAGTATGTCGAAAATTTTATGAAAAAAGTCATGTATTGTATGTCAAATTTTATCGAAAAAAAGTCATAGTATTGTATGTCGAAATTTTATGAAAAAAAAGTCATAGTATAGCTATGTCGAAATTTATGAAAAAAAGTCATAGTATAGTATGTCGAAAATTTCATGAAAAAAAGTCATAGTATTGTAGTCGAAAATTCTATGGAAAAAAAGTCATAGTATTGTATGTCGAAAATTTTAGAAAAAAAATCATAGTATAGTATGTCGAAAATTTTAAGAAAAAAGTCATAGTATAGTATGTCGAAATTTTATGAAAAAAAGTCAGTATAGTTTGTCGAAATTTCATGAAAAAAAAGTCATAGTATTGTATGTCGAAAGGTTTTACGAAAAAAAAGTCATAGTATAGTTTGTCAAATTTCATGAAAAAAAAGGTCATAGTATTGTATGTCGAAAAGTTTTACGAAAAAAAAGTCATAGTATTGTATGTCGAATATTTTATGAAAAAAAAGTTATAGTATTGTATGTCGAAAATGTCATGAAAAAAAGTCATAGTATTGTACGTCGAGAATTCTATGGAAAAAAGTCATAGTATTGTATGTCGAAAATTTTTCCGAAAAAAATCATAGTATAGTATGTCGAAAATTTTATGAAAAAAAAGACATAGTATAGTATGTCGAAAATGTTTTGAAAAAAAGTCATAGTATAGCATGTCGAAAATTTTATGAAAAAAAAGTCATAGTAAAGTATGTCAAATTTTATGAAAAAAGTCATAGTATTGTCGAAATTTTCTTCGAAAAAAAAGTCATAGTATTGTTTGTCGAAAATTTTCATGAAAAAAGTCATAGTATAGTATGTCAAATTTTATGAAAAAAGTCATAGTATTGCATGTCGAAAGTTTTATGAAAAAAAAGTCATAGTATAGCATGTCGAAAGTTTTATGAAAAAAAGTCATAGTATAGTATGTTAATTTTTTTCGAAAAAAAAGTCATAGTATAGTATGTCGAAAATTTAAAAAAAAAAGTCATAGTATAGTATGTCGAAAATTTTCAAAAAAAGTCATAGTATAGTATGTCGAAAATTTTATGAAAAAAAAGTCAGTATAGTTTGTCAAATTTCATGAAAAAAAAGGTCATAGTATTGTATGTCAAATGCTATGAAAAAAAGTCATAGTATAGTATGTCAAATTTTATGAAAAAAGTCATAGTATTGTCGAAAATTTTCATGAAAAAAAAGTCATGGTATAGTATGTCAAATTTTATGAAAAAAGTCATAGTATTGTGTCGAAATTTTTTTCGAAAAAAAAGTCATAGTATTGTCTGTCGAAAATTCTATTAAAAAAAGTCATAGTATAGTATGTCGAAAATTTTCACGAAAAAAAAGTCATAGTAATGTCAAATTTTATGAAAAAAAAGTCATAGTATTGCATGTCGAAAGTTTTATGAAAAAAAAGTCATAGTATAGCATGTCGAAAGTTTTATGAAAAAAAAGTCATAGTATAGTATGTCAATTTTTTTCGAAAAAAAAGTCATAGTATTGTATGTCGAAAATTTTCAAAAAAAAAGTCATAGTATAGTATGTCGAAAATTTTATGAAAAAAAAGTCATAGTATAGTTTGTCAAATTTCATGAAAAAAAAGGTCATAGTATTGTATGTCGAAAAGTTTTACGAAAAAAAAGTCATAGTATTGTATGTCGAATATTTTATGAAAAAAAAGTTATAGTATTGTATGTCGAAAATGTCATGAAAAAAAGTCATAGTAGTGTACGTCGAGAATTCTATGGAAAAAAGTCATAGTATTGTATGTCGAAAATTTTTCCGAAAAAAATCATAGTATAGTATGTCGAAAATTTTATGAAAAAAAAGACATAGTATAGTATGTCGAAAATGTTTTGAAAAAAAGTCATAGTATAGCATGTCGAAAATTTTATGAAAAAAAAGTCATAGTAAAGTATGTCAAATTTTATGAAAAAAGTCATAGTATTGTCGAAATTTTCTTCGAAAAAAAAGTCATAGTATTGTTTGTCGAAAATTTTCATGAAAAAAGTCATAGTATAGTATGTCAAATTTTATGAAAAAAGTCATAGTATTGCATGTCGAAAGTTTTATGAAAAAAAAGTCATAGTATAGCATGTCGAAAGTTTTATGAAAAAAAGTCATAGTATAGTATGTTAATTTTTTTCGAAAAAAAAGTCATAGTATAGTATGTCGAAAATTTAAAAAAAAAAGTCATAGTATAGTATGTCGAAAATTTTATGAAAAAAAAGTCAGTATAGTTTGTCAAATTTCATGAAAAAAAAGGTCATAGTATTGTATGTCGAAAGGTTTTACGAAAACAAAGTCATAGTATTGTCGAAAATTTTTTCGAAAAAAAAGTCATAGTATTGTATGTCCTAAATTCTATGAAAAAGTCATAGTATAGTATGACGAAAATTTTCACGAAAAAAAAGTCATAGTATAGTATGTCAAATTTTATGAAAAAAGACATAGTATTGTATGTCGAAATTTTTTTCGAAAAAAAAGTCATAGTATTGTATGTCGAAAATGCTATGAAAAAAAGTCATAGTATTGTATGTCGAAAATGCTATGAAAAAAAGTCATAGTATAGTATGTCAAATTTTATGAAAAAAGTCATAGTATTGTCGAAAATTTTCATGAAAAAAAAGTCATAGTATAGTATGTCAAATTTTATGAAAAAAAAGTCATAGTATTGCATGTCGAAAGTTTTATGAAAAAAAAGTCATAGTATAGCATGTCGAAAGTTTTATGAAAAAAAAGTCATAGTATAGTATGTCAAATTTTATGAAAAAAGTCATAGTATTGTCGAAAATTTTTCGAAAAAAAAGTCATAGTATTGTCTGTCAAATTCTATTAAAAAAAGTCATAGTATAGTATGTCGAAAATTTTCACGAAAAAAAAGTCATAGTATAGTATGTCAAATTTTTCGAAAAAAAAGTCATAGTATTGCATGTCAAAAGTTTTATGAAAAAAAAGTCATAGTATAGCATGTCGAAAGTTTTATGAAAAAAAAGTCATAGTATAGTATGTCGAAAATTTTCAAAAAAAGTCATAGTATAGTATGTCGAAAATTTTATGAAAAAAAAGTCATAGTATAGTTTGTCAAATTTCATGAAAAAAAGGTCATAGTATTGTATGTCGAAAAGTTTTACGAAAAAAAAGTCATAGTATTGTATGTCGAATATTTTATGAAAAAAAAGTTATAGTATTGTATGTCGAAAATGTCATGAAAAAAAGTCATAGTATTGTACGTCGAAAATTCTATGGAAAAAAAGTCATAGTATTGTATGTCAAAAAATTTTCCGAAAAAAAAGTCATAGTATTGTATGTCGAAAATTTTTTCGAAAAAAAAGTCATAGTATTGTATGTCCAAAATTCTATGAAAAAAAGTCATAGTATAGTATGACGAAAATTTTCACGAAAAAAAAGTCATAGTATAGTATGTTAAATTTTATGAAAAAAGACATAGTATTGCATGTCGAAATTTTTTTCGAAAAAAAAGTCATAGTATTGTATGTCAAAAATGCTATGAAAAAAAGTCATAGTATTGTATGTCGAAAATGCTATGAAAAAAAGTCATAGTATAGTATGTTAAATTTTATGAAAAAATTTATAGTATTGTATGTCGAAAATTCTATGAAAAAAAAGTCATAGTATAGTATGTCGAAAATTTTCAAAAAAAAAAGTCATAGTATAGTATGTCAAATTTTATGAAGAAAAAGTCATAGTATAGTATGTCAAATTTTATGAAAAAAAAGTCATAGTAAAGTATGTCAAATTTTATGAAAAAAGTCATAGTATTGTCGAAATTTTCTTCGAAAAAAAAGTCATAGTATTGTTTGTCGAAAATTTTCATGAAAAAAGTCATAGTATAGTATGTCAAATTTTATGAAAAAAGTCATAGTATTGCATGTCGAAAGTTTTATGAAAAAAAAGTCATAGTATAGCATGTCGAAAGTTTTATGAAAAAAAGTCATAGTATAGTATGTTAATTTTTTTCGAAAAAAAAGTCATAGTATAGTATGTCGAAAATTTAAAAAAAAAAGTCATAGTATAGTATGTCGAAAATTTTCAAAAAAAGTCATAGTATAGTATGTCGAAAATTTTATGAAAAAAAAGTCAGTATAGTTTGTCAAATTTCATGAAAAAAAAGGTCATAGTATTGTATGTCGAAAGGTTTTACGAAAACAAAGTCATAGTATTGTCGAAAATTTTTTCGAAAAAAAAGTCATAGTATTGTATGTCCTAAATTCTATGAAAAAGTCATAGTATAGTATGACGAAAATTTTCACGAAAAAAAAGTCATAGTATAGTATGTCAAATTTTATGAAAAAAGACATAGTATTGTATGTCGAAATTTTTTTCGAAAAAAAAGTCATAGTATTGTATGTCGAAAATGCTATGAAAAAAAGTCATAGTATTGTATGTCGAAAATGCTATGAAAAAAAGTCATAGTATTGTATGTCAGAAAATTTAAGAAAAAAAAGTCATAGTATAGTATGTCGAAAATTTTATGAAAAAAAGTCATAGTATAGATGTCGAAAATGTTTTGAAAAAAAAGTCAGTGTATTGTCTTGTCGATAAATTCTATTAAAAAAAGTCATAGTATTGTATGTCGAAAATTTCTAGAAAAAAAAGTCATAGTATAGTATGTCAAAATTCATGAAAAAAGTCATAGTATTGTATGTCGAAAGTTTTATGAAAAAAAAGTCATAGTATAGTATGTCGAATATTTATGAAAAAAAAGTCATAGTATAGTTTGTCAAATTTTTACGAAAAAAAAGTCATAGTATTGTATGTCGAAATTTTCATGAAAAAAAGTCATAGTATTGTATCGTCGAAAATTTCTATGAAAAAAGTCATAGTATTGTAGTCGAAATTTTCTGAAAAAAATCATTAGTATAGTATGTCGAAATTTTTATGAAAAAAAGTCATAGTATAGTTGTCGAAAATTTTTGAAAAAAAGTCATAGTATTGTATGTCGAAATTCTATGAAAAAAAGTCATAGTATTGTATGTCGAAAATTTTCGAAAAAAAGTCATAGTATAGTATGTCGAAAATTTATGAAAAAAAAGTCATAGTATTGTATGTCGAAATGTTTATGAAAAAAAGTCATAGTATAGTATGTCGAAATTTTATGAAAAAAAGTCAGTATTGTATTGTCGAAATTTTTTCGAAAAAAAGTCATAGTATTGTATGTCGAAAATTTTCATGAAAAAAAGTCATAGTATAGTATGTCAAATTTTATGAAAAAAGTCATAGTATTGCATGTCGAAAGTTTTATGAAAAAAAGTCATAGTATAGCATGTCGAAAGTTTTATGAAAAAAAGTCATAGTATAGTATGTCTAATTTTTTTCGAAAAAAAAGTCATAGTATTGTATGTCGAAAATTCTATGAAAAAAGTCATAGTATAGTATGTCGAAAATTTTAAAAAAAAAAAGTCATAGTATAGTATGTCGAAAATTTATGAAAAAAAAAGTCATAGTATAGTTTGTCAAATTTCATGAAAAAAAAGGTCATAGTATTGTATGTCGAAAGGTTTTACGAAAACAAAGTCATAGTATTGTCGAAAATTTTTTCGAAAAAAAAGTCATAGTATTGTATGTCCTAAATTCTATGAAAAAGTCATAGTATAGTATGACGAAAATTTTCACGAAAAAAAAGTCATAGTATAGTATGTCAAATTTTATGAAAAAAGACATAGTATTGTATGTCGAAATTTTTTTCGAAAAAAAAGTCATAGTATTGTATGTCGAAAATGCTATGAAAAAAAGTCATAGTATTGTATGTCGAAAATGCTATGAAAAAAAGTCATAGTATAGTATGTCAAATTTTATGAAAAAAGTCATAGTATTGTCGAAAATTTTCATGAAAAAAAAGTCATAGTATAGTATGTCAAATTTTATGAAAAAAAAGTCATAGTATTGCATGTCGAAAGTTTTATGAAAAAAAAGTCATAGTATAGCATGTCGAAAGTTTTATGAAAAAAAAGTCATAGTATAGTATGTCAAATTTTATGAAAAAAGTCATAGTATTGTCGAAAATTTTTTCGAAAAAAAAGTCATAGTATTGTCTGTCAAATTCTATTAAAAAAAGTCATAGTATAGTATGTCGAAAATTTTCACGAAAAAAAAGTCATAGTATAGTATGTCAAATTTTTCGAAAAAAAAGTCATAGTATTGCATGTCAAAAGTTTTATGAAAAAAAAGTCATAGTATAGCATGTCGAAAGTTTTATGAAAAAAAAGTCATAGTATAGTATGTCGAAAATTTTCAAAAAAAGTCATAGTATAGTATGTCGAAAATTTTATGAAAAAAAAGTCATAGTATAGTTTGTCAAATTTCATGAAAAAAAGGTCATAGTATTGTATGTCGAAAAGTTTTACGAAAAAAAAGTCATAGTATTGTATGTCGAATATTTTATGAAAAAAAAGTTATAGTATTGTATGTCGAAAATGTCATGAAAAAAAGTCATAGTATTGTACGTCGAAAATTCTATGGAAAAAAAGTCATAGTATTGTATGTCAAAAAATTTTCCGAAAAAAAAGTCATAGTATTGTATGTCGAAAATTTTTCGAAAAAAAAGTCATAGTATTGTATGTCCAAAATTCTATGAAAAAAAGTCATAGTATAGTATGACGAAAATTTTCACGAAAAAAAAGTCATAGTATAGTATGTTAAATTTTATGAAAAAAGACATAGTATTGCATGTCGAAATTTTTTTCGAAAAAAAAGTCATAGTATTGTATGTCAAAAATGCTATGAAAAAAAGTCATAGTATTGTATGTCGAAAATGCTATGAAAAAAAGTCATAGTATAGTATGTTAAATTTTATGAAAAAAGTCATAGTATTGTATGTCGAAAATTCTATGAAAAAAAAGTCATAGTATAGTATGTCGAAAATTTTCAAAAAAAAAAGTCATAGTATAGTATGTCAAATTTTATGAAGAAAAAGTCATAGTATAGTATGTCAAATTTCACGAAAAAAAAGTCATAGTAATGTATCTCAAATATTTTATGAAAAAAAGTCATAGTATTGTAAGTCGAAAATTCTATGGAAAAAAAGTCATAGTATTGTATGTCGAAAATTCTATGAAAAAAAAGTCATAGTATAGTATGTCAAATTTTATGAAAAAAGTCATAGTATTGTCGAAAATTTTCATGAAAAAAAAGTCATAGTATAGTATGTCAAATTTTATGAAAAAAAAGTCATAGTATTGCATGTCGAAAGTTTTATGAAAAAAAAGTCATAGTATAGCATGTCGAAAGTTTTATGAAAAAAAAGTCATAGTATAGTATGTCAAATTTTATGAAAAAAGTCATAGTATTGTCGAAAATTTTTTCGAAAAAAAAGTCATAGTATTGTCTGTCGAAAATTCTATTAAAAAAAGTCATAGTATAGTATGTCGAAAATTTTCACGAAAAAAAAGTCATAGTATAGTATGTCAAATTTTTCGAAAAAAAAGTCATAGTATTGCATGTCAAAAGTTTTATGAAAAAAAAGTCATAGTATAGCATGTCGAAAGTTTTATGAAAAAAAAGTCATAGTATAGTATGTCGAAAATTTTCAAAAAAAAAGTCATAGTATAGTATGTCGAAAATTTTATGAAAAAAAAGTCATAGTATAGTTTGTCAAATTTCATGAAAAAAAGGTCATAGTATTGTATGTCGAAAAGTTTTACGAAAAAAAAGTCATAGTATAGTATGTCGAATATTTTATGAAAAAAAAGTTATAGTATTGTATGTCGAAAATGTCATGAAAAAAAGTCATAGTATTGTACGTCGAAAATTCTATGGAAAAAAAGTCATAGTATTGTATGTCAAAAAATTTTCCGAAAAAAAAGTCATAGTATTGTATGTCGAAAATTTTTTCGAAAAAAAAGTCATAGTATTGTATGTCCAAAATTCTATGAAAAAAAGTCATAGTATAGTATGACGAAAATTTTCACGAAAAAAAAGTCATAGTATAGTATGTTAAATTTTATGAAAAAAGACATAGTATTGCATGTCGAAATTTTTTTCGAAAAAAAAGTCATAGTATTGTATGTCAAAAATGCTATGAAAAAAAGTCATAGTATTGTATGTCGAAAATGCTATGAAAAAAAGTCATAGTATAGTATGTTAAATTTTATGAAAAAAGTCATAGTATTGTATGTCGAAAATTCTATGAAAAAAAAGTCATAGTATAGTATGTCGAAAATTTTCAAAAAAAAAAGTCATAGTATAGTATGTCAAATTTTATGAAGAAAAAGTCATAGTATAGTATGTCAAATTTCACGAAAAAAAAGTCATAGTAATGTATCAAATATTTTATGAAAAAAAGTCATAGTATTGTAAGTCGAAAATTCTATGGAAAAAAAGTCATAGTATTGTATGTCGAAAATTCTATGAAAAAAAAGTCAAAGTATAGTATGTCGAAAATTTTCAAAAAAAAAGTCATAGTATAGTATGTCGAAAATTTTATGAAAAAAAAGGTCATAGTATTGTATGTCGAAAAGTTTTACGAAAAAAAAGTCATAGTATTGTATGTCGAATATTTTATGAAAAAACAGTTATAGTATTGTATGTCGAAAATGTCATGAAAAAAAGTCATAGTATTGTATGTCGAAAATTCTATGGAAAAAAGTCATAGTATAGTATGTCGAAAATTTTCAAAAAAAAAAGTCATAGTATAGTATGTCGAAAATTTAAAAAAAAAAAGTCATAGTATGTCGAAAATTTTATGAAAAAAAGTCATAGTATAGTTTGTCAAATTTCATGAAAAAAAAGTCATAGTATTGTATGTCGAAAAGTTTTACGAAAAAAAAGTCATAGTATTGTATGTCGAAAATGTCATGAAAAAAAGTCATAGTATTCTACGTCGAAAATTCTATGGAAAAAAAGTCATAGTATCGTATGTCGAAAATTTTTCCGAAAAAAATCATAGTATAGTATGTCGAAAATTTTATGAAAAAAAGTCATAGTATAGTATGTCGAAAATGTTTTGAAAAAAAGTCATAGTATAGCATGTCGAAAATTTTATGAAAAAAAAGTCATAGTATTGTTTGTCGAAAATTCTATTAAAAAAAGTCATAGTATTGTATGTCGAAAATGTCATGAAAAAAAGTCATAGTATAGTTTGTCAAATTTCATGAAAAAAAAGTCATAGTATAGTATGTCGAAAGTTTTATGAAAAAAAAGTCATAGTATAGCATGTCGAAAGTTTTATGAAAAAAAAGTCATAGTATAGTATGTCAATTTTTTTCCGAAAAAAAAGTCATAGTATTGTATGTCGAAAATTCTATGAAAAAAAGTCATAGTATAGTATGTCGAAAATTTTCAAAAAAAAAAGTCATAGTATAGCATGTCGAAAGTTTTATGAAAAAAAAGTCATAGTATAGTATGTCAATTTTTTTTCGAAAAAAAAGTCATAGTATAGCATGTCGAAAATTTTATGCAAAAAAAGTCATAGTATAGTGTCGAAAATGTTT
The DNA here is from genome assembly GCA_916701645.2 of Sebastolobus alascanus. Lineage (NCBI taxonomy): Eukaryota > Metazoa > Chordata > Actinopteri > Perciformes > Sebastidae > Sebastolobus > Sebastolobus alascanus. Next base: position 3,918,139 of record CAKAOJ020000072.1, on the reverse strand, counting down.
TGAAAAAAAGTCATAGTATAGCATGTCGAAAATTTTATGAAAAAAAATTCATAGTAAAGTATGTCAAATTTTATGAAAAAAGTGATAGTATTGTGTCGAAAATTTTTTCGAAAGAAAAGTCATAGTATTGTTTGTCGAAAATTCTATTAAAAAAAGTCATAGTATAGTATGTCGAAAATTTTCACGAAAAAAAAGTCATAGTATAGTATGTCAAATTTTATGAAAAATACAGTCATAGTATTGCATGTCGAAAGTTTTATGAAAAAAGTCATAGTATTGCAATTCGAAAGTTTTATGAAAAAAAAGTCATAGTATAGTATGTCAATTTTCTTTCGAAAAAAAAGTCATAGTATTGTATGTCAAAAATTCTATGAAAAAAAGTCACAGTATAGTATGTCGAAAATTTTCAAAAAAAAAAGTCATAGTATAGTATGTCGAAAGTTTTATGAAAAAAAAGTCATAGTATAGTATGTCAATTTTTTTTCGAAAAAAAAGTCATAGTATTGTATGTCGAAAATTCTATGAAAAAAAGTCATAGTATAGTATGTCGAAAATTTTCAAAAAAAAAAGTCATAGTATAGTATGTCGAAAATTAAAAAAAAAAAAGTCATAGTATTGTATGTCGAAAATTCTATGAAAAAAAATCATAGTATAGTATGTCGAAAATGTTATGAAAAAAAGTCATAGTATAGTTTGTCAAATTTCATGAAAAAAAAGTCATAGTATTGTATGTCGAAAAGTTTTACGAAAAAAAAGTCATAGTATTGTATGTCGAAAATGTCATGAAAAAAAGTCATAGTATTGTATGTCGAAAATTCTATGGAAAAAAAGTCATAGTATTGTATGTCGAAAATTTTTCCGAAAAAAATCATAGTATAGTATGTCGAAAATTTTATGAAAAAAAAGTCATAGTATAGTATGTCGAAAATGTTTTGAAAAAAAGTCATAGTATAGCATGTCGAAAATTTTATGAAAAGAAAGTCATAGTATTGTTTGTCGAAAATTCTATTAAAAAAAGTCATAGTATTGTATGTCGAAAATGTCATGAAAAAAAGTCATAGTATAGTTTGTCAAATTTCATGAAAAAAAAGTCATAGTATTGTATGTCAAATTTTATGAAAAAAAAGTCATAGTATAGTTTGTCAAATTTCATGAAAAAAAAGTCATAGTATTGTATGTCGAAAAGTTTTACGAAAAAAAAGTCAGTATTGTATGTCGAATATTTTATGAAAAAAAAGTTATAGTATTGTATGTCGAAAATGTCATGAAAAAAAGTCATAGTATTGTACGTCGAAAATTCTATGGAAAAAAAGTCATAGTATTGTATGTCGAAAATTTTTCCGAAAAAAATCATAGTATAGTATGTCGAAAATTTTATGAAAAAAAAGTCATAGTATAGTGTCGAAAATGTTTTGAAAAAAAGTCATAGTATAGCATGTCGAAAATTTTATGAAAAAAAATTCATAGTAAAGTATGTCAAATTTTATGAAAAAAGTGATAGTATTGTCGAAAATTTTTTCGAAAGAAAAGTCATAGTATTGTTTGTCGAAAATTCTATTAAAACAAGTCATAGTATAGTATGTCGAAAATTTTCACGAAAAAAAAGTCATAGTATAGTATGTCAAATTTCACGAAAAAAAAGTCATAGTAATGTATCTCAAATATTTTATGAAAAAAAGTCATAGTATTGTAAGTCGAAAATTCTATGGAAAAAAAGTCATAGTATTGTATGTCGAAAATTCTATGAAAAAAAAGTCATAGTATAGTATGTCAAATTTCATGAAAAAAAAGTCATAGTATTGTCTGTCGAAAGTTTTATGAAAAAAGTCATAGTATTGCAATTCGAAAGTTTTATGAAAAAAAAGTCATAGTATAGTATGTCGAAATTTTTTTCGAAAAAAAAGTCATAGTATTGTATGTCGAAAATTCTATGAAAAAAGTCATAGTATAGTATGTCGAAAATTTTCAAAAAAAAAAGTCATAGTATAGCATGTCAAATTTTATGAAAAAAAAGTCATAGTATTGCATGTCGAAAGTTTTATGAAAAAAGTCATAGTATTGCAATTCGAAAGTTTTATGAAAAAAAAGTCATAGTATAGTATGTCGAAATTTTTTTCGAAAAAAAAGTCATAGTATTGTATGTCGAAAATTCTATGAAAAAAGTCATAGTATAGTATGTCGAAAATTTTCAAAAAAAAGTCATAGTATAGTATGTCAAATTTTATGAAGAAAAAGTCATAGTATTGTATGTCGAAAAGTTTTACGAAAAAAAAGTCATAGTATTGTATGTCAAATATTTTATGAAAAAAAGTCATAGTATTGTAAGTCGAAAATTCTATGGAAAAAAGTCATAGTATTGTATGTCGAAAATGTCATGAAAAAAAGTCATAGTATTGTAAGTCGAAAATTCTATGGAAAAAAAGTCATAGTATTGTATGTCGAAAATTCTATGAAAAAAAAGTCATAGTATAGTATTTCGAAAATTTTATGAAAAAAGTCATAGTATTGTATGTCGAAAATTTTCAAAAAAAAAAGTCATAGTATAGTATGTCGAATATTTTATGAAAAAAAAGTCATAGTATTGTATGTCGAAAATTTCATGAAAAAAAGTCAGTATTGTATGTCGAAAATTTTTTCGAAAAAAGTCATAGTATTGTATGTCGAAAATTCTATGAAAAAAAGTCATAGTATAGTATGTCGAAAATTTTCACGAAAAAAGTCATAGTATAGTATTTCGAAAATTTTATGAAAAAAGTCATAGTATAGTATGTCGAAAATTTTATGAAAAAAAGTCATAGTATAGTATGTCGAAACTTTTATGAAAAAAAGTCATAGTATAGTATGTCGAAATATTTTTCGAAAAAAAGGCATAGTATTGTATGTCGAAAATTTCATGAAAAAAAGTCATAGTATTGTATGTCGAAAATTCTATGAAAAAAAATCATAGTTTAGTATGTCGAAAATGTTAACGAAAAAAAAGTCATAGTATAGTATATCGAAAATTTTATGAAAAAAAAGTCATATTATAGTATGTCAAATTTTATGAAAAAAAAGTCATATTATAGTATGTCGAATATTTTATGAAAAAAAAGTCATATTATTGTATGTCGAAAATTCTATGAAAAAAAAGTCAAAGTACAGTATGTCGAAAGTTTTATGAAAAAAGTCATAGTATAGTTTGTCGAAAATGTTCACAAAAAAAAGTCATAGTACAGTACGTCTAAAATTTCATGAAAAAAAAAGTCAGTATTGTATGTCAAATTTTATGAAAAAAAAGTCATAGTATTGCATGTCGAAAGTTTTATGAAAAAAGTCATAGTATTGCAATTCGAAAGTTTTATGAAAAAAAAGTCATAGTATAGTATGTCGAAATTTTTTTCGAAAAAAAAGTCATAGTATTGTATGTCGAAAATTCTATGAAAAAAGTCATAGTATAGTATGTCGAAAATTTTCAAAAAAAAAAGTCATAGTATAGTATGTCAAATTTTATGAAGAAAAAGTCATAGTATTGTATGTCGAAAAGTTTTACGAAAAAAAAGTCATAGTATTGTATGTCAAATATTTTATGAAAAAAAGTCATAGTATTGTAAGTCGAAAATTCTATGGAAAAAAGTCATAGTATTGTATGTCGAAAATGTCATGAAAAAAAGTCATAGTATTGTAAGTCGAAAATTCTATGGAAAAAAAGTCATAGTATTGTATGTCGAAAATTCTATGAAAAAAAAGTCATAGTATAGTATTTCGAAAATTTTATGAAAAAAGTCATAGTATTGTATGTCGAAAATTTTCAAAAAAAAAAGTCATAGTATAGTATGTCGAATATTTTATGAAAAAAAAGTCATAGTATGTCGAAAATTTCATGAAAAAAAGTCAGTGTTGTATGTTGAAAATTTTTTCGAAAAAAGTCATAGTATTGTATGTCGAAAATTCTATGAAAAAAAGTCATAGTATAGTATGTCGAAAATTTTCACGAAAAAAGTCATAGTATAGTATTTCGAAAATTTTATGAAAAAAAGTCATAGTATAGTATGTCGAAAATTTTATGAAAAAAAGTCATAGTATAGTATGTCGAAACTTTTATGAAAAAAAGTCATAGTATAGTATGTCGAAATATTTTTCGAAAAAAAGGCATAATATTGTATGTCGAAAATTTCATGAAAAAAATTCATAGTATTGTATGTCGAAAATTCTATGAAAAAAAGTCATAGTTTAGTATGTCGAAAATGTTAACGAAAAAAAAGTCATAGTATAGTATATCGAAAATTTTATGAAAAAAAAGTCATATTATAGTATGTCAAATTTTATGAAAAAAAAAGTCATAGTATTGTATGTCGAATATTTTATGAAAAAAAAGTCATATTATTGTATGTCGAAAATTCTATGAAAAAAAAGTCAAAGTACAGTATGTCGAAAGTTTTATGAAAAAAGTCATAGTATAGTTTGTCGAAAATGTTCACAAAAAAAAGTCATAGTACAGTACGTCTAAAATTTCATGAAAAAAAAAGTCATAGTATTGTATGTCGAAAATTTTATGAAAAAAAGTCATAGTATAGTATGTCGAAAATTCTATGAAAAAAAGTCAGTATAGTATGTCGAAAATGTTCACGAAAAAAAAGTCATAGTATAGTATATCGAAAATTTTATGAAAAAAAAATCATATAGTATGTCAAATTTTATGAAAAAAAAGTCATAGTATTGTATGTCGAATATTTTATGAAAAAAAAGTCATAGTATTGTATGTCGAAAATTCTATGAAAAAAAAGTCAAAGTACAGTATGTCGAAAGTTTTATGAAAAAAGTCATAGTATAGTTTGTCGAAAATGTTCACGAAAAAAAGTCATAGTACAGTATGTCGAAAATTTCATAAAAAAAAAGTCATAGTATTGTATGTCGAAAACTTTCATGAAAAAAAGTCATATTGTATGTCGAAAATTTCATGAAAAAAAAGTCATAGTATAGTATGTCGAAAATTTCATGAAAATAAGGCATGGTGTAGTATGTCGAAAATCTTATGAAAAAATTTCATTGTATAGTATGTCGAAAATATTATGAAAAAAAGGTATAGTTTAGTATGTCTAAACTTTTATGAAAAAAAAGTCGTAGTATAGTATCTCAAAAAAAATTCACAGTATAATATGTCAAAAAAAAGTTGACATATATATGTCGAAAAATTTTAGTGTCTAAACTTTTATGAAAAAAAAGTCATAGCATAGTATTTCGAAAAAAAGTCATAATATAGTACTGCATGTCCAAACAAAGACAAAGTATGTAAGAAAAAAGTAATAGGATAGTTTGTCGAAAAAAAATCATGTTATAGTATGTCGAAAAAAGTAATAGGATAGTATGTCGAAAACAAGTCATAGGACACTATGCCGGACAAAAAAGTGAGTTTAGTATGTCAAAAAAGTCATAACCATGGCATAGTATTGTATGTGAAAAAAGTCATTGTATGTTATGTCGAAAAAAAGTCAATGTATAGTATTTAAAAAGTCATACTTTTTTTTTGACATACTATACTATGACTTTTTTAATTTTTTTCAACACACTGTACTATGACTTTTTTTCGACATACATTCCTATGACTTTTTTTATTCTTTCGAGATACTGTACTATGACTTTGCTTCAACATACTATGCTATGACTTTTTTTCGACATACTATACTATGACTTTTTCAAAGTTTTTCGTCATACTATACCATGACTTTTTTTAAATACCATACTATGATTTCTTTTATTTTTTCGATATACTATGACTTTTTTTCTACATTAAACTATGACTTTTTAAAAAGTTTTCAACATACTACACTATATTTTTATTTTTTTAACAGACTATACTATGAGTTTTTTTTTTATTTTTGCGACATTTATACTATGACGTTCTTTTGACATACTATACTATGACTTTTTAAAAAACTTTTCGACATACTGTACTATGACTTTTTTTCTACATTATACTATGACTTTTTAAAATGTTTTCGACATACTACACTATGATATTTCTATTTTTTTAACATACTATACTATGAGTATTTTGATTTTTGCGACATACTACTATGACTTTTTTATTTTTTCAACATACTGTACTATGACTTTTTTTCGACATTATACTATGACTTTTTAAAATGTTTTCGACATGCTACACTATGATATTTTTATTTTTTTAACATACTATACTATGAGTATTTTAATTTTTGCGACATACTATACTATGACTTTTTTAAAAACTTTTCGACATACTATACAATGCCTTTTTTTGACATACTACACTATAACTTTTATTTTTTCGAAACACTGTACTATCACTTTTGTTGACATACTATATTCTGACTTCTTTTATTTTTCGACATACTATACTATGCCTTTTTAAAATGTTTTCGACATACTATTCTATGACTTTTTTTCGACCTACTATACAATGACTTTTTAATTTTTTCGACATACATTACTATGACTTTTTTTCGACATACAATACTATGACTTTTATTTTTTCGACATACTACAATATGACTTTTTTATTTTTTCAACATACTATACTATGACTTTTTTATTTTTTCAACATACTATTCCATGACTTTTTTTCGACATACTATGACTTTTTTTTATTTTTTTAACAAAATGTGCTTTTTGTTTTTTTATAAAAAAGATTTCCACATACTATACTTATACTTCTTTCATCATACTATAATATAACTTTTTTTTTCGACATACTATACTGTGACTTTTTTTCGACATATTATGCTATGACTGTTTTTTATTTTTTCGACATGCTATACTAATACTTTTTGTTGACATACTATACTAATACCTTTTTTCGAAATACTTTACTATGATTTTTTTATTTTTTTTGACATACTATACTGTGACTTTTTTCGACATACTATACTATAATTTTTTTATTTTTTCAACATACTATACTATGTTTTTTTTAAGTTTTTTAACATACTATTCCATGACTTTTTTTCGACATACTATGATTTTTTTTTGATTTTTTCGACATAATGTACTGTGATGTTTTAAAAAAAAGATTTCCACATACTATACTAATACTTTTTTCGTCATACTATAATATGACTTTTTTTTCGACATACTATACTGTGACTTTTTAAAAACTTTTCGACATACTATACTATGACTTTTTTATTTCTTCAACATACAATACTGTGACTTTTTTTCGACATATTATACTGTGACTTTTTTTCGACATATTATACTGACTTTTTTTTGACATATTATACTATTTTTTTTTTTTTTTCTTCTACATACTGTACTATGATTTTAAACATTTTTTTCGACATACTATACTAATACTTTTTTTCGACATACTATACTAATACTTTTTAATTTTTTTGACATACTGTACTATGACTTTTATTTTTTCAACATACTATTCCATGACTTTTTTTTCGACATACTATGACTTTTTTTTATTTTTTCGACATAATATACGGTGACTTTTTTAAAATTTGTTTAACATATTATACTAATACTTTTTTTTGACATACTATACGAATACCTTTTTTCGACATACTATACTATGACTTTTTTTTCGACATACTATACTATGAATTTTTCATTTTTTCGACATACTATACTATGACTTTTTTATTTTTTCAGCATACTATTCCATGACTTTTTTTCGACATACTATGACTTTTTTTTATTTTTTCGACATAATGTACTGTGACTTTTTAAAAAAAATGTTCGACATACTATACTAATACTTTTATTTGACATACTATACTAATACCGTTTTTCGATATACTATACTATGACTTTTTTTCAACATACTATACCATGACTTTTTTTTATTTTTTCGACAATGTACTGTGACTTTTTTTAAAAAATGTTCGACATACTATACTAATACTTTTATTTGACATACTATACTAATACCGTTTTTCAGCATATTATACTATGACTTTTTTTCGACATACTATACTGTGACTTTTTTTCGACATACTATACTATGACTTTTTTTCGACATACTATACTATGACTTTTTTCAACATACTATTCCATGACTTTTTTTTATTTTTTCGACATAATGTACTGTGACTTTTAAAAAAAAAAAAAATTTCATATCGACATACTATACTATGACTTTTTTTCGACATACTAAACTATGACTTTTTTATTTTTTCGAGATACTGTACTATGACTTTGCTTCAACATACTATGCTATGACTTTTTTTCGACATACTATACTATGACTTTTTCAAAGTTTTTCAACATACTATACCATGACTTTTAAAATTCCATACTATGACTTCTTTTATTTTTTCGACATACTATATTACGACTTTTTTTCTACATTATTCTATGACTTTTTAAATGTTTTCGACATACAACACTATGATATTTTTATTTTTTTAACATACTATACTATGAGTTTTTTAAATTTTTGCGACATACTATACTATGACGTTCTTTTGACATACTATACTATGACTTTTTAAAAAACTTTTCGACATACTGTACCAAATTTTTTTCCTACATTATACAATGACTTTTTAAAATGTTTGACATACTACACTATGATATTTTTTATTTTTTTAACATACTATACTATGAGTTTTTTTTAATTTTTGCGACATACTATATTATGACTTTTTTAAAAACTTTACAGGAGAAAACAAGGTAACAAAAATAGGCAGCCTACCTCTACTATCTCCAGCAGAACCACCAGTAGGGCGAAAGCTACGGTCGATCCCAGTGCGGTTGCTATTGTGGGTGGTTAGGAGTTGAGGGAGATGCGCCTTTCCACTGCCGCCGAGCCGACACCATCTTGGCTCTTCATGTAGTGGGCACCATGGTCTCTTCGTCCTGGCACACACCTGTTTGCATAAACACAGAAACCTTACACACTCATGGAAAGACACATTGGCAACAAAATACGACCACATCCTAACACTGTACTATGACTTTTTTTAATGATATTTTTTGTGGCATACTGTGACATATCCATTTTGAAAAGGCAGAACTTGTGTTGTTATTTCAGGATGTCCTTTACACAATATGTTTGAGCACTGTAGACTACATGGTAAGAAACAAAAATAAATAAAATGCAGATGAGAGATACATGTCCCCCACAAACGACAAAACTGCATTACCAGCTCTCAGGCGGTCAAGGTAATGATACTGTTACTATGGTTACGATTTGTTGGTTTTAAAATGCTGCCCTTACACCTTAATGTCTGGATTGAAAATACTCCACCTCTGTGTTGACTTACCTCTGCAATGCAGCTGAGGGTAAAAATCCGACTAAAGATCCGCACACTGTACTAGTACTAGCTCAGCTTTGATTAAAAAGAGCAACGTTTCGATAGATCAGAGATCTTCGTCAGGCATGGTCAATTCACCATCACAAACATCCATCACTCTGGTGGATGAGATCTGCATGATTGAGGGTAAATCTACTCTCAACTTGACCAATCAGAACAGAAATGGACAACACTGTCTGATACTCCTCGATAGGGGACAAAGCATGCCTCCATAGAAAGGGAAAAAACATCAAGATAAATTATACAGGCACGTATAATATTGCAATGCAGCTGAAGAAATGAACCCAGCTCTTGTCAGTCATCAAGTGTGTGATGACCAATGTTTTCCCAATCTAATCAGTCATGTAGCGAGTCCACAGCACAAGAGCCACCATACTCTCCTAATGAACAAATACTTGTCTCCAATTTAAAATGTATGAGTCACACAAGAGAACAACTCACTACTGTGCTACAAAACAACAAACATCATTCATCATCATTTCACAAAAAACACCAAACATCACGTGTGTCCTATTTCTGTTTTATCTGTCCTCAGGCTGTCCAGCAGCCCATTTCCCATTTCTGTTCTCTCACCTCGGGATGGACAAGCTGAGAGGAGGAGGGACGACGGGAGTCGGAGCTGAGGTTGCAAAAGCAGAGGAAGAGAGAGAGAGAGAGAGAAAGGAGGGGTTGGAGTCAATGAGGGGGGAAGACACAACTGCTGCTATCCATGGTGGATTCACACAACAAATGAGGGGGGAACAGATTTCACACAGAGAGCGACAGAAAGAGGGAGTCTAGTCCCAAAGGGAGATGGAAACGCAGGGATGGAAAAAGGGCTGACGATCCATAAAGACACCGGCTGGCGCTCACCAGTTGTGGCAGGCTGATTTACACAAGTACACTCCCACATGCATGCACGGTCACACCAATCAACAAGTAAAACAAACACACTGTCATCTAAAATGCATACAAAGACACTATGGCTGCAGCAGATATTACGAGTGAAGAACAGTGATGAAATCGAACCAAATACTTGAGAGGAACAATCAAAAGCCAGTTCGATTTAAAAACAAAAACAAAATTGAGCAGGTTGTGTTGTTGGCGAGCTAGAAGGTGCCATTCATCGTGCAACCATCTTGTTGAATAGTCCTCTTACCCCTCAGCTGGCTGGTTAAATCTGTTCAGGTTTAAGAGTGGAACCCATCCTAGAATATTTGTGCAATCAATGACAACCCCTCCCCGTGTGAGTGGATGTTAGTTTTAAAATGTGTCTGAATATCATTGAGAATTAATATTTGAGGGTGAATGGGGGTGAATGTCTGCAGGTGTGAGGCTTTGTCTGTCTGCATGGTGAACGTAGGACGACGCAGGGCAGCATATCATGACAGCTTCCACGTCTTTTAGAGGTGACGAGGGCGATAACTTGCGTTCTTGGTTTTAAACCAAGGAGGCTGGCTGTGCGTTCCACTTTGATTGGTTGTTTTTACCTCACCACTGGTAGGGCTCTGTCCTCACTGCAGGTCCTGTGATCAGGATCTTATGTGTTTCTCTATAGCTCTTTATCATCTTAAGTCTTATAATGACATACATACAGACTGGTCACTGTATCACAAATTTGTAGCAAAAATAAGTGCCCAGACCAACAAAATAATAATAAAAAAAAAAGAATCACACCGATACACACACACACAGGCACCCGAGTTCCTACTATACATGCCTGCATGCATACACCAACATGTAGACACACATACACACAAGCACTTGCAAGTGATTGTGTTAGAGTTTATGGGACACCTTATATATAGACACACTATATGTTTGGATCCAAGATATACAAAAGGAGACAGACTGTGCTTTCAACTGTTAGACGGGATACGTGACAATGTGAAGAGAAATCCCCCCCCGAGGATTTGATTTACAGAGAAAGACTTCCTCAGCGTCGAGGCAACTGTCGTACAACCATTCAGACCTTCCGTCCGAGGGAGACTGGAAAGGAGAGGGGAGGGGAAGAGGAAAAACTGCCATTTTCTTGCTCTTTCCCACCCAATCCCCCCTGCTCCTTCCAGGAGTGGCCCCTCTCTCTCGACAAAAATCCAGGAGGAAACAAGCCGCCAATCGGCCGAGGGGATCTGAGAGAAACGCTTATATCGAGTTTTAATACTATGATTGTTCTTACAATTTTTAAACTTTAAAATGGGAATACTGGAATACTGATATGAAGAGATTTATTGTTACTATTTATCATTACTTTCATCGTCCTTACTGTTATTATGGCTGGTGAGAGTTCCTGCTTTCTGCCTTTGGTGGCTGATATGGTGCTCTTGTGCAGTTCTGACTGTGTGATGAAGATAATTGTGTTGGTTATATATATATATATAAATATAAATATAGATATGTGTATATATAGATATTTTTGAATTGAAAGATGCATATTATTTTGTGCACGGTACCCTTAACATTGCTTCTATGTGACAAGAAGCATTGCAACCTAATGTGAAGCACATTTCAGAAACACTTCCTTTTCCTTTAACCTTACTGATTTCCTTTTGTCAGACTGTGAAGCTTTAATTAAAATTACGTGTTGACGTTTATGGCCTCAAATTATGATTTTCCTCACTCTTTTAAAAGTTAGTTGTCACTTAAAAATAATATGCAGGTACTATAAGTGTAGCAATTGTTACTCTGGGGATGCCCACGATAGACGTAGTGTGAAAATTATGTATTACTTTATTTAAGCAGTACTTTCAATTTATTTGTTCAATTCTGGATAACAGCCACCCCCTTTTGATTGATCACATACACAAATGTCATTCTTTTTCCATGTCTGCACTGAACTCCCTCCACTGCACATTTACATCCCATTATAACCTTAGTCCTGCTTTTCTCACTGTTGCTGAGATCAAATATAAGGGCTCTCTCATGACCTCTCTACCTTGAACAACACTTCACCTCTCCTGCTGCTTTTGAGTCCTCGAACACATATCAAACGTGCGTTTTGCATCGGGGGGGCACAGATGGGGAGTTTACTCTCCTCCCGGCCCTGCTATCCTCAGTCTGTTTTTGCAAAAAGATTAAATGAGTTTTCATAGATCATGTGCACTTACACACAGGCGTGTGAATGAGCAAAGGTCATCGAGGTGGATTTGTCTCTGTAATTGCTTTGTGCTGGTTGTCAAGGAGAGATTATATTTGAATGCAAGGGAAATAGCAATAAGGACGATGAAAAACAATGGTCATCTAATTATGGTTTAAGATGTAAAAAAAAAAAGTATCAAAAGTTCTAAAGAATCTCTGTCTTCCAAATAATGTTTAACATGAAAAGGTACCAAGTATTTATTTAACTGTTCTGCTTTCTATACAGTTCGACCAGTTCTCTACATCTGCCCCCTTCCACTGTTAACGCCCTGACAGTATTAAGAGCTCCAGTCTGTTTTCGCTCATCATTTGCATCATTTGCACCTTCCGCAGTCGCTGACATGTGCCAGTATGCTCACAGCTCATTGTTTATTACCAGCATATTATGCAATGGCCCTATTACCATTAACAACTGTGGCTTTTCACATTTCCCTTTAAAGGTGTTGAAGTAATTTTCAGCCAAAAGGGCCGTGTTTCTGAAACGATGAACAAGCAGAATGTGACTTCCTGTCCAAACTCATTTCACAGCCAGATTCTACTTGTTTCTATCAGGTCTCTAAAACGTTTGCTAGTGTAAATAGGGCCAATTAATAACTTTGGATAAGACATTTTGAAAACATCTCTTTACTGATACAATGATGTTCATGTTACGTGACTGGTGAGAAAATCGTTTTTAATCCTTTCTTTTGCATTTAGAAGTTATAATCAAGAGCAGTTACTGTCAGGAGAACAAGTAAGATCTGAGGGAATCGGTCCGACTCTATAGAAAGCATTTCTTTTCCTTTAAGAGATCTTTTAAAAAATGAGAATATGAACTGATGAAAGGTAACTTACAGAATATATATGTATATGTGATATGCATATACACACATTCATATAAACATATATGAATTTCAAATGTTTTAAGAGATAATAAATTGTTAGAATTATAATAAAGATACAGAAACAAAGTTCTAATTTATGTTTTGTGATTTCTTGAATGAAACATGTTTCATTACCATCTGGACACACACTGATATTAACCTGTGGAGTGAGACAATGGTTTCTAAACTTTTTCACTTCATAGGTCCCAAATCTGTCATCGGCCCAGCAAAGAGTTCTCAAGTTGTCATGCGAATTTGGGTACGGTATACTAGTACGGTTTTAAATAACACTGAGTGAGGTCAAATGGATAATAGAGGTGATTAAAGATCTATTATTACAGTTTTGTTGAATACTCGATTAACGGTGTTCTACGGTCTGTTATTCCTTTATAACAGAATTTGAAACCTAGAAAAATAAACTACACTCATTAATTTCTCGGTAAATATTAAATAATTACAGGGTATATACAATGAACCAACAGGCTTCTGTTACAATAGCTATGTCATCAAACGGAGAACTATGCATGAAACTTTCACTTTGTAGGGAATAAAACTTTATCTAAAATATAAACATTAATATAAAATGATTAATTTGCATTGTGCACACACCTGAAAGGGGGAATAGTTTCTTACAGTGTTCTTTATACTGTATATTGCCCAATAAATACAGTATAATTTCTACATTTGAGTTAAAGTTTATGTATTCAGCTCCATACTCATTTTTGATCTGACAGATCAGAACTATTCTACAGCTATAAAAGTACAGCTTTCTATCCAGACTTAGCCCAAGTTCTTTCCTTGGAACGATAATAACTTGCACAATATCAAATCAAATATCATTTCAAAAAAAATAATTTTAATGTTTATCAATGAAAATGAGAATAATGATGGAAAAATCATCATAGCCTCTAATATCGTACATCATATCGCAATTGCAATAACAGTCGTGCAGCCCTATTTTCAATAATGCACGGTGCCTCACTCTGGTATAGTATTCGTAGAAAGACGAAGAAACAAAATTAATTTAAATGCCGTTTTATTTGATTAATCAGAGCAAATACAGGAAAATATTAAGCTTCTGAAAAAAAGTTGACATTTAAAAAAAAATAAAAAATAAAAATGACATAACATGGTTATAAAACAGATGATGTCAGCAGGAGGACCAGTACCTGAAACAGCAGGAAAACAGCAGTTAATAATCAGAATCTTACGTGGTTAGAAAAATTGTGTAGCAATCGTCTCTTCAGAGTCTGCCTTGTCAAGGGCAGAGCTGCACTTCTGTCAACACTAATTTTCTGAGCCCAGTGCTAAACATCACAAGAGATCACCATTCACACAGTGTCTGCTATTAAAGGCCAAGAGACGCAGCGTTATGAAACAAACCTTTTCAAGTCCAGCGGATGAGTGGCTTCACTTCCTTTAACACCTGAAAAAACAAAAGCAACAGTCAGTGTGTTGTTATAATTCTCACTTTTGACCATCATTAGTTTATTTTCTCCTCAGAAACTCTGGCTTGTCAGGGCCAAAGATGCACGTTTATCTTCAAACAGACTCAGAGCCCAGTGCAGGTCATCAGGGGAGAGGAACAACTAGATCCATACACTAAAGTTTGAATTTAGAACAACTTGCAAAAATGAATGTACATAACAAAAGCTCTGGTTGCAGTAGCTGATATGTACAAGTGTATTCCAGATTCACAACAATATACTCCTAAACATCCCATATCAAAGCAATTAATTTTACATTTAGTATACAATGATAGTGTAAAGTCATCTTACCAGTTACAGTGATGTTGTGCTTGAAGCAGACTACTTGACACAGAATTGACTTTCAACAAAGACGAAGTGTGGCAAAATAAATCAATGCTTTGTTTCAACACACCAAAAATCCTATAATGACCCCAAACAAGGGCTCTTTAAGTCTGCTTTGAGCACAACATCCCTGTTTCTATAGTCATGGAACCCTAGATAGGGCGCTAATTATATAGTTTTGTCCTCAACATAAGTGCAAGTATGCCATTATGTTTGATTTGACTCTTGGAGGTCATGAGAGTCAGGAGTGTAAAATCATGAGAGTTCATTGCTCTCCAGTTCATAACTACATCTTTGTCTATTATGAAAAAAGTATTTCAAAAGTTTTTCACCAAATACATACATTTTACAAACCCAAGTCCAGTCTAGAAGTGGTTCCACCTGATGAAAGGGACCTGAAAAGGACAAAAGCACGTGTTACTATGTTCTCATGACCATAAGCTTTGACTAACATAAATGACATAACATTGTTATAAAGCAGATGTTGTCTGCAGGAGGACCAGTACCTGAAACAGCAGGAAAACAGCAGCCAAATAATCAGAATCTTACAAGGTTAAAAAAATGTTTTCTAGCAATCTCTTCAGAGTCTGCCTTGTCAAGGGCAGAGCTGCACTTCTGTCAACACTAATTTTCTGAGCCCAGTGCTAAACATCACAAGAGATCACCATTCACACAGTGTCTGCTATTAAAGGCCAAGAGACGCAACGTTATGAAACGAACCTTTTCAAGTCCAGTGGATGAGCGGCTTCACTTCCTTTAACACCTGAAAAAAACAAAAGCAACAGTTAGTGTGTTTTTATAATTCTCCTTTTTGACCATCATTAGTTTATTTTCTCCTCAGAAACTCTGGCTTGTCAGGGCCAAAGATGCACGTTTATCTTCAAACAGACTCAGAGCCCAGTGCAGGTCATCAGGGGAGAGGAACTAGATCCATACACTGTTTTAATAATATACCATCTGATCATAAGCGACATTTATATCATTCACGTTGTGCTGCTACTTATCTTTTGATTATTGACCAGCTATAACTTGTAACAATGTATCAGACTGTTAGCTACCATGCTAAGGTAACCTGGTTAGCTCACCACGTGGAGTTAGGCCAACAGTGTTACATTCTATCCGGCTATTTGAACTGCTGTATTCTAGGGCCAACGGTAGTAACGGTGGTAACGGTCGACGACCAAACCCAATTCAGAAATGTATTAGTTTAACATCGTCATGTTCAGCACCAGACAACACGTCTTAAAGTGGCCCAGTGGCCTCATGCTCTGAGCCGCAGCCAAGTGTAGCTAACGGGGTTAAATTCGGCATAAAATGTTCCCACCAAAACGCGTTTTATATGTTTAAAAATGCAGCTTTTACAAGCAGCTCCCGCAGTTTGGAACTGCTGGAGTTAATGTAGTTAATCAAACAATTAACTAGTATAAAACAATTGGCAGCAGTGAACGAATAGCAGAACGTCGGTAGGTTGCCATCACTACAGAACTCTACTAATGTAATCACAAAAAGAAACGTTACATTAGTGAAAATTCAAATAATATCTTACCAGTTCCACCAGCGACGTTCCAATCGAGGCACACCGGTCTGTGAATTCATCCATGAGGTCGAACAGCAACCAAATGACGACTTCCGGTGCTGCTTCTTCCGTTCTAGAATACCGGCGGTTGGCAACATTCTTTAAAGAACGTCACCGCCGCCTGCTGGACTGGAGCGTAAATTCAAGTCTGAATTCTCTCTGCTCTCTTACTACCTCGCGGCTATTATTAATATCCACTTTACTGGCCATTTCCAAATAACTCAATAAATGCGCTGAGATGTTAGCTTCACCTCGCATTCACAAACAGATAAACTACATTACTGGTCGCTTGAAATACGTGTTGCTATTACTGCCCTCTTGTGGCCACACTGCGTAACCACATGTTCATTATAAATGTTAGATTTTGTAAGAATCAACTGGAAATATTATCCAACAGAATACTAAGGCACGATTGTTGTTGACTTTGTCACAACCAAATTGAGGTAAAAGTTAAAAAAATGCCACAGGTTTAAAATCTTTACAGCATTTTTCTCTCTGGATTACAGAAACTTTCATGGACAATTATGTTGTGTACGTATCCACTTACCCTCTAGCAGTGCAAGCTTTACAGCAGCCAGTCTATGAGCAGCATTCAGAATCACGAGTGTGTCTGCCCTCTAGTGGCCACAGTGAGGAACAGCTCTAATAGTAAAGTCACACGCAACACAATATAGTAGTACTTCCGATTGATACTTTCAAAATAAACCATTTACAACAGATATAGTTACCCACTATAAGCCATAAATACTCGTGAATTTTAAACACAAGGGTGTCGACATTGTCAGAACTAAATTGAGGTGAAAGAAAAGAGAAACGCAACAGGATTAAAAACAACTTAACAGCACTTTTCTCTATATATTAGAGAGTAACTTTAAAGGGACAGTTGTGTTGTTCACATTAGCTTCTAGCAGTAAAAGCTTTACAGCAGCCAGTCTATGAGCTGTATTAAGAATCATGCGTTAGTCTGCCCTCTAGTGGTCAAAGTGAGGAACAGCTCTACTAGTAAAATCAAACGCAACACAACATAGTAGTACTTCCTATTGATACTTTAAAAATAAAACATTTAAAAGAGACGCGTAGTTACGTACTGTGGCTACCAGAGGCCATAAATACTCGTGAATTTTTAACAAAAGGGTGTTGACATCGCCAGAACTAAATTGAGGTAAAAGAAAAGAGAAACGCAACAGGTTTTAAAAAAACTTAACAGCACTTTTCTCTATATATTAGAGAGTAACTTTAAAGGAACAGTTGTGTTTTCATATATCCACTAATTAGCTTCTAGCAGTACAAGCTTTACTGTACAAGTAACCAGTCTATGAGCTGTATTAAGAATCACGAGTGTGTCTGCCCTCTAGTGGCCACAGTGAGGAACAGCTCTACTAGTAAAGTCAAACGCAACACGACATAGTAGTACTTCCGATTGATACTTTCAAAATAAAACATTTAAAAGAGACGCGTAGTTAAGTACTGTGGCTACCAGAAGCCATAAATACTCGTGAATTTTTAACAAAAAGGTGTTGACATCGCCAGAACTAATTTGAGTTAAAAGAAAAGAGAAACGCAACAGGTTTAAAAAAAAACTTAACAGCACTTTTCTCTATATATTAGAGAGTAACTTTAAAGGAACAGTCATGTTGTTCACATATCCACTAATTAGCTTCTAGCAGTAAAAGCTTTACTGTACAAGTAACCAGTCTATGAGCTGTATTAAGAATCACGAGTGTGTCCGCCCTCTAGTGGCCACAGTGAGGAACAGCTCTAATAGTAAAGTCACACGAAACACAATATAGTGGTACTTCCGATTGATACTTTCAAAATAAAACATTCACAAGAGGCATTTATTTACGCACTGTGGCCACTAGACGACAGAAATACTCGTGAATTTTAAACACTAGGGTGTTGACATTGTCAGAACTAAATTGAGGTAAAAGAAAAGAGAAATGCAACCGGTTTGACAAACTTTACGGCATTTTCCTCACATAGTATAAAGTAACTTTAAATGACAGTTGTGTTGTACACTTAATTACCTTCTACCAGTTCAAGCTTTACAGTACAAGTAGCCAGTCTGTGAGCTGGACAACCTGTGTGTATTTAGAATCATGAGTATTTCTGCCCTCCGGTGGCCACAATGTGTAACTACATCTGGTATCATTATAACCACTAGAGGGCAAAAATAATCATGATATATATATATATATATATATAGGTAAAAGGAGAAGCACACCAGGTTTAACATCTTTCTTTGTGCATTACGGAGTAATTTTAAAAGATCAGTTGTTTTGCGAACATAATAACTAATTACCTTCTGGCAGTACAAGCTTTACAGCAGCCAGTCTATGAGCTTTATTAAGAATCATGAGGCCTGCCCTCTAGTGGTCACATTGAGGAACAGCTCTACTAGTAAAGTCACACGCAACACAACACAGTAGTACTTCCGATTTATACTTTCAAAATAAAAGATTTAAAAAAGACGTAGTTACGCACTGTGGCCACTAGAAGCCATAAATACTCGTGAATTTTAACCAAGGTGTTGAACATTGTCAGAACTAAATTGAGGTAAAGAAAAGAGAAGTGCAACAGAGGGCCAAAACACTCATGAATACAAGTAAAAAATGAAATAGAAATAAAAAAAAAAAAGAAACGCAAAAAACGAATTACCTTCTTATACACTATAGATAGTCTATGAGGCAAACAACGTGTTTTAATTCTAAAAAGTTGCAGTTATTCACTGTGACCACAATGGGGCAAAGCACTTCCGGTGAAAATTTCAGAAAATAAAATCGGGAGACCGTTAAAGTTATGCAGATGTGTAGATGTAAATAACCATATTACAGCATGATACGCAATGTTAGACTTGAAACAAATGACTTGACTGAGTATCGACTTTTCAAAGCAGGTGTGTCCAGGAAAGATGTAGTCCTATCAATAAACACAGCCAAATAAATAATAATAATAGTAATAATAATAAATAAAGTGTGCTACTGGCTTTAAATATGGGGCGTATAATGTGCCACAATATGTGAAAGCAGAGCTGTGACAAAGTGATCAGTTGATATTATATGACTCTATCTGAGCCAAAATATCAAGGTTAACAACTATGAATTCACTTAATTACATTTTTGACTCACCGATTCTGGCAGGTCTGGCACTGAATCAGTCTTTCTTCACAAAGGTTCGTCCAGCACATTTCCATTCTGAATGTCAAAAGCTTGGAAATAAACATTTCAAACACAACTTCATGTGGTTCAGTACTTGGTAAACTCAATGATTTTCACACGTGCAGGTGTGGCGTGAGAGCTGGGTGACCTCCATTTTAGATCAGTTGGACCCCAATTGTTTAATGGTTGGCCTGAGAGATGCCTTTTCAAAAACAACTTCTAATGAAGCCTGGTTTCATTTGCAGATCAAAACTAATATTTAATTCACAACAAAGAAAACAAGGTACATGTACTGGAGTTCACTTGCCAAAAACATTTGTAATCAACTCTATTTTAAAGTGTACTTTTTGCCCTTTTCTTAGTATGATATGAATGATGGACAGCTTGATGGTAAATCATGATTTGTAAGAACAACAAAGTACATTTGTACTGAGACAATATTTTCTTTAGCAACAAGAAAAAAAGACGCATTTACATCAACACATTTTAAACCCCTGAGACCCACAATAGACCCGTTTTTTGTCTTTTTTAGGGGGGTACAGGGGGTTTTTAGGGGGAGATAGCAGGTCAACAGTAGATGTCACATAGAGGTGGTGTACATCATCTGAAAGCTGGGAACCTGAAGACTAATTTGAGATGCAGCTCAGCACTGTGTTGTGTCAAGTTGTTCCAGTCATAAATCAGAAATAAACATTAATGAATTATTTAAAATAAATTGTAAAAGTGTATAAGGGTGTAGAACATTATGATTGAAGTATATGATGGCCATTCCCATTGTCACTTATGTCTCAAGAGTTGTTGCAGCAATTTCTGCACAGATTAGGGGGTAAATTGAACCATTCTTATCTATCGAGAATTGGTAAAAATGATCAATAATCCCTCCAAAATACCATATTAATACACCAAGACCTTGATGAACACCATAGAAAAAGCCATGCTGTGATTTGGTGACAAAAACTTTTGACATTTGGAGATTTCTGCAAGAATTGCATTTTTCGGCAATTGGATGGTGAGTGCTTCTGATCTGGAAACTGCTCAGAAACCCCCTTATTGTAATCTACCTAGGAAAGCCATCCATCCTCTGAATGCTCTAGGTCTCTAGTTTGTGGCTGTAAAGTTTCATGAAGCTGTGATTATCCTAGAGGTCACCACAGGTCATTTTATACAGTGAGGTCAAATTACAAAAAATGGTCTCACTACAATGAAATGGCTACTATGGGGACTAACATCATCACACATTAATACAGAGAGCATAATAAGAGTCTCAGCTTTACAGGGATACCCAATTTATGTCATTCTAAGACTGTTTAGGGACCCCAGTTTGCAGAAATATTCAAACACATCATTTTAGAATAGGCGAAAATAATACATTAATACGGTACGCATAAAACTGCATGTGATTATCATAAAGTGGGCATGTCTGTAAAGGGGAGACTCGTGGGTAACCATAGAACCCATTTTAATTCCCATATCTTGAGGTCAGAGGTCAAGGGATCCCTTTGAAAATGGCCATGCCAGTTTTTCCTCGCTAAAATTTAGCCCAACTTTGGAGCGTTATTTAGCCTCTTTCCCTCTTTCTATTCCTTAGGTTTTCTAGTTTCATATGATATCTTCACTCTACCTAAAACTGAACCTGCTAGAGCCTCTGAAAGACAGTAAAGTCAGGCAGGTCTCAGAGGGTTAACAAAGTAAACACGTGACTACTTTACTAAAACATTTCAGGATTCTTTCCGATTCTTTATTTGAGAAACTGACCAGAATAAAATGTGAAGTTAGAATCATTATAATATTATTTTACTCTGAGCCACTGCATGGCGGATCTATATAAACATTACCTAACAGGGACTTTATTCAACTTGTTGACATTTTCTGCCTCTTATGGCTATTATCATTTTAATCACAGGATCCCACTTGTGATATCTGCCTGCTATCCTTCCAGATGTGATTATAGGATTACTAACACAGGATTACTGTTTCCTAAGAGCAGGTTGTAGCTGGGCGTAAACAGTGCGACGTATAACAGCTGCCTAGTTATTTACATGACATGTCCTGGCAAGGCGACGTTTCACAACTTCAGCATAGCATGAAGGAAGAGCGGGATATGTGAGTGTGAGCTATTCTTCTTCAGGGGTCTGTGGCTTCAAAGAATTTCTGCCTTTAACACACACACACACACACACACACACACACACACACACACACACACACACACACACACACACACACACACACACACATATACATACACATACACACCGGATGTATCCTCCAGCTGTGGCAGGCCTACCGAGCTATCCCGAGGGAGTGTTGAGGGGAGGAAAGAGGGGGCATAAAGAAGCACAGGGGGATGGAGTTTTCCTTATCTGGTCATGCTGCTTTGCTCTTCTTTGTGAAATAGTAAAATATGGTTAATAGACCAATAAACACACACACACACACACAGACACACACACAGACACACACATACACACACTCTGGCTGGGTGACTCAGCTATTATCTGACTCACCTAGACGTACACACACACACGCACACACACACACACACACACACACACACACACACACACACACACACACACACACACACACACACACACACACACACACACGTAAACAAACACCAAAACACACTCAATATAGCAGACTTCATTAAGACTTACTCTGAGGGAGGTGAAGCGAGTGAATGAAAGAGAAAAACAGTGACGATATTCAACAAGTGGTGAAGTACAAAGAACAAGAGAATAAGTTTCCTGCAGCTGTTTTAGAGAGAGAGAGAGGAAAAGAGAGAGAGAGGGAGGGTGTGAGGGAAGAGAAGGAGGGAGGAGAAGGAGAGAAGAAAAAAAAAAAAAGAAGCCAACTCATCTGACACAAACAGTGGGCCAAAGAAAGGGGAAGAGCAGCAGCAGCACTGTCCTGAACGAGTGGAAAATTAAAGTTGGAGAAGACGAGGAGAAGTGTAAAGAAGACGAGACGGAGAGAGAGAAAGAGCCTCAGAATCTGCACAAAGATTGAACTGAAAAAAAGAAGTTTGAAGCTGCCCAACAAAAGAAGAAAAAGGGGGTTGAAGCAGAGAGGGCCCCAAGTTTTAGAGAGGTAAGCAACTGTGAGCGGCTTGTTAGCCTTCCATGGCTGGGTAGCTGCATTTCAGAGAGATCTGATGGAGTGATTGAGCTCCTATTTCTGCTCTGTGTGTTCATTTGTTACTATATATTTCCTCTATGCAATGTGTGTGTGTGTGGTGAGTTATGTGTGACAGATGAAACGGGGACAGGGGGAGGAGTGAGTGTGGGTGCCAGAGTGGGTGCAGATAAAGGGGTGAAAGAGTTGGTTGGTTGGTTGGAAGCACCAGATGGGCTCCTATACTCAAATGATCTTCAGCTGTAGTTAGTTGTTATAAAGTTTTTGACATGTACATTTACAGTTTTTGATACTGGGTGCACTGGTTTAACGCAAGTTACTGGATCGCTGCAGGACATTTGAAAAGTAGGGGAACAAATTTCCTCTCTGAGCTGCCAAGAGATCATAAAAAGTCTGGAGGACCTATGGTGGAATTAGATCTGTGCTGGTAGGTGGTAAGTTATACAGTATACTCTGTGTTAAACTTATAGGACAGTGAAGTTGTATGCAAATGCAAGTACATGATACATCTTTTACCACTTGCTTTTAACTTTTGTAACTCAATGAAAGTCAGCAAGTTATATGGGGCAATGTAGCACGAATATCAGAGATGACACGGAGAATCAACTGGAAGTTCCTGTCAGGCTTTTCAAACTTCAATTTGTTTCATTTTATATATATTCTTTTAAAGATTTCAGACTTTATTTACATATTAAGGATACAGCAACATCGGGGCCTGTCGCAGCCCTTTAGAGGATGTTCAAATTGATTATAAAGTCTATGAAATTACATTTGAAAGGCCTATGGTGCCATCAAATTGATTCCAGCAGATATGGAGTTGCACACATAGACAGATCATAATGCTTATTAAGAGTATGAAATCATATTTGAGAGGCATGCAAGTAGATCACAGCTAAGACTTCTTGTGTGCTTAGGTTGGTAAATCTTACATACAGTTGGGATTGAATTCACACATGTATTTCAGTTGTGTCATGAGGTTGGAGACAGTAAAACTTGCAGGAATGCACCAAATTATCTGATATATTAAGGCAGGGACAGCAGAGCTCCCCCACCCCCACGTTCTTCTGAAAACTCGGACACAGTCATACCCCGAGGAGAGCCAGCCAGCGAGGGGACAGGATGTCCAGGTCAAGGGTTAAAAGGGAGGCAATTCATTATTTTTCTGACCTCCTGCAGGACTCAGGGTTGTGTAATCTGCGAGACCTCAGTGGCAGAGACACCACAGAAGCAAGCTGAGGAAGATCCAGACAGGGAGAGGCATGGCATTATGCTCTTAGTGGAGCATGTGATGCCCCGTGAACAGCAGGATGTGGAGGAAAATCATTGAATCTAATTGTGCAGCCTAACAGAGCCATGGGGAGAGATGGCTGCAGGGAGGAAAAACAGGCATGAAGGCAGAGTCTGGGTGGAGTTCAGCTCCGGGTGCATCGAGGATTTCAAACACCAGAAGGCAAAACTGCTGTGTGCTTAAATATTTAACTAGAAAAGTTTCTTTATTTGAAGTCGAACCAGATGAGCAAAAAGAGCTCTCATACTCTGCATGTTGATCACTTCATTTTGAGTCAGACAGAACTTGTTATGGATTGCAAATGTGCCAGTGTTTCTTTTTACAGTAATAAAAGGGCAGACAAGGCCACCGGCATGGGTAGAGAATGAATGTGAATGATATGACGTGTTGACCTTTACCCCCCTGTTTATTTTAGGATAGCTCATGTGTCAAAGCTGGGATTGCTGGGAGAGTTTCTCCATGCTCACTGATGTTGTTACGGCATGTGAGACGCTGCCTCGATTTACTGTACACCTCCTGCTTCAAATTGACTGTACACATCAACTTCCAACAGCAGCTACAACTATTTAATAGGTTTACAGAGCCTCCATTATACAATTCAGTCTCTGACGCGTTACACCTGCTGATATAGGGCTGTCAATCGATTAAAATATGTAATCACGATTAATAGCATGATTGTCCACATTTTTTATCTGTTCAAAATGTACCTTAAAGGGAGATTTGGCAAGTATTTAATACTCTTATCAACATGGTAGTGGGCGAATATGCTGCTTTATGCAAAGATATTAATATATTTATTATTGGAAATCAATTAACGACACAAAACAATGACAAATATTGTCCAGAAACCCTCACAGGTACTGCATAAGCAGTAGCATAGCATAAGAAATATGCTCAAATCATAACATGGCAAACTCAAATCCAACAGGCAACAACAGCTGTCAGTGTGTCTGTGTTATGACTTGCCCCAAACTGCATGTTATTATCATAAAGTGGGCATGTCTGTAAAGGGGAGACTCGTGGGTACCCATAGAACCCATTTTCATTCATATATCTGGAGGTCAGAGGTCAAGGGACCCCTTTGAAAGTGGCCCTGCCAGTTTTTCCTCGCCAAAATTTAGTGTAAGTTTGTAGCATTATTTAGCCTCCTTCACGACAAGCTCATATGACTGGTTGGTACCAATTGATTCATTAGGTTTTCTGGTTTCATATGACACCAGTATCTTCACTCTAGCTTTAAAACAAATTTGCGCTAACTTTGACAGCCCTAGCTGTATATCTTCGCAGCAGTCAGAGGGGATATCAAATGCTCTCGTATCATAGACCCTCAAATAGACATACTGTACATTAAAGCAGGGATTACCAACTAGAGGTACTTGTACCCCAGGGGGTTCTTCTGCAGTTGTATACAAACTGATCCAAACATAACATCCACCATCCACTGTTTTCATTAATAATTCAAAATCCAGTTTAAAAGCAATCCAAATTAACACAACTGTAATTTGTCGATATAGGGGTACGTGAGTTCATCTGTCAGGGCTGTGGGGCATGTGACACAAAACAGGTTGAGAGGACATGGTTTCCTAATGGATATGTGGTTCTCCTCTGACTCCCATATGGAAGGATTTGTGCCGGTGGTTTTGAACTGAATTATGAAACTGTCCAAAATATAGGTGGGGACATAATCATGTGAAAATAAAATCTAATATGAGTCACAATCTCTAACTGGGATCACTTCTGCTGAACTGAAATGTAACATCACAGTCGAGATTGTCCCTCAAGAAAGGATCATTTTACAATATATATTATATATACACAATATTTCTGACATTTCACAGTTCATACTGTAGCTACAAAGCCCCAAAGGCTTCTTTCCCTACACGTAGAATTACAGAAAGGGTGATACCATATACTCTGAACTAATCATACTCTTTACTCCCTCAGAGAACAGGATGTCAACGCTACCATCAGAAAACAGCATTGAAGATGCCAGCAATCGCAGCTTCTGGATGGTAAGACTGTGTGTCTTGTGTGTGTCTCTGTTTTTGTCTGTTTCAGAGAAAAAGACGGATCCACTAGATAGCTTTTCCCCTGGTCTCCCAAGTCCTTCTGACCTTCCTGTCAAAACAGACTAAACAGTTTTGTCGTTCAGGCTACGTATCAGTGTGAACAAGGCTGTGCTTTTATTTTTAAATGTGAATAGTAACCATAGTATTGCCTTGCTTGTGTTAACTGTGCTCTGGGAAGGTTTCAGTGATAGTGCTCGGCTCATTAGCTATTTGATTGTCTGTGTTTGCTCGACAAAGTAGACTGTGTAGCGCAGGGCTCATGTCTCTGGGGATCCAGGACAAGTTTTTTCCATTTTCACTGCTCTCTGCAACATAATTATTCTGCTAAAGCACTGCTGCATGGTGGTTTTATCTGTGGTATCTCCTGTTGGATAAGGAAAAGTGGTCAGCTCCTATACAGAGATGAGAGATCTTTGACCTTTTTTTTGTATATTACATTAATTTGTCCAAAGTGACCTGAAACGTTCGACAGTGACTTCCTGAAGTCTTGCTGACGACAAGTGTTATGGTGAGTTTTAGATGTGCTGGTAGGTGGATTTTGTGACCTTCAGATAGAGTGAGGCTCGCTGTTATGCCTGCTTTTAGTCTGTGCAAAGCTGAGCTAACTGCAGGTTCATATTTATCGCACAAAACGTGAGAGGTACTGATCTTCTCATCTAACTCTCCCAAACTGTTGAATTAGTCCTTTAAAATAAGATCTCATCCATGTGGCATAAAATGACAGTCACGAAAAAAAAAATCCCACAGATTTAATATTGTGGTAAGTGACACACGTGGTGAACTTTACTTGAAGAACAAAGTGCATCGACATTGACAGGATACTGTTAATACAAGAGGTGATGCTTCCATTCAAAGCTCTATAGACAGAATAAAGAAAAGAGAAGAAAATTAATCAATATCAAATAAATAAGTGACAGAGAGCTGGGCGATATGGCCAAAATCTTCTATCACGATATATAGGTAATTTCTTATCTCGATAACGATATATATCACGATATAACATGTTTTCTAGTACATCAATAAATAATTGACAAAATTAACATAGCAGCAAATAAATAAACGTTTCCAGCTATACACTGACTATGTTTACATGCAGCACACAAATACAGAGTAATCCAATTAACACAATAGTTTGATTTAACTGAGTTTAATCAGAGAAATTTGAGTTAGTATGTGCTTGTTATAATCAATTTAGAGGACGTTATATCTCGATATATGATTTCCTCACGATACGATTCCATTGAATGAAGATAAATTATCATATTGAATTATTTCCCGACCCTAGTGACATATTAAATAAATAGTGCATGCATATGTCACTTTTCGTGCAACAAACAATCCACAGTGTTATCCTCAGTGAAGCATGACATGATAACACATGGTGAATTACAGTGACAGTAAAAATCTACATGTTTACACTTTTATTTTAGCATAAATCGTTTTTTTGCAAATTGCCTAAATCTTCTTTACTTCAATTAGTAACAAACATCAAACTACTTTACTTTTGTGAACTGCTCTGCTCTATTTACAAGACACAGCTCTGGCACCATGTTTTAAAGCTGTAAACACTTCCAACATTCAGAGTGCCCGACTATCTAATTTGAGTGTGCTACCGCTTTATGATGGGCTTTGTCTCCCGTTGGCCTCGATGTGCTGCCCCACTTTCATCTCTCCCCTCCTGTAATTTTGGCAGCCTCCTGTTGTGTTGGATGTGTTTCCAGTGTGTGTCATCCTGCCGCCGTGCTCAAGGGCTGTCTGTCATTATACTGCAAACTAAAGCTCTTTTGTTTTGGATTTGCAAAGTCACCACCACTTTAGGATATTTGCAATTACCGTGCATTCTGTAGAAGTGTACTAGATACATACATGTGACTTATCGGAGTCAGCCCTGCATGGGCCCATATTACACTATTACTGTCCTCTTTGCTCACTACTGATTATATAAAGAGACATTCTGTTTGCGCTCATTGTTGTGCCTCTCTAAACACATCCTTTTTGCTGTTTTCAAGTAAGAAAATATGATGGTGTTTTTAAATCTGCTACAGACTCTGTAAATGTTTGACTGGACCGATTAGCGTCCTTATTTTTTTAAGACAAACATTTCTGTCAGGCGTTCTTTGAATCTGTTGTTCAATGCTGTGAAGCGTCTCATGAAACGGATCTGTTTTGTTTTGTGCATTGATCTATATTTGGTTTAAAGCACTTTGGAAGGACATACATATAAAAGCTGGCATGTTTACTTCTATGATTTCTACTTCCATTAATACTACTGCTTCTGCTGCAACTTTTACTATTTCTATAACTACTATTGCTATAACTATCACTAATGCCATTATTACTACTACTGCTAGTACTAGTACTTCAACGTGTTTTCTGCTACCATTAGATAACTGCTAATATTACTGTTACTTCTGCTGGTGGTTCTCATCTTTCTGTGCGCTGACACGCTTTCTAGTCTGGATAGAATCGGTTATATACATGAAATGTGATTTTTTTTTTTCAATGGAGGACCGTGGCCATTTTCTTTGATACTGCGTTTTGTTGCTTGGACAGATTCTCTAGTAGCGGATTTGTCTCTGCCTCAGAGATTGGCCAACTGGATCTCTGCAGCGTTGCCGTTGGCCTCAAACTGGATTCCTCAGCTGTTTCTGTTTAATTCTCAGACGAATGAGGAGAGTCAGTGTAAACCACAACAGAGGCAGAAAGAAAGAAAGAAAGTAGGGAAGAAGGAGAGAAATGGGGGGCCACTGATGAGAAGTACTCAAATTGATTCTGATTAGGGCAAAAAGAAACTGGTGTTTCATTAAAAGCACGTCTTTGCGAGTCTTTGAAGGCTGTTAGTATGAAAATACATCACTTGTACAGTCCTGGAGGCACGTTTTCACACATGCTGCATTCTAATTTCTAAGTGTTTTAAATTATGTGACAAGCAGGTAACATTTGAACCCCTAAAATGAAAGCTAAAATATTTCCTTAAAAGTGTGGAAGGACAGAAAACTTATTTATATTACATTTAGTTTTACACAATAACTTAAATGTAAAAAGATCATAGAGTGCATGGAACTATTTGCAGCGTGAAATGTTAGGCAGCCTTGCTCACCATTTTTCATTTTCATTTTTTTGGGGAATCTAATATAAGGCCGATATATTTTACCTCTGAGACCTGTTCAATAGTTGCCTGTTAATCTTTAGATTCAGCTTTCTTAACATTGTGTAAGACACCAGTTTTTAAACCATGCTGCCAAGGACTGTAAATGAAATCCATAAATTAATAAATTTACAGAAAAGCAGAAACACAAGTTCAATTTGAAAATGTAAGAAAATAATATATCATTGCATTAACAAATAATTTATACTGGATATTGATTAATCTTACTACCTGTACCTGTAGCAGAAAACATATTCGCCTTACAACTGCTACTAGCACTATCGACGTTTTGACTTATGAAGACTTTATAAAGACTTAACTACTTGACCTTTCCGATGCCCCATTTAATTAACAACTAATTAAGAGTCCCATTAAGATCGAAGACTTTGTCAATTAGTTGCAAAAAAACAAAGATTTAGGTCTTTGGTCGAATACTGACAAACACCAGGCACTGTGGGAAGCAAAGGTCTGCTTGCTGTTGAATGTGAGCAATAGTTACTGTGAAGAGTGAAATATCATCTTACAGAGAATTAACCAAAGAACATTTGCACTGAGCACTGTGTGTAACGTATTCAGTGTATATGAAAAGCATGCAGACAGTGTTACCATCGATTTTAAGACAGACATACACCTGTTTGACAAGTGAATATCATCAGCTGTGAGAAAGTTCTGCTCACTTTTTTCTTATTTATAAATGTTAATTTTATGTGCATTGCCTCAGATGATTTAACACAACATGACAACACATATAGTGTCCAGAAACCTTCAACCAGCTGTCTAAATCTGTCAGTGACTAACAGATAGAGTCTGACAGAAAGTGAAAAAGAGAGTAGGAGTGAGTGCTGAGTAGGAGCTGACGGTGGCTGCCAGGAAAATTGCAGAGAGATTTCCAAATACCACATCCACAAACAACACATTTGCTTCAGATATGTTATTACACTCAGGGCCTTGCCTCTGCTGCCCTCTTGTCCTCTCTCTCTCTCTCCGTCTGGCTTTTTATGGCCAGGCCTCGTCCTCGTGTCCACACTGACCACACCCCGCGCTGCTGCCGCCATTAGAGTTTACCACAGGACACCTGATGCCATCAAAATGTCACTTGTGGCACGTGGAGGTCGACCTTAGACGGCTGCAGCAGTGTCACAGCTGTGAAAGGAGATGAGGATGCAAGCTGGACTTTGTTATGAGTGACTGACCAGAGAATGTGATACAGACTAATAGTGACTGTTTAATGTTGACAGGTAGCAGTTCTTATTGAAGGATTTACTTATTAATAATGGCTACATACCAGTTAGCTGTGCCGGTTTCAGTTCAAGGATTTGTGCTTGCTGGTTAACTGGCACAGCTCACTGGGACACCTAAATGGAACAGAGCAATCATTAAAGGGATAGTTAGACATTTGGGGAAATACGCTCATTCACTTTCTTGCTGAGTGTTAGATGAGAAGATCGATATCACTCTCACGTCTCAACAGTAAAATTTATGTAGCTGGATCCAGCAGCCTGTCAGATTAGCTTAGCATAAAGACTGCAAACAGGGAACAGTTGAGACAGAAGAGACTCCACAGAGTTTCAGTGTTTAGTGTTCACTTTTACTTTATAAATTAGTTTATTGTCTGCATGCTGTTGCGACTGCCAGGAATAAACCATGAGCAGATGAACAATTGTATTCACTGGCATTGAAATGATGAAACTAAAAAGAAAATCAATCAAAAGTTTGTACTGAATACTGACAAAAATATCGGCCACCTTTGGCTTTTTCAATCCCAAAAAATGATTATGTTATTGGGTATTAATATCAGGGTTTAAAGTCCATTAAACCTCCTGTTTATGTTGTGTAAGCAGTAGATCTTCCTCTCTCTTTGTGTCCTGGCAGCCTGGGAACTACCAGCCCACTGTGAAGCGAACAGAAGATGCCTTCCAGGCCTGTAATGACATAGTGATGTGTTTCCAAGAGAGAGCTCGCGTGGAGAGGCAGTACGCCCAGCAGCTCAGTGAATGGAGCAACAAGTGGAAGCCAGTAGTGGACTCCAGTGAGTACTGCGTCTTTTGTTTATATAGAGCATGTAAACTGTGATCATAAAATCTCCTTTTTGGGATAAGAGATGGCAATATGTACCTTCTAGTTTTGTTGTTTCATGTAAATAATGGCTGGTCATCAGAGTTGTTTCTAAAGCACAAAGAAAAT
The DNA here is from genome assembly GCA_916701645.2 of Sebastolobus alascanus. Classification (NCBI taxonomy): domain Eukaryota; kingdom Metazoa; phylum Chordata; class Actinopteri; order Perciformes; family Sebastidae; genus Sebastolobus; species Sebastolobus alascanus. The sequence goes on along the minus strand of CAKAOJ020000072.1, from coordinate 3,886,506 downwards.
GTTAGGAGTTTGAGATTCCCTAGTCTCTATCCTCCTCCCTCAGGTCCTCTATACGGATCTCTTCTGAAGGCTTGGCAGTGTTTTCTGTCCTCCGCTGACCGGCTGGCCTCCTTACACGCCTCCATCTGTCGCTCCCTGGTGTCGGAGGATGGAGACCGGGTCAGGACCTGGCAGAAGGACACCTTCCACAAGAAGTTATTTGGAGGCTTCAAGGAGTCCCAGGATGTCGAGACAGGCTTTACACGTGCTCAGAAGCCGTGGGCCAAGCGACTTAAAAAGGTCTGATTTTTTTCAGATTCAAAAGTCAGGTTCAGTGTTACACTGATTTAAAGCTCTTGTCTGAAACACTGATATAAAATATATGAATCCAGGCTTGATTTCTGGATGACAGAGTCACATTCAGAGATGTAAAATGCCTGATAAACCCTCAGTGTGAGTAATGTCCAACTGAAATTAAATTGCATTTTTGTCTGCTACATCATACTTTGTAAATCACTTAACCTGTGTTTTCCTTTGAGTAACAATAAGAAACCAAAGGGGTTTCAAGGTGTTTTGGTTTCATGATGGTGCCCCCTAGTCTTGCATTACGTAATTCGATGGAAGTACTGTTGGGACAAAAGACAATAATAAAAATGTATAATTCAAAGTGAAAATAATTGCATTAATATGTGTGCAAAGTCGCAGCAGCAGAACCTATTCAGTCAAAGAGGAAATGACTGACACACAATACACAGAAATATGTGGAAGAAAAAAATATTTTAAGCTCCTGAAAGCTTGGTTCTAAAACATTTTTCTTGATTACATTAAATATTCATTACTAACTAAGAAACAATGACATTTGTAGTTACACAATCTGTGCTTTTCTGTGATTTGAGAGCAAGAGGACATCCATCAAAAGCAGAATTACATAATTTCATCAAAAATATACACAAGCCCCTTAGGAATCAACACTTCATTCAAGTGATTGCAACATCAAAAATGGATACTCATTAAGTAAATGGCTTCATTTCAAGGTCTATATTTAGACCACAGAGACCTGATGCACCATGATTTTATTTTGTGTATCAGCAAGATGCTTTTCAAAGCAAGGTGCATCTCAATTTTCAAAATGATCTTTACAGGTTGAAGTACTCTTGAATGGACAAGATGGGTGTTGGAGTCATGAAAAGTCCATCTAGACAGACACACCTTTTTTTGTTAACAATTTGTCTAGCATTTTCCTCAACCATCCACAACTTTAGATAATAAGGTGTGTTCTGGTTCGTCCACAGCTGGATAAAGCCAGGAGGGCGTACCACAAAGTGAGCCGTAAGGAGCAGGCAGCCAGGGAGCGAGAGCTACACGCTCAGGGAAACCCGGACGTCGCCATCGACAAACAGAAGAAGGTCCAGGAGGAGAGAGAGCTGGCTCAACAGGAGGCCGAGAAGGTGAGTGTAGTAGGATAGGGTTATCTATACATTCATTTGAGTGTGTATGAATATGTTAATCCATTGAGACCCAATGAGTCCCTGAGCAGTGTGTGAAAGCGCGTCTAAATGTTTACAGGTTCGTGCACGCTATGACAAAGTCCTTGAGGAGGTGAACCGCTACGCTCCACGCTACATGGAGGAGATGGAATCCATCTTTGACCAATCGCAGGACGAGGAGCGCAAGAGGATTGTCTTCCTCAAACAGGCCTTTCTCTCCATCCACAAACACCTGGATATTACAAACAATGAGAGGTGAACCGCAGTGTTTTGCATGTGTGTGCTGGTTGTTGTAAGTTGCAGTCTGATTAGATGAAGATCAATATGTGTGGTGAAACAGGTAGCTGTGTATTTAGAGCTAAGTATGTAAAAAATCAATAATTGGACTTAATTTAGCCCCAATTAAAAGCTGTTCCACTAGGCATGAGTGTTACTCAGTGACTCACTTCTACTCTAATAAAGGAAATAATAGCAAAGACAGTCACTTAATTACTTTATAAAATCTGCAGGGGCCACGGGGGGATATAGGGTAGATGAGAGAATTGATATACTCTATTAATCTTCTTAATTTTTGGGTAACACTTTACTTAAAATGCTCTGGATGACAATGCAAGCAGATTATGTGCCAATTAGAAGTTTCAGTAAACTTAAATTACAGTATAAACATCAGAGGAACATCAGCAGTTTAAATTAAAATGCATACCATGCCATTAACTATACAGCTGCCCCATAGGGTATTCATCCTCCTACATTCCTGCATGTTGTGTTTATTATATCAGCTCAGTTATGACGCATTGTAAAGCCTTATGAGCACTACTTCAAGTAAGGTGTCATGATTTTTCTGACTTTGGCTGATTGGCTGATATTTTAATATAGAAAATAACAACATTGGCAATGAAAACATTTAAACTGGCAGCAGAAATGGGAAGCATTTGTTAAATTGTCTTGCAGCTTCTTTGTTGTTGTTGTTTTTTTGGCTCAGTCAAAATATTCCCCATAAAGGAGAAATAATTTCTCTCAGTTGGTATTTAGGAAAGTGGGACCGTCCTGTTTGAAACTAGATTGAGATAATGCTGCTGGTTCATGCTGAATATTGAAGCAATAAAAACAGTTGAAATGTCAGTTGAAGTAAAAGCGGTTTCATTTTAATTTAAAGAGTAAGAGTAAAATTTCAGTGCCAGAGATAGCTAGTGTATTTGCACTGTGACTAATTTAAATATCAGTTGATATGTAAGCAGTGGTGGCCGTTGAAATGTCAGTTGAACTATTAGAAATAAGTAATGGATAATGGATAACAGCTCTGTATATCGAGTGCAGCTCTGCATTGATTTGCTTATGCTAAAATATGTGTCAGTTTCATTTTGGGTTCTGTTATTTATTTCCCACCACTCATTTAGTGTGAGGGCCGTGTACAATGAGCTCCACAACACACTGATGGCCATCGATGAGCATGAGGACCTTCGCTGGTGGAAAAACACCTATGGGCCCGGCATGCCCACCGACTGGCCTCACTTCCAGGTATTTCAGTTTTTGTCCGTCTCCAACCATTTCTATTACTAAAATCGATGTGAAGTTCAATTTTTCACAGTCTGTTTTTCGGTCTGAAGTTAAATGTTAAGTACTTATTTGGTTCAAATGTTTTTTAGGAATGTACGCCCGAGAAGAAAACCAAAAAAGGGAAGAAAGAAGTAGAAAAGAAAGGAACAATAGAGAGGAAGTGAGTATATAAAATTGTTCTATGTGTTTTTACAGCGATTTGATGCTGTGTAGCTCTTGGTGTTCGGCTGATCAGACAATAATCTGTCTCTCTGACTCTTCTTTCTTTTCTTCTAGAGTGATGATTGGAGGAGTGAGAGTAAGAGCTCTGTATGATTATGTTGGTCAGGAGACAGATGAGCTGTCATTTAAAGCAGGTAAACACACAAGTACCTTCCTTCAAAACTTACTGAATGGCCTGTGTATAGCATTAATTATAAACGGTATGCAGAACTGTATATTATTGTGTGAAATTATTGTTATTTGGCATACTATCTATTTATATTTAAATTGTCTTATTTTTGTCTATTCAATTGTCTTTTTTTTTTGGAGCTGAAACGTTTAGTTGAATAATCTAGTTGATCAGCAGACAATTAATCAACTATTTTGATAATCATTCAATAGTTTAAGTAATTGTTTATATTGTTTATTGAATATCTTGGGTTTTGGACTGCTGATAGGACAAAACAAGCAATCTGAAGATGTCAACTTGAGCACTGGGAAACTGTGACGCTCCTTTTTTTGGGGGAATCTTGGGACGTTTTATAGACCACACAATTAATCGAGAAAAAAATTGATTGGAAAATTTTAAATTTCGCCCTACAGGTGAGGAGTTTTTGAAGATCGAGGATGAGGATGATCAGGGCTGGTGTCGGGGGATGAAGGACGGCGGATGTGAGGGGCTTTACCCAGCCAACTATGTCGAGGTGGTGTAGTTAACTCATCTAGACTGAAAATGAAAGATCTTGTTACATCACATGCCTCGTTTCACTGTGGAAGTCACAATCTGATGTTACGTCTAAATGTCAGATATATAAAACCAATGCTGTAAAGAAAAACACCAAGTAGCTATTAGCCAAAGATCTGGTCTGTGATGAGAGTATGGTCACACTTAAGAGGATATTTGAGCAAACAGAGAGTTTTAAAAACTATCCAGGTTACGTAATCTCTTGAAGGATTTTGAGAAATGTTTTAATATATACAGTATGCATAGGCCACTTGTACTGAAGCCATATGATAAACGATTCTTTAATGTAAAAAAGTGCTCTTAAGGTATACTATATAACTATAGCCATTTGGTGCTGAAATTACATTACAGGACTGTTATTTTCCTTGAGCTATTTTTATTTCTTTGCACCTCAACACATTGCTATTAAAATGCTCACAAAGCCTCTCAACATATGAAGAAAGTGACGCTAATACTGTGATTTTAATGAATCAAAGCAGCAAAGCACAAGTGGAGTCAACTTGATAGAAGTAGATAGCTATATGACCTGTATTTCTCTTCTGTTTTTGTGGTTTAAAGGAACAGTTCAACATTTTTAGGAATATGGTTGTTTGCTGTCAAATACACAATAGGATGGGAAGACTGATATTAGTTTAATCTCTGTGTGTCAGGTACACGGGAAATGTTAGCCTGGCAGCATCAACACACATTCCAGGAACTCCAGTGCTGTCTTATTTTGTATCTTGTTTACTTAAAGGGACTATATGTAAGAATCAGAAATTGCTTGTTAACAGCGACACCTGTGGCCGCAATGTCAACGAAAGTCGGCGTCCTGTTGCTCGCGCTCGCGCTTGTGCTCGCTCTACATAGACATGAACGAGCACCGGTCTAAACAGTGAGGCGACACACGTCAGCTAACACACAATATCACTCTATATTTCACCTGCTTAGCAGTAATGTTAGCTGACCAGAGGAGGGTCTCTCCATAAATCAATGCTGATCCTGGCGTGTTGGCTTTTCCTGCTTCAGCCTGCCGACCCGGAGGAAACAGGGGGGGGGGAGGAGACACCCGGTCGGGACGATAACGTAACTCTCTGCAGAGCCCCGTCACTTCACAAGACACGGGAAGACTCTGTTGGTCTGGAGGAGCGGCAGCATTTATTTCTGCACAAATGTCCACTGCACATTCACTAGATATTCTGAGAGCTAAACTAACTCTTCTGCAGTGTGTAGTGTGTGCGCGTGCACGTGGAGGTGGAGCGAGCCGAGCAGGTGAGAACGAGCGCGGTGTGCAAGCAGGCAGGAGCAGAGCAAAGGCTCGCGTACCCACACGCGAGCACGCATGGGACACCGACCCGGTATGATTTATGCGCGTAATAAGTTACATATAGTCCCTTTAAAGTGGCTATAATCAATATATTAACAACTTATGTTATGGCACTTATGTGAAAGGTTGGACATTTAGTGACGCGCCCGAGAAATATCACCCAGCTCTGCCGGAGCTTCATAGCAACCCGTTCATTCCCAACTCGTCAGATATCACAGCTTGGTCAGCGGCAGTGCTTGAAGTGGAAAATAAATAAGTGCCGGTACTCCCCTTATTCAAATGTTGCCGTGTATATCGCCGGTATCATCAATAATTATTACATTCTGAAGTGAATAAAAGATATTAGGAGTGGGAGGGGAGGATGGACGAGTAAATCAACGTTGGAAGTTTATTTTGAAAAGAGACTGTATGCATGTTAAGAGCAGAAACTGTACGTTTCCTGGGAACACGGAAGTTTATTTTGAAAAGACACTATGCATGTAACGAGCTGAAATGGACACCTCGTCCCTGACACCTTCAAAACTGATGCTAGAGCGTCATAGTTTGAAGCATAGGTTCACTGACCAAGCATCAGTATTTGACGTGTTGGAAGTTAGAATGTGTTGTTATTTCAGCTCTTTGTTTTGGTTTTCGGGCCTGCAAACCTTTTGGTTCACTCTCACCGCCGTGATTGTCGTTTTAAGCATTGGAGTTCTGCATACTTTTGGGGCGGCTAAGTCACAGGAGGAAGAGGATGTGTGGTTCAATCCCACACTGAACCTCAAAATTGCTCTAGATAGTCAGGCCAGCACCTCGCCTGGCATCTCCATCACCATCAAGCTGTGTGAATGAGTGGCAAATTGAAAAGCATTCTGCCCACTAACGTAGAAAAGTGCAGTCCATTTATCATTTTTTTGTAGCGAGGCTAAGAGTTTCTCCCTGTTTCCAGTCTTTGTACTAAGCCAGGACCCATTATCTACGAACATCTTAAGGCCAAAATGATCTTAATTTTGGGATCATCTTAGCATCAAGATGCTTTTGACAAACAGGGCCCAGGTCTAAACACGTCCCAGACGTAAAGGTACCTCAGCACAGAATGTTCAGAGATGAAACTGATATTGCTCTTCTTCATCACATTCTCAGTTTGAGGCCAAACACTCATATTTCTCAGTATGTCAGACTGTTACTTTAACGTAAGTACTGGGGAACAAATCGTTTTCCTGTCTGTCTGTAATCATCTGTTGCTATACTGTACTGTATGTATGACGCTTATCATGGAGAGCATCTTTACCAAAGTAAGGAAACTGCTGGGTTTGCCTTCCCTTTGTCTTTAGCCTTTTTCAGTATCTGTGTATGTGCTGTGTGTCTTGAAAAACAATGCATTTGCAACTGCCTGTCTTTTGGAAATAAAATGTTTAACTGTTACAAAAATAAAATAAGTGTTGCTGAATTTAGCATGGAAAGAATGATTGTGTGTGTGTAAGAGAGACAGATTGTTTTTGTATATGTGTGTGTGTGTTTGAGTTTGTGAATCACTGTGCCATCATCCTCTGGAGTCCTGAAGTCCTGCCTGTGGAGGTTATTACAAGTGCAGCGCTGTCACAGTCACTTTTAAGCCTTGTGTCCGTGTCAAGAGAACTGTGTCCAGGTCAAACGCTGTTCTTTATCTTGATGATGCCACCACAGAGTCAGATGCAGCCCGACATCAACACATGGCCATCAGCCAAGCAAACACAAAGACACACCACTGTTTATGTTTGAGCCGGCCGATAGCGAGAAGTGAAATGATAAATCCTGGTATATTGTTACACTCTACACAAACACACAAACACACTCAAGGTTTTGCAGTAAATACAAGCAGACAGGAGTATGTTTGACAGGAATGTCTATTTCCACAGGAGTAATGGAAATAATGATGTCACCCTGGAAGGAATTTCCTCACCTGATGATAGATTTCTTGCTTGTAGCAGACTTAGACTGATCGGTAATCACAGAAAATCTCAGCTGAACTCTGACACCCTTCCCTCTGCTGCCTGTAACATATCCGACAGAGTACTGGAAAACCTGCAAAAGATGGAGAACACAAATATACTGAAATTAGATGGTTTAATCTAGTAAAAATAGCAGTACAATATAAAAATACTCCATTATGAATAAAGTCCTGCAATTCAAATCACACTTAAATCTGCAATAACTGATTTTCTAGCCATTTGGAGGCAGAGGAAAGAAGCTGTGAATGTGTAATTTGAAGTTGTGTTTCTGGCCACCGTGAGAATTAAACTTCAATATTTTCTCTCCTTTTAGCTCTGTTTTGGTCTCTACCAACTTCTGAGGGAAATATCTAGCAGCTAGTCTTTATCGCCCATTTCTCACTGGACAACAAAACCAACTAACACTCACTAACATCTGTCTTTTGTCTTTAGTGTGAAAGGTTACAATCGGCATTCATTCCCGGGGCAAATGTCTCTGCAGTAGTCACAGGTATTTATCGGCTCCAGCTCTGATCGGCAGTGATGGAAAAATGACGACCAGGTGGACACGCTAATTTACACCCATTTTCCGTCGCTTTCTTTGCCATTTCAACCACAAATGCCGTCCATCTCCATCCAAGCAGTCCCGAACATCTTTCCAAATTTGTCGGCACTGAGTTTGAAGAGAGACTGAACAGATTCCGTCGTGTTCATGACATTGAAAGTGACACACCAGGAAAAAAACAGATATACAGGCATACTCGTCCACTGGCAATGGGAAAGAGTCTATCCCCTATTTTTAGCGGTTTTTCACAATTTTAAAAAACCTGCATGTGCTAGAAAAATGGTATAACTGTGCAGTTTGTTGCTGAGCAGGCAGTATTGTTGGACAGTGGGTATTCAGAGATTTTTGCTCGCTGCTGTGGCCGAAAACGACGCTATGAGAGCGGTCAGACCGGACAGCTAAACAACTCACTATAAAGCTCTGTAAAGCTGAGGGGAGCTGTAGATTTGGGTGATAATTCTCTGTAGATTCTTCACTATGAGAAACCCCTTTCACATTGTCACATTTCCATTGTCCTTTGTCATGATTATAAAAAAACAAAAACAATTGAATATCAGATATCATTATCAAATAAAACTTTACAGAACTTTTAAAAAGTGAAATGAAAAGAACAGACACTCTATAGATCTTTATAGATCACCCCTGTTCAACTGATTCGTTTTAACATGCTCTGGCTAGTGGCCACTGAAAGAGCAGGCAGCTTCGCCCAGACCAATCCGTCAAAAAGAAGTTCACCAATGACTAAACCCCTCATGACACCTAAAAATACAATTCAGTGAGAGAAGTGGCACAAAGGCCACAGGCAGTGGTCGACTGGCAAGTGGGAAAAAGTCACTTTGTCATCCTTCATCTTGTTTTCAACAAGCTGAAGAGTTCATTTATGGGGAATGACAAACCAAGTCCATGACCTGAGAGCTTGTTTCCCGCAGTGGAGTGTTCTGCCAGCTCTGTTACGGGGTAGACTGTATTTTGTTTTGGCTTTGGTCCACTGAACCCTTAAAAGAAAAAGGTTATTACCAGTAAATACACTGCCAATCCTGAGTGATCACACTCATCCTCAAAGAAGTATTTCTTTGCTGGTGGGAGTTGAGTCTTTCATGATGAAACTGACCCTCATTTATACTTTGATTGATGTAAAAATGATGTAAACAACACATGATAAGAGACAAACGATGTGAAAGTTATGAGCCATCTCTAGACATTTTATTTGGCAGCTTCACCTGTGGGCCACTTTCGACACAACACAGAAGCTTGTAATTGGGTAGTGCAGAAATTTGATCTGCGTCCAGGGCTCAATGACTTTTTGTGTCACATTAGAGGAAGAGCTGAAGGGTAGCAAGTTATTTTTATGCTTCAGTCATTTCACAAGGGAACAATGAAAGGGTAAGAGTTATACTGAGAGAAGGAGACTTTTGCAATTTACATCATTTACCCAACTTCTTTTAGTTCTGACACTCTGTTAACATCCATTTTGACTTTACCTCTTCATCACTCTTTTCAGAGCAAACTGGTCGCTGCTCACCAAACTCTGAACTCTGCTCATTTACATTCATTAGCTCAAGCTCATTCATACTGTAGGTGCAATGCAAATACACACCCATTAACAGACGCTTGTTTGTCAGGACAATAATGAGCGGAAACGGCTCATTTGCATGCTAATAGCCTCATGATATTTAATTTGATGCCAGTGAGCTTTCAAACACCAACTGCTCAACAGTTTTAGCTATTGATCTCAGTGAGGTCAACATGTGGACACCCACTCTTAGCGCAGGAGTGTTGACCACTCAGTGCTGACCATACAGTTATTGATCACATAAGCCTGCCTGAATGATCATGAATCCAAAACATATCAGTTGGTGTTGACATTGCTCAATCTTTACTGCTAATGTCACCACTCACTTAAGTCACATTTTTTGCATCCTACAGAAGACAACTAGCTTATCCTGTTCTCCAGCAGAGGGAGCTAAAAGATCAGCAGCACAACCCTCAGCAGGCCTGTCTTGAGGAGAAATATGCACGCCGGGGTGGCAGCATAATGGGAAAATGTCTTTATTCCCTCATCTCTCATGTGGTGACAGGCAGAACTTTAGGTTGCCATGGAGAGAGCTGCTGAAACGGGGCCATAATTAACAGAGCCACAGAACTTGGTTCAATGACTCATTACATTTCGAGAAGTTAATGAGGAAATCACATAGCTCCTCGAAGGCAAATGACTCTGTATGTGTGTAATGTGTACATATGACAAATGTTTGAAGTCACATCATGAGGTGAATATTACTGTACACTGCTGCGGTCGGTTCTGCAGGGCTAATGACGGGCATGTGATCTGCCCCCGTGCAGTCTAGTCGAGAACTGTGTGTGTGTGTGTGTGTGTGTGTGTGAGACTGTATGTGTGCAAACTGTGAATGGTTGGCTGGGTGCATTAGTGTGTGTTGAGGGAATGACTCACCTCCTTGTCAGGGAGACACAAAACATATGAACATTTTCTCAGGTTGTCACACACACATACTGTATTCTCTCCAGCTCTTTGCTCCAGATGTACTTTGGCATCTCTCTCTCTCTCTTTCTCTCCGTCTCTTTCCTCTTGCTCTCCATAAGCTCAAGCTGCCCTGGGGAGGCTTCTGTCGCAGCTAAGGGCCAACAGTGGGCCTGCTCGGGGGTTAACAGAGTAGCTAAGAACACAGGAAAAGCCGCCCAACCACCTGTAGACCTGCCAAGAGCACTTAAGCACAAACCTTCTCTCACAATTTATCTCAAGGATGTCTGGAAAATCCCACTTGACTCTCTTGCTTAAACAACACTAAGGCCACTGGTGGGGGATGATCCCCCTGGAAATGAAGAGGCAAGGTAGCGGTTAGAATGCTAAAGGTGCAAGGAGTCACAAGAGGAGCAAGCAGACTTAAGGCCAAGCCGCAGACCGACCAAGGCCAGGTATACAGCCCTCGGGCCCCATCCTGCAGGGGCCAGACTCATCTGCACTAGGCAACAGGGTCAACCAAGGAGAGAGAAAAGACCGGCTCTCCTCTGAATGTGTAAGCATTCATTCTAAACTGCCCCAAAATAATGAGCAATCCAGAAAATGGTTATTCTCGCATTTCAATTAGCCTAATTAAAGAGAGGGCAGCGGGCTACTCAGAAGAATGGCAAGCACTACAGTACAGTGTGTATTTGTAGGTGTATGTGAGTGTGTGTGTGTGAATGAGAGAGAGCGAGAGACTCTCCAAGGGGTTCAGCTGGAACACTGCATCAGCAGTCAGAGAATGAGAAATTAACCATTTGCTTTCTTCCCTCCACAGCCTGAAGCAGATACGCAATCTGGTCAGCATACTGGCTGCCAGAGAAGATGCACAATCACACAGCATCTCCATCAATCTGTCATCAATCATTTATATCTCTGATTCTGTGGTCTGATAGTTTAGTTATTAAGTTCATATAAGAATACTGGCCAAAGGTGTGGTTATCTCTAACTTTCCGCAGTGAGACAAATATGGTATCTGTTCATGTTTAGTGTTTTTATCGTATGGATGTGAAGGAGATGCTGGCAGTGAAAGAGTTAAGCGTAAGTTCAGCATCCAGTCTGACAGTGAGAGCCAGATGGTCATGTAGAGCACTTACAGTGACATGGGCCTACACAGCTCCCCCTGCTGTAACACACACACACACACACACACACACACACACACACACACACACACACACACACACACACACACACACAACTCATTTGCATGCAAACGCACACATGAACATCTCTGGCAGATAACAGCGGCTGTGATTCCCAGGTCATTTACCCATCCATCTCCCCCCCTCCCTCCCTCAACTCTTTTCCCTTCTCTCACTTCCTCGCTCCTCCTCTTTCCATTTCCCTCGGTCTCAGTCTGATGGCCAGAGTTAATTGGCTGCTGTCTAATTGCTGCTCATTAGCTTGAGTAACCAAACATGTGAGACGTAGCAAACAAAACCTTCCTCCGGCTCTCGCTCGGCTCTGCGCTGTGTTTTGTTTTTGCAATTCCCATTCCAAGTCATCCCCCACCGCCTCCCGTGGCTTTCTGCGCATTACCTGCCTTTGTTTGTTTGCATCTTTCACTTTGTCGCTTCACTCACCCTGAACTGGAAAGCATCTGAAAGGCAGAGATGAATAACTTCAATGCCAAACCCAATAAACACAAAATTTTTCCCATTATATGATGGCACGGTATAAACAATTTTGAAATTCAACAAACATTCCCTTTTATGCTGGCTTTCTACACTCTGTTGTCAATGTCAAAATGTTTGCTGCGTAATCTTCAGCCACTGTGTTTTCTTTGCCTGCATATAATGTGCACACAAGCTCATCTGCACACACACGGGAACAGGCATATGTATTGTTTTACACACATCCTAGAAATCCTCATAATGCACACAAACACCCACCCACATGTGCAGACACACATCAGAAACGCCAGCCTCCTCGCCCACACCCGTTGGCATTTGGCAGGTTCTCTATATTTGGGTAGTGCCCCTCCCATAAGCCCAGCCTTCTCAGCTCCCCTCCCTATTTAATCTATCTTAGAAAAACCTTGGGGGTTTAATTCCTTTCTTAAGGCAAAGTGCTTTGCTGGCATGGCAGCCAAATCCATACACAAGGAGTGCATCAAGCTTTAAAGTGGACATCTCAACAGCGGAGCAGTTTAGTCAGAGTGACGTGAAATATAGACCATAGTGTGTCACTGTAGAACAAAATAAAAAAGAACAAAAATTGGTCTAGGGCTGCTGCTGTCCTCGGGGGATGTGGGGGACCGTGTCGAGAAACACTGGAGAGAGTGAGGAGAATTACGCAACCCTCGTAAATGCACACACACAGACACACACACGCACGCACGCACGCACGCACGCACGCACGCACGCACGCACACGCACACGCACACGCACACGCACACGCACACGCACACGCACACGCACACGCACACGCAAACCTTGTGATATGCCAAGAAAATTATTTACTACTCAAGAGCAGGCCCTAAATGATTAGATTAGTCTCCTGGCTCTGTGGCTTCGTGGCTCCTGTAGCGCCAAGAGACAGGATGTGATGAAACATTACTAACGTTAGAGATGCAACGCAAGAAAGGACGGAACAGTAAATATGATAAGTACGAAAAAAAAGGAAGAAAGACCGAACAAAAATAAGTGGACATCTCAAAATATCACTCAAATCAGCTTCACCAACCCCCACCAGGCTATCGTGAGTCAGACCCTTTTCTCCCACCATACAAACTGACATTTGCAGCCCGCAACTGCAGCCCCAATAAGAGACATGCAGAGATTTCTCCTTGCTCTGGTCCACTAAACTAATCATTAATTAAATTAAGGACGCAAGCACCTTTTGTAAAGTTTAGTAGTTAAGTTCAAGTAAATGCAAGTCTGGCAAACAGAAATAAATTCAAACAGAAGGGAAGCTAATGCACACAAAGTTTAAAGAGGCTATAATATATTATTTAAAAAAAAATGATTATAGCTGCTTTAAACTTTGTGTGCATTAGCTTCCCCTTCTGTTTGAATTTTTTTCATTTATGTGTATCAATGTGAAAACAATGTGACAATGTGAAAGGGGTAGTGATGCTGCAGAATCTGCAGCTCTATGGAACTTTATAGTGAGTTTCAGCTCATTGTTTATCTTACTGGCCTGCAACTTTACTGTTTTGGATCACTTTCACCACTCTCATAGCATTGTTTTCGACCACAGCAGGCAGCTGTTTTCATTGGAGAGGAAACTACTTGCTCAGCACCAAACAGCAGACAACCACAGATAGCGACAACTAAAGAGCCAGATATTTAGACTAGAGTTAATTAGACCAAAGGCAGAGCTAAAAGAGGGTGAATATTGGACTTACATTTATCAGGTGGACACAAACACAACTCCATATAAATGATAATGTTGCTCTGTAACTGTCTGCTGGATGTGTAAATACATCGGTTTATATGTGTAATACATTTATATATGTGTAGTACAACGGTTTGCTAACACATTTGCCATATCAAATTAAAAGGCAATGCTCTTTTCACTTGTTTCTCCTGCCCCCAAATGGCCAAAAAACAGTTAAAGGTGTAAGATAAAATAAATTAAAGAAATGCTCAAAATGCCACAATAAAAAAGGTAGATGATGAGTTTTATGAGTTTTTTGGCCAATCGGGTACAGCAAAACAAACTAGCAAACTGGTTCATTTATACTTCTAGTGGATCCAGAGTAACATTAGCATTCATCTGGAGTGTGTTTCTGGCCACCTGGCAAATGTAGTGCAATATTCACTCTCCTTTTACCTCTGTTCTTTTTTTTTTTCTTCTGTCCACCAACTCCTGAATATCTGTCTCTTTAACTGCTAAATGCTCCACTGTGTTCTTCAGCCAGTCTCTAACTTTGTCTGCTGTTTGCTGTTTGGTGCTCAGCAGGTGGGTTTATCAACCGTCTTTTCGCTGAGAACAGCTGACACGCCATGAGAGTGGTGAGAGTGAACCAAAACAATGAAGTTGCAGGCCAGAAAATGAAAACAGTTAGCTGTAATTTTCCATACAGCTCTGTAGCTAGAGCTGAGAGGAAATGCAGAGTTGGGTGATAAATCCCTTTGGGCTTATCGCTATGACCGACCCCTTTCATATACAAGCTGTCATGTATTCCAATGATATAAAAGGAACATAAAAGAATGTGTTTTAGCCGCTTTAAGGTGAAATGCTGAAATAAACAGGGATACAAAATACAAAAGAACAAAAAAATTATAGAAATGCTTAAAACTCCAGGAAAAAATGTGAGTTCATGTTCAAGATTTTCAGCTCCCTTCAGATCCTCTTTGAGGCTGTTCCAACATTTTTAGGAACTCCATGCTGCCTCACCAAATGTTCTTCTTGCAAATGTCGAAAAAGCACACGGGAAACTGATTTTGACAGTTCTCAGAAAGAGCACGCTGCATCAGACCCAGCCATGCAGGAAGCAGGTGGATGCTCCACGCACTTTTCTCCACACTGCAGCTACCTTGACCTCAGAAGTAGCAGCTTGTGTAAGACCCTTCTTAAAACCTCAGCCACTATGTCCTGCCACTGGGGTTCACAAGAGGACTTTGAGGTTCCTGACCTTAACACATATTGCATACGGGGCAGTCCAAACTGCTCTAGGCTAAGGGCAAGGAGGTTGGAAAACCCCCCAAAGAGCCTGGCCGAGTAACTGGACTGATCTCGTTGAGTTTGCTGGAGGGGTTCTCTGCCAGATGCTGTGACTGTGCTGGCTGGTGATGCTACAGAGAGGACAGGCTACTGAGTCTTCCTCCACTGAAGGCATCTGATGAAAGAAAAAAAACACAAACAGAAAGAAAAATAAATAAATTAAGATAAAATGAGCAAATGGAATCCTCTGATGAGAAATTAAAGTGGGTGATGGCAGTGGCTGATGGGTGAGGGGGAGTCACGACAAAGACAATAAAGAGCAATAGAAGACAGAGAGGGAAAGACAGCTAGAGAAAGAGAGAGAGAGAGGTGGGCGATTGGTCCTATGAAAGAGTTGTCATGGTAACAAGTGATCATGATGAGGTTGAGAATGATCAGAGAAGACTTTTGGAAAGAAAGTACAAACACATACAGAAGCTACATAATTACATCAGACATAAAATGCCAATACAGGACAATATTACGTCAGAGTTGGCGACGTGTGATGGAAACTAATTCAGAAGTTAAGTTTTAAACTTTAGATTTAATAAAGCACAACTTCATTTACATTAGATTAAGCCGAAGTACAGCAAATCACCTCTCATGGGAAGCCACGGTTTCACTAATTAAGTGGGCTCTTTGTGCTACTCTTTATTGCAAAATTAGATGTTATTACATTAGTAAACATATTTTGTTGTGTTTAGAGGTATAGGTTGCATGCAGTGTCCATAGTGTAAGCAGAAGGCCTGTCTGAACCCTGGTCTTCAAGGTGATGGCCGCACCTGCTGCCACACAGCTGATGTAAATGTTTGTAACCCTTCTGCACACACCATAGTTTTCTATAGTTTACACTTTCATTTTCTCCTCATTGAGTTTGCTGACCTTTGGACTTCATGCACATTGCACATACATCAGTAAACAGAATAGTATTGTTGGCCAACACATAACAGTACTAGTAGGCTAATATTAGTAGCACTCGGCTAGTAGTAGTAGTAGTAGCATGCACATTGAGTTACCTTCTGTACAGTCGCTCTTCAGTTGCCTTGAGTTATAATTTCTATTTTTTCGGGTTACCAGTGCTGAGGGTGCCGCTGGTGGTTGCTGGAGGGACTTCTTGTCAAGATGGAGCAAAACATGGCCCCTAAAGCAGAGCTCTAAAATACAGGAAATGGCCAATCAGAATGTACCATGTGCCTACCCCATCATGGGGGGGATTGGGATTTCTAGTTTAGAGATGTTGAAATTTCTTATTACTTGTTTGTTGGTGCTTTTGTTTTGGTTAATTCCTAAAAATATCTAATCTGATTATAGACTAATTGTTCTATTTTGTTTTATTTGTACTTCAGGTGGTACTGGTTTGTCTTTGTTGCCCCCTTTGATAAAAATTGGTCCGATCAGCCATTATATATGTTCCCCTCCGTGTTCTACTTAGTTGACCTCTTATGGGCCCAGATTTTGTGGCATATTTTGTAAATTGTTTGCTTCATTTTTGGGTAAATAGAACCCTCTTTTTGAAAATCCACCTGTGACTCCTCATGCCTGCCAGCTCGACCCCTCACAGTCCAAAATTTAACTCCACATTCATTTCATGAACTACGGGGCGAAATGCTTTAACTTCCTGTATGTCATGGAGGCCCTACACAAAATTACACAATCCCTAAAACATCCACACCACCACTGTCTCTTAAACACTACATTTATATAATAAATGAATGAATGAATGAAATGAAATAAATTTTTATGTTTGTGTCCCACGCACTTGCAATTTACAACCAAACATAGCACGGGAGCTAATCTGGCAGCTTGTTTACCACTTTAATCATCTGAGCGTTTGTGTTTCTTGCCCTGTTGGACCTTTTTTTAGTGATGTTGCCTCGTTCTAAGATGTCAGCAACAACTTCGGCCTGTGGCCTCCCGTGTTATCATAACCGCTAGAAACAATAGCCAACGAAAGTGTTGCTTGCCCTTAACTCGTTGTTGTACAGCACCTTGTCCTCTTGTTTTGCCGCAGGACTTTGTTTGGCAGAAGTTAAACTCTGTCCTGTTTTTGCTGGTGCTGCTGAGAAAGTAAAACGTAGTGAGCTATGAGCAACTTTGAATTTTGTCCCCTTTGGCAAAACAAGACAGAGCAGACAGACAGAGACACTGCTTTTTAAGTGATGTCTGTGTCTGTCCCCTCTGTCTTGCCTTGCCAAGAGGGACAACCTCCCTCTTCTTCTGGTGAGACACATAGGTTGCGTTCCAAATCGCACACTTTTTCTTTTTACTTTTAGTAGCAGCTCCAAAAGATGACAACAGGCAACAAACCTGTAAAAGGGTAAAGTCAGAGAAGAGGATGAGTGGACTGATTTTCTGTCTCTATTGCTTGTGATTGAAGAACAGAAAGAAGGTCTCAAAGTACTCAAAATGTGAGGACTTTGGAGAACTGATTAGGTGTACACACACCAGCCGGAACTCAGATAATAAAAACCTCTTGGTTTTTCAAAGCCTGGTTTCATCTTGGCTGCAGTTATCCCTTATGTTACAATGGGTTGGCATGGATCTCTGTGCAGGATCTACTGTCTCTTATTATATGTCAATCAGTGGTTTTTTTACCCTTTTATTGCTCAACAGTAGAGTTGGAAGTGGAAGAGAGTAAGAGAAGATTAGTGAAGTGAAGAGTAGGATCCAGTGCACACAGGCCTAGGAGAAAAGCTTATTATTCTACAAGAACAGAACCTGTCCCCACTGACCCTGCTGAGGTGAGGTAATGGGGGTAACAGTGAGACCCTGGGCTGATGTCACCCAACACATATGATGAATGGTGATTTGAGCAACCCTGGATTTAGGGAGTTAGCTCATCACGATACTTCAACCTTTGTCAACGATGATGCATTATTCACCCTACTTATACTGCAGAGGAAAATCAGAAAACCAGCTCCTTTAAGTTAACAACAAGTGTCAGCTTGAGCCGCCATGGATCTTTATCTTCACAGAAAACTCCTAGGGCAACTAAACTAAACAACTAAAAGACACCAATCGTTGTCACTGTGGACTAAACCTGTCGAAACTCAGAGGCAACCTGCCTGACATGAGTCACAGCAGAGACCAGTGAAAGTTGCATAACTGACATCCTCCTAATGTATTTTTCACATGGGCCGTTTTTTCTGTTGCTTCTTTAAGGTGAAGCAGTTCTGTGGCGTTTACAGTGTATATGAGACTTTTTTTTACCCTGAATTTAGCCTTTGAGGCAGTGCATCCATCAGGCAATGGAAATGGAAAATTAGTAAATCTTTCTACAGCAAATGGAAAAACGCACAAGGTTGTTAATCAACCTGGCGCGTTTTATTTCATTTACTTTCATTTCTGTTTAGTTTTGACAAATTGTGATTAGAACAATGCATTAGGAGAGAAGCAAACTAGAGACTTGAAGCAAACTAACCTCCCTCCGAAATATGACATTATAGCCACTTTGAATATTCATGCAAACTTATTTCTAGTTAATCGGATTTCGAAAAACCACATTCTTAGATCCTTTCAAAATAAGTCACTTTTCAGTTTCTGTATTACAGTTCTATTAACGCAGACTTTTCTTCATTCTTTAATGTCTGACTCAGCAAAAGCAACTCATAATGTTCATAATGCCTAAAGAAATATCAGATAATGAGCCCAGAGCCATTATCCAGACAATAAATGTACTTTTCATTAATAAATTGACTGAAATGTAGACTATCCATTGGACCATTTTCTCAAATAAAATCTAAAAAACATCATCGCAAACCCCACAGTCAGTGTGGTCAGTTAGGTTACAGTGTAATAGCTGCACAGCCTGCAGTGGTCAGCCGAAAGTAAACCTGCGAGCAGATTAGCTCAACAGCGATAGTGCTAGCTCCGCTACTTTGTTAGTCATTTGACCATCGTCTTGCAGGTTAGCGGTCCAAGAGTCTCTCCAATGGAAATATTGCCCTAAAACGACACCAAGCCAAGAGAGCAGCGCTGTTTTAAAGATAAACTCTGGGAATAGATTTTGATATTGTTCCTTAACCCACAAGCTTGGTGGACAGTCTCAAGCCAGAGGGAGAAGCATCTCTAGAAGAAAAAGGACGTAACATTAATTGAGGACATCACACTAGGGTTGCGGCACAGCGGGGGTTCACAAGTGTTGTTGACCACTGTCACCTGAACAAAAAACCTGGTCCGACCTCTGTGTTTTGGTCTAATGTGTCTATTTATCTAGAAGAGGAAGGTCAGGACACGAGAGGCCCTCCCATGATCCCACTTCACTTCAGGCTTTAGGTCCTTAATCGATGTCAGTGTGAGATCTACACTGTGGCACCCCTCACTGGAAATTAAAAACATCTAATATCATTTGTAACCAGAATTAATCAAACCTGCCTTTATCAACAAAATTTCTTGGAACAAAGTGAAAAATGACTCAAGACTCAGGTAAATGTATTGTGTGGTCAATGTGATACATTTCTATGGTACAAAGCTTGGAGGAAACATTGGAGGAAACACTAGCTTCCTTTAGCCCTATTTTTCTTTTACGTTTGGCAAATAAACTTCTAATACATTTTGTGAATTTGCTCTTAATGTTATTCTTCAAAACATGACATTAAAATTTGGACTCATTTTGCCGTAGCGAGTTAACACCCATGGTCTTAGTCACTCTTAATCTCTTTCTGTGGGCTCTTCTCCCCTCCAGCATTTCTCGGTCTACTTTCTTTAATATGTCTGCACATGTGTGATGTTTAGATGCATGGAGTAAAGTGCTTACGCGGTATCCATGTGTGAAAGCAAGTGCCTCAGTGTGTTTTATGTGCACTTGCAAGAGTGGATAATTTGCCCCATATATAGATATTGTCATGCCAGCGCCTGTTTTAGAGCAAACAAGGTCCCTGCCGCCGGCCGAGCTTTGAGTTCTCTCTTCTCTCAATCACATTTGTTTAACTTTCTCCTCTCCTTTCCTCTCCTCTCCTCTCCTCTCCTCTGTTTGTATCCTGATTCCCTCGCTATGCGTCCCTGTCCTCTTCTGTTTTGTGTCTCAGCCTCTCGCTGTGCTCCGCTGTGACAGTTAACAGAGGTCACTGTTTACTCTCATTTATCAGTCAATCATCGCCAGCTGCAGGGGTCCAAACACAGCTATTTTTCCATCCTTCTTTTACCATCGCTGTTTTCAGAATAACAACGAAGACAATGACAAATATTTATGGGGTTTTAATTCATTACACTACGTAGGATATGTTTTTAAAAAAAAATGATTTAATACAATTTCTGCCATTTCTCAGAGGGATATGTGATGACTGACAAGATTTTATTATTTTTGTCAGTGTTACAAGTTATTAGTAATGCTGCTGGGAATACATTATTATGTGGTCAGCGTAATAAAGAAGATGAAGGGACTCTCGAGTTATTATTTTGTCCATGTGGTGAATTGTTAGATATATGGAGTGACAATATTTTATTAGTGCCATAAAATCTTTGATGAAGATCACTAAATGCTCAGCAGGAACATTAGTCTGGAATGCTCTCTTACTGTAATGTGACCCTTTTTAGATGTGGATTCCAAACGTTTTTCTAAATCTTTATCTTGATCTTTGCTCTCCATTATCATAATAAAAAGCACAAGATCAAATTTGGATTCACTTAAGCTAAGGTAATTCAAGTGCCCCTCCACCCTCAATTGGCAATCTGATGCCCGTAATTAGCATTTTTATGAATAAATACAAGTTTAATCAGAGCTATTTTTTAAAATGCGTGCGTTTAGAATAGCTTTAGAGCAAAATGCATGTAGAATTTCCATACCAAAGTTTAGGGTAAGATCTGGATGTTCTCTGTACTGTGTGGCCCACTAGGTGATGTTTGGGCACAGTCTGTGACAATGATTAATTCATCACTGTGCTGTCTTTAAATATGAAGGTGCCTACGCCTATCTTGACAACAGAACTCACAGTAGGACTTCCTCTTTGACTAAAAATGATTAATTCACAAGCTTCCTGTTTAACTCCACCACCACTGATTATTTTTTTCTGTGCAGTTAAACAACGTGACATGCAGTATTGGCTTGAAAAACTCATCTATACATCACACAGAGAACAAGAGTCAACAGCACACAATGTTCACCATGTTCATTTATTATGGCAGCAGGCCCGTGTGCAATGAACATCTTGAGGGGCAGAGGGATGACTTGCCTTACATAACTGTTTAAGTTGGCACTGTCTCAGCCCTAATGCAGGGGTTCACACATGTTTTCAACTCATTAACCCAAAGGATTACACACACAGACCATCCAGACTGTTCTCATTCCCAAGTCGTCAAATATGGCAGCTTGGTCAGTGGCCCTACGCTTCAAATTATGACCTTCTTCGTGGCCGTAGTTATGGCGGGAGTAAAGGAGTAATTAAGGTTAACAAACACACTTATTTTAGCCCAAACCACGATCTATTCTTAAACCTTACCAAGTTGTTTCCTGTGAACACGGGAGTTTATTTTGAAAAGACAGAGTAAGCATGTAACGAGTGGAAACAAACAAGTGCAAAACTGACGCTAGAGGGGTACGTAGAGCGTCTTAGTTTGAAGCGTAGGGCCACTGACCAAGTGGCCGTATTTGACGAGGTGGGAACATGTCGACCATCTTATAATTATTTTGTCTGATAGATTTGATGAGATTTTTGTTGATGGATGTGATTTAATAAAGAACCTGACATCTGGATATCAAAACTACATTCCTAATACATTCTCTCACTGCTTGACGTACAAGTTCAATTAAAATTGAATCAAATCTTTCTTCATTTTGTTGGGTGAGTCCCCTCTGGGAATAAGTCAAGGACCCCAAAGGGCGCCCTGAGGAACATCACTTTAAAAACAACCACTTCAGACTTTAGACTTTAGACTTTAGACTTTATTGTCCCACAGGGGGAAATTCTTTTCTTTTCGATACAATATCTGTTCCCGATCAACCGCGGAGGGTCCTCATTATCCTGCTGGTGACGTTACCATAAAACACAGAAACATTTTTATGTGCCCCCTCTCTGCTTATATGAGGCCGGCCAGAATATCACAATCTAATCATGACTCCAATAAGACTGTGTCTCATTCTAACTAGATCATGGCCTCTGTATACCTCAGCTGCTCTTCTCGTTGAGGTTTCCATGGTGCACACACACACACACACACACACACACACACACACACACCATCACCCGCACGCATACAAACAGGCTAAAAGCCATGTCCTTTTTTTGGCTCAGAGCCGAACATTGGTCCTCCATTCCATCTCTGCTCTCCACCGCCTGACACACAAGCAACACCTCCTCCTCTCACTCCCTCATCCCCACCTCCACTTCCACCTCCTCCTCCTCTCATCCCAGGGATGCTACCATAAAAAAGAGCAACATTTTACGTGCCCCCCCCAATCCACCCACCACCACATCTCCAGGGGAATCTGCAGGAGTATTATTATCTAATCACAGCCCTAATAAGACCAAACAAGATCCTAGGCCCTTCTTACCCACCCATGTGCCCTCCACGCTGAGAGTGGCCATTACCCTCCACACCGTCCCCGGACCCCCCCAGGTTCCCACTAACACGCAGAAACACACCAGCACACACACACACACACAACACCTCTCCCTCTGTGGCTTTCTCTCTACACGCCCCACATACATCAGTATGTCTTTAGCACTGGCCGGGCTGTACAGGCAGTGAGAGGAGAGACAGAGTATTAGTATTCAGAGCACAGGGAGGAAAAAAAGGAGAGAGAGCGAGCGAGCAACCGAGTGAGAGAGTGAGAGGGAGGGGATAGTGAAATAGAGAGGAGGAAAAAACACAAGGAGGGGGGGAACATATAAGAGAAGAACACAGGAAACGGGAGGGAAGAGATACCATATTGTTCATTTCTCTCTCTCAGTCTGCCATCCCGGTTGCGGGGCTCATTGCTCGGTGCGTCTTCCTGAGAAGAGAGAGAGAGAAAGAGAGAGAGAGAGAGGAGGGGGTGGACTGAGCGAAAGAGGGCGGAATGCCCCTTTACAAGCGTCGCATCTGACTAAAACAGCGGAGAAGCTCGTAAATCGGAAATTGGACAGAGGGAGACAGAGGTTTCTGCAACGCAAAGGTAGGGTGATATTCCCTTTGTTACTCCAGTAACCAGCATGCATTCGGGTCTGTGATATCTGCGATGTGTGCGTTCTTCGCATCATATCTCCTTTGATCCTGCATCCCGCACTGGGCTCTGCTGAATATGCCCTAAATCTAGCAGCATGTGTCTGTTTTCCATAAATATTTAATATATATTATTTGTGCATCACCCAGGCTCTTCCATATTGCATTCTGCCTCTGGTAGGTATATGCTTCGAGCATATAGTGGGATGCATCTTGTGTGGAGGCAGTCTATGGAGGCTGTACTAGCCTATACAACATAGAACCGGCTCGTATCTGTATTCAAAACTGTATCAATGGCAGCTATCCTCACTGATGATGATGATTTAACTTTTTTTTTCCTCCACGCAAACGCTATTAGATATAAGATGAACAGACAGTGGGGTGCGCGCACGAGCACGCAGAAAACACGAGACAGGTTGACGTGCGTAAGACGTGCGTAATTCCCCCTTCACCCCACCCACACCCCCACCCCACTCGCCCCCCACCATCAAAGGCACAGTTGCTCTGGCTTCACACCACAGAGAACCATATTTATGCAAATGGTCAAAAAAGCCTCAACCACTGAGACACACTGACTCACCGACTCTGACATAGCTGTAGGAGAAAAATGAAGTGAGGGCGGCCCGCTGTCTGTGTGTGTGTGTTATTACACTCCCTGTCTGTAAATAGGTCCCACTCTGCAGCTCCACTGGCTGTGCAAGAGACAGGAAGAGCAGCACCAATATCCCAGGGTTCCTGGCTGGCCACTTGCTCTCTATTTCCTGCCCCATGTTATAGACTATTCAGACACTTGCAGCTCCAACATGCCCAGAGTGCTGGAAAGGTGTGAGAGCCTGAACAGCAACTTTTGATATGTGTGAATGTGGGATAGAAATAGGTAGAGATAAAAGGAGGCCGCGTCTGCTTGGCTGTGAACGGGTGTTTGATTGCCTGTTTATAGAGATATATGGTCTTAAGCAGATATTAAGGCCAGCTCTCTCCCTCCTCATGTTATTTATTTTCTGAAAGGGTGCTCAGGAGCTGAAAGGGTGTCCAGGAGCTATTATAGGAACAGCCTCGAGGCTGAGGCTCGGCAAAGCTATTACCTCTAGTCAATAGACATTAATATCCCCACGCTCAATCTTGGCCTTATACGGCGCCGTCTCTGTCCCGGCGAAACACAGTACCGCTCCACTGGAGTAACCAAAAAGATGTGTTGTAGTAGCCCTATCTGTTTACCCCTGTGCATCAATCTGTCACAGCCGAATGAGCAGAGAGGAGCGATGATAGCATTGTCTCAGACAGACATCGCTGTGGCCTCGAAAGGAAGTGATGCAAAACAAAACGGAGGATATGCCAGCGTCGGTGCTGAGAGGTCATGACCTCTATGAATCAGGGATAGTCCTGACGAATGGCGGATGATCTAAGGGTACATGAGTACATCGATTTGAGATGGTACACAACATGATACGGCCCAGCAGGGTACAGCAGAGCAGACAGCATCAAAGTCTTGAACAGAGAGGAGCGGGTCACATGGCCAAGTCGCCGGTCTGTAGAGTACAACAAACTGGAAATGACACAGTATTACTGTTGATGCAAAAATTGCCGTAAAAGCGCAGACATGGGAAGTGTGAAATTCGCTTAAGCACTTAAGCAAATTTGCAGACTTTAAAACAACAAAAAACAACAACAACAAAAGCATTCAGGGCAAGGATGAGAGTTTCAATAAGAGATGACTTCCAGGTAAAAACAAAAGAAAGAGCGTGACAGCAGATAGGAGGACTTGAAAGCAGGTTCAGTGAGATCCGTCTGAAACATCCTATTAGGTATAACCAATGGATTAGTCTCCTTTGTCTATAGAAGCACACAAAAACGGGTCTGACTGTTCTTTTGCAATTATGAAGGTGTTCAGTTTCTCCCCATAAAAATAGTTAGACATTTTAGCATAAATGTTAATTCCTATTAGTGAGAGGAGGTGAGCCTGAAAGAGACTTGTATTAAGTGAATAAGGATATGATCTTAAACCTACCTGATTGTTAGGTGAACTCTAAAATTAAATTCAGAAGAACCTCAAGGTAATACTACTACTACTGTTTCCACTGCTACAACTATTAATATTGATCCAGTTGCCTCTGGTAAAGCTATGGTTGTAGCAGCCTCACATTTCACGTATTTTATTCAATACAAATACATACAAATACAAACATATCATTTGACTACAAAATGAAATCCCAAATGATGATATGGGGTTGCAATAGATCACAGGCTTGTGGTAAGCATCTGAATATCTTATACTTCTTATTCAGCAGACAGCAGCGTTTCAAATGCCTTATCACTGTAATTCCCAAACCCAGCTGAGGTGTGTGATTCATCCCTCAGAGACAGATTGCACATACAGATTTCAGATTTCAGTCACACTCTCTAACATGATCCTTGTTACTGAAAAACCTGCCCCCTGGGTTTTATCAAATTCACATCCGCTCGGCTCGAGGATTTTTGTTTGTTTGTAGCTGTTTTCGGTGGAATTTCTGAGCAAGGGAGAAAACCACTGGAATTCTTGTTTGAGGAGTGCTGAGCCAAAAAATAAGAAATCCAATACAACTACTAAAAAAAGTGCATTCGATAGGAGATAAATATTTATTGGTGTATGCCCCAGCAATGAGAAGTGGGAGTACTGTGTCGAGTTGTTTTATTCCTCACATTTTGGACGTGCTTCCTCACTCAAATTTGTATTGCGTTTGTTAGATTTTTCTCCCTCAGCTCTCTGTGCACCTGAGGGCGGCTCCAAAACTGTCCTTCCAGTACAAATACAAGAATGATCCCTTCATTATAAGGGGATACAAATATAAACGCCTCATCTGCTTCATCGCATATAAGCTAGATTGAGGATGTAACGGCTGGACTGAGCCATTAAAAATGAGACGTTTAGCTGATGCTCTTATCCTTAGTGATTAACAGGAAGGGCCAGCCAGAGGCTCAGTGTCTTACTCAAGGACACCTGTGAAGGGTTGAACTCGCAGCCTCTTTCTGACTGATATAAATTTGGGTTTATAACCATTGACGCTTACTGGGTGTTTGGTCCTTTTTCTGGTGCCCCTTTTCCCCCCAGATTTAGCTCATGATCTGATTGACCTGCTTCTCCTATGATTGGGCACTGACTTCCTCCAGTTCCCGTCCTCTTTCAGTTAGATGATTGGACAATATCTCTGTATACTGATTCTCCTTTCTCTGTAGTGTGATTAGACTGTGACCTTGCATGCCGTCCCATCTCCTCTGCCCAATCGGACAGTGACCTCACTGGTCGGCTGGTCTGTGTTGTGGTGTATTCGTTCTCTGAGAGTATCGATCCCAGGCAGAACAGCAGTCAATGGAGCGTCTGTGGGAGGTTTAGTGTTGCTCTGTTCACTACAGTAGGAATGTGCGTCTCTGGGCATGGCGCTATCTGAGTGGAATGATTCGTCAACATGTTTCTGAAGGCATATTTATCCGTGAATAACCAGCCTCTGTAAATATTTTGCTTGTTGTAAATTGCATCCCCAAACCCTTGATTACCATTGTTGCTGTGTCACCCCTCGCCGCCAGCTTCCTATGTTTTTTTCCTGCCCTTCTGTGCTCCAGTTTTTTATCCTCCCTCTTTATCTGTCTCGCCTCCAATTTAATGTCAGCATCTCTTCTATCCCTCTCCCTCCGTCTCTCTCTTCCTCTGTCTTGCTACACAATCGCTCTTTCTGTCTGTCTGTCTCCTCCATTTCTTCTTCGCCTCTCCCTCCCTCCTGATGCTCTCAATGGCATTTGAGGCGGCCAGTTTTGTGCCAGACAGCCATTCCTCAGATTGAGATATCCTGGGTTTTAAAGTCACTCAGACAGATTTACTATCTTAATGGGAGAGAGTGGTGGTGGAGGGGGGGGGGGGGGGCCGGTGTAGGATGTAAGGTCTGGATGGCGATTTGATTCCCTAATTTCTGATTCATTTCCGCAATAGGCTGAGCTGAGATGGACAGATAAATAGACTGAATTATCTGAGCTTCTTTTAGACTGACAGACTATCCTAATGTGACAATCAGCTTTTCAAAAGAGACAGGGACAGAGAGCGAACAAGAGAGGAAAAGGGTGTTTCTGTCTTCAAGAGGAGAGGGAGAAAACTAGATAGGGAGTGGAAGCATTCCTTGTTTCGGAACTTGTTCAGAGTGAAATATGTCTTTGCCTAATGTGGTGATTGATTGATGGGTGGAAGACGGATGGACACATAAGGAGCGCTTTGCTACGGGGGTGCCACTCAATGCACAAAGACTGACGCTGACATTTCACAGAACAACATACATCAAATGATCAATAGTCCTTCCCCTGTCCGACGAGGCACCTTGCTTGAGAAATAGGTCCACTGCTTCACAAGGACAAAACAGCTCAGTGGAAAAGTGAGCTGACCTCTCACCATGAACATTGTTTTGCCAGTGATTTATTTTCCAACCAAACCACAGCTTGTATAAGATTTTGGCTAGACATATTCAATACCAGGGTTTTTGCAACGGATCTGTATTATTAGACACAACTTTGCATACATTCTCCTCAGTCAGAGTCCCTGGAGACTCGCAGACTGTGAGAAACTGGAGTTTGGGCATTGACCTGCTTTTATTTAGACAGAATGAGTTCAAAAATAAAGACAGTATGCTAAAGAAGTCTAGTTTCCCTTGGATGAAAGGACAAGGAGCACACACATAAGGCATTCATACTTAATACGTTTAATTATACCCCCATCTGATGTTTTAGGAGATTTTGTATTTCTCCAAACCTTGGTGTGGTTTTGCAGTATATTGGTGTCTACATCTTATGGACTGATTGATTCTAATTGTTTTTCAGGTGATGTTGGAGAGCTTCAAAAGAGTCTCCACGAATCCGACAGTGGGTTCAAATCCATGCTGATGTGTTGGAGAGACCACGAAAACTGATGTGTTCCACCGACTCCAGTTGGAGCTAGATGACTCAGAATTCAACTCTGTTCCCAACTTGAAGTTAAGAAAAAAAAAACCCACTTGTCTGCAGGCTCCCGTTTCTGCTCTTGGACACATTAGGAAAATAACAAGCTAAAGGTTATGCATGCACTGCAGGCATAACTCCGCATTCTTCGGCCAAATCTATTTGCAAAGAAAATTTTAGATGTAGAGTGTCTCCGCTCTGGCTTGCAAATTCAACATGACCCAGAAACTCAAGAGTGAAGTTCAATAAAGGTAAAAAACACAAACCATGGCTTCATGACATTATTAAAGGCACAATGAGTAGGTTTTTTTTCTAAAAAACAATGTATTGACTAAAAATGCAAAAATAATCCCTGTCAATCATCACACGCCACACACTAGAAGTGTGTGACGTGTTGCTGTTTGGGACGTTTTTGGGCGTCACCCTCTATAAAAACGCAAATATAGCGAGGCGAGACGCCAATCAGACAAAGCTTGTTCTAAAACGAGAGTGAATCTGGGGTTGGTTTTCACTCGCTGGTGAGCGCCGTAACCCTCGATAAGCTGGGGAGGAGGGGCCAACTTTGAATGATGTTTTTACAAACCGTAACTGACAAATCCTAATCATTATGCCTTTAAAGCTAATGAAATGCTTTCATTTGGATTTTTAATATGTTTAATACAATGGAT
The DNA here is from genome assembly GCA_916701645.2 of Sebastolobus alascanus. Taxonomy (NCBI): domain Eukaryota; kingdom Metazoa; phylum Chordata; class Actinopteri; order Perciformes; family Sebastidae; genus Sebastolobus; species Sebastolobus alascanus. Next base: position 3,857,786 of record CAKAOJ020000072.1, on the reverse strand, counting down.
CTATATAGCAAAATGTGAAGCTAAACCTGAGGTAGCTTGTGGTTCTTCCAGGCAATAGAATGAATATGTTGAATAATTAAAAAAGAAAAACATACCCTGAAAAATAAAAAAGAAACCAGCACTCAGTCTCCTTCACTCTCACAGTGTTTGTAGTTCCTTCAGCATATTTGTGTTTTAGGGACCCAACACAAGACAGCTCATAATTATCTAAATTACTCTATAATTACAGTAGAGAGTGTTTTGCCTTGAAATACAACACGGAGTTCAGGATGATTGACCCATTGGTCAGTTTTAGACACCAAAATCATCACTGTATCTCCAGGAGATCATTGACAGTAGGGCTCCTTTCAATTAAGTATGCACCATGCTGAATGACTACTGAAGCATCTGGCAATATTCAAAGTAAGAAGATTGACATTTAACAATAGAAATGGAAAATTCGGCTTTTACTATGTAGTGTTTCCATTTATATATTTTGGAAATAAAATCTTAATCTTAAGTACAGTCATTGTAGCAAGGTTTGTTTTGGGAACACTTTTTTAGTACTGTACAAAGTTACCCATCATTTATTTCCTTCACTTCCCAAAGTAGGAGGTAAATGTATAATGTTTTACTTTGTAATTCAAAACTGGGTTCATTTATTTATAGTATATCTAATAATAGGTAATACTTTTGATATTAACATGGAATGAAAGTAAATGTATTGTGAAAGGGTTGCTCGTAGTGCCAATCAACACCTCTGAACAACTATGCAGCTCCACATAGCTTTTAGCTGCTTTTTAATTCAATTCAAAATGCTTTATTCGTACCTCAAGGGTAGGTTAAAGAAGTATTTCACCGCTGGAAAGATGACCTTTTTATAGAAGGGCGCAAATATTTTGAAATTGGTGCTAAATGACCAGAAAACAGAGAAAAAGGGCTGTGGTATTACCTTTTGCTCAAATGATAGACAACCTACAACATCCAGAATGCACTGGGCCACTGAGTGGACAAAGGTTTTTGTTTTTTTAAAGCAACTTTATTTATATCACATAGAAAATAAGTACAGTGACTACCTAAGCTAGGATTTCTGTCCAAACCAAAATCACACCTGCTAAGAAAATAGTTTACAAATAATTCATAATGTACAATTAAACATCTATTACTTATAGAAAAAAGTAACAAACTACTTATTTTGAATATAGAGAATAAAATAAAACCAAGCAAAATAAACAGGATTGAAAGACATAACCATCCATGCATTATCTGTAACCCCTTATCCTATTCAGGGTCGTGGGGGGGCTGGGCCCAATCCCATCTGACATGTCTAACTGTTTTACGGTTTCACTGTTTTTATTAACTAACTGGTATAGTTATTCTGGCAACACATAGACCGTATGGTGATTTTATTTGCCCTGGAGCCTTCTGCTGCCATCCCTTTACTTTGGAGGTAAATGGAAATGAATGTGTGGCCCCCAAAGCATTGGAAATGTAATGTTTAAAAAATGCAACAGCAATGTGCCCTTGCAGAAATTACACCCTAGTAAATGAGAATAATCTAGAGACCTCGCTGTCAACTGTAGTTAGTATTTTCAACCAAACACACACACCACAACACAATAAACAAAAGTAAGGCCTGTGGTTTGTGGTAGCGGCAATGCAGCTAATAGCTAGATAAGTGGTAAGTGGCTAGTGAAAATATGGTTTTTCATAATATGGCTGAACTTTTAATGTAACTTTTGTCAATCTCAACACAAATCTGCCAGACTTTAGCATTTAGCTGTGCTCGCAACAAGATCACATTTTCTCACTTCTTCTTACATGATGCCAGTTGTCTAGTACCATTCTTCATAGAGTGTATGCTAAAGTGATATTATGTAGCACCAGAGCCAATGATCTATCAGGGACACACTGATGGGTTTGGCATCAGTGTTCTCACTTAATGGGTAAGGTGACCAATCTGCCAAAAACTTGATTTGTACACTTTTATGTCCTTACACTCACGTTGCCAGTTTCTCTCCCTTTATCTCTTCCAGGGACAGTGAGAGGGGTGGGTGTCGCTCAGTCATACATGGGCACGTCAGTCTGGTCACTGTGATCCAGACCAAGGCACCCTGCAGAGCCCCTCGTTTTCTTCCTTTATTTCCGCTGCCCCCTCAGCTTCCTCTGCCTCCTCTTTCTCAGTTCACACCTTGCCAACACTCTACTTACCCGAGCGCCGTCCGATAGGTGAGGGCGGCGCGGGCTGCGCTGTCATTGGCTGACTGCTGGTGAGAGTGCGATGCGGATTGGAGGATGTCGGGGGACTGGGATGAAGACCTGTGTAAGAAGGCGCTGGTGCTGGTGGAGGAGCTGTGCTTCAACTCCCCAAGAGGTCACGGCCAAAGTGAACGCTGCCAGGAGTTCAGCTACCTGCTGAGAGGTCGCATCAGACAGCCGGACACAGGTAACTGACACACCTTGAGCTTCTTATCAATCTATTTTAAAATGTCTGCATTTGTCAAGACTCCTTTTCAAAATATCAGTATGATGGAAGCTTTTCTCCTGTTTGCTCTCAGAGGATTCAACAGTTTATAACAAGACAAAGAGTCTACCGCCATGCTAGCAGCTCTGAGAGATTGTGGGCACAGCAGTGCTTTGATATGCTGATGTTAAGCAGGTGTAATGTTTACCAGGTTCACCATCTCAGTTTGCCGTGTTAGCATGCTAAGATTTGCTAATTAGTAAATACAAACTACAGCTGATCGGGATGTTATTAGTTTCGTAGGAGTTTTGTCATAAACCAGTGGGCTACCTCTGGGTCTGAAAAGTGAAGCCAATGCTGAAGTGCCTTAAACTTGCATTCTTTCTAATAGCCAGCAGGGGGCGACTCCCCTGGTTGCAAAAAGAAGTCTGATTGTATAGAAGTCTATGAGAAAATGAGCCTACTTCTCACTTGATTTATTACCTCAGTAAACATGAGTTTATGGTCTCAGTCGCTAGTTTCAAGTCATCTTCAATACAGCATGATGTTCATTTAGTAAATGATGGTCCCATTTAGAGTCAAATAGACGATAAAGCAGGGTATGCTTTAGGTCCGGTCTGGGAGTTGCCTGTGTTTTCGAGACAGACGACAGTCCACAAACCAATGGGTGACGTCACGGCAATCCATCCAATAGACAGACCAACATTGCCTATAGAGCCATACCGCACAGTCAAATTTGCTTCACCATGCCTTAAATCAATATTTCACCCTAAAGGTACCCTTGTCGTATCAAAGGCTCACCCCCTGTGCATTTGAAAGGTGGCTTGCACAAGTTGATAGTTTCCTCCTTCACACAGAACAAAGAGTCTGTGGTCAGCTTGATTCATGTCAGTTCAAATGTACTCCAAAGCTTTTAAAATGGAAATAGTGTCTAAACATCACAGAAACAGAAACTTCTCAAGCATCTCCTGCAGAATAAACCACTCCGTTTGTCCCTATGCTCAGTGTTTCCCATCATTTAAAACCACTACAATTGGCTTAGATTTTCAATTTAATGTATCCAAGTAGACCACAGCTGCTGTACTCTGTGAAGGAGGAAACTTTGAATTTACAGACACCTTTCAAGCCTACAGGGGGTCTTTGATAATGAAGAGATTTTGGGAATTGCTTTGAGGAACTGATCACCCACTCAAAATGAATTCTCTTAATATGGTCTCCATTGAAGATTTTTACTACCCCATCATGGTCTGAATTAGGCTTTTACACCCTGACAAGAAAAAAAAAAAAATAGACTTATGATACTTAAAATATGGTATGTTTTGTCATTAAAGTGTTAAAAGAATATTGACACCAAATATTATCTTTCAAAATTCTTCAGCAGAAACATTTCAGTATTGCCTCTGCAGTTGCAGACACGTACAGCAACATGACATATGTTAGACTTTAAGGTATGAGAAGGTAAATGTTAAAATGAGTGCTCATGTTTAGAGATTGTTAGAGGTAGTGTGCACTCAGAACAACAAACCATGAAATATTCATCTGCTAGATTGAAATGGCAACGGTACAAGTCCATCCCATTTCTTTTTTACGAGCCCCAAAAGAGTCTCGGTAGAATTCTGTGATTGTTATCTCAGAGCTGGATTACAAATATATATTTATTTATTCTTTTTTTTTTTTTTACAAAACTGAGCAGGTGCATCATGCTGCACCGTGGACTCTATTGTGTGCTCAGTATTGTGTGTGGGTTCTCATTGAAGCATTTGGAAGTGCAATGCGCTGTTATGCAGATTAGCGTGGATATCTGTGGCTCAGTGTAGATTAGCCTGGATTGGCTGCATGTTGCCGCTGGAGAATTGGATGGCTCTGGGAAGAAATGTCACACCATGGTTTTAGGCGTTGGCCCCCTTGCTTACCAGCTGTGATTTTTCGGTGTTTGCTGACGGAAGTCTCCGAACCCTCCGAGGACGGCGACCGCCGAAAGCTGTCAGTGAATGGCTTGTGTAAGCAGCGGAGATGTGTCTGATGTGGAGCAATGTACGTCTCCCAGTGGGCTTGCATCAGTCGCTGATTGACAGGGAGTCTCAGTCCCTCTTCACGGTGCACTTCAGAGGCCTCCTAACCACCCACCTACCCGCCCGCTGACTCGCTTTTTATGCTTCGTGGATTAGCGATGGATCTTTGGCAGGATCAGTGCTTGTGAAGGTACAGCGACTGCCCTAAAGAGAGACAAATGGAGGAGAGTGGTTTGGCCCCCGACAGTGCCCGCGCACGTTTGATCACAGCCGTGTCTTATCAGCGCACCCTGATCTGCCAACCACACACAACCTACTCCGCTGCCTCCTCGCTTTGTTTTTCCCCCTCCAGATCAATACATTAACCTTTCTCATTCTTAAACCCCTCCCCTCTTTAGGTTTCGCTCTAAATCATTGTCAGGTTGTTTTCCTTCATCGCTCTGTTCATGGGCTTTCTCTTTCTCTCAACCATTGCCTCTTTGGTTTCTACTCTTTCACACATGGCGTGGTAGTTGCATCGACTTTATCAACCCTCCTCCCTTCCTCCCCCTCCCCCTACCTCCTCTGAGGAAACGAAAAGGGGGAATAAACCCAGTCAGCTTATATGTCTGTTCAACATGTGCACCAATCTGTTTTCAGCCCTCTCCCTGTCTTTCCAGGTCCTGCCGGCCATTCTGTGGTTTGGATCGTTTTTCCTTTCATTTCGTTCCCCTTCATAGCTACTGTCCTGTTTTCTACTTCATCCTACCTTCCTTTGCCCTCGTTTCCTCTCCTCCCGCTCCATCACTTTACCCTCCTCCCGTCTCCTGATCTCCATCGTCACGTTCTCTCTCGCCTTGCTCTCTCGTCCTTTTTTCGCCCCCATTCCCATCCCTTGTTCCTCTACTTCCCACCCCGTCTTGTTCACCACCGCGACAGATCGATGTCCTCTCGCCCATCCCCCACCTTCGCGGCCCCCCAATCATATCTTTTGAACAAGTGCTGATTAATGACATACACAGACTGATGAATAATTCACCAAAGAGAGAGCGAGGAAGGAGAGGCAGAGAACGGAGGGGGGGACAGAGAAAGTAGGGGTGACGAACAAAGAGACAGTCGCTGAGGAGAGGAATAAAGTCAAAGCATGCAGAGGCAGACAGCATGGGAAAAGAAATGACAGCGAGGAATGAGGGGAGTTTGAGGGGATTATATAGAGGAGAGAGTGAGAGAGAAAGAGAGGGAGGGCGGATGGAGACAGAAGGCGAACCAAATTCCAGAAGATGTACCCCAGGGCTGGAGGATTGGCTGCTGTTGTCTTGTTTTCACTCATTTGCTCTCAGTCTTGTTGTCAGCCTGTTACAGATAAAATTTCATTCACTTTTGTGTGATTTAACAGTGTTTATGTCTTTGTCATGCCAATAAAGACACTCTGAATTTAGTAAATTGAAGGAAAAGGGGCCTTTGTGTGGATCTGGTCAGGGGTTCAGGAAACATTTTCCTCTGACGGTAAGACATTGCTGTTCTACACAAACGTGATGATTGGCCTGCCCGCAGACAGGAAGGGTTGTTAATTGGTGGCCCTCGTCTGGACAAAGACCAAGATGGCGAGAGGCAAAAATTCCAGTTAGAAGCTGCAAGGTGGGGAAGTGTACTTTGCGAAATCTGCACTCTGTATCGTAATGAGTCTTCTCGGTCTACTTACAACCTATGAATATTCATGTTCAGGGCTCTCAGCCTGTAGATCATTGTGCGCTCTGATTGGTCCTTTTGTCAAGACAGTCATCAGACCCAAAACATGCTATTTTTCTATTTTTATCTAGACTTCAAATGGCTCAGGATAATTATGAATATTCATTGTATATTTTGTCTATTTTTTTTTAATAAATATTCATGGAATATTTATAGGGTATTAACAAATTTATAAATTCATGAATTTACGTATCATAGGCTCCGACATGTGCAGTTGTGCAACAAAACTACAAAAGTTCCCTAGCTCTGGAGCTGATCGACTCTCTTTCATTTCGACTCTCTTTGACAGAGGCTGTTGCTGGAACTGTCCGGCAGTCTGGTGCTGAAACTGCGCTTTTCTTTTATTCTGTACACTTTTTCATTCGGATGAGTCATACTCCTTCCTCCCCAACACACACATCCTCTACCAACCCCATATTCTCCCCCCCCCCAATCCCATCCTCCCCACAAACACAATCCTTGAGCCGTCACAGATTAAAAAGCTCATAACCATGAGGAAATGCAGGATGACATTGCATAGAGACATCACTGTGGGTGTTGGTGTTTGGTTTTTAATTGTTTGCCCACCCCCCCCCCCACCTCTCCTCCTCTCCTCCCCGAAGAATATTCACTTCGCCAACGTTTGCCCCCATTTTAAGCTCAGGATTCAAATTTGGGATATGAGCTTCAGGGGATGGTTGCATCAATTTACGCCTACAGCGGGTTCCTTCTCCTGCTCCGTGATTTGTGATTTTTTTTTAGATGTTGTCGTGATGCTGGTGATGGTGTGTGTGTTTGTGTGTGTGTGTGAAGGGGTGTATGGATTGTTGATCATGCAGTGGCTTACTGTTGATTTGTTAGGCATATGTATAATGTTAATAAATAAATACAGGACGTGTACAAATGTGCTTGTTGTTTTTGGCTCTATGGATGGCAATGCAGGTCTGTCTATCAGTGCACCGCTTTGGTCCAGAGTTCAAAATCTCTGGTATAGATTGTAATTAAAGATTTTACATTCATTATCCCCAGATAATGGATCCTACTGACTTTGGTGATCCCCTGACTTAATCTTCTAGGAATACCATGAGGTTCACATTTGTGGTTTTGATTGAAATATCTTACAACAACTGCAATAACTGATGACTATCATCAGGTCAAATTTTAAAATTGTTAACATTTGATATTCTGGTTGACGACCTGTTGAAACTACATTCTCTTCTTTTAATTGAGATTTCTTTCTTTCTGTGTAAATACAGACTTTATAATGATGAAGCTATGGCTCCCTTCTGTTTTTTGAATCATCTGTTTTTTCATCTCTTTATTTTCTTCTTCCTCCCCTCCATGTCCTCTGTAGAGATCTCTGTCAGTCTGCTGTCGGTCATCGTGACATTCTGCGGCATCGTCCTCCTCTCCGTCTCCCTCTTCGTCTCCTGGAAGCTCTGCTGGCTGCCATGGAGGGACAAAGAGGGCGGAGGCCTGAGCCTGACATCGGGGTTGCTGCCCGGAAGCGCCGGTGTCGGGAGCCTCGGAGGCACCGTGGGCTCGTCACTCTTACCGCCCCTGCTGCAGAGGAAGGAGGGCCACTCCTCGTCCTCGCTCTATCCCTCCCTGGGCCAGCAGGGCCAGCACCACCCCCATTTCTCTGACCTGGTGGGGCTGGAGAGGGGGGAGGTCGGATGTGTGGTCGGGGGGCCACAGGAGACCCAGGAGCCCTCCTACCTGGACATGGACTCCTACCCCAATAATGCTGGTAAGAGAGGGAGCAAGCTCACAGACATTAGACACTCTTAATCCCAGTCTGACTGTAAGAGTAATGTAATGCCTCGGTCAATAACTTCTCATTTTAATACACTCACAGGGTACTGAATTGAATACATTTACCTGCATACAGTAAAAATAATTTATCTGTGCTGCAACAGTGTGATGAATGCTGATCATTATTGTATAAATTGCTTTTCTTTCAGTAGTGTTACCTTCAAGGAATATTATTTTTTCATGTTACTGGCCTTGTCTCTTATTACATACATACATTATTTGGTTATACAGGAAGAAAGAGCTAGTCTGTGATTTTAAGATGAAGTTTCAATTGCAACCGAATTTTAATGAAAGGATTAATTTGTTTGTTTCTCAAAGCAGCATATCGTGCAGACCCACATAATCATCTTTTAAGGTTCCCTTTGCTAACATGTTAACACACAGTTGTTCCAGACATTATTATCTTGACATTGCGGAGTCATGTTTCTGGCCACCTGGTGAATATAACTCCTATATTATTTACTTTTTATTTACTCTTTTAGCTCTGTTTTGGCATCTTCAAACTTCTAAGAAAATCTCGCTCTTTAAGCTGCTAAATGTTCTACTTTCTAGTTTTATCAGAGCTTGTTGAATTTAGGCGATTGATAATTAGTTGATCGTCAGAAAATGAATTGGCAACTATTTTGATAATCGAATTCATTTTTAAATTGCATTCATTGGCAATTTTCACTGTTTTCTGATGTTTTATAGACCAAATAACTACACAAATACACACAAAGATATTGATTAATGTAGCTTTAAGAGATCCTTCCCAGAAAGCATGTGATGGTGAGGTGGTTGGAGTCGACCAGTTAAGCTCAACAGGAACCTAAATGAGCACCAATTAGAACAAGAAGCAATTTTCACAATAAGAGAGACCTTTATAAACTGATGTCAGAGAGACGTTTAGTACCTGATTTGATGAAACAGCTCAGTTAACAGCCATGAGTTTTCATTCTGCTGTTATTTATTCTGACTGTCAGGTGCAGGTTGTTGATCATTATTCACGGTCAAATGTTTGCTGGCTGCCTTTATTGCAGTTCTTTCATATCTCTGTGTTATGTGCATTTCATGCTGGCTTTTATTCTGCTATTGTAAACATGTCTGCTCATTTCTTCCCTTCTCTACGCTGTTAATCACTCTGTTAAATCAATTAATACAATCAATGAGATCAATGATGGCGACCCTGCATTGCAAAAAAAAAAAAGACATCGCTCTGAGGCGCTGCACGTAATAACTAAGGCCACATAGCACTAACAAAAGAGACATGTGAGTCATGGAGGATTGTTTTGTCCATTTTCTCACTCTGTTAGGAACACTGAAGCTGAGTCAGACGTCTCCAGATGTCCCCAACTCAGAGGTTGGAGCCCAGCCCCAAAAAGACCTGCCCAATGCTCATTCCCAGCAGCAGGTCACCCCCCGGTCAGTACCCAGTGTATGAGTCTACTGGGCCTGTGTGTGTGTTTAAAAGACTGTGTGCATTTTTCAAGTGTAGCAGTTGCTGGTTGTGTGTTTTTATTATTATGTGGTGAATAAAAATAGGAGTGCACCTTAACCTCCAGGGAGTGATCATTAAAGGAAGAATTGATTGAAAAACACATAATTGAAGATTAAGAAAAGTAGGGCATCACCTTTTAAAATGTTGTTTTGTGAGCACACTGATAAAGATCCTACTGGTTATACGACATTGGCTTTAATCTCGCTCGCCTCTAATGAAGGCTTTTTAGGTCTGTAAATCATCTAGGGCTTTGTTCTGGACCTCTCTATATTAGTTTTGTATGAAGTTTCATCTCCCAAAACATCTTTTTTTAAGCTGATGCTGATATTAACTGATTCCTCCAAAGAACAGCTGCATTTACTTCTACAAAAATAGAAAATACCCACAGAGAACCGTTTATTATTTTTAACAGAAGCTCCATCATCACACAAGTAGCCTTGATTTGATAACACGTTCTATGATTCATGCATGTGTAAAGGTGTGTAAACTCTTATGCAAATAAACTCCATTTAGATGGTTTACCCGCCGCTGCATCTCTGATTAAGCTTCTGAATCACACTGTTGCACAGCTTTTTTTTTATGTGTGTGTGTATATGTGTGTGCTGCGCTCTTCACTTAATATTCACCCTCTGAGCTCTTATGTGTCTGTTTAGGCCCAAGCCCATGACTCACCAGCTCTCCAGTCCTGATTTCCACAGCGAAGAGAAGGAGCAGGTAACCAGCATTGGGCAGATCAAACCGGAGCTCTACAGGCCCAAGGGCGACCAGGGCGAAGGCAAACAGGGCGACAACTGCGGCAAGATCAGCTTCCTCTTGCGCTACGCCTTCAAGTAAGTCAGCGAGCTTACATCAAAACAACCTACTCGCTCTGTCAGTGTCCTTTTATGTGAAAAGTGTAGACTTTTCACATGAATTAATCATTGTCACAATCATTTTAAGATCTAAAGTTTAACCCTAAACAATGAGGCCATTACATCACCACCAGGTTAGCCTGAAGATGCTGCACCAGCATTCTGTGGGGAGCCCCATTGACTCGCTGTCTGGAAAACTGCACACCTCCTGCTTTGATCAAAATATTGCAAAACACAAAACTTTTCTGTGGTTCTTCTTTTCCATGTCTAAGGAAGTCAGGTTATGTAGTTTAAAGAGCAAAAAGGCTGTGTAGGGCGGAGTTCGGGGTAGATGGATGGGTCAAACAAACACAGGATTTTCATCAAGGAGACAGCTGTTCATGTCCTGTGAAACCAAAAGTCAACGTTGACTTATTTTACCAAGCTTTTGTTTTACGTAACTTACGAACTGAACTAATGCCACCTATGTAAGTTACGTAAAAATCATACTTATTTTAACCCAAACCACAATTTTTCCTAAAAAGTAGTTTTGTTGGCTAAACAGGTTCTGCACGCTGGTGTTGCTGGACATCCGTAGGAGGACGCACGAAAAATCTGAAATAACTTTTCATAAGCTATCATACGAATCGTTGTATGAGGATACGTTGAAACACAAAGTGCAGATGAAAATACCAAATTCCATGGCAATAGCTGTTGAGATATTTCATTCTGGACCAAAGATGTGGACCGGCTGACTGATATTGCCATCCATGCCGCTAACATCGCTAAAATCAAGAGATGAATAAATAAATACATCAATTCTGAATTCTGTGGATGCTTGTGATAGGCGTGCAGAGTTTGGAGAATTGAATCCTTAAAAATGAGGCGTGAACATTGTTTGATGAATCCAACACTGGGTGGAACTACCAAAGTGTGGTTTTGCTTGTCTCCGGTGAATGTGGATGTTTCTGCTTTTGCACCACTTTGATCGCAGCGGTCTTCAAATACTAAGTCAGAGGGCTGCAAACAGACAAGGGTTTGCTGAATTTCTTCATGGCACAGAACAGAGAGAGGGTGCTTCTTGGGAAAATATCTTTCAGCGTGTTTATCCTCTTCAGTAGACACAGAAAGAAAACCTCCAACTCAAGTAGGAAGTGGAGTTTGAGAGTGAGTGTTTTTATGAGAAAAACACCAGCCAACATACCACTAAGCATGAGATGTGAGAGGCTACTCGTTGTTGTCTCGACTGTGGTCTCTTTTGTTTAAGATAATCATACTGAAATATTAATGTTGAAAAATAAGAAAGTGGCACCATTAAATGTTAGTGACAAAGCAGCGTCTTTCATGTACTGCGTGGCACAGATTGTTGTAGTTACTTTCATTTTGCTCCTTTGACGATTCTCCGATGAATATTCTCTGTCTAAGCATGTAATTGGTGGGTGCCATGATGTGAGGACTGGGTGATGGGAGAGTGTGTATATGAATTGTGTGTGTGTGTGTGTGTGTGTGTGTGTGTGTGTGTGTGTGTGTGTGTGTGTGTGTGTCAGGGTGGCTGTGGGTTGTGGGGTGGAGTGTGCAGCTCGGTCTGTCTGCGGCTCAGCTGGCAGTCCTCCATTTCTGCCTGCTCCGACATGTAGAAACATTACAACAGGCGAAAGTGCTGATGGTCAGAAAAGAAAGGGAGCGAGAGGCCGTTCCAGTCATGAATTATATATGGCGAGCCACTTTAAACAGCAGCCCCCGTCAACACATAATAACACCAGACTGTGTTATAGCTGGTGTTACAGAGAATTAGCAAGGGAGTTGGACAGTCAGGGAGGTTAATTCATGTGTCCCTTTTTTCCCATTTATAAAGTCACAATATAATATATGTCGTGCAGTAGTTGCCTGTCATTACACTGGAGGGAAATAGTTTTCATGAGGGGAGTAGAAGAGCGGGTGTGACTGAGGAGTAAAGAAGAATGGCTGGGGATGTAGTGTGTGGGCAAGTCTGTAGACACACACAGTGAGGTCTGTTAACACTGGAACTGTGGTAAGATTGCTATGTTAATGTGTGAGACCCGGCTGTTTGGAGTGTTACAGTCAGAACAACAATGTCAATCTTCCTCAGATCCTCTGGGAAAGGCATTTCTATTGACAATCCCATTAAAAGCTGACACATTTCCACTGTGGGAATAGCAGCTAGCTTTCGGGCATTGTCTGCCAGGAATAAGGCCGTGAATTTCCCTCTGTGCTGGAACAGTAATAGGTATATTTTCTGCAGCATGCCCCGTGGATTGTGTAAAAACCTTGGTTTGGGTTCAAGCTCATGTCTTGTTCTGTAATAAGACACATGAGTGCAGGAAAAACTGCGACTGTGTCTGTGTAACAAGAACAAGAAATGCAGGAAAATTCATGAGGGTATTTTTTTTTGTACACACGCTTCCTGTCGTTTCCAATTATAGTACATCTGAGCATTGCCGTGAACCACGCTGGCTAATCACGGTGACTGCAGAGTCCCTACCACCAACATGTCTCAAAATCATACTGGATTAAAGATCGTTAGATACATATTTAAATTGGTCAGGGTTTTCTCGTTAAAATATTTATCTGACTGAGCTGGAAATGTAATTTCCTCCAGCAGTTTGCCCTGTATATCATCTCCCTGATTTGATGTGATTGCAGAGTGGGCATGTTTATCCGATTGCCTTAATTGGATGTGATTCAGAGGTAAACACGTGTCCGGATTGGCCACGGTTGTATTGTCAACAAGCGTGTCTTATTTGTGATTGGTACACACGGACAGAGGACGTTATAACTGGCGGGGTCACTGTTGGCGTTTGCCCCGCTGATCATTCCTCAGCCCCAAAGTTCACGCTGCTCTCCTAAAGCAGCTAATGAAGTGCTGACACACTGGTTAACACGGGGAGACACAGTCTAACGAGGTCTGATTAAAGGCCTCCGAGCCGTCTTCATCTTCTTCTGGTAATTAAATACATAATGAACGGTGCGTGAGTCATAGCCATGACTCTGGATGGAGCATTTGAATGTAAAGACGTGTGTATTATGTGTGCTCATGTTTGTGTTTATGCCTACATATTTGTTTGCATGCCAAAGAAAGACTTCTACAGTGCTTACATTTGTGAGTGAGTATTTGATTGGCCACAATATTACATATTTGCATACATACAATGAATGAGTTTGACTTATCATTATTGTAAGAGCTGAAACAATAAATTGATTAATTGAACAGTCGGTTGGCAAAAAAAATATCTGCAACAATTTTGATAATTGATTAATTATTTGGTCCCAGCTTCTCACCTTTGAATATTTGCTGCTTTTCACTGTTTTATTCCCAAGAAATCTAGTTTTGGACTAGTAGGACAACACAAGACAGTTGAAGTTGTCACTTTGGACTCAAGAAAACTATGATGGGACCAAATGATTAATGGAGAAAATTAAGCAGATTAATGGAAATAATTAGTTAGTTACAGCCATACATTCCTAATATGACTGATTATATAGGTCTATTTTACAGAATGAGAACAGCAGCCATCCAGCAACCCGTAGCAGCATCAGAAAACATTAATTACTTAGATTTAGTTGTTGTCTAATAATTGTCCCTGTATTTAAATGACCAATGAGTGTTAGCCACATCCCAACTTGTATTTTAGATTTTGGTGTTGGGGCTAAACCTTTGTTTAATGCTGGTTACAGATTTTTCATTCAAATAAATAAGGATACAAAGCAAATAAAACATATATGATTTGTACTGTACTTTCATGAAATCAAATGAAAATGTTCCAATATAATCATTTTATGTTAAGGGCTTCTTTTAAACCAACTTTATTTGGCTGTGATATGAAGCCATATACATGTGAACCCTCATAACAGGTTGCAGATTATTTCATTTGAAAATTTTTGTAGTATTTCACAAAGAAAATCCCCCAAATAATTTTGTGTCGAAGCAGTATTTTTTTTGTATAATTTTCTACCCCACTAATTATCTGGCGGCTGCTGCTTTAGACAACCAGTGCAGTACTGATTAAAATGAACAAGAAATATACAAACAAACGTTGATGACACCGATAGTGGAAGGTTTAGTGTGGATCTTGCTCTGTATATGTGGCCCAAAGTGAGTGTAGGATAAAGGGTACTGTGTTAAGGATTATTAATGAGCCAGACTCTCTCTCACTGGCTGTACATCTGTGCTTACTGTGCTTACATTTAACATCGCTGATAGTGCAGCCATGATACAGCTGCAGGGATGACACACAAACACACACGCTATTTCGGTTATCCCTATCTTCAGAGACACAGAACCTCCTACACCAGTATGTGTGTAGAAAGCCTGCACAGGTGTGTGTTATTTTTTGTGTGGGTTGATCCTGTCTGGGTCTCATAGATTATTTGTGTAAAATTGTGCGACCCCTGCCTTTTTATGCCTTTTTTATGAGCATGTGAAAGTCTAATGGGGTTTGCTGTGTGTGTGTGTGTCAGTACGGAGCAGTTGGTGGTGAAGATCCTGAAAGCTCTGGACCTGCCAGCGAAGGACGCCAACGGCTTCTCTGACCCATACGTGAAGATCTACCTACTGCCAGACAGGAAGAAGAAATACCAGACCAAGGTGACTCCCACTCCCACCACACTCACCTGTACCCGCAGTGGAAACAAACATTAAAACATCATCAGGTCTGACTTGCTGTCTCCTGCTGCTCTGATGATCCAGTCTCCTCCATCATTACAGTTTCACTAATGTAATCTAATCTAATCTGGGGCATAATTTATTCAAGATAATGTGCTCCAGACTATTACAGGGCACCGCTACTCAACTCCTGTGTGTTATTCTGGTATTTGAGGACAGTAGAGTCAATATTTGAGTACATTTCAGGACATTCTGTACCAGGAAATGTACCCTTAGCCCTCGAGTATCCTCCTCTCGTCTAATTTATTCTCTTTGGAGAAGCTCAATACTTATGAGCTCAGTACCCTCACAAATGTGAGTTGTAGTTTTATATCCTTAAATATCAGCAGTACTTTTGTACAGTGTTGGGATAAAACATGAAGCTGGAAAGGGTCAGAATTGACTGTAGAGCCAGTGAAAAGTAAGCTTTCAGTGATAATGAAGCTACCAGTTTGAAATTTCCCCCTTTGTGTGACTGTCTCCTGTATATCACAAAAGCCCATTCAGGCATTGAAAAGAGTGAATGCTTCAGTCATTTGCATAATACTGCTCCTCTTTTGTCTAGAGTGTAGATGATTGTTTCATTTCAATCACATGGAATTTTTACACCGCTCATATTTGCCAAGCTTTTATCCCTCCAACTAATTTCAAATGAGAAACAGATCATCACCTACTAGCGTAGCTTTGTGTGTCTGGTTTCTAAAGGCACAGCGCCTCCATCAGCCGCATGTTTGATCCAAAGCTAACAAGTAATCATCAAGTGCTAATAAGCCGGAGTGACAGACCCACTCACGCAGTCACAAAAGTTGGATTTGGAAAACCGAGTGTGTGTCACATTTTAATTATCACCCGCTTCATTGCATGACAGCATTTATATCAAATGCTTTCATGGCAAATAAATCCCTCCAGCAAATCAACAAATAGTAAAAACAAATTGTGTTGGAGATTGAATGAGATTGAAGACAAATTTAAATGTCATCTGCAATGTGTTAAAACATGATGAGGAGGAAATTACACTTGCTTTCCATCAGACTGCATTTAAAATGATCCGTTTTATTTGACTGGTTATAGAGGTGACGGATGGAAAAGACAGGAAATAAAACATACAGTCGAAATAGAGTTGAACTAGATTGGAATAAATACAATAGGAAATGTGTTGTGAACATTAAAAAAATAAATCCTATACCTTGTACATGTTGCGAAACAACATATTGAGCTTTAAATTTAGTTTTAGGTCTTTTATTTCATTATAGCAGGTTTGATTTGATTTTTCATCCCACAAGAAAAGGAAGAAATTCACTTTTCTCCCTCTGGCTGAGGAACAAGGTCAGACACTGTGGTAGAGGTTAATTATGTTGCTCGAGGTCATTTCGACAAGTACGACAAATCAAACCCCTCTGGAATATTCTGTGTCTTGTTTTTGTAGGAATGCAGAGCAATTTAAAACACTGTTTCATGACATTTACATGTCTGTTTTGCTGCTTTCAGCACAATTTGATTCATCCTACAGGCAGTTAATCAAAGCTTTTATATTCACAACAAGTCTCTGGTTCTTCTGTGAGGAAAGAAAAAGGTTCATAGAAAGTGGCGCCATTTATGTTACCAATTTGTTTAGGAAGAAGAACTGTTTGCAGGAGCAGAAAACAGTTAAAAGGAAAACAAACACAAAAAAACTTGAAGAAAATGAGGATCTTGTAAATTAGAAAAACCTTTTTAACCAAATATAAATAAATTAATAAATTAATAAATAAATATGAGACTTTTGCATTGAAGGTTACATTCGAGTCACAGATAAAAGACACAAGACAAACTTGGTTTGACAGCACTTACTGTGTTTTTTAAAGACATGTCCAGAATCCTCAGTGACTCCCCTTTTCTGCTGGTATGAAAAATATCCCGTTTATTTATTGAAGAAATCGAGTCGCACCTTGTGAACAAGTTTGAAAATGTACAGCAACAAATGGGCAACGGATGGAATATTTTTCTTTTGATTCTGGACGCATCTTTAAAACATCATTATGTGTTGTCAAACAACCAGCTGGGTTTTATTCTGTGTAAGTATTCAGTATATACAGGGTATCAATAAAATACTTATACAGGGACAAATATGTAAGCATAAGAGAAGAAGACAAGAGGCCTGGCAATAAGGGCTTTACCGGGTAACAAGGCAGGAAAAATTAGGAAAACTGGGTAACATTGTTGATATTTCTGTTAAATTAGTTAGAGTTTCATTTATTTTAAAATTATAACTTATTAACAAATATATTTTAGGAAATTTCAGTATAAGAAGTTTTTAAATATATAGTTCTTATTATTAATTTAGTGTACATTATTTTTGTTGCTGGGGAACAGGCTAAGTCTGAGAAGAAGGGTGTACCTGTGTAGCTATAACTATGAAATAGCTATGTGTATGTTTTTGAAAATAATGATAAAATACGGGAGAACAGTAACGCAGTTTTGGGATCCAATGTCAAATCTATCTGATGCTCAGAGCTGATGTGACAGAAGAACCTAAACCATCAAATCATGACCAATTAAGGAGCCAGATACATAATGCTTTCACAAAATGCACAGTGTAAGGATACTGTGGCGAGTTATTAATATATTGAAAACAGTATAATGTTATTTTCTCCATGTTTTACCAACTGTTTTTTAAAAGCATGCATGAGTAATTATAGCTGACGTAATGTCCATTACTCTTAGTATTTTACAGTCAAAACAAAGCATTGAAAATGTGAGCCAGAGCACCCCCTATTACAAGTCTGGGGTATGTGGGCTATAAAAGAAAGTAGTCCCATGTTAACCCCCTTTTCACTGTAATTATAGTGTTGATACAGGGTAAAATAATGTTTGTTCCCCCGTCATTCCTTGTACTAGTTCCCTCGTACCTATTGGTACCTGTACAAAATAACGACTGTAATTTTTGGGCTGTAATGTGAAGTGTTACTGTAAATTCAAACTCTGTCTGTCTGTCTTCTCTCTCAGGTCCACAGAAAGACCTTAAACCCAGTGTTCAATGAGACGTTTCAGTTCGGCGTGCCGCTGAATGAGCTACATTCCAGGAAGCTGCATTTCTCCGTGTACGACTTCGACCGCTTCTCCAGACACGACCTGATCGGCCAGGTAGTGGTGGACAACCTGCTGGACTTCAGCGAGGGCAGCGGGGACAAACCCGTCTGGAGGGACATCGTGGAGGGCACCGCGGTGAGGATGCTGCAGAAATAACACAAAGCAATCACATTCAGTTAGAGGAGATGCCCACGTTATATGAGATGAGATGAAATTTGAATGAGCCTTGTGGCGATATCAGGCCGTTGCAGCTGCAAATTATGGACCCGAGTAGTGGTAAATAAGATAGAACCAGGAATAGAGCATATCAAACATGACATGAGTGACAGTTTCAATTCTAGATTTCAAGTACAGATGCATGCATTCATGGTATGAAGATGAATCTGAATTACAGCTTGGATGAGGAGAAAATAAATTAGAAATAAGGATACAAATGTTCAAAAATCATATTGCAGTATGTCAAATGGTAAATATATAAACACACTAAGATAGATGCACATGTGATGAGAATTTAAAACAAATATGTGAATATGCTGTTGACAGAAAACAATGTGCAGGTTTTGATATGTGTCGTACAGTCTGTTCACCTCATACTATCATAGCAACGGTGACGCTATGGAAGCAAAGAAAGGCCACAATAATTTGAATCTCATAAGCAATTGAATGAATAACTTTTAAATTGAACCACTACTTAATATGTTTGTGTTGTAATTTATTTGGTTTGTATTCCCCCCCTTGAAATTTTTAAAAGGTCATTTCAAGTTGTGCAATTTCAAAAACACGATTTTAAGTATTTTTTAGGGTTCACAAACTTAGAAAATTCAAGTGTTCAATATTCAACAAGCTGTATTCAAGCTTCTAAAATACAACTGTTTTTTTTTGGATCAGAATATTCAAGTCAAGTCGACATATCACGTTGCTCAGATTATATTGGTGAAATGCAGACACCAACAATTCAAAATAGAACATTCAGGCTTCCGAGGATAATCAACCAAACTTTAATGAAATCAATCGCACCTCTGTCCTGTGAAGTTATATTCTGGGAGTGGCCATAGAGAGAAAAAATAAATAAATCGAGGCCACGATTTATTTATTTGTGTGCACAAGATGTAAGTCATGGTCTGAATTTAGTTAAATCGTTCCCACGTTTTGGTTAATTCGTGCAAACGAGATAAGTATATATACAGAGAGCCAGCACAGACCAGCCTGACTCCCCGACGCATGAAGTGCAGAGCACCTGCTTTAAGTATGCATCCACCGGTACCCATGACGTTTTCCGGGGTCTTCCAGTTGACCAACTATAAAGTCGATAGCATCCTCCAAGTCAGCATATTGCTGACAATATAATCCATAAACTCTGAATATCCTCGTTAATTTCCGTTCACTAACAATAATCTTTTGCAAAGCAAGTGTTGTCAACATGTCTTAATAACTCATCCCCAGGCTAAAGTAAAGCTGAAGTAAGAGTCTCTATCCAGAGCTATCTAAAACCAAGGACGAGTGCCTTAAGCAGGTGGCAGCTGGAATGAATGACTTGGCCTTGTGCACTGCTAAAACGATTTAATTATTTAATTCGTACCCAGGTATTAATCAAAACGTGGGAATGATTTAATTAAATTGAGGTAACGAACTAGGTCTTGCGCGCACAAATTAGTAAATCGCGGCATCGATGTATATATTTTTTTCTCTCTAAGGTCACTTTCAGGCTCCGTAGAAATAGGAATTCAAACCACATAAATTCAGATAGATGGTTTATGAAACAAAATATTCCAATGCCATCAATTCAGTGGTATTTACATTTTCGAGATTAAGTGTCTTGTGGTGGTTAAGTTTTCAGTTTCTTACAGGATTTAAATGATTACAATCTTTCTTTGCTTTCATATGACTCAGAGAAGCATGCACATTATTGTCTGAAGATTGTATATATATTATATATACAGTGTATGGAGGGGATGAACAGAATACTGCAGACTGGAAATTGTCTGCAGTATAGATTCATTGAGAGTCTGGTAATGTAAAAACACAGCTCAGGAGAGTCCAGATAGATTACTGGAAAGGCACCGCTGGCCACATCCAAACTTTTTATCACGCAGCGTCCAAGTAGATTTATATGAAGTATTCATAGAACGCTATTAGCAAATTAGACAGAGCAAAGTCTTAAATTGTTTTGGCATGGATGTTTCATTTATTAAATAAGTTTAAAGCATCAGCCTCTCAACGTATTTCACTGTTTCACCCGGGGAAATATTGATTAGTGAGGCTCAAAGCCACTAAGGAGCCATCATGCCACAGTGTGCCCTGAATACCACCGGTGTCATTACTGTGGTGCCACTGAGACCACAGGCAGCGAGAAGATCAGTAGATGGAGGGAGAGGGGGAGAGATATAAAAAGCCTGGAGAATCGTCACCTCTACTTAACACTTTCCTCTACTCGGGGACATCGACAGATTGGCATAAGATTCATTTACAGTGACGGCACGTCCCCCCTGCCTAAACACTCTGCCTGTCCGCATTAGGATGTCTGCTGTCAGCCGCCGTCCGTCACAGACGTGGCTCTTTTTTTTGGTCACAGACAATCATTGCACACCAAAGGATATCTGTCTCTTAGTGTGTTTTTTTTCTTATCTGATGCCATGTGTGTGTGATCACAGCGTCCCTGCTCCATTTCTGATCCCCTTGTCTCTGTGTGTGTGTGTGTGTGGTGACCTACAGGAGAAGGCTGATCTCGGGGAGCTTAATTTCTCGCTGTGTTACCTGCCCACTGCAGGCAGGCTCACTGCTACAGTCATCAAGGCCACCAACCTCAAAGCCATGGACCTGACTGGCTTCTCAGGTAAAGGATTAACACACACACACACACACACACACACACACACACACACACGCACACACACACACACACACACACACACACACACCCACACACACACATACACGTCGTGCTGCTGCGAGACCTCCAGCGAGCAGTCTGACTGGAAACTCATTAAAAGGAAAAATACAACAGAGAACACCTTTAACACTGTCTAAAAACAGCCACTGGTGATGTACGTGGATTGCTTGAGTTATTTAAGGTTTATATCTTGTTGATATATCTAATTCATAACTGGCCAAACATGCAGTAGAGATATTTTTCATATGTACACATCACAAGTAAACTTTTAGCACCAAATGAAGCAGAGTTTTCTCCAACAACAGCATCCTCAACAGACCAGAATGCAATGCAGCTGCAAGATATAGTATGTCACATTTTTACTGAGGAATTCAACCCGTCTTTTGCTGTAAAACTCTCTTGCTTTTACTTTTATTATCATTACTGTTCCCTCTTCCTGAAGTTTGCGCAAAAAAAGTTTAGCAAAGACATTTTTCAAAACTGAATGAATCACTAACTGAAGTAGAGGTAGATGAAGCATGTTAAGGGAAGGTGCAAAAAAGTAAATTACCATAAATCTTTTCTAAATAATTCCTGAAGTGCATCGAGCATTGCCAGACTGATCGTTTCTAACTGTGTTACAGAATCTGAAGTGAGATTTTTCCTTCAAGAGGTAGAGGTGGAGTTTATACATTATGAATATACTACCTGAAGCTATAAAGTTTATTACGTACAAACACAACAACCAGTAAAAATTTGCTACAATGTGTTTTGTTGCGAGCACAATCAGCTGCAGGTGCAGCACCAATTGTGTCTGCAGAAATAGACAAAAACAGCAAAAGTTTTACCCGGGAGACTGATGTCAAGAAATATGATTGCTGATGCTGATATTGAATTAACAAAGGCATTATAAAAGGTTTTATTCTTTAGTTATCCTTCACTGAAAGACTTGTTTCCAACGGCAATGCCCTCTCATCTGAAATGATGATGACTGCCCGCTGTAATTATTGCCACAGTGATCCCGAGATGATTGCAGTGCGTTAAAGATGCTTTAAAATGCAGCATAAAAATGGAGTCGTGGGTGTGTGTGTTTTCCCTGGCTGCTGTCACCGAGCTGCACATGTTGAATGGATAACTGAAGTGATTCAACCTGTGCTGCTTTTCTTCTTTTGTGTTTTTAATCCAGCTTTGCCAAGGTGACTTGATTTTCATGCCTTTTATGTGTTACAGACGCGGATACCTGTGAGCATAATACCTAATAGCGTTTGCAGGAGTCCCCCCTTATCTTTTTCTCTCTGCTTCCTCCCCCTCCTTCTCTATCTCCCTCTCTCTTTCTTCTTCTTCACTGCTTTTCATCCCCATTCCTTCTCTTCCTTCCTTTTTTCTCCCCCACTACTCCCTTTCTTCTACCTCCCTCTTTTCCCATGCCTCCCATCTTCCTTGTCTTCCTCTCCCTCTGTCTGTTGTCTCTCCTTCAGACCCGTACGTGAAGGCCTCTTTGATCTGTGACGGGCGAAGGCTAAAAAAGAGGAAGACTTCCATTAAGAAGAACACACTGAACCCCACGTACAATGAGGCGCTGGTGTTTGACATTCCCAATGAAAATATAGAAAGTGTATCCATCATCATTGCCGTGATGGACTATGACTGGTGAGCAAGCTGAGGTGTTATTATAATGATGAAGCTGATCATTACTGTGAAGTGTGCTCCTTATTGAATGTGTGTTTGCACACAGCGCTGTGATGTTTGCTGTTGCTTTTGGGTCGTCACATTTTCATGGTGTTGCGGCTATGTTGAACACGATGAGGGCCCCCTCATGAGTCAGCCTCCTGGTGGACATTCTCTGTTTTACATAGACGGGCACCTCATGAATAAGCATGATTTATGTTAATGGTGAGGGAAGAAGTGTAACCCTGCCAGTGTTTGTCTGTCTGACGCTTGCAGAAACACTTGGCTGGTTGATGTGTTTGTGTATAGATGTACCGCCTCCCTATTATGTAGTCTGCCCTCCATTTGGCATCTCCATAGGTGTGTGCTTTTGTATGTTTGTGCTCGTGCCTGCTTCCCCGCTGACATCAAGCTTTTATGCAGGGCTGTGTGTATTTGTGAGCTGCTATTCAATATCTTTCCTCAGCTGCTGTACTCTTTTCCCAGTACTCAAGGTTGATAAATGAGACTCTCTCTGCCTGTTTCTTACAAGCTCTGTCTCCCCCCCCCTCTCTCTCTCTCTCTCTCTCTCTCTCTCCCTCTCCTGTCCTTGTTTCCATCCCTTGCTGCATGTCAGTATTGGTCATAACGAGGTTATAGGGATGTGTCGTGTGGGCAGCGAAGCTGACGGTCCAGGGAGGGAGCATTGGACAGCCATGCTGGCCAATCCACGCAAACCAATAGAGCACTGGCATCAGCTTGTGGAGGTAATGAGCATATGATCATGTGTGTTCATGTGTGTGTGTGTGTGTGTGTGTGTGTGTGTGTGTGTGCATTCATGTGTCATGAGTTTGAGCTCTTACCACATATGTTATATTCAGTTCTTCTGTTGGTTCTGGGCCTGATAACCAAAATGATTTTATCAAATGATTATGATTATCATTAGAAGTCATGGTAGCAGCAATAGTGACACCTGAAGAATAGCAGTAGTGATATAAGTATAGAAGTAATGGTACAGAAACCTTAAAGTAGCAGTGATAAAATAATTATTCAGGTGTTTTACATAACAAAAAGAAGCAGTTCCAGTATTTAAAAATATTCCATTACGAGTATAAGTCTCAGATTAACAGAAAAATGTACTAAATTTTAAAAATTAAATGTACTCAATAAGCAGAATAGGCCATTATGTGGAACACATTTTAATTACTTTATATATTTTGGGGGTAATTAATCTATAACAATGAATCATATTTTAAAAAATAATTGTGTTTTGCATGCCAAACCTTAATCAAAAGAAAGGTAATTAGCTGTAGAAGACATATAAATACAATATTTTCCTCTGAAATATTGTAGCGTAATGTGGAGCTACTCGGAATAGTTCTTAGTGCTTATTTGATTTTTATTGCAGAGAGTTAGATGGTAACATCGATACCACTCTAATACTGTATCTGTATGGTAAATATGAAGCGACCGCCAGCAGCTGCTTATCTTATAATCCACCACAACATTTCATTTTTCCCTTGTTTTTGTGCAGATTAAACAAATGAGATATAATGTGTTAATTATATAAGCTTCACAGGTGCTGGTAGGCTGATTTTGTTATCTTTGGACTGAGCCAGGCTAGCTGTTTCCCCTCATTTCCAGTCTTTGTGCTAAGCTAAGCTTCATATTTACCATACAGAAATGAAAGTGGTATCTTCTCATTTAACTCTCGACAAGAAAGTGAATAAGCACTCAAAAATATGGAACTATTCCTTTAGGTGCAGGACTTGAGTAAATGTACTTACTTGCTTTCCACCACTAAGTACAGTAGTAATAATAGTACATGTAGTGGTGGTACATAACAGCAACATTAAATATTATAGCATATTTAATTAACATTTCATTTATTTCAACTGAATGTATAAAAAGTGGTTATTTTGTTATGCATAATTAACATAAGCAAAATCTCTTTCCCTGCAGGAAAAAGCAATTGGTACATTCGTGTCGAAGACTGCTACAGCGTCCTCCCCTAAGCCGAACATCGTGGTGGACAGTCCTCACTCCGATTAAAACTGTGAGCTTCTCCTGCTTTAGATCTGACATATTTTTTTTTTTTTTATCTTATCAGCATGCTTTTTCACATACTGTGGGATTATTTTCTAGGCATGAGGGAATCAGTGAATGTATATCACTATTCCACATACAATCCAATACCTCCTTGATTTCTGCTTGTAAACAGGCCTCGCTGTGTTAGAATCTTAAAGTACATCCACGAGTACGTGGATGTACGTACATCTGCTGCACAGTAGCGCAGCAGATGCTCTCAAGTCAGATTTACACAGGAATTCTTTAAAGGCATGACCTAACTGCGAGTGTGTGATAAAGTGGAGGCTGTGGTGCTGTCAGATGTAGGAGCTCTAAGGCAGAAGCATCTGTATAATCTAGATGTTATGGGTTATGTAATGCATCTCCCCCTCCTCCCTCCACACTTACAGTACTGCATACTGTTTATATATTCTCTCACCCCCTACCGTCTCTCGCTGCTTAATCTGCGTCTTCTCCCTTATCCCCTCTTTCCTCAGGTCATTCTCATCTCTCCAGCTCCAGACTTTCCTTTTCTTTCCTCTCATCTGTGAATAATTCTCTCCATCAAAGAAAGAGAGAACACTGCTAGTGTCCAACTGCTAGTCCTGTTTTGCTCCTGCTAATGAATCCTCCAAGTCCTGTGCCGAACAAACAACATCCATCACAAGCTACACTTTGAGCATCAGACTACACATTTACAAACACATGCAGACACTAAACGGTACAGTAGGACGGATTTCGGGTGTAAATTTGAGATCTAGCAAGGGAAAAAACACATAACTCACACACACACACACACACACACACGAATACACACAGAGTTTGTAGTATGTGCGTAGTTCATGTGTGCTTCAGATAAGTGTAGTATTTCATCTAGGAGGAGTGTGATGTGACAAACTTTTCTCTCTTGAAAACAAAAAAAAAGAAAGCCATCCTAGAATGGTCATTTCAACCAGGACCAAAGGTTCATGCCCTTGTACAGACTATAAAAGAAGAAAATCACTATGTCGATATTTTTCTTTGCAATATTGGTGTACAGTATATGCCGTACTGTATGGGAAAACATCTCATGTAGTACTTAGCAGGACAAAACATTGGAGGTGGATTCTCCCGGCCATTTTGGACGCCTTCTCCAGGCTCCGCATACTCTTGTTTTAGACTTAACTCGCTTATTTTCCCCAGAGGAAAGACGTCAAAGCGTCCAGTGGTCTTTATTGATGTCAGAGGAGTGAAAAATGAGGACAAACTCATTGGTTAAAGCATGTTACGCAACCTTGAAATGTGTCCCTCTTCCTCATGCTTTTTGTCACCATCCTCATGGTGCTCATCAGTATCAATTTTTTTATTTTATTTTGCTATGTTGTTTGTGTGATAAAGTACACATATAGCCATCAGGAAAGGAGTTTATTCATGCCATTTTACAGTCCACTGAGGATGCGATGGTGTGAGCTTCCAAGAGACATGGACTATTTGATCGTCCTCTGCTTTCTGGCCAAACTGGCAGACTTTTCCTAATGTAGGACTACACAGGTTGAACGAAGCCTGCGTTTAGGATCGGACCAGCATCTGTTTGGAGTGCACTCGCTAGAGGATGTATCCCACAGGGAAGGATATCACCACTCCAGGACTTTTTTCTTTTCTTTTCTCAAGAAGTCATCGTCCAGCTTCAACTGAGACAATTATTTATCTTCAAGTCCACATCATGTCCCTGACAAGACTTTAGAAGGACACACACGTCCGTGTTGCTTTTATTAGTGTGTGTTTCCGTGTTTGTGGGCGTGTTTGTTTTGTATTTGTGCGTGTCTGTGTGTGTGTGTATGCCTGTTTGTCACTGTGACCTTGTGTGTGACACGTTTCTGTGCTCACCCCCTCCCTCGTCCTTTTTCTGTCTTCGCCTCCCTCGCTCCCAAAATCCCGGCATCCACAGACACAGAAACGCTAGTCTCGGAGCCAAACGTGTCTTCTGTCCCGTGTCTTTACAAGGAGCCATTTTGGGTGTGTGTGGGTGTGTGTGAGAATCTGTGTGTGTACTATACGTGCCTCATTGCACTAGGTGGGGAAACACTGTCTTTCATAGACATTAGTTTGTATTGTCTATGTCGTCTCTGAAATCAGCTGCCAATCATTCAACCCTCCTCTCCTCTCTGACCCTTTGCCTGATGTAAGTAACTGTGTTGATCGTGTACTTCTTTCAGTAATTTGTGTACTGTATGTCCGAGGGAAAAACCAGATGGCACAGAGATTGAAAACTGAATTGTTGGGTGTGTTTACGAGAAGGAACACAAAAAAATGAAGGCGAAAAAACTCATTTGTTGCGGCCTACAGATCATGACAAATTTAGATCCCCTTAAAGCAAGACAACAAGGAGGAGGTGTTGTGAGAAAACAAGCGCCAGGAATTTCTGCACTTCCTGTGTAAACCGATACAGACTTATAAAGCCATGTCTGTCACCGCTACTACGACTACTACTGTAACCTCAGCAAAACAACAGTACAACACCTCACTACAGCTACTTGTATTGCTATCGTTGCCATTTCTCTCTCATCCTCTCTCACTCACACACACGTCTGTGGAGGAGTGTGTGCGTGTTTCAGGATCGGGATCTAGTTTCTTTCTCTTTACCTTTGGTCCGTGCAAGTGCAGTGAGACTCACCAGCGTGCTTGTTCGGGTATACGGGAGGTGACACATCCCGCATCATACCTGCAAGTATTCCGTGTGGTTTGTCAGCTGGGGGATTATCGACCCGCTTGTATAAGTAGATATGGTATTGATCCATTGGTCTCGAGGCCCCATAATTCTCTCTTTCCCAGCCTCTCTCTCTCTCTCTCTGCTTGTGTCTACCCTATTTAGCCCTTGTGTTACTGCCTGGTGATAGATTACAATGCTCATAGTGCAACCAGCACATTCCCTTATTCTCTTCCTCCCCCTGTTTCTGTCTGTCTGATTACTGTCTGATTACTCATTCTCTCCTCCAGCAATCCTTACCTTTCCTCCCGCTCCACTCCTCCACCTTCTCCCTCACCTATCCATTTCTCGCTCTATTTTTTCTTTCCCCCCCCCGCCACCTTCCTTCCAGCTCCCTCTGCTGTCTCACATCCCTCCATCTTGCCCTCTTTCTTTCTTTCTGTGTTCGACACCCCCCCTTCCGTCCTCTCTATTCTCTCTCGCTGTCTTCATGTTAGTGCAGTTCTGAATGGTCATGGGGAAACATGTTTGCATGCTTATATTAACATGAATGATGTCAACTTGATGCAATGAAAAATTATATAAGTGATGCTTTAAGCAAAATCTGACAATGAACTTGATACTAATACTACTAATGACGACTAAATGGAGACCTAGCAATTGTTTATCTCTGTGGTCAAAAACAACGATGATGAAATAACATTGTTTATGCTGTATTTATCTTTCTCGAATTGGTATTCTTTTTGATTTTCAATTGTTTTTTTTATATATAATTTATTCAAGAGGTTTACTTTTTTATTGGTTAAAGCTGAGAATTTGAGTGAGGGGTTCAGTCAGGGCGATTGTTTCAGTCGGGACAGCTGTACCAGGTCGCAGGATATCGGTGAATGTGTAAGTAACAGTGTGGCTGAAGCAATGATAATGGAAATAAAGGATATGTATCATCCAGCTTTGTGTTTCTGACTTCTTTTAATCCACTGGGTGGGGAGGCAGGAGAGGTGGTGGAGCTGCTGTTACACATCCCAGGCAGCGTGCTATATATAATATGCAGGGCCCTGGGCATTTCCGATGTACACAGTCTATATTTGACTCAAGCATGGGAACTCTACCTGGACAGAAGCAGCCTGAACCCAACTTTTTTTTTATCACTAAGCTCTCTTGAGTTTCTGCTGTGCATTAAGTCGTGTGTAATTATTCAGCCACTTTGTCATGAATTCTTTATTGTGGCCGCATTTTGCCTAAATGCAAAATGGAGCACGGCTGCCTGCCCTGTGTGCTTTGCTCCATCTGGCCTCCCTACTTCAATTTTGCCTCCTTTTATTTTTAAAACACTCATATTATATTTGTCATGTGGTTATTATCTCTTGTTAAACCAAAGATGCACACCAGTAGCAATCTGCAACTCCAGCGCTTCAGCCGAGGGAGGAGGAAGACCGAGCTCAGATGTGCAGGGGAATGACAGAGAAGGAGGAGTATAGGAGAGGATTAAACAAATGAAGGAGGATGAAGAGCAGGAGAATGCCAGAGTAGGGAGGAGGAGGAGGACACAAATGGGAAAACCTGGAGAAGAGAGGGGATAGCTGCATGCAGGATGTGTGTAGAAGTGGAGACAGGAGGTGGAGGAGGATAGCTCCGTATATAGACACACTCATCATGGGGCACCTGCAGCATACTGACAGTGTTAACAGTTCAAGAAGAGTGAGACACACACGTGCACATACACACGTGACAACGCACCAGTTAGAACAGCTTTAATGCTGTAGACTGTTGAGAGAGAAAAGTGGAAGGAGGGGTTGGGGGGGGGCTGCTGTCTCCATGGCAACGTTCCCACCGTGCAAAAAAAAAAAAAAAATCATTTAGTCGGAAAGACATTTCACTCAGTTCAGTGAGCTGAAAGAGGCAGAGAGGGAGGGGGAGCAAGTTAGAGACTGGGGGAGGTGTGTGCAATATAGAGCTGTTTGTATCACACTGGAGGGATTTATCTAAAGTAAGCTGACAGCAAGGAATTAGCTGTTATTGCTAATATATCTGATTATTATCCATAATCATAATGAATTCCCTTGCATCCTTAAAGACAAATGGAATAGCTTTGGGTGATACTTTGGCATTTGTTGTGACATCTGCCATCTGCAGGAACATCTTTATGTAACATGTTTCAAATTCACTTTATACCATGACATTACCTGCACCACCTACTCGCTGAAAACCTTTCGTGACTTGCGCTCCCAACTTTTGTTTTCTCATTTAAAAAGCACTGCGCAAAGGGACTCCGACCTTTTTATAAGACCACTTATTATGCCACGTATACAGTTTTTAACATTTTATTCCAACACTATAAATAATACCCGAAACCTTTCAAAATAATGAATTCAATGAATGCATGCAAGTGGAAACCTCAACCAGTGGGAGTATTAAAGTAGCTTGCCTCTGCAGGGGAGCAGTGTTTTAATACAGGAGCTGGGCCACAGGATCTGACCTTCTCTATAAATTGCTCTCATGGAAGAACTTAATGATATCCACCTAACAAACAGAAACTTCTGTGAAACATCCTTTGACATTATACCTCTGCTATCATGGCCTCAGATAAGGAATGCTAAAGTAAGAATCCATATTTGAGCCCTTTTTCATCTCTCACTACTTCTACTGCACCACACCGTTGCCAGGCTTGATAGAAAAAGCCCCAGAGACGGGCAGTGGAGGGTACTATCACAGCATCCCAAATGCTCTGGGTACCTCTGGTAACCCATTTGTGTGGATGTCAGTGTATCAGCATGCTGGCTGTGATTACCTGTTGTGAGCAGACCATCTGGCCCTCAGCGTCCCAGCTGGGTACCACGGTCAGGAGACGGATTGTCTTTACCACGCCACCTGGATCTCACAGACATGGAGCAGCCAAGGCACCGGCCATATTTCTCATTCATATTTTATTATGTCATTTTCTGACCAAAAAACAAACAAAATAAAAAAAAAGAGAAAACATTGTCTGGTTTTCCAAAAGGCACTCCCAGAGAGCAGGCTTTCTGTAATTGCTTGGCAACTGCTGGCGTTGTGTGTGTTGAAGTTCAAAGCAGCGAGACGCACAGTATATCCCTCAGAGCGGCAGAAAGCATCAGAGTTGCAAAGTAAAAAGGTGTCTACGCATGCACATTCACATCCACGCAAACATTCATGAACCATCCTGTCAGTTTAATTTGGCCACATTGCTCAGTCAGAATAAAAAGAAGCTCTGTGTATGAGGGGTTTAATTTTTGCATCCAGGGTAGCCTTGGGCATAAACCTTCCCTCAGATGAACTTTTCTTAGGTTGCCGGAAGCGGCCCTGCTTACTGACGCCCAAATGGAAAAGCTGCTTGAGCCCACAGCTTGTTGCCCTCCCTAGAATTTGGGTTAAATTGATACGGAGCATTGTTTCTGTGGGAGGTTTTGAGTGTGATGAGCTCTGAAGCCCTTTGCTGAACGCTGTGCTGAGCTGACTGGCTGGCAGTGCCACAGGGGACTAGATGCTATTGTTGGACCCACAGAAACAGTGCACCGGTGTGTTACAACTACAGGTTAGCCGCTGGTGCATTGTGCTGATCTGACAGCAGGTTAGCATGCTGATTGCTGCTGTAGTAATTATGCTCTGCTTCTGTTTTCAGCTCTGAGGTTTTGGAGGGGATGGGCAAGTGCTGTGGAGAAGAGGTTACATGGAAAAGCTAGAATAGGGACACGTAAACGAGCTAAACCTGACAACCAGGTTCAGTGTTTCACGTATCACCAACATTTTATGTTCATTTAGATATCATTAAGATAATGGTTGGAGGATATATTTTCTAAGCAACGAAATTACAGTGAGTGCATCATGGCTATTGTCCCTATAGGTTTTCCTTTATGTAACTTTACTCAGTAAATATACATACCTACTGTAGATATACCATCTCAAGGCCCTTTAAGTTACAATTCATAACCTCGTCTCTCTGATAAAGACTAGGCATCTACTGTACTTACTGTAGATATTTGCTGACATCTTCTGGCGATCTGGTTCAACAGCACTTAGAAATCACCAGTGTTCTTTCAGAGAGCTCTGTTTCAAACAGTAAAGGAGAAAATACACTCGGCTTTATTTCCTTTTTTTCATGGGACAGTTTAGTCTAAATAACACCTGATGTATCTATAATGTCTGGGGCAGAATATTAAAAGGCTGGAATAAGTCATCTGAAAAAAACAAAAACAACCTCATCAAGTTCCAGGCAGTATTTTGACAAATACCTATCAATCTCCGAAGACATCTAAGTCGAGTAGCCTATACCATTACATTTGAGTAGCTTCATGTCCTCATGTCTCTCAGGAGTAGGGTTGCGAAATTCAGGGAATATTCAGGAAGAAACTTTCCGTGGGAATTTACAGGAATTTATGGGAAATAAAGGGAATAAAATATAGGGGTTATTTGCACAGGTTGTATTTACCATGTCATATGCAGATAGAAACACACCTTTTACCATTTTGTAAACAGACTTTTCATTTCCCAACTAAATCCATTAATTTGTCAAAAATGTGAAATATGTGCCATGTGGTGAGTTAGCGAGTTAACTAATGGGTAAGGGTACTTTGAAAATTGGAGGCTGACAATGTGGGCTATGTGCGAATTTATAAAAGAAATGTTTTACAATAAAGAATGCATGGAAGTAGATGAATTAAAACTCCTCAATTAGCATGCTCAATCGAGCTACAACTATCTGCAGGTTAACTGAAATATCATGAAAAATATAAAATATATTCACTCCAGTACTATAATCAAAACTTACATGAAAGCATGTCTTCCTTTGGCTCAGACAGTGCAGCAGTGTTGGCAGCAGTGTGGGCTTCACATGTGATGGGAGAATGCACTGTGCATGCAGAGAGTTGATTCCTATTTAATTGGATGCTTGCAAATTACCTGTACATGTGATGGAAGAGTGCGCTGCTGAATGCAGTGCATGGTTACAATTGAATTAAGTGGGCATAGGGTACTTTTAACCAAAACATGCCATATTGTTTTTTATGTGATTCAAATGAGTTCACTATTTAAAGGTATGATTTTTATATTGAAATTGTGCAAAAATGTCAAAATTCCGAGCTGAACTGCCCTTGGAAATTGTCATTGTAATCTTAAAAGTCAGTGGTTAATTGTGTAATGCTAGATCTTTGCCAGTCACAATTTTAAAAGTCTTGTGTTGATTCTCACACTTAAAAAAGGACCCTGGCTCTGTCTACCTCAGGATGGCCATTAGATGGATCTGACGCAGATGTGATAACAGATGACCTTTCTCATGACTAATGCAACTGGTGGAGCACTTTCAAAGAGTGAGGTTAAAAGCTTTATCCCAAGATAACATCCAGTGATGACCTCATGCCTCCAAGCTTCATTTACTCTCAATGTGAGCATCTATTAGATGCCTTTGTTTTATAGTAAGCACCAGCAGCTAGCACCATAGGAGTGCAGCCGCAGAAATGGAATAATTGAATTCACTGGATGCACAAGAATAAATAGAAAGCTACCAGTTTAGCTAAAGAATATCAGGCAGCCGTCATCTCACAGTAGGGCTGCATATTCATTTGTAATTCAATTTAATTCGTTTTCTAACAGAATTGTTCAAAGATATTGTGAAACAAAAAAGTTAGAAAAACTTTTATCTTCAGTAGACTTCACACTGCTAATGGTGTCTTTACAGGTCTCTCTAAAAAGTCAATCAGACAAGTCGATCAGATAACAAGTCTTATCACTGTGCTCAGATCTCTGTACTGGCTTCCTGTAAGCCTAGAATTGATTTACAATATAGCCTACTGTTGGTTGACAAGGCAGTGAAAGGTTGATACATTTCAGATTGGTTGCAATGTTATGAACTCTTATGGCCTGCTGTCCGTAAATGTCATGGTAATTAGGTGATGATTAGCAAGTAACCTATTTGAAATTTCTTTGGAATTACTGCCAAATTACCCCAATATTTACCTCAAACCTGATTCATATCTTGAACTGTAACAATATGCCCCTGTTTATTCAATTTTATACAGGTTAAGCACATTTTTATCTTCTGTTTTGTCTTACTCTTTTAAAATCATATTTTACCATTTTCCACCTTATTTTGTGCATAGTGTTTATGTGATGTCTTTTTTAATAGCTCATGTAAAGCACTGTGAATGAACAGGTGCAAATTAATTTACCTTAGCCTACTTCCAACATGATTATAAATTGGCGACATGACAGACACGAGCTCCTGAAGAAGATTATTTTTTTTAATGTTTGAATTATACGGAACCAATATATAAAATACATTCAAGGTTTTTAACTGTAGGAGGCAGCACCCCGCCACAGAGCGTTTCCTCTGCACAAAAAGGAAAAGACGAAGAAGATGTTCGTGACGTCACATTTTGTGGGCGGGTCTGTTTACGTCACTTCCGTCGAAAATACAACAAATGAGTTATGTTAGCAATGCTGCGAGCTAATTTCAAACTGATTTAACGTCATATTCGTGTTTAGCTGAGCGATCTCACGATTCGACTGGCTGCCGTGATCCACCAGGTCAGTCCACATCACACTTTGTAGCTAGATGAAGGGCTAGTTGAGGCTATTTTAACAATTTTAGATCAAATCGCTCACTGACGTTTACCTACAGCGTTAGCTTACACTGACTGAAAAGCTCTGTGCAGCTCTGGTGTTATTAGTATGGTGTAATCTATTATGTCATTATATACTATTAGCCATAATCCATGTAATCACATATATTCCCGATATGTAACCTCTTGTCTGAACAACTGGGGATGTAAAATGGTTGCCCAGCTGTAGCCTTGAGTGAACCCCAAAAAGGGATGTTGAAACCCGGGTCACATCCACCCTGGAGAAGCACAACAACCCAGTAAACAGGATGAGACTGCTGAACGATGATTGGTCGCAAACACCCAACATGGGGAGGCTATTTCAAGGTTCAAGTTTCTTTATTTGTCATATGCCAATTTCAGCAAAGCAGTTTGGTCTGATATATTTGATAAAATATGTATATATATAAAAGGGGAAATCACACAAGTAAATGTATAAGCAAAATTATAATCTAAGGCATACAATAGTGCAGTTAAAATAAATATAAACAGAAGTAAAAAAATAAAATAGTAATGTAAATGTAAATTTGTACTTTTGTGGAAGACAGTATTTCAGATGGGAAAACTGAATGTAAACAGGATGTAGTATGTACAGTATATACATAATGAGAAGTAGAGGTCGACCGATATGGGTTTTTTATGGCCGATGCCGATGCCGATTTTTTTACAGAATCAGGACAGCCGATGGCCGATATATGAGGCCGATTTTTTTTTTGCCGATATGTTTGGCTGGTTTTCTTTTTTTCCTCCATCTGATAAAATATAACAGCTTAATAATAACAAATAATACACAAAATGTCTTAACTTAAGTAAACATTTATTGAACAACACTTATGGTCTGTCTCTCTAATTTGCACTTTGTGTCTGCACTGCAGTGCATATTTTATTTTGTGCATGATGGTTAATAGTAGTAATAGTACAGGGCTCAAAACCTTTTAAGCACCTTTCCAAAACTGTCCTAAAGCATGTTTTTTATTTATTTTTGTTGACAGACACTGTTACAAGCTATATGGCCATAATCTAAGTGATCAAAACATAATAATAACTTTGTTCACTCGTATTACACAGCCTGCTGCTCATATCTGCTGCGGACTACAAACAGGCCAGTGACGTCATAGACGCTATGTAGGACCCATAGACACGTTTAATGAGGAAGTGAACTTTTTGCTAAATGTTTCGACAAATTGCTCGTGTTTCCGCCCTCACACGCAAACTTGCACTTATGACAAGTATTGTCAGCATCAACTCTAGTAAAGTGTGATCACGCTTTATAAGTTTAGTTTTCTCCGCAATAGTTACTAAGAGCAGAAGCTCTGTGTGTGTGTCTGCGCTGCCGCAGCGTGCATGTGAGAGCTGCTCCGCCCCGCACACAGCTGACGTCACCTACGGAGAGAAATTCTCCGTTACCAAAAACAGAACTGATAACGTCGGAGCATTTCATATCTAACCAATTAAATATATAGGGCTTTGAAAGAGACGAATTTAAGCCTATCGGTTTCTCCCGGCAGAATGGCAATTTGATTGACACACAAGGGGCGGTGTCACACGTGTTTCCACAGCAACAACAACACTGGGCTGCCCGCAGATGTGCCTGTTTGATAATCGGCCTAATATACTCAGGCATCGGCCGATGCCGATTATGAAAAAATTTCAAATAATCGGCCCGATTAATCGGCCGACCGATAAATCGGTCGACCTCTAATGAGAAGTATTATATGTACCAAGAGGTGTAAACAGTAATGTAGTGTGTAGTAATTAGTAGAGATTCGCTGATCCAACTTTTTCAGGCCCGATAGTGATACCTGGGCTTTGGGTATTGGGTGATACCGAGTACCGATCAGATACCAATTCATTAATAATCTGTATGCCTCACTGTGTGAGGATCATTCTTTTATGTGTAAGATAACATCAGACCCGACTTCAATAACACTCTCCTAACTTTTTAAAACAAAATGTAACAAATAAATACATAGATATACATTTACTGAGTTTTATATTTATTATTAAAATAATAAATCAGCAACTTGGTAAAAAACTTCAAAATTAACAGGAATTATATTCCAATTGTAAACCTTTTTAATATAGCAACACATTGGTCAAAACCTAAACAGGAATTACATTTCCAGTCTATAAGGTATATAGTATATAAACATAGAATTGAATTGAAAAGATCGGCCCCATTGTCACCGATATCCGATCCAGCTGTTTGAGTCAGTATCTGTATCAGTATCCGATATCTGATCCGTTATCGGTATTGGTGCATTCCTAGTAATGAGAAGTTACTATATAACTAAGTTAAAATATATATACAGAGGTGTAAACAGGAGTGTAGTATGTAACACAGAAGTAATAAATATGTATATATATATACACACACACACACACAGAGGTGTAACAGTTTGTAAGACAGTATGTAAAGGTAAAGTGACAAGTGATGAGCTCAGGAGTTCAAGAGTTCAGCAGTTTTTATGGGCTGCGGGATGAAGCTGTCCCTGAGCCTGGTTGTGTGGGACCGGATGCTGCGGTACCGTCTGCCAGACGGCAGCAGGCAGAACAGTGTGTGGCTGGGGTGGGTGGGGTCTGTAATAATCCTGTTGGCCTTCTTCCTACACCGCTGGGTGTAGAGGTCCACCTATTTTCATATGTGGGAAGGTTCAACTGAAAAGAACTGTATAAGAAGGGAAACCCAGTGTGTATTTTTCAGTTGCTCTGCAGACCGACTCGGCTTTTATTACTTGATCATAAAAGTCTATTGGATTGGAAGATCCTTGCCTTTTTGTCTTATTGTTTTTACTTCTTTTTCCATTGGCCACCACATTGTTGTGCAGACAGCTTGCTTTCAATTTGTAACTCATCAGATCACTGAAATGGGCTCAAAGCATCAGGGATGGTTCGTTTTAGCAGTGAGTTATGTTGGGTGATATTACCATGATGCTAGTGCAGTGCACAGTGGCGTTAGCTACCTAACATAACTTCTCACTTTCTCTCTTGGGTTGAGCAGAACTTGAAGCAACAAACAGAGCTTATTTGAATACAACTTCACCTTTTATAGAAATCCTTTATTGTCATTGTTCAGAATACAATGATATAAGGAGCGCTACTCCTGATCAGTATAATTAAAAGACATTAAAAACACCACAAAAACCAAACAACTTCAGCAAACAAACACAGTCGACAACACAGGTTCTTAAATAATAAGTAAAATAAATAAATACATTGTCATTTTTCACTAGAATAAATGTATTTATAGCACTAATATCAATGTAATTATTACACTAGTATACATATATTTATTGCACTAGTATGAATGTAATTATTGCACTAGAAAAAACTTAATTATTGCATAAGATCCAGTAGGCTTGCCCTCGAAAAGACATCATATTGCACCTGAGGGGTCATTTAATGCTTGCTTATGGCCCAGGGAAGCCCACTTAACTCTGTGCATGTGTAATATGATGAGTTTTTGAGGGCAAACATTACTTTATAAGTGGTTTATTGCTGTAACCCACCGGTGTAATGTGTTGTGTCAATATTGCAAGAATAAGAGAGGATCGAATTATTAAGATTGAACTTTATTTACATGTGTGATGCTTTTTATATGTATAATGTTAACGAAAGAGGAAAGTAAAAAGTTCTGGAAGGAACAAAAGCAGTTGTTTCTTCCTCTATACTCCAGAGAGAAAGGCCCCTACTAATTTAGTTGCAGATTTTTCATGCAATCAGTAGTAATGAATATTGGGAAGCTTGGATGCTTGTAAAGTAGCGCTGCTCATCTCTCCCTGTTGATGTGTTACTTTGCACTGGAGTTAAGAACTTAAATTCAGGAAATAAATGTCGTCCCTAGTTCTTCTGGTACCTGCAGTGGAAACGCCCTAATAATAGTTTTTCTGCTATACCATGGAGGTCTCTCATTTATAGAAAGGGTAAAATCTGTCCCCTCTTCTTGTCCAGATCCACGGTGGCAGGTTCAGCACTCATGGAGCCGTCCACTAAGCCTGGGACCAACCAGGTGGCTGATGTGGTGTTTGTCATCGAAGGGACGGCAAACCTCGGACCTTACTTTGAATCTCTAAGGAAAAATTATATACTGCCAGCTATTGAGTAAGAGCACTAAGACACTCCTCCTTTGCTAAGATATTCCTTTATTATTCATGTTGTCATGTCTAAATGCATCTGCTTTATTTTTGATTTTATTACCTTAGATATTTCAATGGAGGGCCCCCAGCAGAAACAGATTTTGGTGGAGATGTGAGTGTTTCCCCCTTTTTTAATGTTTCAGTTCACATTCTTCTTCATTGTTTTCAGATGGTTATTGCTTAGAAAAACATGCGTTAATACTGCTAATTTAAATATTCCTGTCTTTCTTTTGTCCTTCTAGTACGGCGGGACACAGTACGGCCTTGTGGTGTTCAACACAGTGGACTGTGCTCCTGAGTCATATGTCCAGTGTCACGCACCAACCAGCTCTGCCTTTGAGTTTGTCTCGTGGATCGACAGCATCCAGTAACTTGTTAAACATGATTTACTTGATTATTACAAAGTTGACATTCTTGTGGTTTCACGTTGCTTTATTTTATCACAACAGAGATACATGATTGTGCAAATTTTAAATATTACCCTGTTTTTTTCACACAGGTTCATGGGAGGTGGAGCAGAAAGCTGTAGTCTAATTGCTGAGGGACTCTCTGTGGCCTTGCAGCT
Organism: Sebastolobus alascanus; assembly: GCA_916701645.2. Classification (NCBI taxonomy): domain Eukaryota; kingdom Metazoa; phylum Chordata; class Actinopteri; order Perciformes; family Sebastidae; genus Sebastolobus; species Sebastolobus alascanus. The sequence continues at coordinate 3,819,189 of CAKAOJ020000072.1, read as the reverse complement.
CTTTGATGACTTTAAGAAGATGAGGGAGCAAATGTAAGGCAGTTTTTTTTTTTGTTTCGCACTGCTCACTAATTCCTTGGAAAATTTTCAAAGTACAATCACTGGCCACCAATGGAGGGATCATTACTAAGCAATTGCTCCCTTAAAAGTATTTAACACTTAGTCTACTACAGCTTGGAAGTGTATCCATTTTTGGTCATTATAAAGTAATGAAATCTGTGTGAGCGATCAAGGTAACAGAACCTTGTTGATGGCCAAAATTGTTGTCATTTTTTTTTTACTTGATAACGCCAAAGTTCTGGCTCAGTGAGAGGTTGTCTTCCTGTTTGATGTCGACCTACAAAAAACACACACATATTGAGCTTCTCAAAATGGCAACCACCACAGCTGAGTGAAGCCTCCCAGTGTTTTACCTGTAGATCTTCTGATGCTCTTCATAAGTTGGCTCCAATAACCTGTGACTTTTAAATTCTTACATTAAATTCAACTTTTTTTTTAAAATCCACAATAAGTTAGTGGGTAATTTATTCTCAGATGGGCTCTAGTAGTGATGAAAATCTTTTTGCTTTCTCTTTTTCTACCTTTGCCAGAGGTCAAACCCACAAAGTGTGTGTGCTGCTGTGTAACTCTCCTCCATACCTGCTTCCTGCTGTAGAGAGTGTCAGCTACACCGGCTGCACAGCAGACAGCTTGGTCAAAATCATCAGAGATGTGAGTTATCACTTATATTGTTTCCATTAGGTGCTTAGTTGGGTATGACAAATATAATTGTGTCATTATTTTTATTATAAGTATTCTATGAATGGGGTAGTTTCAGTGATATTTGCAATTGATTTACTTTATTTGAGAAGGTAAAAAGCAAAATGAACATTAAATGTATTTCATTTTCATGCTTCGTAGAGAGGAATTCACTTCTCTGTGGTGGCTCCTCGGAAACTGCCCGCTCTACGGTCTTTGTTTGAGTGGGCGTCTCCAGTAGGAGGTGCGGTTGAACCCCATCCAGACTACAGTCAGGACCCCTTCCACATGGTCTTAGTAAGAGGCATCTCGCTTCCTGGTGAGAAACATCATTCCTTTGTTTGTTTGAGGGCCACTGCGCCTAGATCAGTCTGTCCAAATCAATTTAGATATTATAGCAATATAGAGAGGCCTTGATAAACTTGTTGCACTAGACTTTTGTGAAATCACTTAATCATTAAGTTGTTGGAGAAGGGTCTATACATGTCTGTGTATAAAAGGTGATGTCTGACCATTCACACTCAGACTGTTCTGCAGATTGTCTCGGCTTTATTCCGTGTTAATAAAGTCCATCAGATCCACAAATTCGGTTCCGTAGAAGTTTGTTTCTCTTATGTGTTTTCGTAATCCCACCACAATATCTTCTGAAAGAAATAGAATTGCATTTGACTGCGAAGATATGTTTAATAATACTTATAGTATCTACTGTCATGAAACCCCACAGGTGGCAATAGATATCTGTCTCACAACCCAGAAATTAGGCACTAAAATAACTGTTACTCATATACTGTATGCATTATTATATGCATCAAAATGCCCCTGATAAAATAAATTTTACTGTTACTTGCCAAGCATTAAACACCAGACGAAGTTAGCGGCTAGCTGGTGCAGGTGGTTAGGTGTAGCCGGTTATGATTCCAGATTTCTGCAGTAAATGCAAATTCAAAAACGGTTTGTGAAGCATCTTGCAACGTTTGTTTGGAATAGTGCTCTATAATGTAGTACTTTTTAAATAAACAAATGAAGAGACCGATTCTTGAGTTCCTTGTTTCTTTATTCGAGAGATGAGGCACCCAGTCTGCAGAGTGCGAAATCCTGACAAATGGTATCAATACATTATCTTTTATACAGTACGCCAACGCCCTGTCTGGTCTTTTCGTCCAATGGATTCATTTCTCCTGCTTATGACACATTCTACTTCTAACCTATCATAGGACGAGGGCTGTTTCTGACGTACACCTGCTTGCTATGTTACGGTAGTGGTTACATTCTTCGTCTCATCTGACCTTGAAACAAGACAGTTTTATCAGTTCTAAATACCATTCCGGGACACTCACAGAAAAACATGTTTTGCAATAGCTCAGCAGTGAACAGGGTTATATGAGGTCAATTAGAATACTGACTATACACTACAGAATACTGATTATACACTACAATAAATAAATCTGAACTTCCTTTCATTATGGAATGCTTGTACAGTATAGCATTGTATATAATTACCAATATGTTATCTGTAGCAACATGCAGAATAGTGAAGTTTAGTTTTATACATCTAGGTTTCCAGTTGTAGCAGCTGCATTCTTGTAAGCTTTTTATCTCAAGACACACTTTTGATAGGATGTTACACCACTTTTTTTGCATTCCTCAGGACTGCACATGACAAGAGCAAAGCTGGCATTAATGTTGTGTGTTATCTTCTTCCACGCATCTTTTTTTTTAAATCTTTTTTTGTCTGTGCTTTTCAGTGGTGTGCTAAATTGCCCTTTTTATTATTTGTTTTCTCTGAGGCACCTCCTCTACCAGCAGCAGACTTTCCCCCAAGCTCCATATGGTTGCAAGATACTAGTTGCTAATTTCACATGTGTTAACTGCAGCAGGAGGTGATGTGATTGGTCATGTGAAGTCATTCTTTAGTTGGCGGTAGCTTCAGCAGTCATAAATAAAGATTTGAGCTATTCCTAATGGTCACTCCTACACCTTTCTGTGAGTAGGCGTGGATTCCTTGGTAAATATGTCTTATCCGTCACGTTTAGTGAAGCACCATTTTACTCCTACATTGGAAGCATCCTTAATTTTACATCTCAGGACTCTGTAAAACTGTTAAGCTCATCCCACTGTCTGTCTCCAGTTTCCTCAGGTGGAGGACCTGGACCGCTCAAACCTGTCCTCCCTCCTCAGGCGCTGCCTGTCAGTCAGCCTCTTCCGCCTCTTGTTGGAGCTTCGCAGCCCCCCCCACCCATGAACACAACCCACCCTTATCAGGTAATGGGCAAGCGGCCACGCAGCGTAAGGCTGCCTGGAGACTAATTCCTGCCGCCTGCTTTTGGCTCCGTTTCAGACAGTGGCGTTTATGCTCCTTCCCTAAAACGTTTTACCCAGCATTGTCTTCCTTTTAATCTGCTTGCTGACAGAATCCGGCCCCCATGACTCCTGCTCAGGTGGCTGCACAGATGGCCGTGGAGGCAGCCATCAACCAGAAGGGTCGCTGTGAGTTACTAGTGGACTCTGTGGGCCTTTTGTGAACAATTTATGTTAGCCAAGCTTTTAGTTGCGTGGATTCTGTCTGCATACTGTATGTGTGACTGTGTCTGCGTGTGTCACTTTTTCTGGAAAACAATTTTCCAAAGATAGTATTGCTGTCCTTTTTTGGTATTTACTACATGCTCTCACCAGGAGTGGCCTATAATAACAGGATCTTTAGATTAGTAAAGATTAATAGTAACCAAAAATAAAGGTCAGAATGGATTTCTTTATGTGCCTTGTATGATTTTAAACGTGGTATCTGTTCTGACTTTTGTTCCCTCTGCCTCCTCCAGTCCCGGGAATGGTCAATCAAGGTCCTTCGTTCCCCAGTCAGCCAACCATCCCATCAGTTGCTGGGGTGAAGCTCAATCAGCCCAGCATTGCAACAGTCACTACATCAACACAGCCCATGATGCCACAGCAACAAGTTGCTCCCCAGCCAGTCCCACCCCCAGTACAGCCTGTACCCATCCAGCAGGCGCAGGCACCACCTCAGCAGCAACCCACCGTGAATCAGCCCACAGGTCCTCCAGCACAGCCCATCTTGGTAAGTTATAATAATCAAGACCAATAATACCCATATTATCAGTTTAATTGTTGTTTTTTATAGATGTTTTCCATTTTCTGTTTTCGTTAAAGTGTTGTGTTGTGTACTCGATGTGTAACCTGATAAGAACAGAGCTAGGCTAGCTGTTTCCCCCTGCTTCCATTCTTTGTTCTAAGCTAAGCTAACTGGCTTCTGGCTGTAGCTTCATATTTAATGGAAACATATGAGAGTGGTACCAGAGTGGTATCTTCTCATCTAACACTATTCCAGCTATTCCTTTAATAATACAGAACATAATATGTTTAGATAAAAACTGCAAGGAATTGTGTTTCGATACACACGTAATATTCAGTTTCAGTATTTCCGACATGCTTGTTTTGCTGTTGTAGAACTGTGACTTCTCTTTACTGCATTATAACCTTTTCAGAATTGTACTAATTGTCTTAAGGGGGTGCTATAGTTACAGTTTAAAATCCCAACCAAGGTTTTGTTGCATCTCTGGCACTGTAAATTCAAATTAGATTACAATTTATGCACAGATTCAGCTCGTCTTGCCCTAAATATTTTCCTCCTGGTCCATCAAGTGACACCATATTGCATTTTCAAAATAATTGTTTTAGTTTTCACTTATTTATTGAGCCTGCATCATTTATCCCACCAACTAAGCTTTTGTTAGTGTAAAATGGGTGTCCTGAGTCACCAACATTTTTAGAAGAACTGCCTGGAGATTAAGATTAGACATACACAATTAAGTCAAGTCAATTTTATTTGTATATCCCAATATCACAAATCATAAATGCCTCAGGGGGCTTTACAGTTTTCAACTTCCACGGCCTCCACCATTTCTGACAACGTCAACAAACACGTCACAACTCGTGACCTCAGAGCTTTCAGAAACTTTCCACTTACGAGGTCGTGAATACCACAAGAGGGGGGCGTTCATATGGACTCAACTCGTGAAGGCGGTAAACACGACCCCATTTCAAGGAACCATAGATCATAGCCAACATTCTGTGGAGTTTAAATAACTCACAGCACACTTGATTTGGTATTCTCACCCCCTTGTAAACACTATCAATGTTTAAATCAGATTAATATTTTCAAATGCTAAAGTTAGATATCAGAGAACCCAGACTTGAGTCTGTGATGCTGTACTGCCAGCAGCCTAGAGCTGAGTTTGCAGACTAACACACTGTCTGAAGTCTAATATCAAAATGAATTATAAATGTTAGTACTACTATCAGATCAAAACCAGAAGATGTTCCCTTTTCCCTAGAAAATCATTGTGGGTACAGTCAGTGTTGTTTTTTTCTCTGTTTACCAGTTCGTTCATTCATTCATTCATCTCTCTAGTAGTACAACATACTTGTGAATCTCATGTTGATAAAGATTAAATTGTCAAATTGCCAAATCTAATAATTAATGATGTTCCAATTTAATTATCTGTACAGAATTACATGCTTTATATTATTCACTTTATGGAAATCATCTATAAATCTTTGTTTTTTCCTTTGAATCAACTTGTATTTCTAACTGGTAAAGGGATTAAGTTGTACTAGTACACTACATGTAACCCTCTCCTCTTCTATTTTCCTGACAGCCTGGTGTGTCTCCAGGCAATACAAATCCAATTGGCGCGCAACAAGGTGTGGCCAATAAGATTGTAGCATGGACCGGTGTTCTGGAGTGGCAAGAGGTAATACCTAGTAAAAGGTCTGATTTTGAATGGTTGGTGCCCTGAAAATAAAGCTGTAAAGTAAAGCAATATCAGAAACCTTTAAGAGAAAGTGTTGTTCAGATCAATCCCTGCAGTTGAATCACTGACAGTACTGACAACTGAATGTTAGGTGGTTAGGAGGATTAAAACTCAGCGTTCTGGCTGAGGTGAAAGCCATCCTAGTTCAGTGCTCCCAAACTTTAGTTCTCTAGTTTAAGGGGACAGAAGTCATTTAATAGAATAATTCAACATGATCGGAAATGTATTTAATTGCTTTCTTGCCAAGAGTAGGATAAAAAGATTGATACCACTCTGTACGATAAATATGAAGCTACAGTCAGTAGCTTAGCTTTGCATTAAATGTGGAAATATGGAGAAACAAGTCCAGAAGGACATCAAATCTCCATACCAGCGCCTCTAGAGTTCACACGTTATGAAGATGTTATATCTCTTTTTGTTTAATATACAAAACCAACGTTTTTGAACGCTTTTAAGAAAAGTTTTTGTATGTTTTTTTGAAATTGTGGTTGTATGAGGGATTATGTGCAGGGGTTTTTCTTGGCCAGGCACAGTAACTTCTCCTCCGGTTGCCTGGCAACCTCACAGTGACAACGTGACTTCAGGAGCAAGATATAATGTTTTAATTAGCGAGCTTTAGAAGTGCTGGTAGGTGGATTTTGTTACCTATATGCTAAGCTAAGCTAACCACCTGCTGGCTCCAACTTTATATTTACCTGACAGATATGAGAGTGCTTTTATTTATCCACTCATCTAACTCTGAGCAAGAATGAGAATCAGCGCGTTTCCCAACATGTTGAACTGTTGTTTTAGTTAACTTTGCTGACCTGATATGACATCTCAGCTGTGAACTGTGAGAACTGGAGTTGGGAGCCACTGCCCTGCTAACATACTGTGATCATCACCACTGTCTAACATATCACTGTAGTGAGTCTTTATAACCACCTGTCATTGATTATTGTACAGTATGATTAATTGCACATTATTTTACCGTCCTACTACTATTGCTTTAGCTCAAGGTCAAATCGATTTAGTTTGCAGTTGCTGTGCTGAGCCAGGAAAATGGATGTTAATGGCTTTTATGCGACACTCATGAGGCATTCAAGTGTTTGTGTTTGCGGACAGACTCGGATCAATCGCCTCTATCGACTATAGTCTCATCCTCCCTCTTGTGTTTGTCAAAATTATCTTGGTCTGTTAAATGTACAGGAATAAAAGTGGGAAGCTCAGGAAACTCTAAATGTTGCCTGTGAGCATGTACAGCCACAAGCAACCTGAGTGGACAGATTAGGAGCACGAAACATTGCTCTTAATCTGCTATTTCCTTCTCCGGTTCCCTCATTAGGCTTTCAGGCTCTGTAAGTGATTCTGCTCTGGAGTAATCTGTAATGTCGAGGAGAATTACACTACAGACACTAAAACTCGTTTGAAGAAACGGCTGTTGATAAAAACTCTCACAAGGGATGCCAGCACACTTGGCTGGAGCTCGCTCCGAGTACAGTGTTATCAATATGGTTCGCTCTGTTTTGGCTGAATTTCAATCTGTTAATTCCTGAAAGCTTTTGTTGTCTAAATGTGGGGTAACTTTCCAGAATAGTTAGTCCAGAATGGTTTTGCTAACATTATTTTTTTAATCCGCCACTAATTTAAGGTAGATGTGTTTATGATAGGATTGTTTTGTTACTGTTCACATCTCAGGCTCCCTTTCATTCTAGCAAGCCCTGAAAATAGATAAGCCATTTGTCTGCGGAGAAAGGCCAGCACAACACATCTGTAATGGACAGCACAGGGACTACAGTAGGCCTGACTAATATGTGATTGATTGATCATTGATCCTGCATTGATGCCCTGAAGATGAAGCGTGCTGGCGGTTTTCCCAGTGGGATTGCAGCATTGATGCGCTTAGAAAGAAGTTCTTTTTTTTCTTCATTCTTGACGTTTTACTAAGGAAGAGGTTATCTGCAGGTCTTTAAAAGTCCATCCATCCGTCCATTTTTTAATTGCTTGTCCTGATTGGGGTCACAGTGGCAAAAGGGTGATAAGGCAAGCCCCCACGTGTCCTTTTCCTCAGCAATATTCTCCAACTGCTCCAAGGCCAGCTGGAAGATGTAATCCCCCAGCATGCCCTGGGTCTTCCCTGCAGTTGTTCCTCCCCAGAGCATCTCCAGAAAGAGACACCACGGGTGTAATGGATATCAATGGATCACAACAGCAACCCATGCACCCCATATCAGGCAGTGCCTCTGAAGTTATCAGCTTTTGCCAGATTAAAAAACAAACATGTAGGCAAAAGTTGCTTTGATTATGCAATATGTAGTACTTTTTTACTAAACAAATGAAGAGACCGATTTCGTGAGCTCCTTGTCTGTTTATTCGACAGATGAGGCACCCAGTCTGCAGAGTGGGAAAATCCTGACACCTGTTCATAATGCATGATCTTTTATACAATTTTGACAGTGTCTTATCTATTCTTTCGGCAGAGCAGGATATACTCCCTTAACCTTGAACAAGACAGAGACCCATTCATTGTATCTATTCTTCACACAAGACACAGGAAAACATGTTTTAGCAAGAGCTTGACCTTTTGCCTAGTTACAGCAGTGTACAGGCTTAGTGAAGTCAATCAACAGGCTGATCATATATTACAACAGTAAAAAGGCTGATTATACACTAGAGTTGCCTTGTTGAATTGAAAGTATGGTGGTTCTGACAGCTTTGTTTATTATTTTGGTTTGGTCATAGGGTCATTATTTTAAAGATTACTTAACAGGTATCATGTGGGATTTGGAAGTTGTTTGCCATGTGCTCCTCCAGGTGTTCTTCTGTCTAACTTTCCTCTTCTGTTTGTGTCACTCCTCACCCCCCCCCTTTCCTGCAGAAGCCTAAAGCCTCTTCTATGGATTCAACCACCAAACTAACACGATCTCTGCCATGTCAAGTGCATGTTAACCAAGGGGAAAATCTGTGAGTAGCCAATCAAACTCTGTGGACTTTATCTAAAGGGTGGGTTGTTTTGTGCACACAGTTTACCGCTGCCATTGTGTCTATAAACAGAAACACAGACCAGTGGCCACAGAAGCTCATCATGCAGCTGATTCCACAGCAACTACTGGTGAGACCATTTTTTAGTGTGTGAAAGTGTTGTGCTTCTTTATGATTGATGCATAACAAAGTACTCTCTTGCCCGCTCCTTCTGTAGACGACCTTAGGTCACCTCTTCAGGAACTCCCGAATGGTTCAGTTTCTCTTCACCAACAAAGACATGGAGTCGCTGAAAGGCCTGTACCGCATTATGGCCAATGGCTTTGTAAGTTTTCAAGCACTCTATTTCCTGAGATTAAAACATGTGTTCCCTCCATGTCCCCAATCTTATCCATCATTCAGTTCACCTCAATACATTTTCCACGAGTGGCAACTGAGTGCAGGTCCCACCTCTGTCCAGTAGTTGGACTGAGCATAAAGCTGTGTTGCAGTGTTGTGTTAAAGACTCTAGAGGGGGTTCCAGGCCATATATTTAGTCACCTTCAAGCCAGATAGTATGATTTTAAACATGCTTTTTCATCAGCTCAGACAAAAACCTTTAATTGTTTAGATTCAGTTCCAGACGTAGGGGTTTTGTCAGTGTGGTGCATTGTTAATGAAGTAATACCATTGAGAAATAGCAGAGGCATTAATAGGATTCAATCCGGCTGGGCTCTGCCTCTTTGCCTGAATTTGATTTACGGCCAAGAAAGCACAGTATGAATGAACTTAATACCATTTGCATTCAATTTATAAAACTGATATGTTTGATTGGGCAAGGAAGCTCAGGAGTAGGTTATGTCCCCAAGCCCGAGCCAATCCCATAATTACGACAGGGTCCCATGTCAAGGTCTTAATCTGCCCTGTGACCCTCCCTGCAGGCCGGCTGCGTCCATTTCCCCCACACCACCTCGCCCTGTGAAGTGCGGGTGCTGATGCTGCTCTACTCATCCAAGAAGAGAATATTCATGGGCCTCATCCCCAACGACCAGAGCGGCTTCGTCAACGGCATCCGGCAAGTCATCACCAACCACAAGCAGGTCCAGCAGCACAGAGCGGTGAGTGGTGATAGCCAGGAGGAGGGAGTGGGGCTGGTGGGAAGAGAGGAAGGTTTCAGTGTGGAGCGGGGAGGCCAAAAGGAGGTGATAATGAGCAGGCATTATAGAGCAGCACCGGGGAATTGAGGTGCATTGTTCACGGCATTAAGGTGCATTGTTATTGACATTTCATTTAGCGCGTCCAGTATCTTCACAGCAGCCACTAACGTCTCTCACTCTGGTAGAGGCTAATGGGACTAGCATTAGCTAAATTCCTACTGCAACATTATTTTGCTGCTGCTCTCCCACCTCATTATCTCTGCTTTAGTGAGGGAAATATAGGTGCAATACATACAGTATGCACTCTTTATGTTGAATTGGTTGCATTCTGTGCATTGTGTACTGTGTTAGGTTATTGTTTATGGTAAATATACTGTGTTAACATACATTTAGAGCTTTATGGTTTTTAAGCTCTTCTTTATACAGCACACAATTTTTATAGTGTTTAGTGTCTATTTTATTAGGGACACCTGTACAATTGAATGTCAACTGTTATTACAGCACCTAAAACAATCTTAAAGCTTACATTTATAATTGTTTTTAATTAATACAAATATTATGTAGTGAAACACCTGAAATGACACATTTACTGTAGTATGAGACACTGCCCCTATTCTGCTGCTGGGAAGTGTTGGTGGGTTTGTCATATTTAGAGCTGAAATGATTAGTTGATTAGTTGATCAACATAAGCGATTAACAGAAGTCATTTTTAATCCGAAATGCTCCAAATTTGCTGGTTCCGGCTTCTTAAATGTGCTATTTGGTGGTTTCTTTTAGTCCTATATGACAGTAAATTTATTATCTTTATGTTTTTGATTATTTAGAAACAAGCAATGTGATGGGCATTTTTCACAATTTTCATTAATCACAAAAATAATCAGCAAATTCATCAATAATGAAAATAATTGTTAGTTGCAGCCCCAGTCTTGTTTTACATTACTAGTGCAGTGTAATGCCATCCCAGCAGTTAAAAGATACATTCATGTGACCTTGCCAGTTGATTACTTCATAAAAACACAATCATATCATAATCAAATCAAAATTCATAAAAAGCACAATAGTTGCTCCACCATCTTTGCTATAGTATGAAACTGGAAAGTTGTAGATTCGGCATTGAACAAAGCACAACACGGTTAGATATACATTTTTTAACTTCGGGCTGCACAGATGTTAACATTACATGAGTCGCGCTGTAGCAGACGCGATGGAGTGGTGTGTGTGCCAATCTTTAGGGACAGGATCAGGAAATCTAGAGACAAGGCCTCTCCTTCCAGCCTCGTTGCTAAAGGTAGACCACTTCTTGTCTCTGAGTTCATTACAGGTTACAAATGCTGCTGCCTTGTCCACATGACATGGAGATTTCACTTCCCCTCTCTGCTCATCTTCATCCCTGGAGACAGGGTGATTTAAAATGTGTCCTCTGGATTAGCTGTCTTTTCCATCACAGGGCTCCACTCCAGCTTATTGCATCCAGTGAGGAGGGATGCTGCGTAGCTCTGAAACAATGCAGCATCCAGTCACAGAGAAGCAGCAAGTCTCCATTTAAAAATGAAGCCGGTTGTCTGGTTTACATGAGTTAGATTACATTTTCTCTTCGCAGTCTGCTCTCATCAGCGGCGATGGCGCTTGTTTACTCACCCTTCTAATTTTATGTCTTCGCAGAAGCACGTCAGCCCTACAGTATATGTAACTTGAAGCCGTGTGTGTGTATGAGCATCAGGGCATTTAGAGAACGCACAAGACATGAAATTGTAATGAAGATTTTTTTTTTTCTGGCTCTTGTGTATCATCACATATTCAGTGCTGCATTGCTAATAGGGACGCGCTACAGCAATCTTAACGTAATTAAAATTTCCATTTGGACCAGTAGTTCAGGGTTCTCTGTGCAAAGCGCTGGAGTGGCATTCTTCAAGAACCTGTTTGTTCTCTTTTACAGCAAGACAAAATTGAATATTTCTCCCTGAAAAGTGATGCAGGCCCTAAATCGTGATCGGGGATTTTACAGGTTACTGGGTTAAAGACAGGAGATAAATCATTGACAGGAGAAGAGAGAAAGAGGCAGCTGGTTTGTTAGTTCCCTCAAAATACCTAAAGCTGTGTGTTGCCCTGTTATAGTTGGTCAGAAAACACACCGTGCATTAGCGCAATCCCAGGGTGATATGTTCAGATTCAGCAAGATGGATGAGTGAAGGTGTTTTTCTATTTTTTTTTTTTTCCCCTGAGTCTGTAGTTAATAATTTGTGTTTAGAGGAGGGATGAAACGCCCCTCATTCCTCCTCGTCTCTCCCTCAGTGTAGAAACACACGAGCCACCACAGCACAGCTAACTGCTGCCTGTCTCATATGTTGCCTTTTTAAGCAGTCATCAGTCTCCATACTGCGATTTTAAGTACAGGAGTGTGCAAATAAAATGTGAAATGGGGTCAGTGGACCTTTTAGAGTTATATTTCTGAATAATCAGAAACTACCTAGCAGTTGTGTCTGCAGAATCTGTTGGCAGGTAAAGCAACGGCAACAGGTCGCTTCTTTTCTAACTCCTCGGCATTTAACTCCGGTTGGATATTGTATATGACTTTTTTTCCTCTCTAGACTTTGCCAACGGTTTTAGTCATCAAGCTTCAGTTTGTTTTAAACCGTGAAATCTGAAGCAGCAAACACCGCAGCAGGTGGTGCTTGAAGTTAAGTCTCCACCGGTGTATCATCGCGTCCATGTTTGTTTTTGCTTTCCATCTGCACACTCATGAACAAAGTGAATATTTGGTTTCAGCCCAACACTCTCAAGGTTATTAACACAGTAAACACCCATTACATGCGGAAATATGTGGACTGAAAATACAGATTATGGATTGATCATGACAATACAAGAATATCCAAATATCAAATTAGAGGGTTGTAGTTTCAGCTTTTTAAAATGAATTTTTAAAGGATGGGTTTACACTTTTTCGTGACGTGACATGGGACAAAATCCACGGTCCTCGTTTTGTGCAAAAATTCAGAGCAAATGAGGTGCTAAAAAGACTTTAATCTCGGAAGATATCCTCTTGATTTGTCTAACTCGGACAGCTGAAGCCTCGTATTAGCTTCAACTGAACCTCAGAATACATTTTTGCACAAATTGAGGACTGATGATTTTGTCCCCGTCACTCGCATTGAAATTGCTTCAAGAAGGGCTCTCTTTGGGGCCAGTATGAGAAAGACCAATTACAGCGACCAGTAAAGCTTTTAATGTACATGCAGAATCTCTTTTTCAAGCAAACATACACAGAACTTGCTTGTTTATGGACAGACTACAGTGAGGATGATGCTCTCCCCTTCTTTGACGGTTGTGGTGCTCTGGAGCAAAGCGGTTAGCCACAGTCACTTTCAGTCCTTAACCTAAGCACAGGACAAGCAAGAGGAAAAAAAACAATGCATTTGTACTGCTGGGCCTCTGTAAGGTGTTAATGAGTATAGAGGTGAAGCAGAGGTGAGAGAGAAGCGCGTGCATACTGAGTCGATAAATAAAGGTGATAAAATGTTCTGTATGACACCGTTGGAAAAAAATCTACTTTCTGCTGTTTCACTTTCTCTCTGTTTCTACGCAGCAGTTGGGAGGAGCAGGTCCGATGCAGCCTGGTCAGGTCGCCCCCAACCAGAACTTCCTCAACAGGCCCCCTGGCCCCATTCCTGTCTCACACGGCAACGTCCAGCAGCAGGTAAATGAACCATCTCTTTGCTGGCATGTCTGCCTGGGGTTTCACACCAGTTTCCCTTTCACGCTGCCTGTTGTTGACACCTTTACTGCCCCGGTGCCCGCTGATCTCTGCATGCCTTACTGGTAACCCTTTCCTCCACTGTTTTTCACACTCTTCCTCTCCCCCTTCCTCCTTCTCTCTGATCTGTCCTGCATCCAGTCTGTGGTGGTGGGCATGCCCCCTGTTAGTCAGGTCTCTATGATGGAGGAGCAGCAGAGGCAGAACAACATGGTGAGACCGCAGTAGCCTCTTAACATACAAGCAACATGTGTTCAAGGTGTCCACGGGTACTTTCCTACTACTACTTCTACTACTACTTTTAGGGCTTTTTTAGAACATCATTCAGTTATAGGTTTTATCTTTTTCTACTGTGCAAATGAGAAGTTTCCTTGAACTCCATAGATTAGCACACGACAGATTTATCAGTACAATATACATTTTCCAACACAATGTCCTTTATCTGTCCTTGTTTTATGTTGCCCATATATAGTGTCAGAAATAACCATGAATAAGAAGTAAGCTGCTTTTTTTTCTGCGTTTATTTTGAATGGTGTTAAACTCATTTCCAGTCTTTGTGGACATCCTGGTTTTTTTTTGGAATCCTGTGTTATACATGTAGAAAAACACAGACACACTGTCACTCTCATCCCACTGCTCAGCATCAGGCTGGCGGACAGCTAACTTTCTATCAGCATGTGTTGACTACCAGTCCCTATTGAATGTTCCTCTTGTAGCATATCTCATTGATAACATGCATGCCTACGTTTGTATATTTTATTGAACAGGAACTCTTTGCATCGTGCATGAGGTGACGAGCACAAAACCAACAGCACGGATAGACCTGTTCCAAACATGATGGTTTACTTCCACCCTGTATAACTGTTCCTATTTATCCTCCAAGGCTGCATTAATGTCATCTGAAACATCATAGACAATAGCTTCACTAATACCAGCCTTAAGGTGGTAAACACTCCTGTATTCCACATAAAACCAACAAAGAATTACTTTCAACAAATGCAAGTCGTCAAGAGTATTGAGTAACCGAAATCTACAGGAAATTTTAATCTTGGTATCTGTATGTTCTGTTTTTCTGTTTTTTAGAAGTAGGTCATAATTGGTTTTCTTATATGACATGAATGTGATGTACGACATCTTAAACTTTCCTTCAGATGACGATGAGAGCAGCCGGACCAGCCAACCAACAGCCGCCGGTCAGCGGCGCTCCACCCAACCAGGTCGCACAAAGCGGACAAGCGCAGTCCCAGGGTCCCATACTCCGCCTCTCAAACCCTGGAGCCAATCCACAGCTTCGCAGTCTTCTCCTCAGCCAACAGCAGCCAGTAAGAGTGCAACAAATGGCTGAGTGAAACGGCCTGTAGTAAATGTCTCATACAGCAACTGCTCTTCTGGAAGTCTGAGATTGTGTAGAGGTTAACGTGGCTCTTCTGTCTCTGTGTCTTTGCAGCAGGGTGGAGTGTCTCACATGTCAGGCATGATGTCCCACCAGGGTTTAGGGCAGCAGTTGGTCCATCCGGCACCAGGAGGGGGGGCTCAAATGCAGGGCCAGTGGAGGCAGCCCTTGGGAGGTCAGCAAGCACCCCCCACAGAGGTGGAATTAGTTCAGAAACATGTGACTCAAGTAGACATGAAATTTTAGAATATAGGTCTGAAAATTTACTCTTTGAAGGGTGATATCCAAAAGGATTTAAAAACTTTCAAAAACTCATGTTGCTAGAAATTGACCAAGTTATACAGTCAGACATCCACAGTTAAATATAGAAAGGCCTTAAAGAGCAGTTGTAGTTCTTTTTATCCCATTTACTACCACTACCACTTCATGCGAGTACATTTTTATTTTTTTTACACATTTTTTAAAAGACAATGTTTTTTTCCAATTTCACAGGCGGCCATCTTTATCTAACAAAACTTGCAGACTTGCTTGAATTAGATATTCTATCCCAGTGTGCATGCTGCCCAAATTTATATTTATTTATATATTACTTTATTTTTGTGCACATTGATTGAAAAAGTTCACCAAACTTCTGGTGCATTTATATATTGATTTGAAGCTCCAACTTTGAGGATCTCCATTGCTAAAAGAGTAATTTCCTTTTGGTGGCCAGACTATGGTCCGGTGCACTGAGGATGAGTTACAGCCAGTGAGAGTGGCCCCTTGTCTGTCATTGGTTGCCCTTTGTGTTTTGACAGGTGATTCGCACTGCATTTCCTCAAAAAACAATTCAAATACTGTATTATAAATCTTTTTCACCTCGCTCTCTGAATACAGACGCTTTGCAGTTCACCTCTGCCCCGACACTACCAGTGGCATCATTCGATTGTAATGCATGTTCATTTGTGTTTATTATGAGCAATATGTGTGAATGGGGCCTAAGTAATTACTTCAAAGAAAGAAACAGCCACGTTCACATTATGCTCGTCTATATTTGCTCTTCATTGTTGCTCAGATTTGATTTTCTGACAAAATAGTACAAGAATACATCATTGTTGACTTAGAAGTCCCGGGTGTCTGAGCTTTGAGGCAACATATTTATGCACGATGTAAACATTTCAAATCACTGTACAGTACACAACAGTAAAGTACCTTGGTGTTTACCTATGCCAATCAAATCTCAAGTGCCTTTAAGTTGACCTCCCTAACAAAATGAATGGAAACAGATGGCTGCATGGGAGAAAAAAAACACGCTTGAAAATGTGTGGTATGATTTGGTAAACAGTAAGTAGGAATATAAATAATGTATCCAGATGTAGGGGCAAAGCATGACTTTAAACTGCAATTCGAATCCAGAATTCATTGTGTTTACTGTATGTTTAATTAAGGATAACACCTAAAAGTACTCAATACTATAAAATATTCTCTATAGAAAGTATCATTTCTGAAAAAGTAAAGAGAATCCATCATTTAAATCTCTCTTCCTCTCTCTTCACCCCCTCCCAAACGTCCCAAACCTGTGTGCAGGTCAGATGCTGATGTCTGGAGGTCAGAGAGGTGCTGTACCCCAGCCCGGGATGCCCCAAGTCTCCAGTGTCATGGAGGATGAAATCCTCATGGACCTTATCTGAGCGTTGTGGATTCAGAAACAGGATTTTTTGTTGAATCTCAGCAACCGTTTGCCAGTTTGGACACATGCATCCGCTCTGTTGCTTTATTGCTACAAATGTTCAACATAATTAAGGAATAAATCATGAGTAGTTTCGTTTTTTTTTTTCTACGGGACTGAGCAACTGAAGTTAATTAGGGGCAGACAATGCAAGCATTAGTTTTTCATGTAAATGGTCAAACCGACAGCACGCTAATCCTCCATGCTACTCACTGGATGAAGCCAAACCAGTGGAAACAGTCAATTATGTTATGCTTCTGGACTCTACTTTTCTATACGTTTTTTTTGTTGTTGTTTAGAATTTTATCATTGGAATCAAATTGTGTTATTTTTCCTTTTTAATTGAAATTTTTATCTTTTTTTGTTAGGTTTCTTTTTTATTATTATTATTATTGATGAAGTTGTTTTATTAGGATAAAATAAAATGATGGAATATAGAGCACTGAAGAAGTCGTCTTCATTGTTAAAAGGTTTTGCTGTTGATGGATGCACTTGTGCTTGTGACGGCCAGCCAGAGTCTCCACCGTCCTGCCTCCCCCCTGTGTGAATGCAGCTTGGACCCTTAAGGTGAGAGAGAGACTGAAATAGACACAGTAATAGATAGTTCAGTGTCTTTTTCTGCCAAATAGTGTCACAGTGTTAATTTTAACTACTCCAATATGTCGTGGAACCATAGAGAGTCCCCTCGTGCCAAGTAGTCCTACCAGATGGTATCAGTTGGCCATGTTTCCCTTGGCATAACGTACAATCAGGCTGACCGCATGCGCACATGGCAAACACTCCACATATATGCCCACAGTCTGCTCTCGAAACGTGCTCTCGCGTGCACACGCACAATGCATGCGAGTTAAATCCCGCACACCTGCAGACACTATCCTGTCGTGTACCTGATGTTGACTGATGGGTGCTGAAGCTGTAGAGCCGAGCCGGCCGTGCACAGAGGAGAGTGACACGGGTGAACTTTGCTCAACCTCACACGTATGTTCGTGACACATTCGCGTATCAGTTTGTGCATTTTTTTTTTTACACTTTGGACCCTGTGTACACACACACATGCACATTCACCAACAGGAAGTGATGTCAGTCCCTGTCACCTGGGAGACAGAGACGGTTGCTAAGATACCGTGACAGTGGGTTCTTGTTTCTGAGCTTTTCCTCAGCCCCGCTTTCACATGGACTCACACAGATAGACACTAGTCCCTCAGTGGCTGGTGTTCATCCCTCCCATCCCTTAATCACTGGCCGGCCCTCGGAGCCCCGGCTTAGCTTCACTTTATCTTCCTCTCTCTCACTCTCTCTCTCTCCATCTCCATCTATCTGCCTCTATCTCACTATCGAGCTATTAGTGCCTGTCTGAGCTCATAAGTTTTTCAGTATCTCTTTTATTAAAAGCAAAAATGTTCACAGGTCCATGTGATGAACTGTAGTGGTAAATAAAATGGTGACTAAAGTGACCTCCAATCATGATGGTCGTTCGGCAAACATCCTCCATAATAATTTTTTCAAAATCAATACTTAACGAATTATATTATAAGAATAGCAATATTTTTTATGCCTTTCCCTTTAAACCTTCCAAGCCTCATAAAAGCTTCATCACTTTTATGCTTTTATATGCTCTACAGAAAATTCTGGTTCCAGTTGGGTCCCTTATATTTCCCCACCAAGGCTCATGGTGTTAGTATGTCATCATGGTGATGCTGTATAGGTGTGCAGTATGTCTACATTTTGTTTTGTTTCTTACAGAAACTTAATGAAGTAACCTGTGGTTCTATCAGAGAACCATGACCTGATTAGGTTAGATTTTCTAAAAACTAATAGAAATCCATAATCTATTGAAATACAGAGTTCAATATAACATGAAAAGACAGCAGAGGACTTAATGTGTGGCTTAAGTGTCAACCTCTGACACTGCTGCCATTTCTGATAAGCGTTGGACACCCGTAGGGCTGCATGGAGACACTAAAACTGGATGATATATTAATGTCTCCACCAACTGGCCTTTTCAGTGGCTCAGAAATATGGACGTGTGATTGATTTCACAAAAAAAGATAGGAGCTGTTGCTTTAAATTTTTGAATTATGGCTTGGTAATATTGTATTAATTCTGAAAAAAAATCATGATTTTGAGATTTAAATTACAATAGTTTCCATCTTTTTTGGCTCATCAGGATTTGAGTCACCGTGGCTGGTAGAAGGTTAGGGAATTGTCCTCCATCTTCTCCTGGTGGATCCAGAGGAGTTCCCAGACCAGGCCAAATGTGTAGTTAGGGTGAACTGGTAATGTCTGGCTGGTCCCAGTTCAGGAAGGCCTCACCACTCATTTTCAGAGGGAGTTTTCCTTCATTCTTGGGGAAGCTGGAGAAATTGAAACTGGGTGGGCAATGTTCAAAGCCTCCATTGTGGAGGCAGCTGTCTACATGTGCTTTGTGGACTTGGAGATCTTGTCCCCTGGGGTGTCATGTGGGGGTTGCTGTGGGAATACGGGGATGCAGGGCTGTTGATATGAGCCATCAAAGCCATCTGGGCCTTATACACCCAGAGAGCGCGCCTTAGTATGATCTCTGTGGGTAGCGGGCTTTGCCATTATGACGTATTCTCTCACAAATATCAGTCCTTTATTTCAAAGTTATAGTAGAAGAGCATCATTCTATTGTTAAGAATGAAAAAGCTGTTGAGCTTTAAGTGTTTTTTTTCTGTGAGAAGAACTTGTATGTAAAAAAAAAAGCTCATAATTTTGGGTCAAATGACAAACAATAGCTAAAAGTAGTCTATTGTTAAGGGATAAATGGTTGAAATTGCTATGGATAAACTGTTGAAACAGTTAAATAAAAGTAATGGATAAATAGTATAAATAGCTAACGTTAAATGTATCAGGTGACTGTGAGTGTGAATGGTTGTCTGGCTCTAAGTGTCAGCTCTATGATAGTCTGGTGACCTGTCCAGGGTGTACCCCACCTTCTCCCAACTGGGATCGGCTCCAGCCCCAAACCCCAAACCCCCCGCGGCCCTGAATAGGATAATCGGTTACAGATAATGGATGGATGGATGGATAAATGGTTGAAATAAATAGCTAAATAAATGGAAACAGGAACAGTTGAATGGAACAGTTGAAATAGTTAGCTAAATCTATCAGATAACTGGTTGAAAAGGTTAGCTTAAAGTAAGAGACAGTTCAAATAGTAAAAAAGTAATAGTTAAATGTTAAGCAGAGATAGCTAAACATAATGGACAAATGTTCGAAATAGCTAGGTAATGGATAAACAGTTGACATGGTAAGCTAGAAGTCATGGATGAATGGCTGAAATGTCCAGCGACATCTCCCACTCCAAGTGCTAGTATTACAAATGCAATTGACCGAACAGACCTAAACATCACTTCAACTGTATGAAAACATCATTGCTTTATGTAATTAACAGTTTAACAAGTTTAAAATCAATTGAAATGAACACATCTGGAACATGAAGGGGTACTTGAGTTCATCTGACAGGGCTGTGGAGGTCGGCCTATACTTCAGACAAAGTGTTTGTTTAAAACATGTAATTAGGACACAGAGATGGAATCAAACAGATGTAAAATAAGCAGGTATGACAAAATAACCCCTGTCATGCATTATACATCTCAATATAAAGCTTCCGAGTATGGAAATGACTCGTATAGATTTATGACATTTGCATTAAAAATGTGATTAAACACTTTAAGTGCACTTAACCTTTCCAATTACATCCATGAATCCTTACATACTGTATGACCAACGTCTGAGCTATTTGACTGCTCTTTACTGCAGAGTGCTGTGGGTCAGAGCAACGGTGGCCTAAAATGAAAATGCTCCTGCTACGTGTTGGTCATGTGGTATTTTGGTTGTTGTTTCTCCCTGTTGTCGCCACGAGGAAAGAGGCAGTGGACCAGTTTGAGGGCCAGTTAGGGGAGGCTATGGGCTAGAGATGACGATTATAAAGCCTGGTGGTAGAAGTGCTGCTCAGCATAATGGGGTTTATAGGCCTGGAGGCAGAGTTTGTTTTACGCCCTGCCGGAGGAGGTGTCGACAGGAGCGAGCGTTGGAGGAGCAGGAGAGACAGTCTTATTATTAAGCCGCACCACACAGAGTGAATGTGTTGTGATGGTCGAGGTGGTAGATGAGTTTAGCCTGCACATGGGGAGATTAAGAGGAGGGTGCGGGTCAGAGGAGCATATAACACCTAAAATTGGATTTGTCTTCAGGGGCCGGTGGTTGAGGTCCACTTGGCTTGGGTGTGGGAAGATCAATGGTACTATTGGGCCTAATGGATGCGGTTGCCAGATAGGGCTGTTTCTGATAAGGGAGGAGTATTGGCTTTAGTGGTGGAGATACAAGCTTGGTTAAGTCTGTGTTTAAAAGAGCTTCTTTCTCTGTGGGCGAAAACACAGTGTTTCAGGGTGTACACAGGCATAAGCGTTAGAGCGTTCAACCCTTGCTTGCTAGTCACGACAGCCCGAGTGTTCAATTTGGTATCACACAGGTTGGAATCTTTGCAGCCGGTGGCGTGCTGTTTCACCATCAGATACGGATCAGGGCTCAGTTAGGGCCTCGGAGGCTGTGGAGAGTTCAGTCTTGAGATATCGTGTGAGGAAGGAGGGGGAGATGCAGAAACGGCAGGAGGAGAAAGGCAGGCGGCGTGTTCTCAACACAACCGGCGTTTCTGCCCCACTTCCTCTCGCCACGCCGTTCCAGCACAGCACGGCGATGGCAGAGGTTTCACCCCAGCGCAGCAACTGCCGCCGAGGCCCCGGGACCTGGACATAACCCAGGGCAATGAGAGCGCCTGCACGTCTCTCAACCAATATGCCAGCACAGCATAACACACAGCAACACAAGGCACAGCACAGGAGGAGAGAGCAGCCTCATCCACCGGGCAGAGGCAGAAATACTAGATGGCAAGCTTTCTGTCTTCATATGAGGCACATTAATCCTCACAGTGGCTCCCATCTTTATTCATTCATCGGCCTGTGGTGTCCACTCAATCAGTCAGTTAAAGGCTGGCCTGGTGGAGCGAGCCCTGCACACCCACCACGGGGAGGGAGGAGGGGAGGGGAGGGGAGGGGAGGGGAGGTTATACTCCACACCATATAGCCTGAGCAGACACTGCAGTACAGAGATACAAACAGAGTGGGTTGGGGAGGAAGAGGAGGAAATGTGAGGGGGCTCTTTTAAATAATGAGGCAAGGGGGGAGGAGAAAGGGAGAGACAGGGGGAGATGAGACAACTGGAGGTGAAAAGAGAGCAGCCTTGTATCAAGAGTGAGCGAGATTGAGAGGTTCAAAGTAAAGGAGGGAGAGAACAGTCAATATCAAGAGCGAGCGATAGGGAGAGATCCAGGACGACGACAACACCTCCACAGACTACAGAGGTATGTATGTGTGAGAGAGGGAGGGAGGGAGGGAGGGATGTGGTGGTGGAGGAGAGTGTGTGAGAGTTAGAGAGAGGGAGGGATATCCACTGCACTGTTGTGTGACTGGAAATTTAATAGAGAGAGAGAGGGAGGGAGGCAGGAAGGCAGCAGGGGAGGGGAGAGGAGAGGAGAGGAGAGAGAGAGAGGAAGGAGCGACGCAATGCAAAAGCACTGAGCGAGAGCTCGTTGTTGTTGGAATTACAGAGGACTGGGACAGGCTGTGGACGCTGCTAGACCCTCACTGCAGAGCGTGGAGCTGTGGGGGGGTCAAGTGAGCGAGAACATATTGTGCATAAAGTGGAAAAGGGTGGCCAAGGCCATGCGGAGTGTGCAGTGTGCAATGTTTAATAAGAGAGATACAGGTTGGCCACCCTGTTGCTGCATCCAGACTGAATAAGCAGGGGTCAGTCATTACCTGCTTCCCCATCGAAATCGTGTGTGTGCGTGCGTGCGTGTGTGTGTGTGTGGGTGTGTGTGTGTGTGTGTGTGTGTGTGTGATAGAGCAGAGCTGGAAGGAAAACACGTGTGTGAGGAGTGTGTGTGAGAACACGTGCCTGTGATGGAAAGCTGGCGTTGAGGAGCAAGGATGTGAGAAAGAGCGATCCTCTGAGTCTCGATATAGAACGTTATCAATCCAGCACTAATCACCCGTCTTAACCCCCCCCCCCCCCCCCCCCAACACCTCCCTCCCTCTTTCCTTCTGCTATCTGATGGACACTCAACCACCCACCCACTCTCTCACATACGTCCTCACGTTAATATCTTGCTGAGATGATTGACAACTCAACCCTGATCACACCTGTAACCTTAACCTGACCTTAAACCTCACTTCACTCCCCCTTCAATTATGCACCACCACCACCACCACCACCAACCCCCCCCCCCCACTCCTCCTCCTCTTATCCCATGCAGCCTCTACTAAACTGCCCTCACTTGAGATCAATCACGTAATTTCTCTTTAAAGAAGAATTTGTAAAACAAACACACAACCTCTCCTCTCTCCATTAACTCCTGTCCCTCCATCTCAGCATGTCAATCAATACACCTGTATAGGTACTGTACCGTATATAGTGTATAGTATATATGATGGGAACTGCAATGGCAGGCAGGACTCCAGTCCAATGAGGCAGTGCTGTACAGGTGGGGCTCAGCACTGTGTGTGCTTGAGCGTTGCCAAGGGAACCGGCCAAGCAGCAAATGTTCCCTGTAACAAGCTGTAAACACCACCATCATCATATTATAGAGATTATATGACCATATGGACACACGTGTGCCTCTGGGATTGAAATACAAATAAACTGAAGATGACAAAATGAGCAGTTAAATTTTAAAATGCAACACTGAGAGAGGGGAAGTGTGGGTTAATTATAGTAACAATAACAATTATGAAGATAATTATAATAATTATATAAGATGTCATTTTATTTGGGGTTATTAATATTTAAGCCTTTGCCATGGGCTGTCTGGGTCTCGTGTGCAAGGTGATATGTCTGCAGATTGTAATATTTTTTTTAATAAGAAAAAAATATTGAGTATGTATTATAAATAAAGTTCCGTATTCAATGCCCCAGCACGCAGCAGCAGCAGCAGCAGCAGTGTAACGTCCCCTCGCCGTCGGCCAGTGGTTTCATCCACCTGAAGATTTCTGAGACAATTCTCATTACCAGCGGTGGCAGCGCAGCACTTGGAAAGGGTGAATCAATCTGAGAGAGAGAGAGAGAGGGAGAGAGAGAGAGAGAGAGGAGAAACAGTGAGGGAGACAGAGGAGGGAGAGAGAGAGGGAGAGAGGAGAAGAAGAAGACAGCGTCGGCGGCGGCTCTGCAGTGGAATACGCTGTTTTTTGAGGGAAGGTGAGATCTCTCGGAGTACCGACCAGCGCGCGTTGAGCGAGACGCGTTTCAGGACTTGACCGCAGCATCCAAAAAATACAGGTAAGTCTCTCATCACTCGCTGCTTCTGTCGATGACATCCACGCAGTCGAGATGCAGATTCACGAGCTCTGATTCGGGATTCTGTCTGGCGCGTGTTTGGGTGCGCGCGCGCGCGTGTCCAGGACAGTTTTGTGCATTTTGCTCCACGCGCAACAAACTACTAACGCGTTGGAATGGAAATCCGCATTCTTGACCTGATATGATGTGTGAACTGTCCTCGTGTGTATTCCTGTGCACAGGCCTCCTCGTGGGCTGCATGGCTCATATCCAGGAATTACATGTATGACGAGACAGAGGGAGCATTGGGCAAATCAATTAGATGA
Organism: Sebastolobus alascanus; assembly: GCA_916701645.2. Taxonomy (NCBI): domain Eukaryota; kingdom Metazoa; phylum Chordata; class Actinopteri; order Perciformes; family Sebastidae; genus Sebastolobus; species Sebastolobus alascanus. Next base: position 3,794,997 of record CAKAOJ020000072.1, on the reverse strand, counting down.
TCTGATTTGATCCATATGCACGATTTCAACTTTTCTCACAGTCTCAGCTTCTTTTTTGTTTATTTCATCTTTGTTTGTCAACACAAGTTAATCTAACCTTGGCGATAAGAGGAGCATCCACTGTAGCGCAAGCTGTTGACAGGGCTTAATATTTGATCCGGTTAACGCGCGGCTTTCACTCAAATGTACTCCATTAAACCGCCCTAATCGGACTCGTATTGCAGTGTTAATTTGTGTGTTGGGGGTTCAGTTACCCTCGCTGGCCACCCCTGATGACCCCAGATTTGGAGGAAAATGCGCAGGCACCTTGCGGCTTATGCGCGGTGGGTTAAGCTCTGAGTCAGAGCCTGGGGCCCCTCCGGCTGAGAACAAGGAGCAGATAGATTAGAACTGATGAATGAAGATCTACTGCCTCTATCTGCGACACAATGATACGGTTATGAGAGGATTTGAATGCTAATGTGCAGTGTTTGAGAGAAAGCCGAGCGGGCTGCTGGCGGGAGGAGATTGCTGGCAGTGTGTGTGTGTGTGTGTGTGTGTGTGCTGTGGACCAGCTGGATGATCTCCTGAGTTTTATGATAGAGAGAATAAGTTATTAATGGGGTGTTGGAAGGTGAAGTGGGGCACTGGGGCAGGATTAGACAAGAGAGGGGTGGGAGGTAGTGTTGGGCTGTGTGTAGGAGGGATGGGGGGGATGCACTGAGAGACCCCTCCAACACAGCAAGTTGTTGCAGATTTGCATGTGAGGAAGGAATAAGATGAAGAAGGAGAATTTAAATTCTGGAGGAGTGCTGCAAGGCATTTTTGTTCGACACATCACTGTCAGATGGCCGGTGTCATTTAAAATATTTTGTCATCCCCACAGGCCGATTAATCTCTTCTGTTTTGCAGCTTGCATTTTATGTCCTGTGATTTGTATTCATGCACCCGTATTACGTTTAACGCTTACCTGTAAACTTCTACACCATCATAGCTCAACCCTCGAGTGAATGACCATGACACATACCATTTATGAGCCCTCGCTTCACGGCATATTCTTTCCATTAGATACAAAAATGGGCCTACAGAAGTAAAACTTTAAGAGGATGGTAAGTTTTTATGTCGCCTGTTAAGATATGTATTTTATCCACTCCTATATGTGAGCTTTACGTTCAATAGTGAGGAAGTGAGGCTTCTCTCCCAGCTGATCATGGACTGTATGCAACAGCACCAGTCACTGCAAGTCCCCTGCTTCATGAGAAGCTTGTCACATGATATCACATTTAAAGGCAAGGTCCTCCAGCTCAGGGCAGCGCTTCAAAATATCAAGACGTCTTGCTGCTGCAAAAGCGAGGCCAAAATGTCAGTGGAATTTGTTCGTCTTGAACTTTGTCGCTGCCCTCCTCCCACTGCCCGACCAAAGCCAAAATGAATTCAGGTTACTAAAAGGCAGCCATTTATGAGAATGCGGCCACTCAAAGCAAAACAAGAAAATGGTCTATTCAGCGTTTGTGATGTGTTTTTTTTTTTTTATGGATGGAGGGATGTAAATTCCTTCAAGCCTCATTCTCTGGAAATTCAGGGACAATCTGTGCTGAATTAGTAAAGGCCTGGAAATAGAGGGAAAATATTGCACACCTTAGGTCAAATCTCCTTTTAAGTCTTGAAGGATCAAAGTCACGACACCTCTTGACCTAATATGCATGTTATTAAAATTGAACAATGTCATGATTCACAAGGAAAGGTTAACTCAGATTAGTTAATGGGATGCTGGTGGAATGTTTTATTCAGTTTATTCCCCCTTTAAGGATTCTGGACCTGCAACAGGCTCCACCTTCAGACTGTTCCAATGGTGGCTTCAAGCTCTTCGTTGTGGCCGACCGGAGGAAAGACATTTTGGCAGATTTTTTATAAATTCTAATATGTAAGAAAGCTGAACTCATCCAGCTTCCTTTTAACAATTAGTACAGCAGCAGATCCACGTTTTATTCCTCAGCAGCTGAGCTACTGTAGAAGAAGAAACAAAGAAAGGATATCCAGAACTTTTTTCCCCCAATATGACGACTTCAAAAAAGAGAGCAAAGAAAACGTGCGACCATCTTTACTAATTTTAACTGTCAACCGTTAATTTGAACACGTTGGCACACGTGTCCCACAAAACCGAGAGCCGACTCCTTCCTGCGTCGCAAATTAAGCACCGGCTGAGCGATTCCAGTCATTTGAGGAATCAGGCCAGGCTGCTCTTTAATTTCCGAGGCACACCACTTATGCATGGCCGATGAGCTTGATGAAAACAAGCAAGCAGGTTAACAGGGACATGGTAAATTACACCTGCACACCTGGCCTAGAGGGAAGGTGTGACTTTGAGATAATGCTCAGGCCCCCACTGCTCCAGCGCTGTTGGAATTGTGGAGCCATTGCGGATTATTTCCAGAGGAGATGAGAAAAAGTCGAAACAAACACACGAGGGGGGGAAAGGGCACGAGAGGAGTCCAGCATATAAACCATTACCCCCTGAAATATCGCCCAATGTCAACGTTTTGTGCATCAAATGAAGCCAGGATGCTTTCAATCTGGTTAACGTGTAGTTTGTCTTTCCTCGTCCCCTTACTGTACCTAAAAGGACAAAGGACTGCATTAATTCTGAGGGACGTCTCTGCTGCTGCATTAGAATGCAAAGAGAGTAACTGTTGCCCTAAATTTGGTGTCTGTGTGAGTGTGCGTTTGTGCGTGCTTGTGTGTTTATGCACATACACTCATTTCTGTGTATGGGAGAGAGACGGAGATTATAGATGACACTGAAACGGCTCTAATCAGGGCAAGCTGGTCGCTGATCTCTTCACAGGGCGAGGGTGTCGTTGATTGATGGCTGCACGACTTGCTGATGTACACAGGTTGAAGGGTGAAGGGAGAGTCGCTGATCAGCCATGAGAGGCTGAAAATTGTGGGAACAACCTCCGGCTGTCCCTTAATAATGCAGCACGACGAGCCCCCATCTGAGACGCTGGGATCATATCACACATGTCCCCGCCGGTCGCCACGTGCTCGCGCCATGCCTGAACCCGGGGACGGAGATCTGAGATTCTGTTTTTGCGCATGATATAGCACAATTTGAATCTCAGTAACCAGGGGGCTGGGAGTGCATGAGCACTGACCCATCCACAGCCGAAATGCTAAGCTGCAGATGATGGTGGGGCGGATATAATCAGCCGTGATTGGTTTGATTGAGTCTCCGTCCAGGCCTGGGTGTTGACCCTTTGGGGATCATGATGACTGTCCGAGCATTAATTATTGAATAATGGTTGGAAGAATGGCAATGGTTAATGACACAAATGAATGCTATAATCCATTGAAATGACATAATTAGAAATGGTAAGATTTCCCCTGAGGAATATATTCTCATCATGACCTAAAGTGGAGAGGGATGCCTGAAAAATGGCCTGAGGCGATTCCTTTCCCCTCTCTCTTCATGAGTTTGTGAATGCTCCATGGGAGAGTTGTGTGGCGGTGCTCTGCCAAAGATCTGATCATGCGTTTCTAAAGATGGTCAAAAGTAGCTGCTCGCTCGCGAGTCATCGCAGTAACTCGAGAGACTGAAACAGTCTTTACGCTGTTTGAGATGAGCAGGCCAGAGAGAGCGGTCAGCCCTGCCTGTCTGATATTGAGTTTGGCAAAGAGAAGAGATATTATCTCCTCCTGGTTAGATTAAGTATTAGTAAATGTGATTGGGTAATGAAGGCGGTCAGGCCTCAGTGACCACCGTTCTTTGCAGCCACTGCTGGCTTGGCTGCATCTAGGCACAGAGTCTTGAGGGAGTTTGTTTCGGGTCAGTGATGGCATAAGAGCTCAATACAGCATTGCAGAGTCAGGCTGGGGCCTTTCCTCTGTCTGCCTCACTGACTGGCTGCGCTGGCTGGAGGCACAACAGTAGTGGCATACTGATGCTGATGATGATGACACTATAAATATTGATGATGTAGATGGCAAGAAACAGATAGTGCATGAGAGCAGTAGACATGAAATTATAACCCTGATGACCAAAGTGTGATGCTTAATAGTTTTTTTTTTTTTTTTTTTAAATCTCTCTGTTGTTGTTGTTTTTTTTTTTCACTCCTTGTGATTCAGTCCTGACACAGAAAGGTTTGGTTTCCACGGCGCTCTGAGAGATCACGAAGAGACGCCTGGAGAGAAGCGTGGGTGCGCTGTCGCACAAGATGACACGTAATCAAACGTCCTTTTTGGATCTGGTTGGAGGTTGTCGTATTTTTAGGGGCAGCTATGGTGGTGGGGGGGGCACTGATGTCACAGTGAGATGGTGGCTCCAGAAGAGGGCGATGAGACATGCCAGCAGTCGTCCCCGGAGGCCGCTAAGAGCCACAGAGGAGGTAGTTAGTGAAGCTAGGCGCCATCGCTGTGATAAATCACAGATTGGGCTGTATGGTTAAGACGATTACTCTCAGTGCCATCACGTGAACTCGAACATGCCTTCACTGTTTGTTTTCCCATTCCCTGGACTCTTCGCGGTATATGTAGAGTGTTGACTCAGTTGTACTAGTTTATTTATATATTTTGCCCCTCTTGCACTTTTCTCTTGTGGTAGCTTTGGATAGGGCGGTGCAGCGGTGAGGCGTTCAGGCTCAAATTTCCCTGTGTGGACTCTTGAAACAATGGCTGTTAATTGGTATGTTATGGTGCACTATTTGCCATACCTAAAGCCTAAGTGATTTCATCTTTTTCTTGAAATGGAGAAAGTTGGAAGCCATAAAAACTTATTTGGAGCATTCAGAGACAGTTTTCCTCTCAGCTGTGTGCCTGTGGTGACCTATGTCTAATAATACATCAAAGTGACCTGCAGATCACAATTGTTTTGTCAGTCATCAGTCATTGCTTCCCTCAGAAATGTTGTCATTTGGAAGTTTCATGAGGCGAAAGCAGATACTATCCGGGAACTTTCCCATCACACTGCAGGGTTTACTGAACTGACGCCCCGCTTTGGGAGCTGCAGAGCAGGGCCGCGGACGCCCCGAGCCCCCGCCGACGTGACGGAGACACGCAAGATGGTGAGTGGTTACTATGGCAGGTTACTATGGCAACCTCAGGTCTCTGTGAGAGCTTCCATTTCGCACAGCGTGGGAGAGAGGGAGAGAGAGAGAGAGAGAGGGAGAGAGGGGTGGAGAGAAGAACCCGCAGAGAGAGGAGAAGGGTGGAGAAATCAGCAGAGGAGGTGAGGTGTGGAAATAAACAAGCCTTAGGTGTAGGAAAGGAAAGGAGGCGAAGAGAGGAGCAGATGCGGGGGAGAAAGGAGAGGAGTGTAAAGGAGAAAAAGTGATGGAGGTGTGTGAGTGATGGGGTGAGAGGAGTGAGGTGTGAGAGGAGCAGATCGAAGGGCAGGGGAGACGATCACGTGGCCTGTTAGACCACATCTGCACCGCATCCACGCAGACGCTGGAATATTTAAGCGCTGCTTTGTAATCATTCTGCTACTGCACAGTGTGTTTCCACTCTTTATCTCTCGCTTTCTTTTCTTTCCTCTCCCTCACCTCTCTGATTTAGTTGGCACGGCGCTCGGCTGCGAGAGACATTGTGTCAGTCTTGGTGACTGGTCTCCATGGAGACGTCCATCAGTCAGTCCGTGTCAGTGTTTCGTGGGCAAAGCCTTATCGTGTTTGTCAGTGTGAGTGTTTATCTGTCTGTGTATTAGTCAGTGTGTCACTCATAGGGAAGGCTGGGGCGAGGCCTGAACGGATGGGGGCCAAGAGAGTGTTGCTTATCACGCATGCATGCACACGCCGTTTGTTTGTTTGTAAAAAGACAGCCATTTATACACAAAACTGTAAGGTGGCGTGTACAGTCATGGAGCTGGAGATGCACAGACAGATGGACACATAATTAAAGCCTACAGTATCCACCTCTGCTCCACATGTTGCACCACACTGTCTGAATGTTTATTCCCCTTTTTTTTCACCTCTGAAATCCTAATTAAACACTGAGCTCTGTTACAGTGTGAGATCTGCTGCAGAGTGCTGCTGATGTTGCACAACTCCTTTTTCTTCTGCACATCTTTAATGTTATTTTGTCCATTCAGTGCAATATGCCACAATGTGTCAGCAACATGACGCTGTCACAACATTATGTTACTGATTCATTACAATGCCGTTAATATTGTCATACCTCCCTATTCTACACTAAAGATATACAGATGTGTAGTGTGTTGCGCTCATACAAGCTACACCTTGACAATTGTTAGTCAGCTGCATTGTTGTCATATTTTTATTCAATATATATATAAATATAATATAGCCTCCCCATTACTTATTTTACAGAACTGCTCACTTGTCCCTTTATTATATTTCAGTTTCTTTATTTTTTAAATATTTTTTATTTCTAAGTGTTGCTGTTCTCAACATTTCATGCCTTTATTCCCATGTCTTTTTCTAAAGTGTGTAGCATGAGAGGAGGCAACAGCTCCATTTGTTCAATCCTATATTAATGACCTTGACCTTGACCTTGAGTAGTAAACTAATACTTGTAATGATATTATTTATTCTGATCACAAACAAGTGTGTCTGCACCGAACAGTGCTCAGGTGGAGCAGTTTGGTTGAGTGTGTGTTCTTGATGGAAGTGAGAGAGACTTGACTTATTGTTAAAGGGGACATATCATGAAAAACTCACTTTTTCAGTGCTTATGCTCATACGTTTGGGTATCTGGAGTGCCCAACATACCACAAACTGTGAAATAAGACAACCCAGTCAGTTTTTTATGGGCTGTCTAGACCAGAAAACATGTGATTCAACAAGCCATTCAGATTTGGCTCCCCTTCCTATGTCACATACAGGCTCATTAGAATATATCGCCCACAGCTTGAGAACTACCTTTGCAAGGGTGCCTCAAATTTTTCTCGAGCCAATCAGAGCAGACTGGACTTTTCAGGAGGGGGTCTTAAAGAGACAGGCGCTAAAATGGAGAGTTTCAGACAGAGGGTGAATACAGGTATCATCAGACAGACAGTATGAGAGAAATAGTCTTTTTTGAACATTAAAGCATGTAAACATATTCGGTAGGAAACCCAAAATACAAGCATGAACCTGAAAATGAGCATATGTCTCCTTTTAACTTTAAAAACTGCAGCTGTTAACTCCAACGTGTTGCTGTTGCACAGCGTTGTTGAAAATAAGCAAGTTCCCCGCTCCAATTAGAGAATCAGCGAGCTGTATCCTGGTATGTGGATGTGCAGCACACCAGCCTCCAACTGTTAGATTTATACTTAATAATAAGAGTGCACACTCTGGGGCTCTGCACCACCTAAATAGTGCAAACTATAAATCCCCTCAGCAGTGCATTACACAAATAAATGAACATCAAGGCAGAAGGCGACTCTTATAAAGAATCTTTGAATGCTCCTCCAGAGAGTCTCCAAAATGTAACTGTAGTCTAAAATGGTGCTGAATATTAAATTCAGCATTGCACAAACAATGTGTTTTAATCAAATATTAGCATTTGTGTAGGAGTATTTGTAATTGCTGTAATTGCCCATAGCCCCATATTATTTGTGTGGCTGCAAAACCTTCTCCATGCATTAGTTTAATTTCAGTATGATGTTAAAAGATTTCCCTGATGTACCAAAAGTAATCCATCACAGTGAATATATCATTTTTATGTTTATGAATGCCTCCTTATTGTTTTATGGTAATGCAGTTTTAAGTGTAGACTCCTTTGGAACATATATCGTTGACTTGATGATGCTTTCACGTGCTGATGAGATGCTGCGAAATGTGACATCCGCGAGTTAGCTGCAGCATTTTGTCAGGCAATCCAACCCAGAAGAAGCAAGTATATATTTAGTTAAAGTAGAATGTGAATTTGACAGCCAACTATTGTTATGCTGCTGTTATACTTCAGTATTATCATAAGCGATTGTAGAACAATCGCTTTAATGCATCAATAATCCAAGGAGTGTCAGTGAAAGAAAAACACATCTCCAGTTTTATCCAAATGAAAATAGTTTTTCTGTCTCAACAAATGCATCCTGTTGCCAGAAAAGCAAAAGGATACATGCGGAAAAAATCAATCGATTATTTCAGAAAATGACTCTTAAAATGAGAATGTGGATTTCACAAGTTAATTTAAATGATGACAGATTTGTGTTTGTAAGCAAACCTGATATACTTACCTTTATCTTTGAACCTGAATGTAATCTGGAAGGAGGTGAAAGTTGTCTTTCTTTTGATGACTGTCTCCAGATGTAAGGGAACACATTGTTAAAGCAACCCACCCATCTCTGCTCATAGACGTGGTACGTAGACTTAAACACAAAGTCCTGTAGCTTGTTCTCTCAGACATGTAACTTTTTTTTATCATGAGATACACACAATCTCAATGCAGCATAGACTGACCCCATCACAGATATGTCACCAAACACACACACAAACAATCACATTCAGAGTTGACACGCCACAGTTTGACCTCCCGAAAGAAATCACACACACACACACACACACACACACACACACACACACACACACACACACACACACACACACACACACACACACACACACACACACACACACACACACTCGTACTTTCTCCTGAGCAAAAAAAAAAAGTGAGGGCAGCATGAAACACAGAAATGCTGAACCAAGTCCTCCTCTCCAAAACAGCTGGGAGCAACAAACGCTCAGCTCAGAAACACTGGGAAAAGGTTTTAGAGCAACCCAAAAATTGTGCAGTTTACATTGCTCTGTAAATGGCTGAGAGACATTTTGATTAGCTGCTGGCTTTGGCTTCCCCCTCAGCGCACAGGAATTGAGTGTATCAACACACTTAACAACCTTAAATACGGATTAATTGTTCACGAAATCGGCGTCCCGACCAGGCAGCGCCACAGAACGGACAGTAATAAGTGGATTTTATTTGAAGTTGAGAGCTGGCGGAGTGAATGTGAAGATGTTAACATTAAAAAGACTTTTATCCCAGCATGTAGTGACAAGTGGTATGAAGCCCCCAGTTAGGGATTTGAACATGTGGGGTAGGTAATGTAATGTCTGTTAATGGGAGTGCTTTAGCAGGGTGATGAACACAGTGACTTTTAATCTGCAGCTCTTGGCCCCCTCTGAAGGGGAGGAGGTCCCCGCTCCTGTAGGAGCAATTCTGAATAGATCAGGGCTCCTCTCTGCATCCAGCATCCTAATGAGAGCAACGGCGCGTCTTTGGACATTGTGAGTGGGAGGACGAAGTAGGAGACAGATACAGTGCAGAGGGGGCTGCAGTATATCCTATTTGACAAGGATGAGTGGTGATTAAAATGTGGAACGCTGAATGCTCCGGTTTAAGAAACCTCATCAGGCTGTTGTGCTGTTTCCTAAAAATAAGCGCTTATTGTAATATTGCTCCAATAAACCAAACTGAACAGTTTGTTGTAGCAAAACACACATAGAATGCGTGAGAGTGTAACGGCATCTGAGGCTGCATGTCCTGTCATGAGATGACATTAAGAAGCTTAATAAGTAAACAGGGAGGAAATGAGGAGGAGTTTCTGTCTAATTAATAGTTTATCACACAATCATAAGCTCAATTGACCTTCTGTACATTCAGTACAGTGAGGAGTACAAAATGAGAGATTAGCTCGACTGGTAACAAGGCATTATAAGACATCACAAGTGCATTTACTACATTATGGATATGTTATATTTATTACAACAGGAACATGATATAATGAAACCAATGTGAGGAGAAATGACTTGCAGTGTTCTATGTGGTGTTATACAGGAAGTCAGTGTAGTCTTCTGAAGTTTGTGATAATGATGATTTTGTTTTAAGGAAACATTGATGAGCGTATCATTTTCTTATAATCCACTAAAATGCAATTTAATGCAGCTATTTATAAGAAATTGGGACTTTGAAAGCATCTTGTTTCTATAATTTCACACTTTTCCATCCATAGCTGAATGTTAATAAAGGTATGTGATCAAAAGTGGGTGATGAAAAAGATGAGAGTATTGGTAGGAAAGTCTTTAGTACACATGCCATCACTAACCTCTCTGCAGAGAGTGCACACTTTCTCCAAGGCTGCACAATCTGCCAGTCAATTTGTATAAAATGTTTTACAAATGTTCATTCTGCACGTAGCTCCACATATGTATCAAAATACACACAGTGATAGACAATTGTGAGATAGATAGTGATTTTCTTTTTCATTAAAATAAGTCCATTCATTCATGAAGAATAAACTGAAACGTTCAAAAACGTCCTTAAAAAGATTAAAGATTAAAGAAGTTATAGATTTCTTGCATTTGCATCAAAACAATGACTTGTTCCTTGGCTATTTGCTCTTTGAACCAAATCTAATTTGTATAGATTCAAATTTAGCCTCCTGAAAAAAATCTGGATTGAAAAATCTTCCAGGTTCAGGTTGAAAAATAACAGTTATGAGTAGTTTTGGCTTTTATTGTTAACAATCCCCCGTTTTGTCCACAGCTTGAAAAATGACATACTGTACCCAAAATAAAATGGCTTGGATTACAATTCTGGGGCCTCATTACAGAATCTTCATAAATCTGAAATCATATCTTATCTCAGTTTAGGATGACAATTAGGATTTTTGGTATTACCGTCCTAATTTAGGGATTTCCCAAGTTAGGAATCCTTTGAAGGAACAGTGTGTAACATTCAGGGGGATCTATTGGCAGAAAAGGAATATAATAATATGTTTTCTTTAGTGTATAATCACCTGAAAATAAGAATCGTTGCGTTTTCGTTACCTTAGAATGAGCCGTTTATATCTACATAGGGAGCTAACCCTTCACGGAGCCGGCCTCCATGTTTCTACAGTAGCCAAGAACAGACAAGCTACTGTGTTAACTTTTCCTGACGTTACTCGCTCCCGTTACTCCACTCAGCCGCCAGGAAACACAGGAAACCTCTGTTGGTCTCGAGGAGCTGCAGCATTTATATCTGCACAAACACTTGATATTCTCAGAGCTAAACTACCTCTGTTTTCTGCTCCACTAGCTCACTTGTTCACTCACACACATTCGCCGCCGCTCTCTCTCTTTCTTGCTTCACCACTCACTTCCCACGTACACACACACTCCACACACTGACTCTGCTATTCTCCAAATGACCCACGCTACTCTTACAACAGCTCTAGAGAGCTAGGGACATTTGAGTTTTCACGTCGGCCACCGTAGTTCTTCTACACGCTTGGCACACAGGAGAGGTTTTAATCTGCAACCTCACTGCTAGACGCCGCCAGATGTTATACAGTGTACCTTTAAAAATTAGGATGGCATAGACCCTCTAAATTCGAAATAACTGTCGCAAATGGCAGCAGCCACTGTTGTTAGGTCTGTATGGCAATGACAATGAAGATGGGCAGGAACACACTCAGACACTCAGACGAGGAACACACTCTTTTTTTCCAAAATTGAACAGCCGTCTTTTTTTGTCCATGATAGCTAGCAAGTGACAAGTGAGAGCTGTTGATATTATGGTTTGTCCATCTCAAGTAGCCTACCAGTAGATTATAAACCTAGAAACTGTACAGGACAGGACGAGTGCCGATTGAAGAATCTAGTTATAGTTTCTTTGATAGGAGGTCTGAGATAGGACACAGCCATGAGTTTAGGAATTGCTCCTGTAATAGGAAGGTAGGATTTTTCCTGTCTTCGAAGCCTACAGTAAGTTAAGATAGAACAACAGTTAGGATATTTTTCTGTAATTAGGCCCCAGATCCTGGTTTATTCTAAAAGGAAACACTTTGGAGTTTATTATCAAAAACTTACAATTAGTCTATGTGATACTGAACCAAATTTACAGAGGCCCCATCATGGTAGAAACGTTGGCGTTTTTCACACCTCTTTGTGTGTTTTTTTTTAATTACTGCATTATTACTATTATTATACTGTTTTGTTTTGTGTTAGAAAATTGGCAACTGTGCTTTCAGACGATGTAGCCCAAATAAGGTAACAGACTCGTATACCGCCTGCAGCTAGTTAAGGGGTTAAATTGGTATATACAGTATTAGGTGAAAAATGATTTGAATGTGACTTTAAATTGTTCCGTATATACTTCAGAAGGATTCGTAAGGTTGTATATCTGTACACAGGACTCTGCTTTACAGTAAAACATATCTCAAGATGCAGATAAATGCAGTGCCATGTCTGTCAGTGTAACATTACATCCTTGCAGATACATATCTCTCCTTCAATGCGCTTAAGGTTACAACGTAATAACCGCTTAATGATGTCAGCTATCAAACACAGATTGAGTCAATAGGTAGGCAGACTGATATATGTTTCTCCATAAACCTATACTTGTAGGGAAATCACTGCGTGCAATAGGAGAAAAAAAAAAATCAATATCAAGTACAATAGTGGTGTTTTCACCTGAATCTGGTAGCGTGCTGGCATTACACACCCCTGTCCTTAAATCCCTGTCGAGGGGGTAGTTATCGACTGCCATCATTGATTCACCTGTACTAACATCTAACGTCTGAATATTTCAATAACCTGGGGGGCTCCTTCCCCTGAGAGCCACACATGAATCAGGTATAACTGAGGCAACACAAAGGACGTTAGTACGCTATTAGTCACACTGCTTACAGTGTGCGTTTGGTGTGTGTGTGTGTGTGTGTGTGTGTGTGTGTGTGTGTGTGTGTGTGTGTGGGCAAGTGACGTCAGGGCTTCATTCACCAGCAAGGCCAGTGCTCGTCCAGCTTTCTTTCAGTGCCATGGGGTGGGAGGGTAAACACAGCGGAGGAGGCCGGCAGAGGAGACAGAGAGAAGGAAGTGTGGGGCTTCCTCTCTCCCATCCAGCACAATACCACACAGCGGCATCCCCACCCCCCCCCCCCATCTCCACCACCCTCACTTAAAAACTATTCACAAGCACCTTCTGTCATAGCCCCATATTCCCACCCCCATCCCCCCTCCACGATCATTAAAAAGAGAAAACCCTCTGCGTGACTCGGCTACTTCTGCAGAATAAAACTGCTTTTTTTTTTTTCTCCATTAAATCAGGGCTTCTGTGTCCTGATGCAGAATTTCTCTTTTCATTTTTAAAAGCCCCCTGGTCTTTCATCCCAAAGTCAATTTTGCCTGGCGGTTAGTCAAATGCTTTAAATGTTTATAAGTGCCTGTGAAGAGTGTAAGCTTTAAGTGTGATAGACTACCCTGGGACCAGGATGGGGCTGAGTGTGAAGGAAAAATGAGGCTAGATGAGCAGACTGGGCTAAAAATTAATGCCTGTTGGTGGCAGACTGTGGAAGGTCTGGATGGGATTATAATGGGCTGATTATGGTGAAACTGTCTCTATGGCAGGATTACTATCTGACATGACTATAGAAAGATGCTGAAACAAATGAAATTAGTTTCATTATATTATTTAAATTATTAAATATGTATTTAGCTTAGGTGGCACAGTTTATATTTAGTCTGGCCTCTGTACTGTATGTTATTCTGCATGAGCTGCTTTATTTCCTGGTTGGGACAAATCCGATTTTGGAGGCTGAGTAAAGGGGGCGCCTGCCAAATGAAAATTTAGTGGTTGTTTTATGTTAACTAGCAGACACTGCGGGTATCATATTATCATATATCATATTATTATCATATTAGCGCTGATTTATCATGTCCTAAATTTGTCTGCGTCTTATGAGCTGTGCAGCATGGAGATCACACTTGTGATAGAGCAGCTCCGCCTCGGCCCAGGAAGGCCTGGAGAAATTAACGTCTGGGAAAGTGAAAGACCTCTCTGCAGCCTCTTACTTGATTGTATTGTGGTCCGTCATATTCCCTTCTAATAAGAAGCAGTGAGATGAGACTGATTTGGTTTGGCGCTTTGTGTTCAAATGCAGTTCACTGGAGGGGCCAGCCTCTTTGGAAATCTGAATCACTTCAAGAAGTTGTGATTGAGCTGATGTGGTATTTAGAGGACGTCTGTCTGCTGGTCAAGGACTTTTAAATGATGAGAAATCTGAAAATGTCTACGCCACCCTGGTACTGTTGGATGTTGCATGCTAACACTTTAGCAATCACTAGCCTACTATATTTTGAGAGAAAGCTTTTGGCGCTATGAAAAGTGATAAGATTGAGCTTTGAGTACTTTCAGTGCTAATTAACAAATGAAAGCAGCTATGATCAATATTTTATATTAACAATGGAACACATGACTACTTGTTTTATGAAAGTGGTCACTCGTAATGACCGACCCTGACTCCTACAAAATTATGTTCCCATACAACTATACGGCATCCTTAATTATGTTTCGAGGGAAACGTATTTTCTCCTGGATTACGGTCGCAGTTTAAAACAGCATTAAACACGTGATTAACGTTGTGAATTGAAACAAAACAAAAGCAAAAATGCTACAAACCTACTTGGTGATGAGAGCCTTGTGTTTGTTGGACCCATCCACCTCCGCTCCCGCCCACTCGGTATGTGTCTTTCGCTCTTTAAAATACATCACCGCAGTCACTCCCGGCGCACTTTCTCTGAGCGTTTACATTGTAATTAATGGAAAGCCCGGTGCGTCTCATACTGAAGCTAAAGTGTGCAGTGGTATCAAACGCTGACAGCCGTGACAAAGCCTCAGTATTTGACGCCCTGGGAATGAGAACGGGCTGGATAATAAGTTTGTGTTGTTTCCACTGCCCCCAAATGGTGAAAAAGTCAGTTTATTGCGTTTAAACATTCACTGGGCTGCGTATGTTGAGAGAAAGTAAGCTTTGAGCGTTATGCAAAGTAAAAAGACTGAGCTTCCATTATTTTCAGTGCAGATCCACACTGACCATCCCTTCTATCACTCACACAGTGTATAAAACTGGATTGGCCAGGCACACTGTGAGTTGACCATTGAGATAAGCACCCAAAAATTTGTTGTAGTCCTAAAAATGGAGTTCAAAAAGAATCTCCACAAAGATAGGAGAGAGGGGATGATCCTCTGTTCAACACAAGGAACCACTTTTCCCATGAGACTTCGCCCCCTAGTGATGCCTCAGGTGTCAAGACTGTGTCAGTTTGTGAGGTGACATCCTCTCGTCGCTGTTGGCGTTCATACTGAAGTGGTAAACAGAAGGGTTGGAGGGAACCAGGCAGAAGGTGGATCTGGGTTCTTACTGGGTTCTGGGTACTGCCCTCTTCGTCACCCCCGCTACACCAACTCGCTGCCAGTCGTAACCAATTAGACCACAAGCATTGTTCCTCTTTACAGACATCTTGTGTGCTGCAAATTCTGCCAGATTGTTTCTGAATCGTTTTTTATTGGTATCTGTTATGTGGGCTGTTAAGGCCGATATTGATGCTGTTTAGATCGAAGGAGCCAATTTCCCTCAGAATTTTATTTTTCTCAGGGTGGTGAAGTCTCGGAAACAGCAGTTACAGTAGAACATGGCGGGGCACTAAAAGAAACACAAGATAATAACAAAAATCTAACTGCTTTCTGTGGAATCTGATCATTAAATTCAGCCTAGATTAAGAGCTTCAGATGGTGTCGTTGATCAATATTGATATTGTCCATCATATCGGACATGGATCAATACCAGCTGAATTTTAATATATAAGTTAATTGATTAAATTGATTCAGTAAATCGAGTGAACCAGCAGCTGCCATGAAACACAACATGTGTCACACATTAACAGAAGTATCAGCAGCAGTGGTACAGTAGGTAAACTTGGGATAAAAATCTGTCTTTGGTAATATTTTAAATGACTTCCTTGTCTCAGAAATTGGGGTGTTTGAGAGCAGCACTGCCTTAAAGCCTCGCAGGCACAACCCTGATTGGCGAGATGTCACCGCGATCAGGAAAGGTCATGGCTCTATTCCCACTGCACACAACCGGACATGATGAGCTTTTCTCCTCTTTTCTTCTCGTTGGCTGCATGGCCTGCCATCTTGGTGTGTGCCGAGTCATTATTGATGTGCAGACAGGATGCTGGAGAGACGGAGCGCACTCCTGTCTGTTCGACTCGCCGCTTGTTCGACTGTCAGCGCATCTTTCTGGTTCCCTCTCCGCCTGTCTCTCACTCTTTGTATCCGTTAGAGGAGTTTCTGTCTAACCGTCTGCTGCACAGTCCATTCATGGTCAATACACTCAACTGGTGATCACTCAATTCTATTGCAGAAAGAAGCAGAATCCTCCTTATTCTGCTTTTTTTCCCAACCTCCACTCTTACATTATGGTTCTGTGGTCACAGGTAGAGATGTACTGGAGGGTAAAATTATCCAATCTCAATTACCCAACCTTTAGAGGCTGACATAAATCTTTATGAAGTAAAATTCACAGGAGGATACATCATTGCAGCTAGGATCAAAACATGAAGAGGGTCTTTTAACCTCTTCAACCCTACGGAGCCTTTGGCAAGCCAAGCATACTGGGCAACCAAGCACGGATGCACAAACCCTGATTTTGAATTCCCGTCAAGATCCCAAAGATATCAAATATGTCAGGCTGAATTACAGTGAAGTACTGTATGTGTAAAATGATGCACGGGGCATCGAGAATTTTTCATCTGATGGAATCATACAGCTTTAAAAAACGGTCTTGAATTTTAATATTTTATAGAACAGAGAATATACTGTATGTGTAATGCTGTCCAGCGGTGTGGGAAAAATGTTTTATTCAACTTTGAAGCTACTCTTTGAAGCTCAAGGGATAATTTAAGAGGAATACTGGGAACATTCTGGGTCGACGATTAAAGTGGGTAAAAAGCATGAATTATATTTTTTATGTCATACATTTAAAGGACTATAACAGTAGTTTTGCATGTTTTATCCCATCCACTACCAACTTTCTATACTTTACATTCCAACTAACCATTCTGCAAGCCATGTACCGTTTTAGAAATTTGATTGTTCCAAGACTCCACTGGTTTCCATTTATTTCCGTAGGAATATATGTTAGCTATTAGCAATACGCTCTTCAAACTTGTTTGAGATAAAGTACGGTATGTGGTCCACCAATTCTACATTAAATTTCACATGACTGTTGCGAGGTAATGCAGTGCAGACTTTTCAAAACAATCTGAGCTTAGATTGCATTACGAATCAGTGATGATGTAACAGACAAAAATGAATGCAGACATGATGTTCACTGTGATAGAAAACACAGCATAACGTTTTCATACAATAATTTATTTTCAATCTGAACAGAATTTAATGACAAATAATGGCTGCCTGGAGCTGTAGGAGAAAAAAGTAATCTAAAAGTTTTAAACTGCATAACGTTCATTGGAAAATGGTTAGCAAACATGTTAGGTATACATGACTTAGTTAAAGTCCCTCAAAACCTGGTTTCAAATCTTTTATTTTTCTAACATTAAAAATCTGTGACTAAATCAACAACAACAACTCCATTCAGACATTTATTAAGATATACAGTATAAAAATACTCTGCTTAGAATAATAATCTGTCTGATATGGTTTTTAAAGGGAATTTCTTATACTTAAATTCTTCATCTACACGGTTCATCTTCCTCATTGAAAAATTCAGAATCAATGATTTCAATTTTTTTTTTATGCAACTCCTGCTGGGCACAAGTTGTCTTCTACTTCACTGAAAAGTTGGTTCTCAGTGTATGTTCACCAGAGTTTCCACATCAGTAGGTTATATTGATGTTCCAGTTGTTTGTACGCACATTTCGTAAACTGAGATTAAATGTGAGCACAGAGAAACTTTCCTCCTCAGCAGATGAATGTGAGAACAGCCTTCCGAGGGAAGCTCAAATATCCAAATGTTGATGAAGTGAACCAATTTAACTCAAACAACAATGTTTCCCTATAACCTAGTTAGTATACTAGTAAGTATATACTGTATATACATGTACTTATTTTAACCCAAACCATGATCATTCCCTAAAACCTAACCAAGTCGCTTTTGTGCCTAAACCTAACCAATCCTTAGAGGGCGGCTCCATTATTTTTCGTTTTTATATCATTCTGTAGCTTCCCAGTGGTGTTCCTTATGTATTCAAATTCGAACATTCAAATTTTGGTCGAAGTATGTTTTATTGTCAAAATGCTATTTTACCAAGCCCTTCTAAAAACGTTTTCCCACCTTACGTAGGATTCAGCATGATGACGTTGCTACATATACATATATCCTTATCCATCGTCAGTATGTTACCTACAGTAGATGGCGGTTGGCATGCTCCCTGTTTGGAGAAGCAGACAGGAGTATGAACTGCTGTTAGTTCGGATCCGAAAGTCACACAATAACGCAAGCAAACAAACTAACCGATCGAGGCAGCGGTAGACCAGCAACTTCCATGTTCTGCGAGGTAAAATTACTGTTTTCGTCAAAGGAGTCTGGCGGCTTTGAAGAGAGCATAGATGTATAGTATATAATGCCTTCAGTTCCCCGTCGGAAAGGGCTGTCTGAGGGTAACGTAAAGTGGTCAAAATATTCTAAATATAGCGTAAACTTAAACTGATATTGATTTGTTTAGGGGTCGAAAGGTGCCAACCGTCATCTACTGCAGGTAATACACTGACTATGGATAAGTACCTCACACAACCCCACTTTAAAACACTCGAACTATCCCTTTAATGCTACCTTACTTTGGCAACGTCTCTGCTTTTTGCTAACAGCTGAGGGGGCGTTTCCATTTAAAAAACCCAGAAAAGAACGCAGATGGAGTTGACCTTTAACCATAATGTTGTCACATCATGCAACGGAATTTTTTTTCAACAGTGATTTGAAGGCATAGACAAACAATTTTGTCCTGCCGATAGGATCAGAAAACACTTCTATTTGTCCCTCTAGGGAGCATGGGCAAACAGTATATTTTGTTGTTTAATTTGGAGGACTTGTTACGTAGTGAGAGACTGACTGAGAGAATAGTTTGTCAGGGCCTTTAAGTCAGTTTACTTACCTTTTATTTTGCCACTGGATTATCACTCATAGGAGAGATGACCCTGACCTTTGCTCTGCTGATTTGTGGTTGCTTGTCATTTGTGGCGACACACAGGACAAATTAAAGTGTATTCACCTTCACTGTAAATCACAGCAGCATCGTCGTCATCAGTGCTCAAAGCAGTGATGCGGCCTGCTGTAATGCAGCCTCATGGTTGCTGGCGTGTTTATGTCACTCACACTCATGTTCGGTTCGTGCCATTTTGTATACGAGTGTGTATAGGGTGCTAATGAGGGCGGAGGAGGCGGAGGAGGCGGAGGAGAGGGGTGCATGTGGAATTGGTGGGATACAGCTGGACGGAGTGGGAGACTGTGGTGAATAGGTAACCATGGTAACTCTGTTGGCTAAGATTTGAATGCAGAGAGAGAGCAAAAAGGGGGAAAGGAAGCTGCAGTGTGATTGTGCAGTGGAAGGAGAATGAGGAGGGGGTTAAGGGTTAATATGCATCATTGTAGCAGGTTAATCTTTCATCAAACTGCGAGGTCAATGCAGCGTTTACCCCCGCCACTGGACACTACAGTGTGCAGGGGGGGAATGGAGGTCCAGGAAATTAGTAGTAGTAGGGAGGAAGGAGGTGTAAGGCAGCTAGGAGAGGAGGAGGGCGGAGGAGGAGGGGGTTTGAATGAGTTCTCAAGAGAGTTTGCAGAGAGGAAGAGAGTGTTCCTACTTTTATAGAAAGAGATGGGAGATAGGGGGAGGAAGATATCAAGGGAGATGGAGAACGGAGAAGAGCGAGAGGATGAGGAGGGAGAGTTACAGGTAGATACTATTGTAACGTGTGGATAGTGACAGCAGTGAGGCAGAATACAATCAACCAGCCTCTAACCAGCTGTCAGCTCCAACTAGTCTCAGTCTCCTCTATGGACTCTCGTTCACCACCTCACCCCAACATCTGAGCTACCATCTTAACCTCAGCCTCAGCCTCCACCGGCTCGCCTTTTTTTTTTTTGCACCTTTCGACTCTGCTCAGATGCTGTCTACCTGAAATAGCTCTGGCACTTAGTTCTCGCTGGCAAGAAAAAAAAAAGAGGAAAAAAAAAAGGTGACTGGAAATTAAAATACATAAAAAGGTGAGAGTCGATCCAAAAATAACACTTGAGTGCCTCTTTATCCGTCGGTGCCGCCATCTGTGTCGGGATACAGATGAGGAGCAGTTGCAGGGCAGCACCAGCCGCTGTCCCTTATCACTGTTGCATCGTTGCCCGGTGTTGCAGTTGTTGCAGGTGCTGTTGTTGTTGCAGTTGTTACTGTTGCAGTTGTTGCTGCTGTTGCAGTTGCCGTCCCACTAGACTGGTGTCCTGTTCTGTCTGATCAGAGATGCTGCTGCCGATATGATTTATCATAGTGTCCTTGTGTGTGTTTTAATGTCATTGAACTACTGCGTACGCATTATTGATCAATCTCGCCCCCACCCATCCAGCCCCACCTCTCCTCCTTCACTCTCTCTCTTCGTCTACATCTCCCCCTGTTTCATATTCCTCTCTCCGTATTGTCTTTTGCCTCCATCTCTCCGTCGCGCTCTGTTTTATATGCGTCTCTGTGTTGTCATTCCCCTCCCTCCATCTCTGTCTGTTTTATATTCATCTCTCTATCCAGCCCCCCTCCCTTCCTCCCCTCTTTCTCTCTCTCTCTCTCACTGAGCGAGAGATTATTAATATTAATGTGTCTCTTTTTCTCTCTCTCTCTCTCTCCCTATTTTCCCTCTTCCACTTTTCTTTGTCTTTCTTTTACTACTGATCTCTTTTCTGCTCTTCCCACTATTTATACCTCTCTCTGGGTCTTTATCCCTCATCATCTCTTTCACTCAACCTCCCCATCTCCATCTCTCTCTCTTTCTCTCTCTCTCTCTCTCTCCGGCCCGCTCTCTGCAGCTGTTCAGTATTCATCTATTACTGTAGTGTTGATAATTCCCTTCTCTGCCTGCAGCCATACAGTCATCTATCAGATTAATAATCCTTCTCCCCTTCTCATTCTCTGTCTCTCTTTCTTCCCCCCTGTCTCCTTTCTTACTGTGCCAAGTGAGGATGCTCAGCGTGTCAAATGAGTTTGCGTGTCAGAGTCCCATCATTACAACCATCATCATTAATAACCGTATCTAGATTGCTGGATGCCCTTATTAAGGTTATTCAGGTCTAAATAACCTGCAGAGGGAAAGAGGCTCTGTGCCTCTCCAGGCTGGTGGAGCCTGACTTGAGCTGGCCATCTATTAGTGTTAATGTAGACTGCACCATTCGCTACCATTCTCCAGCCCCTAGAGCATGCAATGCTGTGCTCGTACAGGAATGGAATTACCATTTTAGTCCCACCACCGCGTGGTGGGACTATGCTGCTTACTGGATTCAGTCTCTTATTTTGTCCAAGGTTTGGGACTTGATTCAATGAGTATGAGTTTAGTTAAAGGTGCTGAGAATAGCATGTTCAAACTTCAATATATCATTGTCGTATTAGTTGTTATACCTTGGTATAATTAGCGTTAACAAATGAGAGTATTGCTGAGATGACTGGAAGCCTCTATCTCACACCAGGGGTGTTATTAATGCTTCTCAAAATCAAGACCACATGTCCCATAAACCCTGTTGCTTCCTGTCACTGAGTAGCTTTTTTTGTACTGAAGAGGAAGTTCTTTTTTGTTTCACCCCTTCCACTATCTGCCATTGCAAGAAAGCATTCATTTGCACTGGGAGAATGGTCGATTCCCCATACAATCCAACACTGTTTCACACTTTGTAAACAGGGAATTGTAGTTTTAATTGATTGTATGATTGAATTTGACTGTATTTGTTCTGCAGATCACAACCATGACTTTTAACTGTTATCTTTCTATTTTTATTTTTTGTATGTGGAGATTATTTTGTTGACCATAAGTGCATCACATACGTCGTACTTCCTTAACTTTTAAAAACCTAGTTAGTGCTGAAACTATTAGCTGATAATGAATTAATCATGTAAATAGAAATTAAACATGTTCTAGTCAAAGCTTTACAAATGTTGTGCTTATTTCTTTCGTATTATGTAAATTTACTTCTACTGAACAAATGTCATTATTTTTAGACATTTTATTGAATCCAGGTAACAAAAATCAGCTCCTGCTCACTGTCAACTCTTATAACCTTTAGTTCATTTGTTGAATAGCTGCGTTAGTGTGTAGCTATTTAATAAAGTTAGCGTCTGATTGAGCTCATTTTTTGTTATTGGACCACTTATTCCCCTATATGTGCATGTCTGAGTACAGGACTGCAAAAATTATTTTATTGACCATATGATTAATCGATTAATTAAAATAATTCCTATAATTTCAGCCCTAAACGAAGTGCAATGTTCCATTGAAAATCTGCCTTGCATGGGAACCTAGAGTGGAACTAAATGTTGACTGTTTCAGCGTGATTGTGTGTGACGGTGCTCATTTGTTAACTACAGTTATACCATGTTTCAAAAATTAATGTCTCTCTGATTTATTCATGTTTGCATGCTAAATGCAGTCATGTAAAGAAGGAAATACCATGTTGTCCTACTTTTGATTGCATGTTTCCATATTTCCGCACCACCTCCTTGAACCATTAATTACAGAAATCGGCTTTCACCTGCCCTGGGTGTAAGGATTTGATTTCTGACAAAATGTCTGCTCAGGGATTATGTGGGATTTGATATGAACAGTGACACAGAAGTTCTAATGCTTCTCAATCACAACCCCTCCCATGATAAGCTATATACTGTAGATGTCTACCTATTATTTGTTCTATTCATTCTCTGTTGGTGGAAACACAAAGCGCAGTCTGTGTTCTATCTTTAATATCTGCTCTCTCTCTCCCTCTCTTTGTCTCTCTCTCTTTTGTTCTTCCACAGTAACTCCTGGATTCTTCTCACTTCACAAAAAGCCTCACTCAAATCCCCAGACAACACGAGAAAAAAAAGGAATAACATCTGTTTATCTGCATATTTCTATGTTCAAAAAACAAGAGGAGAAAACACAGAGATCGACAGAGGACAAAAGACATCTCAGAGGATGCGGAATTAGAAAGAACAAATTGCCACTGGAGGACCAAAGGGAAAATAAACCTCTTCTCGCAAATCCACCAGCGTGGAGTCACCTCACCTGTACCTTCGGATTAAAGAGCAGGGTCATGTCCCAGTTGCCATGCGCCTCGCCACGCTGACCTGCCTTCCCGGCCCTTCCCCCTTCCTCTTTCTATTGGCCCAGCTGCTACTGCGGCTCCTCCTCCCTGGGCCGGAGTTGGTGAGAGCCGCCTCCTCCTGCCCCTCCCTCTGCACCTGCTCCAACCAGGCCAGCCGAGTCATCTGCACCAGGCAAAACCTGGAAGAGGTGCCCGAAAGCATATCAGTCAACACACGATACCTCAACCTGCAGGAGAACTCGATACAGGTAAATATTGGCTGGAGGGAACTCACTCATCAGGTCAAATCATGTCATGTCAATGTTGATTTGTGTCGTGCATTTTACTTTGCCTGAAAATGCATGAAAAAAGATTTGTATATAGATATCACAGAGGCACATAATATATAGCATATAAGCCATCTTTTTGTCCCACAAAATAAATACATGTATTATTTATCACTGTAATTGCAACGGGTGATTTAATTTAATGTTGTATATTTTTTTTTTTTTAACTGCTGGTTTTTCCTCATATAATGAAGACTGACTGGAGGTCATGGCTTGTTTTTAATATCAACTACATCACAGCATAAATGACACAAACAAAAACAGACATTTTCAGCACCTAGCCTATTGACACATCTTAATACGTGTTATTGATTTTCATCTATTTTCATTGTCCTTATTTATATAGTTATGATAAAAGCGTCAAATTGACAGGTGGAGATGAAGATACAAAGAGCACAAAAAACGATGGTTATGTGTATGCATTATTTTTTTTGCCCATAATCAGAGGGAACATTTGCTTTTGCAGCCAGTTGTGAATGTCAGGATTGACTTGTTGATGCAGGTTGTCTCTTGGAAACTTTAGCTCTGAGAAAAGACAGAAACGTAAACGGCAATAATGGTAGAAAAAGGCACTTAAGCCTCCGCTGAACTGAGGGAATATTTTATGAATTGAAAGCAAGGCATATTTCCATGACACCGTGCTGCCTTTTGTATGCATTACCAATTTATCTCGAGTCCCTAGACAGCGTTATGTGGCTTCACAGCTGCAAGGGAAGATCATTTAACCACAGACCATCGATACAAAGCACATGAATCTCTACAGTTATAAACAGAGTGGGTTGGTTTTACTCTTTGCAGCAGCATCTGAAGTAATTGGATCCATCGTCATGTTGCTGACAGTGCTTTGTTCTTTTGTGATTTTAAATTCATTTCCACTACATTTTATCTCATCTAATGAAACGCAACGAGTATCCTAAACATTGTTAAAATAGTCCGGTGCATCTCTCATCATGTCTGTTTGTTGGAAAGAGATGTCCTCTATCTCCCGGAGAAAACATCTTATTAAACATTATGTGACGTTAACGGAGCATAAATGGGACTTTTTGCCACATGGTTTGGTATGTGAGGTTTTAAGAGATGCTGTTCACATGAAAGACAAATTTAAGAAATAATAACGATATTCGTTGCATTTCGTTTTTAGCCTACAAATTCCGATTCGGTTTGTTGTATCCTGCAGCCCCACTTGAAATGATTAAAAATCTAAAAATGTTTTAACACCTGAAGGCATCCTAGATTCTCTGGCTTATTTTTTCCTTCACTGAGTACCCTGAGAGTAAAGCCTTGACAGCTCCCACCCCCTCTTAACATCTCCTCCCCTCCCTCTCTCTCCCCCCTCTTTGCCTATCGCCCCCTCCCGCTCCTGCTCTACATACAGAAGAGGCAGTGGCCTGACTCCAGGAGTCTCCGTGTGTCTCACAGAGGGCTTTGGCCACACATATCTCAAACAATCAGAGATTTAAGGGTCTTTTAATCGTGCTCACTTGCTGTGTGTCTTTGCACTCTCGCCAACTGAGCTCCAGTTGGGCCGTATCGATGCTAGTGTGTGCTGTCCAGGGCCTGTGGCGCCCATGTTCTTCAGAATCATGTCTTCCTACAGAAAAAAACATTTCTATTGCTTGTTCATTTGTAAAATCGATTAAAGAAAGATGTCACGCAGCATGTTTAGACAGTTTTAAAAATGTATTAATTTATCTAATTTTTTTGTCTACCGTGGTGATTTGTGGTGGGATTATAATGTGTCAGTAGAAAGTCCCTTGAGTCTCACTGAGACAACAGTGTGAAAAGCACTTTAATGTCTGGAGCAGGCACTGAAATAAGGTCAGGGTTAGGAATAGGACAGGGTTTACAGTAAGTTTAGCATAGTGCTTAGAGATGAAGTCCAGTGTTAAACACCTGCTTTTGTTTGTTGAATATAAGCATTGAACTACAAGTTAAAGGTGCAATGTGTAAGATCTGGCCAGAATTTTTGTTTAAAATATTCAAAAAAGGATTTAACCTTATCAACAGAATGTGAAGAGGTTACAGTGTTGACGTGTGATACCACTTGTTCCGTCGCACGCTCTTGGCAAAGCCGTCCCCTGTCGGCGGGGAAGACGAAACAAAAACACGACTCGTTCCCTTGTCTCTGCAACCCGGGACCCAAGCCAATAAACAAACTATCAAAACGTAACGTTACCTGGACTTTGGGGTCCCCGGTTAGTGTCACAGTAAACACACAGATGGCTAACGTAAACTATAGGCCGACGCCTCATGAAGATTATAAGATAGCAGTGTTATTTTGACCGTCTCTTGCCCTGCTAGTTAGTTAATAGATGGCTTTTTTATATAACTGACATCTGTACATTTAGATTGTATGGACCCAGTAGTAGAGATGAAATGCTGACCCCTATTTCTTTGGAGCAGCAGGTGACGTTGCACCTTAAAGTGTGAGAATTATTCAGCATCAGTACCCCACAAATTGCGCCATGGTACCACGGTTATACATCAGGTTGTGAAATGGAGTTATGCGTATTGCTTTATCAATAACATGGAAGCTCCAATATGGAGGTCAGGGTGGCCCTTGGAGCCAAAACAGAGGCTGAGAGACGCCCATGTTTACCTGGCTGGTGTCGCTGTCAGCAGTCAGTGGGAGTCTGTCTGAGAAGCCCACCTTCCCCTGCAGACAGCAGCAGTAGTCACTGGGGTGGAAAGATCAGCTGTTACCGTTATGAGCAGAGAAATTAATTATTTATATTTGTATGGTTTGTTTATTTAAACATGCGTTTAGCCATATTTGTGCCTGTGAATCATTAATCGGCAATATATTTTTTTTTTCTTTACATGGTTTTGTAAGGCTTTGCTCATCTCTAAATTTAATAAATAATATGTCAGTATTAGAGCTTCTTGTCTGCTAAAGGTTATATGGCATGATAAGGCTATTACAAGTCAAAAATCAACAGAGTAAATAAAACTTGTACTTTTAGGAAAGCTTATACTGCATGTGATCCTTAATAAAGTAACAGACAAATTAAAGTCATTAAAACAGAAAAGAGCCAACTTCAGAATGTACATAGTTGATTCCACGTAGTGAAGGTTAAGTCACCCTGAGTTCGTCTCAAGTGGCTCTTGTAAAACACAATTGATCATCCACTTTTTAATTTTATCCAAAACCTTCAATTGTCAAATGTGACCCAACAAATCTTAGTAGCAAACACTTGTACACATATATTTGTAATCTACATGAGTCATTCTACATGTTGTACATTAACTTCATTGTTATCTGTCCCTGCAGGTTATCAAGTCAGACACTTTCAAGCACTTGAGGCACCTTGAGATCCTCCAGCTCTCCAAGAATCAGATCCGTCAAATTGAAGTCGGAGCATTCAATGGCCTCCCCAACCTCAACACACTGGAGCTCTTCGACAACCGCCTCACACTGGTGCCATCACATGCCTTTGAGTACCTCAGCAAGCTGCGGGAGCTGTGGCTGCGCAACAACCCCATCGAGACTCTGCCGGGCTATGCCTTCCACCGTGTGCCCTCGCTACGTCGCCTGGACCTCGGTGAGCTCAAGAAGTTGGATTTCATCTCTGACGCAGCCTTTGTGGGCCTCATCAATCTACGCTACCTGAACCTGGGCATGTGTGGGCTGAAGGACATTCCCAAACTGACAGCCCTTGTGCGTTTGGAGGAGTTGGAGCTGTCAGGAAACCGACTGGAGATCATCCGACCCGGTTCCTTCCAGGGCCTGGTTTCCCTCCGCAAGCTGTGGCTAATGCACTCACAGGTGTCCGTTATTGAGCGTAACGCCTTCGATGACCTGAAAAGCCTGGAAGAGCTCAACTTGTCCCATAACTCCCTGCACTCCTTGCCCCATGACCTTTTCACGCCCCTTCACCAGCTGGAGAGAGTACACCTTAACCACAACCCCTGGATCTGCAACTGTGATGTGCTTTGGCTTAGTTGGTGGTTGAAAGAGACGGTGCCCAGCAACACCACCTGCTGTGCCCGCTGCCATGCTCCCCCATTCTTAAAGGGCAAGTACATTGGAGAGCTTGACCAGAGCCACTTCACCTGTTATGCGCCGGTCATTGTGGAGCCACCTACAGACCTCAATGTCACTGAGGGTATGGCAGCTGAGCTCAAGTGTCGCACAAGCACCTCCACAACATCTGTCAACTGGATCACCCCTAACGGCACACTAATGACCCATGGCTCTTACCGGGTGCGGATATCCGTCCTGCATGATGGCACACTCAACTTCACGAATGTCACCCTGCGTGACACGGGCCAGTATACCTGCATGGTCACCAATGCTGCTGGCAATACCACGGCGACAGCTGTCCTCAATGTCACCGCTGCTGATGCCAGTGTCAACTACACCTACTTTACAACAGTCACAGTGGAAACAGTGGAGACCCTAGTTGATGGAGATTCTGCATTCAATGCTATCAATGAGACGTTCATCCGTGTTCCTGGTCCCACGCCCTCGAGCCACCTGTGGCCAGAAGGTGTTACTACCACAGCTTCCTCTCTGTCAGTAGACAGGTCCACCCCCTCTCCTCGGGCCACCCGACCCACGTTCACTGTGCCCATCACTGAGCCAGGCTTCTCAGGCCTGGATGATGTGATGAAGACCACCAAGATCATCATAGGCTGCTTTGTAGCCATTACCTTCATGGCAGCGGTGATGCTGGTGGTGTTCTACAAGCTGAGGAAGCAGCACCAGTTGCATAAACACCACGGCCCTGCTCGTGCCATCGAGATCATCAATGTGGAGGATGAGCTGGGGGCCGGGGCCAGTGGTCGGGGCAGCGGCATCTCAGGAGGCTCCACGGTGACGCAGAGCGGAAGCAGTGGATTAGGAGGGGGCCAGAGCCTCAGGCTGCACCACCCAGAGATAGTCAACCTGCCAAACCTGGCCCGATCGGAGCACCTCAACCACTACTACAAAACTCATCACTTCAACAACAACATGATGGGCCTGGGCATGGGCACGGGCACTGGTATGGGCCTCAACAACAACAACAACCCCTCGCCTTGCTCCCAATCTCAGAACACGTCCATATCCTGTTCCCAGGTTCCAACCAGTGGAGGAACGACCACAGGTGGCACCCTGCCCTCCCCTGTGCCCCTGCCCCAGCTGGGTCTCCACAGTTCTCTGAAAGGCCTTATGGGGAAAAGCCAGAATGAGCCCCTGCTTTTTAAGAGCGGCTCCAAGGAAAATGTGCAAGAGACTCAAATTTGAGTAAAAGTGAGAGTGGAAGTAAGCGGTAAGACAGAAGAGATGCTGGTAGAGACAGTGAGATAGAAATAGCCTGTGAGACCGAGTATATGAGACTGATTGTAGCCTACTGTCCTCATGGACAGATTCGAGAGAAGATTATATTTCACGTAGTCACTGCTTTGTGTTGTCAATCTGTTGACAGAGAGAAGCAGATAGGAAGACTGAAGGGGACAGAGTACGATATCTGATCAGCACTAGTCCCACCACTAGCATCCGCCCATACTTTCAACAAAACCTGACACAAACATATACGATGTAAACCACAACCATCAGAATCATTCAGTTTCCTGTGCAGCCTGGTATAGTCTTTGCCAAAGTCCAAGATCAAGCCAACTCTTTTCATTTGCATCCACAATCACAGTGGAAAGCTATGAATAATACACATGCGCAATGAGCCTCTCTAGGTCTTCTACAGATTGCTTCGTATATTTCCAGACACATTCAGTGTATATATTTGGAGGGAGACATAATATTGGCCATTGAACATGTTGTCAGATTAGTGTTTGGCAGAGACACTGAATAACAAACAATGGTTTGGGTGAGCGGTACGGTCCCAGGTTTCCAGGAAGCACTAAAACAAAACAGAGAAAGCAAAATTAGAGCAGTGCAGCGATTCTGTCCAGGACACACGTATCAGATCAGTACTTCGCAGGGAGACAGAACAACAGCTATTGTTTTTTCAGAGCGGTTTCACTCTCACTTTCTCACTTTTTCCCCTTTTACACCTTACTGGCTACTGTCTTCGTTGAAGGAGGAGAGAAACAGAGTGCGTTATCATGGGAGAAGAAAAATCCCATGGCATATAAAGGACAATGAGAGCTATAAAAAGGACCGAAAGTACATATTATATATACCGTAAATATATTTTCATTCAAAGAAATAAATTATAAAGAATCTTTATCAAGCTTCTGACTGAAAACAACAACGTCTGAAGAATATATAAAAAAAAGATGTACACACAGCCGTTGTAGTGGCTCTCCCTGACGACTTGTCCGAACTTGGAACAAGATGGCCGCTCTGACTGTGCTGCATAAGGACACGTCTAGGAGAGTGGCATCCGTTGAGAGGGAGCAAAAACAAAAACCTGGCAAAGTGTTTGAGTGAATTTATTTTGGTCTCGACTTTTTGTAGCCACACAAAGTGTTTTCCCTCTCCTGTCGCATTCACATAAACAGGGTCATTGGAGAAGGGAAGTCTTTACGCTCTACTGCGAAAATATGAAATACGACTACAGCTCCTCATCACTTGGTATACAGTGTAGCTATAGCATTAATAATAATGATCATACTGGTAATAATGATAACAAGCTTTAGCTTTATTTGTCATAACGGGCATTTAATGAAGAACTCATTAAATGATCAACAATATGTTACACTATTTTACTGTAGAGCATGCTCTCTAAAAAAATGAAATCTACATTTGCTCAACATCTGGTTTCAACATATATCACAATGATGATATGACACATTATTGTTATTATGTTATCATTATTATCATCGATATGACTATTATTATTACTCCTTGTGCCTACAAATAGATGAGAAGTACTTTTTTTTCATTTGTATATGACACTGAAGTTGTTTTGTGACTGATCCTGTTGGACTTCGGCTAATGAACGGCAGTGGGACGGACTCAGCGTGCCACTAAGTGAACTCCACATGCATCAGCAGGAAATAACCTGGCCCTCAAAATGGCTTCCTCTGTCCAGCCCTCACTGACTCGTCTGCTCTGATGTCTCAAGCAGTCAGGACCCCTCATGTTATCACACATTAAAGACAGGACATGAACCTTTGATGAAGACTGCTCCTTTGCAGGGGATTATTTCACAACTGTATCTCAGTGTTATCGTGTATGAGTGGATTTCATGGCAGCAGGGAGCTAAATGGACGCCAGGCATTGCCAAGCATTTTTAAAGGTAAGCGAAGCTCGTTCAGTGAAGGAGAAGGTGACATACAGTACAGTATACAGTGGTGGGTGGATTTTTTTCTAAAGAAAAAGGACAATTAAATGAAAAAATATAGAACCTTATAGATCTCTTTTAAAAAAAACAAAATTATTATGATAAGTGTTTTTCATTTTGGGTTTTTATCTAGTTTGATTATTTTCTGTTTTTTTAAATCAAGTGATATCTTTATTGTAATATTGTTATTGTTATTATAATTAGCTAATTACACTGGTTATAATTATGAGAGATGTTCTGTTAGCAGAGGTCACTTTGAAAATTAAAAAAACCTGGCACATAAAATGGCAGTTGAAGTCTGTGAAATTTGGTGGCTATTTTATTTAATTTTTTCCTTTTTGTTCTAATCAACTTTAATTGTAGTATCACTGTTTGTATCCCTTTGGCTCTGCTTGAGATGAGACATAGCGAATGTGAAATGGTCAGCACTGGGTCCTTTTTTTCTGCACAGGGGGACAGGAAAGGCCCTGCTCTGGTTTACAAGCTCACTCACACTCGCTCTGTGCTTTCCTGAATGTCATCGCCATCACAGTGTACAGAGTGCGATTGCGCTATGTCAACACCTCGTTGCCATGACTACACACTCAGACAAATGCGCCAAACGGCGTCACCATCGGCGCCTCGTAAGGCACCCCGTTGCCCCTTGTCAGTCACGTTCCTTTTAGGTGCCATATCTCGACGAGCCGGCCAGTGTTCCTTCAATGGTAGCAAATCAACCTGAGCATTGTGCCCATGTCCTCACATAAAACACCCCCTCCTCCCCGCCGCCCAACCCTCAGCATCCTGCCATCAGGTTTCCCTGGCAACTGTTGCCGCTGCGACAGCCCTTATCACAGCGTCTTGATTTTGGTTTCGAATGCTAAACAGACGGGAGCAGACAGTATAGAATTTCATCCGTGTGTGCACGTAAATCCAACGCAAAAAGATCTTTTCCTTGTTTCCTCGTTAATGTATTTGATTTGTTTACACCAGCAACTGTATTTCTTACACCACTGACTTTCTGTCAGTGAATCGTGCAATTAACATGCCACTATCCCCTATGCATTTAATTTGCATAGGCTCCACACCATTGCTAAACACATTTATGCACCCTACACTTGTGATTAACACTCATACCCTGCATCAGTCATTAACATATTCCTTTACCAGCACAAGGGATCCATATTCTCCTCACAAGTTATTTACATATTCATCTGCCTCTGTGTGTGCAAATAACGGAGAAATTATCATGTGGGCATGCTGGTGGGTATGTGTGTGTGTGTGTGTGTGTGTGTGTGTGTGTGTGTGTTGGTTTTGTGTACATCAGTGGCTGAAAGCAAGGACTGTTACAAGAAGCTATTTCCCCCTAATTCCTCAGATACTGTGTGCCCTGCCTATTGCCTGTAGTAGCTCATCACTTTGGAAAGCATTGTGTAGCCCCTATAGCTCCTGTGAAGTGGCACAAACCAGAGGCCATGTTATTGAGGCTCGGTGGTAGAGGGAGCAGCGGTTGAGCCGGAGACACACAGTCACAGTGCTGCAGTGTCTGAGTCACAGAGCACTGAACACACTCCCAACACTCTAATGGAAATGCTGTGTTTACTGTGCAGGAAGGGACCCGCTCATTCACCCATTCAGGGAATAGGTGAAAAACACCAGAATATATGTGTGTGAGTGTGCAGCTCTGGATTATGAAATGCCTGTTGTACTGTTGTATAAGGCAAAGAAATCAGGACATTTGAAGCGCTACGCTGTTTATGGCAAAAGATGTTACACCATTGTTGATGCAATACTGCTCAGTATGTGTGTGTGTGTGTGTGTGTGTGTGTGTGTGTGTGTGTGTGTGTGTGTGTGTGTGTGTGCGTGCGTGCACATGTGTGTGCGTGTTCAGGTGGGCTTACGCTAGCTAGGTTGTGTAAGGAGGGGAAGAGGGAGGAGGGGCGGTCAGACCTCCATTTTAAATCCCCAGTTTAAACCAGCTCTGTCTGTCTCCCTCTGCTTCAGGCTACTTTTATGATCCTCTCACTGACACTTAAAGTAAAAACAGGATTTTTTTTCTTCACTTAAGCAGCTCCCCCCTCCTCTTTCTCTCTCTCTCTCTCTCTCTCTCTCTCTCTCTCTCTCTCTCTCTCTCTCTCTCTCTCTCTCTCTCTCTCTCTCTGCATATTGGGATAAACCCAACTGATGAAAGGTCTGTTCAATCAGGCCAACCTCTCCTTTCAAGAGAACATCCCCAGCCTCTTAGCTCTTTGTCAATCTGCCACAACAAATAGAGGGTCAAGGGTCAAGTCTAGTGGCAGCTTCTGTTTGCACATCCTCAGCTAATCAAGGTTAGCGTTCCCATTTCAAATTGTGCCATTTGGTTTATTGTTTTGCCCTGGCTCAGCTATATACGACAGTAACACCTGTTGGTGAAGCTTAAGTGATTTTTAATGTGTATTTTCAGTGGCTGTATTTATGGTTAATCGCCTTGACAGTGATGTGACTTTTAGTCATAATCATAACGATGCACATGAAATGATTTGCTGCCGCTGCTCTCTTATGGCGCGTGAGGTTTGTGTTAGCGCAAATACGAGGGCCATCCAGGTTCAGTCTGCTGCTCATCGTGGCCACACTTGCGCCGGTCCCCGGGGGCGGTGTCGCACACATGTTAACCTCGGCGCTACGAGCCCTGTGTGAGCTCCACACGGCTTAATTTCTTTTTTGTCACCCCCCCTTTTAAAAATAGCAGTGAAGCGACAGCAGAGCTCAATGCATTATTGATACGCATGGTGTCAATGATGCATGTGCTTAGGCACCAGTGCTAATTTTCTCCCCGCTGCAGAGGCCAAGAGCATCAAACCGCTGTAATTTATATGCGTCATTATTGCTATTATTTTTCACACGGCCATCAAGACGGTCCGTGAGAGCGGAGCCAAACGTTGCAGCTTGTCTCCTCACATGATGGCTGCTGTGATTCTGTTAAGTGCAGCAGTGTTTTGTGTGCCACTGTGTCACCGAGCCCCCACCACCACCCAGCAGCAGCCCTGTCTTACTATTCGCTGTGCCTCTGCTGTCAGGGGCAGGCTTCATCACCATCACGCTGGTCTAAAGGCCGATTTGATGGCACCAGTTTTCAGATGCCGGGGTCATTCTGTTATGGGAGAAAAGAAGAGCTTTTTTTGTGTTTTTGTCACTGTAATGTTGCTTCTGCTGGGACTTGAGATGTGCACAGACATTTTTCTGTGTCATCACTGTGAAAACCCTGCCCTGAAGCCACTTATCAAAGCTTACCACACACACACAAGCACGTACACATGTAAGAACCACACACACTCCGACACTGACTGACTGAGTGATTTATTGATTGAGGTGGGGCTTTCTTAAACAATTTGCAGCTGAGTGCAGTGGAGGTTAACACAAACCTCTCAACCGCACTGCCATTGTGCTTCAGTTTTACGCGTGTGTGCTTTATATCCTGTGAAGGTGTCCTTAATTTGAGAATGGCCAGGACATTAGCACATGGCTTATTTCCTTGTTGCCTTGGTAACCGTGTCGTTGGTCACAAGATGTCCGTTTTGGTCGTCTTGCGAGCTTTGAGCTACGTGTAGTCGGAGGGGGCTTGTCAGTGTGTGTGGGCCGTGACGTGAGAGTGATGAGTGGTGTCTCATCCCAGATGACTATCTCCTCTGTGTCACTCAGCTGTGGGTCAGCGGCCTGTGAGCTGCTGCTCAGAAGAAAACTGAGAAAAATCCACACAGTCATTGAAATAGTAAAATGGGACACGCTCACAGCCCATGTAATTGTAAAGTACCGATTAATGGGAATAGTAAAGCCAGAGCGCTGCTTAACACAGAGCTTCTCATGAATGCTTTATAAAGGAGGATATCAGTGTCGTCATGTGAAAACCTTGTAACTGATTACATTTTTATGTTTGCACTGAGAAAACTTTACAGCCCGTGGTGCCGGTGAAACCCTCTCAGAACTCCGCGGGGTAAACTGAACAAAATGGCGCGGCGGGTTCAAAAAGCAGGCTGTTGTTTTTTCGGTCCCGAAAAGCTGGCATTTGGGGGCGATGCAAGGTTTTCACCTGACAGCGACCATATTGCGCTTTCAAACACAGATTCGTGTTTTGAGAACAATCTGGGATGTCGCGGCTCGTGTTGGGAGTTGGAAACATTCTTCTGGAGCAACTTCGTACCCTGAAGCGCTGTGGAAAACTCCCCTTCAGTTGTGTGATGTGTGCGGACCCGGGGACTTGTGTTGGAATGTCCTGAACCATTCGTAACTATTAAAGGATGTGCTGACCCAGCAGCTGCGCTCCTCTCAGAGGACACGCTCACTGTAAAGTTTCCAAACGCTCATTCCACCCTATCCACAGAAGCCCGGCTCCCAGATTTACTGTTTATGGGCACCTTGGCTCGGCATCATAATCACACTCCGCTGTGTCTGATGTTTGTTTGAAGCTGGGCGGGGGCCATAAAGTACATTTCAGTGCTTTGAAGTGTAAATTCAGGTCTGGTTGGAGCACCGTATGGAGGGCAGCGAGGAGATAGCGACAGCCATATTGATATAAGCTGGAGGTTTGATAATAGAGCTGTTTACTGAGGTGGCAGAGGCCCGGGAGGACGTGAGGTCAAACCCTGACCGGACGTCAGCAGCGAGGGTCAGAAGTTGTCTGGGCTCAGAGAGGTGAAATCTGCCCTGACCTAGATAGGCCTCCATAACTGAGCTTTGAAGCAGACCTGCAACATCCTCCCAGTGAAGGAAGTTTTAAAAAAGCAGGAAACAGTTGTAAACAGTCATCAATATGAAATAAACTTTTACTGGGAGATATTGATTTTTCTTTACCCTTTTTTGTCTCCACCCCCACATGTCAGCCAGTGAGGCATGCCGCTTTTTCTCATCGGTGCTGATTTATTTATCCCGTCTGGCCCTTAGTACCCTCATTTCATGTCTGCTCTCATTTCTGCTCCCAGTCTATGTGACACCGACCTCACAAGTTATATTTTTACCCCTGATGCTCTTGAACGGCTATGAGCGACGTTCGGCAGGCGTGACAGCGGCCTCCGTGTTTCTGTGCATCCCGTCATGGCTGAGCCAGGTTTACCCGGCTCGGCCGGCAGTAGACGCCCGCTTACCACGCAACAGCTTCGGTCGCCTCGGGCCTCCCCACCCTCTGAGCCCGAAGGAAATAGAGTGACAAGGGAGGACAGGGCAGACAGAAATAGAGAAAGAGAAAGGAGAGATAGATTGAAAAGAGACGAGGATGACAGGAGGAATGAAAGATGACACATCCTGTCACTCCATATCTATGTAGGTTTTAGAGTGTTTGCATGTGTGTGCATGAATGCAAATAATTCACACACACACAGAGGCCCCAGCTCTGCGCGCTCAGTGTGTGTTTGTGTAATATCTGCATGAGTGGTATAAGGATGGATATTTATGCATACGTCCGAGTGGGTTGCGTGCGTACTTGTGTGCACTCGAGTGCGCACGGTGTCCCTGTTTGTGTATCTGTGTGCGGCAGAGATAAAGACATGAAGGAGGAAGGGCCGCCGTGGTGCTTATATGTCACCCAGCGCTGGAGGGGAAATGACTCCTCTCTGTCCCCGACCCAGGGGAGGCAGAGGAGGAGCACAGCTGACTTCTCCTGCTTCTCTGCCTTTTTCTCACCCTCTCTTTCAGAAATGTAGCTAAAGCCTCAGTCACGGCCTCTCCCTCTCTCTCTGACTCACACACACACACACACACACACACACACACACTCGTATGCTCGCTCGCTCACGGGAGTACGTCTCGCATTATCCCCCTTTCCTCCTCTTGTGCTTCTCATCCCCTTAACCCTCCTGTTCCCCTCCTCCGCTCTTCTCTATCTACCTCATGCTTCCTGTTTCACCCCTCCCACCTTCTTCTTCTGCCATTTTTCAACCCCCTGCAGCTAGATGTCAACTTGTGATTCTGTATTAACCCCTTGATCCACACAAACACACGCACACACTCTCCCACGCTCCCGTTAGCCCCCTGCACCACTCCAATCCCCTCTCAGGAAAATGGAAAACAAACCCAGCAACAAACCAAGGCTTCTGATATTTCCTTCCCTCTGTTCAATTAAACATGGCCTCCATCTGCTTCTTTGTTTCGCTTCGGCTTTTCTTCTGCAATATTGACTATGGTTGTTCTTGTGATTGTTTCTTAAGACTGTGTTTTAACCTGTTATAACCACAGATGTACGTATTAACACTGAAGGAATATGTCACGGGTGTGTGTGTGTGTGTGTGTGTGTGTGTGTGTGTGTGTGTGTGTGTGTGTGTGTGTGTGTGTGTGTGTATGCGTGGAGGAGGGGGGATTTGTTCTGCTTCAAGGTTCTGTGCCAAATCTTTTTCAGAACATTCAATCTCTGTTCATGTGCCATACTGAGAAATTTCTGAAATAAAAATAACGTTTTTTCACAAAATTCAAAGTGCGATTGGGGTGCTTATTTTTTGACTGTAGGTCTGTTAACTTTAAACCATGTGTGCTAAATAACTTGAGCACAACAGCAACAAACCTGCAGGTCATTGTGCCTGCGTGTGTTTGAATGAATGTATGTGAAATCTGAACGTGTGTGTTCTCCCACTTCGCTGCTATTCTCCCAGAGAGCCTCCTCTTCCTTCAGTCAGCATCGGTTTCTCCTCAGTGTGCCGCAGCAGCAGCGTTGCAGAGTGTGTGTGTGAGTGTTTGGAAGGCATTGTGTCAGTGTGTTAAAGCTGATTTGACACTGAGGCTGTGGACCGGCTGGCTGCAGGGTGTGTATCGTGACCCAAGCGGCTGACCTACGCCTGCGCCCCACGTCTGCCCGTATGCGTGTGTGTCTTTGTGTTCATGTGGGTGCATGTCTGTGTGTGTGTGTTGTTCGTGGGATGTTGTTTAGCCTGCGGTGAACACTTAGCTCGTGCTGGCTGGGGGTTTGCCAAGAGGTCAGCTTCTGAATGCTACTGACTCAGGGTTACAATTATTGGCTTACCGTGTGTGTGTGTGTGTGTGTGTGTGTGTGTGTGTGTGTGTGTGTTTATATATATGTGTGTGTGCGTGTGTGGGTGCAGGTTGGGGGTTGTTAGGGTGGGTTAACATTGATCCACTCGGTCTTAACAATGATTCTTCTGTAACGTTTGAGGAATAAATTGTTTTATTCAACTATTTTAATATCACAGCTCTGGCGGTTAACTGCCTGTCGATCGGCAACAAAGGCATTGATCTCTGAAAGTGTTAGATGTTATTTCAGTGAAGTGCCTCTCTAAACCTATCACTAAACTTTGCTGCAAACCTGCTGACAGCTGAGCACCACGGATGATAGGAAGATCTAATGTGTGTGTGTGTGTGTGTGTGTGTGTGTGTGTGTGTGTGTGTGTGTACGTGTGTACGCCCTCAAGCAGAGCTCAGTGTCCTTATTGGGACAATGTACAATATAAAAAATGGCCAGGTTTAAACTGTTCAATAATGTAATTTGGAATGAAACATAATCAATGACTCTCAGCAGAGCTGCAGACATGAGTCTTGATTTGGCTCAGAATGCTGCGAGACTTGACTTACTTAAGAGTTGAAGACTGAAGAATTCACTGGACTTGAAAACCACAATGGACTTGAATTAACGAATCGTGTTTTGAATATTAAATTGTTAGGCCTACACAGTGAAAGGACTAGGTCTCATGTGTGGAACAAGACTCAAAGGATCCAAACCCAAATGGGTTGCAATAAAGGGATAGTTCGGGTGTCTTGAAGTGGAGTTGTATGAGGTACTCAACCATAGTCAGTGTGTTACCTACAGTAGATGACGGACGACACCTCCCAGTTTTGAGAAACAGAC
Organism: Sebastolobus alascanus; assembly: GCA_916701645.2. Lineage (NCBI taxonomy): Eukaryota > Metazoa > Chordata > Actinopteri > Perciformes > Sebastidae > Sebastolobus > Sebastolobus alascanus. Next base: position 3,756,618 of record CAKAOJ020000072.1, on the reverse strand, counting down.
AGGAGTACCAGCACGGGAGCAAAGCAATGTACTGCTGTGGACGGGGGCAGCAGCAAAACATATTTTAGACACCTAAAAAAATCGATATCAGTTTAAGTGTACGCTATATTTAGAATATTTTCACCACTTTATCTTGCCGTCAGACAGCTACACAGTCTACGACGGGGAACTGAAGCCGTTATGTTCATCTCGCCAAAGCCACCAGACTGTTTTTGTCAAAGGAGTCTGGTGGCTTTGGTGAGAGCAGAGTTGGATAAAGCGGCTTCAGTTCCTCATCAGAAACGGCTGTGTGACGGTGAGGTAAAGTGGTGAAAATATTCTAAATATAGCGTACACTTCAGGTGAATATTGTTTTTTTTAGGTGTCTAAAATATGTTTTGCTGCTGCCCCCGTCCACAGCAGTACGTTGCTTTGCTCCCGTGCTGGTACTCCTGTCTGTTTCTCCAAACTGGGGGTGTGCCGACCGCCATCTACAGTAAGTAACACACTGACTATGGTTGAGTACCTCATACAGCCCCACTTCAAAACACCCGAACTATCCCTTTAAGACATAAGAGACTTGCAATGTGAAGACTTGACTTCTTGAGCATTTGACACTTGGCTCGAGACTTATATTTGCCCCAAAAGATTTAAAATACTGCTCTGCTTTTACATTACATTTTCAGAAGAAGTCACAACTCTCTAAAACTAAAAAGAAATAAATCCAAGACGTGAGGTTTCATTCTTACAATCTATACTATATACACGCTATCCTACATAAATGAATTGTACTGAATTGTATTACCTGCAACTATTTTAAATCATACATACAGTTGTTTGAGTACAGCATAAATGCTCCAGTTTCTCTTCTATCAGCTTTTACATGTAAACCAGGAAGCATTTATTCTTTTTTTTTTTCCAAAGCTGGTAATCTAGCAATTTAGCGTTTCTTTTTTATTCTCTCCAAAAATTCAGTAAATTCTGTAATCAGATTATTGTAATCCAGTTACACATTATGTATTACTCCTCCAGCCTTTGTGTGGGTGTGCGCATGAGAAGCAGCAGCAGTAAAAAAAAAAAAAAAAAAAAGGAAAATGCAAACAAGCACTGTCCTGTTTTGCATGATTTCTGCGCACAATCCATGTTAAAGCATACAGGTTTAAATTGCATGAGCATCATGTCATTTGTATTGCCACATTTTAAAAAAGTGTGACATGTTCTCTGCATACAGTAGCTGCATGGTGGGAAATACAAGCGCTATTTCTACAGGAGTCATGTGTTGGAACTTCAAAACGCTGATGCGACACCACCTCCCTTCGCATAGCATACATGCTATCCGGGGTGCAGTTTGCGGTCGCGCTGAATAGATTATGCAAAACCAGCAAACAATTCTAATTTTCACCTCAGCGACACTAGTATCTACATGACTCAAGGGTAGAGCAGCAAGTATGTATTTAAGATGGGAACAGACTGCATGAAATCCAGGGCAATTTATATGTGACAAAACAGTGAGGATAAAGCATGCAACTCAATCACAGGGCTCTATTTCTCTCTCAGCTCTAGTTAGGTTAAAATAGTTGTGATTGAAGGTGGTGGTGGGGGGGCTGTCAGGGAAAAATGAAAGCTAGTGGAAGGCCAGGGATGGGGATTTGAGGAGAAGGGGGAGGGGAGTCCTAATGATGAGCAGCAAACAAGTTTCCGTTTTCTGCCTCCCCTTCTCATGAAAAGGCCAATTTTTTCAGTTGGCTGAAATCTAAGTGATTTCTCCCCCTGCTTCTCCCCTTCTGGGGCCTGTCGCATGTCACTCTCCTCCTCGCTGCCATTTGTCTCTGGTTTTCTGCTCTGGTGCTCAAGCCGCGTTGGCGTCGTGGTTACTGTGGGAGGTGAGCTTCGTCTGGAGGTCAAGGCTGGCATTAGTCCTGGATGTGAAGGTCAGAGCCAGAAAAAGGTGCCTCTGTCTTCTTTAATTCAGTCTCGTGTGATGAACGGTCCATGTCACCCTTCCACAGCCCCCACCCGCTCTTCCTCTCACCACTCTCCCGTTCTGCAGTGATACAGTTGTAAAGTGTAACCTTGGAGACAGGGGCTAATCATCCATCCCATAGCTACCCTTTCAATCCTTCTCCCTCCACCTCACCACCTCGCTGTCTCTTTACACCTCTCTTCCTCGCTCTCGCCTCCCACCTCCTCTCCACCTTTCCCCTCCTCTTCACCGCAACAGGCTATTTAGGTATTTCATTGGGTTTACAGTATTTTCTCAATTATCTGCCTCCCTCTTTACCGCCCCTCCCTCCCTCTCCCCCCTCATCCTCCCCTCTCTTTGTTTGTCCTGTGGAAGGACGTTTGTTTTCCTGTGGGGGTAGAGGGGAATCGACATCGAGAGATGAGTTATTGATTAGAAAGCAGGTTGCAGGGGAGAGGTAATGCGACTCAGAGAGAGAGAGAGAGTGAAGACAGGATGACACGTACAACCTATGACACATCCTGCATACTGTATCAAGGCAGCATACCCACGCATGCTGGTGTAACATATGTGCAATGTGGTGTGTACACGCTGTTACATGCACACATGATTAAAGGTGACACAAAATTGTCACTGTTGTGTGAAAATCTTTGCAATTCATTAATGTTTAACAGATTAAGGGAGACGTGGTTATCTGTGGGTGGAAATCAACATCCCGTCAGGCTCTTGAAAAACAGATTTTGCTTCACTTATAATAATCATGAATCCTTAATTTCGATTAGCTTGTTTATGGGGTGTCATCTCCAGTGGGAGGACCAAAATGAATTTGCTGTTGATTGGATCACCCTCTCAACAAACCAACAGATGATTGACATTCATTGAGACTAGATGAACCAACACATTCTCACTCCCAACTCATCAAATACCGACGCTTGGTCAGTGGCCCTACACTTCAAACTATGACGCTCTAGGTTCCCCTCTAGTGTCAGTTTTACACCTGTGAGGGACGCCTTGTCAGTTTCTGCTCGTTACATGCATAGTGTCTTTTCAAAATAGACTTCAAATGTGGGTTTACTTAGTTTTTAGGTTTACTTACGTAACTACTTGGTTAGATTTAGGAAAAGATCATGGATTGGGTTAAAATAAGTATGTTTGTTACGTAACTGCCTTTTGTAAAGTACGGAAGTTCCACAACAAAAATAAGGAAAAGTAAGTCAATGTTGACTTTCTCAATCTTTATACTACGTCAGTTGCTCTGACTGTTTAATACTGACGGATGGCTTGAAAAGACAGATGAGTCTCATACAGACGCTTAAGGGTGCCTCGGTCTGTCTTAGACAGAGAGGGGCACTGACCAAGCGTCGGTATTTGATGAGTTGGGAGTGAAAACGTGTTGGATGAACACACCACTCATTAGCTCATCCATACATTTTTTTTTATAGGTTCTGCAAACTGGAAATCATGACAGCTTATCAGGAAATGTTGGCAAATTTCACCTTTACTATTCCCCCAAATCATTTTCTGAATGGATTTGAGTTGACAAACAGGATGCACAGTTGATAAATATTGGTTTATTTTATTTTATCTGCAATGCCGCAGGGTTCAAGAGGCATGTTCATGTGCTCAGGAGATGAGATGCAGTGAGTTGGCGCTCAGTTCAAACTCCAGTGCTGCTGGTTGTTGTCATCATATAAACAATGATTTGCTGATTTGTCCAACTCGTAGCTGCCAGAAATCGATTCTCAGTAGATGTTTTCCGGACTAAAATCACAAGATTCAAGGCGATGCATGTTGGTCAAGCTCAAAACAAGGCCGTTTATTTCAATTCCCGAAAGGCAACACACAGGAGATATCATTTTCCATCTGACTGTGACACATTTTAACTGCACTGTTAAGCACACCATAGCATAATGAAAAACCTACACACTTCGGGCCACATGTGGCTCTCATACAAGGGCAGGTATGACACCATTAGATTTGCAGTTAGACAGAGCAGAGAATATGTCATCCCAGGAGAAGGTCAAAAAAATCCAGCAAACAACGCAAGATGTAATTTATAACAAGGATTTACCCAGGGACACTATTTCATGCACAGCTATCCATGAAGAGATGTCTTTTTTTTCCCTGAGAGCAAGCATATGTTCTGTCAGACACCGGTGGAGGCATCGACGTAACACCAGTCCACCAGCCAACGTGTGTGAGTGTGTGTGTGCGGTAGAAACAGCTCTTTAAGGAGATGCCAGAGTCTTCTCTGTGGTGCTCAGTGTTTGCAGAATGTTGACTTGTGATATGACGCTATCACAGGCTCCAGTCTGGACCCAGCGATGGGCTCACGTCCACGCATCCGTTTCCATAGAGCTCCTCAAAACCCTGACATCCGACAGGGCTCTAACAGAGGAGATGAGAGCGTTTCAGCCGGCCGGATTGCAGCCTGCTATCTCGGATAATTATCTCTGATATTCAGCATTCCAGACTAGAGCAGAACAACAATCAAACAAACACGATGCGATTATGAATGCATTACCATCCAGCAGACAGGCAATCAACACGCAATGTCTTGTCGCGCAACCCTGCAGAATCCTGAGTCCTCTCAGGTTCCTAACACATTGGAGGTGATTGACATGCAAACAGAAGCTGCTTGTATAGAATAGTCAGCTCGCCTCCCCCCCTCCCCCCCTCCCACCCTCACCCCCAACTTGCTTTTACTCTTCGCTGTGTGTCTCCTGCTAACATAAAGGTGCTGTGTATGTTTCCCCAAGGTGAATTGGCTGGCTTGATGGTGCACGCTGAGACGTGATTGTGCACTTGTAGTACATTTTAACATCCGTGTAACGTGCGGCGTGCAACCTTCGCTCGTGCACATGGTCACTGCTGCCACCACTCCCTTCAGTCCCTGTGCTGCAGCGCTAAACGATTCAAGTAGTTGCGGTAATGACTTGAGGCAAGGAGGCAATGGTTGAGGTGAATCTCTCTCTCTCTCTCTTTCTCTCTCGGTCTCATCAGCGTCTTCAATCCATCGATTAGCTACAGAGGAGTACTGACAGGCAGCAGCCACTGCGGTCCTGCAGGGTTGCCCGTATGTGTGTGTTTGTGTGTGTGTGTGTGTGTGCGTTGGCCTGCAAGTGTGAACAACAGATAGGGATACAGACAGCAGACACGGGGGCAGAGCCTGCAGTCGTGCACACCTATGCGAGGGAGTGCGGGAGCCTTATTTACTCCACTACCTGGTTTATTGAGTCAACCCCCTCAGTCAGGCTCTGATGCAGCTGCCTGCCTGCCCCCTCGGCTCGGCTGCCTCCGCTACCGCTGCGTGCTAAGTCACCAGGCTTTAGCAGCCTTCGTGCCCCTTACAGTGGAGCGCAGCCACTAAAGCACTTTCTTGTGCACATGCAAGCGTCGTTGACCATGCAGGGGCACGCCACTTCTGCGCCCGCACCGCACACGCTGGACCTTCTTACGCATGGCGGCAGCACTGGTGCCTAATGAGACGACATTATTTATAGTCCGGCGTGACAGCAACGGCCTCACCATTAGACTGATAATGAGTCACTGGGATATTGATGGATGCTTGTCTATATTGGTATTCACCAAGGAACCGGTGCCACTTCTCCGGGTTGCCGTGGATACCAACGTTGCCTGCTAAATGACCCAATAATAATAATGATAACAATGACAGCACTATGTGGAGATTGAGTTTTAAAACCACAGGGAGAAGGACGCCGGCCGGAGCGCGAGAGTAATGAGGATGGGAAGAGAGCGATACAAATGAAAAGGAGGAAATAAACGTGGGGGGGAGGAGGGTGGTGGTGAGGAGGGTGGTGGTGAGGGGGTGTTGTGTCAGGAGTTTGGGTTGGTTGGTGAGGGGGGGGGGGTGCAGAGAGGGGGAAAAAAACACACAATCAATGATCAGTGAAGTAGCATTAGCATTGTTCACACATCCCCAGCCTCAACCCCCCCCACCCCTCCACCCAACCACCCCCAGCTCCCCACCACCCCCTTCCTCTTGCGGCCTCTCTGTCTTTCTTGCTGCAGCGTTGCCATGGCGACCGAGAAATGTGGGAATACCTCTGTCCTTCAGAGAGAGAGAGAGAGAGTACAAGAGAGAAGGAAGAGATGGAATGAGACAAAGGGCGCAAGGAAAGAAGGAAGGAAGGAAGGAAAGAAAAGGGGGGGACAGAGGATGCATGGGAGCTCGGGGGTGGGGGTGCAGCAGATATCGCTCACTGGCTGCTGAGCGCACATTAAAAGCCTTGTTTAGCCCTTGAAGGAGCAGCAAAAGTATGAAACATTGTGATCTTAAACACTCGTGTACACACATAAACAAATGTGCGTCAGAGTCGGCGCCCCGCTAATGCATTCAGCTCCCTTCGCTAGCTCCGCTTCCATGAAAAAGAGTTAGTGGAAAGTGTTTTGAGTGAGTTTGTGTGCGCAAACTCACACACACACACACATACACACACACACACATGCTCTCTGACACACTCTTCTCCTCTCTCATTCTATCGAACACACACACAGACGTGATTGTGATCGCACACATGTTAATCAGTGGCCGGCCAGGCTCCTATGTATTTACCTGGTCTCTGTGTTGTGAAGCCATGGTTACTATGACAACCCGTTTAGACTGAAATAGTCTCAGTGCCTTTTGCTTTCTATTGCGTGGCATGTTTCCCTCACCTTGTTTACCCTAAATTCTTCCCCTGCCCCCCCCCCCCCCCCCCCCCTTGTCGTCCATCCGTGCAAGTGACTGGTGCATTAGCAAAGTGAGGTGTCCTCCCCCTTCCCTCCTACCCCAAACTCTGTTGCCGCTCCTGTTGTCCCCTTCTCCCTTCTCCCGCATCGCTCTCACCTTCCTGCCAACCTGCTGCAAAGATCCTCCTCAAATTCATTTTATTGGCAGCTAGCATTTCCATGGAAACATCTCGAAACCATGGCAACTATTTGAACGGAGCCAAACGCTTTCAAAACTGCTGCACTCGTCCCCTCGCTCTACCTCTTTTCTCCCTCTCCCTCATGCTATCTTTACTCACTCCTTTTCAGTATGGACAATATTGTTGTCGCAGTCAACCTGCATGAGTGTGTATATATGTATATATATGTGTGTGTGTGTGTGGTACAGTACAGAGTCAACTTTTTATGCAACCCAGCATGCCATTACTGCATTTGCGTCCACATGCATGGATATGAGCTTTGATGGGTTTTGGCCGTGTGGCTGTGTGAGCCGATTGTCTTTAACACACACATGTGTGCGTGTCCATGCATGTTGCATCCTCAACTTGTGCACTCTGCAGGAACCAAACATGATTATGGACGAGTGCCTAATGCCTAAGCCTCCTCTCCTCCTCCACTACTTACCTTGAGCTTGTCCTTTCAAGTGTTTCAGCATGCCTGTCTGTCAAACTTGTGACTCCTCCCCCGGGATGCAGCCTGATGATGTGAACAGGAGTAAGACTGAACTGACTGGCTGCCTGGGAGTCAAGTCACAGCAGCCCTCCCCTGACTCGGCCTGCCACTACTGCAGCTACTGTGGTGGTGGACTCCACAAACATCCAGCAGACCAAGGTGTGATCTTAAAGCTTCAGTAGGTCAGGTTAGTGCCTAAATCAAGTGAGACACCATGTGCCATATTTGAAGTGAAGTGTTATTATTGCATTTTTAAAACTCTTTGCGAATCAGACAATATAAAATATTAAATTATGACGGCCAATATCAACTCAGTTGCCAGTTTATTAGGTACACCTAGCTAAAACTAATGCAGTCTAATACAGTAAAAGAGTCCTGCAGTAAATCCTCCCTTCATGAAGGTTATAAACAAACTTTTTTTAAGTTTTGGATGAAACAGTTTTGAAGAGGTGTGGATTCAGCTGTATAATCTTTTTGGAGGATGTAACTTATGGTGATGTTGAACTGTACTGCATTACACAGAGAGGCGTTTCTATTATTTAGAGTACGCTCACTGATATAAATGGGGTGGACAAATATATATACTACTAATATATAACTTAACATTATAACTTTAATGAAGGATTTACTGCAGGACTGCATTAGTTTTAGCTAGGTGTACCGAATAAACTGGCAACTAAGTGTATGTTGTTCTATTTAATTATACATAACACCAGAAAGCTTTAAAGGAACAGTGTGTAGCATTTAGGGGGATCTATTGGCAGAAATGGAATATAATATTAACAAGAATGTTTTCTTTAGTGTTTAATCACCTTAAAATAAGACTCGTTGTGTTTTCGGTAACTTAGAATGAGCCGTTTATATCTATATAGGGAGCAGGTCCTCTTCACGGAGCCGGCCGCCATGTTTCAACAGTAGCCCAGAATGGACAAACCAAACAATGGCTCTAGAGAGGGAAATTTTCATTTTCATGTTTTCGCGTCAGCCACCGTAGTTCTCCTGCACGCTTGGCACACGGGAGAAGTTTCAGTTGGTTGCAATCTGCAAACTCACCACTAGATACCGCCAGATCCTACACAATGCACCTTTAAACCTATACCAACAAAGAAAAAGGAAATACGTAATTAAGCAAATACCTTTAATTTAAAGACAGAAGGGAAGAGAAAGAGATAATAAGCACGTTGGTCTGCCTCTAGATGGTCCCAAGGGACGTTTTGATGTCAGCTATATGCACATTTTGCCCAAGGAAAGTGGACCAATTAGGTAAACATGACAGTGCTATGTGCACTTATATGATCTTTGGGTAGCTGAAACGGATCAAAAATTGAGTGTGAGAACCTGAATATGTTGTTCAAGTGAAATGTGATGCTCACTTTATGACAGCGGAGCACATAAAGCATTTACCAACTCTGATAGATCCCTCTTCAGATGAGACCGGGATATATAGTAGAGGATGGCCAGCATGGAGCTTCCTATAGCTTGAGGTTCAGTGTGTGTGATAATAGACTGGAGCTTTTCCAAAAGTAAAAGTTTAACCAAAAGAAGTCACAGCTTGACTGGACTCGCATGTCTACAGTGAGCTGGATCTGACTTATCATCTAAGAGCTATTAAAAGTTGTTTATTTATATTTTTTTTGAGGCTCATATCAGAGTAGTTTCTTTAACACAGGGAGCTTTGAATGTGACAGTACTGACTGAGACAAGAGATGTGAGGAAAATATTTACACAGAAATGCAACCAACAATGCTTTGTGTGACTTCTCTTGTGTGCCAAAAAGGGAAGGGGGAAAAAAGTGCCATAACTGTGAAATTTAATCTGTCCTATTTTAGATCCGTCTGTAATAATTGATATCTCACCACGGCTCTGATGCGACAGAAGGCTTTGATTTTATCTGAAAGATCTAATTGTAAGGCTGTGGTCATACAAGCACGGGGAAACTAATAACATCACTCTCAACACGAAACCGGGCAGATAAAATAATTCCCGTCCTTAATGATAAAGGAGGAAGTGCAGATATGTGAAGAGAAATCTCTGTAGAGCTGCACTTATTGTCTTCATCAAAGCAAGCCATGCAACATATATAAAGCATTAATCACTATTCTGTTTGAATCATGACAATCTAAGAGTTGTGCTCGGCTTGTCTCCTTTCTCACCTCCCCTTTGAGTTTTTATGTACTTTTTTTCTTTGCTTGCAGTTTTTCCGACCCCGGATTCCTTAAAATAAAACATTTCCATTTTTTCTTTAGCAAGTAAAGTGAAATTAGCGTAATTGTTTTAATGAAAAGACCTCAAGGCATTTTTTCTCCACCCTGTGATAGCGGATGAGTCCCTCACACCTAAAGCACAAGGCTGTCCCCGAAATCAGAGAGGAAGCAGAAAACAAAAACCACGGTAACAGCAGAAAATTATAACAAATTGTACGAAAAAAATTACCAAAAACAATACCCTAAAATAATAATACTATTACTAAACATAATGCAGATGAAAGCACAGCCATATACACAAGTCTATTCCCCAAAGACCTGCTCAGGATTTGCTCAGTGGGGGGAAAAAAACAATTACAGTGGCATGAAATGAATAAAAGGTATATTCAGTTATCTGAATCCTTTGAAGATGGGTGAGGACGAGTAAGCAAATCTAATTCAACAGCGAGGGCTTTCCGTTGCAGAGGAGCCTATGAGGGGAAAAAACTCCCAAAATGCAGAGATTAGTTGGTGCCAGTTTCTTCTTCTCTTGGGAGTCTTGTGTGCGTGTGTGTGTGTGTTTGTGTATTGTATGGAGCGTAGCATAACGTAGACCGATCCGGTCTGTGCCACACTGAGGAGCAAACTTCAACAGTTGCAGGATTCCTGTGAGTTAATGATGAGGAGCCAGCAGAGGTGAGGACATTATGATCAAACACCTGCAGAGAGAACAAAATGAACACATTCGGGGGGTTGACAAAATAACAGAGGCACCCTGACAATATGTGAATATCAAGCAGCTAATAAGGAGGGCCACCACCCTTTGCTGCCTTCAGAACAGCTCCAGTTCCTCTCTGGGAAGCTTTCATGCGGTTTCTTGGACTGCGTGTATGTGGAGCTTCTTTCAAGAGAGGAAGTAAGGGACGAGGGAAGGGAAAATCTTCTGATAAAAGTTCAATGATGCTTCTGGTTGAGACAATGCTGCTGTTCGTGAGTTTTGTTCCAAGCATGTCGTTTCCCATAACAAAAGTGTCCAAGGCTCTCTGAGTCATTTATTTTTCTGGGAAAGAATAGATAAAAAATGTTTTACAAGTGTCCTGCAGTGTGCGCTGTCTGGCCTCCAACGGGGATTTGGCCCTTTGTTTTACAGTGCAGTCGGTATACAGCAGTGGTTCCCAATCTTTTTTGTCCCCAACAGTCCTGTCAAATGATCAAGTAGGCCTCGATTGACACCACCAGTCATGTTCCAAATATTTTCATTTGAACTGATTTCAAACTGGATATAATTTAATCCAATCCATTATGTTTTTACAATAGTACATTTCATACATTTTTTAAGCCATTACTGTTAGCTAAGTAGCTACAGTATTTTAACCATTTAGCCATTACTTTTAGCTAACTATTTCAGCGGTTAATTCATTACTAGCTGTCTATTTCATTACAGTAATTTACCCATTTAGTCATTACTTTTAGCAACTAAACATTTAGCCATTACTTTAAAGGGACAGTGTGCAACGTATCCTCATATAACGGTTCGTAAGATATCTTACGAAAAAGTTATTCCTCCTTTTTCATTTGTTTTCCTACGAATGTCCAACAACACGTGTCAATTCCTGCTCGTTACATGCATTCAGTCTTTCGAAAATAAATTTCTGTCTTCACAGGAAACAACTTGGTTAGGTTTAGGCAACAAAACTACTTAGTTAGGTTTAGGAAAAGATATTGGTTTTGGTTGAGATAACTGCAGAAGTGGCGTTACTTAAGTACGTAAGGCTGTGGTATTTTTCAGGACCTTCGCCATGCTTACTTTAGGAGCCACAAAATTCCGACGGCAAGCATGTCGGAGAACTACGGTGGCCTTCAGGTGACGTAAAAAGTCTCTCTCTAGACCCAATGTTTGGTTTGTCCGTTCTGGCCTACTGTAGAAACATGGCGGGGCAAGATGGCGGACTCTGTGAAGGGGACCCGCTCCCTATATGAAGGGCTCATTATGTCTATTTCATTACTGTTTCATTACTGTTTTGGGTGATTGGATTACAATCAGATAGAGTTTGACCACATGAAAGTACAGGTGTAGATGCACCTAAAACGCATTGAGGACGGATTGTGATCTGATCGACCAAACCAGCTCTAGAGGTGGTCAGGGATGCATTGTTGCCACATTGAACACAAGTGTAAATTCAATTGTGTTTTCAATCCACAAACAACAACTACATGGGCAGAAATACATAACGCTAGGGCTGTCTCGAGTACCATTTTTTGAGCTCCAGAGATGTGTGTGTGTGTGTGTGGGGGGGGGGGATCACAGTATATTTCAACATGCATTTGCCTAGTGTTGCTGTGTGTATGGACGCAGCAGTGTGTCTTGTGAGTGTGGAGACATCATGATGGAGCAGTGTTTGTACCCGGGGCTGCATCTGCCATTTGAAATGGCCTCATAGTCCTTGTCTGTTACATGACCATGCAGATCAATCATCAGACATTTATAATGCCAGTGCATGACTGACCGTAGTTGCTACAGATCCACCATCATATCTCACAGCTGACAACCGATACTGAGCTGAAGGCATCTTTGGCTTTCTCAAATTTTAGGAGAAAGGAGAAAGGGAAATGACAACCAACTAAAATATCTTTCCTTAGATTTTGTTCCTTATGTTAGCTGTTTGTCTTTTCTATTCTGAAGATTTGTAAAGCTCAATGTATCGTTTCACTGAGACTCCTGCTGTCATTCAGGAGTTAAATATATGGTCATTTTTAGGCTGTAGTTTTGTACCATGTAGCAGCCATCCTTTTGAGTGTCTGTCTTCACCACTCTTTGGTTTGTCAGTGTTTTGCATATGTTTTCATGATTTTCCAGACCGTTTCCTTTCACACTATGCAGATGGATTTACATACACAATATGTGGCTCATTTGTGTGTGCCAACACATTAAACACCTACACATGCATGTGTGTGTGTGTGCGCACCCACACACGTTATTTATGAGAACCTTCTGTCGGCTATATTTATTCCCTAAATTCCCTGTGTTGTCACCGCTAGGTAGCAACCTGAAAAAGGGTTAAACTTACTTTAACTACTTAATCCAGTCCTAACTTTAACAGTCTTCTCCGCCCTTTTCTATCATATCAATCAATTCTGAACAAAATCTCTAATTCAGCAGACATGTTCATTACAGTGAGTCAATATGCTGATAAGACATGGCTTTGAGAGCAGCCTGTAAAGACTGGGAGCAGTGAGGAACAAGGAGCTTTTTCTCAAATCTACTGGTGAGGCTTTGGTAGGCATAGTCAGACATCTTACAAGTGTTGCACTGTGAAGGTTGGGAGTTGTCACCAGTCTGTCTTATTTTTCATGCAGTGTCCAATTTGGTTCATTGTGTCATGATATATTCATGACATCAGCTGTCCTAGTGTGTCTCTCCCCTTTTTCCTCTTGTGCCCAGTTCCCTGTCTGTCTAGTGTGGGCGTGTCTGGCTGTGGTGTGTGTGAGGTCTCCTCCCCTGCAGGCTCTGTTCTCCCGCGCTCTGCTGACGTCATACCACCTGATCCATCTGCACAGCTGCATTCCATTCAATCATCCACCACAGTTCAAATACCCCAGCTCTTCAGTCATTCGACGCCAGATCGTTGATTCAACCATGCGGTATTCTCGTCACGGCTCCCTAGTACTCTGTTCGGAAAGTTATCTTGCTAGTTGTGTTTTTGATCTTCGTGTTGTTAATGTTTTGCTCTCCTCTGCTCTGCCTAGGATCACTGCCTGTCCACTCGCCTGCCTGCTCTGCTCATTCCAGCCATCTCATTCATTCATTCACAAAGTTTGCTTTTGGAAAATAAAGCCTATTGTTCAACTGCCCGCCGTAGTTGTGTCTGCATTTGGGTCTCCTCCTACACTGATCGTAACAGAACGATCTGGCCCGCATGGACTCAGCAGACTCGGATTCGGTTCGCCAGGCTATCTCGGCCCAAGGAATCCTCGTGGGACAGCACGAACGAGCATTACACGAGGTAATGGAGGGTCTGAAGTCGCTATCCCACAGCGTGGGACTCATGGGTCAACAACTAAGCCAGGTTTCCCATCACCTCGCCTCTGCTCCCCAAGCAGTTCCAGCCTCTCTCCCCGAGCCAGCAGTAGCTCCAGCCCAGCCAGCTCCTCACTACCACCGAGAGCCTCCCATTCCAGCGCCTGAGCGCTATGCCGGTAATCTAGGTACATGTAGGTCATTTCTTATGCAGTGTTCATTAATTTTTGAACAACAGCCCAGAACATTTGCTAACGATAGAACTAAGATATCGTATATTATTGGGTTACTTACGGGTAGTGCGTTAGCCTGGGCATCAGCTGTGTGGGACAGTCAGTCTGCGCTATGTTTTGTATATTCCAGTTTTGTAGCCGAAATGAGGAAAGTGTTTGATCATCCGGTTAGCGGACGGGATGCTACACAGCGGCTGTTACAAATACGGCAGAGCTCCCGTAGTGTAGCGGAATACTCCGTCGAGTTTAGAACTCTAGCGGCAGACTCCGGTTGGAATGACGTAGCTCTCAGAGGGGTTTTCCTGGGTGGATTGACGGAATCCGTGAAGGATGAGTTGGCGGTGCGGGACGAGTCGGCAGACTTAGATAGCCTAGTTTCGCTAGCTATTAGCTTAGACAATCGACTAAGGGAACGCCGTAGGGAAAGAGCTAGCAGGTCAGTAGCATTGCCAAACTCTCGCTCAACTCCTCCTCTCGCGAGTTTTGGCGCCACCGCAAGTCCAGGATCCAACTCCTCTCCGGAGTTTTCCCCTCTCCCTTATCCACCTGGGGAACCCATGCAACTGGGCAGGGCTCGAATCACTCCAGCGGAGCGTTTTCGGAGAATGAGAGAGGGACTGTGTATGTACTGTGCTCAACAAGACCACCTCGTGGTTTCCTGTCCCCATCGGCCAAAAGAAAATGCTCGCCGGTGAAGGTGGGAACACTGGTGAGCAAGATTAATGAAGATTCCCCCAGTCGCATGATTTTGGATGCCACGTTTTGCCTGGGTCAGACTGAGCTGTCGTTACCAGCATTAGTGGATAGTGGGGCGGATGAGAGTTTCCTAGACTCCCAATTTGCTAATCAGTCTGGGATAAGCATTAGACCCCTTACAGTTCCCCTTAAAGCCCATGGACTAAACGGCAAACTTCTGGCATGCATCACCCATATTACGGATCCTATCCACCTCGTGCTCTCTGGAAATCATCATGAAAAGATCCAACTTCACATCATCGATTCTCCACACTCTCCCCTAGTCTTGGGTCAGCCCTGGTTGAAGTTGCACAACCCCCATCTGGATTGGACGGAGAGCCGAGTGAAGAGCTGGAGTCCCTTTTGCCATGCCTTTTGCCTGCATTCTGCTCTCTCTCCAAAGGATGGCGCTATGCCCTTAAGAAAGGAACCTGATTCTCCAGATCTCTCTTCTGTTCCGTCCGTGTATCATAGCTTAGCGGAGGTTTTCAGCAAACAACAGGCGCTCTCTCTACCCCCTCACCGTCCTTATGATTGCGCTATTGAACTGCTTCCAGGCGCTACCCTTCCATCAAGTCGCCTGTTCAACTTGTCCCGTCCGGAGAGAGAGACTATGGAGGAATACATTCGTGAGTCAGTGGCGGCAGGAATCATCAGACCCTCATCATCTCCCGTAGGAGCGGGATTTTTCTTTGTGGCCAAGAAGGATAAGACACTACGCCCGTGTATTGACTATCGGGGACTCAACAGCATTACAGTAAAGAATAAGTACCCACTTCCACTCATCAATTCTGCGTTCGAACCACTACAGGGCGCTACTGTTTTTTCCAAGCTGGACCTCAGAAACGCCTACCACCTGGTTCGTATACGCCAGGGAGACGAGTGGAAGACGGCATTCAACACCCCCATTGGTCATTTCGAGTACTTAGTCATGCCTTTTGGACTCACTAACGCTCCTGCTGTCTTCCAGGCGTTGGTAAACGACATCCTTCGGGATTTCCTCAATCACAGTGTTTTCGTTTACCTGGATGACATATTGATCTTTTCACGATCTCTGGAGGAGCACACCCAACACGTGCAACAAGTCCTACAAAGACTGTTGGAGAACAAGTTGTTCGTGAAGGCCGAGAAGTGCAAGTTTCATGTGAAGTCAGTGGATTTTCTCGGCTACATCATCGAGCAAGGGCAGGTGAAGTCGGACCCGAGCAAGATCCAGGCAGTGGTAGAGTGGCCAACACCTTCAACCAGAAAACAGCTGCAACGCTTCCTAGGGTTTGCAAACTTTTACAGAAGGTTTATCAGAGACTATAGTAGAGTGGCGGTTCCCCTTACTCGTCTCACCTCTACCTCCACGCCTTTTACATGGACAGCAGAAGCTGATGCTGCATTCAGGGAGCTGAAGAGGCGCTTTACTACTGCTCCCATCCTCATGCATCCCGACACTGCGCTTCAGTTTGTTGTGGAGGTAGATGCTTCAGATACAGGAGTAGGGGCGGTACTGTCGCAGCGGTCAAAAGATGATCAAAAACTACATCCATGTGCCTTCTTCTCTCGCAAGCTGACACCTCCAGAGCGCAATTATGATGTTGGTAATCGGGAATTACTTGCAGTGAAGCTGGCTTTGGAGGAGTGGAGACATTTGCTGGAGGGGGGGGAGCATCCATTCATCGTTTGGACTGATCACAAAAATTTGGAGTACATACAGACGGCAAAGAGGTTGAACTCTCGCCAAGCCCGATGGGCATTGTTCTTCGGGAGATTCAACTTCACACTAACCTACCGACCAGGATCTAGGAACCTGAAACCCGACGCCTTGTCCAGAATAACCGAGGCAGACCACAGTCCACCAAGCCCAGTTTCAATCCTTCCCTCAGCATGCATCGTTGGTTCCTTTACATGGGAGATCGAGAGCGTGGTGAGGAATGCACAGCGGGAGCAACCGGATCCCGGGAACGGCCCGGAACACCGTCTGTTTGTTCCAGACTCAGTCCGCTCACAGGTACTCACATGGGCTCACACATCACGTTTTGCATGTCATCCTGGCATCAATCGCACTCTGACTTTGCTACAGCGACACTTTTGGTGGCCATCTATGAGGGTGGATTCTCGTGCTTATGTGCTTGCCTGTGAGACCTGTGCCCGCAGTAAATCATCTCATCAACCTACCACTGGGTTACTCCGTCCTCTTCCTGTTCCCAGTCGGCCCTGGAGTCACATCGGCCTCGATTTTGTTACCGGTCTCCCAGCATCACAAGGTAACACCACCATACTCACCATCGTAGATAGGTTTTCTAAAACTGTGCATTTTGTACCTCTGCCCAAACTCCCCACAGCCTCGGAAACAGCAGATCTCTTGGTGCAGAATGTGGTCAGGATTCATGGAATACCTGTGGACATCGTGTCGGATCGAGGACCCCAGTTCACGTCCCAGGTATGGAAAGCTTTTTGTCGTGCTTTGGGAGCATCTGTGAGTCTCTCCTCTGGTTATCATCCCCAGACTAACGGACAGACAGAGCGGGCCAATCAGGATCTGGGAGCAGCATTGCGCTGTGTGACAGCCAGGAATCCCACTTCATGGAGCACACACCTCCCATGGGTCGAATATGCACATAACTGCTTGTCAAGTGCAGCCACAGGAATGTCTCCATTTGAGTGTTCATTGGGATACCAACCTCCGCTTTTCCCAGCCCAAGAAGAGGAGATTGCGGTTCCGTCCGTTCAGGCTCATCTTCGTCGATGCAGGAGGATTTGGAAAGAGGCTCGCTCTGCTCTGCTCCGTTCCACTGAACGCAACCAGCGACTCGCAGATCGCCATCGGACTCCTGCACCTCAGTTTCAACCAGGTCAGAAAGTTTGGCTTTCATCCAAAGACATTCCATTACAAACTGAATCAAAGAAATTAACACCCCGGTACATTGGACCATACGTCATCGACAGCATTATTAATCCCTCTGCTGTTAGACTCAAGTTGCCTTCATCCCTGAAGATTCATCCTACCTTCCATGTTTCTCTGCTCAAACCGGTTTCTGTCAGTCCTTTGTGCCCTCCAGCCACTACCCCACCACCCACCCGGGTCATCGACAACCACCCTGCCTACACGGTCAAACGGCTGTTGGATGTGCGCCGTCGAGGCCGGGGTCTTCAATATTTGGTGGACTGGCAGGGGTATGGTCCTGAGGAGAGAAGTTGGGTTTCTCGGCAACTCATATTGGACCCTTCCCTCATTACGGACTTTTATAGAGACAATCCTGACAAGCCGGGTGGGTCGCCAGGAGGCTCCCGTTGAGGGGGGGGTTATGTCATGATATATTCATGACATCAGCTGTCCTAGTGTGTCTCTCCCCTTTTTCCTCTTGTGCCCAGTTCCCTGTCTGTCTAGTGTGGGCGTGTCTGGCTGTGGTGTGTGTGAGGTCTCCTCCCCTGCAGGCTCTGTTCTCCCGCGCTCTGCTGACGTCATACCACCTGATCCATCTGCACAGCTGCATTCCATTCAATCATCCACCACAGTTCAAATACCCCAGCTCTTCAGTCATTCGACGCCAGATCGTTGATTCAACCATGCGGTATTCTCGTCACGGCTCCCTAGTACTCTGTTCGGAAAGTTATCTTGCTAGTTGTGTTTTTGATCTTCGTGTTGTTAATGTTTTGCTCTCCTCTGCTCTGCCTAGGATCACTGCCTGTCCACTCGCCTGCCTGCTCTGCTCATTCCAGCCATCTCATTCATTCATTCACAAAGTTTGCTTTTGGAAAATAAAGCCTATTGTTCAACTGCCCGCCGTAGTTGTGTCTGCATTTGGGTCTCCTCCTACACTGATCGTAACACATTGTTGTCTAGACTGAGGACTTTGTCCCCCATCACTTACATTAAAATTGCTTTTGTAGGGATCTACATAAGGCCAGTATGGACGCCCAGTTATCTCTTCTAATACACATAATGGGCATGTGAGAATTGTTTTGAGACAGACTTGAAAAAATGTGAACCTGTCCTTTAAGATGAGCACCCCGCACCTCCAAGTCTAATGGATAAGGTCTAAAGAATGATATTTTTTCAGTATCTGCCAACAAAAAACCCTGATGGATTGCTTCTTTCTGGTTGGGGGATTGAAGGAGTTCTAGTGTCTCAGGGTTTTGTTCGTAATTGAGGGAATGTAAGATGGAGAATTGGACTAACAGCAGTCTGGTGTGGGATCAGTAGGGATGGCTTATTGTACCAGACTGTCATAACGAAGAGGGAACTGATACGGGAGGCAAATCTGATCTCACCTTTGTTCATGATCTCTGAGTAGTGATTAAAACAAGAAGATAGAGTTGTCTTCCTTAGAGATCTGGGCTCAGTCTAATATGGACAATGAGGAGTTCAGATTTTTTTGAAAGGAGCCAACTGTGGTTCGGGCATGTGATCTGGACGCCTCACTGTGGAAGGTTTCCTGGACATGTCCATATGAGTGGAGACTCCAGAGAATACCCAGGACACACTAAAGGGATTATGTGTCCCATCTGGCCTGAGAATGCCTTGGGATAGACCGGGAACACCAGGAGTTGGAGGACGTGGCTGGGAAGAAGGGCATCTGGGCTGAATTGCTGAGTCTGCTTCCCTCGTGACCTGGACCATGTTAAGTGGCGGGAAAATGTTTAATATACAAGAAAAAATGATGGAAAATAGGGTCGCGTCTAGAAGGTAACACGCAAATTGCGAAACTTTCGCGAGATGGTTAGGCATTGACCTCGAACGGTTAAGGTTGGGATAGGTCGTCAGGCAGCGAGTTTCATCTCTCTCGTCTCTCCTTTTGCAAGTTTTTACAATTTGCGTATTACCTTCTAGACACGACCGGAAAATAGTGTCCAAGTTGAAAATGGCTGAAACAAACCTAAATTCTAATCCTATGTCAAATATACTTGATTTTCAATCGGGGCAGCACAGTGGTGCAGTGGTATAGCACTTTTGCCTCACAGCAAGAGGGTCGCAGGTTCAAACCTGGCTTTGGGCCTTTCTGTGTGGAGTTTGAATGTTCTCCCCGTGTTAGTCTGGGTTTTCTCCGGGTTCTCCGGTTTCCTCCCACAGTCCAAAAACATGCAGGTTAGGTTAATTGTTGACTCTAAATTGCCCGTAGGTGTGAATGTGAGCGTGAATGGTTGTCTGTCTCTATGTGTCAGCGATAGTCTGGCGACCTGTCCAGGGTGTACCCCGCTCTTCGCCCAATGTCTGCTGGGATCAGCTCCAGCCCCCCCCCCACGACCCTCAATAGGCAAAGCGGTTACAGATAATGGATGTATGGATGATTTTCAGTTGCAAACACTGGCTTTGTTTTATTTTGAAAATAGTAACGTCTCATTTCACATTTAATTCGACTACAGCTTCTGTTTTTTGTTGTATTTTTTTGTCTATGTCAAGAGTACCTATTGAATCTAAAAAAAACACACTTTGTTACTAAATAATGATATACAACTACTTATTTCGGAACTGGAGCTTTGAATCTGACTTGCAAAACATTGACTTTGTCCCAAACTCTAATCCTTATGACCCTAACCAGCACCGTGGAAAAAAAGAGACCCAGCCAAAATGTCCTCACTTTAGAGGATTTTCCTTCATATGGACAGAAGCTCAACATCACAGTCACCCTCAGTGTAGACAAAGCTGTCTGTTTCTGTCAGCCACATGCAGTCATGAAGTTGTCATTATTGTGAAATGTGAGGGCAGCTCTCTCCTTTAACGCCTCCACCCCCCCAGATACATTGTGCTCATTATATGGGTCGTGAGCTCAGGGAGGGTTTGGGCTCTTTAATCAATGAACACGATGACACAGGGTATAAGTCACACTGGTATTCAATAGAGCATACCATGGCAACCAAAAAAAAAACAACAGAAGATGAAGACAAAAAGTCCATGTGCGTATAAGCGTGGTGAAACGTACAGTACGGCGTTCAGGATGGAGCTGTAAAGGGGGTGGATGGACAGAGAAAACAGGTGGATGGTCCTATATGATGTGTGTGTGTTCTCCCTCTGTTTTAGTTCTTATACTGTAATTATATGGATGAGACTCACTGCAAGGCTCTTTCCCTCCAGTGCTCTTCCTCTCTCTCTATCTATCTCTTCCTCTCTCACTCAAAGTCTGTGATTTCATGTATAATTACTTGCATAATTATAGTTCCCTCCATCCTACTGTTTCAGGAGGTCTGTTTCTGTCTCTCTGGTATCTCTTGTCTTTCTATTTCTTGAACACACATCCGCACACGCAGACATAACAGTGCTTGCACCCTACCGATTCTGCCTCCCTCTCGCCTGGTGGTAAGACTTGTCTTGTCACTCTCTTTGTCTCGTCTTCGTCTGAGGCAGGCCTGTTCTAATATTGGAAAGACAGCAGAGCAGATACAGTGTGCAGGAGGAAGCCGACGGTTTACTCCTGGGCTGCCATGCTTCCTCATTAATTATTCATTCAGACATCACAAACTTAAAGAGCCTTAAGGTGTGTCACAGGGAATGAGGGGAAAACAAAATGCTGTTTTTTTATGGCTTACTACTTAAAGCTTTCTGTGTGAGAAGGGGGGAGGTATAGCAGCATTGTAAACCTCCACCTTCTCATGTTTTGAAAGTTTCATAAGGCTCGCGGATAATGCCAGTAGATACAATTAGTTTGATTGCTTAGCAACTGAACATCACTTTTTGAGAGAGGGAACAGAGGGTAAAGCTCAGGTGGAGTATCGAGGTTACACGCTGTTTTTCTGAAGAATCTGTTTTTCCCAAAACTTCCATGCAAAGTAGCATGCGGTGTATCTTCAGCGTCGCTTTCATGTGTCAATCAGCAGAGTAACACACCACGCTGTGTCTCGGGTTAACTGACAATAAGATTATATCAACACCACACATAATCCACACACACACACACACACGCTAGCAGAGTCATTTACTGCTCGACAGGGTTCAAAATTTAAGCTTTGTGCTGCACTGCAGGTCTACTGTGCAACCAATCGTGGCCTACTTTCAGGTATCTGGAGGATTTTCCCTTCTCTATCTGGGCATTTATGCCCTCACCCTATTTCAACTCATCTCTAACAACATGCTGCATGTAAAGGAGGAAAAGCTGTTAGAGTCAGAAGTGCTGGATGTTTCAAAGTGGGTGCTAAGAGTCAGGAGCTTCTCTCAGAGATGTGTTGGTAATGTAATAGTTCTTAATAACCTGCCACTCACGATTCCACCACAGACCCTAATGATGGTCAGTCGTGGTCTTTGTCACTGTGCTCTTACCCCCTCTGCTGGAGAGACAGGAGACCAGGACCTGATGCAGTCAGTGGTGGGACAGGTCCGGAGAGTAAAGTACCCTCATGTCTCCAGAGGAGGGGGATGTATTTATTCTGGAGCGGGCAACTCCATAAACTATCTGATGTGTTCAATGTGAACTTGATCTTCCTGTGCCAGATGATGGCGTTAGGGGGTGTGTGAGCGTGTAAGGGAGGGCGGGGTCACTTGGGACGGCGGTCTGGGTTGCAGCTCATCGGTGAGGCTTTAATTTGGTGTGCGAGGCGAGCCGCGGCGGACTCTCCCAGCAGAGACGGTGCCGTGTTTGTTTTGCGGGTGTGTAAATTAGCGGTAATTCGTTTGCTCAGTAATGACGTGGGAGAGCTAATTAGGGCAGTGTTGATGGGTGCATTAATTAGTCTCTAGTGTGTGATGCTAATGAGACCCTGATTCAGTGTGTGTGTGTTTGTGTTTGCATGAGTGTAAGCCATGTATGTGTAAAGGCCTACCACTATGGGTCATGCCATGAGGAGTGTAGTATGAGAGCATGTGGGAATGGGACGACAGGGAGAGTGTGTCTGAGAGTCAACATGTGCGCCCTCTGCGTGTGTGTGCATGAAGGACGCAGCAGGTCTATATCTGTGTATAAGAGCCCCTTTAATCCTGGTGACTCCATGATGTCGGCCATGCCTGGCTGAATAGTGATCCCTCCACTCAACCGTTACAGGGCCGACGGGCCCCTGCTCACACATCACACACCTAGCACCAGCCGGTCGGTCACACTGCAGAGGTTTCAGTGCTACAGCTGCATCACAATCATAAATTCATCCCAACCTATAAAAACGTCCCGGACTCACAACAGACAACACAGGGAGCCGTAATGGATGAAAGGCTGTTTTATAAGTGTGTTCAGTGACAGGTCCACTTCACAGATAAGACGGATCCATCTGTGTGTGGTCACAGCGGGGCAGTGCTACTACACTACTCGGTGGCTCCTCTCAGTCAGGATGTGACAAGGTGGCAGCTTGCTCTAAGAATTTATTACTGATGTGGCATTCGTCATAGCAGCGGTGAGAGGAAAGCGTATAGGAGGAAGGGGGGGGGGCAGATGGATTGGCTTTAGGGCCTCACCAGTGATCTATTCTAATCATATTTATTCATGACTATCCCATTATACATAATCCATTACTATTCCTGTTCGACTGTATCCTCTGCTGTTTCGTGCTGTCGCTCATTTCTTCGCCTCCACTCCTTTCTCTCGTACAGCTGGGGAGAAAAAGAGAAATTTAAATCAGCATGAGAGGCCAGTAGATCATCCTGTTTAAAGAAACTAGAGTCATCTGTGGCTCCGAAACTTTCACTGACAAATACAATAAGGTGATTTATTTTTAGCGCAAGCGGCTAGAGTTTCAACTGAAGTTTCACAAGAAGAGATCAGTCAGAGGACTGAGGAGATGGAGGTTTGTCATGCTGAGCTTTATTGAAGACTGTCAGAGAGAGAGACTTGTCCTGACCCAGGCCAAGCTCTCTCTCACTACTTTGAAACTACGGTATTATGGGAAGTGAAGTTCAGCATACCTCGAACCTCCAGCTTGCACTCCACCTCGTCTTGCCCGAGATCATTTATGGCCCTGCATGAGTATCTGCCCCCGTCAAACGCGCTCGGCTTGCGGATATTCAAAGTCAACACGCCCTGGTTGTTCTGCATCAGGAACTTGGGGTCTTCACCGATGATCATATTGTTCTTCATCCAAATGATCTTTGGCTGAGGAACAGAGTGTTGGAGGAGGAGGAGGAGGAGGCAAATTTGGCAGGATGTAGGAGAGGAGAGGAGGAGGGAGCGTATAAACAGAGCGAGGCATGTAGGGAGGGTGGGAGAGCAGAGGGAGGAGGGAGAGGTGAAATTAGGTCAACATTTCGGCTTGACAAATCTTTGCCGATTCGGAGGGATAAAAAAATGTGTGTTCAAAGATCTTTCTGCTCCACCTCTTGTTCTAGCTTCAGACATAAAAATACACTCCTGCTGCAAAGGCATCAAAATCTTCTCTGACTGTTTGACACTCAAAACTTGTACAATTCCTCTGAAACACAAAGCATGAGATCTGTGGCATACCCTTGCAGCAAAGCTATCAGGGGCCCACACAGGTAAAGTGTATGCTGCAGCGCTGTAATATATAGTTTACTCATTTGTAAGATACAGTAGGGACATTGCTTATATTCCACAGGTTTCTATGCTAAATGAAATATGCAGTATACTGTACTTTATCCTACCCATTTCAACAGAAATACACCCTTATGTAATCATTATTTTACTCATATTTTATCCAGTGGTTGCATGATCATATTTACAAACTATAAAGCACTCTATATTCTATATAGTAATGTTCTGATTCATGTTTTTTATTACCCAGATTGATATTTTTGTATATTTTAATAAACTGGTTCTACATCTAAATCTGTATCAAGTAGAACATTCTGAGAAAATGTCATATATCATATATAAATATATGTTTAGAGATCTTTTAAAACATTCTTGGATTTGCACCAACGGCTAATAGCTCGTTCCATGTCCCATGGACAAGCTTGCCACCAAAATTCACTGAAATATGTTACTTTTTGAAAAAAAATAAAAAATCTTGATAACAAACAAACAAACAGACAAATAAATAATTAGGATCACTGTGGCAGAAATAAACTTAAAAAGGCTTAACCAGCCTGGACCACACCATCTACTGAGATGCGAATGAGTTGTTAAAGCTACTATGAGGAACTTTCATTTTGTGTTGATTTTGGGGGTCCCTGTGGACAATAGCGGTAGTGTTTCCAAGCACACGATTAAAGAGTAGGTTTTAGCTGTGGCTGGAGCATTTTCTGGCTTAGAAACTCCTAAAACCGGCTGTGTAGGCTGGAAACTGGCGTTCTGGGGCTCTAAGACTGACTGGGTTGTTGGTGGGAGGTATGGGAAGCAACAGAACTAAGGACAGGTGTTCTGAAGTGGGTGGTCGGAGGATGTTGGGGTTGCCTGAGAGAACCTGGCATCTCGGTGTCAGTGACGAAAACAGGAGGAAGTTGTTGAGATGAGGTAGAATAGCCAAACCAGTATCGGTATTGAAATAGCAGGTTGGCTGAGTCAGTGGCCCAGATGTTTTTGAAGAGGATTGTTTGAGGTGTTGTCCTGCTGCTGAACCTAAGCTAAGATTATCTCCAAGCTGATTAATAAATAATACAAAATAAAAAAATATTTTCACTGACACACACTTGTTTAGTGTACATATGTAAATACCTTGGGGTAGCCACGGACAGCACAGCTGATGGCTGCACTGTAACCTGCAACCACACTTCTGTCCATCAGGGGCGCTGTGAACTTGGGGGAACGGTTCACATCCTTCTCTTTGAAGGGTGCACGGCTACAGGCCAAACCTGGACAGGTGGACAAGTGTTACATTTCTCAATTTATTTTTTATTTTTACTTTTTTAAACAGCGAGTTGCAGACTAGTGTGAGCTTCAGGTCCATTAAAATTGAAACTCTTCTCCAGTACAGCATGCTTTATTCACCCAACACTTTCAGGTGTCCTGGAGAAAAGATTTGTGACATGTTTTGATGGACATACTGTATCTCAATGTGGCTAGATTGTGTCAGACTTTTATAGTCAAATGTGTTCCAGGATCGTGTAAAACATCGACTGAAATGCTTCATCAGTGACCAACTGTTGTGTCTTTCCGCTGCTTTGGGTTTGTTTTGTCTTCCATACCACATGCTGTTAAACTAGCAAACTGTTTCAATTATCGAGACAGGAAGCTGACTTTTGTTTCATCAGGATGTCAGGTGGGTACTAAAATCAACAATCCTCACAATTTTATAGGCCAGACTAGTGCTTGGAACACAAAAGAGATTGGCTGGTTGGCTGCCACATTTTCTGGTAGAGTAAGCAAAGGCACCAACACAACAACAGTAGCAGCATTTGGCTGGTGGCAGGTGTTAATTTCCCAGCCTAGTTGCTTTCATAATCCGCGGCCAGTATTAAATGTTATTTAACACTCTGTCAAAGAATGTTTCTGTTTAACATAATCAGCGTGAATTCATTTTCCTCTAAATTATGTTCAACTAATTAATCACAGCCAAAACGTTATAGTTCTAATGTTATTACTGTGTTGAAAATCATATTAGAGTTTGTATATTTATTAATATTTCCACGTGTAATCTTAATCACAATACCTTCCTCTTTTCTGCATGGTGCTCATTACATGCCATAATGCTCACTTTATGTTAGAGCTGAATACAGTAATGCATTAGATGTTGCTGGCATCAACAGCAATGCTATCATGTTACAGAGTGCGCTGCTCTGCGGAGATTACATTACCTGTTTTGGTAACGATGGCGGTGTTCTTGCTGATGCCAGCCTCATCGCTGAGGCCACAGATGTTCTCGCTGAACACTCGAAAGGAATACTCGTTCCCCATGACCAGGTCAGACACAGTGCAGCTGGGCCTGCGGTTGTGCTCATAGACCGTGAACCAATCCTGATGTGAGAGAGACAGAAACAGAGAGACAGAGAGACAGGGAGAGAGGAGAAGCAGAGGTTCAAAAGAGGCTTATAGCCGAGGTTGAGATCTATATACAGTAAGCTGGAGAATCTCCTATCCCCAGCATCCATGTTCTTGTGGTCCACCTTCCTGTCGATTCATACAACATAATATCCGTGACAGTATAGGGAGGCTTTGCAGTTATGACTAATCTCCGAGCAGCCAGGCCTCCTACCCACCATGAAGGTCAACTGGACGCTTCTGGATGTTGGAAAAATAGCAATGATGGAAGTGGCTCCTGTTAACAAGTCTGGGACCTGCCATCTTTGTCTTCACTAGTAACAATCAGGTGTATTTAGTGGCAAAACCAACACTAACCCAGATACATCTTATAGTATGAATGTGTAAAGTTACAGATCACAGCTTTAAATTGAACAAACCTGTTTTTCCTGTCATTGTTACCTCAACAGACGGCTTCACGCTAATTTAGTGTGCATGGCCCTGTTGCCCTGTCACTAACCTGGGCTATTGTTGTTCTCTTGTTTGATGCAAAATGTAGAAAACTAGCTGGCCGTGCTGAGCAGATAAACGTGACACCAAACCCTCTGAAAAGTAATGTGAGGAAGCATTTGGGATTTGACACCAAAGATGGAAAAATCATGGATAAAGGCAACCCGTTCTCCCAACTGGTCAAATACCGACGCTTGGTCAGTGGCCTTCGGTGTCTGATACCGAGGCACCCTTTAACATCTGTATGAGACACATCGGGCATTCAACAAACTCCAATGTAAACCAATTCGCGTCATTATTAGACGATCAGAGCAACTGGCGTAGTATAAAGAGCGAGAACTGGTCGGGCCAAACAAACACAGACTTTCACCCAGGAGACCGCTGTACGTGTTCCGTGTGAAACCAAAGTCAACGTTGACTTATTTTACTGTAGGTTTGTTACTTAACTAACGCCACGTACGCAAGTTACTAGTTACTTATTTTAACGCAAACCACATTCTTTTCTGTATGCATGCAACGAGCGGAAACGGTACGTTTCCTGTGAACATGGAGGTTTATTTCGAAAAGACACTATGCATGTAACGAGCAGAAACTGACACGCCGTCCTCGACACGTCCAAAACTGACACTAGAGGTGAACCTAGAGCGTCATAGTTTGACTAGCGTAGGGCCACTGAACAAGCAGCGGTATTTGACGAGTTGGAAGTGAGAATGTGTTGATAAAGCTAAAGTTGTTTGCTGACTTAAATATAATGGAACTGCCTTACTGTAACGTTCTCTTGTACATGTTAATTCTACAAAGATTTAAGGATTAGGCTACGTGGAACATCTTGATTTTTCAAGGGAGGGACAGCTCTTGTAATTGGTCAGGGATAGTCAAGCAGATCTTGGCCTAAAATGTATTTACTGACACAATTTACTGGTAACACGCAAATTGCGAAACTCTCGCGAGATGTTTAAGGTTAGGTATTGACCTTGAGTAGTTAGGGTTAGGATAGGTCGCTGGGCAGCGAGTCTCGCAAGAGGTTTTTTGCAAGTTTTTGCAATTTGGCGGTTACCTTCTAGTCATGATCTGAAACCTCCCTGTACACTCCTATACACTTCTCTCCCACCATGCGTACCTTAGTCTTCATGTCGGCCTTCTGAATAGTGTAGCCGATAATCTCGCAGTTGCCGTCGTCTTTGGGCGGCTTCCACTCCAGTGCAGCATTGAAGCCCCAGACGTCTGTGACATGCACAGTAATGGGAGGACCGGGCTTCTCTGGTGGGTTTGTGAGAGGAGACGGAGATAGATTTGGTATATAGCTGGTTGAGATAACTAACTCTCTTCCCTGCCTGGGTAGACATGCGGACAAGTTTTTACAGGTAGAGAGAGGTAGATTGATAAACTGGGGCAGGAAAGTCCCACCGAGAGAATGAAATCAGCATTCTCAGCGGTAGAGATTTGGTAAAGATTGACAGATTAGCAGAGCAAAAGACAAAGGTTCAAGGAAAGGTGGAGATGCATACATTACTAGAAAAACTGTGTTGGCATAGAACTGACAAACTGAGAAATAGTAGCTTTGCCTGCCTGGATTACAGAGCAGAAGAATGCAGTGTGTTTATCATCGATCTTTCTGTGTGGCCTAGCGCAGTACAGAAATACTGTACAACATAGTAATGTACTTGTCATTAATCTTCCTCTGCGTGCTCTCCTCTGTCGAGTACAGTACAAACAGCGAGCAGCGCTCCTGTTTCTGCCCGTTAATCCTTCCTGTTCTGTCTCCTGCTGAAACAGTGCGGTGACAGATCAGCTGAGGGGGGGGTGCTGATCAGAGGAGCTGAAGGCTCTCATTAGCTCAACCTTCTCAGCAGAGGAAGTGACAGAGTAGCCCTCAAAATCCAAGCCTAATCCCAGTCTACACGCAAATAATCCCAGCGGAGCCCCGCCAAATAATCCACCCGATACCCTGACCCGGGGAGACGAGCCGTGAGATGAGGAATGAGCTGGCGGCCACAGTGGCAGTGCAGGAGCCAGGATTATACCAGAGAGAGGAATCAGCGCTTTGATGATTTGCTACTTTGAGCCACAGATCCCTGGGAGTATGAAATTAGGAATTATCATCAAATTTGAAAAAAAAACTCTTGACATGTCACAGATTTGGGCTCAAGCCATCATCCCCTTCCAAACAGGTTATTAACCGTGTACCTTGTGAAGTATGAGTTAATCTTCATGAGAGAACGTGCAACAGGAGTGTACGTCCGTCTCTAGGTGAAGCTGAGAGGTGTTGGTGGCGTGGCAGGACTGACCTACAACCTGGATGTAGATGTCAGCGCTGTCCGACATGTTCTCAATCTGAACAGACAGGGTGTACTTTCCAGAGTGGGTTCTCTCTGCAGAGCGGATGAAGATGATGGTGTCCACTTCGCTGGTACGAGTTCCCACCGTATTGTCCTCCAGGAGAACGCCATCTTTGAACCAGGTCACGACAGGACGAGGCTTACCCTGCAGTTAGAAATCAAAATGAAGCATTGTAAGAAATATTTTGAGGATAAAAAAACCTTGTGAAATAACAGAATAACTTGGTGCAATAAGTTTGTAACTGTCAGTTGGCGGAGAACACTTTTCTGAACATGCGTGCCTTTTTGAGTCAGAAAATTTCTTTCATGTTTTGGCTGTGAAATATTTTGGGGCATCTTATTCTACGTAAACATGTCTCAGCTTTAGTTTCACCACATATTCCTACAGCCGTTGTGACAGACTCCGTCCAGCTCTTGGATAAGATGACAGAGCTGTGGGTGCTCTTTTTCTCCCAGGAGAACATCATGTAGCCACGTCCTCTGTCTCAGAACAGCCTTTTCATCTCCTTCTTCAAAAGCAAGCAGAGCCATGGCTCACTTTTTCTTGTCTGTTTTTATCTATAACAATGGCTTCCCCTTTGCTACTTACGGTCAGCTTCTTTTTACCAATGCCATCATTTGCAGTTTGTTGTCAAATAGCTGTAATGCTCCCGGTGCCCTTTGAGCTACAGCTCTCTCTGCTACTGCAACGTTTACACATCTCATTTGCATTTCACAAGAAAAAAATGCCCTATCAGATTGCAGCCATGGGGGAAACCTTAGGCCTTTATTTGGTTACTTCACTCATCGAAAACATACAAGCAAAGTGCATTTGGACCCATACATTAAACAGGCTAACTGCTGTTTTAAACATAACATCTATTGCCTGTCCTTTTGGTCTTTACTTCAGATAAACCACTCCAGGGTTCCCCTGCAATGACCCATTTTGTGTGGATCATGGAGTGGCTTTTTTAGGTTTCTGTCCAAACTCTCCTGCCTTTTTCTCCACTCTTCAAATAAACCAAACTTAAAGGGACTATTTGTAACTTATCACACGCATAAATCCTAACGGGTCGGAATCCCATGCGCGCTCGCATGTGGGTACGCGCTGCTCCTGCTGCCTGCTGCCTGCTTGCACACCGCGCTCGTTCTCACCCGCTCAGCTCGCTCCAACTCCACGTGCACGCGCGCACACTGCAGAAGAGTTAGTTTAGCTCTGAGAATATCTAGTGAATGTGCAGTGGACGTTTTTGCAGAAATAAATGCTGCAGCTCCTCCAGACCAACAGAGGTTTCCCGTGTCTTGTGAAGTGACGGGGCTCCGCAGCGAGTTACGTTATCGTCCCGACCGGGTGTCGGTGTCTCCCCCCCCCCCGTTCCCTCCGCGGTCGGCAGGCTGAGAAAGGAAAAGCCAGCACTAGAATCAGCATTGATCCATGGAGAGACCTTAGTCTGGTCAGCTAACATTACTGCCAAGCAGGTGAAATATAGAGTGATATTGTGTGTTAGCTGACGTGTGTCGCCCCACTGTTTAGACCGGTGCTCGTTCATGTCAATGTAGCGCGAGCACAAGCGCGAGCACAAGCGCGAGCACAAGCGCGAGCACAAGCGCGAGCGCGAGCAACAGGACGCTGACTTTCGTTGACATTGCGGCCACAGGTGTCGCTGTGAACAAGCAATTTCTGATTCTTACATATAGCCCCTTTAAGAGTTAGTTTTAAATGCTTCAGAGTCTGAAATAGCCATTTAGTAAAAGGTTGATGTGGAAGCAACCTAGTAATCTTTAAGCACCTCGTATTGTTCACTCTTGGAGGAACTGGTTTTGCGCTGCTATTGCAAATCTAGTGTATATATTTTAAACTAAAACTGGAGAAGTCAGAGCTTTGCCAGACTCGGACTGACCTGGAAGGGGATGACCAAGTTCACCTTCTCGCCCACAAGCTTGATGAGTTTGGTCCTCAGTTGGCGAGGCAAGCGGATCTTTGGAGTCTCTGGGTCGTGGACACATGAGAGACAGAAAAGGGAAAGATAAGTAGAGTTTGAGTGGGTGGCGTGGGGGACCGACGTGTGTAAAATGTACAGCATGTACAGCTTTTATGTGTGTATTATTGAGATAAGAAAATACACAGTGGAATTATTCCTTCTTGGATGCGTTAAGAAATAATCCATGAGGTTTACAGTAATATTATAACAGCTAAGACCCAATGGTAAGCTTTATAATTAGATGTTGTTTTTTCACTGAGCAGTACTTGGCTAAACATAGTTACTGACTGGTACCAATGCTGGATTTATGTTAGAGCTTTATCATATGTGGATTTATTACAATCAAGAGCAAAGTGGTCCGTTTTAAAATATGACTTCTTAGTTGAATTTCTGTAAAAAAAAAATGAAGGTTCTTCTCTGACCCATGATCTCTCTGATAGTGACGGCCTGGGCAAGAGTGGCGGGGGGGCTGCGCCCAGCGATGTTGATGGCCACCACTCTGAAGAGCATCTTCTCCCCCACTGGGAGACCCTTCACCCTGTACTGGTTCTTTCCCACTAGTTCCTTGTTAGCTTGCACCCACTGATCACCTGAGGAAGGAGCCATCAATGAACAGATCAGAAAACCAGAGACGATCCACAGATCTCAGGATAATGTTGAGAAACTAATCAGGAAACAGGTGGGACTAATTGACCGTTTGCTAAGCCCCGCCCCCCTTAGTTACTGTTGCTACACCTTTCCATTCATGCACGGCACATTATGATGTTTACAGTGATAATGGCGGCAGATTGACCACTCAGAATTTAGTCATTTTTGAAATAGTGGGTCTTTGCATTGAAATGGAAGTAGACAAAAGTAGACTTATTTCTAACTCACAGATTTTATCAGCATGTAACATTGTTTTTTTCATGCACTGGTCAATTTTGAGATTTTGGGCTATTTTGCTTTGTCTTCTTTCAGACTAGCGGAAAGAAAACATCCAAAATACACATTTAGATGTTTATTTTACTACTTTGTCTATTTGCGTCAGTAGATTTCTCCTAAATTAGCATTAGATAATGCATCATTTGCATATAAAAACATATATTTTCAGAAGTTTCATGGTGTTATCTATTAGTTAATTTTTGTACCCTATTCACCTGTAGTGTCTTCAAAATGTATGGAATTTTACAATTCATATCTTTAAAGGCCGTTTTCTCACTTATACTCTAATATGTCAACAAAATGAAACAAGAATTTTGATCCTGGCTTTATCAAATATTCTGTTCTGGAAATGTATGAGAATTAGCACATATATTATATACATTTGTATGTATGTAAATATGTACATAATGTACATTTGCATATTTAAACATAAAATTTCAGAAAACGTGATACAAAAAACAATTGTCTTAATGTATGTAATCAACTGGGGAAGTTTCATGATGGTGTATATTAGTTAATTTTTTTTAACTTTTTTTTACCCTATTCACCTGTAGTATCTCTTATTAGAGGTCCTTGACAGACCTTCTGTGCCAAGTTACGGTTGCTTAGCTATGATTGGGCAGTTGCTAGTTGGGGGAGGGGTTTAGCAAATGTTGATATGTGTATATAAAAGTGTCAAATTTTGCAGGTATTTACTTCCTTCTATGCAGTACTCAATGATGTAACCGTCGATGCCGCCCGCTCCGATTTTCTCTGGAGGACGCCACTTGAGAGCACAGGTAGTGTCTGTCACATCAACCACCGTGAGACGAGTGGGTTCGCCGGTGGGGGCTGAGAGAGACAGGAGCTAATTAATACGTTAATACCCAGTGTAAATGGGATGGGAGGTAGGTTAAGCTGCCTCAAAATGAGCATTGTGTGAAAAGCCTCTGTTAATTAACCATTCTACCAATGATAAATGGCAACGCACCAATGGGCATGAAGGGGTTTGAGTCGGCGCTGGGCTGAGAGATGCCAATGCCGTTGACTGCAAACACTCTCATCTCATAGAGTACACCTTCAATCATCTTCTTAGCCTCATATGTGGTGGACTCATAGACATCAAAGTTGAGCTTGGTCCATCTGGATGAGCCCACCTTCTTCCTCTCCATCAGATACCCTGGAGAAACAACATAACATTTTTTTTTTTTGTTCTTTGTAAAAAGAGTTCAAAAACATTGCAATGCGATAAACAGAGTGGATTCTAAACTGCTGTTTTCTCCGGGGACGGAGACATCAGATGTGAACATTAGCTGCTGTGTACGTTTCAGGACTACCTTTAATGGGAACTCCGCCGTCAAAGGCAGGAGGGTCCCATGTGATCGTGCCAGAGTCCTCGCCAACTGATGTGCATTTGACATTCTCAGGAGGGTTGGGCACATCTGGACAGGCAGGTTACAGTTGGAAATGGAAAGAGAGGAAACATCAAACGAGGGAGAAAGGAGAAAAGGCACGAATATGACACAAGTGAGTTTTTTCAGGCAGTACAGTAAGCACTGGATTCAAACCTTTTATTCTTAGCTTTGCTCTGACCCTAATTAAATGATTTGTCTTTCATAACACTGGTCATACCCACTTCCCTGTCAAATAACTCTGCAGTTCAGGTGTCACATAAGTCACTTTGTAGCAGCAAAGATTTAGCCAGTTACGACAAATCATGTATACTTTTACACGACTGCTAACAGTATAGCATGGCATAGATTTTCAAAGCATGCTGTAGTGTTGTAGATATTTTAATATGCTATATTACTATTCATTTCTCTGTGGTCTTGACTGGACTGAATGTCTTGTCTGCTTATGTAGAGCCACAGTGATGGTATAATGATTACATGGTAAATACTTTCATACTGTCCACATTCTGAGGCATTCAAAGCATGTTGTATTATTTTATGTTAAATGTGTTTTAATTTTTGTCTGAATATCTAACTCGGAGTGGAGCCTTGAAACTCACCTGAAATCCTTTACAGTTAACATCCTGTCTGCCTTTGTTTGTATCAAACTTATGCTGACATGATGACAAAGTCATTTCTAACTTTTAACTGGATTAATGCACCACAATAACCTCACTTTACAAAAATAAAAGCAGACTATGACAGATCATCTAGCTCAAGCTTGAAGGCTCTTAAAGTTTATTTCTTAATTTTTTTAATAAATGAAAAACAATGGCTGTCTTAAAAGTCTAAAAAAAAATCAAATACTCAGTACACGTACAGCATGTTTTGATACGCAAATTGTAGTAAACTGGTATTGGGATGGACCTAAAGTTCAGATGATATATGGTTTTGAAAAGGTGGCAACAACAGTGAGAATTTTTTCACCCATTTTTGGTCAATATTGTCTGATCATCTCAATTCAAGAGCAAAAAAATAGAACAGGAGCAACAAAAGGAAGGAAGATCAGAGGTGGAAAAGGCAAAAGTGAGACTGACCCACGACCCTGATAAAGAGTTCAACCTTGTCCTCTCCAGAAGGGTTAGTCACGGTGATGGAGTAGTGGCCCTCATCGTCTTTCACCGCCCCCTCAATTACAAAGCTACTTAGGGTGTTCTTGGACTCCACGCGGACCCTTCCCTCGGCCTCGGACACCACCTACCACACAGGGCGGGACAACAAACAAAAGAGATTGTTGAAGAGAGGGGTGTCGCATGACGACGGCACAGCTGCCACAGTGACAGGTGAATTCAACCTCTCTAGTTCATGTTTCACTCTTCTTTTGTGCTGTTCGGTGACTAACGGCTGGATACTCTGATTGACGCACAATGGTAGAGTGTCTGACGTGTGTCTGAGTGTGTATGAGGTGAATGGTGAGAATCCTCTCTATTCATACTCACTTCGTTTCCTTTCATCCAGCACGCAGTGGGCGCCGGCTCTCCTGTGATCTCAACGTCAAGGCGAAGTTTGTTTCCAGCCACCACGGTGATGTTGTTCTTGCTGCCGGAGCCGGTGTCCAGGTAGATTTTGGGAGGATCTTTCGTTCATTGAGCATTAGAAGATAAGATGGGGAGAGAGTGGTCATTCAGGTGAGAAGCGTAACATACAACTCGTCAAATACCGCTGCTTGGTCAGTGACCCTCCGTGTCTGATACCGACGCACCGAGGCATCCTTTAGCGTCTGTATGAGATGCACCAGGCAACTAACTCCAATGTAAACCCATCCGTCATTATTAGACGTCAGAGCAACTGACGTAGTATAAAGAGCAAGAAAGTCTGCGTAGGGTGGGAGGCGAGGAGGTATGGATCAAACAAACAGTCTTTCACCCAAGAGACCGCTGTTCGTGTCCCGTATGAAACCAAGCCAATGTTGACTTATGTAGCAGAGTTATGTAACAAACAACGTACCTATTTTAACCCAAACCACGATCTTTTCCTAAGCCTATCCAAGTAGTTTTGTTGCATAAGTAAACGTTAAAACTAAGTAAACCTACATTGGAAGTTTATTTTGAAAAGACACTATGCATGTAACAAGCGGAAAGGGACACGCCGTCCCTGACACGTCCAAAACTGACGCTAGAAGGGTACATAGTTTGAAGCGTAGGGCCACTGACCAAGCATCAAGGTATTTGACGAGTATTTGACTGAGAATATGTTGGTTTTGAGGGAAGACACCAATATGGTTATTTGGGCTTTGAAGCTTCTTGAAGATGACATTCTGCATGTGCTATTAGCCAATATGTTAACTTTAATTAGTTTATCCTCAAATCTTGTTTTGAGGTTTTTTATGTGTCGTGACCTTCAAGCGCTTCAATTCAATATTTTGTCTTTATCTTTTCAAAGTGTTTCATTTCATGAGCCGGTGAGGAGAAAGAAGTTTAAAGAGCAATATGACAGCAGCTGAAAATCTGGTGTTAAGTTGGACTTTATAACATATTGAAGTCTGAAATTGAAACAAAACACTTAAATTACCACAACATAGACTACCTTACGGGAGCACATTGGTTTGACACTGACATGTTTAAGTAAGATTTTGGTTTTCATACATTGAACTGGAAAGCTAGTTACTGTGAGCACCTTTGAGCAGCAGTACTTTTTTCCTGCACTTAAAGACACAAACATGCCTTTACTTTGAATATTGCAATATTATTATTTAAAACCTATTTTTAAAACTAACTTTTCCCTAAGCCTGGTTAGCAGGGTGAAGCAGTTTTCATACAGGTTTACAGAGTTAGAGCATTAAAGCTGTAGAGTAAAATAAATAAATAAAAGTAACCTACATCATATTGACACTAGGTGTCCTGCTTATATCCAACTTTAGATGAATACTGGACCTACAGTATATGAGCACCCTCACATAGATGTAGCATATACTACACATTTTACAAAAAAAAACACTTACCTTGTCTGGGAACATACTCAATCTTGATTTCTGAGGGGTAAAATAAAAGAATCAGTCGTATTCAAATATAATTAGCTCATCAAATGCTTACTATTGTGGTTTGCGTGTCGCTCTCACCCAGGAAGTTGAGTTTTGCAGAGAGAGAAAACGCGTAGCCATCAGGGACAAACGAATAATCTCCAGCGTCCGAAGGCTTCACGTCATCGATCATCAGCTTGTGGGTCCTGGGGACCAGATGTTACCAGATGTTACCAAGGAGACAACACTCCTTGTGACCCGCAATTATGCACAAGACTGTTGCCCTAGCAACATACTCCAGGAGGCAATATGGCAGAGTGAGAAACATACTAAATGGCTTTCACCTTGTGTGACCGCTGTTGCCTTGGCGTATCTCCTGCCATGGGCGGCTCTGATGGAGGGATTACTGAGAGAAACCCCAGACCCTAGGGGTGTGTATGATGTGCCCGAGTGTGTGTGTGTGTGTGTGTGTGTGTGTGTGTGTGTGTGTGTACAGATTGCAGCCTATCCAAAAAAATGGGTCAAATAACTCAGAAACCCCTTTGGTAATAGTTTGCCGAGCCATGTGGCAGACAGTGCTTATTGTGATAGCTATATGATTTTGTGAATCTGTGTGTGTGCGTGTGTGTGTGTGTGTGTATGTGTGTGTTTGACTGCACATGATGTTTCAGACGGTGAGCTTCAAACAACAGCAGTCGGATATAATACCTTCCGATGTGCGTCATTTTGATGCGATCACTGGGCTGGACTTCCACGCCGTCCTTGAACCATTTCCCCGTCACTTTTTCATCAGACACTTCACACTTGAAGACGGCCTGTTCAGCAGCCTTCACTGTCAGGTCAGCTATGCTCTGCAGAACCTGCAGCTCCTTATCTGAAGCAAAGACATCAACATAGATCAGTGACATACAGATATTTGTTTACGCAGACAGTTCATCCCATCCTGACCAGTGGCAGGTGGCAGTGTGTAAATGTGGGTTAGAAATGCATTGCAGTCATTTTATTACATGAAGGAATCCAGCAGGCTTTTTATTTCCTCTTTTCAACAAAAAGGAATAGTTTGACATTTTTGGGGAAATAAGATTTTTCGCTTTCTTGACGAGACTTAGATGAGATGATCGATACAACTCTATATGTCTAAATATGAGGCTGGAGACAGTGAGCTTAGCTTAGCACAAAGAGTGGAAACAGAAGGAAACAGCTAGCCTCACTCTGTAAAAAAGGTAATAAATTCTGCCCACAATCATCTTTAAAGCTCAATAATTAAACGCTCTATCTCTTGTGCTTAAAGTAATGATCTTGAAGATTGAAATAAATGTCTATAAGTCACTATCTATCGCCAGATGAGGTAACAAAGTGATGATTGAGCCTATGGCCCACTGATGAAAGCCCTTGCATTTGCAGTATTACAAACTAGGCATCTGTGGTGACGTCGCCAGGAAAAATCACAAGCAGCGCACAGTTTGTGATACGTTTTCCATCACCCAGCAGTGGTTGGTCTGCCAGAGAGGGTATAGGCAGAGCTAACGCAACAGACTCACTCTTCAACTCACTTGTGTGTTAAGAGGCGTTCTGTTTTTTCCGGTCTCTGCTAGTGTTGCAAGTAAACGGTTACTATGACCTAACAAACAAAGAGTGATGACTACAGACGATGAACGATAAACTGACTGATGTCACACAGGCGATAGTGTTTGGATCTCTGGGAAGTGAGATCCAGAAACAGACCCGCAATTATCGTTTATCGCCATAGGTGCAGCCAAAGAGAATGAAACAGACATCTTAGAGATTGTAACTTTAATCCGTACAAAAAAACAAAGTGTAAAAATGACACATTGCTGGAATATTTCTGAAATCTAGTTAGCCAGTCCGCACTTATTCTAGTCTTTGTGCTAAGCTAACCAGCTGTTGCTTCTAGCTTCATATTTACCATGCAGACATGGCAAGATACTGAATTAGCATATTGCCCAAAATTTCAAACTATTTCTTTGAAATTACTTTTATTGGAACACATTGTGGGACATGACAATAAAGAGGTGTTCATGCATCATATTGGGGTGCACCTTATTCAGGCAGTCTATGTAGCGATCTAGGTATGTTCATCTTGATCACCTGATGTACTTTCACTGTGACTGGAGCGTCCACTCAGACATTTTCTCACACTCTAAAATCAATTTAGGAGACTCGTCTGGCTTGCATTAACTACTGTATGCAGCGACAGATACAGCCTGATGTCTGAGGAGTGAGACGGGACCCAACCATCAATTTTGGGGGTGTAAAAGAAAATGAGCCTGACGAATGGTGTGATGAACCACTGATACAAGGGATTAATGATGTAATATTAATTATGACATGAGTAATGGCTAATTTATTGCTTTCCATGCTTGTCAGGATGGAAAACATCAACATGTGCTGATGTGTAAATTTTCTCTTAAGTTCCTAATTGAGCAGCCATGTCTGAAATACTTGTTAACAAACTTTAAACACCAGCTGATCACCCTTGAGTTACTGCTTCTGCTGCTGCTAGATGTATACGAGGATTGTATTGTATTGTAATAACTTTAACAGAGGAACCAGTACCTTCAACCTCCAGTTCTGCCTTTGACTCTCCACCGTTGGTGAACGCATAATACATTCCAATATCCTCCTTAGTAGCTTCATTTATGATCAAAACGTGCCTCTTCCCATCCTTTTTAAAGCGGTACTTTGAACCTGGCGTGTCTCTGTTCAGCTCTTCTCCATCTTTCATCCTTAGGAGAAAAAAACACACACACACACACATACACAGAGAGAGAGAAGGGAGGAAGAGCTGATTGACATGTCTGCAATGTTCTACATGGCTGGAGCCTTCAGGGATCACAAGGCTTTGGCACATTTTTAAAACGGTGCAGAAGGTGAACATTTCCTCAGATATAATTTGGGGTTTTAGAACGAGTTCTGAGGGAATATTAGAATAAAAAGTTATAAGAAATGTATGAGTAAGTAATTTTTCATAGGAAAATCAAGTATGTTTTCAATCATTCAACAATTGATATAATTTTGTTTGCATATGTAAAATGTGTGGAAGTATATCCCGAAATTCAAGGTTTTGAGACAGAGGGTTGTGTACTGTAACAATACACAACAAGCAAAACAGTCTTTGCACATTTGTCAGAAAACAATGTTTGCAAAAAATAAGCGAGTGGTTGGCTACTGTTATTTACATACCAGCATTTGTTTCTGTTTTCTCTATTTGTGTTCATGTTATGTAAAAGTTTGCATCACTAGAAACTAGATTCTAACGTAACACTCCAACATCACTGTAATAAACTACTGGGTGGAAGAAAACAGCTGGCAATGTCATGTGGTTACTATATATATACTGTATATTTCCTGAACTGAAAATACTACTGCGTGAGTTCTGCCAACATTTCCCATCAGAGTTTTTATTGTTATTTTATGGGACCTGCAAGCCTTTGTCTCAACTGACCAAGACTACTCATTTATAGTGGGATATTTGTAATCTGGGTAATAATCTGACCTCATAGATTATTAAATGACTCGTGCATTTCCTATTTAACTGATCTACTGGCTCACCATTTGACGCTGGCTCCTTCCTCGGACACTTCCACCTCAAACTCCACCTTCTCTCCCACCACAGTGAGAACGTCATCCAGCGGCTTGGTGATGGTGATCGGAGGCTCTGCAGACAAAATGCAGAGCTTCGAGTCAAACTATGAAACTGAGTCATTAACAAACTGGATCTACATTAAATCACCAGAGTGATACTGACCAGGAACATGAGCGGGAGATGAAAGAAGTGTGGTGGATGAACAGAGCTGGAAGGTATCAG
Organism: Sebastolobus alascanus; assembly: GCA_916701645.2. Lineage (NCBI taxonomy): Eukaryota > Metazoa > Chordata > Actinopteri > Perciformes > Sebastidae > Sebastolobus > Sebastolobus alascanus. Next base: position 3,716,393 of record CAKAOJ020000072.1, on the reverse strand, counting down.
TGTGTTTTTTGTAAAGGTCAACAGATAGCAACTAAACTCTGGCACATGCAAAGTCTTGATTTGCACTCATAGGCTGCCAAATCAAGCAGAATAATCTGGAACTTTATCTTAGAAAAATGGGATATACTGTATATTCAACATCATTGTTTATTGTGGGACTATGTTAGTATGTTATGGTTGTAGATAATTCTGTTTAATTGATGACTCCGAGCAATCTGTAATTAAAAATTAACAAAATTAGATGTTAAAGTGTTTGTTTTACATGTTTGAAGAGTTTTGATGTTCTGATGGAAATAGAACATGGATTCATTGAACATCAACATCAATCAGCGCATCAAGATGATTTTTTTTAAAAAGAAAAACATTTTTATTTTGTGATATTGATTTCAACCAATCCACACCTAGTAGCTACAGCTTTAGTTCTACACTCTTGTCTGAGTAAACATCAGCTGTAATTCAGGTATTTTTGTACTCTCCCCTCCTCTGGGGATGGGTGGTGGGTCGCATCTATATTAGTGTTCTCAATAACTCCTGAAATCCTTCTGAATGCCACCAAATACGGCCGGCCTTTAGAGGTGGAAGGTACCTCTCCTGAGGTGGTGGGAGTCACATTGTGTAACCACATGGTGTGATGCCTGATGCTCTGCTAGCCTCAGCTATTTGTCATCGTCAGCATCTAGTCGCCCCTCCGGACGTCTCACTTCTCTTCAACCTCAGCTGGAGAGCCCAGAAACTCTCTGAACCACAGAAACATGTAGCTACGATGTGACTGCGGGCCTCACAAAGGTTTCATCAAATAAGCTCCATGTCTTCAGCGTAATTTGTGGTTTCTCTGCGTAAAAAAACACATATTTTTCCCTCAGGAATACATGGAGGAGACGCAACTAGAAAAATATGAATAAACGCGGACTGCACAAATGGCCCAGCGATCAAATTTGCGCAAATAATGTGAGAGGAAAATTCTCTTAGCTTTCTGTCTGAAAACAGCCCGGTCTAACCAAATGGCGTATAAATAACACGGCACTTTGTTAAATCCTCTGTACACCCACACAGGTGTTTTGAGTTAATCTGGCTGATTAGACCTCTTCTCAGGACTGTGTCAGCGTGTATAGACTCATTGAGTGACATCTTCCTGAGTCTCCTCCTGTTAGCTTTTTTGAGCCTTTAGGGCGGGACAAATTGCATCTTTATCATTCTTATTGGAAGATGAAGATTTGTGACTTGATAAATTCCCATTAAAGCTCCGGCCCACCTTCAACCTGAGCAGAGGTCTAATCAGCCAGAACAACTGAAAACACCTACCTGGGTGTTCAGAGGCTTTAAGTCATTTTGTGTGTTATCGCTACTTTTTTTTTTTGCTTTTCGCGTGTCATGTCACACCGCAGCAATAGATGCTCGAAGCAAGTGCTCCGGAAGTCAGGTGACGTAGTATAAAGAGCAACAAAGTCCGCACAGGAAGGTGGATGGGGTGGACCTGTGGGTCAAACAAACACATGACTTTCACCCAGGAGACCGTTGTTTATGTCCTGTGTAAAACCAAAAGCCAGACGTTGACTACTTAATTTATATACGTAATTTAATTTACGTAACAGATTATTTGAACCCAAACCATGATCTTTTACTACTCATAACCAAGTAGTTTTGTTTAAATTCACAACGTTAACCACGTGTTTAAAACTTACAACCGTGCGTGCATACGTGAGAACTTGGGAATGAAAACAAGCGTTAAATGACAAGCGAAAAACTTAAAATGCATAGACACATGACACGCAAAATGTCCTTAAAAGTGGCATACTATTCATACGCCTTTCAGTGAACACTAACTTAGTTGCTACTTACCATTTATGAAAAGTGAAGCAAAGTGACGACTTAAAGTAACAAAATCATGTAACTAGTTAGCATGAATCTACATCTTTTTGCTTCTAGAGCTTTGTGAGTGGTGAATTTGATGCCATCCACTTTACCACAACATAGCAAAAGCCAAAGCTTTTGCCTAAGTACTTTATGTCCTTTTTAAAGTACTGTGACTGATAGTTTTGACTAGTTGTCATCTACTGAACTCCCCACTGGCTTCAATAATGTCAAGATGAATCAAAGACAAAAGGTACTGATGTAGATGTTTGCAAACAGCAACATGAATGATATTTTTTCTATGGACACAGAGTGTGTTTGTGTCCATAAAAATCTGTGCACACACACACGGTTTACTGTAGCTGCGTGGAGCTTACCCTTCTTTATGGCCTCTGATAATGTAAAAGCAGGATGGGCAGCAGTGAGCACACAAAGTAAAGCATGGGATTAATATAGAAGCAGTAGACCCAATTACATCTATTAAAACCTCTCATACTCACACACTAAAAACACACAGAAGAGACCATTGACTTATGCAGTAAGCACCAGAGTTAGACTGAAAACACCATCTATAATAATATAATATAATATAATATAATATAATATAATATAATATAATATAAAATAATATAATATAAAATAATATAATATAATATAATATAATATAATATAATATAGTATAAAATAATATAATATAATATAATATAATATAATATAATATAAGGGCTGTCCTCAACCAAAGAAATTTGACTAACCGTCATATGATTTTGTGGACTTATTGATTAGTTGATTTAATCGACAGATGTGTAAAACTGAGTTTCTCAACAAAGAATCACAAAACAGCCCCACTTTAAATCTTGTTTACCTGGTGTTTACCAGAGATGTGCTCATAAGTTTATAGAGAAATAAGTCATTCAGCATGAAATAAACATAAAAAAATGTCTAATCGACTAAAGAAATCTTAGTCGACTAAGACCAAAACGACCGATTAGTCAACTAATCGACTTAGAGGAGGCAGCCCTGAATATAACATAATACAATATAATATACAGTAATATAGTATAGTATAACATACTGTATTATAATATAATAAAATATGCAGTAATATAATATAATACAGTATAATATAATGCTTTTCTATTAAATCTGAGAGAAATGATAGCAGTACACTATTATTATTATTATTATTATTATTATTATTATTATTATTACTATTATTATCAACAGTACAAGAAACACTGAATACTTGTACTTAAACATTTTGGTATAAAATATAAAATGTAGATATCCTGATTATTACCACAAAATATTAATAATTCAATTGAACAGCAATCAAAGTGACCTTCAAAAACCTCCCATATCAGTCAGCCTCTGATGATTATGACAGCACATTAATATGTACAGCACGACAACAGTGACAATAGACAAAACAGAAGAATTTCACTCGCACCCATTAAAAATGAGTGAGCAGACAACAGAGAGCAGCATGCGACCGTGTGGCATAAAAGCAGTGAAATAAACAGATGACAAACAGACACGGGAAGGAAGCAGAGCTGTCAAGCCTCCCAACGCTCAAATGACAGCATTTGCTAAACCGAGCAGAAAAAAAACGTCTCCCTGCTGAAAGAAGGATTCCTCCAAAGACAGTGACTCATATACCTTTGACAAAAGCCTCCGTGAAGCACTTCTCCTCCCCGACCACGCACTCGTACGCTGCGTCATCAGACAGGTTGCACTTGTTGATAGTGAGCGTCCGCTTGTTGCCCACGCTCTCAAACACATACCTGGACGCACGGGGATGATGGGGGAAGATTATACGAGGAGGATGAAGAACAAACGAGGGGAGAGAGACAAAGAAAAAGAGAGAGAGAGAGAGAATAATGAATAACTGCTTTCAGCAAATATCAGATGCAGAGAGGCCTGAAGACGACGAGAGTGACTCACAGTTATAGACTGAAACAAAGAGTCAACACATTCTGGTAGAGGCCTTCAGAGCACAAGTATATGCTCCCACACACACACACACACACACACACACACACACACACACCAAAGAACTACCTACAGTAATGTCACAGGCTCATCATTACATGCAACTGAAGGTAGTGATGGGAAATATTCCCATGGTTACAAGTGTTCACATCATCTGACCACTCAAGGTGGCCACTGCCATTCATAGTAAGTCTAACTTGAGTAGCAGCAGATGAGACATGTGAGGCAGTAAGACATGCTCATGATATAAAATAGCATTCAATTTGAATTAAGTTTCTGTAAACAAAGGATATTTGGAGCGTCCATGTTTCAGACACATGTAGGTCTTCAGAAGAGAAAAATACTCCTCCTAATACACTATTTGTAGTTATAGGCTTCCTACGAAAAGTAATGCAGTATAATTCGTATATAACCCACGTAATCAATTCGTATGTAATCCATGTAATCGTGAGCCAGGACAGGTGACGTAGTATAAACGGCAACAAAGTCCACGTAGGGAGGAAGTTGTGGAGGATGAAGGTGTCCAAAAACACAGGACACCAAGGAAACCATTGTTCCATGTCCTGTGCGAAACCAGAAGTCAACATTGACTTATTTGTCATGAAATCATGAAAGTTCACCAGAAACTCCTTCAGCTCAGAGGGGCCTCCAGCAGCGACCAGCCCACCTGTGGGAGAGCAGCGGCTCCTACTCTGACCAGGAGCAAAGCTTTGCCTACCCGCTGGGAGCAAACACCGACACCACGCTGCTGGAGGCCCAGGCCGTATTGCTGGGCCCACTGGAGGGAAGGGAGGCACGGGAGAACCAGAACCAGGACTGAGCGGGGCAGACTGTCAGACCCTGCTGAAGTAAAATGAGAGGTTTTCTAAAGGGACTCTGGTGCTTTGAAACAGTACAGCTTTTGTCCACAGGGACTACCAAAATCAACACAAAATCAAAGTTCCTTGTAGTAGCCTTAAGACTTCCATACATATTTTACCCAAAACTTTGACTTACTTAAGTACAGAGGTTATATACAAATAACGCCACTTCCATACGTATCTAACGCAAACCCTGATCTTTTCCTAAACCTAACAAGGTAGTTTTGTTGCCTAAACAGGCTCTGCATTGCAGGAGCTTGAGCAGGCGAACTGATTGCTCATTTTGCTGGACAACGCACGGAAAAAATTACAAAATAACTTTTCATAAGATGTCATAAAACCTTTGTATGAGGATATGTTGACCAAGTCAGCATTGCACTCCTATAACATCTTTCATTTTCATCTTTCAAAACTTGTAGTTTTCAGCCCCGACCAATGCTGACTCAAGTATACTTTCTAATGACCTATATTTACGTGCAAAATTTCAAGTAAAATTGTTCACCAAATAGCAGAAGAAAGAAGAGAAATGCTACATACAATATAGGGTGCCTAAAGTTTATCCTCAGTGTGACGACACTCTCCGCCCCGTCTGCCTGTTACTTGGTTTGTGTGGCTGCTTTCCTTGCAGGTACTGGAGTTGGGCATGGCAATCAGGGTAATCAGTAACATGGAAACACCTGGGCTCTGTGTGCCAGTGCTCCTTTAAAAACAATCTTGGAGTTTCTGGTTCCCTCTCCTCCCTGAGACCCATTTGGTTTTTGGTTGATATAATAGTTTTTGTTGTTGCATCATACAACAGTGCACTTACGCACTTTTCCTCATGCACCCACCTACACTGAAGTTACTGGTTCCACATGCCACTGTTAGCTGCAGTTAGTTTAAGAAGGCTAAACAAACCACTCTGTCTTCTGTTCTTATCTTATTAAACAAACTATTGCAAAAGGACAATAGAAAAGAAAATGAATTCTATATCATTGATATTGAACAAATCTGCTTTTCTACTTCTAGATTGACATCCTGTCCATTTTCAACATTGAGTGGCAAAATACCGGAGCTCAACTGGACACATAAAGATCCATACAACATTACCATATTCACATTTATCATGTAAGCAGTTTTGGCTTTCTATTTCAACCACAGCAGTGGTTTGTTTGAAATGAAAACAAAGAATGGCTCTGACTCATTAACCTAAACCATTTTATTATTCCTTAGCTCTCGATGGTCACAGTGCACAGCCTGGAAGAACCTCCTGGGAGGCTCCGCTCATAGTAACTGTCTCCATCAAAACAGGAAGAGGACTGCCGTACTTTCAATGAACAGCATTAAGCAACTCAAAATGGCAGATGGTGGAGCCATTGAAAAAAAACAGCTGTACCCTCTTCAATAAAACAGCAAAAGAAGCCTTTGAGGGAGGAGGGGAAAGACGAGAGCTCAGCAGGCTGAAGAGACTCATTCATATCTACTGTGAGTCACAAAGTTTGTTCCTAAAGATTTTTGAATTAAAACAATCGTTGTGACTCATCTCAGTGGGTTTCCAGTCCATGTGCAATGCCAAGGTAGAAAAAGTTTCCCAAACAGTGACAAAGCTGTAGTATAATCGAGTCTAATTAGAAGCCACTAATTATGCTAGTTAGTCCAACCATTTACAAGTTGCGCTCAATGACAGTCGCTTTGGACAGTCGCTAGGTAACAGTAACAGCCCAGCACTCCATTGAACATGTTAAGTTACTAATACAGCTTTACATGAAACGCATGAATTGTATTGGAATGATGTTACCGCCTGCAATGACTTGACAAACTCATTTTAAGTGCATTTTTTCCACAATACATAACTAATCATACCTCTGAAGTGTGTTTTTGTGATCATTTTGAAGAACACAGTTTCATTTAAGTTGCACTAATCAGTATTTTTATATTAACAATGGAAAAATTTAGCTACGTACCCACAGATGATTATAAACCAACTCTGCAGGTTCTAGTCAGTACTACAGAGCGTCTTCTAGTTCATTGGTTTTACGTTCCACAACTTTACTGTTTTAGTTCAATCTCACCGCTCTCATCAACCTCATTTCCAGCAGCTGGGAGCTCTGATAATCCCGTTACCCGGCACCAAATGGCACACAGACAAAGTTAGAGACTAGCTGGTGAACATAACGGTTGTACAGTGTAGCAGATAAGAGCCAGATATTTCCTTTATGGACCAAAACCGATCTTAAAGGATAGTAAATGTTGGACTTCGGGTGGCTAGAAACACAACTTTGTATTGTCTGGATGTGTAAATTGGCAATTATTTGTTAACGCCAAAACCCGGAACGGATGCAGTGTGCAGATCTGTTATGGATAGGGCTATCACAATGTGGAACAAGCTGCCAACTATGATCACTGAAGCACCTACAGTAGCAAGGCAAGTTATAAAAAATTACTAAAATAAAAATCACAATAAAAATTACCCTGGCGGCCGACCTGAACAAACATGAGGGATTGCAGTTTGATTTTGTTTGTTTGTAGTTTTTTTTTTTTTTTTTCTCTGCAGTTTTTGTTTGTTTTTCTTCTTTTATTTTATTTTCTCTTGTTTTTATTGTGTTTTTTTTAAATGTGTTATATTCATTGCTATATGATATATGTTATGTTTTTGTTGTTGTTTTTTTAAATATTTTATATGTATTGTTATATGTTATGTTTTTGTTGTTTGTGGACACCAGGACGAGTAGCTGCTACCCTGGTGGCAGCTAATGGGGATCCAAATAAAGTAAAGTAAAGTAAAGTAACGTGTTAGCCATAAAAACTTCATAAGGTTGTCAAAGTTGTGTTTACAGCTTGTTGTGATGCCTCCAAGAGTCTCAGTCTTTTTTTTCTGGCAGCATCTACCAAGATGCCAGTGAATGGTTAACTTCCAATACATCCGCAATGAACATGGAAACCTACAGGTAACGTCAAAGACACACATCCATTTTTGTAGAATTTAAATTAAGCTACTAGTGCAGTGCCTGTTTGGGGCTTGGCCGTTCGGAACGGGCTGATTACTGAAGTGCTGCTTGCAGTATTGTTGAGAAACGCTCATCACTTGTTGACTCCAGGGAAGTGAAGAAGAGTTTGGTTGAAACATTAGTATAACCAGCATCCAGCGTCAAGAGTGAACTGCAGTCAATGAGCCGCGGCCTGTAAAGGCCTGCTACGGGCGACATGCTCGACTCTGCAGAGCCCCAAAGCCCCGCCCCCACTGCTGCATAGAGCGCTATCGCTTGTTTATTCAAATTGTATTCATATTTAACGTGCTGCATTTTGAAATTGCACCACCTTTGACACTGCACGTCCTTGGTCCCCAGCTATACACCCGCCAAGTGTGAAGTAGATCGGATGAACGGTTCTTGAGATATGCAAAGGACAGACAGACAGACAGACAGACAGAGATCCCTTGCTTTACAGTTAGATAGATAACACTTTTTGCATGGCTTCATGGAGCAGCAAGGGCCTCGATGTACTGTCAAAATCATCAGATTTTAAATAAACAGTCCTTCAACATCATGGTTCAGTACAATGTCACACTCACACAGACACATATAATGTGGTAATTTGCTCACTTGACCGATGGTTTGATTTCCTGTCCGTTTTTGAGCCATTTGACTTGAGCGTCGGGGTCAGCCACTTCCACGGTGAGCTGCATCCTCTTGCCCTTCTCCACTGAGTAGGCTGGATCCAGCTTCCTCAGGAAAGCTGACAAGAAAGTATCCAGTTAGTAGAGTTCATCCACTGCTTTTCCAGCCAAAAAATCCATAAGTGCCAACCAGCAGCCAGCATATGCTAACACACATTCCACCTGTTGTCCCTGCAATATAACTCCCCCCCGAGGCCTTTAAACGCTGCTGGTATTTACAGCCTGCTGCATTAAAGAGCTCTTGTTTCCTGCCTGCCGCCTCACTCCTAGTGCACAGTCTTTTGCCTCGTAACACCTCTCCTGTCTCTTCCCTCGCTCCTCACCGTCACTCTTCTTGGGCTCCACCTTCTTCATCTTCTTCAGCATCGACAGCATGCCCCTCAGGTCTGTGATGCCGTACTCAAAGGCGATCTTCTCATAGTCACAGGGCTTGGCCGCTCTCAAGATGTCCCACACATCCACGTCCGCTTCTTCTACCACCTTTTGTTTCCTCTCCCTGAGGAAGACAACCACATTTAAAAGATCCAAATTTAAGTTAGTAAGTATGTCTGTGGCTGATGAAGATGATCGTACCTTTTCTTGAGCAGGGCACTGAAGTCTAGATCACCAGCATCCTCACCTGCATCTCCACTGGAATTAAAAGAAAAGAGATCCGGGGGGATTATCTTGGTATGATTATAAACCTGAGCTATTTACAACACTGGTAGCAAAAAAAAAGAGCATTAGGAAATATACGTTCATTATAACACATCCCCTTTTATTCCACATTACACAGAGCTATAAATACACACATAAATTACAAGACAATTATAAACCAAACAAAGACAACACAAGCAAATACAACAGCACCCAATGGAGTTCTAATGAGTTAGTGGCTGTAGTTAAAGCATACCCTTTTTTCATCCCGTGTTCGGATAGATGCAAAAATAGGATGAGTGAGAACATAGAGCAGAGCGTTTGATGAGGACTACAAGCTACCATCATGCCCTAAATTCAAGTGACAGACAGAAATCACAATAGACGAGCACATGTAAGCAGCAGACGTGACAGAAATGAGCTATAAGCAAAATACTACTGTTCAAACAAACATTGAATATCACGGGAAACACAAGTGAATGAATGAAGTGAAGCATGGCTAAGGTGATGTTATATGGAAGTCTGAGACATATTCATCAGTGAAGTACACACTCAAGATTCAACACAAAAAAGGCACTGAATCATATGAAACTATGGCTACATAAACCCCTTCATTACCCCCTTCACATGCACATTTCCAAGTGATGAGAAGAATCCACGTGGTCTCGAGTCATCAGTCACCCTCTTGTGCTCAACAAGGTGACAAGTGCTGTGTGTGGCACACGCCAATAAATGTCTCCAGGCTCAAGTGCTTTTTGTTTTCCACTGTGATCAGTTTTCCTGGCATTGTTGAGGCTCATTGAACCCCTCGGAGAGCAAGATAAACGCCAATAAATTCACAGCCATTCCGAGTGATCATGTTCGTCCTATGGATGAACGGTTCATCCAAGGATAACATCCATCCATGTTGTCCCTGCCATCCCGTAAGCGAGTAAATTCTCCCCAGGTGATAATGCCCTTGTTTTCAGGGCACACATGATCACCAAATGGTTGGGTGAGCATGAAAACGATGTTAGCCGTGTACGGCAGCCACAGCAGTTGCAGGATGTTTGTTTAAATGCATTTTTTTCTGAATCTACACTAAAGTTCACTGATATAAAAAAGAGATTTTCCAATGCTGGTGTGTTGGACTAGAGTTCACATGAAAATGGGGATCAGGGGATTACTATAATGAGCTCTCTTTCATGGTGCGAGCATGTGCATTCAGAGCAGAGCACAACATGCTCATCGCTCGCACATCAGCTATATATATTATTAGAAACACTTCATCGAAGCTGCTGCAGCAGGAACTTGATGTGCACCATGAAAACAAAAACTGAAATGCAAACAATGTTTCCTCCAAGTGTCGGTGACAGTGAGTGATAGACACACCGTGATTCAGAAGAATTTTCATGTGTGTTAATGTAAACCTTAAGGATTCTCTATACGTCATTCAGAGCATTATAGCTGCAAACAACTATTCGCTATGTAAAGATATAGTGGAGTAAAGTCTACCTGAGCAGCGAAAGAAATCACTCTCCCTCTGTGTGTGTGTTGTAAACCGAGCATTTCTATGTTTTGTTGACATAGTCGGACCGGACGTACGTGGATGTTCGTGCATGTGAGTCCCTCCCTTTGAAACTGTTTGCCCTCCTCGTTTCTTCCCCTCCCTCCCTTTGTGTTCATGTCCCACTGACTAGTTAATCCGCTCTGTACTGCGCACTACCCTGCTAACGCCGTCCCGACCCACGGTGGGTTGGCATTATCTGTGTCGTGGTCGCGGAAGCCAGGTCGCTCTGGTGAGTATGAGCCAACCCCCATTGACACTATTAGCTCTGTCAGCACTGTTAGCGCTGTTAAGGCCTATACGCACCGAGGGAGTGACGAATAAACGACATGAAAATGTGAAATATTCGCCTGCGAATATTATACGTCTAGGGCTTTTATTGTGAAAGGTAGGAACAGAAATAGTGTATGCTGCTATTTTTTGGAGCGTAATATTTGCATTTTGTGTGAAAGTATTCATGACAAAAACAACAGCTTGAAAAAATATATTGATGTGCGAATTAATCACATGAAAAAAATTCCCCCCGATGTGTACTGTAGAGGCCTTTAGATGCTGCCATTTCAGCTCAGCCATCTACGTTTGCTTGTGACGTCAGAGGTGAGAGCCATGTGGAGGCAATCCTGGCCAGACTCTGAATTTCATTAATAGCTAGCCTAGTTAAAATGTACATGATAAAGTGATTTTCCAACATGAGAAAACGTCCTCACTCGGTCATTTGAGGCTGAAATGCTTTGACTGTTCAGACCGACTTCAGCCCTGCGTGACAAACACCAGCCCCATACTTGGCGCCCACCTTTACCCTGCTGAACCACTGTGACCTCCATACTTGTGGCTGTAATATAACCACATCCTTTTTTGCGGTTTGTGGTGTGTTTTAGCTACACGTAGCCCCCGACATGATCAGCACTTGATGTTTTCTTTATTTTTGGCATCTGTGTGTAGCGTTGTCATGACATACAGAATAAATACTGTATGTTTGCTGACATGGTTGCAAACTTTGTCCCATCAAGGCTAAACATAATATGGAAGCAAGAAACGCTGTTCCTCTCAGAATGTGATAAACTCTCATGGACTGTAGTGCCAGCACACAGTAAATATTCCACAGAATATTTTCTGTTTCCCTTTGAAGGCTTTTCAGCTGGCCAACCAGTCAGCAAAGTGACAACACAAAGAAGAAAAAATAGCCTGATATGCCCGGGGCATGTGATGGAGAGTTTGGTCTATTTCAGATATGAAACACACATTTAAAAAAAAAAAACTCCAGACATAAGGAGTGAACAGGAGTGAGTAAAGAATAGAGTCAGACAGACCACATGTATTTGCTACTGTAATACATGTTAAGTACAGATGAGGATAGGAGACAGGATTCTCCATACTCACCTATTGGAGGTTGAGCTGCATGACCTCCACACAACACAACAAGGTGTTTCTCATTCATTATCTCTCCAGCAACATATTTGAGATTTAACCAACTTTTCGCTTTTCATTTATCTCACTAACCTCCCCCCTCGCCCTCTCTCTCCTTCATATCAGCATTCTGCAAATAAGCACACTGACATCCTGTCTAAACCACAATATGATGCTGTCTTTCTGCCTGCTGTGTTTCTCATCTTACCTGCGCCTTTCTGCTCTAACGAGGGAAGGAAATTATATTTTTAAACACAGATTACAAATATGGAGACTAAAGGTGTCAGTGTGAAGGTGTCGGCTGATTTACGATCACACAGGACGCGTACAGTGTACGGGCTGAGAACAGCTGAATTTAAAAAAACTCATTAAAAAAGCAACACAGTCACAGGATACACAGATACAGAGAGGCAGAGACAGAAATAGACGGTGAGGGGAAGAGATACATGTAAAAAAAAAAAAGGAAGAAGTCCCTTCAGAGACTGTCACAGAGACGTGACGAAAAACATAAGATGCTAAACCATGAGGGACTCCAGGTGAAGCAAAACACCAAGGCGGCAGACGCACTGAGACGTGACAGAACGAGAGAGAAGGCAGACAGACTGACTTGTACAAAGTCGGCTACAACTGAGGGATAGACAGACACACAGGCAGAGACACTCGTTGAGACTGACAGATGCCCAGAGGCAGCGATCTACAGACGAGCATATGGGAGACAATGTGACGGCGGGTGACATGTTGAGTAGACCCTCGCCGACACTGACACTCACGATCGCTTAAACGACTCCAAGATGTTGTCCTGCTGCTCCTCTTGTACAGCTGAAAGCAGAGAGAAGGAGAAGGACTGGTGAGGGCCCGGCTGGGTTAATTCATTACACAGCGGGCTTGAGCAGCAAAGGAATAATGGACTGATGACCTCGCTGGGCCACTAAATGATAGCACCTAATGTGTATCACACTCACTGAGTTATTGGCTGCCAAAGCCAGTTACATAGTAATGGTGGAAACGCTGAATGGAAGATGACAATAATGAGATTGTCTGTCTCCACACATACCCTGCACGGAGACTTCGAATGTGCAGATGTCACACTTGTCTTTGGAGGTGACCTCGCAGCGGTAGCCACCTGCGTCTCCATCCACTACTTTGATGATGCTCATCTCGTAAGTGTAGATCTGACAGAGAGAGAGGGGGATGATGCGCTTGGAACACACACAGCTGAATGAACACCCGCGTAGGTAGCACACACACATGCACAGATATGCAGTACGTGCTCACGAACACACTCTCAGAATATACAGAGAACACAGTTTGACCAATATCGGTCTGCTGATAAAGCCATCGGGCCGATATTGGCTTTTATTAGTCAGCTAGTTGGTCAGTGCAGTTTGATTACATACTCATCATTCCCTCCAGTCTGTTAATTCAGAATGATTTTTAATTCTACAGGTTATTTTGACATTTTGTGAAATAGTATTTGTGTGTCCATTTGTGCATGCCTTGCACAACAATTGTATCTGTGTCACGCAAGTGGGAAATCCATTGAATGAGGAAGTTGCGATGTTTTTGGAAACCCTTGCCAGTTTTTGGACTGTTAACCTGTGCTCCAATCCCTGTTTTCTAGTAAAGACCTTTAGTTTACATCCTCTCTGTGTGTTGAGTTATGCTATTGAGTCCTCTTTCTGCTGGTACCAGTGTCCCCAATAGTAATATCCAAAAAAAACGGCAAGGGTTTCCAAAAACGTAAGCAAGGTATTGGTCCAAGAAACCGAAGAGTGATCTAAATAACACTAGGAAAAACGAGGGGTGATAACGAGGGCCAGCAGGGCTAACGAGGGACAGGTGAAAACAATCATTTGCTAATTAGCTCTGAACACAAAGTACAGCTGAGGCTGATGAGGATGTCATTAGTTTGCAGGTATTTGGTCAAAAAGTATTTCGCAAGTTAAATCTGATGAAGGTGCTAGATATTAGAGTTAGAGGATCACCAACGTCAGTAAGCTTTATCCTCTGGGGACCATGAATATCTCTACAAAACTTCCTGAAAACTATCCAATAGTTGTTGAAATACTTCAGTCTGGAGCAAAGTCGTCAAACAACTGTTAGCGTGGCTAATAATCTCTATAACAATGAATGTATAAAGGTCATATTAATGAACATACACACCTTGGTGTTCCTGTCATAGACCTCTTTGAACTGCACGTGCTTCCCAGCTTTGCTGCCCAGGTCCAGCCACTTCCCCTTCAGCCATTTCATGTTGGGCTTCCTCGTCAGGGTGGAGGAGTCAACTTTAGCCACAAACGTGACGTCCTTGCCTGCCAGGAATGAGAATGAGACACAGTAATTAATTCAAATAGATTAGCTGTCTGTACTCCAACAGGGATTTGGCACTAAGTGGGCCACTCCTTTCATTTTGGATATAATTCAGGATTTTTATGGCGGATCATCTTGCCAGACCTTTTGTTGCTGTGACACTCTCCGGCCTCTCCACGAATATGCCGCTCAGCTCGGACAGCTGGGGATCCTCCCCTGGTACGTGCTCTGTGATGGGTGGTGAATACATGAATCACAAAGGGCAAATTAAAGCTGGAAAGCAACATCCTTGGCACCACACAACAAACTGATTGTAGACGACAACAGGAGACAAGTCGACCAAGCAAACCACCAAATCAGCAGTCTTCTTAATCCCAGTGCTTTTACAGTGAAATCTATTTGCTGATCATTTGGGAAACTTAATAAGCATAATTTGAGTCTCAAACCACTAAATTCCACCCGCTGAGCTCAGGGATCTATTCCTTTTGTACGGTTATTAGCACTAAAAGTGAGCAACAGTCTTTCCGTGAGGCAGCGAGTAATTCCTTTGCTCTTACACTGCATAAACCATATGGGACCTCTGATAAATGACAGGCGACCAAGGAGGCCCCTGGAACAGACCGGCCCCAGGGAATAAAGAAACTCCTCAGATCACCTCTGAAGACATCACATTAGGGTTGACTGTCTGCAATCTTCTGCCACCCTGACAGAACATAAGCTGAGGCTGTACCCTCTTATCTTGGCGATAAAAAACAAGCTGCTCTTTTATCCGTTCACTTGTTTCTTTTGCAAGTAAATTGATGTAACCTCTGTAAGGTGTTTGCTTGTCAGTTGATACGCTTAACAGAGACGCTAACGTATTCGTTTCTCTTACCATCAGGAGGCAACTCTGCATCAGAGGGGGGGAAACAGAAAGAGAGAGCGGGGAACACGTCAGTCTGTACAGTATATCTGCGCTGCGCTGTTAAACACAAGCGTTAATTGGCCCAATGATAATCTTGACTTCAGGTGAGGAACACTCACACGTTAAATCAACGTGCTCTCACACTCCAAAAAACACATCTCTCTTTCTCTGAGTCTAATTAACAAATCACGTTATTTCTTTTACATAAAAAAAAAACGCACAACTGTTAATGAGTTTTGTCTTCAGCATTCAAGTTCAAAAATCACTTTAATTGTGCTGAAGTCAGGAGATTAACTGTACAGTACATAATCTGCATAAACTTCCTGAGTCAGACATACTGTAAGTGTTACAGGAAGAGAGGGTTTATGGAGGAGCAGCAGGTAAAGAGAAACATTGGACCACCAATCAAGTAGAGTGAGTAGGGCCCTGGCTGGACATCCATTGGACGAGAGCAGTTGCTGAGAGAATGGATCCAGGGTCACGTGTCAAATAAGGTCATGCGCCTCCATAAATTCAGAGAGCCACACCGTCGGCGCCTCTTCCTTTCTCTCTCTTCCTCTCTCTCTCTCTCTCTCTGCTTTTATGGGCTCAGTTAATTTGATCTTTTAATCAAAAGTGCCCCTGAGGACAGATCCAAGTTCAGATGTTCAGGATGATTTAAAAGGTTTCAGTTAGAATGCTAAGTGGGTGAAGCTGATCCTGGAATGGCACCCAGGGGACACTTTTGAATGTTTACACTGTTGCATGGACAGTTGTTGTGTTTGGGATGAGGGTTGCACAGTGAAATTAACTCCAGACACGGTCCTGGGCTCTGGGAAGGGACGCTTGGGATTTTGGACTGCAGGGACTAATTGACTAAGATCCTCCTGCAGATTCATAGTTTGGACAACCACGTAGCCAGAAATATTAATTTAGGTGGACCTGTGGGATATAATGTGTGCAAGAACCACAGTGAGCTAAGGGTGCATGACCCTCTGGAGAAAAATGTGGGCCGTAAAAGCCCAAATTTGGTTCCTCTGGCACATTATTCCATCCTATACACTGATCTTAATTATTGCATATTTTAATGACTTTGCCTGCCTCATTGTAAACAAGTAGTGAATTATTGTAAAGGAGAATTAGACTTCTTGTGCACTTGTGCGATACTGATACGGGGCTGATACTGACTCAAACAGCTGGATCGGGTATTGGGGACAATGGGGCCGATCTATTCAATTAAATTCTATATGTATATACTATATACATTATATACTGGAATTTTAATTCCTGTTTAGGTTTTCACCATTTTGTTGCTGCATTAAAAAGGTTTACACTTGAATTGTAATTCCTGCTAACTTCTAAGATTTTTTATTAAATTGCTGGTGTAGGATTTATTATTTTAGTAATAAATAACAATTCAGTCATTTATATCGATGTATTTACTTGTTACATTTTGTTTGACAAAGTTAAGAAAGCCTGATGTTGCCTTACACATAAAAAAATGATCCCAGTCACTTCCACACAGTGAGGCATACAGCTTATTAATTTAACAGTGATATCGGATCAGTACTCGGTATCGGCCTCAGATATCGCTATCGGTATCGGGACTGAAAAAGTTGGATCGGTGCATCCCTAGTTTTAGCTCACACAGTCTGTAAATAGCTATAAATATTTAAAAACACGCCTATTCCTGACGGATCCAAACTTTTGTAATTAAAAATCATTAGACTTTATTTATTTATTTATTTATTGATACCTTCACTGAGGATACCCCCTGTCTGTGCAATCAATGTGTTTTATCATCAATTATTTTGCTAATATTTGTCAAACACTGAAGACGGCTCTCCACTCTTTACGTGGCAGGTCACAACCTCTCAGCTGAGCGCTCACACACACACATTCATATAGACTCTATATTATAGAGCATGTGGGGGCGGGACTAATACAGACAGACGAGCATGTTTCTCTATCATCATCATGCTCACATTGTTTTGAAGCAGAGGCTAGTGGTCGTAAAATGTTAATCAAAACTATTTTATTAGAATCAAAAATTAATATAATAAAGTAATCGACCATTTGGCCGGCAGCCGGAGCTTATATGAGGCTCTGATATTATACATTTTTTATGATTATTCTCGGTGTGCCAGCTTGAGATTTAGATGGCACACCAGTGGTTGGTGGACTAGTGGCTGGGGACAATTTGTAACAACCCACATTAAAGTATACAATAACTCTTTATTTTGTATTCCCTCATAGCTTCCTAATCATTTCTAGAAATTCTCCTGGAAACAACGAGGTCATTTGGTACTAATTTTAGGGAAAATAGAGACAGAGTTTAGTTTCAGATTGTCCTCCGAAGAAGAACAACATAACATTTTTCCGTTAAAGTGAGAAAGCCCTTTAGTAACTCTTGTCCATTGGGCGAAAAAGCGGAAGTCAGGTTAAATTATTACAGCGGCAAAGTCCACATCGAGAGGAGGTTGGGGTGGATAGATGGGTCAATAAGATGTCGGATTTTAACATGGGAGACCTGTTTGTTTCCTGTTTTCCACCAGTGGTTTCTTTTTTCTTTCTTTTAATGTAACCATGACAATTCTTCGTATATGTTGAATCGCATAACCTGCCTGTTGACAAATTGCACATTGTTCAGCTTCACCTTCTATACACTGACTAAAATCATCCAATTAGAATTGATTATTTAGTGGTTTACTAGAGCTGCACCGATTAATCGAATAATCGATAAGATGTCAACTATCAAATTAATGGCCAACTATTTTGATAATCGATTAATTGGTTTGAGAAAAAAAGTAAAAATTCTCTGATTCCAGCTTCTTAAATGTGAATATTTTCTGGTTTCTTTACTCCTCTATGACAGTAAACTGAATATCTTTGAGTTGAGGACAAAACAAGACATTTGAGGACGTCACCTTGGACTTTGGGAAACACTGATCAACATTTTTCACCATTTCTAACATTTTACAGACCAAACAACTAATTGATTAATCAAGAAAATAATCAACAGATTAATAAACAATGAAAATAATCGTTAGTTGCAGTCCTATTGTTTACCAATTGAACATTGTCTGTATTTTACTCATAATTAGTCTTTCTAGGAACCTTCCTAAAGAAGTATTAGGAAACAATTAGGAATTTATGGCCCCGTAGAATAAGAGGTTATTAATATTCTATCCCAGACTGGGTATTAAAATAGTAACATATCATTCCGTCCATAGAATATACTACTATACATAGAATATATAGTAGTGTAATTTCAAAGTTATTACTTATTCAGTATATCGTCCATTTATCATCAGAGCACCGCCAGATAAAAACACACAGTCTCAAACTCCTTCAGTCTCATGTTATAATTTCCAGTGTGGTTACCAGCAGGCTTACACCGTAATATTCAGCAGTAGTATATTGTAGGACATCCACATATCACACATGCATATGATATACACCCAGCATAAGTTCAGGCAGGATATATCACTCTTCATAAACCAGACCTCATCAGTTCATTTCACATTGAAACACACATTGAAACGTTCTTTCGGATGCTTTGGTGGAAGCAATCTAACCACTTCAATCACGATGTTTTTATTGCTGTCATAGACTTCACTGTGTCTGTTATATTTGTATTTTACTTTATTGTTTCATCTGACATTTTATCTGATGTGACATGAGCTGCTTTTAAGTTGTGTCTTTGCATTGTTTTCGTCCTTTTCTTTTACGCCCCTTTATCTATTGGCTTTGATGCACTTTGTCACTTTTGTTTGCAACATGAATAAAGATATTATTGTGATCATTATTATACTCATTGTCCACAAATATTCAAGGCTATATCTCTGCAAAAAATGATCACGTTCATAAACAATAATGATTTGAGAATGAAACATCTGATCTTAAACACCAGTGATGGCCATCACCAGAGCAGTCACAACACTGTCAGACTGTAACATTCGGTAACAGATACGCATGTCCACGAACACACGGGGTGGTTGACACAAAACGAGCACAAAAACAGGAAGCACAAGCAGGCTGGAAATAGTGTGCTGTGTCTTTTCCTTACCATCCCTAGGCTCACTGTTCTCTGAATGAAGAGAAACAGTTGGTACATGGAAATTAGTTGTATGGGCAATGAAGGGTTAAAACACCGTACTGATCCGTGTGTGTGTGTGTGTGTGTGTGTGTGTGTGTGTGTGTGTGTGTGTGTGTGTGTGTGTGTGTGTGTGTGTGTGTGTGTGTGTGTGTGTGTGTGTGTGTGTGTGTGTGTGACTATGAATGAAAGAGATGTTCATCAAAGATCAGATTAAAGACAATGAGCCTATTCACTACAATAGAACTACACAACAATAGCTTCAGACAGGCTGGAACCACACACACACACACACACACACACACACACACACACACACACACACACACACACACACGCATATACACAGACAAACACACTGATGACAAAGCAAAGCGCTTACCTACAGCAGGCTGGACGTCTGTTAATGAAGAATAAGCGCAGGTTAAGCAGATGAACTGGTAATGCAGATATAATGTACTGTAAGCAGACTGAACATAAACACACAGAAGTATGACAGAATAATACTTAGTGGTGGCTCTGTGAGTTATATTGGTCATTTCAGAGACAAATCGATGTGTTTAATTTAACAGATGAGTGAAGCCACAATGAGCACACACACAAACACACACACACGCACACTTAGAAACTATTCATCCAGGACAGTGTATACCCTCCACAGCCACTGAACGTGACATAACAATGTAAAGGGGAACAGCAGCCATTTTGAACAATAATTGCCGCGTAAAACATTATAACGGTTGTGTCCGAAATCTTACTCATTCACTACTCCCCACTCATTATCCAGGGTTTTCTATGTAGAAAACTATACTGTATAGTGATGTTGTGATGCGCTGCTCTGCTCAATTTAAATATATTATTTTCACGCCACAACTCAATTTTTGTCTCAATCGCGCTGCTCTCTTTCCTCTCATCCGTCTGCCAGCATGATGGTATATACTGCTCGGTTAGTGACCATCGTTGTCCACTACTTTTCACGATGCATTGTGGGATACTTTGAGTCCACTATATACAGTAGGGTAATAGGGTAAGTAATAATTCTCACTATACATAAGGACAGCGCTACAAAACGGCGAACTCACTATATAGTCCACTAATAGTGAGTAGTGATTTCGGACACAGCCAATGACTCCCTGAAACCACTCCAAATGAAGTGGTTTTCCTGTTAAAATTGTCTATTAAAAATGTGATAATATATATAAAAGTTGCACCTTTTGTTACTGTTTTTTTGCCATGCAAAGTTACTGTTCTCTTGACATATGAGCAACCTTTGATCTTTAACCTTATTTAGAATTTTGTGGATTTTGGATATGTGTTTATTGATATTTTTATACTTGCACCTTTATTGATATTTTATATTTGCACTCTTTCCTTCTTTGCACTGCAACTGCTGTACAACAATTTCCTTCTGGATAACTAAAGTTCTGTCTTATTTTATCTTTAGACTGCTGCACTGACTGATGTTGGTTAGTATCCAATACTTGATCTTGGACCCCGAGTCAGACCGGATCCAAATTATATTCAGGTAATTGGATCGGGTAGGGCCTCATTGTATTGCCACAGTTCAGTTCATCTCCTGGCCTCAGCATTATATTATTCTATTATACTATCCTCCCTCCTAGAAGTTTAGACAATAACCTGTTAAAAGTCTGGGATTTTATGTACTCACATGGTTCAGGTAAGTTTTCCACCGGTCCATTAAATCAGGCCCAAAACTTTAGCTCTGCTAACTGCAGCTAATTTACATTTGCTAATTTAGAAACCCGCCAACACTATAATCTGCAGTGTAGCCCTTGCTTGGTAATTTAGTGGCCTTGGTCGTCTGAAGACAACAGTAACATCATAAACGTTAAATGGCCGTATTTATATAGTGCTTTAATTCAAGGCACTTTACAACTTGCATCACATTCACTCATACACACACTGATGGCAGCAAGCCACCAGGCGCTGGCCTGACAGCAGGAGCAATTCAGAGTTCACTGTCTTTGCCTAAGGACACTTTGACATGTGGCGAGAAGGAGCTGGGGGTCGAACCGCCAACCCTGTGTGTATATCCAGCCCGTTCTCACTCCCAGGGCGTCAAATACTGACACTTTGTCACGGCCGTCAGCATTTGATACGGCTGCACACGGTACCCTTTAGCGCCGATATGAGACTAGGCTTTACACTAACTACAATGTAAACCTATCCGCTGCAATAGTAAATGCACAGAGAAAGAGACACAGGGCGGGTGGGAGGGGAGGTGGATCATCCAGGAGACCGCTGTCGTGTCCCGTGTGTTAGGCTATGTTTCACTTTCACGTTACAATCAGCTGTTCGTTGGTGTTCACAACGTCCAGTTTAATTTTCACTGTAAACATAGTCATTTTAACCAACCCTGTTGTTTTTTCCTAAACCTAACGTAGTGGTTTTGTAGCCTAATCACATGCAAGTGTTTTTGTTAAATTCACATTAAGCATGACTGTGACCAAAAAGTGACGCCAGGGGGTCTGACAAAGCGTCATGTGACGAGTTGGGATGAGAACGTGTGTGTGTCACTATGAGTTAATGTCTTACGCTTCCAGGAGTAACAAGAGAACAGATCATGTTCTAGATCAGCAGGTTCTTGAAACAAAGTGGACTCAACAGAAAAAGGATTTAGGGTACAGATCAGCTGTTTAGGGCTTCACTGGCATATGATATGCAGCTATGGCAGGTTATACAAAAGGTCAGGGAGTTAAGGGCAGACTAAAGTTGTTCTTTCAGGCCAAATGTTATTTTAGCTCATTTATCTTTAGCTCTAATAGATTCTTTTGGGATATTACTGCTGGCCAGTGTTCCCCTTCAAAGACAGCGACTGAGCAAACATGAGTAGCAGTATTAGTACAACTCACTGCTCCACCTCGTCGTTGCACCTGCACACGCACATTTAATCACTCTCAGCGAGCCACTTAAAGTTTGTGCAATAATTCATCTCGAATGATAGCGACTGCACATACACACACAAAAACACGTGTACTACCTTCTTGCTCGTACCCTCTATTGCAGATGCTCCATAATATGAATTGACATTTAATCCAACAAGGTGAACTGAAACCGTACACAAATAGACTCTACACATGAATGTACAACAAAGTATGTTTTCCTCTCTCAGGGGACTCATTACTTATTACTGAATGCGTGCCACTGGCAGAGGAAATCTCCATAAACATGCATTATACACTCTGTAGCCCATAAAAACATGCAGCACACTACATGATTCTACCTGATCTGTACATACACATATATCTCACATGTCATGTAGCTACTCTGCTGTGGGCTACACCCACACACAATTATTTCACACATTTGGCTGAATGCATTACCCTCAACTATGGATTGGACTTGAAAGGTCAAGGTTTTCAGGCACACGGGGAAGTGAAATGAGCGGAGCAATCTGCCATTCTGAATCTATCTCAGACTTCTTTCTCACACATACAAAACAGTATCATCTGGCGACCCACAGCAGGTCGGGAAACACATTGACACTCGGTGACTAACCGATCATGAAGTGACCGCAGAAGGAAACATACAACGAAAAGTCCAGAGAGCAACAAATCTCTGGAAAATGTCTCACAAAACTAGCCAGTATTTCAATTCTACTGTGTGTCAGGCGTTGTGTTGACTGTAGGATTATTGGAGCTGCTGTATCGTCCTGTGTATCACTGCGTCATAATGCTTCATAATGACCGATAATTAAATAAATGCTTTACTTTTTGGCTCTGTAATTTCTTAATACTCTAATTTCAAGGATAACAGCTATGTAATTCCACAGTAATGAGACAAAGCTCTTTTAGTTTAGTTGAACTTGTTGATTTTCAGAGAAAAGATTAAGATTACATTTTCACTGATGTTGCAGAAAAAAATGTAACGTCATGATTAAAATATGTTATAGCAGATGTGTCCTCAAGACAAGGATTTAATGGGGACATATCATGCAAAACTCACTTTTTCAGTGCTTGTGCACATTTGGGTATCTGGAGTGCCTACCAACCCACAAACAGAAAACATGTGATTCAACAAGCCATTCAGATTTGGCTCCCCTTCCTATGTCACATACAGGCTCATTAGAATATATCGCCCACAGCTTGAGAACTACATTTGCAAAGGTGCATCACATTTTTCTCTCGAGCCAATCAGAGCAGACTGGGCTTTTTCAAGAGGGCAGCTTAAAGGGGCTATATGTAAGAATCAGAAATTGCTTGTTAACAGCGACACCTGTGGCCGCAATGTCAACGAAAGTCAGCGTCCTGTTGCTCGCGCTAGCGCTACATTGACATGAACGAGCACCGGTCTAAACAGTGAGGCGACACACGTCAGCTAACACATAATATCACTCTATATTTCACCTGCTTGGCAGTAATGTTAGCTGACCAGACGAAGGTCTCTCCATGGATCAATGCTGATTCTAGTGTTGCCTTTTCCTGTTCAGCCTGCGGACCACGGAGGGAACGGGGGGGGGACGATAACGTAACTCGCTGCGGAGCCCCGTCACTTCACAAGACACGGGAAACCTCTGTTGGTCTGGAGGAGCGGCAGCATTTATTTCTGCAAAAACGTCCACTGCACATTCACTAGATATTCTCAGAGCTAAACTAACTCTCTGCAGTGTGTAGTGTGCGCGCGTTCA
The DNA here is from genome assembly GCA_916701645.2 of Sebastolobus alascanus. NCBI lineage: Eukaryota > Metazoa > Chordata > Actinopteri > Perciformes > Sebastidae > Sebastolobus > Sebastolobus alascanus. The sequence goes on along the minus strand of CAKAOJ020000072.1, from coordinate 3,692,509 downwards.
CGTGGAGTTGGAGTGAGCCGAGTGGGTGAGAACGAGCGCGGTGTGCAGGCAGCAGGCAGCAGGCAGCAGGATCAGAGCTGCTGCGCCACACGCGAGCGCGCATGGGATTCCGACCCATTATGATTTATGCGCGTGAAAAGTTACAAATAGTCCCTTTAAAGAGATAAAGAGAAAAAGAATGTGTTTTTTGAACATTAAAGCATGTAAACTTGTTCTAGTAGAAACCCAAAATGCAAGTATGAACCTGGAAATGAGCATGATATGTCCCCTTTAAAGCTACAGTGGGTAGAAATGGAGCAAATATGATTAAAAAGTAAAAAGTTATTTTTATAAAACGGTCACTATATCCTGACAGTAAAAAAAAATCATGTGCCTCTGTGTCCTCCGGTGCTCCTAACGGCATCTGCAAGATTTCAGAGACCGGAGGAAAACAACCAGTCAGAGCTGATCTGGAGTCTGCCATCTCTGAGCAGCTGTCAATCACTCGCAAATTCTAATCAAACGGTCAAACTAGGCAGCGCTGATCAAATATGAATCAATATTCTGTTACTGTAATGACTTTTTCTCACCTCAAATGTTTTCAGAAACATCTTGTAGTGTACTGTTTAGCTGTAAAATGAGAAAGTTTGTGACCCGGCAGCCATGTTGAGAACAGTTGAAGAAATACCAAGCACCGCCCACCAGCCGGAGCACAGCCAATAGGAACGCTCAATGGAAACGCTCTCTCTGTAATGACCCTTGATTGGTCAAAGTCTCCCGTCACAGGCTAGATTTTTTTAAAGCCTGAAAACAGAGCCATGATGAGGAGCAGAAGTCTAGTTTTCTCTCAGAACACTTGAATTACAATATGCTGAAATGTTATTATGGAATTTTTGCCCAATGATGCCAAAAACTTTCTGCCCACTGAAGCTTTAAATTAAATCACTTTTTCACTCTTCACTTTGATGCAAACTTTGATTGAAATTTGGGTCATAAAGCACACTGAAAAGGAGGTAAATAAATAGGTGGTTAAACAGAGTCTGTCACGGCCGTGGCTCTCCCCTGTCTCTGTCAGTTTGTGTTGCCGTGGGCGTGGCTCCCTCCTGATTACAGCTCATTCGCCTCACCTGTCCAGTCTGCACACCTGCCTTCCATCTGCTCATCAACACCACAGTGTATCTACTCAGCCACTCATCGCCACATGTTTCAACTCTAGTGGTAGATCCTTGGGCTCAGGCCAGTCCTGGTGATAGATTTCCTAGTCTAATTTATCCTTGCTGTGCTTTTGTGCTCTGTCATTCATCTTTTTCTCCACCTGCCTCATCCCCACCTGCTATACCTCCAGCTCTTCATTTCCTCATCTCCACTCTCCAAAAAACCTCACTCCCTGTGTACTGTGTCTGCATTTGGGTCCTCGCTCACTGATCATAACAATGTCTCAATGTGATGAGCAACTTTCTTTTAATTGCACTTTGTTATAACTAAGTATTGGTCAAAGCCCCACAGCACCCATAAGGTTGCTAACAAGACACTTTGACAAAGGTAGCTGAAGGACAAGTATGTGCAGATTTAAGCTGAAATAGGAAAGTCAAACACACACACATATAACACACACACACACACACTCCACCCATACAGTGCATAGCCTACATATATGCATACATACATGTGACGCTTACCCATAAATTAGACACCTTCTATTTTTTGCACCCAATTCAATTAGCACCTCTGGTGCTTAAAATAAACTCATAACGCATCCTCAGTTCTAATAAAAGAATATAGAAGAAACACAGTATTGTGTGTGTGTGTGTGTGTGTGTGTGTGTGTGTGTGTGTGTGTGTGTGTGTGTGTGTGTGTAGAGTCATGCATATCCCCACACTCAGTCCCATCACCACAGAAGTTCACTGCTTCTGTGTTTGTTTCATCTTAAGTCTTACCCTCCTCCTCCTCTGTTGTCTCTGAATGAGGGGAAACACACACATTATTTTGTGGATGATGATGACAGTGAGGATGATGAGGATGACAGTGAGGATGATGATGATGATGATGATGATGATCTATAGACAGATACATCTATGGAACACACAGACAAACCAACACTGAACACAGTGTGTTTTTCTTACCCTTCTTGTCTGAAAAAAGAGAGAAAGAAGAATAATTTATTAAAAATTAAACAATCTATATCAGAAGCTTTTACTAATATATTGGTTTTGAGTGGTTATTGTAGTTTAACTGTATAATAGCTGATTACTGTATGCGTGACTCAAATAAATTGGATTTCTGGAGCGCAGCTTGTGGGCTCAGATTAGATGTCATGAAGGCACTTACCAGCAGGGGCTGCTGCAACCTCATCGCCCTTGGCTGCTGCAATTAAACAACAATTATGTAAAATAATTTGTACATCCTCATTACTTCATATCATACAACCGCAGCAGCACAGTGTTTGGATAGTCACGGCTTCCAGAGCGGAGACTCTGTAAACTGTTTAAAGAGCCGCATCTTGTGATCTGAATCCTCAGGAGACAATAACTAATAATAATTTATATCCATAACCGAGGGCACTTGTTCATCACTCTCTTTATCTACAATACTATGCATCATGTTATATATACATTCTGCTGTACAACGTGTACACAAATGCTTCCAGTTAATCCGAGGAAGCACTCAGCAGATAAACACTGCATTCTGAAAATAGAAATCAGGCACCTTTAACTTCACAAAATATACACTTTTAAATAAACAGGTTCATTTCAGTAACATACACATTCACAAGTATCCACACAGGGAAACTACATCCAGGCAACCTTGCTTTATGCACCTCTTCTTGATTTCTGTAGGGTTTGCCTCCGGCAAAAGAGAGGATATTGGATTTCAGCAGGGGAATAGTGCATGATTCAAATGAGGCTCGGTTTACAGAAACAGTGAGGCTGCTGAGATAAATATAAGTAAGTTTTTCAGAGATCATGAAGAATAATTGGGCTTAAAAAATTCTGAAAGGGGCGGCCGCAAGACAAAAATGCTTTTGATAGGATAAGTACATCAAAGTTGCAGGATCCCAGATCTAGGTTACTTTAGAAGCTCAAGGGTGTCTAATGAGATGGCAGATTAGGCATGAGTTTCTGTCTGCCAGACAAACTAAAGCACAGCTGCACAGTAATAATTCAACTTTGGCAGCATTCCCTTAAAGGATAACTTTGGCATTTTTCAATCTGGACTCCATTTCCCCATGTTTTTGTGCCTAAGTCACTAATAAGAACAACAATTTTTGAAAGTGGTCCAGTATTGAGGGAGAACACCGTAGCTAGCAGCCGCGAAACGAGCTGCGAGTGCAAGTGAAAAGAGTCAATGTAACGTTACGTTGTTTTTGCCAGGCAAAAAGTCATCAAATCTCAAGGAGAAGTCTTGTTGTGAAATTGTGAATGAAAATGGGTTCTATCGGTACCCACGAGTCTCCCCTTTACAGATATGCTCACTTCATGATAATCACATGCCGATTTGGGCAAAAACCATGCAGTTTTTTGCATGCAGTATACAGTAAATGTGTTATTTTCGCCTATTCTAAAATGGTGTATCTGAATATTTCTGCATACTGGGGTCCCTAAAGAGTCTTGGAATTACATAAATTGGGTATGACTGTAAAGCTGAGACTATTGTGGATCCCTTAGGTTCTTTAGTTTCATATGATATTTGTACCTTCACTCTAGCCCTAAAACTGAACCTACTAGAGCCTCTGAAAGACAGTAAAGTCGGTCGGGATAGAAACTTAACTACGGCTTTGAGAGCACTTTGTTTGAACTTGCCCATCACGTGAATGATGTTACTTTCAAGCTAGGACCACTGATTCGCCAAACCTGCTTTCTTCCAATAGTTACGAGTAACGAAGACGCTTAGGGGAAATGTATCGGAGTAAAAGTATATATTTTATTAGGAAATGGAGTGGAGTAAAAGACTCAAAACTCAAGTAAAGTACAGATACTCCCAAAAATTACTTGAGTACTTTAACAAAGTATTATTACTTCGTTACATTACACCACTGAAAAAAGGTTCAGTGTCACTTTTCCAGGGACGTTCTGTCGAGGCAGCAAAGCATATATTAAAGGGTCGAGCCACAGGAATGAGTGAGCACCAACAACGAGCCACAACTGCAGAGCAAGTGTCCCGTGAGCCTACTTAACAGTGGGTCTAAGATATCAAGGTCCGGCCCGGCCTTGGCACCCTGCTTGTGTTCCAGGCTGGCACACTAAGTCTGGCATACTGGTGGGGGGGCAACACTTCTATTTTGGTTACGGTTTGTTTTTCAGGCAGGAGTCTGTTAATGCATCTCTCAGCACTTCAATCCAAGAGGGGACCCTTGACGCACCAGGCACTAAAAACTTTCTTTAGGCTCCTGCTGAAGCATCGACCCCGCCCCTCTACTGTAAATCAGAAACTCGGTCACTGAATTTCAGATTACGTGGTTTTTCATGGACGTTTTACCTTGATTTCAACGTGTTTACAAGCAGGATTTGAGCTCTGGTTCGTCATCACATAGCAGACAGGGGGAGGGTTTGTTTTTTAGAAACAACCGTCACCCTGAGAGACAACTGGAGCGTTAAATAAATGTCATAAACTGGTTCTATAAAGCTTGTTTAGATGAAAAAGTCCCAATTGTGAATGTATGAATATTCAGTCAGGGCCTCATTTACTGACAGTGGAGCGGCTGCACAACGATAAAAAATCTCAAATGAGAGTTTTGGTTCGTCGGCATCGAGATTTGAGAGAAAGTTATGGCGCTACGAAACTCTGATTTGACTGTCTTCAGCCTCAGGAATGGTATATGTGGTGTGACATTTTAAACAATTTAAATTTAAAGCTGATGCAAAATCCTGCAGTCTCAAAAATTAGTGTGAGCTCTCCTAAACAATACATGAATAAAACAAATATTTTGGTCACTAAAAACTACTATAACTATAGACTAGAAAAACACCTTGAAGAGCTCGAGGAGATTAGACTTGCTAATTTCGGAGAGGTGGTAAAAAACAGCCTAATTCATATTCCACCTGACAACCTTTTTCTTTACATCCTAACTTTAAAAAAATATGATGACAAAACATCACAGACAGACAAAATAAGATATAAGATCTTTCTACTGTGCCGCGGGGTGCTGTCTCACTGCAAAGAGGCAAGGTGGTGAGATTCTCAGCAATCACTACGCATTTTCCTCCTTTACTTCCAGCAATATTTGGCCTGCAGTAAATTGAGTTTCCACAAAATATTTTTTAAACCGTCAGTGTCACTGCTACCTCCTCTGCAGATGATTACACGTGGATTTTATAGATGCTATCAGGATCATCCTTTCATATCTAATTTATAAGCTTTTCACTGCTCAGTCTTGCCTATTTTTTCCCGTTTAATTGTTTACAGTGTGAGTTTTCTCTATGTTTCACTTGTGTTTACAAAAGGATGGCAAAGGAATAAAAAGGCTAAAAGTCAAACAATAGTGAGTCAATCTTCCTCTGAACAGAGCACTCCTTCTTTGGGCCTCTGTTCTCTCATTCAGGGGCCTGAGCTAGAGGCCTCGGGTTCATAATGTTGGCCATGTTCTCTGTCTTAGTTTAGCATGTTAGCATGCTAACATTTGCTAATCAGCACTGAATATTACAGTACAGCTGTGGCTGATGGGAATGTCATTAGTTCTGCAGGAATTTGGCCATAATTGTGACCTTCTGGTGGTGCTACAGGAAAAGTCAGAGGACCACCAAAGTCATGAGGATTGATGCCCTGGTCACATGGATATCTCTACCAAATTTCATGGCAATCCATCCAATAGTTTTCAAGATATTTCACTCAGAACCACAAATGTCAACCTGCTGGTGGTTCTACAGGAAAAGTCAGGGGATCGTCAAAGTAAGTAGGATTCGTCCTCTGGGGAACAAGAATGTTGCAGACCGACTGACTGATTGCCATCCATAGAGCCACGGCGCTAGCATTATTTTAAATGGCCGGTAGGAAATGATGGACAGCTATGATCCTGGTCAAAAAAGGGCTGAACGTTTTGTTTTAAGTCTCATCAGTTCCATGCTCGACTCTCATATTTAATTTGGGCAGATAGGGCAAATCTACAGCATCTCAATTAGTGAAGGTGTGACGTTGTTCTCTACTGAAGCTCCACTCTATGATTTAGGTTGATAAGATGGGTGTATTTAAAAAAAGGTATTTTTTCCTGTAATTATCCATAAGTGACTTGTTTCTCCTTCAGCCCACTTCACAGGTCCTCTGTCCGTATCACAGGCCTGTCGGTCTGTCCTGTATCGTGGGAAAAGCTGTGAGCAAACCGTTAAGTCGCAACCAGAACAACTGTGCCCCTTCAACCCTCGGCTCTAATGCTGAAGGTAATGCACAGCTGATGAACACGCTGTCTGTGCGGATCCATCTCCGCTCTCATTACCGTCCACGCTTCATTGACGGTCCTCCCTGGCCTAGATAATTTCACTCTACAGCCGTCTGTCTCCCTGTCTTCCAGGTATCTGTTAAATGGATAATGTGTCTTGCAGTCTCCATTCCTTCTTCCTTTTCACTTAATGCAAATCCCCACTCTCAGCACTTTTTCGTCCCACCGTTTCTTTGTCCTACTTTAATCTGATTCCACTTTCTTCTAAAGAGAGGAAAAAAAGAGAGTTAAGCAAGGTGCGAGCCCAAGAGGTGGAAACTAAAACGGGGAGAGAGAAGAAGAATGAGCCGGGCCAACGGGGGTCAAGGATGGCGTGAAGCCTCACATTAAGAGTCTGAGGATTGGGTTCTTAAGTGGGGGAGATGAGACGTTTATATTTAACAAATATCATGTGAGACGCTTGTTGAAAGATAATTTTATTTACTCATTTTTCGCTGACCCTGCCACTGTTGATACTGCCTTTAAATACTCACATTACTCAATGCTCTCTGCATCGTAATTATAGACCGTTTTTATTTGCAAAAGCTTATCGCTGATATCATTTTAAACTTGAGGGCTTTAATGCCTTCAAATATGACTCCGGCCATAAACTGATTAAGATTAAGTAATAATACCATAGTTGAGACATAGGGGGGCTTTTTGTGTGTGAAATAAGTATGTGTTGGTTTTCAAAGAGCAGAGCACTAACACTGCCGGGGTTGGGGATTTGCATCTGACCACGGATACTAAAAGATGTATGTTTTCTTGAATCTTCAAGGTGCTTAAGATATAAGCATTCACTAAATGGCGTGGAATGTTATATAAGCACTGGATACCAAGGTTAGACATGTTTTATTCACAATTTTGCGCTTTAAAATGGTGTGTTCCAGTCAGATTGCTGAACCAGTCATAATTAACAAAAGTAAATGTTATTATTAAACAGGGGGCAGACATTATCATTCATTTGGAGTTGTGTTTGTGTCACCTGATGAATATAAGTTCAATATTCTCTCTCTTTTAGCTCTGTTTTTGGTCTCCACCAACTCCAGAGGGAAATATCTGTCTCTTTAGCTGCTAAATGCTCCACTATGTTCACCAGTCTGTTGTTTGCTGATGAGCAGAATAGGTTTTTAGAGCTATTTGGCTGGAGACAGCTGCCTGTAGAGGCTTAAAGCAACGTTATGAGCAGTGAGAGTGAATCAAAACAGTAAAGTTGAGGGCAAGAAAACCAAAACAATGAGCTGAAAGCCTCTACAAAACTGCGTACATTTTTGATATAGAAATATTAATAATAGCTGATCTAGGAATCTTCAACATTCACCGAGCTGTTATTGTACTTGGTACATTTGGAAAACAACACATCCTCCATTATTTATGACATTTTTGATGCTATAATGGTGTTTGACAGAATGCGGCTTTCATGAAAAGTGCATGAATCAAAGATTTCCGCTAATCAGATTCTCTAAAATCATTTCAAATTATAGTGCGTTTGTTAAGATAGTTCCAGCTGTGGCCTACCACAATAAATACCAATCACCCCAAAACCAACATATTTAAGTGTTAACTGGTCATTGCTACGCTGTCTGTCAATCACTTTCATGAGATTTTCTGTAGATGCGATTTGAGTTACGTAGTCGGTACGCTCAAGTTTTCATAGTGAGACCTACAGAACCAGACACAAAGTCTCTAAATGGATATTTATTAATGATATTTTACATGCCAGAGATTATTACAATGAGAACCAACAACCTGTATGATGTTGTTTATGGACTATTTTATCACACACTGGAAAACAAACATCAGCAACACTTTATAGTGAAAAACAAAGTGTAGATTTACATTTCTGTGCTCATCCTCTCCGCAGTCTCTCTCTCTCTCTCTCTCTCTCTCTCTCTCTTGCTCTCTCTCTCTCTTCCCGTTTTGCTTTTGAAGGGTAACCTCTGTGGAATGTGCTTCGTTAATCTCTCTTGACATTTCCCTGTCTTCCTTTGCTGCGTACGTCTCCTGCTTGTTCAGTCGGTTAAGCCAAAGGAGTCAGGCCAAGCCAAACATTAGAATCTTGAAATCTTTCTCTCTCATCGCTGAGCGAAGCCAAAAGGGCACGAATTCCTCATATGCATTTGTTTGAATGTGTACTTTTGATGCTGAGCAGCTGTGTCTTTAAGGGACGTCTAATGCTGCTGCTGAGGAATGCACCACTTAAGTGGTTTTGTTTCTACTGGAGCTTGATGTTGGAGGACTGCTGAATACATTAAGTCACTTAAGCGTGTCTACAACCGTAAGCTATGGCAGCGGCAGACGTGTTAACTGGAGAGTGGGGCCAGCGCCGTCTCCTCTCTGGCTGAGCACAACGCCAATTGGTGGTAACATATTCCTGCAGCTCATACTATGTTAATGCAGCCTGATGCCCTTTTACACAGCACCCCAGATGCACTCCTCGACACTGCAAAAGTGTGCCGTTCACAGGTGAAACTATAAGCTCATGTTACCAGCATGTGTGTGAGTGTAGCTGTAACCTATACAGTACATGCAGATCCAACAAGTAGCAGGTTGCAGGTTTAAGTTACTTCTGGGCGTGCAATCTGCTCTGGAGGCAAAATGTTTGAGTGAAACCTCAAAGTCCAGAGCCAAAGAACCACAGGACATCGTTCATAATACATCGACGTATCACTTGTGCCGTTAATATTTCCCTTAGATGCTAAAAGTTTATTTGTAAGCAGATGGCGACACAGAAAAGCAGAACGAAGGGAAGCCTCGAGGTAAATTGCAAAAAGAGTTTGTTTAAACACACAAGAAAATAAACATCTGTACATCTTACAGGTGCAGTGTGTAGGATCTGGCAGCATCTACCGGTGAGGTTGCAGTTCGCAACCAACTGAAGCTTCTCCCGTGTGTGGAGAATTACGGCGGCAGACACGAAAATGCTAATGCATCTAGAGCCAGTTGTTGTAAGAGTAGCGTAGGCCATTTGGAGAATAGCAGAATCAGTGTGTGTGTGTGTGTGTACGTGGGAAGTGAGTGGTGAAGCAAGAGATAGAGAGGCGGTGAATGTGTGTGAGCAAACAAGTGAGCTAGCTGAGTAGAGGAATTTAGTTCAGCTTTGAGAATATCATCTGTACCTGAGAATATCTTTTTTTATACATATATACATATATATAAGGTAATGAGAGTACATTGATTTTTGTATGTGATGTTTGAATGTATATAATGTATATAATTGTTTGTGATTTCTGTGTCGGACCCCAGGAAGACTAGCTGGCGTCTTTTTCAAGTACTTCAAGTAAACTGAAGCCCAATGAAAAAGAAAAGGTGTGAGAGAGGATTATTTTTAAAGGGGCACAGCACTGATGTTACACGCCAAGATCAGCGGGGTCTTACTTTGCCCATAAAAATGGTTATAAAATATCTTAGATTTCTCTAGAGCAAGCTAGTTAGTAAAAATAACCCCAATGGTGTCACCAAGGTTATCTTGCATGGCTTTAGATGCTATCGAGTTGCATTATGGGAAGTGTAGGGTCCAGCATTTTAGGAGCTTAACTCATGGATGTATTAAGAGAACTAGATACAGCGTTCGAGGCGCGGCCCTGTTCATGAGAGTTGCTCAGTGACGCATGAAGCAAAAAAAAGTTTGACTGCCGGATCATCCGACGATCTTTCGCATCCATTCGGCCCATAGTAGGCGCAGTAACGTTTCCTTTAACTCCGCCTCCCAGCTTGCGGCCCAGCCTCGGTCTGGGTTTCATTCACATGAACAGAGGAAGGGAAATAACTCTGGATTCAGCTATTAGTGCATTTTACAACTTTTAGGACGTAATGATTTAAATAAGGACTATTCAAGTGTTCATACTGTGGAAGTTGATTTACCTAAAAAAAAAAATTATCAGCCGATTTACAGACATCTCTTTCCCGATGTAAGTCTATGGGAAAAAGTATTTTTGGGCCCAATGGCATCACGTGACGGACACGGAGGTTGTAGTACCACCGTTTGGCCAGCTAAAACTTTGCTTCAAAGCCCGGTACTCTTTTTGGGGGCTTGGCTTAACTAGGGACTGCACTGGTTTTCATCTTTCTTTAATACCTCTTACGAGTCCCTGAAATTATGGAAGTGTAATACTAAATTGCCGGAATGCCCCTTTAAGCCTCACTGCCTGGGTACAAATGATTTAGCCACAAGCTGGTTAGATTTGCTGATTTTCTGTCTCCACTTTTTTGTCTCCACCTACTCAGACTGAACTCAACCAATCAGATTGCTCCTGCTTTAAGAGCAGCTCTGCTTCTGGAAGATGTTTTTAGTAACTAAGACTCCAATCCACTCCAATTTATACGCACATTTGGCAGCGCTATTCAACAGGGAATCCCTCAATGCCTTAAAAGCACCTTAATCCCACTTTAAAAGCAACTCATTTTATTATTATGCCCCATGATGACACGCGGCCAAGCTGCTGCTACTGTACTTAAACCACACCATGGTGTGACGGAGATGCGTTTTTCTACTTGCATAATATTCAAATATACATCATCGAAATGGGGAATGTCGGCAGTAGAGCATAAAGAGAAGATTAATATTCAAACAATCTATTTATAAGCCCGAGTGTGTGGATGAGTATCAGTGGTATTATTGGCACTTGGCATGGCGTCCATGCTGGGGGCTGAGCGTGACTGATGGAGTTTCATCATTTTACGATGAGGATGAAGAGCGGAGCTGTCGGCAGAATCAGGGTACACCTAAGCCTCTATCACTCAATCATTTGGCAAGTTGATTTGACAGTCTTGATGATCTGACTTATTATCATGCACTGAATAGAGTGTCACCCGCTGTAGGAGGAGGAGGAACGGGGATAAATCCAGAGGAGCGATTAAATAGTAGCTTGACATGCAGACTAGTAGTGGTTGTTGTAAAATCAACGCCAAAGGACAGACAGTCCAGTAATTCCAGTCAAATATTAAAAATAATAACCACCTGCAAGTGAAAATGTCAGAGCTGCTGACTCTCCACAGTGTACACTGTAAGAGCTCCCAGTTTTAAACACAGTGACCAGGAATGGAACGGGAGAAGTGTTTGCATATTTGGATGACCTACTTTTAGTTTTTGGCTGCTGAGCTTCAGCTAGTAAGGGGGAAATGGAATATTTTTAATATTTTTAATATTTTAAAGGATTTCTTTTCTCATGAACCTCCATGAGAACTAAAGTTAAGCTTTAGAGGATAAATATATAACACTCTCATCCAGCTGGTCTATTCGATCCTGTGTGGATTGAACTGTTTTTAGCTGACAAAAGATCTTAACAGAAATATTATTATTACATTTATTTTCAGCCTATAATTATAATTTCTTTCCAAAAAAAAATGCAAATTAGCAGGTTCATTTCAGATGACGGTGCAGTGATCATTCAGTGTGTCATCGTAGACCATTTTTGGAGGGATTTATTGGGTTGAGGAGATGAAATGTGAGGAACTGTCAGACAAGCTTGTATCATAATTGCAGTCTCTCAAATGTGACAAATGTGACTATTTCCTGCTTCTTTTACCCCTCTATGGTAGTAAACTGAGTATCTGTGGATACTTGGACTGTTGGCCGGACATAACCAGCATTTTGAAGACATTGCATAGAGCCAACGATACTTCACTTAATCCAGAATATAATCGATCGATCGATCAATTAATCAATAATAGAGTGCTGCAGGGATGACCTATTTTTGTAGGCCAACCCAAAAAGCCAATGGGATTTTTCCATTATATTTGGATTATTGCAGAAAATAAGCTCTGTGGCAAACAGACGTTTATGATACTTAGACATTTTGTTAAGCAAGATAATTTTCACAACACCACTTTTATGATTTTTGAAGCGTAAATGCAATCGCCAGAAGTAAAAAGCTAACGTTAGGCTATAAACGAACTACACCACGGTCGCATGATCTCACGTCACCACCACTAAGCTAAAGGTGGACTAGTGTTCAGCGTGATGATGCTTATAACTCTCATTTAGCCACTTGTCAGCAACCGCCTTTTTAAAGGAGCAGTGTATAGGAATTGGTGGAATCTAATAGTGAGGTTGCACATTGCAACCAACTGAAACTTCGACCGTGTGCCAAGCGTGTAGGAGAACTACGATGGCGACGCAAAAGCACTAATGGCCCTCTCTGGACGAACAAACGAAAACACAATGATTCTTATTTTCAGGTGATTATAGAAAACATACTTATTAATATTATATTATATTTCTGCCAATAGATCCCACTAGATGCTACACACTGTTCCTTTAAGACACGTAATGCTTCAAAATTCAAAAGTGGGGCATTTACTGACGTATTTTATATCGTAGAACAAAACATTAAAATGTTAACAACAGGATACTGTCCAAAAACTGATATATTAAGTGGCAGTTTTGTGTTGATTTTATTGGTGCAGGAGGGAGGCAGCCCTAAATGTATTCTGTTTCATGTTGATCTCAGAGGCATGCACTGAGCTCTGCAGAGACCTCTCTACAAAGAGAAAGGTCACTAATACTGTTTGTCCCACTGAAACAAGCTGATAACCCTGTAGAGGTGTTGACATCCCCGTGTTATTTAGCCTATGCATGCTGTAACGGTCATGCATTAAGCCTGTTGTGGCTGAGGACCGAGGAATTAGACACGCAAGCCCGTGGAGGGAATCTGAGGGACGGGACGGCCGTATATAACACTGGGTTATTTGTGATGATGATAAGAATTATGGCTTGTTTGGATTCCACCAGTGATGTCTCTCTCCCCCTCCTCGCCTCTTCCTCCTCTCTGCCACACGTGAGGAATAAGATTTATGGATGAACAAGGGAGGAGGAAGGAAAGGATTTGGTAATAGGGTTGGAAGAGGAATAAAAGGAGTGCGAAACTGAAGATTAGATTTTATGGCACTGCTGTAAACTTTCCTGACGATTTTAATGAATTGTTATTATGTGAATAAAGCAGTCTCAGCATGAGAAAACAATTGCTAAATGCAACTCTAATTTAGGGATGAGGAATCTGTGGTGTTTGGTAAACAAAGGCGGCTTTAAATACCGTATTAAGCTGTCATCCACTTCAGCTTTCCATTCATTTCCTTTTGTCTTCCAGCTCGCATCAATGCAGCCTGTGCTCCAAATAGGCCAAGGCCTCTCCCAAATCACAGAGGAAGCTTTCAGAATAAGGAATACGTTCTGGGCGTGTATCCACTGTGTTTACAGAGACTTTGTTAATGATATATCAGAGCTCAGTTCACTTTTCACACTCTGTTGTATAGGACCTCATAGCGCAGTTGCTTGACTCTGCATCTGTCTGTGATCCATCAAGCAGCGGGGGCATACCTGTGGGAACTCGATGATAGCCTCGGTATGAGGTAATGCTACACTGGACCAGTGGTGAGACTGGTTGGGGGGGTGACAGGATGTTCGTCTCTTTCTAGCCTGCAGCCAGTAGAGTGACAGGAGGTTTAACCTTCCACTGAACAACTGCTACTCTCCATAAACAAGCAGATAGACACGGAGATGCCCAGTGGGCTCGGTTTCACAAACATGTTTTAGACGGGTCTATAATGTTTCACAAAGACACTCAAACTATTAGTCAGACTTCAGAGAGACGCCGAAATTCATCTGTTGCAAACTGTCTCAACTATCTTACGTGAGACTAATTTGTTGATAGTCGTCGGCTGTTTTGGTCTTATCGACTAAGATTTCTTTAGTCGATTAATAGCCTAAGATTTCTTTAGTCGATTAGCTGTTTTTTATGCTTTTTTCATGCTGAAGGACTTTCTTTCCAAGAAATTTATCACACACATCTCCGGTAAACACAAGATTTAAAGTGGTGCTTTTGTGTGATTCTTTGTGGAGGAACCCAGTTTTACAGATCTATCGATTAAATCTACTTATCGATAAGTCAACAAAATCATATGAGTGTTAGTTACTAGTGTTACTTTGGTCGAGGACAGCCCTATAGCTACTAATTTGCCATAAATTCTGTAATAAAAAAATAAAATAAATAACCGCGTCAAACCACTCGGCTCTGTTCACTCCAGAAGAAAAGGTTTGTCTTCTGGAAGAATTCAACAGTTACAAGCACATTTTACTGGGAAGAAAAAAAAAACTTCCAGTAGTAAAAAATATCAACAGTGCAGAGTAGACGTGTAGCAGAGATGAGATAGTGTTGCTTCATGTGGCAGGACTCAGTACTTCTGCTAACAAAGAAAAATGACTGACAATGTCCTCACTGCTGTATATTTCCAACAAGTTACTGCGGCCTCTAAAAGCTTTTTCCCTTCTCATTATTGACTCCACTTTATTGTGAAAAAAAACACAAATCATGAGCCATGTTTTCCTCTTTTTTTTTTCATTTGGTGCCGCTGGTCAGCAGGTGAACTGAATTGTTTTCTTCTGGGTTTCGCGCCAGCTACGATAGAGACGTCATCAACACGCCTACTCGCTCGTTGTTAGGGTTGCAGTGCATGTGTGAAAGGGGCTATGGAAACATGGCTCTAGTTCTGAGTTAGCCTGGAGGAAGGGTGGCTAACTTTTTAGGCCTGAAACTGTCTATCTTGCATTAGATCAGTCTAAGAGAATTCAGACTTAAGGCTGAAACACTACAGACCAGTCTAAAATATGTTTGTGAAACTGGCTTCAGTCTTACTTTTGCCCTTAGTGCTTAGATTAGTCTAAAGTTAGACAGTCAAGACTGACCCAAAAAATCAGCCACCTTACTCCCAGGCTAACTCTGAGCTAAGAGTCATTATCAGTGACACCAGCAGCACCGAACCACAAAAAAAAGAGGAAAACATGGCTCATGATTTGTGGTGCTAACATGTAGTGGAGCGATTAATGAGAAGGGAAAGAACTTTTAGAGTTACAAGTTGGAAATACACAGCAGTGAGAACAACTATTTCTGTTTGTCCAAAGAAACGTCCATCTGAAGGCTGTTTGTTCTGAGCCATAGTCAAAGTGTGTCTTTGTGAATCTGGCCCCCTAATCTGCCCCGTCCTAAGAGAGGAGGGGTGGGGGGGTGGGGTGTTTGGGTAGAGATGTTGGCCTCTGGCAGTGTTACTGGTAATTAAAAATTGGGTTGTTATTTCTGCACACGCTCAGCAATGGAGCAGCGCCAGCGAACCGCCACCCTGGCACCCTGCGACTATCAGCATCAACACGTCTAATTATTGTGTAACTGGCTCGTTCCAAAGAGCCCACTGGTTCAACACACAACACGAGTCAATAATCCATAGCTGTTCGTGAGAAACAATGATCCTGCTTGGCTAACGAGGAGCTAACCAATTGAACACACACCTCCACTCCCAGAGGTGTGTTTCCCTTCGTGGATCCACAAGGCCACAGCTCCTACACGCTTGAGAACTATTCCTGTGGCTGTTTATTGGGATACGTGCTTCTTCCTGATCCCCATGGCTTCTTGAGTACCGGCGGCCTTAACCGTGGAGAGCAAGACGCCACGGGGGGGGAAGTCACATGAACTAGCTGACAGACAGGGGCAGAGGGGTGTGATGAAGTTCAAAGGAGGGGCAACCATTTGGGATGGGTGGAAACACAAGAACAAGAGGAGCCTGAGAGAAGTGGTGTTGGCAATATGATATGCGTGATGTCAGGATGCCGGATTGGCGACACATTGGTAAGAGCATATAATGAAACGTAGGGGTGGAATTACTGAGAATGAAAAGGGAAGGTGCTCTGAAGGGGAAAGATTTCAGGTCTATCAAATGCTTTCATGAATGCATGAGTGCACGTCAACACCGACGTGTGTTTCCAACGTGAACTTTTAAGGAAAACCTTTTGTTTTTAGCATAATATACTTTTGATTTTATCCGGTGGAGTTTGAAATAAGTGAAAAAAAAGATCTCTGAATTTCTATCAGCCCGTGACAGAGAATGTGACACCTCGTCTGAAATCCACAAAAAAAGGGAGTTCTAACTTTTTCCACACAATAACAGCGATATGGTGAACTTCCTGCAGACTGGCGAGGGGAGATGGATGCCAGCGGAGGAGACAGCGTAACAGAATGAGGGAGGCAATCAGGGTCAGATAGATTAGGTGTCTGAGGTGCAGAGATACGACGCAAGGTAGTTACACCTGACTTGGCAGAGGTCCCTCTAACAAATCATCCCGCTCATCTCTCCGCTTTTTATCTGCTACCTCCTCCTCCCCTCTCTCTTCTCCTCTCTTCTCCTCTCTTCTCCTCCTGCCTTCATTCCCTCCTCTCCTCATGCATGCATTCGTTTCTCAGGTTTCAGACCTGAACAGCTGATTTACGGTGCTTTGAGGTCACCGTTGACAAAGGCAGCAGGGCATATTTCAGACTGACACAAACATTACGACGTACACTACAGCCTGTATAGTTTAATGTCACATATTACGGTGTTGTATCTGTATGGTTAGGCTATGCTATGCTGCCTGAATCTCACATGGGTTGACAGGACTTGTCAATGAGGAAACAAGGTGTTGACTTTTGTTTACACAACCTATTTTTCATTTTATGATATTTTAAAACTCTAATTTTATTCATTTGAACTGTTTCATCACTTTAGGTTAACAAAAATGTAATAACTACATGTAAAAATCAGCAACAGGGGTTTGTAGCTCAAGTTTATTTTGCAACAGTTGGGTTCATTGGGTTCATACAGTCTAAGATAAGTATAAGATGTAAACACATTTTTATATTATAGTTATTACTATTTGGTCTATTTTGTTTTGTTTTTTGTTTGTTCTTTTTCTTATTCCTTTTTTTGCATTTTGTTTTTGTTTGTTATGCTTTTTCGTCTTTTTTTTGTTTGTTCTTTTTTGTTTTGTTTTTGTTCCTTTTGTTCATTTGTTATGCTTTTTTTCTGTCTCGTTTTGTCTATATTCCTGTTTCTGTCTATTCCTATGTATTGTATGTCACTACCCCTGTTTTGTGTACTGACCTTTGCACGAATAAAAAAAAAAGAAGAAAAAAAGATATAAACACAAAGAATAACTACTTGGTAGTTCTGTATAAATGTATTCACAGAAAATAAGTACAAAAAGCAATTCATTTCCTCAGTTATAACCTTATGTCAGACATGTAAGACACTGTAAGCATGCTGACTTTTGCCCCTTCACCATTCCTGCTTTCTTCAACTTAATGAACCCGGAGGACCTGAGAGGACCCCCATCCCCCACCCCCCCACCCCCCCACCACACACACAACACATTTGTCCATAAGAGCCTAAAATATCCATTATCATTACCATTAATCACTCCCTTTCCAAGGTTCTTTCCATTTTGATAACCAACATTTAATCAAACAAAACAAATACCAAGCACTAAAACCAAACACATTATATTTTTGATATTTTTTGATATTTATATATCTGACATTCACATGCTGCTTTCGTTCTTTGCATTTCTGTCCTGATTTGTTCAAAACCTTGACAGTTTGTTCCCCTAAAAGACAGACACATAGTCTGACTGTAACCTTGTCGGTGAAGAAGAAAGCAGTGTAAAGACACTGAGGGTGAGTTGATGAAGACACGAGCTTGTCACTTACTGCTGAAAGCTAAAACTCATACCACAGATTACAGAGTAACGCTCATGTTTAACAGCTTCCATTCACATGCCAACTAATGAATTGCATGTTAAGAGATACATTAAGTCAAAATAAAGCATCTTGGTACGATGTTGCTTTCTTATGAGTTGACTATAAACTAAATAAAAAATAATGATCTTATAAAAACTTTTCAGTACTTGTCCAAAATTTCAAGCATTTTATTAAGAATAGGTTCAAATTATGGGTTTAAATTTCTATTTTTACTCATCTTATCGTTTCACTGCATCGTCGGCTTCCACTTTAGTTTTTGCTCAGTGAGTTTCTGTTCTAATCGTACACAGGTTGGACCAGCTTACCTGGCGTCTGGGGCTCAGGCATGTCTGTTTATAGTGATTCCTCTGAGGGCGTCTTCCTCCCTCCTTGTCTGTGGATCTGCCTGCATTTCCTCCTTCATCCCTTTTTATCACCTCAACACTCCCCGTCAAACACACACACACATACACACACACACAAACACACACACACACCCTACCACTGTCAGTGACTACACCCCCCTCCCCACCCCCCCACCCCCCCACCCCAACAAGTGAAACAAGGAGGGGAGAGAGTGACAGAATAGCTGTCACTTGAAACCTTGGCAGGAGCTGCGGAGCTTTGAGGAGCAGAAGGAAGACACCATGAGGGGTAAAAGTGGTCCAGAGCCATAAACAAAAGTCCAGCCCTCGAGGAAACCTGCCAGCTGATTAACTCATTAGGCCCAGGAGCATTAACCAACTGACGGATGCTAATCAGCACTGACTGACGACGTGATGGAGTGATGCAGCAGCGCCTGAAACTGCTCAGATGTTTTGTGTTTAACTGACGTGTTAAATATCTTTCTAGTAGACTGCACAAGAATGATTAGGGTTGAAAGGTGGGGTCAGAGTTACTGTAGGTGTGGGGTCTGACATTTTTGGGAGCAGAGGAGGGTCTTTTATTTATCATTTTCTTGCAGGACTTGAAAGATTGAATAGATACATCAACATAGTTATGTCAAAAACATTTTGTGCCCAATGGATGAGATGTAGAGGACAGCAATCATCCCTCTGCATCAGGGTTTTATTTTATTTTCTGGTTTGAGAAACAGTAGATTTTAATAGTTAGTAGAGACTGAACATAATCTCTCTAAAGAGTCAAGCGTTTCTTCACTAGTCAACAGTCTCCTTCACTTTATCCTGCATTACAACGGCCCTAAAGTTAAATGTATCATATAGAGTTTACTGCATGTTCAAGTTAGCACACTGACACACTGACAGCTGTTGTTGCCTGTTGGGTTTGAGTTTGCCATGTTATGGTTTGAGCATATTTTTTATGCTAAATGCAGTACCTGTGAGGGTTTCTGGACAATATTTGTCATTGTTTTGTGTTGATAATTTATTTCCAATAATCAATATATAAATATATTTGCATAAAGAAGCATATTTGCCCACTCCCATGTTGATAAGAGTGTTAAATACTTGACAAATCTTCCTTTAAGGTACATTTTGAACAGATAAAAAATGTGTGATTCATTTGTGACTAATCAAGATTAATCATGGACAATCATGCGATTAATCGTGATTAAATATGCGAATATTGACAGCCCTATTAAATTAATATTAAAATATGAAGCTCAAAATCAGGGTTGAGTAGCGAAGTTTTAGTTATATGTCCCAACCAGCTATCAATAACCCTGAGGAGGGTCTTGTTTTTGTTTTTTTAAAAAGTAAAAGTAAAATGAGGTCCCCACCCCAATAACTTCCATACAGTTCCTATCTGAAGAGGATGAGAGGGAAAAATACTCTGAAACGAAAATGAGAGCAAAGCAGCAGCAGCAGCCTTGCGTTCCTATAGGCTCTGACAATCCCATTTGTTCTCAGTCGCCGTATAGCTGTCAACAGGGTGTATTTTATGGGACCGAAAGCCCTCTGCAGGGATGAGAGGAACAAGGTCAAAGACAGTAGAAGGAGGTCACTGACCTCATGAATTCCTCCCCAGCCCATCACAGACATGACTATAGACACACACATGCTCATGCTAAGAACTTGTCATATATTTCCCACGTGTGTTGTGGAATAAATAAACTGTATTTTTAATATTGTACACATGCGACTGTGGCCGTTACCCTCCTTTCTTTGATTCCAAATGTCGACCGCCAATGGGTATTATAACCATCAGTGTTAAATTATGCATTTAAGCAGCTTTTCACTTTCCATTCATCCGCCTGTCTGCAGCCGTCCCTTTTTTGAATTCTGCGCTCGTTTCCTTGCTGCCCGAATGCTGCCATAACCTTGGCTATAACAATAAACATTCTTTGAGACTTTAATTTGGGAGAGAGAAGTTAAGTCAGAAAGAGAGGCCGAGATTGAAGAACGGCTATTTAAGGCAAGTGCAACTTGAGATTCAGATGTTCAAGGAGAACAAAATACCCTGGAGGAAGATTATGGAGGGCTGTTCGAATAGGACATAAAAGGTCCTTGAGTGTGTCAGACCTACTGTATATTACAACTTTACATTACACCATTTTTAAGCTGAGTTATCTTTATTAAGTCTTTTTGATGCATTCACAGCTCATCTGTGGTGATTTATTCTTTGAATGGGTTAAAATCATGCATATATTGTGGATTTAAAGTGGATATAGGAGACTAACTATAGGTGTCCTACATGATCCAGTGATCCGCCGTAGAGGATGACACCAGAGTTATTTAACGCTTGCATTAGTTAAGCCTCGCTGAAGTACACGTTAAGCCAACTGAGGCAGGTCCTCTCCACCTTCACAGCGGCTTTCCCGTGACTGATACACACCGGTTTAGAGATGAAAGCAGCCAGTATTTTCTGTCAAAATAGTTCATTTTTAGACTAAATTAAATTCAGCATTTAAACAGATTTGTTTTTATAGATTATGGTTGTTAAAAGAAAGGAACAATTTAAATGGTGCATCAAATTTGTGCAAAAACTAAGGCAATCTTTCTCAATAAAAGCCTGATTTGGGCCAGCTCCATGCAAAAGTACAGTTTATTTATATAGCACTTTTCTAAATTAGACGCACAGTGTTTCACAATAAAAGACAAAGAAAGATATAAAACAGAGACACTAAGAAAGTAAGAATAAATGAAGTCTAAACAGGAGGGTCTCGAGTTGCTTTTTAAAGGTGTCCACAGTTCTTAAGTCCAAGAGAGTCTCAAAGCCATGACTAAAGTACAGTCTGCTTAAGTCTGGAGCTAAGAACAACCACCCTGATCATAGGACCTTAGAGACCTACTGGTGATATAAGGCTTAGGCAGATCTCTAATAATAATAATTATAATAATAATAATAACTGATATAGGCAGGTGCCAGACCATGCAGAGCTCTGGATGTGATCTTCAGTTGGATTCTGAATTAGATGTATGGGGAGCCAGTTTAAAGGGATCAAGCTAAGACGAGTGAAGAGAGAGTTACAATAATCTAGACGGGATGAAATGAAAGGATGAATAATCATCTCCATCTTAGCTTCAGACACAACAGGCCTGAGGTCAGTAATATTCCTAAACTGGAATAAAACAGGAGCAAATAAGACACTGTACATGCTCGTCAAGAGACAGAGCCTGCCTGGTCAAAAGGGACGCCCACATTTCTGAGATTAATTTAACAGCCATGACATTTTTAAAGCACTTAGGCAGCTGTGTAAAATATAGATAATTTGTTCACATCTTGAGGGTTAAAAGAGATATATAATTACATATCATCTACATAGCATTGACTGATATACTGTGAGCAAATGTATTTTGCTGTACCCTTATCTCAAGAAATTATGTTGATAGTTAATATGAAGAGAGATCTGTGGTTTGTATCGACCCGTTGACATCGATCTGATTGCTGATGATGCATAAAATGTTCATGTAAAAAATGTTAATTCAGATATTTCAGATGTGGAGTCTCTGTAGCAACTCTTATATGTGATCTTAGATGTTTAGTTGTCTCTGTGGTTGTCTCTGTGGGGTCATTACAGTAAAGTAAAATCAATAAGACAATACTGGCTCAGTTTTAATACATCTGGGAAGGATAAGCCATTTTATCAAAACAATTTCTTATTAATTCCTGTAATTAGTTGATTTGTCTGATCAGTTGTCGAAACTACAGCATGTAAAATGTATTAACAAAGACCTATACAGGCTCAGAAGAAAATGATTCTTCAACTTATTTAAACTTTAGGACGTGTTTCAAAACATGTTGTTGACTTTCCTTCTCATTTTTCATAATGCTCCATTTTTAGCAGCACACAGGCAGACGGGACATGACAGCGTCTTCCTTCAAAGTGAACGTCCTGCTGCCGTTTCATATAAATATACATGCTTTCATATTTGACTAAGAATAGTAAGGTGACACCGTTGTTTAGGGCGGTGACAGAGAGTAATGGGCTGTCCCAGTAAGGGGGATAGCTACTGTATAGGCCTGCATAGTTTCAAAGGCAGCGCCCGGGGGAATCACATGCCTCAGTCGCCATATGCTCCATGCACAGCACCCCCACCTTCACACTTTTTCATACAGACAGTAATAAGATAACAATGATTATTAGAATTACAAAAGATATCCATCCAAGTGTAATTTAATGTGTAAAATCAGAAAAAATCTTGCTTTTAATTTTTTATATTATTATTGTTGACAGAGTCTCAAGAGGAGATGAAGGTTGAACTTGTAGGAAATTGTTTTTAGAATATTTTATGTAGTTTATAGCTCTAGTAGTGTCAAACAAGAATTTTTGAACATGTGGAAAGGTGTTTTTGACCTCATCGAGGACATTCCTGTCATTGTCAAATATGTTTGATATTTTTGTCAGTGAGCCAGATTGTCATTCTCGCAAATGTCAGGTGCAACACCCTCCAACGAAGTCATTTTGCACATTAAAGGGGACATAGCAGGCTCATTTTCAGGTTCATACTTGTATTTTGGGTTTCTACCAGAACATGTTTACATGCCTTTAATGTTCAAACAACACATTATTTTTCTTGTACTGTCTGTCTGAATATACCTGTGTATTCACCCTCTGTCTGAAACGCTCCGTTTTAGCGCCTGTCTCTTTAAGACCCCCTACAGAAAAAGGCCAGTCTGCTCTGATTGTATGGCAAATATGATGCAACTTTGCAAAGGTAGTTCTCAAACAGTGGGCGATATATTCTAATGAGCCTGTATGTGACATAGGAAAGGGAGCCAAATCTGAATGGTTTGTTGAATCACATATTTTCTGATCTAGACAGCCCACAAAAAACTGACTTGGTTGTCTAATTACACAATTTGTGGGTTGGTAGACACTCCAGATACCCAAATGCACAAGCACTGAAAAAGTTTTTCATGATATTAAGTCTTGACTTCTTGATACTCTAAACTTTAAAGGATTAAAACTGGATTCAAAACTTCTTTTTCAGCACTTTGAAGCGTAAATGTTGAAGTTTAAAATGATGGATGCCTTTCACTTGTAACCACAGAGGTTTTCTTGCATGTCAGCAGAACTCCTCAGCCAGGAATAAGCATTGAGAAATAAATCACATCAATCACATTTGGCAGAAACCTGCTGCTGCTTCTCTTTTCTCTCTGGTTTGACACGTCTTAGTTTTGGGGCTCTTCTGGCCAAAACCCCAGATAAGTGGAGTCACAGACATTCTGACCCTTAGTTGACTCTTGGGCCATTAAACAGGCAGTTGGCCACTGCAAACTTTGTTAAATTACTAACTGGAGCCAGGATCCGGCGCGCGCAGGCCCAGAGAAGTAGAACACCGATCCATGAATTCTGGTCTGGAGGCGCCACATACTGGAGCCCGTTCTCACTGAACCTGTTGAGCTCAGGGAACGCTGCAAGCAAACAAGCCCTGAGTCGCTGCCATATATTATACGAGGAGAAAATACGTCTGTGCAGCCCAGAGCTGTGCATGCTCCCCATTCAGTATTTGGTGCATTCACATTGTCAAAATGGATTGTCTAGTTCAGTGCTAAAATGCGTCTTGATCTGATCACATGTAGGCAGCTCTAATACCCCAAAACCATTGGGAACATATTGGGTTCCAATTATTAATGTTTTATTCAGAGAAACTCCACAAAATAAGTGTGCATTCAAATGCACTCCTCCATTGACAAACAGCAAACCAATCAATACGTAACACGTAAACCATAGACCACCTGGAGGTCCCTGCTTACATTACAAGCTTCCCAGACACACTTGGGTACAGTAGATGTGCCTACAGGTTTTTGGAGTCAGAGGCAAGCGATCAAACAGCCGCTGCAACCCTCCTCTCTAGTTTCACAGCCAGTACTAGCCAAGTGTTTTCTCTGCTCAGTTGTGGTCACAGTTTCCCACAGATAACAAATAACATTTTGAGCAGCAAAATCAAATCTGATCACAAGAGATTCTGTTGTTACGTCCACTGACTTTCCTCTGGCTCTTTTGGAAGAGAGCCGTCTCTCTCTCATTGTGTTTTAGGTCTGTCACGGCCCTCTGAGAGCCTGAATCACCACCTGAACTTCATTTGCTGCATTTGTAACTGTTGAAACTTTGATAGTACCTCAGCGGCGCCGGAATGAGTTTTGAAGTGGGGGGGGCCAGCTTTGGATGACGTAGGCTAATACAGTGTTTCCCACAGGATTTTGAGAGACTGTGATGGATGGACCTCGGACCCTCTAGGGGGATCAGGGGTCATGCTCCGTGCACTGCGCAGCGAGAACTCTACGGCCTCGGGCAGCGGCGAGGTCCGGGCGAGGGGTTCAGTAAAACTCACGGTCAAGCCTTTCGAAGCAGACCTCGGTCGTGGTGCACCGGGCGATGTGCTCGGCGAGGGCCAACCCACCAGTTGAGAAGTGTAACAATATTTTCAGTTCATCATGAAACTGTAGCGGGCTGGATGTCAGATCACTTTGATTTCATTAGAATTAGGCCACACAATGGTTGGTTATGATTGGATAAAGATCCACACGCTGCTCCGACTGCAAAATGTGGATAAATATATAATTTTTTTACCGTGTTGCAATATAGGGGCATTTAGGGGGATACAGTGATTCACGACCTTAAAAAGAAAGTGGGACAAGGCCGTAAAGTGTGTGTGGGAGGGAATAATTGGTCGGAGTTCCTTGATTAATGAGTCTTAGTAACTTTGAGAAGGCTTTTGGGTTCTCTGCCATTTGTTTCACTTCTCCTGTTACTCCTGTTTTGGGGCTAGTTAGGGAGCTTCGTATTGTCTTTCTGTTTGATTCTGTAGACCAGAGTTTTTATTTTCTAGTTAGTGTGAGCTTTTCGTTTATTATTTTGGCCTTGGAGACACTGACGCCTTAATTGCTTCGATGCAGTATTAGTTGGTTTGTCTCTGTTCATATCATTTTCATATAAATAAATGCCATTTCAGCAGCCTTTTGTTGTTTTGGTCCCATTTTTGCAAAGGATTTCATGTTACTCCCTGTGTTCCCCTAGACACTGAGTAAAGGTCGTAACAAGGTCATTCTTGTAGCAGCAGTCCATCCAGCTGAAGACACAACATGAATATAAGATGCTGATCTTGGTCTTGATAAGTGCAACTGCAGTTTTCTGCTCTGTGTGACTCAGTATTTACTCCTTAAAAGGACTTTTAGGTAAATAAAACACAGGCTGAGGTAGAACATAGAATGCTGACTAACGAATTTAAAAACACGAGCAACCCTCTTCATCACAGGACATAAATATGCATTATTCAGCTGATAAAATGGCACTTTTAGAGGCCTTTGGAGCGAGGTGGGGGTGAGAGGATGGTTGGGGGTCTTTTCTGGTCTGTTAGCAGCCTCTGCTGGCTCTGGATGTGTCAGTGCATCCAGAATCAAGGAGTGATGGATATTCACAACACTCACCTGCTTTGGAATGTCAAGGAGAGTGAAATGGTGTGTTTAACATATTGTGTTTGGGCTGACAGATATTAAACCACATATATTACAGTAGATAATGCTCTAAATATAAAGGGATACTTGGCTGTCCAAAGACAAAAATAATATGTTAGGCCAAATAGATTAGAACACATTAGTTGTTTGGGCATTTAACAACTTAACATGCCTTTTAGGCAAATTATTCATCCTGTTAACAACCTTCTGTGCTTCAGCCAAAATAGAGCAACACTAAGCTGACATTTAGACAACCCAAAATAGAAATCAGAGCCTCTTTAATTCGCCAAGAAGAAGAAATTGCACACAAAATTGCTGCTGACACGTTACAAGACAGCAGCACACACAGACCTGGTTCATTAGTTGCATTCTGTCAACAGACAAGGGAACCACTGTAAACACCAAAATGCTAAAAATACAAATTCAAAGACTAATAGGCTACTGTTCCTGTGCAGCAGCACTGGCAATAGAAGATGAGATGACAACATTGACATGTTCGGAAAAATGACAAAAGTGAAAAATAAAGTAAGTTGACATTGAGAGGTATGCATAAACAACATGCACACAAAATAGGTCAGCACATACCTTAAATAGCTCAGGATACACAAAATAACTGTGTGGATGTGAGGTTTGGGTTGGAGTAGTGAAGCCGACTTTTAGGATAAAACACACCTTTGTTGAAACTCCAAAATTATTATGCATATCTTAAAATTCAGGTAAAGTTTTAAAGGGAAATTAATGATTAATGATACATTTTAATGATTTGCTCTACTTATTTAAATAAGCAAACGCGTATGAGTTTTTTAAAACTCTGCTTTAAAGAAAAGAAAAGAAGAGAAAAAACGATTTACATGTCATGTATTTTAGAGACTTTTGTTGTGAAAAACCACTCCGGAAGTGCTAATGTTGTTGTAGCACGCTTGACTCTTTCTTCCGGTGCCTACTTCTGTCAAAATGGCTCGTCCACTACCATTTAAAATTGCGGTTGTTTCCACTGTTTTGTTTGTCGTATGTACGAATTTTGTATGTTGTAATAACGGCAGAAGGGTAAGTGTGACATTATATTAATTTAACTCATCATTTGACTGCGGTTAAGCGGAAGCTGCACCTGTTAGCTCAGCTATGCTATTAGCATTAGCTTTGACCCGGTGAAGGCTAAGCTAACGGTATTTTCTATTTTTATTATCAGGTTGGCGATGTCATGGAAACTGAATTCAGTGGTTTCTCCGTACCTCTTGAACACTCATTTGAAATTGGTGAGAAAGTGTTATTATTAATAGTGTTTTATATCATGGTTATGGTGTGTGTAGTACGTTATTGCTAATGATGTTAAGCTAACTAAACAGCCTTGTGCTAGCAGCGCTAACGCGAGAAACCTACACACCAAACTTCATTCACAAATCTGTCAGTTCATTCTCTTCGGATGTATCGATAAGTTAATTTTAATGGTTCAACATAAGTGGAGATCTGCCAACGTGTTCTGTGTAACTCGGCATGTGCAGTAAACTGCAACAACATTTCATTTACATTATAATACATATCTATATATATATATATGTAATAGACCTTTATCACAGCAGACATTCTGACTTGTCATAGCAGGAAAACCACAGGTGAATTTGTTAACGTTAACGATGGCTCAGTTGCAGTAAGTGTCCCAATAAGCTATTCCAGTGAGCCAGCATGCACAATAACCAGGACCTCCCACGGAGCCATCATTCATGTTATTGAATACACCTGTCCTTTTCCCACTGTGACCCGTCCAAATCTCTGCTGTGAAAAAGGTCTATTCAGTTATTCATTCATGCTATCTGCTCTGTTCTTACTGTCTGTTGTCCTCCTTTGTTTCAGATGATGTAGCAAAGTTTCGAGTGCGTGGAGCACTGGTGTTGAAAGCTGGAAGGGAGCCCAGTGTCTCACTATCTCAGAGTCAGCTATCAGAGGAAGACAGAACCAAACTGAAGGTGATATATGATACAATTTAAAGGATATGAGCTGAATAGTACTGTAGTTAGTTAGTTGTGTTCAAAATAATGATTACCAAAATCACACAGAGGTGGTATGATTCCTCCTTTTTGCAACAACAAATTTAAGCTCTTTTTGGTCACATTATGCTCATGGACAGATTTTTAGCCACGGATCTACATCCTTCAAAAAAGTACGGGAAGTTATGGTCTAAGTTCCCAGGTTTTAATTGTGTTAACTGTCCCCAAATCCGTACTGAACTGGGAAAAAAGGGCATTCAAGTATACTGCTCCCTCTTCTTGGAATCATTTCCCAAATTACCTAAATCATGAATGAGAGCTTGTCTCATTGAATGTCTTTAAAGTGCTTCTAAAAGACTTGGAAGCAAGCACATCTGGCTGTAGATGTTTTGAACGCTGATGAATGTGTTTTCGATACCTTATGATTCTGTAATTTGCTGTTCGTCTTCGTTTTAAATTGTGATGCTTGTTTTATGTCTGTAATCGTGTAACTGTGCTGCTGCCTATCTTGGCCCGGACACTCTTGAAAAAGATATTTTTTTTATCTCAATGAGACTTTACACCTTGTTAAATAAAAAATAAAAGGGCTGCAGCAAATATTACACATGTTTAATGAGCACTTATAAGCAGATTAGAGACATAAAATCCTTGCTCAGAAAGCCAGAGGTCATACAAAAGGATTTGAGTGTGACCAGCAAGGTATGGTGTGAACCTGTATCTCTAACGTCTTGTTTGTTTTGAACCTCAGGAAGTGGCTGCGGTGGACGGTCTGTACAGAATCAGAGTGCCTCGTGTTTTCCTGCAGGCAGACAGACAGACAGAGCGGCTGATGGAAGGTTACCTCACAGCGTTTGTCAGAGCCGTATGTATTTCACTTATCATCACCAGGAAATAATCTTCACTAAAATACTATCTTAAAATAGCTCAATAAGTCTGTATTAGGGAACTGAGAGAGAATTAGTGCATGAATAGTTTCATCAGTGTTCGAGAAGTCTATCTGCTCTGTGTAAGATATGTGCCTAATTTATCAAATAATAGTTCTTTTAGGTCTCTACAGTAGTTTAATTTAAAGTTAGACTCTCATTTTGTGAGTGTGTTTTTTGGTTTCATATTTGGTTTACTGTATTTAAGTGTATTTTGTTTTGACTTTAAATATTTAAATATGTTGTTGTTTTTTGTTAGTTTACAAGTTTATAGTTGTCTCAGTGCCTTAATTTAAAAAGCCAGTAACTTTATTTAAAAGAGTTGAATGAAATTATTGCTTATTACAAAACAAAGTTACTTCTTTTCTGTAAAGGCAGAAGTACTTTTACCGACTGGATCTCTACATTTTTCAAGAAGTTTAGGCAAAGATTTTGCTCGAGATATACATTGTTCATAGAGGGGACATTTTTAATCGTTCTTTTGTTTATGAGCAAGAGTATGGTTGATCTGATGGTGAATATTTTTTGACTGAACCTACTAGCTTTTATGTTTTGGTTAGCCAAAGACAATAAAGTTGTATTCTATTCTATTTTACAGCCAGCCATTTTTTTTTTTTGCCTTTTTCACTGTCTTAACACTTAAATGCAAAAAAATATATAATTAATTATACTGTATATATAATATTCAATGTTTCCACTAGAATTCTTTTTCAAGCAGTGTGTAGCTGGATAACCCGAATCTCTCCACATAAATTAAGGATATATAAGAATAAAAATGAATTCAGATTTGTGTAAAATCTGAAATATCTAGCCAGAGTTAATTCAGATTAAGGGTTTTCTAAAATAAGTGTAATATTGATCTAATACATTAAACAGCATGATATCCGTCGTGTGATATAAATGTGGGTGGTACTAACTGGTTAACAGTGGTGTAACTCTATAAGGAACCTTTATTCTGCTCTGATCCTCAGTGCGCCATGGTTGAGTCCCATCTGAGCGACGTCATCTCCCTCCACACTGACGTCTCTGGGTACCTCATCGGCGTCTCCATAGTGACGTTACCCGGAGCCTGCAGGGGCACCGAGGTTGAGGATGAAGTTGATCTTGAGGTTTTCAACACCACACTGAGCGTCATGGCTCCTGTCAATGCACCGGGGTCAGTCCTTAATGATGTATTGATGTATTTTCATTTTTCTTCCTTCCAATCTCAACTGCTTGATAAAGCTTGCCTGCTTATGGTAGCACTTTGCTAGCATCCATATCTGTAGCTGTCTGTATTAGTGAAATCCTCTTGGGAAGCTTTTTCAGATGTCTTTGATTCAGTTCTATTTGCCTTGGCGTAGCAGCTTTACACCATTTCCCCATAGGTAGAGCAAGTCTCTCTGCACTGTTCTGCCTTTCAGATACACTTTCTGTTTTGGGGTTTGTTTGAATACTAATTGCCAACTTTCTTCCAGACCTGAGACGGCTCTGTTCCTTGAACGAATGGAGCTGGAGACTGAGAAGAAAGGGAAGAATCCACAAGAGCAGAAATCTTTCTTTGCTAAATATGTAAGTACTGAAAACTGCTGATAAGGCCAGCAGGCTGTGCCTAAAGATATACTCTGCCTTCAGTAATTGGGCTCTGATGATTGCAATGGCCCATATAGTTAATGGATACATGAAAATGCTTATTAAGCTCATAATTTTTTTGCTCCCATCAGACCCACCATAACTTTTTCTTTGCATGCAGCACATGTTAAAATATAGTATATAGATATTTTTTGCCAATATTTGTAGCAGGAAAGTAGGAATGTCTCCTAAAACGTCAAAATGGTTGCACATTTGTTTGTTTGTTTGTTCTTCCCCTTTTCACTTTGTGGTTTATCAGGGAAAATACCCGTTCTTCTGTGTGTGTATATCAGGGGTCTCCAACCTTTTTTTCTCTGAGAGCTAATTTGACAAAATGAAAGTGGCCGAGAGCTACTCCTAGCACCAAGTTTTACATCGCTAATAGCAGACATCATTTTTGTCTTACTTTTATGGTCCTTTAATAACGTTTTAGTCACCGCAGTCATATTACAATCCCGCCATAAGCAAAGGGCTTTTACTGTTTCGTTAGGATGTTCGCCACTAAACGAAGCCTCTGTTGCTGCGTCAGTTTGGTAAACGGAGACTGTTGTCTTTTTAATGTTGTTTTCAGCTCCTTTACCTTCTCTGTTAGTAGACTGCTACCAGCCTGTGTTGTGTCGAATACTGTTTCCCCGTCCATATGTTTCCCCCTACCTAAACCTGAACCAACCCTTATCCCTAACCCTAACCAAGGGGGCTGCTATCATTTTAACAGGAGGGAAACACTATTCGACGGGGGAACAAACTTCGACATAACACTAGAAAGTCCCATGAAAAGTTGCTGTGGTTACATCTCTTACCGACTGACACACGGTTACCGCAAATGAGACGCACACATTTGTCAGTCACGTTTGTGAAAAAAAATCTGTTACCCATTCCTCATGAAAATAGTATATTTTTTGCATTTTATTGGCCTGGCTATTTTCTGCTGTCTTTGTCAAATCTGGTTTGCACTTGCTAGTCTGCTAACATCGCCTAATGTTACGGCGTCACTGAGGTAACCAAACTTGAAAGCAGCGTCACTCGTTTAATAATACAGCTGATTGGCAAATAATCGTTTTGTGTCAGAAGGGGGCGGGATGTCTGTGTATTTGATTGGATAGAAATTTAAACAGGTTTACAGAGTGACTTTGTTATCAGATTTATGTACATATTCTTTGAACCTTTTGCGAGCCACTCAAACGGAGCTACTTTTTGGAGAGCCCTGGTGTATAGGTAACCATGGTTACCAAATGATCTTGTAGGAATACAGGCTGCATGTCGCTTATACAGATCGGGAGATCACTTTCAATTTATGCTAAAATCATTTATATATTCTCACACAGTCCTGTGGTCGGTCTGCTTTACTTTCACACAGTAAACAAACCGCACCAGAGTCCGTCTGGAACTGGCCCCAGACCCCCCTTTTTAGGTGGTCTTGGGCCCAAAAAGGGTGGACCACACCAGAGTTTGACAGCTGTCACACTAGCCCAAGCCCAGCTCTGTATTGCTGCTGCCATGCTGTCATAGTCATCCAAGATATTCCTGCCCACTAAGTTAAATTCTAAACTTTAGTAACATGAACATCTCTCTGACATTTTGAGCTGTCAGTTGGAGTCAGCTCCGTGTTTTTGAAACATTCCCACAGAGAAGCCGGGCTTGGCTCGTCTGAGCTCTGTTTTATGATCTCTGTGCTATCTTGTGTATCTTGCTGTGTTCAGTGACCTGTGTTGACTCTGTGCTGCATCCAGTGACAGTGTGTTGACTTGGTGCTGTGCTGTGTTGCAGTGGTATTTGATTCTGGGAGGTGCAATCTTCCTCATGGTCACCAATTCAGCACAGCCCCCAGCAGGGGGAGGCAGAGAGCAGAGCTGATTCCCACTGAAGTACTGTTTTCTTACTTGTGGCTTGTTCTGTCCTTCTTCCTCCTCTGTCAGTTTATCTATTTAACTTCTAAGCAACATGACTAACTGAAACCAACCCCCTTTGTTTCCCTCTTGTTCCCTCTTTTCCACTCTTTGATGTTTTTTCCAGGTTCAATGCCAAATACATTTCAGACAGACTTTTCCTTAATTCAAAAGACTTTATATGAGGAAGCCTCCATGCTAAACCATCAAGAAACCCTAAATCTTAATTGTCAGTGTGAATATGTGGAGCATGTGTTTGGTGTTGACCCTGAGGTTTTTTTTTTTTATTCTTCACACTCTCATCCACTTTTAACTTCTCTTCTGTTCAGAAAATAAATAGAAGCTAACCTGGGATGACCAATCTGGGACTGATCTCTGTGATCACAGTTTAAATTTGTTGTTTCTTAAACAAATATTGTCGTATTTACTTCCATTTCTGTTTCTTGTCCTCTCCAGTGGATGTACATCGTGCCGCTCGTTCTCTTCCTCATGATGTCTGGCGCTCAGGACCAATCAGGTGGAGGAGCCGGAGGTGGAGCAGCCAATGGAGGCGGCCGGTGATCAACACACAACAGCTTCTTCTTCTTCTTCTTCTTTTCTTTTAGGTGAACATTTCCTGAACAATAATTCTCTTGAGCAGATTTTAATTGCTGTACATAATGCTATTTAAGTAGGATAAATGTCTGTCACACACACACAACTTAAACTTGTACAGCATAGAGGAGATATTGTGCCCTGCAGATGACTGCATTTTTAATACTTATGTGAAAATAAAGTATTTATTACTTGACCTGCCTTTTTTGTACGTCCCTCAGACTCAAGAGTTTTAGACTCTTAGTTCTCAGCTGCAGGTCCTGTTTTACTCTTAGGCTCAAATTTAGTTGTAACACCAAAACAGTAGGCAAGGCAAGGCAAATTTATTTATATAGCACATTTCATACCCAAAGTGCTTTACAGATTAGACTAGATTACACAAGAAACGAATGATGAAAGCACACAGAAGAAGATTCTGAAGAAGTTTATTCTGTAATATAAAACTCTAAATGAAATATACATACAATAGGCAGCATTAGTAGTCGGAAAAAGGTCTGATAGTGAAGGAAAAACAATATTTATGAGACGCCTACTTATGTAAATAGTGATTAATCATAAGTTGTTAGATGATAATATTCCCATGAATGAAACAAAATAAAGTCACATGAATGTGTTGGCAGTGTTTATCTTTATCTCAGGAGACACACATTTCATTGCTGTTAACAGGTAAATAATGAGAGCACATGTTTAAAGAGGTGGCCCAACTCAAGGAAGTCTGTGATACAAACAAAATAAATATCTAATTTATCTAATTCCAGTAAACAATGGCCCGTTCCTGACTGGTTTCCCTCACTGAACCACTTCTGTGTCAGTTTGCCACATTTGAGCTGGAAAGCCTCCCCTCGGCTGTTTGATCCTTTCTAATACAGCCGGGGGTTTAGCCCGTTGGGATAAGAGCAGCTGCTGCTGTCCCCCAACAAGTGTCAACTGTTGTGGTAGTAAATACTGTTTATATAAACCACATACACAGAAATATTTTCCTAATAGTCCTCCAAATGCTTCATGCATGTTTATATAGACTGTTTCTAGCTTCCTGTTGTCTCTCATCCCTCCTTTATTCCGCATCCTCTGATGTATTCCAGACCTTAACATTTTCATTAATCTCTCAAGAATTTTTCAAATAGGTTTGCTCACAGAATCAGACCAGAATGTTTACTTGATTTATACATGAATTATTTAAATGTGTTTTATTTGATTTTGTATTTTAAAATGCATATCTAAACATAGAAAATACAAAACATTTCAAACAGAATCATAAAAACACAGTGGACTACTAGATCACAGTCTGAGTGGGAAGTCTGTTTCTGATTTACTTTTTTTTTTGTTGCATGTTATTTTATTTCTATTTCAAGCCAGGAGCCACTCAGGACCACGCCATCTGTTATTCCATCACTGTCGTTTAGATGTTTATTCTGCACAGTAAAAGCACCGTCTTTAACACAGAAAAGAACAAATGCAAGTAAAATCTTTGTAAACCAAAGAATTATTTGTACTTTAACGAAAAGAATAGAGAATAGCATTGAGCCTCATACCTTTAAGACGGGAGCTGATGTTTTTACTTTGAAGATTTTAATGCAAGGTCATAAGGGCAAACATTAAATCCTACAAAAGCAAGCTACTTGTACCAGACAGTCCAGTCCAAACCAAAGGGCGACCTCCAGTCTGCCAGGGATCCTGACATTTGTGGTGAGCCAATGTGAACATCTTTGTCTCCGCTCCATTTGCTCCATCCTCCTGCCACCTATCTGTGTATTTATAATCATGAGTCGGGACGAGAGATCACCGATTCAAAACAGCTTTAGAAATAGAATGTCCCAAAATCCCTGTGTCAACATCGCCTATCCTCTTCCTCACGTCAGTCAGTCAGTCTGGCTGTTTTTAGTCCCCGTGTCAAACTGTGAGGAATATCCTCTTATTTTAGGAGGCTCAGCACTGAGCTTCAACACTTCAGTGCCCTCTGGCCCCGTCCAATCGCCAGCCGGGCCTTTCTCAGAACGACCCGCCGTCCAGCTCTGTGGCTGCTCTTCAATGTTCTCCTCTTGCTGTACAACATGAGAAATAAGGTGATAACAACAGCTGAGGGAAACAGGAGAGTTAGAACGAAGCGAGCCGGACGACAAAAGTCATCAGTTTGTAAAGAGATCTGCGTCTGTCAGGTGGGGGTGGGTGTGGGGGGGGCAGAGGTTAGACCGAGAGAGAAGCTGTATGTTTTCATGTGATATCATCAGAGTAACATGTTTTGAAAGGTTTCCTCCCAAACGGTCTTCTTCAAAACTCAACAAGCTCAGCTATTCTCCTTTCAGCAGAAACCCTAATGAATCATGGGAGGCCTATCAGCAGGGACGGTGATGTATGTCCATCTACCAGGAAGCTGGGGGACATGAGACACATGATTGTGGTGATCTTTAGGAATGGAATCGTGTTATTGCAGTTACACTGAGGCCACACAGACAGTAAACACATGTTGCTTTCAACAAGTGTACAACAGACGACAGGCTAAAAGTATCATACACCTAAACATAACAACGTTATATCCAAGTAAAATGGACCTAATGACAAATTATAGTATTAGAATGACAATGCAGTAGGATTTAAAAAGCTGCATGTTACAATTATAAGGTGCTGGAGGTAAAGACTAAAAGACTCAGTTGGGTTTTTGTACGGAAAAGACTGTTTTTCAGCTTTTTTTTTAAATGTTATGAGGAATCTCTCCACAGCTTCTCCTTGTGCTTGAACGCTTTGGCCTTCAAAAACCATGATGAATTTCTTTTTGACATGTCTGTTGTACCGAAGAGAGTGCAAACCGTGCTATCTATCTATCCAGGCTTATTGACTCTATTTCGATACATCTTTGCCAGAAGCAAGTTTTGAGTCATTTACACATCGATTGAAGTTGTGTATTTGGGAGATGCTCCGCCCGAAGTCTTCCCGAACGGTCGAACAACGTCTGACCGCTCCCCACACCTTTCTGACGTCAGAATTGGGGGACTGACAATCGACGGTGCACCCACTTCAAGCAGTGACTGGCCAGCTGCGCGAAGGTGAGAAAGTTGGTTTGATCTTCTCTCTCTAGCTCTCTTTTTTTCTTATTCTTTACACAGATATTTCTGTCACTTTGAACAATCGAGTGCAACATTATGAATGCCTTCAAGGAAATATAGTCCCCTGGGCACTTTGCCGCTGCTCTGGTGTGTTTTTGCCGCAAGTCGAATATTCTGTCTCCTTTAGGCTCGGTTCTGGTGTCTACCAACTCTTGAGGAAGTCATCTGCCTCATTGGCCACTAAATGTTCCACTTTCTTCATCAGTCTGCAGAGATGGGTGTTGATTCTCAGTGGAATTCACTGTTGAATTTAAAATATTATTCAGTTTGGCTTGACGTCATTGTGCAACCTTGGCTTAATCACTGTAATGAAATTAGATTGTGGTTAAAGTAACTGGTAGCCTGTTCATACCAGCAGCATTTTTATTTATTTATTCATTCATTCATTCATTCATTCATTCATTCATTCATTCATTCATTCATTCATTCATTATTCATTTGAACCTTTAGTTACTCAGTCAATTAAGAACAAATTCTTATTTACAATGGCGGCCTGGTAAAAGACGAATCCTAAAAGAAAAGAAATTATCGGCTAGGTAGGCTAGGTTTTTTTCCTCCTCTCACAAAGCAGATAAAACTACTTGTCTCTCCTTCCTGTCGTTGCATCCTTGGCTTTACTCTAGAAAACGAACATCAAATGATGCTTTGCTCTTCACTCCAACTACACACCATTTAAATTGTCTTTAGAGCACACTTCCTGTTGTGTCATGAAGGAATGCAGAAAATACAAACTAAAATGCAGAGGCCAGTAGAGGCTGTAAATCATTTCAAATGGTATGTGAATCATTTGAAATAATTGAAATACTATGTAAACCTGTAACTAGGTAATTGACAAGATAGTGCTCTCGTGGTTTTAACAACATGGAGAGAGGATACTAGGTAAATGATAATACAGAGAAATATTGCAGAAGAAAGCATGATGGCAGACGGTGGAAAGGGCTGAGGGGAGGTTACATACATGAAACAGGCTGCCGCTTGCATAGCAGCAGTTACTCATAAATCTCACGGCTCTCTGTCGCCTGGAGACCACCAATGTCAACAAGACACCATGTGACAGGCAGGACACCCCCCCCTCTCATGACATGTTGTGATTTAGGAGCAGTTACAAGGTTTATGTTGCACTAAAGCTGGGGGGGCCTGTTGATGTTGGCCTGTCGTTGTCACGCTGTAAATCTAGACACTTTAACCATGCATGCTTTATCAACGATGCTCTATGACTAAAATATTATGTCATTTGCTTTATCACATGCTCCAAATGACGAATTCTGCTTCTCATAGCTGCTGTGGCTTTATTAGAAGAGGAACGATCAGTGGTGGAAAGTAACTAAGTACATTTACTTAAGTATAATGTCGAGGTGCTCGTACTTTACTTTATTATCTCCATTTTCTGTTTCTACTTCTACTCCACTACAGTTCAGAAGGAAACAAATGCATATTTTACTCCACTACATTTATTTCGCAGCTAGTTACATTTCAGATTAATATTTTACATAAAACATATATGATAAGCCTCTATAATAAAACACATTGTTAAAGATTAAATCAGTGGTTCCCAACATTTTTGACCCCTTACAAGAAAGCAATGTCACGTTTCAGATGTCTATGAGTTGTTAAAAGTTCCACCTAAGAGACATTTCCCTCTCAGATTTATATGGTGACCATTTGGAGGGGCCCGACCCCTAGGTTGGGAACTACTGGACTAAACTAACTGTATATAAAGTAGTTAAAACTAGCTCCACCTTGAGCAGCTACAACAGGATGCTGCTGATGCAATCTATATTATGTAATATATAATAATATCTCCATCTCAGGGGCCAAGAGTACTCCTACTTTTTTTTTTTTTTAATCAAGCTTTTTATTGTTACCTTAAGAAAAATGACAACAACCTAAACCATAACAAATCAAGTACTATGTACATATGGTAACAGATAGTAACTGTAAATTGAAAAACAAAGTATTCAAAAACGAGGGAGAAGAAAAATGATAATAAAAAATAAATAAGAAATATATAAAAAAATATAATATATAAAAACTATTACAATAATTATAATAATAATAATAATAATAATAATAATAATAAAGAAATATAAATGAATAAATAAAAATAAATTCACACACCAGATTCCCAGCACCTACTTATATCTCTGTGGTCCCGCCCCTAAAGAATCTGAATTCTTCCACCTCTGCATTATCCACAATAAGTAAATTAACAGCAGTTGTTTCGGAGACTTGAGTGAAATTAACACACAGTGTTCATACTGAGAGCCGCTGAACACACGAGGAGGAGGTGAGAAGGAGGAAGCACCTGCTACGTCAATCAAAGCAGAGAAACCTACAAGGAGAAGTCCCTGAAAAGCATCCCAGCAGGCCTCCACACATTACAGCCTCACACTTATTGTATCCCCCGCGCCCAATCATGCCATACATGTCACCATAGCACCACCATGTTAACGTGTAATGAAGTAACATGATGATAGGGCATTTAATGGGGGGGGCGGGGGGGGGGGTAATGTACACTGGGATATAACATAGTGATCGTTGACTGTATAATGTTATGCATAGCGCCCTTAAACACAGCCAGGGGTCAGGGTACTATTTAAACCCTCTCACTGACAGCGAGTAAGCAGCAGGTGTTGAAATTTGTTTTCATGCCTCACACAGAGCATATCTGGTATTATCGGAGCCGGCGTTAAGCGGGTAGTTACACTTCATTAAAATTCTTCTTCTGATAGCAGCGAGACTCTCATCTCATGACAGGGAGTTATTTCCTATTAACTTGTATCAATTAAGGCGAAACCCTCCAAATATTATCTGATCTTTATTGCTTTTCATTTGGTGAACATGTATTACTGACTGTGGTTGCTAATAACAAGGGACACCAGACTATTCTCATTCCCAGGGCGTCAAATACCGATGCTTTGTCACAGCCATTGGTATTCAATACCACCGCACAAGGCACCATTTAGCGGCAGTATGAGACGGACCGGGCTTTCCGTTAACCAGAATGTAAACCCATCTGCGGCAACAGTAAACGCTCAGAGAAAGGGCTGTGGTGGCGTATTTTAAAGAGCGAAAGAGACACACAGGGCAGGGGGGAGGGGACGTGGATGGGTCCAACAACACAGGGCTTTCATCCAGGAGACCGCTGTTACGTGCGTTATACGTTTCACTTTCACGTTACAATCAGCTGTTTGTTCATGTCCAGTGTAAAAACATAGTAATTTTAAGCCCAACCATGTTGTTTTTTCCTAAACACAACTAAGTGATTTTGTTGCCTAAACCTAAGGAAGTGTTTTTGTTTAATTCACAACATTGAATACGTGTTTACTGCAACTGAAAAGAGGCACCAAGGGGTCTGAGAAAGCGTCAGTATGTGACGAGTTGTTTTGACCAGATGTCATTCCAGATTCTGACACTCCCATCTGCACTGCAATCACTTCATTCTCCTCACCTGAGCTTCTCCCTACCTGCATCTCATTCCCCTGTCAGCCCTGCAGTTTATAACCGGGCCCCTTCCCACACATTCCTCGCCATGTTGCTTTCAAGCTTCTGTTACATGAACCTGAGCTTTAACCTGGACCTGCACCTGCCTGCAAGCCCATATATACCTCCACATTGAACTGTCCCTGATCGTCTGCATTTCCTCCTTCCTCCGCTGCTCAAATTCACCCCTGTGACAAAAGTCTTAAAGTTTATGTCTTGTCCATTTGATCCTTAAAGGTTCTCTATATGATATCTAGAGCATTGATATAGCAGCAAACAACTATTGTCTATGTGAAGATATAGTGGAGTAATGTCTACCTGAGCAGAGAATGAAGTCACTCTCCCTCTGTGTGTTGTAATCAGAGCTTCTCCTCCCTTTGTTTACATCGTCGGGCTTGCCGTGCATACATTTTAGTACATGTTTGTGCATGTTGGTCCCGACTGACGGCGTAGTCGCGGAAGCGTAGCGCCCACCCTCCGGTTCCCCCCAGGTAGCTGCTAGCCGCCGGCTCAGCCGTCGCCATGTTGAGAGCCGTGCGGAGGCAATAGATATGCTCTGAATTTCGCGTTTAGCACCTTCTAAGGCTTAAGGACCTACTATCTTTTTCTCATGCAAATGTTAGTCTAACTTATTGCAAATTTATACATTTGTTGGACATTTGTTGATAATGTTTTTTTAATGTGGTGCACACACGATATGGATCTTGTGCGTACAAGACATTAGATCCATCTTGAGCGCACAAGATCCATATCTTATGCCAACAAGATAATAACATGCGCACAAGATTAAAAACGATGTTTTTGGACTGCAGGGCCTCCGCAGAAATATTTCTAAATATTATTTCACTCAAGTTGCACTGCCCTTACCCGTGCATTAGATCAAGGAAATAAATGAAATTGAAGAAGCAAAAGATCTATGTATTTAGCAGAGCAAGTGCTTTACAAGGAAAAAAATATTGAAATGTTTAACTACTTTCCAACAACATTTATATTTAAGAATTGATCTGTTTTTTAATATATAAGTATGAAATGTGGGAGATAAAAGCCAAAATAATGCGGCGTTCATTACAAATGAACCTTGTGCTCAATTAAAAGTGGTTACTTGAGACGACTGGTAAATGTCTGTCATCTGCGCACACAGTTACAAGCTGTTATTTTCAAGCCCTGACCACACCAGCACTTTAGTACTCTTTGCCTCAACTTCTCTGCCAGCGAGCACTTCCAGCAGCTGCTGATTGATGGCGTCTGACATTTGTCGACAGCTCTCGGTGAGTAGCTGGCTGCCTTCTTAAATACTGACTCCCCCCATACAGACACAAACACCTGTAGCTTGTGTCAGGGTCAGTTTTAGCTGCAGTTTTAAAATCAGTGGCCGTTCGTTCTTGGGCCAGAGGTCATCATGTTGCCAAGGTGACAAAACAAAGCACAAGTATAAACAAGTATGTATGTGAATTCAGGCACCATCATCTCTAAATATTCCAGACATGTGGGCTCCACCTTTGACCCCCCCACATAGCTGCAAAATCATTTTTCCATAACTCAAATTAGTTTCACATGAATGTGTTTGTCAGATCTGGGGTGTGTGCCTCACGCACATGCTCAGTCCATGTGTATGCAAATGAGCGTGCATACTTTGGATATACTGGGCATTTGCTCGTCTCCACTTATCTGATCCCTAGAAAGGATCCAGAGTTTCATGTGACAGGACCATCCCTTCGGGTAACCGTTACATCCCACCAAAACTTATGCACATCCCCTCCCTCTCCCCTCCCCCCCCCCCACACACTCGTTTTCCCCCCTCCCCACCTCATTTGGAAGTCAATAAGAGAGACCCTCCAGTGACGCTCAGCCACACTATCACAAGATTTCTCCCCGGTTGATGCCAGTCAGCGCCGTGAGCACCAAGGAAATCATGCCTGTGCCCAAGAAAGCAGGTAAGAAACCATCCACACCTGAGTCTCTACGGGGGCCTGTGAGTGACATTAGAGAGTGAATGCATCACTTGTTTGTCATTTAGCATTGATTACAATTAGCCCTCGCACTTATATTTCTTGGCAAATATAGAAGTTAAAATATGTTATACTATGTTACAATTTAAAGATATAATATGTTTGTTTTTTTTTTAATTCTCTGATTGAGTAAAATTTGTGCTTTTGCTCAATATGTGGCCTCTAAACTCAGCTCAATTTCTAATTTCCGTTACCTTTCCAAGATTTTTCTTGCCTTCTTCTGCACTGAAATTAATTTGCAAATAATAACTAATTTCTTACTATTAGCAGCATTAGAGCATCAGAGTTTTCATTATCACAATCATAGCAGTTTATTTTCTCTCTATTTGTGCAACACTATTTGTAAATGTCAGAATTTTTATTTTATTCAATAATTATTCAGTGTGTCACCACTTTAGCAGATGAGTTATTTATTGCTTCTCACACTCTTTATATCAAGTGCTTCATATGCTGTTTATTTGATGCTGTTAAGCCACCTCATGCTGACCATCCCTGTAAGTCAGCACCTTACCTTGGATTCTGCCAGTTTTTTCTGGATCATCACTCATGTCAACAACGCGCATCAACGATCCTCTCCCGGGGCAGTTATGGTTTCTTCTGCACTTGTGCCGTCGCTTACTGAATTCCTCTTAATGTCAAAGCCTCGTCTGCGGTTTCATAGCTCGTATTTCTGTCTTGTTTCATGACGTACATGTCTCCGCTCTGCCACTACTGCGGGTAGTTCTTCATATCAACATCTATTGTCCATCTCCTGCTTCTTTTGGGTATTTCTAATCCATGCTCTGTGCTTCCATAACTCAGACACCCCCCTACTCCCCCTCCCAACTCCCAGCCCCAATGTTACTAATCTCTCCTCTGGCAGTGGCAGTAATGAAGTGTGAAATGCTGCACAGTGATTCACGTCCCAAAATGTAAAAGCCCTGATTCTGCCATTATGTAACATACGGTACCCCGTCCTCTGCACTTAGATGTCTCCTTAAGGAATTTGCAC
Source organism: Sebastolobus alascanus (assembly GCA_916701645.2). NCBI lineage: Eukaryota > Metazoa > Chordata > Actinopteri > Perciformes > Sebastidae > Sebastolobus > Sebastolobus alascanus. Next base: position 3,650,138 of record CAKAOJ020000072.1, on the reverse strand, counting down.
TCAAAACTTTGTCACCATAACTGAAAGATAGTAAACTAATGTGATCAGCTAACGTTGGTTGCGTTAAAATACACTAAACATAATTGAATAATGTACTCAATGTGGCAATTCTGTGCAGGAACCCCCAGGAGGATTCACATTTTATAGATCAGTCCCTTTTCTTTTTGTACCAGCCCTTCCTCTTGAATCCTTCCTTTTCCCAGAATCCTTCATCCATCTGTCTCGCCATGTGTTTTATTTCCTTCCCATCTCCACATCACATGTGCGCAGGGCTTCCAGCCAGGGACCGGAGGGATGAGCCGGGGGTCCACGCCAACTATGCTCTTCTCTCTCCCTCCACCTCATCTCACTATCTTCTGATCTTGCTGTCTCAGTGGGATGTTTTGAACCTGATCCGCACAGATAATGTAGCTCTGTCCCACTGCGAGGGGAATCTGGAGAGGGAAAAAGTCTAATACGGCCGTCCAAGGCAAACAGCCTCATCAAGATCCAAGGTTGACCTTTTGGCCGGGTTGATCCTTTAAACATGTGCTTGGGAGGACTTAACTTTTTGTATCTTGTCATTGGTGCGAATCCACGGCGATCTTTCGTCCTTTTGAAGTTACACACTAATCCAGCTCAGTTACTGGACAGTTTTTTCTCCAACAGCTTCATCGTCCAATATCCCCGACTTGATTCATGAGGTGTCTTCTTTATGGTCCCTCTGCCCTTAAATATTCCAAAGCCTCACACCTCACTCAGGCATCCTACTCCATCTCCTGCGTGTCTCTAGTGCTGTGATGTCAAGTCATCAATCTTTTTGACGATGCGTTTATCTCTGCGGGGCTTTCCTGTTGATCCCGCTGAGCGTGGATAGGCATCCGCCAGGGTTTAACCTCCACAGAGCCGAGTGATCTCTAATCACCCGCCGCACTTGCTGCCAGCCTGATATCTCACTCCAAGGTCACCTGAGGTCAGGGTGATCGCCTCATTCCCCTCAGATAGAAGCCAGAAACATCTTATCGATTTGAAGATGGATATATTATACGTCTGTCTTCTAATCTATCCTCAGTAATTCCTCTTAATGCCTGGATGGAGTCACCACTATTCCGGAAGGCGTTTCTTTCATCGTGTCTCACCTGCCGTGTTCCTTTATGGACGAGATCAGGAAAGAGAGACGAATGAAGCGATCTGTCACCACCGTCTTTCTGCTCCACCAATCTCCAAAGGCGACATGACCTTCACTCTCTGTCCTGCCAAATCTATCCTCCTCTCCTCCTGCTCTGTCCATCTGCTGGTCAGATGGACGCTGGGTCTGCTGCTGAAGTCAGTGAGGACACGTGGACAATCTCCAAAATCTGCTCTGTAATTAGACCCTAAGCCTCAGTAGGGTCCAATTAATATTTCTGCATGCCCAGTCAATTATCACATTTTCTGGTCTTAGTGGCTTCGGTCAGGTAATTGTGTTCAACATAATGGTCTCCCTCATAACAGTAAGGCCGTATATATTTAGATTTTTAATTACAGCGCAGTATTTTAGACTTTAAAGGAGTAGCCGAAGATGTCTGCCTTAAAAGCTTAAAGTTGGCCCTTTCACAAGACATTAGCCACACTTAGAAGAACCGCAGGCCAACACGATTCAGGGAAAGCAACGCCACCCCCTCGATCACATCCTGCAGATGTTATATACCAGACACCCAATGTTTCCTCCTGGTTGTAACGCTGCTGGCGTCCCCAGCTGAGGGTCAGGCAGTCTGGAGAGGTTATGTTTCCTCAGGCTCACACATATCCCGGGATAAATCATCCCACCTGAAAGACGCTGACACGAGCACCAGCACTGCTCTGATCGAAATGGAGTAAGCATACCATAACAACAGACCTTTATGTGCTGTGTTCAGTGTAAACAGTGAGATTTCTTTTCTTTTGTGTGTTTTATAAGAAAGTAAGTAAAACAGATCTCCCCTCCATTATGTTGATCTGTAAATTCAACTATGATGTCTATCTATTTCCCTTCTGTTAGGGATATATGTTTGCTGTAGGCGACCACCCATATTTCTAGACGTTAAATGTCAGATTACTGCAGCACGTAAATGCTTTGATTGGACAACTACTGTACAATAATATGGCTTTTTACAATAATGTAAATGTCGTGTAGTGATTGGTTGTGCGGGGTTATCGCAGGTCATATAGCTTTTTAAAATCTGTGACTTTAAAGCTTATTTCTATGTGCTCTTCCTGAGAGGGTGAAAACTTAATCTGATGGTATTTTATCCTGATTATCATCTGCTTCCATTCTGTTCAAACTGTAGTTATTAAATCACTGATATAGTGAACTATAAGCAACCACAGTTATTGTTGCAAGAACAACCTTATATGGCATTCCAGCATTTCACTAGCAAATGGCCAAACATTCTTTAAACCCACAAACCTTTATATATATTTAAAGTGTCAGAATGTAGTATTTCTATTAGCAGAAATGGAATATCATATTAATAAGTATGTTTTCATTAGTGTATAATCACCTGAAAATAAGAATCATTGTGTTTTTTAGTTTAGAATGAGCCCTTCATATCCACATAGGGAGTGTGTCCTCTTCATGGAGTCCGCCATGTTGCTCCGCCATGTTTCTACAGTAGCCCAGAACGGAAACCAAACACTGGCTCTGGAGAGAGACTTTTGTGTTTTTAAATCTAAATCCTACACACTGTCCCTTTAATATCAGGTATGTCCAACTGAAGTAAAGAGAAAAGCATATAAAATGACAATGTTGAATATTTGCTGGTATGATACAGCAATAAAACTATGTGATCTTGGGTTTAAATATTTCTCTCAATTTAATCGACACACATCTTCAATGAGACAACAAGCTGATGCAGAATAATTTATATGTGATATTATCAAACTCAGTGGGAAAATGTTTATTTTTAACATTAAAAACTGGTGGTTATAATATGTCTTATATTAAGTATAGAAAGCCTGTTCTCAGGCCCGCTAATGCATTTACTACACAGCCATGAGCTATATGGAAATCACACTTTGAAGCGCCCTTATATGGAATCAGGAGAAATGAGGCTGTTCTGTCTAAATTTGGCAATAGCAAAGGACACAGAAAATGAGCTAATGTGGTGATGTAACATAGTCTGGTAGGTGAGTAAGAGCGATGAGTTAGTTATCTGTGTGAAATGCGAGAAACAGTAACTTGAGCGTGGAAAACTTATTTACGCAGAGGGGGGGGACAGATGATGACCTGACCGGCCAGTATTGGATCACAGTTTTCTCCGAATGTCAGAAGACACAGTGACTCACAAACTGGAGGAGGAACAAACAAACAGAAATTATAACACCAGCCCACTACATGACAAACATGCCCTCGGCGGTGTGAAGTAACAGCATCAGAAACAGAAATACTCTGAGAATTAGACTCCCTGCAGTCAGTGGCAGTGATGTGTGTCCTCCTCAGACGGATGCTCCGGCCTCCAGATTCCTTATGTAGAAACCTAAAACCCACATAGCACACATACTCCTCTGTGATCTACTGTATGTTGAGAGTCGTTGGTGATTACTGTCGATGAACGGCAGCCTGACAGAAGCATTGATGAAGGGAGAGGCTACAGAGGAAGATGAGAAGCTTTGAAAGAGCTGGCTGAAGTTTACTTGTCGGTTCCACCCTGACGAGGATTGAGCATTAAAGAAATGTGTTAAATAAATTCATGTGAGGCCATAAAACATATTCTATATACAGTGGTGGAAGAAGTACTCAGATCCTTTACTGAGGCCTTTGATTAAGATTGGTTTATAGACATTTTTACATTATCTTATTCACAAATTTTATTGTATTTAAGTTGTAAAGAGTGAAAAGTACAATATATCTCCCACTGAGAAGTACCTCAAAAGTGTATTTAAGTACGGTTACTTCCCACAACTGTGTATATAATATCTCTTTGTCTTATACGTGATATTATTGCAGTGAAATGACATCTTTTTCTTTTGCAGGAAGAAAAAACAGCAGCGTTGTAGAAGGTAAAGAGCAACATGGTGTTTTGCTGAGAACCATTCATTACATTCAATAGATGGTGTCATGTAAATGTGATTATCCACTCATGATAAAGTTGAATGCATGTCCTTCTAATTCTCTTATTATCTCTTCTGTCTGTCTCCTCAGAGAAGCTGCCGCCGCCATACGAGCCAAATATCCCTGAACCCACCACCAGGGCTGACTTCATGAAACGTAACAGCTTTTTTTTATGTTTGTTTAGGAGCATTTTAAATGTCTTAAACCAGTTTTGACACTAATTAATGCCACATAATATCAAGTCATAATAAAATTAATTAAAACAATTTAGAATGTAAACATTTAAATAAAAGAATAAGGGAAAACAATTATTTATTTATACCAATAAATGTGATATCTCTTTTGTTTCGTGGGTCATTTGAACACAAATTGAATAAGCCTAGTTAAATGTAAATATATATCATGTTCAACATATCCCTTCATTAACCCATAAAATTAACCAGTAAGCAAGTCTATCATAATTAGATGAAATACTACAGAAATGTGTTATGGAGTTCTTCACTGAACAGGAAGTGAATCATTTTATGCTTAAACTACTTTTCTTTTTAGAATAAATACAACAAGGCAGGATTTGTTAGCACAGTACAGTATTTTCTAGTCTTCATATGCATCACATCCTGTAACAAAGCAAAAGTCACCAATACCACTAATAAATCTGTCATTTTGCTCAAATTCAACTTAAAAACAGACTGTGAATATTCCCATCCTCTCTGCTTTCTACTCTTCAGATCCCATCCTCATGCAAACTGCCTCTTCACCTTAAGTTTCCCACTTTCTGCTTGTATTGTTTGTCTCAGATTGGCTGCCGCTTTCTCTGGATGATAAAACTGCACAGAAACTGTTGTGGATTTCAGAGGGCGGGTCCAAGGTGGCCCGCACGTCAGATGCCGTCTGCCCGTATCCCAACAGGCCTGAGAGATATGAGCACTCTCCACAGGTAGGCCTACTTCTTGTCATGACGTTAAGGAGTAATCACACCTTGTCAGTTATATACAGAATTGTATGTATTACGCCCTCCGTTCATGTAGTCATGTTAGGCTGTCCAAGCATGAGGATATGCTTCTCTAACCAACAGTCTAAAAACCAAACAGTTATTACCATATGTGACAAGGAAAAGCAACAAACCCTTACATTTTAGAAGATGGCACAAGGGATTTTTATTTGTATTTTTTCTTGAAAAATCATTAATCAATTATTGAAGTAGGTGCAGATTAATTTCATGTTGATAAAGTAATCGATAAATTATTTTGTAAAACTTTGGACTGTAGCTGCTGTGTGCCTCCTCCCTTGTTTAGGCGCTGTGTAAGGAGGGTGTGATGGGCTATCGGGGGTACTGGGAGGTGGACTACGGTGGCTGGGTGGTGATCGGGGTGATCTGTGAGAACGCTCCCAGGAAGGGCCAGGACCCTCGCGGCCCCTCCGGCCTCGGGGAGAACAACGGCTCCTGGGGCGCCGGCTGGTCTGGCTCCTGCTACCAGGTCTGGCACAACAGCGAGAACGTGGATGTCCAGCTCCCCCTGACCTCCACGATGGGCATCTACCTGGACCAGCCCGCCGGCATCATCAAGTTCCTCACGGTGGACGGAGAGGAGGTGCGGCTGATTCACAAGTTCAAAGCCAGCATCCAGGAGAAGGTTTTCCCCGGGTTCTGGGTTGGCACAAATTCGTTCTGCCTCCTTAGGAAAAACGATCAGTGACACAGTTGAGGGTTGAGCATGAAGGGAGGGAGGGACGGGTGGGGCGGGGGGGTCAAGTAGTGTAAATCTAAGAAGGTGTCGGGATGGGGAGCTTGTGATGTTTGGGGAACAAGTGTTGGGAGTTATAAAGCAGAATGTTGTGGCATCTTTGTTTGCTTTCTCTGGTTGCATGAAGAAAGCTTATTCATCTCATATTATATCCAAAGATGGCTACTTATTTAATTTACTATTGAGTATCTATTTATGTATTTAATTTAACTTAGTTTTAGGCAAGGTTTTGTATGTTTTTGTAACATGCAGGACTTTGCATGTATTTGAGTGCTTATTTAACTTAAGAGCCTGCATCTTTTTTTTTATGTGCTGAATTTAGTCAATAAATTCAACTATTGTGTAATAACACTGACATTGCATTATTTCTGTGTGATACTGTACATAAGAGCTGAGCAAAAATCAGATATTAACTCATTTTCTTAACTTCAGTAGAGTACTGAGGCCCTCTAGAGGCCTTTAATAATATTACATCCTCACACAAAAATACACGACAAGTCTTTTTCTCTCTTGGTGTTGCTCCTTTATTTGAAACAAAAGTACTTAACGGAACATTTTATTTGTTTTTGAAATGTCAGAGATGGACATTTGTTCCTTTCAAATCTCTTTCTCTCTCTCTCTCTCTCACAGTCACTTTCTCATTCATTCGGTCATTTCATCAAGATATCTGGAGCAAAAAAAAAAAAAAAAAAAAAAAAACTATAACTCAGTATTGATTTACAATCATTCTATCAGTCAGTCATTCATTCATTGGCAAAAGTAAAAGTACAAATATGCATGTTATGAGGAGGTGCTGGTGTCCTCCGCTCACATTTTGAAAAGCCACAAGCTTCATGTTAATCAACCATTTCTCTGGTTTCTACCCCTTTAAGGAACAGAATGGTGTTTTTGGCGGGGGGGGTGGACAACGTCAACAACTGGCCTGTTGGTCAACTTACCCAGTAGATAATAGGAGCATGCAGGGAAACATCCATGTATTCCTGGGAGATCACTGGCTCTTGTGCTTCATGTTAAAACTTCAGCATATACGGTGCTAAATGATGGCAGGGCCATGAGCTAGAGCTGGGAGATGGTTAGCTTAGCTGAGCATAACGACTGGAAGCAGGGGGGGAAACAGCTGGCCTGGCTCAATCTGAAGTTCAGAAAAACACCTGCCAACACTTTTAAAGCTCACTAGAAACACACAGAGACACACAGAAATGTCAAAATGTAAATTTTAAGTGGAGTTACATGTAAGTATTTTTTGGCAAACAACACCCAGGATCATACCCAGGTGGTTTTCTTTGCTCTTCTAAGTTTGCCAACATTACGTGAATACAGCTTGTAGCCAGAGACGCTGGGTGGATGGACAAGCCAACAAGAAATAGTTACAGGATGTAACTTGTTAGTTTACATTCCTGCTTGTGTACCGAAAAATAAATGATGCAACATGTTAATTAGTGAGCTTTAGAGGTGTTGGCAGGTGTATTTTTGAACTTCAGAGAGAGCCAGGCTAGCGGTTTCCCTCTGCTTCCACTCTATATATTCTAAGCTAAGCTAACCGTCTCTCAGGTCTAGCTCACACACAGAACATAAGAGAGTGAAATGTTAAACTATTCCTTTAAGCTAGTTTTATATCACGTTTCAGAAGAGCGACCACTCTTTGCCATATATCGTTTAAGGTAACGTAGCATTTTTGCTTTAGAGCTACTAAACTAATGTCAGCATGCAGCACCGAAGCCAACAATCAACCGGGTACAGATGGCTGCTCCCCAAAATTCTCATCAATTCACAAGTAATTTTAAAAGGGTAAAACCTTATCAGCACACGAGGTGCGTAACAATTAGCCAGTCAGCCTACTATACACCCTGTTTTAGTGTCACCTTGTTGGTCAGTGCGGTGGGGCACCACACACACGTCTTGAGGTCCAATCCTAATGTAGTGTTGAGGGATGTGTAGTAGCTGGTATTGTGACATGTGTAGTGACGAGGTGGGAGGGGGGGGGTATGGTGTTGAAAATGTTATTAGTCTTCATAACAACATTTCTTTTTTCCTCGAAGCATGTGCCGTTAATTTTGGTTAGTGAGAAATAAATGGAGGTACTAGCTTTTACACTGTTTCACATCCTGCACATCACATCTGCCAACCAACCAACCAACCCGGGTCTCCTCCCGCCACGACAATCTTCATCTCTCCCTCTATCCCGTTCTCTTTCTCTCTACTCGCCTCGCTCTCTCTCAGTGCTTGAGGGAGAAGTCCCCTGTGTTGAGACGGGGCCGAGGCAAGGCCCCAAACATTTCCGTCCCATCGTTGGCTCCGGGGGCCAGCAGGGCCTTCATACTGGCAGCGATGTGTTCCAGGTCAGCACAGCCCACCTGAAAGACAAACACGCATGTTAACATGGCACAGAGAGGGAGTACACACAACCACTGGTATGGTTGTTAAATCCAAGCACTTTTATATACGAGGTGGTTAAAAAGGAGAACATCTGGACAGAAACGAAATGAAATGAACTCTGTTTGTATGCTAACTTCTTGTAGGATTGTTTTTCGTTCTCTTAGAAAACATTGTGAAATGTTGTTTGTGAAATATTTGCCCAGTACGACCTCGCACAATTGTCACACACACTTTTACGGTCACATGAACTGATGGTGCGGTCGTGGTCATTAGTTGGCGCATCAGAATACTGACAACTGAATAGTTGCTTTGTCCCGGTCTTCAGACAGCATGAAATATGTCAACTGAAAACAAAAAACAACAGCTCGCTTGATGTCTGCTTCTGAATTTAAATCAGGGTGATGGAAACTGATTATATAGTAAACATTCTTCCAAGTTAACCTGCTCCGGAGCAGAACAGGTTACCATGGTGATCTACCCTTGTTCAAATTAAGTCAGCTTCATGTTATCAAACTTGAGTTGAGCCCAAAGACAGCTGGTTAACCCACTGATCTCCTAGATAGGGCTGTCCTCGACCAAAGAAATTCTTAGTCAACTAACCCTCAAACGATTTTGTTGACTAATCGATTAATTGATTTAATTGACAGATCTGAGTTACTCGGCAAAGAATCACACAAAATCACCACTTTAAATCTTGTGTTTACCAGAGATGTGCTCATAAGTTTCTTATAAATAAGTCATTCAGCATGAAAAAAGCATAAAATATGACTAATGGACTAAAGCAATCAACACCAAACCAGCAGCTCTGCCTTTTTGTACAATTACATGTGCTCACCCGTTCTCCACTGTTGCCTTCTCCTTGAGCTCTGTTTCCTCTGCAGCCCCACACGGGCACAGATACAGGCAGCGAGCGGGCCAGAGCCATGGGGTGGGCGTGACGGGACGAGTACGCAGGCTGACACATAGCCATGCCGCGCGTCGGCGGAGGAGCATCCTCGCTCAGAGAGCCTATCGGGTAGAAAAATGCATGTGGATGATGCACCAATGTGGATCTGTGCACATAATGTGACTTCTTTCGGTCAGCACGCCAAACTCTTACCGTCAGTGCTCTCCTCCTCCCCGTCGGACTCAAAGAACGGCTCGCAGTCCCGAGACAGGGAGTCCTCGTCCATGGAGAAGACACCTGAAGCAAAATGATGATAAATCTTCAGGGTGGATGCACATCAAAGCATTTAGACACACAGATGAACTGTGTCGCTCCTCACCAGCACTTTCATTCCCGTAGGGTCTCCTCTCATCCATGTCCTCCTCCTCCTCCTCCTCCTCCTCTTCCTCGTCCTCACACTCTTCTTCCAAGTCCACAATCCTAGACCTCTGTCTGCCCTGCTCGGCCTCCAGCGCACCCTTCTCCCGTTCCCTCTCTCCGTTGTCGTTCTGCCCGCCGCCCTGCCCGGTCTCAGCTCCTGGATTGTAGATTGACGGGTAGCTTTGGGAATACAGTCTGCTATTTGGACTGACTCCGCTCACCCCACCATCTCCTGCAAAGCCCTGGAACTACAACAAAAATCCACCATGTTATGGATGTGAACCGTTTAAACAAGTATCACAGTGCTGTATGCAGCACATGCAGGCCACTCACCCCCCTGTGTCCAGGGTCAGAAGTCAGGTCAACCACCAGCTTGGTTCCTCCCTCTCTCCCCACCTGGCGTGTGTGCTTTTGGGCTGTTAGCATGGTCGTGGAGTGCAGCACGCCGATGTCGTCCATGTAGCGGCGCGCCGACTCGGCCAGAAACCCTTGACCCCATACATTGTAGGAGAAATCACACTCCTTAGGAAAGGCACTGATGCTCTCCCGCTTCCTCATCCCATCTCCGCCTCCAGCCAATGACCGGAACTTCTTACACGCTGTAAGTATAGCCAGGTCGCAGCCAGACTTTTGGCAATACGTTTCCGCAGCAGAAAGAAGCGCCAGCCAGCTCTCTTTGTGGTTGTCTGGGATCTCGGGCTCGGATGACTGGGTGATGGAGGCCATAATGGTGCGAAGTAGTGTTTACAGCTTTCTAATATGGACTGACCTGATGAGAGATCTGAGTAATGCTGATGAATGATGAAGAGTTTTGAGGCTTAGAAGCTCGGGTAAAGTTGGATTTTGGGGGCACCAAACTTAATACAGTATGAACAGGTAACTTTGGTAGCTGCGGTGTATCCGACTTTCCTCAAAATGTTGAAAAATCACTTAACTTGTGTTTCTTCTGTCCTGCTGGTGGTAGTTTTAGCACTGGTGAAGATGCAGGGGAAAATAATGATCTATCAGGTAGAGAGGCACTGGGTGACTTAAAGATATGATGATATATCGGGCGGTGTCCTAACACACTGCAGAGCCAGGGGAGAGAAGAGATGTTGCCAAGTTGCTGGTGATACCTGTAAAAAACATTAAAAAAAATAAAAATAAAAAAATCAAGGTTAGCTATAAAATTATGAAAATCAAAATCAGCTTTATTTGCCAAGTACACACATACATACAAGGAATTTGACTGTGGGTTTTATGCATCTCTCTGAATGTACTTACACAGAATAGAAATAAAAGCTAGGAACAAGGACAACAAAGCTGGACAAAAAAAGGTAAGGAATAGACAAAATGGCATTATATATCTTTGTAAATGGGTGTTTCTTTTCTTCTATAGAAAAGATGTCTGCATTGAGAGACATTGCATATCTAAATATGTGCAGATAAGCACATAAAAACAACCTGCTTACACTAATCTGTCAGATTGTCGCAGCCAATGAGCTACTTGACACCAATCTATGCTAACTAATGCTACTGTAGCTACTGTAACGTTAGCTGCTGTAGCTTCATAATGACTCTGCTCTCCATTGATCCCCTTCACTGCCATCTTTGCAATCGTTTCTGTCTCGTTTGCATGCTACGGACTTTTTCTCCTGCACGGTTCCTGTCGCTGTTGTTGTTGTTGATCTTGTTGTTTATTCAGTTGTTGTGTGCAGCCTCCTCATGATGGAAAACCACATTTCACCTCCATTTTTCAGGCTTCGGCAGGAGCCGAGACGCGCAAGTATAAATGACAGAAACGAGGTGAGACGTTCACTGACCTGTTCAGTTTCTTTCTTCCACGTTGCCAGATGTTTGTCAATCCTAAACTTTACTTCTTTTTTTGTCATACGTTTTCTACCATCTCCCACGGTTTCTCTCCCCTAGCTAGGCTCGACACCAGCAGCAAGCTAGCGAGGATTAATAACGGCTTTTCCGGCTAAGAATTTCAAAATAAAAGCCGCGTCAATGATACAAAGCTATGTGAAATGAGGAAATACGTGGTAATTTCATATAAATGAAGCTTTGTTTTATGTCCCCAAGGAGTCAAATATGATATGTTCTGCTCTCAGCAGGCACCTATAAAAACATTTCAAATTTATTTCCCGAAAATTTTCCTGGCAAGAATTATAATTAGTTCAATAATTGGAAAAAATGTAAACGGTGTTCAATTGGTACACTTCCAATTAATTAATTAATTACAGGTAGCTGCTGGCATAATCTAGTTTAGAGTCTATTGGTCAGAGCCCAGCAGGTCTGCTGAACATGAAAATGTGAAATTTGTCTATGGATAAAAACACAATTAAACTATTTTTTAGTTTGAATTTGGGTTTAAATTATGCTTCTTTTTTTCTAAGAAATGAGCCTTTTTTCAGAAAGCTTGCCACGAAATAACTAGGAACATTTTAGGAAAAAAATTAGACCCGTAAAATAATGTTAGTCGATATTAATATCACTTGAATGCCCTTTATATTATGAAGGTCAATCAAGCATGTAGTCAAATAAAAATAAAGAACAGTGACTGTCCAGCTCACTTTGAAAAGAGGTCCTTGGTATAGGATGGCAGTCTGGAAAATATCCAAGGCATAACACCCATGGGTGTTATCTAAGTCTGAATAAAAAGATTTTTAATTCACAATCAGAGTGCCCCGGATATTTTCCAGACTGCCATCCTATACCAAGGACTTCCTTTCAAAGTAAGCTGGACAGTCACTGTTCTTTATTTTTATTTAACTACTTGCCCCATCCTTGAAGAGCACCTGTTTTTTTTTTTTTTACTTCAACATTTCCAACACCGAGTTTCCTGACCCAGTGCAGCACTAACATTTTTTTCTTCATCAACTATGACTCAAGCATGTAGTTAATTAATCATAAAATGCACTGAATTTAACATTCAGTTAAATTCTCCTCCGCCTTCTCCTAGCCCGCCCCCCCCCCCCCCACCCCATGGTCTGTGTGTGTGTACGAGTGTGTGCGCTTGTCTATGTCGTTTGTCTGATGTTTGTCTCACACCGCCCCTCGCCCTATTGTTAAGCGTCTTTGAGCTTTGGAAAAGCGCTATATAAATTGAATATATTATTATTATTATTATGTGACAAAATGATTTTTAATTTGAAGGCCAATGACGTCCGCTCCCATCCGGATTTGTTTTGATTAGCTCTGGCTAACTTGACTCAGCTCTGACGTCACCTGTTTACTTACTTCCAATAGAACGCACGTTGAACACGTGACAGAGCTCTGTGGGCGGGCTCGTACTCGCCTTGTTCTCGTGCACGTGTACAGCGTGTACACCCCATGGATGTATTGAGAACACCCCACCTCCTCCTCCTCCTCCTCACCTAAACCCACCTACCAGCCTATGCTCACATGTCACATGGAAATTGTATTTAAAGGGTCATGTGGCTCGAATGTTGTTGTTTTCAATATTTTTTTTCATTATTGTGTTGTATTATCTCTATTATCTATTATTGTACTGCATTATCTCTGTATTGCACATATTCTTCATACTTCATATTGTGAACTTTTTCACTTCCACGGTCAAGATTTTGCCCATTCCTACACAAAATTGTACAGCTCTTTCGTTTTGAAACAGATGTACATATTTTATTTATTTTTATTGTATTTTTTCTATTTTTTATTTATGTTTCTTGACTTTTCCAGTTCTTGCTATTTATTTTTATTTTCTCTTAAGTCAGGTAAATTTTATAGCCAAATATCACAAATCACAAATTTGCCTCAAGAGGCATTATAATCTGTACAGCATACAACACCCTCTGTCCCTATAGACCCTCGATTCAGATGAGGAAAAACTCTGCAACTGAGCAACTGAGAAGGGATCCCTCTCCCTCTCCCTGGACAGACAGACATAGACATGTAATAGATGTTGTGTGTCAGAGAAACACAATGAATTTACAGTATTGAAAATCAGGATGACAAAATTATAGATATATATTGTAAACATATATACTATGTTTATTGTTATGCACCGAACATCAAGGTAAATTGACAATAAATCTGATTCTGATTTAAACTAACACCATTTCCCATATAATATATAAAATAAATAGCCAAACTGTATGTGATATGCTACTGTATCTTTTAGAATTGATTTCTTTTACTTGTTTATAAAGCTTTAAATGACTGTGCTCCTCCCTACATCAGTGATTTTATTTTATGTTATGTTCCAGCTAGATCGCTAAGGTCCTCCACCGCTTTTCTTTTAAATATTCCTTATGTGGCTCATAAAAGTACCGGTGACATGAGAGTGCCTTCCGTTTTTATGCCCCTAAACTGTGGAACTCATTGCCTCTCGATATTAGAATGGCAAGCTCTCTCTGTATTTTTAATAGGAAATTAAAGTCCTATCTTTTTAATCTGTCTTTTAATTTGGAGTAATGTTATAGCCTAGTTTTTAAGCTTTCATCATTGTTTTTTATATTATTTTTTATCCCTGGTGTTTATTTTTTTCATTGACTTTTATTTATTGATTTTTTACTTTTATTGTTTTATTAATTTTTAGACTTGCAAACTTTTATTTATTATTGTTTACTTCTGGGGGTTTTATGTGAAGCACTTAAGGCTGCATGTTTGTATGAAAGGTGCTATATGATTTGTCAAAATAAATGTAAGTGGCTAAACGAAAGCAAACAAAAACTAACAGAAACTAATATTACTACAATATCTGACAAAAGCCATGTCTAAGTGTAGTTTACTATCATATTATGGCCTTTTTAAAAAATAAAAAAGACAAAAAATACATATTTATATCTATAAAATTGCCAAAATAAAAGGAAATGAGAAAAGCTCTATAGATGTATGACAGCCACTGAGAAATCCCTTACCCAATGATCTAAGTGACTTAATTCAAAGAGGAAGTGGCACAATGGTCTGGAAAGCTTGTGAAAGCTCCAGAGGCCCTTCTACAATTCACTTTATGAATAATTTGCATGTAAACAATATTGTTTTAGGAACAGCATGCAGTGCACAAGTGTGTAAAATGTATCTTTCTATGATTATTGTGTGTATTTATTTTTTTCCTCCCTTGTTTTGTTTTATTTCATTTGGTATTTGTTCGTTTGTCGTTATTTCTCTCTTTTTTTATTTTGATTATGATGTTATAATTAATGTGAAAAATAATAATACATTTCATTATAAAGAGAAAATGACAAAAAAAAAAAAAACAGAGGCAGTATTCTGTCCTACGATCTGATTGGCTCGCGTGCCTGTCGTGACGTCTCTTTTGGGGGGCGGGGCTTTCCCAAAGCAGGAAGTATGACGTAACATTTATTTTGGAAAAACGAAGTCAAGACAGAGGTGACGGAAAAATGGAGCAAAACGTTGAAGATTACAAGGTATTTTCAAGCTATTTACAACACTTTTACCGTCGGCATTTAAATGTATGAATGTTGACAACTTCCCTTCCTCTCGACTGTGGCATTTTGGGTGAAACTGGTCGAGCTTTCTGTCACTGTTAGCTTATTGTTTATACTTCAAGCTAGCTGTCGCTTCTCCATAACGCCAGATAAAGTAAATTGTGAGATACATGTTGTCATCTGTTGCGTAGCTAGCCGATAGCTGTATCTATAACCATACAGACATTAAGACTTGCCAGCTAAGTCAGTCGACACTGGGTCATCATAGTAAAGTGTTCCGTATCTGTTTGGCTCGTCTTCACCGATTGACCTGATAGACCTGTAATCATGTGATCTGCTTCTGTCATTTACAAGCTATTTGTCATGTGATTTCACTTACCTGCCACAGGTTAGATATTTATAGAGATACTTTAGGCATATTCTTCTTTTGTTTTATGTGATCAGTAATTTTACAATTCATGCAGTAACGTTAAGATGACCTGATTAGACAGTAGTTGAGCCATATAACATCACTGTAACTTGGACTGTAGTTGGACTATATTCCATGTGATGATATGAAATATTAAATATGCTCTACTTAGTTTCTAAATGTATCGGTACTGTAAACCTAATTATTTGACTTGCTGAAGAGATCCTATTACTCTGAATTTATTTATTATTTTCCTTTTTCTTTACCTTTCCTTCTTTTTCTTTTTTGGGTTATATAAGTATATGTCTATCTATCTATCTATTGTCATGTCATCATACTTTTGTGTTATTTTGCCTGTATAAAAAAAAAATAGATGATGAAAATAATAAACACTTAACCAAACATGTTCCCATGACTGACACAAGCTAAAGTGAACCATCCCTTTATTTCATTTCGCATTTTATGATTGATTTGGCTACTTTACACGTATGTGGGTTATTCTTTCTCCTCAGCTGATATTTGAGAAGGAGGGAGTGTACCTCCACACAAATGCCAAGCGGAGTAACCAGGACACGACCATCCCAGGGTTCATCCGCATTGTGGAGCGGGTAAGCAAATCTGTGTGAGTCGTTAAGATACAAATTGGGAAATCAAAGAAACATTGGGATTATAAACGTGGGTTTGTTTTAGGCCGGTGTGCCAGCTTTAGAGTGGAGCCCGCTGGAGGATGAGGGTCGCAGTGCCCCTGCTGTACTCTACACCAAAAAGGTCAGTAATTATCTGTTTTCTACACATGAAAACACACATGAAGTATTTTTTACTATCTCAGATGTAATTCCCATCAATATTACTAATTAGGATGGAGAAGGAGGGGAGGAGGATACAAACTTCGACCCCGGGTATGAGCCAGACTGGGCAGTTATCAGCACAGTGAAGAAAGATCGAGAACACGTCCCAGTCAAAGACTCAGGTGGAGTTTACACTTCTGTCACTTTGGGCAAACTAATACGTTAAAAAAGGGTGTATGAGACTAAATGTTGCCTATTATGTACTGCACGTCTTAATGCAAATATTTGTACATATTTCATATTTCTTAAATTCTCATTTTCTTATTTTTAATTTTAGTATTTACTTATAATTCTTTACATGTATTGTGTTGATATTATAGCATTATATACACATTGTAGCATTATATACATAATTTACATGTTACATTCTCCTTTATTTCTATTTTCTTACACTTCTTTATGTTTATACAAGAGCAACTGTAACGCCGCGATTTCCCCCCAGGGATCAGTAAAGTATTTCTGATTCTTATTTCGCCTGCAGGTGAGTGGTCGTTCTCTCTGCCTCTCTCAGAGTTATACTCTCTTCGGAGGGCTCGGTTCTCTTTGGGGCGAAACTTCCTGGTGCTGACTAGCCGAGGGGGCCACCCACTGCCTGCTCTGCACTTCCACAGAGGAGGAACCAGGGAGCTGTTTAGGGCCCTGCACCGCTACATCATCCTGGACCAGTACGTATCATCATCCTAAATCTAGCAGCAGTTTCTGTCCTGTTGTTACTGTAAACATTCATCTCATGACGGTTCTGGAAACAGCAGATGTACAGTTTCATACCGAGCTGTTTACATCTTTGTTGACAAATCACATGACTATGAAAAAAACATCACATGGTTTCTGTTGTTATCATCAGGTCACCGGTTGACGGGCGGCTCTTCCTTGCCTACCCTCAGGACCCAGGCGCTCTCTCTCAGTCCTTCGATAAGCTGCAGCTCCTCGATGATGGAGGCGCCGATCTTGTTTCGGTAATTTACTTCTATCATAAAATCTTTATTACTAGCTTGTTGATCAATACCAATGACTCACTGATCAAAGTCCCACTCCAGCCCATACTCTGTCCCACTCCCAACCTCCTCTCACACATGCACTCAGGCATGCCCTGTGTCGCAGCACATGACCGCTGTGTCCAAAACACAGTGGGAGTAGATGAACTCTATCAAGCGTGTTGCAATGGAGTGCTCCAGGGACGGCGAGTCGGCGTGATGACGTTTAGTAGTCACATTTAGCCACTCGTTATTACACGGCTGTGTTGAATACTCGATTCTGATTGGTCAATCACGGCGTTCTGCGGTCTGTTATTTCTGTATTACAGACCGTTGCTATGTATAGCAGACCGTTGCTATGTATAGCAGATCGTTGCTATGTATAGCAGATCGTTGCTATGTATAGCAGACCGTTGCTATGTATAGCAGATCGTTGCTATGGGCGCAGCTCTGATGTCGGACTCTGGCGGACCGTTTTTGCGTCAAAATATTGATTTCTTCAGTAAGTAGCCGTGTAATAAGTAAGGGATAATGTACAGCTAGCGGGTCATTGTTGTGAAAGAATCCCCGACAGGCCGATGCTGCGCCCCTCCGCGAACGGGGATTCTTTCACAACAATGACCCGCTAGCTGTACATTATCCCATATTCTGTGTTGAATGCTCGATTCTGATTGGTCAATCACTGCGTTCTGCCGTCTGTTATTTCTGTATTACAGACCGTTGCTATGTATACCAGACCGTTGCTATGGGCGCAGCTCTGATGTCGGACTCTGGCGGACCGTTTTTGCGTCAAAATATTGATTTCTTTAGTAAGTAGCCGTGTAATGAGCGGGATAATGTACAGCTAGCGTCATTGTTGTGAAAGAATCCCCTTCAGGGCGATGCTGATTCTTTCACAACAATGACCGGCTCGCTGTACATCATCCCTTACTTAGCAACCGCCTTTTTTAAGACACTTAAAGGCTTCAAAATTCACGAGTGGGATATTTACTGATGTATTTCATACCGTAGAACAAAACGTTAACATCTCTTCAGCTTGTGCTAACCACAGACCTTATTTCTTGCGTCTGACTAAAAACCCATTCAAAAAACCCATTGACTTCCAGACGAGGGAACCGGAAGTGCTAAAACTCATTTCTGGGTTTTAGGACTCATTCCTGTAGCACATTATTCTCCCTCACAGTAGAAAACCTCTACGTCTGTTCTTGTTTGTGATCCTGTTCTCTCTCTGCCCGAACAGAGATTTATCCACGACCCATATGCCACTACATTTGGTGGATTCTCCAAAGTCACCAATTTCTTCAAGGCGGCACTTCGACCTCCAGGGTCCCCCGCCCACATGCATTCTGCTCAGGATCCTAGTTTGCCCCCCCACGCCGATGACGAGCCCGGCTTCGAACTCATCAACTGTGTAAGAGAAGGAAACAAAAAGAACAATTTAGAGCACACAGTTATGTCTAATACATAGAGATTAAACACTGTTATAATGTTAAGAGACACAAGAATCTAAATCAGTTGTTAATGTTTGCGTCTGTGCTTCCATTAAGGGGGTAGAGCTCGGTCCCAGACCAGACGTAACCAGGGGACAACCTCTGAACAAATGGGACGAGTTTCTGGACCCAGAGGGGCGAGTGAAGAACCCAGAGAAGATCAAAGAGCTCGTATTCAGAGGGGTGAGACAGAAAATACAGTGACAGTACTGTATACCTCCTATGTTGACAACGCACCTCGTTTACTTTCCTCACCCCTCCGTCTACCAGATGTGCATGTTTTCATACCAGTCTTGTCCATTGCAGGGTGTCACACCGTCCCTGAGGAAGGAGGTGTGGAAGTTCCTCCTGGGCTTTTATCCGTGGAACAGCACTGTCAAGGAAAGAGAGGACATTCTGCGGTTCAAAACGTTAGTGTTGTTCTTACTGCGCATGCTCTCATAACTCTTTCTGATGGTAAAAGGAATAGGTCCACATTTTGGGAAATATGCTTCTTTCTTTTCTTGCCAAGAGTTAGATGAGGCCAAGAAATAGTCCCACACAACAAACCTCACAAAAAACCACAACTTGTCATTTTTGCACTTCAGATTTTGTACGAGATATAATGTGTTATAATAATATATCGGTGAACTTTAGAGGTGTTGTTAGTTGGAGTTTGTTACTTTTAGACAGAACCGGGATAGCTTTGTCCCCCCTGTTTTCAGTCTTTGTGCTAATCTAAGACAACCGGCTGCTGGCTGTAGCTTCCTATTTACCGTGCAGACGTGAGAGTGGTATCAATCTTTTCATCTAATGCCGACCTTATACCAAACAACTTTTCAATCGATTTCACCGTCACGGACACATTTCCAATGTCGGAATAAAATCATGAGTAATGCTAGAGTTGTGTCGCGCTCCCTTGATCTCGATCGTTTGGTGTGAGGTGGTCATAAAACTCCGAGCCCGAGCTGCCTTAAGTTAGCCTTTTTCTCGTCTTGACTTTCCGAATAAAATCATGGTTAAAATTATCGTAAGTTTTCAGTTTTCAGTTTTCAGTTCAGTTCTCATGCAAATAGTTAAGTTCAATGACGTGAACATTGTCAACTCAACAACCAGTAGGTGCACTCTCTCCAGCACCAAAACAGGAAGTAACGAAGTGTGTACACAGGAAAACATGGAGGGGACTCTGGGGAAGTGCAAGAACAAGTCTCGGTTCTCTTCTTCTGCCAAAAGCTGCTTCTGTTTCTGCTCCATTGTTCACCAGGAGCAGGATGGCAAATAATCTCAAAAGGAATCTAGTTGTAGTCTTGCAAATAGTGACCCTGCAAGAACCCCAGTCTTTACAAAATCTTATAGTCTGTTACTAAAAGCTGTGGGACTTATTGTCTTTAGATGTGAGAGGGTGTCTTTAGTCTTTTAAATTTATTTTCTAAGTCTTCTAGTGTACATAATGGTAGGCATAACTCTCGACAAGAAAGCGAATGAGCGTATTTCCCAAATTGTCGAACTATTCCTTTAGGGTAGTCCGCCTCTTTAACGCCTTTGTGTGTCTGCAGGGACGAGTACTTCAGAATGAAGGTGCAGTGGAAGTCGGTCAGTGAAGAGCAGGAGATGAGGAACTCTCTCCTCAGAGGATACAGAAGCCTAATAGGTCAGCCGTGCAATCCGCTGTAAAACACAAGATCTGTTCATCGTATCAGTCAGCTGCCTGTGAGAGCTGCAGTAGATGTTGAAGTTTGAACTGGCTTTGTTCTGTCGTGACAGAGAGAGATGTCAGCAGGACAGACCGACACAATACGTTCTTCTCTGGGAACGACAATCCAGGCCTGACTCTGCTTCACGATGTGCTGATGACATACTGCATGTACAACTTTGATCTCGGTATGTATGTCTGAACAACAGAGGTGCACCGATACTGTAAACAATCAGATGTAACAAAAATAATAATAATTATTATTTATTTACGATGAATTAGTCGCTGTAACAAGAGCATAGCATGTCTTTAGTCATGAATTTGGTCAGATTATGTGCTTACTAGGGTTTAATAAATCTTAATAATTATTAAGAAAATGACAGTGACAATCATTTTTGGACAATAAGAACTGGCAACAAGATACAAAAACAGTTTAAAGATGCGCTAGGATCAGACACAGATTATTATTCTCAGCACGTTCATATATAAAGAACAGTGTAGGAGGTTAGGTGTTTTAAAAGGCGGCTCTGCACATAAAGCATTACAAACACATACAGTAATAGTATGTGGAAATAATTACACCATCCTTCCTGTCTCTATACCCCAGTGCCTGCAGTAAAACTCTGGGTTTAAATTAGTTCGATTTTGTTTTGTTCATTACAATCATCTTTTAGATAATTAAAGGGATGTTTTGGGTGATCATTCAGGCAGATATATATCCATGTCACCCTGACACTTGTGTATCCGTCTGTCCAGGTTATGTCCAGGGGATGAGTGACCTCCTTTCTCCTCTCCTGTTCGTCACCCAGAACGAGGTGGAGTCCTTCTGGTGTCTGACAGGCTTCATGGAGCTGGTGGTTAGTAGAAATGTCTCTCTTTCTCTGTGACCTTTGAATTTCAGGCTGTACAGTTGTGTTACTGTGTTACAGGAACAGCAGACTACAGCTCAGCAGCGAAACAAAACAGAAAGTTTGACTCAAAGCTTAGATTGTTCCTGCTTCATGCGGTCAGTTAAATAATTCCCATGTGGTGACTTAATGCTTCATCAGCAGTTGTGATTTAAATGAAAGCAGGGAGCACACATTGTTAAATTTACAGCAGTTTTTCTTGTGGTTTGGATGCCTTTCGCTGTGATTTCCGTTAAGGTTTCAAACTGAATAGGTCTTATAAATAGCAGTTTCTTTGATGCGTGCAGTGACTTAACAAGTCTGTCCTCGTTTCCTCTGCAGCACCAGAACTTTGAAGAGTCTCAGGAGGCCATGAAGCAGCAGCTCCTTCAGCTCAGTATCCTGCTGAAGGCTCTGGACCCGGAGCTATGTGACTTCCTGGGTTAGTCAGCTAAAACTCACCCAGTCACACTGGATTAAAATAAAGTCTTGAGGCAGAGCTGGGAACATGTTATTAGGATAATGCAACAAAAAGTAGGGCAAGGATGTGCATTAGAATCTATTAACTATTATGTATAAAAGCATACACATATACAGCATCTGCAGAATGGTTGTACACTATGTTGATCTGAATGATAAGATCGGAAATGTATGCTGCTAAATGAGAGGAAATTCATGAATTTCCAGGATACAGGGTATGTAAAATATGCAAGACCTAACTCTTGATATTACTTATTTTCAAGGAGCTCATTCCTCTTTTTTGTTGGTCACTAAACTAAATTGAAACATATATATTGTTTCTGTCCATCAGACTCTCAGGACAGCGGCTCTCTGTGCTTCTGTTTCCGCTGGCTGCTCATCTGGTTCAAGAGAGAGTTTTCCTTCGAGGACATCCTCATAATGTGGGAGGTGAGTGCACCACAGCTGCATTTACTTATATACATGAATATTGTTATGATGCTAAACAGCTCAATTACAGCCAGGATGGCTTCACTCCTTTAAGCCTTGATGGTGTTAAGCTTCATATTAGGGTGTGACCACTGACATCACTTCATGTTAACAGGGTTCGAACAAAGTCTTTTAACCATCATGTTTTCAAGGTTAGGAGTATACTTGGATTTGAGTACAATCCTTGAAAAATGCTTGATTTTCAACATAATCGGGTGTTTCATATACACAATCACTCATGTAAACCAAAAATGTTTTAGAGAATGTCGGTTTGCCGTGAGGAGAAAGCCGTCACGGATTCTTGTCCATGCGACCGTCCTTGCTGAAAGTATAACCGAGGCTTAAATGAGAAAGTAAAAGAACTGAATTAGTTGCCAGGAGCACTAAACTTTTCTAATCAAATTATTCTTCCAGGATAATCTGATCATTTTGTTAATTTGTTTGAACAGATAACAGATATTGCTTCACTTGCTGCGATATGCAAACATGCATTTTTTTTGAATGATTTAAAGCTGTATGTTCAAAAAAATCTAAAGTTCTTTTCTTGTGTTCACTCGTCATTCATAGCTAGATCTGTTGATGCCTTACCCTTGAAATTAGCAAGCAATAATCATGATCAAAACAAATGAACTGCTGGTAAAATAAACAAAGTGTTAATATACTGTACATTGATTGCTGTGGGTATGAATGAATTCTGTAAACTTCATTTATAGTACTAACTTAGATGTGATGATAAAGGCTTCGAGAGTCTGGAAATTTCATGTTTAAGTACATCGAATGTGCTTGAAAAGGGCTTGAATTTTACTCTTAAAAATCTGTACGAACCCTGTGTTAATAACTTTTGACTTTTATTGAGGTATCTTCTTGATTTAAGAAGTTTTTTTGTGAAACTTAAAACCTCGCTGCAACATATCTGAGGAACAATCTCATTTGGTCTGTTTTTTGATCATATGCACTATACTATTGGAAAATAATAAATAGTGTAATTATGTAGCTTATCTAGAAAACTTAATTTACAAGTATTGTTTCGTAACATCCTTTTTCCTTCCTCAGGTCATGTGGACTCGTCTGCCATGTGACAACTTCCACCTGCTGATCGCCTGTTCAATCCTGGAGTCCCAGAGAGGAGAGCTGATCGGCTCCGACCACGACTTTAACACTATTCTCAAAGTGAGTACTGCACGTGTGTGTTAGTGAGACAGGAAGTGAGTTACTTTGTGTGTAACTATACGCTCATTTGTGTCCACATTGTGAATGCTCTTCAGCACATCAATGAGTTGACGATGAAGTTGGACCTGCAGACTGTTCTGCAAGGAGCAGAGGCCATCTTCCTACAGCTGACTCAGTGCAAGGTAAGAGCTGCTTCATGGGCCAATAAGATCCAACATGGAGTCAAGTATGAGTCTCAGTGGTTACAATGCAGAGCAAACATGTACCTGTATTTTTAAAAGCTAAATCTAAAAGAAATAAGCATTATAGAAGCTGTAAGGTCAGTAACCTTCCTGTCCTCCTCAGGAGCTTCCCCTGAAGGTGCTGCAGGTTCTGGGTCTCTACGTCCCCTCCAGCTCCGAGGAGGACAGCCCAGACTCCCAGGCCAGCGAGACGCAACGCCTCCTCTGCGAGTCCCAGGCAGGAGCTGCTGCATCTGTTTCAGCATGCGTTCCCACCTATCCTTAAATGTGCAGGTCAGCTGGTGGACTGATGTATGGACGATCTTTATATATGGAAAAAGAGATATATATAAATATAGAGTGTATATGATCAAATGGGAAGGAATGCAGACGGTTCGATGAAGACTGTTGTTACTATTTGTCAGAGGCAGGGGGCGGTGTTGAGGCTTTTTTTCGTTTGAAGTACCCATGAATGTTACAGTTCAAGATGTTCGAGAAACACTATCGCCATGCCGTACCTGCAGTGCTCCTTTACTTTGTGTATGTTGTCCCTTGTTTACATGTCCTATGTCTCTGCTAAAGAGTACTGCCCTCCTTTCTACTCTCCATGCTGCTCTTTTACCTTTTCGCAAGTTATTTAATAATCATCTCTGCTCGTCTCTTGTGATACTCTCAGTGCGTTTTGTTATGCGTCCCCTCGCCACTGCTCCTTTTTAAAAAGGGAAGAAAATGAAGGATAAACTCACTGGCAGCACCTCGTTAGTACTGTACGATGCCATTCCAGCCCTATGCAAACTTTATTGCATGCCTTATAGTTTTCACACGTGTCGCGTGGTAATATTTTAAGCCTTGTAATTATCTACATGAAGTCATACTGTTTTCGTCCGCTGATTATTTCCAAATAAATGGTTGAATCTTAACGAAGCAGGGTATTTATATTTTTTCATTTCACTTACACCTCACTCATTTCACTCACAAATGAAGAATATGACCATACAGTTGAGTCAACACTACTTTAAAACCGTTTCAACAAAAACTGAATATTATAACCTTCATGAGAGAAGCTTTTATTATAGGCTTGTTATATTAGACTGCTTTAGTTTTAGCTAGGTGTACCTAATAAACTGGCAGCTGAGTGTAAACGCTAAGCTAGTTTGCAATACCAGTCCCGGGATTGGCCCTTATACAGATACATAAAACTCAACGAGAAAATACATAGAAAAAACACAAAAATCAACAAAAAAAAAACCTAAAAAAAACCCCCCAAATAACACAAATCGCCATAAGAAAACAATCAAAACGGCACAAATAAAAAAAAAAATACATACAAAATACAAACAATGACACAAAAAAATGATCATAAAACTCAATGACAATCACTGGATCATTCATGACTGATGTCTCTTTAAAGTCTCTTTCACCTTGATTTTAAAATGATCCCAGTAATGATCCATTTTCAGGTCTGTGGATAAGAAGTTCATCATATTGATCCTCTGAACAGAGAAAGTCGTCTGTCCAAAGGAGGTTTTGGTACCACCATGTCTCACTGAGGGAGCCTGGTTATTTACACATTTATGTATAAGTTAAATATAAGCAACTTTAGGCAAGGCAAGTTTATTTATATAGCACATTTCAGCAACACCGCAATTCAAAGCGCTTTACATAAAATTTAAAACATTAAAAACATCAAGAAACGCATAATAAAAGATACAAATAAAATGAAATAGAATGTATAACACAAGATGGAAAATAAAACCCTGAATAATAATAACAATACTTAGGTTATACATAACCTTTAAACCACTTTAAAGACCAAGAGAATAGTAATAATCAAAACTTATTAAGGGTAACACTTAATGTTAACCCCCCTACAAGCAAAGTTTTAATAACTGGGTTATAACACATTATAATGGAAGCAGAAGACCTTATGTCTTTTTAAGTGTTTATTGATTTGATTTGATTTGATCTGATCTGATTTGATTTGATTTGAGTTGACTCCTCCTGCGAAGCATCCATAACTGGTATATAAACAGATAATATATGACGACATAACAGTTGTTATTATATAGAATTTGTCTTCATAGGAGAAGTTATAATTGTTGAAAATATTGTACACTAATAAACACTCAAAATTGGCTAATATCTGCATTATAATGTGCTTTAAAGAATTACCGCTTAGATGATAAATAAATAAGGATATATGATGAAATGATGATAAAAATAAATAAACATTGGATTTCTGAAATTGTACTGAACAGTAGCACTTATGTGTTTATGTAGTGTGTTAACTTGTGAACTGGTTAAACTTTGGCCTCTCCCCTCTCCTCCCCCCCCCCCCCCCCCCCCCCTCCCTGTGGCCAGCAGGTGTCTGTGTGAGGTGAATGGCTGAGAGAAAATAGGACCTCTGTTCTCCTCTGTCCCGGGAAATGAGCTGGAAAATGAGGGGCGGGGAACCACACCCCCTTCTCAGGACCTCTTTTGGCTCGTCGCTGTCTCTTTCCTCCTCCGTCCATGTTGTTTGAATACAGCTGCGACATATGAATTTAGCAGGGTGCTTAAACAGGCCCACGATCTGTCACCCTGTTCCTCTTCCTCCCTCCGTCCACCCCAACCTGACCTCCAGAGACAAACTCACTCAGCCCCTCATTCAAACTCAATCTGCTTTCAGCCTGTTTTATAGTCGAGGGCCTTGTCGACAGCTTTAAACCCCATATTCTCTCACTAATGCTACAATCGACTGAGTGTTAGAGGATTAGGCTCTCTTCATGTTGTCATTATGCTGGTTGTCTTAGAAAAGCTCTTATCTGCAGTAGATGATGATGTGACTCAAACTCTGATGCCCTCTGAGCTGGAGGTTTGAGCCGTGGGTTTGTTTTTAAAAAACACACAAGTATGACACTTTATATGTGTCTTGAGGTGTGTTTATGTGTGGTGATTTTACAGGTTTCATTATTATATACTCATTAGTTGTCTTTCATTTAGCTTAAATTTAACTGCACAATAGGATTGTAGATGAGTATAAATGACATACAACAGTTCATCCTCCTCTTCAGGCTGACTTACACCTTTATAAGAGAAACATTATGCTATTAGTGAGTGAGATCATCGGTGAGCAGCCGTCCTCACTGTCACACAATTTTATTAGAAGAGCCCGTAGAAAGGCAAACATATTTGCCACTCATATCCGTCCCTTAAATAAAGAGTTTGAGCTGCTTCCTATAAACTCTCCAGGACCAGGTGCAATAAATTCAAACATTAATTTTTACTATGTACATTAAAATCTCTTAATTTGCACCCTTTGTAGTTACCAAAAAGACCCCGCACTTGCCTTGTTTTTGTAATTTACCTTTTTTTACGCAGTTACTCTTTCTACATCATATTTCTTTTTTTAATCTGCAATATTTCTTTTAATTAATCGGTTTAACTGATGCTTGTTGCCATGCTGCAAGTCAAATTTCCAAAAAGAGACAATAAAGACTGAATTGAACTGAACTATGACATGAATAAGACATGAATTCATATTGCCGTCAGGGGGCACTTGTTGGATCTGGTCTGTAGTCTAATAGAGTTTTTGTTTCAGACATGCTGAACCCAAGTGGGTTTCATTTATTTAAAAGCAGGAATTCCAGCTATGCATCAGAAACTGTGTCCATATGGCAGCTATACCTGCTGTTCTGTTCTGTCGGTCTTCAGCGCTACAATCACATTCACAACATTTTACTTTTTATTGTTATTTCTCATAATTAAATCTTTTTCTTTTAGGGAGGATTTTTCATTTGTAAAATGCGAAATATAGTTTTTGTTAATGTTGTTGGGTGTTTAACAAAGTACATCATCCCCCTTAATATTTACCAGCTTCACTGACGGCTCACTGTTACTTTGATATATTTGCGTCATATTTATGCAGTGGTGGAATGTTAAAGTAAATTAGCTCAAGTAAAGTAAAAGAAAAGTAAAGTACTGTACTTACTGTACAAATTTTAGGTACTTGTACTGTACGTAAATATATTCATTTTTTACCACGTTATACTTATACTTGACTACAATTCAGAAGGAAATACTGCACTTTTTACTAAAATATGATGGGCTGTTATAGATTAAACTGTAAGAGAATGTAAAATACTTCAAATTAGCAGTAACAGTAAAATGTCACGTACACATTAATGCATCAGCAATTATAATCCAATAATGTAATATGTAATTAGGACAACACCAATAAATCGGTGGACATTTTTCGGCATCATAAATACTTTTACTTTTGATATTTTACATGTTGCTAATAATACTTGTGTACTTTTATTAAAGTGACATTTTCAAGGCAGGATCCTCCTCAAAATGGAGTATTTCTATATTGCAGTATTGCTACTTAAGTAAAGGATCTGAATACTTCTTCCACCACTGTGTCTGATAAAATATAAACGCTTCAGTCCTATAAAAAGATGTCTGTTTGAGTTAAAGCAAAGTAACTTCATTAAATTCATAATCATGTTTCTATTAAATATAGTATAGTTCCTAATGTTTTGCTCAAATATTATGCCCAGTGAAATGTATATGTTTTTGTCACAACTACTTTTTACGCCTCTATGAACCTGAATGTACTCTCAGTCACAGCTAGTGAAGATGGCCACCAGCTCCACTTTGAATAGAATGAATTATTGATGCTCAGCTGAAATCAAGTGTCAGTGTAGCCGACGTCCATTTAACTCCTATTGGAAACATGAGCTGCCATCGATGCCTGAATGTGTGAAGAGCCACCTGTAATGACTGTCAAATACAATCTGTATTCTCCTCTGAGGAGTGCGACCCCATTGTGACCGTCAGAGGAGTCCCCCGAGAGGGTGTTGCTGTGAAAAGTGTGTCTATCCACCCCATGACTGTGTGTGTGTGTGAGGAGCCAGCAGCAGGCAGAAGGCCAGGGGCTGCTGTCTGACACTGATTTGTAAAGGGAGACAATACGGCTCATTGACCTGCCCGGCTCCACTGTCTGTTGCACATACCTCGCCCAGCCCTCCCCGGTGGCTCCGCTGCTCTTTAAACACCAGCAGCAGATTGCCACATGGAGAGAGAGGGGGGGGAGGGGGGGGGGGGGCACAGGTTGCTTTGACAATGAGAAACCTCAGAGGAGAGAGGAGAAGAGTCAGAGCCAAAACTTTAAATCTTACTTACTTAACCTGACTCGCAGAATCAATGAGAATCAGTGATATCTTTTAAATCACTTTTCAGCATTTTTGTATTTGCTTTTGTTGTTTGTTTGTCTTTAATGCACATATTTGTACATATTTCTTACATTCTCATTTCTTATTTTTATTATTTACTTATATTTCCATACATATATTGTGTTATATATTGTAGCATATTGTTGTATTTCTATTTTCTTACATTTCTTTATGTTTAGATAAGAGCAACCGTAACTCCCCAATTTCACCCTGGGGATCAATAAAGTATTTCTGATTCATATTTTTTTATTATTATTATTAATGCTAGCACATTGAAAGTTGGAACCAGCAAATTTGGGTCATATTTCAAAGAATATTTGAATGATTAATTCATTATCAGAATTGTTGCTGATTAATTTTATGTTTATTGAATAATCGATCAAATTAATAATTATTTCAACTCTATTTATCTTAAAGATTGGGGAAATGTCTAAAAATATGAACATCATTTTTGCAATTTTTGCAGAAATATGTAAATATATTTTTACAAATTTATCTTGTGACTCCAAGTTTGAAAAACACTTTTAGTATTTTATTATCAAAAATCCCAACTGAGATCATATTAATTATATTGCAACTGTAATTATCAAAGTACAGATGTAATAATATGTATTTAAGGCTGACTATCTTTAAAGACAAAAATAACTGAATAAATGTTAAATTTAGTAAATATCTCTTTATCTAACAGCAGCAGGATCTAACATCGATCCAGACTTTGACATATTTCCTCTGGTTGTAAACAAACACCGTCCTCCTCCTTTTGTCATCCATTCCCATTGTCAGAGTCTGGATATGACCTTTTCTCTCCCCTCTCTGCCTCTCTCCCCTCTCTTTTCTTTTCCTCCCTTCTCTCTTTCACTGTCGAAGACAAGCTGTTGCTCGGTCCCTGAGGGCCACTCCCTCACTTGTCTGCTCCTCTTTCCTCCCCCCCTCTGCCTCACTCTCTCCCCTGCTCTCCTCCATTCTCCCTCTCCCCACCTGTTGAAGCAATTGTTGCACACACCATATTGTTGTCTTCTTCTTATTTTATGTCACTCACGAGGGTCCACGCCCCTTTCTACGCTCTCTTTCCTCCCCTCTGTGCCACTCCCTCTCTCCCTCTCTCTCTCTCCCTGCTGGGTATAAAACTTGGAGACGAGAGTTGAGCAGGGAGATTCAACAGTGCACCACAGGAAGCCAAAACTACCTCAACTAGGAAAAAGGATTTCCCAGCTTCCTGTTTACCTGCAAAACACCCAGCTTCCTCAGGTGACAAAGGGACACTGGCTGCGGTCTTTCTTCCCCATTTGGACATAAACAAGCTCATATTTTACCCAGCAGGCAATGCAGATGGACAGAGGCATGTCTGTGTCTCTGTGGTGTGAGGAGGTGGAGGACAACCAGGGTCAGCACCAGAGCCAGACTGAGGCCCAGGCCCAGGGCCACATCGTGGGCTCGTCTCAGCTGCGAGCCGCCTGGGACCCCAGCGTGTCCGGGCACCGTGTGATCCAGAGGCTGCTCCATGTGGAGGAGAGGTACATGCCCTCCATGCTCTACATCACCCTCATCCAGCGGGAGCCAGAGCGCAGGGAGGAGCTCGCCAAATGGGCCCTGGAGGTATGAATCTCTCCCAGTGGTGCTGGATGAGTTATGTCATCACGGCAGCTGTGACACTGATGCCTCACATCTTCTTTTTCTCTCGTCTCCAGGTGTGCTGTGAGTGTGGCTGTGATGAGGCCGTGTTCCCCCTGTCTGTCTCTCTGATGGACAGGTTCCTGTCTGCCTCTTTGTCTCTACCTGTCTCACCGTACTGCCTGGCTGCTGGCTGCATCCTCATCGCCTCCAAACTCACAGAGTGTGACAACGTCACCGCTGACACGCTCTGTGCTGCAGCTGAATACAGCTTCCAGCACTCCAACCTGCGGGTGAGTCAATCAGTCACACAGCAGCATCCACACATGTCACCATCAGGGCTGTGGTGGAGTCTGAGCAGAGGTGTAGTTTTTGGGGTCCTTTCCAGCTGAAAGGACCCTAAGTAAACTCACTGAACTCTAATGCAGACTTTAAAGGGGACATATGCTCATTTCCAGGCTCATATTTTTGGGTTTGTAGTAGAACATGTTTAAATGCTTTAATGTTTTCTGATCTAGACAGCCCACAATAAACTGACTGGGTTTTCTTATTTCCCAGTTTGTGGGTTGGTAGGCTCTCCAGATACCAGAATGTATGAGCACAAGCACTGAAAAAGTGAGTTTTTTATGATGTGTCCTCTTTAACACCAGGAGAAGACCATATTTAAGATCTATCACAATATAGGTGTATCAATAGGCTAAATAAATCCCTTGTGATATCTACTCTCACATCACAATGTCTGTATTATAACAATATTACACAATCATCTCTAAACGCATCTGTCTTCCCTCCCTCAGGAGATGGAGCGTGTCATCCTCGCCACCCTCCGGTGGGACACAGCAGCAGTGACTCCGCAGGACTTCCTCCCACATTTTCTTGCCTCCGTGGGGGTGAGAGGAGATGGAGACAGTGGTGACTCTGAGGAGGGGCTGCTCTCCACCCTGCGGCGGCACAGCGACACGCTGGCGGCCATGTGTGCGTGTGACTCCCGCTTTCTGGGAGCACCACCGTCACTTGTTGCTGCAGCATCACTGAACTGTGCTCTAAGGGGTCTGGGCACCAGGGGGCCCTCTCTGCTGGCTGTGATGAGTGAAGCACTGGCGGAGCTCTGCCAGGCTGACCTGGTGAGTACACCTGCAAAGTGTTAGGCTGCACATTTATCTGATTTGATCACATTTGGGGTAAGAATTTTGTTTTTACAGGGATAAGGGGTTGCAAAAATAATCAGTTTTAAGCAAACAGACTCAGAATTTTGTGTTTTGAGGGACCTGCTTTGCCCTCTTGTCATTGCATCTATGACAAAAATCATGTATTCTCATTTATGTCTTGCATCACAGGCAGTGCTGCAGTGCTACAGTGACATGATCGAATATGCCCTCCGACAGCGGCTGAGGAGTGGGCTTCAGCAGGGTCCCATGGAGAAGGATGAAGAGGTGGAGAACGAAAGGCCCGGGACACCTACTGACATGAGAGAGATTGATTTCTAAACACTGAATCAACTGTTGCATTGAAAGTGTGAATCAATCAAAAACCTTTCATCAAAGTTCATCAGTCAAACTGATATAAATTTATCGTGACCTCAAAATGCTCTGACATGTTTTGATACTTTAGAATTACTTTATTGAGTGACTGTTAATTTATTTTTTAACTTTATTTATTTATGAACAATTTTTGCAACTATGTGTTTTGCATGTGCCATATTTTATTATCTATTTCTATTAATTATATTGTAGGCCTAGATGTTATTTTTTTGATGCATAATATTTATTCCTTTTATTTATTATCACGTGCAATTGTTGGCTCTTTCGATGTTAATTTATTTCAACTTGCCAAGACTTTGTGTTTGTGTACTGAATTAAATATACAACAGATATATTTTTCAAAGCAATTAAACGTTTAAAACGTTTGTACATATTTTTTGTGTGATTTCGTGTGTTATTTATTTACCAATAATGCTGCATTCAGTATCTATTCATAGGGTAGAACTTCCGAGATTTAAATTTATGATACAATTCATCTACTTTTGATGGGACATAATTACCACCTTAAAGAAAAGTGACAAGAGAAAATGTGCTAATTGTTGATTTTTCCTTTTAAATCGAGGGTTTCTGGCTTATTTTTGGCCGTAGTACGAATAAAAGAAAACATTAATCTGATAGAAATGGGATATATCTACCAAAGTGAATACTACCCTTATTTCCGACAGTACTTGAAGGCAGCATATTGAACCAGCGCTGCATTTTCATGACGTCAATTTTATCCGACGCGAAAACAGATCGTGCTTTGAGCAACGGATCAGATATTAAACACATATAAGCGGTAAGAGACGAGCTATTTAAAGCTATTTTGTGCTATAACAAACTTAAATTGTGGTTTTAAATATCGGCGGAGTTTTCGAATCAAAAGAATCGAAGAATACATAGAAAATCGTGACATAGAAGAGGGACAACGCAGGTAAAAAGGGTCGTTTCTACAGCTCACGGCTAACGTTAACTGGAGAACCTGAACCTGTTATATCACCTGTAAAATTACCTTTTAAAGAACTAATAATGTTTGAAATGCTATAAAACCCAAATGTTAATTCACCCATGCTATAAGTTTAGTCTCACAGGTAATTAAACTCAAGAAAGATAACATTTTTGGTGTTGAGACCTCCACTCATCCGCTTCCGTGTTGTTCATTTTAAGCTAGTTGGCTAGCTAGCTACATAAACGAATATAGGTTAAAACTAACAATGTCCTAATTAAACTGTGTCATTTATTCCATTAACGTTAAGTGACAGTACTACTGTCTTAAATTGAACATATGCTGTTAATTCCGCTCGCAAAAAGAAGTTTTCCTGCTCAAAATTGATCGTTAAGCCAAACTCTGCCTATGAAATCTGATATTATTGTTTCCTCTTATGGGCGAAGACACACAGGTCTAAAAAAGATGAAAACCTCTTACCTTTTATAAATCTTTTAAGTCTCCTGGTAAATTCGGCATACAATGTAAACACCAGCCACCAACCAATTACACTAGAATCAGAATATGATGTGTTCTCAATGACTATGTTACATGTACAGAGTTATCCAATAGAAACATATTGTGATAAACTGTGTCTGCTGCACCTTTTAAATGAAAGTTTGACCCTGTTCATGTGGAGGATAAAACGAGCCTCCTCTGTTCGCCTCGATATTTAGAGATCAAATCCAGCACAGTTAAAATATAGCAGTGTTAAGGCAGCTAAAAAAACAAACTTGGTGCAATATTGTACTGTTCAGTTACAGAAGACACACCTGTGCCGGATATGAATAACCAGATAACTCTATAATTCCGAAGAAAATACAATATTCCAAATATGATCAAAGGCAGAATTAGACATATGAATGGTATTGTTTTATAGTTTGCATGTGAAGTGTGTTGTCTTGGGATAATCATAATGGAGTATTATTTACGATTTCACTTTTTAAAAAGAGCATTTTGTTGAGTTTAAGGTCCAAATATGCAAATTAAGGACTGTGGCAAATGAAATATGAATTTGGATTGTTTTTGAATGAAATCTGGCACACCTGGCATACAATAAATTGTGCAGCTATTGTGCAGGAGAACTGACATTAGTTTTTAATTGTCACAAACCTGCCTCTTATTCTTTCCTGTGCTAAGATTGTAGCTTTTCAGTCAAAGCTTTATATTGTAGTATACGTTGTTGTTTATTTTGAAGGAGGATGAACCTGAATCTCGGCTGGCTGCTGCTTCTATCCATCTCTGCTGGGGTCTGGTCAGTGCCTATTGATCGCAATGGAGACAACCAGGAAGCTAAAGAGGAAGTGCCGGAGGAGAACGGGGTAATGGTCTCAGTAGTCCTAGTAATGTATTTTAGATGAGATTCAGGTTGTTGTGAATAACCTGTTCTTTACAACACTCCCTTGCAGGACACTGGCCTGTACTACGACAGGTATCTCAGAGAGGTGATAGAGGTTTTGGAGACGGACCCTCACTTCAGAGAGAAACTGCAAACAGCGAACACAGAGGACATCAAGGTCTGCATCCATTTCTTCTTCATTGTCACTCTCTAAAGCCTCCTCATTTATGTTTTTACAGGTAACAAGAGGGTCTGACATTTAATCGGTTCTTCTCACCTGGATGTCTTGTGTTTCTCCGTCAGAACGGTCGTCTCAGCAAAGAGCTGGACCTGGTCAGTCACCATGTGAGGACTCGTCTGGATGAGCTGAAGCGCCAAGAGGTTTCTCGCCTCAGGATGCTGCTCAAGGCCAAACTGGACAGCACCAACACACAGAGTGAGTGGACTCATTTTCCTGTAGAGAGAGAGTATTTATGTTTTTATTCCTATGTAGATAGATTCTATCAGATTTAATTTAAAGATCTCCGGTGGACAATTGGATGGTAGCAGAAAATACTAATGTTTAAGTAGTACTGTCTTATAAGTAGTTTGATTATGTACTGAATTATAAAGTATGTTGTTTACTTTATAAAACATCTGTTGACAAATCACTTAAGGTATCTGAACCAAAAGTGTCTTATCTTACTAATAAATAATACATACTACATTTGATCCAAATTGTGCTATACTAATTATGATATGTAAAGCAATATTTTTGCGTATGGAAGAACTGCAACCTGCAAATGTTTGAATTTTTACATACATTTTTATACATAGCAACGGTCTGCTATAAAGAAATAACAGACCGTGGAACGCCGTGATTGACCAATCAGAATTGAGTATTCAACAAAGATTGTGTAATAATCATCAGTAACTGATGATTTCAGCAATGTAAGCATAAATAGATAACCAGCATCTTCATGGACAGATTTGCAGTTAGAAATGGATACACTTGCACATTTTTAGGTATGCAAACAACTCAAATACATAAAAACATCCAACTATTCCCTAGAAGCTGTTCACATTTTCATTAACAAATATGAAAATTGAGTTATTGTATGTTAAAAAAAAATGGGTTCAGCTCTAGCAATTATTCATTGTTATCACTTATTATGCTATTTCTTAATATCAGTTCATGTGCATGGTTGCAGATCACAATTTTCCCAAACAAAGCAGATGGAAGCAGCACATGTACAAAAGAATGTTCATGTAAAATGTTTTACTGCCATTACTTATAAATTATACAGATTAGTAAGGCGTGTATTGAGAGAGGAATGTAGCCTCCACACAGAGATGTGTTCAGTGTGTACGGGACATAATGGAAGTCATGTGTTTGGTAATTGATGTGTCTGCTGTGAAGGCCTGCAGATGGACCACGCCTCCCTGCTGAAGCAGTTTGAACATCTGGATCCCCACAATCAAAACACCTTTGAGGCCAAAGACCTCGAGCTGCTAATCTCTACGGTAAGATCATCCAAAGATAATAAAGACTGGATTTTTGTTGACCTCAGAGACTGTAAAAATCAATGTTTTATATGTTCTGACCAGATTTTAATGAATCCCCTCACAGTCCAGCAGAATCAAAATTACACTGATCGGACTCGAGGGTGCTACAATTACAAAACAAGATGGCAGACCTGTTACTGATTGTTCCAGGCACCATATCTGACCCCAACTTTTTGATTTCAAGATAACAGCCTCTGTCTGGCTCTTTGTGTAGGCCACCAAGGACCTGGAGAACTACGATGCCGAGAGACACGAGGAGTTCAAACGCTACGAGATGCTGAAGGAGCACGAGAGACGGGAGTACCTGAAGGGCCTGGACCAGGAGAAGAGGGAGAGAGAGGAGAAGAGAATGCAGGAGCTTAAGGACAAACACCGCCAGCACCCCAAAGTCAATGCTCCGGTAAGCACAAATGCACCCATGTTGGTTTTCAGTGGAAGTGAATGAAGCTCTCTTACATGTTTTGCTGCATTTCCCCCATACTCAGGGTAGTGTTGCTCAGCTTCGGGAAGTTTGGGAGGAGACGGACGGACTGGATCCTAAGGAGTTCAACCCCAAAACATTTTTTAAACTGCATGGTGAGTGACGCCTCTTCTTTTAACCCCTGTCTATTATGATATGAATAGATATGAATCAAGTTCCTCTCTGTCCTGGTTAGATACAAATGAAGATGGTGTTTTAGATGAGCAGGAATTGGAGGCTCTCTTCACTAAAGAGGTAAGGAACCCTTCAGTACATCGTGGCTTCAAACTTAAAGGTTTTACTTGTTCGGTTTTACAATGAAACTCCTTAAAATTACATGACAGAATATCAAAAATGGATGATTATCTATTTGAAAATACAGCTGTTTCTTCTGACAGCAGTGATATGCACAGCACCCCGTAACATCTGTTCATTTCCCTCCTCCAGCTGGAGAAGGTCTACGACGCAAAGAATGAGGAAGATGATATGATGGAGATGGAGGAAGAAAGGCTGAGGATGAGGGAGCATGTCATGAAAAATGTGAGTCTTAAGTATTTGCTTTTAGCTCTTTTTTCTCTGCTTTGCTTCAACTGACGCAGCTTATGTTTCTGTGTTAAAAGGTGGACGTAAATAAAGATCGTCTCGTCACCCTGGAGGAGTTCCTCAGGTCCACCGAGAAGAAGGAGTTCAGTAATCCCAGAGAGTGGGAGGTAAAGAGCCTCCAGAGGGGGCCTGAAGGTCGGGGAAGTGGGCGGGCGATCAGAGGGTCTGTGGTTCAAATCCCTGTACAGGCTGGGAGAATGTGGGTGGTGAAGTTAAATGGGTAATGTGATTCTTTACATCAACTCACAGACCTGGAGCTGCTCCCACAAGTGGCTGCTGAGAATAAAAGTAATGCAGTGTTGCATTTAGCACCGCACCGCTACAACACTGTCGGACTCAGGATGGACAGTTTAGAAAAAAAGGATCAAAAATCGATGAGGCAGAGCCAGAGAGATTTTCTTTTTTATGTCACACATTCCTCCTCCTTTTCAAAACATGGTGCCCACAACGCCCACAATGCAACTCGCCCATTCAGTCGGAGATTCTGGTGTGTTATGCTAGTAGCGGCTAATGTAGCCATAAGCCTCTAGCCTCAAGCAGAAATGAGCAGCAGGCTACAGAGTTCTCACTTCTTTCAAACTTCACATCCTCAGATTTAAAAAAATGTCAAACTTGTAGTCTTTAGACCCAACTGACACTTGATGACATTTATCAGATTTTGCGAAACTTCCTCTTTTATACAGGTTTTTTCACATACACAGTATTTCTCCCCTTTAAATTGCATGGTTAAAGGTAGGGCTGTCATCGACCAAAGAAATTCTTAGTCGACTTACACTCATACGATTTTGTCGACTAATCGTTTAGTTCGATCGACAGCTCTGTGAAATGGAGTTTCTCCACCAAGAATCACACAAAAGCACCACTTTAAATCTTGTGTTTACCAGAGATGTGCTCAAGTTTCTTAGAAATAAGTCATTTCTGCATGAAAAATAATAAAAAAATGACTAATCGACTAAAGAAATCTTAGTCTACTAAGACCAAAACGACCAATTAGTCGACTAATCAACTAAGAGGGGGCAGACCTAGTTAAAGGCATACTATGCAGAAACTATCGCTTACTGTTTGAAAAAACACAACATAGAAAGTTGGCCCCTCCTCCCTTCGGCTCAACGACACCAGAAACGCCCCACTACCACGTTGGCGAGAACACAGCCCAGTGTACCACCAGTAGCATCTCATACGGCAGCGAAAGTGAAAGCCAACCCCAGATTCACTCTCGCTTGGGAACGAGCTTTGTCCACTTGACATTTCACCTCGGTATATCTGCATTTTTCCGAACTGCGTCCGCCATTTTCGTAGTTCCCTCTTGGATGCGTGCTTGTGCATGCGTGGGGGCTACACACCCAGTGATGCCCAGAAACATCCCGAACACAGCAAATTATACCTTTTTAAATAAGGGTGTGTGCCTCTGTAAATATGTCATTGTCAAAGTTCTCCTCAGCTTCAGATGTTTTAATGTGATGAAAATATCATGGGAGAGAACACTGATTATTTGTAGTTTATAATAAGCAGCTGGCAGTGTATCTGACATGAACGCCACAATATAGATTTCTCTCCCAGTAAAGGAGGGATTATGTCGTACAAAGAGCATCAGCAAAGTTTACTACAGAGTGGACTATACACCTTCCTTTTACACTAAAATTTGTTTGTATGAGATGTACATTTGCATGATACGTAAAGATGGAGACAGAAGCAGAACCAACTGATATGAAGAAGTTTTAGCCTTTACAAACCCAAAACATTTTAATAGTCGTGTGAATTCCTTGTATTGCATCGGTTCCCCTGCTGTCTCTGCAGACTCTGGAAACCAAGCCGGTGTACACAGAGGAAGAGCTCCAGCGATTTGAGGTTGAACTCAGGGACAAAGAGGAAGAGCTGAAGAGGAAGGCAGAGAATCTGCGTCAGCAGCAGGAGCTGCTGAAGGAGAGAGGCAAAGCCCTGGAGGCCCAGAGGAGAGAGTACCAGCAGGTAACTGTCCCGCCACGTCAGTCATCTGAAACTGGATTAAATAATCATATATTGGTTAAACTTGTATTTTATTACCTCAACGACCAGTTTTCAGCCTGTGATAACACCGAAGCATGTACAGATGATAACGCAATTGCTATTTTTCGGTTCCAGGCGGTATTAGAGATGTCCCAGAGACAGAAAGAACAGCAGGCAGCTGATGGACAGCCTCCTGCGGGTCCTAATGGAGAACTACAGTTCCAATCACAGACACAAAAAGTAGAAGATAAAGGTAAATAATCTGAGATGTGATATATGTGTTGTTGTTGTTGTTGTTGTTGTTGTTGTTGGTGTTGGTGTTGGTGTGGATTTCTGTTGTAATTGTTTTTATTGAGTGGATCTTTCTCTCTCTTCTCTCACAGAGGCAATCGTCCCGGCCGAACCCCAGGCCGAGGTCCAGAATAATCTGCCTGCAGAGCCTCCACAGAATCTGCCTATACACACTTAATGCAGCACGCTCCGACAGCCTTCACACACACACACACACACACACACACACACACACACACACACACACACACACAAACACACAAACACACACACACTCTCCGATTTGCACTGACACAGATATCCAGATGGGTTGTATGTATAAATGGAGACAGACTTGGCTCGTGAGTCATGACATATTGTACTGTGTGTTCATCTCTGTGGTCTACGTTAGATTTAAGATCTCAACAACAACAATATATATATGTGTTTTCAGAAATCTTCAGTTTCAGTGAAGTTTTCATTAAAGCAGGGTCTTCAGTGTTAAAACATCTTCAAATAAAGACTTAATTTAAAACCTTTAAACCTCCAAACTTCTCAAAATCAATTTATTCTGGGGAGGGGACTTTGCCGGGTCTAATTTCAACTGTATACCCTCCAACTTGCTCTCCCTGCTACCTCTCACACCACAGTAACGCCTCGTCAGATCGTATTCCCGGAGAACGGCGTCTTCCTTCCATG
The DNA here is from genome assembly GCA_916701645.2 of Sebastolobus alascanus. Taxonomy (NCBI): domain Eukaryota; kingdom Metazoa; phylum Chordata; class Actinopteri; order Perciformes; family Sebastidae; genus Sebastolobus; species Sebastolobus alascanus. Next base: position 3,610,414 of record CAKAOJ020000072.1, on the reverse strand, counting down.
CAGGTCGGTCGCGAAGCAGCTACCTTTTCTGAAACTCTCAGCTCTGGGTCTGTAGAGGACCACAAATGTCACGGAAATAGTAATAAAGCATTTCATTAATTAATAACTAGTTGTACCAAAAAATAGGCGTTAATGCATTTGTTTACAAATTCATTTATTAATCTACAAATAAATAGACTAAATTACAAATTAGTTCAGTATGTGATTTTTTAATGGGCAATAAAAAGAAGAATTATAAAAAGATTTTACAAATGAAATATTAATAAAATAGAATATAAGTAAGAATACAGTATGGAGAGAATTTGTGGGAATTGAATGTTTGTGTGTCACCCTGTTTAGATGTGTTTGTGCTCCCAGCCTCCTTTTCCTCCTCCTCTTCCTCCTGCGGGTCACTGTGTGTCTCTGCAGAGAGACACTGTGCCCGTTGTCCACTGTCATAGCTCCCCGGGGAGCTGCTGATGCTTGTTGTTGTCCTGCTGGCGAGATGCTCCCCTGGCCGCCGCCGCTCAGGGCATTCCTATCAGCATTCCTCTGACCCGCTGACCTCCAATGACCCCGCAGGGCCCCTCCTCTCCTGGTGTCCATGCAGCTGCCCGCTGTCAGTCACCGCCGTCATATCGGCCAAATAGAGACGTCTTCGGGAAGCAAGTCAGTGTTTACCATGATGCAATGCCCAGGGTTCATTTTGAAATGTTCAGTCTTGTGGATGTAGAAGCAAATACAGTGTGTGATTGAGTGTAACCGTGCACTTTATGTTTGCACAAACATGTTTGGATATTTTCCAGCTAATATCAATACATAAAATACACTTTTGTTGCAGTTTTAGCACAAATACAGGTGCAAAACAGGTTAACCATTCTACTTTTATTCTGTTGCTAATTAAGTGTTGTATTAAGGGGTAAGCTCCCAGTGAAATAGTGTTTTATAGCTGATGTTGACGGATACAAATAGTTTGCCGAGATACATTATTAGTGTGTCTGTAATGCAAAAGACAATGAGAGACAGTAAATCTGTTTAGATGCTTTAATAAACCTCAACTCCTTAATTTAAAACATGGATCGATGGCTGGATAGATGTACTTTATTGATACCAAATTGGGAATTTATTGTGTTATAGCAGTAGTAGGAACAGTAAATACACAGTAAATATACATATCAACACTATATATATATATATATATATATATATATATATATATATATATATATAGAATATGCAGCATAAAGAATATATTAGGATACACTATAAATATACCAAACTACTACAACTAACATATAAAATATAAACATAGTATAACATACTATATACATTAGCAAAGTGTGCAAATGTGTTGCATTTTTTTGTTTTTATTTTTAGATAAATAAATAATAAATAAAATAAGATAGATAAATAAAAACAATTACTTTAAACTGCTTTTTACAACTGAAAGAAATCATGAAATACTAAGCTGAAGTTGAAGTATATAGTATACTTAAACCTAAACTTAAAAAAAAGCAGCAGAAATAATTCGACATATATAGGGTTTTATTATTCATGTTTTATTATTCATGTGGTAGGATTGTCTGTATAACATCATCTGTAGCCAGTTTCCTGTGAAACTATAAGGTCCAGTTCCCCGTGGGACCAGGTCTGTGTTGTGTGTGTTGGTCTGCAGAGGACATCGTCCACAACAAGAGCTCTGACGTTTCATCCAGCTGTTAGTGACCAGAGGTGGAGCTGAAGCTGTCAACAGGCTGTCAGCGGTTCTGTTAGGACGTCATGATGCAGTGAGTATACCGTTAAAGGTTCCTTAGTTCGGAGGCTTGAAGGTATTTACATGCCAATAAAGACTCATAGTCCCGCTCCTAAACTTTAGCCTTTAGATATCAAGTTGCTTTCTTAAAGAATATTTTCTGAAAACTATTTAACTATAAACTATAAAACAGTTTGTAAGTATTAAAACTCATCCAGCCAAAGCTGTGATCTGCTGTTTATCATAACAGACATTCTTTCTTTCTTTCTTTCTTTCTTTCTTTCTTTCTTTCTTTCTTCTCTCTAAAATGCACTTTGAATCTCACTAGTAGCTCTACTGTACATCACCCTATCTGAAGAAAACATTACGTCACCCCCTCCTCCTCCTCCTCCCACCATCACTACCTAGGGCCTTAAGACCCGCCTCCCCTGCGATCTGATTGGCTGACCGACCAAGCATTTCATGGCTGGTGATGGTGACTGGTACATTTTTACTTACCTGAGTAGCGGGTTTGAGTAACATAATTTAATACCTCATAGATCCCCCAAATTACTCATCTGAATATGAACTTTTAACAAAAGTTCTGATAATTTTTAAGTTATTTATTGCTGATTGTGTGGCCTTTTAAAAGTTCATCATACTGTTCAGTTTCACACATTAAAATGAATGAATGCATGCATGATGGTTGTTTAAAATCTAGACATTTGGCCTAAAACCTTAGGGTGGCAGATCATTGCATTTCTCTTATTCAGCCACCAGAGGGTGGTATTGTTTAATATTTTAGCAAGTTTCATGTACCACACAGTGAGAATAAATTGAGGAATTAATTCTCACTCTGATGACGTTCATTGGTTTTGTTTTTAAAGGTATAAAACTACAACAAAGTGCAGGTATGAGTGAGTGTGAGGATGTGAGGAGTTTATATAGCCGCCGGTGAGAGCTTGTTTCTTTAAGACCCAGCATCTTTACCGAGGACGAGAGATGAGGGAAGATAAACGATGGGAGGTCGTCAAGTTACACAGAAACATCAGGACGGGGGGCGGAAGCACTATTATTTATCTTCAGAATAAAGTTTCAACTTGTTTGTCTTTATGTTTTAGGTTATTTACAGGCGTGATTATTATTATTTATCAGTCATTATTCTTTTTACAGAGTGATACTATATTGCTCATTTTGAATAGTTTTTAGATGCCTGAAGAGGTAAAACTCATTACATTTATCATTAAAAAAAATTAAGATTGGAAAAAAATATAACTATATAATAACTTTAACTATACTGTAACTAGACTAAAATTTTGTTTAGCAGAAATACTGTGTGTTTTTTTCCTATCATCCTTGTTGCTTTATCAAATAAAACTTTCCCTGACTCATTCCCCTGACACCTTCGTACTGGGTCGATGTGTAAGTACATCAAGAAATTGTGATAAAACTAAATTGAAACTTAAGTGATATTTATTAGAGATTTTAACAAGATTCTGGGTTTTTATTTGTCACATGCTCATACAAAATGTGCAGTCAAATGCAGGGTTGCAGGGTCAGTGCTAATAAGCTAGTGCAATTAATAATAATAATAATTGTTATTATTATTTTGTTTTTACTTTTGCCTCACTTATGTACTTTTATTGTCTTGTGAAGCACTTTGTAACATCTGTTTATTTATTATTATAATTATTGTTATTATTAATTATATACTAAATGATCATTAGAATGAAAGGAAAGATAAAAGATACAAATGCAGTGATTCAAATAATTTTAAAATATGTTATCACATTAAAATGTTTAAGTACATTGACTCGATGTAGCCTAGGTGGGCTGTGTAATTTTTCAGTATGTGAAATGTATTTGTTGTCAGTCCAGCTGTTTGCAGACTTTTATGTTTTATTGTGAAAGTCTTAACCGGATGTTGCCTGTGTTTGCTGTGTGCATGTTGACGCAGCGGCGGAGCCGAGCCGTCGCTCTCCCCAGCAGAGAGAGAGAGAGAGAAAGAGAGAGAGGGAGGGAGGGGATGGGGCAGGCTGGTAACCGGGCTGTAACGGGGATAAGCTGCAGCCTCCGTCTCTCAGGTGCTCTGATGGAGTGAACCGGCCACCGATGCGCCTTCGCTTCCTTTCTCTGTCGATCATGGAGAGGGTAAGAAGACGCACTAACGCTTTAGTGGCGGCTGAAATCCACCGTGATGGTCGGTACACAGATGTAGCCGTGCGTTAGACCGTCCAGCTGTTTTTATGGGTGGGGGGGGAGAGAGGGAGGGAGGGAGGGAGTGGGGTGTTGATAGGAAATAGACGCCTTGCAGTCGGAATAAAGCCAAAACGGCGCGCCGCTTTCCGACATTTAGCTTAATCGTATCACTAAAAAAATAATCCAACAGGCGTGCTATCTTCTGATTGAACGTGTTAATTAGGCCTTCATCATTTACAGCGTGATTGGCACCTCCTCCCGTGATGTGATAGCGGTGTGAGGCTACCCTGCACAGCTTCAAAATAGGCTTTCTTTTCCCCCTATTTAGAGCATTTATTTTGTAAAGACAGCAATTAATTCCCCGTCCTAACACCCAGAGGATATTAAACCTCCCGATTCACCCAGAATATTTTTTAACAGATGGGTTCCTGAGCCGTAGAAAGAAAGAAGCCCATTTCCTCTTGGATACAGCCCGTAATTACAATTCATGATGACACCCTTTTTTCCCTCACATGAATGTATGAAACAGCGCCGCATCTTTCTGCTACCTTACAGGCCTGATAATTGTTGTGTGTTCGGCAGTTTTGAATAGGCTGCAAAACCATTCACGACTCATCATGCGCATTCATTTTCTAACCATTACGACTATGGACGCTCGGATACATAAAGCCGAGACATGCACTGATGGATGAATTACTCCAGACGTTGAGTATCGCGATGCCAGTCAGTGGAAGAGAGAGAGAGAGAGAGAGAGAGAGAGAGAGCTCTGCTGCTCCAACAGCGATGCTTATTCTGTCTTTGAGGGTTGAAGAAACGCCTGAGAAAGGTGCTCTAGTGTGTGTGTGTGTGTGTGTGTGTGTGTTTGTGTGTCAGGATGGATCATATGTGATGATATGAGATCACAACCTGGTGGGAAATACAGGCTCTTTATTATATATATATATACTGTACATATAACACAATGTGTTCCCTCATCATTTTGATTTTAACTCACATGATTCCCGCATTTGCCTAAAAACATCCTCTCCCTTTCTTCTTCTTCTTCTCGTTCCAGGTTCGTCTCTCATCTCAGTGAAAGCCTGGGCCGGGGGTCAGAGGTCATCCACCGAACCTGCACTTCTCCCTCTTTCCCCTGCACCCCCCACCCCACCCCACCCCACCCCACCCCTCCACCACCCTACACTGTTTCCCCCAAAACCACTGGAACTCTCACCCACACAATCACACAGCTGCCCCCCCCCCCACCAGCACCGGTCTCTTGCCTGCCGCCCAATCAGCTTGCGAGGAAATAACCCCCCGAACCGACGCAGTAACTGTTGGCCGTTTGATGACGAGTCGGCGGTTCTAGTGTCCTGCAACAGCCTCTCAGATATCACCTCTCACACCCGGGCCTCAAGATGATGTGCGAGGTGATGCCCACCATCTCGGAGGACGGGCGCGGCGGAGGAGGAGGCGGCTCGTCTTCCCCGGCGGGGAGCGGAGGAGGGATAGGCGGAGGGATTGGAGGCATCGGGGGCTACGGCAGCAGGGATGCCCGTGGTAGTGGTGGTAGTGGTGGTAGCAGCGGCAGTGGCAGCGGCAGCGGCAGTGGCAGTGGTGGTGGAAGTGGTGGTGGCGGCAGCGATGAGGGGGGCAGCACGGGCAACCTGGAGTCGCTGATGGTGAACATGCTGACGGAGAGGGAGAGGCTGCTGGAGAGCCTGAGGGAGACACAGGACTGTCTGGGGACGGCGCACCTCCGCCTGCGAGACCTGGGCCACGAGAAGGAGTCGCTCCAGAGGCAGCTGTCCATCGCCCTGCCACAGGTACGGCGACGGAGGGGGGTCAAGAGGTCAAACAGTCTCACTAGTTTCTACATCACATAATGCTGTTACTGAAGGAAACACACAAGTCTCTGCTCAACTGTTTATAATCCAATCCCCCCCCCATCCTGTCTGTGAGAGGGTATTATTATTATTATTATTATTATACTATTATACTTCAGTTGATATAGGTCATAGTTGTGTGTTGTCTTGTCAAGGTCAGACTGAAGGTGTGAATGAACGAAGGTTCCATCCGTGCAACTGGCTTGAAATGACAACTTCAATCATATCATTAACGGTATTGTGTTATGTCACGGTGTAGTCAAGCGTATGAGCATTTAGTCATTACTCTGCATGTCGGACCAACGGAACAGTTCACCCCAAAATGAAGACTCAGTCAGAGTAACACGTCTTATTAGATTTTGTCTACAAATGCAACGCACGGTGGATTCAGAAGTGCAATGTTTACGTCATTATCTGTCACATGTTTGTTACTCACAATGCTGTGCACATCCTAGCGTGGCGTGCAGGGACGCGTTGCACTGCACACATGACTGAAGCATTATCGTTGAGGAAAACAGAGGAGATGAATGGGTGAATAGTGGACACATATTTTATTTGTCTATTCGCTAAACGTTTGCATTAAGAAGCTGTTTTAGGAAAGTTGCTTGGTATTTCCTGCTCTCATTAGAGCAGGAAAAAGACTGTTAGCTGTTAGCTTTAATAGTTTGGGTGAAGGTTGGGATGGAAGAATTGGTAAGAATTCGCTGTTTGTTTTGTGGTTCTGTGTGCTACGGCTGTCCCCTCTTAGTCGATTAGTCGACTAGTCGGTCGTTTTGGTCTTAGTCGAAAAAAAGATTTCTTTAGTCGATTAGTCATTTTTTTTAATGCTTTTTTCATGCTGAATGACTTATTTCCAAGAAATTTATGAACACATCTCTGGTAAACACAAGATTTAAAGTGGTGCTTTTTTGTGTGGTTCTTCGTGGAGAGACTCAGTTTCACAGATCTGTCGATTAAATCAACTTATCGATTAGTCGACAAAATCGTATGAGTGTTAGTCGACTAAGAATTTCTTTAGTCAAGGACAGCCCTACTGACTTCAGTGGAGTGTTGACTGACACGTGGGTCTGTAGTTTAGGCGAACCGTTCAGTTCAGATACTACTGAAGGTTAAAGTTTGTGATATGCATACAGTCTTACCTGTGTCTCAGTTGGGTATCATGATCCAGTCTAATTATCTCAAGTCTGATATGAAACAGACAAAGACAAGCATGCTCTGCTCAAAATCTTAAAGTTATACTTGCAGTTATTGTCAATACCGGTATATCGCAATACGCCTAATACTGTATATGCCTTACAGTACTTCATTTGCACATTACTACATATACATTGATCATATTTACAGATATACAATCCTACTGAGTTCCCGTAGTCCCAAAAGATTTTTATTTTTATCTTGTGCACACAAGTTATTTTTTAAATGAGCATCTAAATAAACACATGCAGTATAAGAATACAGAATACAAGATTAACTTCAAGATTCTTCCTTGAGTTGGAAAAGCACTAAAATCGACTATTTACTGTATAAAAAAGCATCAAAAACCCAAATATTCCATCACAAGTAGAAATCCTGCATTCAAAGTCTGACTTCAGTAAAAGTAAACAAGTATCATCAGTAGGATGTTGTACTGTATCAACAGTGAAAATGGTTCCTTTCACAGCGTTGAATTATTGATGTGTTAACCTGTTAGCAGGGTTTTAATGCTGCAGCCGGTCCAGGTGGCGCTGAGTCTGACTCCTTTATTGTTCTGCTGGGGAGGTTAAAGTACAGCAGCATATAGATGGAAACCATCACATCTCCAACATCAACATCAATTTTCTTTTTCTCTCGTTGAAACTCGCTAGATGACGCTACAAATGCTAAACGCTAAAATAAATCATCAAGGTAAAACATGGCTGAGATATAACAGTGGGTATTTAATGAGCTCGTTACATGTTGAAGATTTTACTCTGCAAAGAAGCTACAACCAATGGAAATACTCCACCAATAATACCTCAGAACTAGAGCTGCGATGATTAGTCGACTAATCGATTAGTTGATCGAGAGAATAATAATCACCAACTAGTTTGATAATCGATTTTATTTTTAAGATAATTTGTCATTTGAGAAAATGCTGTTTTCAGCCTCTCAAAAAAGGAGATTTCATGCTTTTCTCTGTTTTATATCATATTAAACTGAATATCTTTGGGTAACAAGACATTTGAAGACATGACCTTTGACTTTTTTAGGAACCGGGATGGACATTTTTCACTATTTTCTGACATTTTATAGACCAAACGATTAATCGACTATTCCAGAAGTAATCGGCAGATTAATCGATCATGAAAATCGTAATTTGCAGCCTTACTCAAAACTGTTATTTACTGTAGTAAAATTCTTCACTTAGTGATGTTGGAGGATCAGCCAGTAACCATGACAACTGGGTTAAGTTGTCGGTATGTTGTTTTTAAGTTTCAAGAAGGGCTGTAAGATATGAGGAAAGTATGCGATAACGTTGAATATCGTGATAACGATATTACGTGCAATAAATAATCAGATGTTAAAATGCAGTTCTGCCTTTCTGCTGCTTTCAGTATTCTTCTAAAATACAACAAACTGCTTATTGAATACATTTTTTAAAAAAAACCAACAACATTCTTTTATCGAACAAATTTGAACATTGAACTGAACACAAACGGCACCAATACAAAAAAAGAAAAATAGTTACATTTTAAAGTGCAGTTATGTACTGATGCTCTCTTTCAACTGACCCAAGTCTTTGAGTGTAATATCGCAGTCTTTCACGATGTGTTTATCGCACAAGTTGACATCGCGATGACAATAAAAAGACGATTTTGCAGCCCTAGTTGCAGTAGTCATGCATATCAACAAAAGCTGCTTGAAACGTAGCCCCGGTTTGTGCCCCTTTGTATTAATATTGCATTCAAGGCTCATCTGGTTTTCTGAAAAATATAAAGCCTGTGATCTTTGACAAACCCAGAAGGTCCTCTAACCATCTTGATGAAAAATATATTCACATATATATATTTGCTATCCAGGTAGCTGGAAATGACATATGTCTTTGCTTGTTTTGCAAAACACAAACAAAATATTGTTATTTTGAATGAAAATATAAATTATTGGAAAGTAACAATAGTATCAATATACTAATATAACCAATACAATTTTTGTGTTCATGTTTCATGTTGTACAAATTAAGCAAGGAAGTATGTAGGGCTGCAACTAATGTTTATTTTCATTGTTGATTAATCTGTTTATTTTGTTCCTCGATTAATCGATTAGTTGTTTGGTCTATGAAATGTCAGAAAATGGTGTAAAATGTCGATCAGTGTTTCCCAAAGCCCAAGATGACGTCCTCAAATGTCTTGTTTTGTCCACAACTCAAAGATATTCAGTTTACTGTCATAGAGGAGTAAAGAAACCAGAAAATATTCACATTTAAGAAGCTGGAATCAGGGAATTTAGACTTTTTTTTTTTCTTAAAACAAAATACTCAAACTGATTTGTATGGAGGACGGAGCCTGCCAAAATAAAAAATAAATGCAAAAATAAATCAATAAATAAATAATAAATGCGAAAATAAATAATTTTTAAAATTAATAAAATTAAATACACAAATAAATGAAAGGGAAAATTAAACAGAAGAGTAAATAAATAAGGGAATTGATACAAAGATAAACAAATAAAGAAGCAAATTAAAACCGAACTAACAATTTATGTCACATTTTATCAATTAATTAATGGTTACATTTATTTTTAACGTTAGTTTTGCTACATTTAATGACATTTATTTATTTATCGAGTCATTTATTTATTGATTGATTTAATTTTGACTTTGGCAGGTTCCGTCCTACAGAATTTATCCATTATCAAAATAGTCGCCGATAAATTTAATAGCCGACAACTAATTGATTAATCGTTGCAACTCTAGAGGTATGCTATTTACGAAATACATTTGCAACTTGAGAAACAAGCTAAAACTTTTTTTTATCGTGCAGCTGTTGGACATTTTGATTATCCGGATTGTTAGAAGAGTCTTTGAGGATGGTGGAAATACTTTTAGAGCAGTTGTGTTGTTGAACGACCTTCTTCGGTTTGTCAAAGATCGTTATAATGTTTGGATGCGTAGCTTTGTGATTGGACTGTAATGTGAGCAGAGGTACAAACTGGGACGACCTAAAACCTGGAGATGATGGCAAAATGTTGCCCCTGTACTGTAGTACAGGAGCCAATTATTATATTATGCCACATCCCAGCGCCTGAGAGCTAATCATGTTGTAATTCCACTCAACATACAAGGGCTCTATTTTCAGGCAGTAGTCATTGTTGGATGCCTCGGGCGGCGGTGATGCCTCCCTCGTTGTTAGCGCCTATTTTTCTGTGTCGCTACGCCTGAAAAAAAAAATCCAAATGAAATAACAGATGTAGCAGAGAGAGAGAGTGACTGAACATTAAAGAGCCATATTACCTCACCGAGAGCAGATCAATATGGTGCACACATCTGCAGAAACACACACAGACAGACAGACAGAGGAACACATGGAGCGGTGCTGTGATACGTTCTACAGTAGATGAGTTCAGCGAGTTCGTCTGTGTGTGTTAGACGTTGCCAAGAGAGAAAAATAGGAGAGAGGGATGGAGAGAGCGACAGCATGGCACACACACAGAGAGAGAGAGAGAGAGAGAAACCTGGTGATATGAAACACACAGAGACTAACAAATCAAGCTTATTTGCATATTGCTGCATACTAATAAGGTAGCTTCTAGAGTGTGTTTTAGATGTGGTGGATCATGACAGGGGGAGATTGAAATGGATGAAGGGGCATAGAGGAGAAAAGAGGTGAATGCCAGCGCAGAGTGATTTGCATCGACCAAAATGACGGCGCTAGAAAGAGGCAGAGAGGGATCTAGAAAGTGTGTGGTACCGCTGGTACATCTCACTCCGTCTTTTACATGAATTAATCCCAGAATTATGATATCCTCTGGGCCCAGAACATGCCATCTGCACACAGCAATTTCCTCCTTGATCCTCCCTACTTCCATCTTTTCAAATAAGCTTTCTCCATCCTCCCTCATTTCAGCACATGAGCGTAGAAGCTGCACGTTTTTAAATGCATTTTGGCCGAGAGGGTGTGAGATGATCAGTGTTTACACAGTGCAAAGATAACAGCAGCACCGTGCATGCATCGGTGCCCTTTAATGACTCGTTTGCACTTCTGAAAACACACATGATTCGGCGCACACGTGGTTTCGAGGACGGCCGTGTGCTGCGTGTCGTGTGTGCATCACGCCACCATCACACCCGAGCAGAGAGGACATTAATCAGTGCAGGGCGAGTGGAGCGCTCACGGTACTGTGTGTGTGTGTGTGTGTGTGTGTGTGTGTGTGTGTGTGTGTGTGTGTTCAGTGGGAACATCATCTCTGCTGCAAGTTTGACTTGCACTCTATGATGTCACTCATCCTCTCTTTGTTGATTTGTTGCCACGGATACCATTCGGTTTGACCAAAGGCAACATATTTCTTATCATAACTATCATGTAGCTATAACCTCACATTACACATAATTGGATTAAATTACACAAAATCACAACAATTCAACAGGACTGCTGTCAATTGGAAATCTAAGACGTTGGGCTCGTTCCAGCTGCTCTCATGCTTGCTTAACCTCCAGGCGTTTGTTTTAATGACGGACAAACGCACAGCCAGTCGTGGTTATTGAGCAATTAAATCAATTTCAGGTGCAACACGTGCAATAAAGCTGGTTGTTAGATTTTATATCGAGGCCTGGTTTAAGACTCCCGGTGGCCGCCGTGGTAGATATGGCAGAGATTCTGTTGTATGTGGACGGGTTTCCTCTTTCTGCCAAAACATAGCTGCACGTCTCTGCATGTTTGTTTAATGCAATGAAATTCTGTAGTTAATTGCGCTGTGTGGGGTAACGGAAAATATTGGCAGTAAACGTTACAACAGTCCTTTTGTTCTTTATGTTTACAGTAATAGCGCATGTTTATTATTCTTAAGGGATAACTGGCCAAAGTTAGGAGAGGTGACCTCATGCTGAGATGTTTTACTGATCTTCTGACTCAACATTTATCACTCATACAGGGCAGAAATCCATTAAGGAAGCAACAGAGGAAATACAAATGTTTTACTGACAGTGCAGATTCAACGCAACGCAGCCATAAGACCTGGAAACCTTCACTCCCCTGCTAGCTTCTTACTAATCCCTCCACCTGGAAAATCAGCCAACTAAACCAATGCTGCGGTCGAAAAGTCAACGAATTAAGTCCTAATGTCTTTTCCTAACCACTTGACCTCGATGGAGAACGTCATGAGGTCAAGGAAAGATGTGAAGGAGAATCCAGAAGGACTTAGGAAAAGACAAGCGAGGTGTTCAGAGAATCCGACTGCACTTACACTAGGCTCTGAATGGTGTGTCGCTTTAAATGTTGCGGCCGCAAGGAATGTGGGGCGGCATTATCTCCTTTCCTTTGGTAAAGGATGGTCCAGTGTATCCTATGCTAAAGGAGATAAGAAAGGAAGCATTGAAGCACCTTTCCTTAACATTTAGAGAATTCGAACAGCTCTTATCATGGCTGCTAGTGAGATACTTCCAGGTCATTTCACTCCGTTAGGAACCTTCCTAGGCAAAAAAGAGTTTTCGACAGCAGCCCAAATTTATGCCCTCTCTCTGAAGGCATTCTGGGAAATGAAGAAATTATCTTTTGATGAGTGTGTGTGATCATGACCTCCTGCAGCAGCTTGGAGTCAATAACAGCTCCCTCTTGTGACCCTGCAGGAGTTTGCAGTGCTGACCAAAGAGCTGAACCTCTGCCGGGAACAGCTGCTGGAGAGAGAGGAGGAGATAGCAGAGCTGAAGGCGGAGAGGAACAACACACGAGTCAGTACTCTAACACACCGAATGTCTGTTTAACATTATCTGCTTTATTTATTTGGTTAATTAAAGTTCTCGTCAGATTCACTTGGCATGACTTTTTATGTTCTCTGAAAGAATTCACAGTGAAATGTGAGCTCTTAATCATCTGAGACCATTTATAACAGATAAGAGGTTTTATTGTATGTGAACCACATGTGTTTCCAGCTGCTGCTTGAACATCTGGAGTGCCTGGTGTCCCGTCACGAGCGCAGCCTGAGGATGACCGTGGTGAAGAGGCAGGCCCAGTCCCCGGCCGGCGTCTCCAGCGAGGTGGAGGTCCTGAAAGCGCTCAAGTCCCTGTTCGAGCACCACAAAGCTCTGGACGAGAAGGTGAGGGAGAGACTACGGGTGGCTCTGGAGCGAGTGGCGTCCCTGGAGGAAGAGCTGCAGTCCTCCTCTCAGGAGGTGAGTCCACGGTTCTCTGCTGGTTTCCTCAGGTTTCAGCGAGTTAGTGATGGAGTCTCTCCTGACGGTTCTCCTCCGTGTTGCTTTAGGTTGTGTCTTTAAGGGAACAAATCAAGCGACGGCAGCAAGGACTAGACAACGGCAAAGAGGTAACGGGATGCATTTCTTATACAGTTTCAGAAATGTAGATGCCTCATACAGAACTTGAAGCATTAAAGTCAGCTTTTGGTGCACACAAGCACATTTTTTTCCAGTAGAAAAGAGGAAGCAAAGTCGAGCCGAGATCTTTTAGTTTCGATGTATCACCATTAAAAATCCCTCACTATTACTGCTTTGACATTCACTCTGAGTGACCAACATAATTTATGCATTCAGTGCTCATACGTTTCCTTACCAGAAGAAATCGGAAAATACAAAGTGACCACTGGAAAGGGGAACTTCTCAAACCATCTATCATGACAAAAGAGTCACTGTAAAAATATGTATGAACCCTGAGAAATGGAAGTGCTCTGGGAGATTTTTCTTCCAAAACAAAGCACAGACTAAAACATTTATTTATCAAATCCAAAACTGTCAGCACATGACATGTAACCCGTAGGATGAACTTTTTTAAGATACATCATGTTTGCAATGTGTTTGTACTTACTCCACCAATTAAAGTAAATCTTTTCTCTTCATTCAGCGGCTTCCCAACGGACCTTCGTCCATCTTGGAGGACGCAGACGTCGACAGGCAGCGAGAGGGCGAGATAGAGCGACAGAGGTCCGAGCTGGGACAGCTGAAAGAGAGACTGGCCCTCATGTGCAGACAGGTACTCGATGCAGACACACTCTTATGGTCTGATGCTTTCACCAAAACAAACACAAGCCGGGAGATGCTAACGGACAGAAAATGACGTGCGCTCACTCAGCCTTGCATCCCCACACTCTCGCTTCCCGTCAGGTCGGGGAGATCGAGGAGCAGCTGACGTCCGCCAGGAGGGAGCTGGCCCGATCGGAGGAGGCCAACCAGAAACTACAGAGGGATGTGAAAGAGGTGAGACAATAAACCGCAGTGGCACAGAGAGCTCATACTCACAGAAATATGTAGCAGTTTGCTATGGTAACAAAGCCATTTGCCTACTTGGCAGCGGCGGCTGGTACTGTACGCACCAGAGCCTCTACCCTTGTAGCCATGGTGACGGTGCCATCGGTAATCAGTCGGTATGGAAGGTGTGCGGGGCATTTTCGGACAAGAGGTGGTCGAGTCAGTTAGACCTTTTTTCCCCTTCATGTCTAACCGCTTCTCCTCTCTCGCTCTTTTATCTTCCCACCGTCTCCCCCCTCTCCCCCCTCTCTCCCCCCCTCTGTCTCTCTTTGACTTGTGCAACTGCATAAGTGGGTGCTTCTGAAAGCTGTCAACAACAACTATTAACCAGTCATTATCATTCTTCAGCTAATAGCTGTTCGAGCCCAGTGAGTTCCCTTTGATCAACACCTACTTGTAAACTTGACATTTGCCCTGTCCCACTTTCTCTGTCTGGTCTTCTTTGCTTTCTATTTCTGCATCACAAGCTTTACATACATTTCTTTTTTTTCCCTCTTCAACTCTCCCAGGCGCTCTGTCAAAGAGAAGACATGGAAGAGAGAATCACCACATTAGAACGCAGGTTTGTGTTTCTTCTCCGTGAACTCTCATTGCCTTCCTCCGAAACGAGCTCCGCTCATTGCTGTCTGCCTCTTTGTTCTGGTTTGAAGGTACCTGAGTGCCCAGAGGGAGGCGACGTCTCTCCACGACACAAAAGACAAACTGGAGAACGAGTTGGCCAGCAAAGACTCTCTCTACAGACAGGTGGGGGAAAGTCTCTCTCATCACCGTGTGTGTCCCATGTTTCTGCTGTTGATTGGCAGCTTGGCACGCAGAGCGTGCCATCGATGTGTTTTCTTCCACCCCCCTCCCGGTAGCATTAATCACGTCTGCTGCCCTCGGCAAACTCGCGGCCCGAGTTTCACCTCCACTCCCTCTTCTTGCAGAGTGAGGAGAAGAACCGGCAGCTCCAGGAGCGTCTGGATGATGCCAAGCAGAAGCTGCAGCAAACTCTGCAGAGGGCCGAGACGCTGCCGGAGATCGAGGCCCAGCTCGCCCAGAGAGTTGCAGCACTCAACAAGGTGTGTGTGCAAAAGTGTGTGTCTGGAACCAATGCAACCCTGTTGCTGCATTTTTTAGTTATAATGAGATTAAACTAGGGCTGTCAATCGATACATTTTTTGGATTTTTTTATCTGTTCAAATGCAGCTTAAATGGAGATTTGTCAAGTATTTAATACTCTTATCAACATGGGAGTGGACAAATATGCTGCTTTATGCAAATGTATGTATATATATATATATTTGGAAATCAATTAACAACACAGAACAATGACAATTATCGTCCAGAAACCCTCACAGGTACTGCATTTAGCATAACAAATATGCTCAAATCATAACATGACAAACTCAAGCCCAACAGACAACAACAGCTGTCAGTGTGTCAGTGTGCTGACTTGACTATGACTTGCCCCAAACTGCATGTGATTATCATAAAGTGGGCATGTCTGTAAAGGGGAGGATCGTGGGTACCCATAGAACCCATTTTCATTCACATATCTTGAGGTCAGAGGTCAAGGAACCCCTTTGAAAACGGCCATGCCAGTTTTTCCTCGCCAAAATTTAGCGTAAGTTTGGAGCGTTATTTAACCTCCTTCCTGACAAGCTAGTATGACATAGCTTCATGTGATACCAGTATCTTCACTCTAGCTTTAAAACTGAGCCCGCTACAGCCTCCGAAATATCAATTGCGTTAATGCATTAAAGAAATTAGTGGCTTTAAAATGAATTTGCGTTAACACGTTATTATCACGTTAACTTTGACAGCCCTAGATTAAAATAGTAATATTTTCACCTGACAGCAGCAGTATGTGCATGCATGTGTGCACCTACACAATTGCATGAGTGTGTGGGCATGTGTGGGCATGTAGGCTGGTGTGTGTTCATGCATGAGTGACACAGAACATGAGATGTCAAATGACAGATACCAAATATTTGCATCGAGCGGTGCCAGTAAGTCATAAGCAAACGATCTTCAGATGAAAGCCAGCTCAGCTATTTGATCCTTGGGCGCTCAACACGTCAAGAACTGTACGGCGCATCAGATTCTTCCTGAGTGACTGGTTTTAATTGCACGTATGTTAACCGCTAGCATTCCCGTAAACACAATATTCACTCATGCCAAAAAACATACTTCACTCCCCTCCATGTAGCCAAACCTCTTAAATGGCTACACTTACTTCTCGCATGTTCAGACAAGATGGCTTCCGCGGGAAGACAAGACACAAGCAAACAAAGTTTCCTGTTGCGCTTTGATCTGTACAGGCATGTAACTAATTGGCGGACTCGGTCAACAAGCTGTTTCCTTTGTGTTAATTTGTATCGGTGTTGCAACACGGTTCAAGCTCTAACCCCGCTTCCTTCCTCTCCGATCATTCAGGCGGAGGAGCGTCATGGTAACTTTGAGGAGCGACTGCGACAGATGGAGGCGCAACTGGAGGAGAAGAACCAGGAGCTACAGAGGGTGAGTCATGCCTGCTCATCCATCTCTCTTTCTCTCCCTCTGTTTTCATCCTCCCCCTCTCTCATGCCGTTCCTTTTGTCAGCCTTTACAAAGGCGCACTAATTTTCTAAACCCTCTATTTGACCGTGCACATTGAGATAGAAATCTTTGTCTCTCGCTCTCAGTCAAGCAGAATGCTTGTTATTAACTTCCTCCCACCCTCCCTTCCTTCGCCCTCCTCACACTCATATTTTTTTTCTCTTTTGCTCTCACCCGTCTCGCTCTCTCCCCCCTCAGGCGAGGCAGAGGGAGAGGATGAACGATGAACACAACAAGCGTCTCTCCGACACGGTGGACAAGCTACTGTCTGAGTCCAACGAGAGGCTGCAGCTCCATCTGAAGGAGAGGATGGCCGCCCTGGAAGAAAAGGTGATCTGACCCTCCTCGTAAAACTGTAACAGAAAATGTCTCAATCCCCCAAAATCAAACCCGAAAGATGTGTTCTTTTTCCCCAAATAACCTCCTGGTGTCAGGTATGTTCACGCAGCTCTTTGCCCTGCAGGAAGTGACCAGTTAAAACTTGAGTAAATTCCCAAACTGTCTCAAAACAGTCGTGAATCCTTCATCCAGGACAGTGGTGGAGAGTCACTTTACTTTATACTTTAAGTACAAAATCTTCCATCCCGATATACAGTAGATCATTTCATAATTCGATAACGATATATATCACGATATAGCGAATTTCTGGTAATTCAATAAATAAATAGTCTATATGAAATATCCACATAGTAAAGACGATTTGGTATACTCCTGTGTGAATTAAATATTAAAATAAATATTTCCAGCTTTACACTGACATGCACATGTGTTTACATGCATGCACAGAAAAACAGTAATAGTTTGATTTATCCACACTGGGATAGAATTATCGCCCAGCCCTAATGCAATAATATTAATACAATTATATAGTATATAATAGCATAACACTCATATGGGTCTACATTTTACTTTTGATACTTTTAGTACATTTTGTTAATAATACTTTTACTTTTACTTGTAGCGGAGTACTTTTACTTTTTGTGTTGAACTGCTACTTTTATTTGAGTAAAGGATCTGAATATAGAGTGAAAATCTGGCTGAAATTAGAATTAAAAACACCATTTGGAACACCAACTCTTAGCTGTCTTCCTTTTCTTTAAACCTTCTTAACTTTAGTGCGTTATCAGCACTTTATTAACATTTTCCACCCAATTTTTATTCACTGGAAGCATTTTCTGAGCAGTCAGCATCGCAAAAGAAGCATATTTACAGTAAATCTCAGAGATTAGTGTCCTATTGCTGCAGGAAAACTTACTTTTGAAAGCACGGGGACATAAAATCTGGTTGGAAATAGGCTTAAACCACCCTGCCCGTTTTAAACAACCTGGGTAAAAACTGGCTGGATTATGATTATTAAACATTGCTTGTACTCTTACAGTTATTTCTGGGTGTTTCCCCTCACTCCTGTGTAGAGCTGCAACTATTAATCGATTAGTTGTCCACTATTAAATTAATTGCCAACTTTTTGATAATTGACTAATTGTTTGAGTCATTTAAAAAAAAAAAAAAAAGTCAAAATTCTCTGATTCCAGCTTCTTAGATGTGAAAAATCTGCTTTCTTTACTCCTCTGTGACAGTAAACTGAATATCTTTGAGTTGTGGACAAAACAAGACATTTTAAGACGTCATCTTAGGCTTTGGAAAACGCTTATCAACATTTTTCTCCATTTTCTGACATTTTATAGACCAAACAACTAATTGATTAACCACAATACACAATATACAATAATAGAATAAAAATAATCATTAGTTGCAGAGCCTGTGCAGCTCAACACAACCCCACTTTAAGACCAGCTCCCTAACCCGTCCAGGTTCTCATTAAGAACAATACTGCTGTTTTTTTTTTACAGTAATACATCTTCTCA
Organism: Sebastolobus alascanus; assembly: GCA_916701645.2. NCBI lineage: Eukaryota > Metazoa > Chordata > Actinopteri > Perciformes > Sebastidae > Sebastolobus > Sebastolobus alascanus. The sequence continues at coordinate 3,591,766 of CAKAOJ020000072.1, read as the reverse complement.
TTCTTCCTCCTCCAGAACGCCCTGTCTGAGGAACTATCGAACATGAAGAAACTCCAGGACGATCTCTTGGCGAACAAGGTGCCTCTAGGCTTCACTCTTAGTTTAGAGCTAGTCGACATGTGTTCCTTTTTTCACCAACTCTGTCTCTCTTCCACCTTCAGGACCAGCTGATAGCGGAGCTGGAGAGGATTCAGCTGGAGTTGGATCAGCTGAGAGCGAGGCCCGGGGGCTCCTATTCCAGGTTTGTTGCCATTTAAACGCAGAAAGAGTGAAACATTATTCTGAGTCTCCGGCGTCGTCTGACTGTAAAGACGCCAGTGTTGTGTCTCTTATCTCGTCAGACACTGTAGATAAATCACCTCGCGTTGGAGGCGTTTAACGCTGTCTGTTGATATGTAGCCGATACACACACACACACACATACATGATCCAATTAGCACTTTCTCATCTGCACGTCTTGACATTTAAAGCCTTCTTTAAACCTGTTAATGGGAATATGATGCACACAGTATATGAAGTCAAATCACCAGTTTTCTTCATATATTATATTCTTCTTATTGTTTTATATCGGATGTACTACTATTTTTATATTTTTTTTATTTTTTTATTCCTTTCTTTCTACTGTACATATTTTAGTTTTGGTATTGACAGCTGTGTTGTGTGTTTTTCTCTCTTATTGTAGTCGCCGCCACAATCGTATTCACCCTGCAGGGATAATTACCTTATCATCTTATCTTCTTTTTTGTCTCTGCAGTCGCTCTCTGCCAGGTAGCGCTCTGGAGCTGAGGTATTCCCACGGGAGCGGCTCGCTCCCAACAGGCTCGACCACTCACCTGGATCCCTTCGGTAACGCCTGCGCTGGGGGCGTGGTCAGGCGGAGTCACCGGGCCCGTTGGAGCTCCGCCAGAGAGGACTCCACCAAGGTGAGAATCTAACATTCCCACGACTCACCATAAAAAAAAAACAGATTCATCCTCATCTATCATCTTTTTACACTCTCAGACGCATCAGTTACAAAAGTTGGTCAAATTTGCAACAATATTCTAATAACTTAATATCAGGAAGTGGCGTTCCCTCTGAATAGTTGTAAAGTCCCAATTTTCCCATCAATCTTTCTTGCAATAAAATACATTTTGTTGTCCTTTCAACCTGAAAAAATAAGCTTTTCTTGCATATCTTATGGACGCTAGTTAAGTGTGAAGACGTAAAAGTATGAGGAAAAATCTAAGTTTTTGTATTATTTTACTACATCTGTCACTTGCAGGTTGATGTTACATTTATCTTGATCTCCTATGACTTTCTTATTAAAGGGAACAATAAACATGATGCAACTTTTTGTTTTTTTCTTGGAAGAACTACAGTGCTACTAGTGTGAAGACGTAAAAGAATGAGGAAAAAATCTAAGTTTTTGTATTATTTTACTACATCTGTCACTCGCAGGTTGATGTTACATTTATCTTGATCTCCTATGAATTTCTTATTAAAGGGAACAATAAACATGATGCAACTTTTTTGTTTTTTTCATTGAAGAACTACAGTACCGCTCTCTGTGTGCAGTACCCAGACTGGGAGAGCGGGGCTCTGCTGGGTACCGGGTTCGAGCCGGGCTTGGATGTGGGCTGCTCCGACGACGAGGACGACGGGGAGCCTCGGTTTGGCTCCGAGCTGCTGTCTCCCAACGGACAGACGGACGTGCAGACCCTGGCCATCATGCTGCAGGAACAGCTGGAGGCCATCAATAAGGAGATCAAGTGAGGAAGCTGGGAGGGATTTTACATAATCCACCTCATACTACAACCTCAAAAAATAAACATATCAACACCTCTCTGACACTGGTCGAAGAAAAACTGCACTGGCGGAAGAAGATCCTTTACTTAAGTCATAGTACTGATAAAACTACAAGCTCTGCATTCAAACCTCAAAACCTTAAAGGCCGACTCCATCTGCGTTCTTTTCCGTTTTGTCCAAATGGAAACGCCCTTTTTGTAAAAAGTAGTGACGTAGGTTACCAAAGTAAGCTAATCAATAAGGTTATGAATAATGTGAACGCTATTACTAGCTGAGTCAAAGTTAGCTGTGCTAAGTTTGAAAATAACTGAAAGGGTAAGTTCGAGTTTTTTGAAGTGGGGTTGTATGTACAGTATACTTCTGTGTCCTGCAAGGTAAAATTACTGTTTTTGTGAGTGTAGTCTGGTGGCTTTGAAAACAGCAGCAGAAAAACATATTAAGCCACCTAAAAAAAATCAATATCAGTTTAAGTGTACTCACCGCTTTACCTCGCCGTCAGACAGCCCTTTCCGACAGGGAACTGAAGCCGTTCTATCGCTGTCTTCAAAGCCAGACTCCATTCACAAAAACGGTAATTTTACCTCGCAGAACACAGGAGTTGCTGGTATACCGCTGCATCGATCGGTTAGTTTGGTTGTGTTATTGTGTGACTTTCGGGTCCGAACTAACGTGGCGTCCACAGCAGTACTTTGTTTAGCTTTCCTGCCGGTATTCCTGTCTGCTTCTCCAAACTGGGAGCGTGCCGACCACCATCTAAGTTACTGTATGTAACATTAATACACTGACTTTAAGGATGTATATATACTGTATATGTAGCAGCGTCATCATGCAGAAACCTACGTCAGGTCACGTGGGAATTTTTTTTTTTTAAAAGAGCTTTGGAAAATAGCATTTTGAAGCGAAAACATACATACTTTCGCCAACATTTGAATATTCGGATTTGAATACATAAGGAACACCACTGGGAAGCTACAGGATAATAAAAAAAACCCAAATAATAGATGTAACCTTTAAGTAAAAGTACAGAAGCAATAGCATCAAAATTGACTTAAAGTACCAAAAGTAAAAGTGCTCGTTCTCCAGTGACTGATATATTATTATTTATGACATTATGAGATTGTTATGCATCAATGTGTAAGCTGCATTTTACTGTTGTAGCTGCTCGAAGTGGAGCTAGTTTTAACTACTTTAGAGCTGCTGGTAGCTGGTATGTAGATTTTGTTACCATTGGGCAGAGCTGTAGCTTCATATTTATCGTACAGAAATGAGAGTCTGATCTCACTCTCGGCAAGAAAACGAATACACATCAGTGTTGGATGAACTTCACATCACTACAGTCCAAATGTTTCAGTCCTTCCTCGTTTTCTCACCCTCCTCTTTCCACCCCAGACTGATTCAGGAGGAGAAGGAGAACACGGAGCTGCGGGCCGAAGAGATCGAGAGCCGGGTCAGCGTGGCGTTGGACAGTCCGCCCATCCCTCCGTCCTCTCTGGGGAGAGACAGCACAGGACGGGGCTTCATCCCCCCGTCCATCACATCCTCCACCCTGGCCTCCCCCTCCCCCCCCAGCTCTGGACACTCCACCCCTCGCCTGCCTCACTCCCCGGCCCGCGAGACTGACAGACAGGTACCGCTTCTATTCCCGTCCCGTGTTAACCTTTTTTATCTCCACCTCCCTGTTTATGCAAACAGCTCCTCCAGACAGTGAGTCATGTAAATAAAGCAAAACTAAATCATGCAGACAGGGTCAGAGAAGTTCAGTGATTCTTTAACAGCAGCATGTTAGATTGGGCAAGATAGATTCAAGTTACCTTGTAGGATAGTGTGACGGTTGGCCAGACACGCTGGTTCCAGTGTTTTTGAAACGCGTGGATGGATTACAAAAGATGGTGCAATAACCACCAAAGATGCAGTCAGTGGTGATTGTGACAGTGATGATGTTGATGTGGGAGTTCAAGTTACAAAGCCGGAAGAAAAAACAGCTTAGGATAAAAATGTTGGGTTATAGTGACCAAAATGAGACGGTAAAAGGTCACCTGGTACACCTAGTCCCACTTTCTATTCGTAGGGTAAACCGTAGGAGTAAAAAGCATTAATTCAACAATGCAGGATCATTACCAGGAGGACATTAACAGGATAATAGTGTATGGTTATGGGTATTATTTTTTGGGCATATACTGCACTTATACTGTACTGCCAAATGCAACATTGACATGATTAATCAGTTTGCCAATCAACACAAAGCTAATCAAAAATCAAGATTTCACAATCAATTGGCATGAAGCTCATTAATACTCGTTATGTTTCTGCTGCAATAATTGCCGTTCTCGCGGAATTTGCGGCTAAAAATCTGTGCAAGCTGGTGGAAACCATCTTTGCTTGTGGTTTGTCTTAAGACCTCAGAACTCATTTTATTAGGTGGTATGAGATTTGTTTTGTTTGTTGTCTGGATTTATCTGAAAGTGTTGGTCTACTTAGCAGTAATAACCTCTCACCATTCCACCCCCTTTTTTTTTTTTTTTTTAGTTGTACAGGGGAGGTGGGGTACAGGGCAACAGTAGATGTCACATAGAAGTGATGTACATCATCTGAAAGCTGGGAACCTGAACATAAATTTGGGATGCAGCTCAGCACTGTGTCTCAAGGTTCTCTAGTCATAAATCATAAATTAACATGAATTAAAATAACTTGTGAGTGTGATGGCCATCCCCTATGCTCTATTATGTCGTTGTTGGGTTGATACCATTTGTTACACAGATTTGGTGCTAAATATAACCACTCGACGAGAACTGATCAAAAATGGCTGTGATTATCCTAGAGGTCACCACAGGTCATTTTATACAGTGAAGTCAAATATCAAAAAATGGCCTCACTATATGAAATGGCTACTATGGGGACTAACATCATCACACATGAATACAGTTGGACTCAGTGGATGCACAAGAGTCTCAGCTTTACAGTGATACCCAATTAATGTAATTCTAAGACCATTTAGGGACCCCAGTATGCAGAAATATTCAAACACATTATTTTAGGATAGGTGAAAATAACACATTTATACTGCATTCATGAAACTGCATGTGATCAGCATGTCATCAAGTCTTTAAAGGGGAGACTCGTGGGTACCCATAGAACCCATTTTCATTCACATATCTTCAAGGAACCTCTTTGAAAATGGCCATGCAAGTTTTTCCTCACCAAAATTTAGCTTAACTTCGGAGCGTTATTTATCCTTCTTCCCGACAAGCTAGCATGACATGGTTGAGCCCGCTACATCCTCTGAAAGACCTAATAGCGGACGGGCCCACTGGCGGGCCGTCTGATTTTTAAGAGGATAAAGTATAATTTCAAGCAGTCCAGGTTCTCAATGATTCAGCTGTTCTGAAGGAAAAACAGCTCCTAAGCTACCTGGGTGTATCATCCAAGCTGCACACTTTAAGAAATATCTGTGTTTTCTAAATTGCTTCTTTTTTCACATTTCGTTCTCCAGAACAGCAAAGATGATGACCGGGCCCTCGCTCTTCTCGACTCTACGCCTCCTTCCACTCCTCGTGCACTGCGATTGGACAGGATGACCCTCACCCATCCAGGAGCGATGCTTGACGACCCCCGGGAGTTCCGCAGGTAAAGCAGCTGCACATTAAACACATGAAATACAAACGGTTTAATCCTCACGTTTCCCGCTCAGTGATTTCCTTTGTCCCCTTCCAGTCTCTCAGCAGATGGCAGCAGCTCCAACAGCAGCCAAGATTCTCTCCACAAGTCCAGTAAGAAGAAAAGCATCAAGTCTTCCATCGGGCGGCTCTTTGGGAAGAAGGAGAAAGGACGGATGGGCCAACCTGGGCGGGACGGGTCTTCTTCTCTTGGTAAATAACACTGATGATCCACACTGTCAGCATTTTCATTTACACACTTTTGCTCATTCATCTCTATATTATACTTTCATTCTTGTGACCTTTGACCTCACCTTGTCTCTTCCAGCGTCTACGCCCTCTGAGGACCTGGCCTCTGGGGACCCGATGGGGCTGAACAAGACTGGGACTCTGGGTCCAGCAGATAAAGACCGCCGCAGCAAGAAGAAGTTTGTTAATTGTGTTTTGTCGGTTGTCAGATTAATATTTTTGATCTCTCACTTGAACGGCACCGAATAAAGTTCTTCCTCTTCTTACCAGGCATGAGCTCCTGGAGGAAGCATGTCGCCAAGGACTTCCCTTTGCATCCTGGGACGGGCCCACTGTTGTGTCTTGGCTGGAGGTACTGTGCCACCACAGAAACCTAAAGAATGAGTAGATGATAATTTGGATCCATATACCATTTTTTCCTCCATATTTCCTCCTTTATTTAATCTTTCGTCTGCCTCCTTCCAGCTGTGGGTGGGAATGCCGGCCTGGTACGTCGCAGCCTGTCGCGCCAACGTGAAGAGCGGCGCCATCATGGCCAACCTGTCGGACACAGAGATCCAGAGGGAGATCGGCATCAGTAACCCGCTTCATCGCCTCAAACTGCGGCTGGCCATCCAGGAGATGGTGTCCCTCACCAGCCCCTCTGCCCCGGCCAGCACCCGCTCTGTGAGACTCGCATCTAACAGACTCGTTCAAACACATGCTGATAAAACACACATTCATATTATCGGTATGAGGTACATGTTGAACCAGGTGTTTGTAGTTTTGAGATTAAATGAAATGTTAATGATCCCTGTTGGGAGATTTGCAGCAGAAACTAATAATAGCATACAGAAATAAGAATAAAATGTAATTGAGAGTATATGAATGATGTCAAATGAAAAGCAGATTCTGTTAAGGGGAATATAGGACATGAAACGTACCCTGCATGTGATAAATGTCAAATATGATAAAAACATGAGTGTATTTTCCATCGGAGAATGACAGTAAACTGCGCTGGCGCTGATAAAGTTCCACCTATTTCGCCTTTAAACAAAACTTGGCAACAAAAAGCTGCATTTTCCCAAATTTTGCGTTCTCACACAACAACAAAGACGAACCAGATGTTAAAAGATGTTGTAAAACTGTTGCACGCACATGCATTCACGCTCCTGCGTTTAATGTCTCCTGTTCCAAAGAAGACAACGTCACAAAATACCAAAGATCGTCTTCTACTGATGTTGATTTGGGAGTTTGGAATAGTTTTGGTTTGCTTTGGCTTTCCCAATCTTTGCTTGGCGTTGTATTTATTTACAGCAGAAATCATACTATTGAGTTGAAATGGTGAAAAATGATCAACGGATTTCAGTAAACCGCTTGAACCTCTTGTTCATCAAAATCACCATGGCAATGAGAAAGCAGTCTGCTGTTGTGGTTGGCCGCAGCAAAGATGTCCAAGCGTTGAGTCAGTACTTTAGTCAGGCGTGTTAGTAGATGTGGTTTTATCTTCACTTTTCAGTAACACTTTATAAAAACCATCATTAATGACTTAGTTAATAGTTATTTTACTGTTAACAAACAATGAAAGGATAATTAATAATGTTTACTAATAATTAGTAATGCTATACTTTATTATTTTATCAGTTTATTGTTGCACACATAACATTTTATTTACTATATATATAAGTATTTGTTAATTATTACGAAATTATTTGTAGACCTTAAAGAAATCGTTTGCAAAACATCTAGAAACATTACATAGATAGATATTTGTAACACTTTGTTAATGGTTAATAATTGGTTTGTCATTTGGATGGCTATTATAAAGTTGCAACTGATGATTATAATTATGGAGGACCACAAGAGTCACGGAAATAGTAATATTATTAGTAATACTAATATTATAATAAAATATATTATAGTAAAAAGCATTTAATTGATTAATAACTAATTGTACAATAAAAATAGGCATTAATAAATTTGTTTACAAATGTATTTATTACATTATATCTATGAATAAATGGACTAAATTACAAAGTAATTCATTATTTGACATTTTAATGGTGAATAAAATGAAGAATTATTAATAACTATTAACCAAGTATAGTTAACTATCAATTTACCATTTACATATGATGGTTATTATAAAGTGTTACTCTCTTTTCTCTTCTTCACAGTCGACCAGTAACGTGTGGATGACCCACGCGGAGATGGAGACCCTGAATGCAGCCACCAAGCCTCCGGTTAGTGCACCCGCTGTCCCATCTGTCTGACAAACCCTCTTTTATTATAATTTTTGAATTATTTTAAGCGTCTGAATCATGTTGACGAGTCTCTCCCCTCCCTCCTCTTCCTCTCACTGCCTCTCTCTATTTCTCTTTTGGAATTTCTACCTCTTTATGATCTCTCTCTCTGTGTGCCCAGGACATAGTGTTGAGCATCTTCTTCTCTCCCTCTGGTTGCTGTTTCAGTGTGAACTGCTTCCGACTAATTACCCGTTCACTAACACACTGTTCCTTCCTTTTGTCCTCTTTTCCTGCTGCTGCTGCTGCTGCTGCTCCCTCCTCCTCCTCTGCTTCTCCTCCATCATCTCTCCATCCGTCCACCCTGCTCCTGACCCCTGCTCCCCTTTCCCTCTCCACCTCCACATCACTCTCTCTGGCTCTGTCTCTCTCTGTCTCTTGTCTCGGCGCTGCAGGAGCTCAAAGAGTTCAGCTGGGATCAGGTAAGGATCAACTGAGAAGTCAGAATTAACACAACAGTGATTTTATCTCTAGTGAGACTAACCGCAGTGAGTCACGAGCTGCTGACCTGCACTACCATCAGATACGAAGCCGAGCGTGAATCAGCGCTGATCGTCTGTGGTTGTCCCCTCCAGATACTGGCCTATGGCGATATGAATCACGAGTGGGTGGGCAACGACTGGCTGCCCAGCCTGGGCCTGCCACTGTACCGCAGCTACTTCATGGAGTCCCTGGTGGACGCCCGCATGCTGGACCACCTGACCAAGAAGGAGCTGAGAGGACAGCTCAAGATGGTGGACAGCTTCCACAGGTAGAGCTCTCGCCTCTTTTTTTAAAGCCATAACTCATGCTCTTTTGTTATTAATAATAATAATAATAACTTTATTTATACAGCACCTTTAAAAAATGAGTTTACAAAGTGCTTTGACAGACAAAGCATAGCAAGCAGGATCAGCTCGTTGTCATTCTCAGGGTGTCAAATATCGATGCTTTGTCACGGCCGTCAGCGTTTGATACCGCCGCTCAAGGCACCCTTTAGCGTCATTATGAGACGCACCGGGCTTTCCATTAACTACAATGTAAGCCCATCCGCGTCAATATTAAACGCTCAGAGAAAATGCTGTGGTGACGTAGTTTAAAGAGAGAAAGAGACACACAGGGCGGGATGGGAGGTGGATGGGTCCAACAAACACAAGGCTTTCATCCAGGAGACCTCTGTTCGTGATGTCTTCTGTTAAAACCAGTGAGAAGCTGCTCTAGTCTGAACTAGTTGGAGGCGAGAGAGTGAAGTCAAGTCTCGTGAAGATGAAAGCATGAATGACTTCTTCCAGGTCGGAGTGTGAGAGCTTTTGTCACTTGTCCTGTTTTCACTCACTTTTCTGTTGACTCTGTGCGGCGGGGGAAATATGAAGGTGTTTCAGGGAGAGTTCCTGTTGTTGTGACACTCTCACTGCTCAGGTGTGTGTCCCCAGGCTCTCTTTTTAAGCTAAGAGTCCAGGGGTCACAGGCTGTGTGGGATTGTGTTAATAATTTCTGAGTGCAGGTGAGAGTGGAAACACGCCCTCAGTTAACCTGCTCCGACCCTTTGACCTCTCCCAGGGTCAGTTTGCATTACGGCATCATGTGCCTGAAGCGTCTGAACTACGATCGCAAGGAGCTGGAGAGGAGGAGAGAGGATAGCGTCCACCAGAGCAAAGGTGAGCTCATTATCTCACTATCACAGTATTAGATGCTTCTCTGACCCGGTCCACCCAACTCATTCCTCTGTTCATGCTATTCTCTCTTTCAAAGCATACCTCAGTGATTACTATATAAACCCTTGCACCTATATCCGGGCTAATTATTTACACAATTATCACTATTATCAACCTATCATTCTATCAGGATTTAATTTGAAGAGCTAAATCATTAACGTTGATAGAGAACCGTGTCGGGGACCACACAATATGGTTATGATATTATGATATTATTAAAGGTAGGGTTGGTAAAGATTTTAGAAACATATTTTCATATATTTGTTGATGTTCTGTTTTTGTTCGTAATGATAATTTTGGGGGAGTGGCTTTAGAGGGAGGCCTGAAGGGACGAAACTGTCAGTGTTGCCGACTTGGTGACTTTCTCTCTAGATTTAGGGACTTTGGAGCTAGTGCTACTAGCTACTGTACTTTCATTGGAAAACAGTTGGCAACACTGGGCTCGGTTTTTCGGTTGGATCATTTTTTTTTTTTTAAATCTAGTGTACTCTAGCTAATTTAATAGTGGCTGCTGCAGTGCCATTTGCTTTACTACATCTTTTAAAAGTGTGAAGACATAAAAAGAGAAAAGAAATTGTTTCCCAAACTCAATAAACCATAAAAAAATATTTTCTCACATCAGCTTTAACATATGGGATTAAAGGAAAACAAAAATTTAACAAACCCCAAAACTTTATAATGGAGAACAAAACAAACATTTCCTTTGATTTCCCCGGTCGTGCATGTTTCTGGGAGATGTTAGGACCACCCGTTGGTTATTGCCCCCCCCCCCCCCTCTCCTCATTCTTAGAAGAGATTATAAACCGCAGCTTTCTAGTGCAATCTGGCTGGATAACGATTAAAAGAATGTCAACAGGCTCAGTCATTAAACAAACCCAAATCTCTCGCTCTCCCACCGCCGCGCCTTGGGATACACATGTTGTACATTTACAGCCAGTTCATCTTGGCTGATTTCCTCACAGAAGAATTTCCCAAGTGAGGAAATGTGTGAGTTGTCTGAAGATAAGCTTGACCTGTTAGAGAATAAATCAGTAAAGCGGGAACATTTCACTATTTCTCTCGATCACTCATCAGCTAATTTAACCCTCTCAGTAGACCATTCACACCCTTGCATGTTTCATCCAGCTTGACGTTCAGGAAGTGAGCAGAATATTATTAAGAAACCTGACCTCTCTTCTAAAAACACGGCGAGCGAAGTAGACAGCTTGCTGTTTGCAGATGGATGCGTCCTCTTCCTCCCTTCACCTCCTCCCTCTCTCCTCCCAGATGTGATGGTGTGGTCCAATGAGCGTGTGATGTGCTGGGTGCAGACTATCGGTCTGAAGGAGTACGGCGACAACCTGCGTGAGAGTGGTGTCCACGGGGCTCTGCTGGCTTTAGACGACACCTTCGACTACACTGACCTGGCCCTGCTGCTGCAGATCCCCAATCAGAACACACAGGTACTGGACTCACTGTATGAAGATGAATTAGTGCCACAGTAGGGAGAGAAGAGTCGTTTTTAAGGGTTGGGATGTTAAGACCCCCTCCAAGCATGTTTTTTAGATTAGTGTTTTTGGCATTTTCTTTTTTAATATATTTGAGAGTGGACAGGAAACCTGCAGAGAGGTGCCAAGCCAGAATCAAATCATTGATGTTGTGGTTATGTGTTATGCACCCGAACCATGAAGCTATTGGGGCGCCAGCTTTAGTTTGACCACATTTTAAATTACAATACATTTACTTCTTCTCCCTCATTGAAATATCCAGAATCTATAATACGTAGCTATTTTTCTTTTCAAAGGTTTAACTACTGAACACAAGATGTCTCCTATAGTTCACTGAAAATGTGACCTGGAGGCTTCAAGTTACCTCATCACACTTGTTTAAGTCTAAGTTGCATATTGGATCACGATTGGCTTCCAAAATCATTTCATTTCCTGTTCCTTTATGATAAAGGCTTAAAACAAGCCTAATCTGACCCTTTAGAGTTCCAACTGGGCTGGTTTAAAGCAGGCATGATATTCAAACAGCACACCCGTCCTGAAAATGTGTCATCTGCAGAGTCCAAGTGAATCTCAAAGCTCTACATCACCTCTCTCCTGCAGGCCAGACAGCTCCTGGAGCAAGAGTACAACTCCCTCATCACCATGGGAACCGAGAGACGACCTGATGAGGTCAGCATGCTAAATCAAGCTGGAAGAAATGAGAAAATACAGTTTTGACTGTATTGTGATGGATTGCCTGAGCGGCCATCTCTCTCTGTTTGTTTAGCAGGACGGAGCGAAGTCATTCACCCGCTCGCCCTCCTGGAGGAAGATGTTTAGGGAGAAAGACCTCCGGGGCGTGACCTCCGACTCCGCCGAGACCCTGCCTGCTAACTTCCGTGCCTCAGCCATCTCCACGCCCTCCGTTACCCTGAGAAAGGTTCAGAGTGATGGTGAGTACGACCCGTGACCTCTGACACCTTCGCTCTCATATTCACATTTGTTCGGCTCCTCTGAGCCCTCGAGGTGCGTCTCAATTTAGACGATGTGGGAAGACCTGTTACTCTATATGGTATTACTCACATGAAGAGCATGACAGGAATCAGGGAAGAAGGTCTGTTGTAGCGAGGTTACAGGGCTGATCAGGTATTCTGCAGAAAATAATAAATAAAATCTTGATTTGAAATGTACGGAAGAGTATTAGGGCCAGGCATGAGGGAAAAAAATGAGAGGAGTTTTTTTTTACTTTGCATTTCGAGAATAAAGTCGAAATGTTGATTAAAGTTGAAATACCATTTTGAGAATAAAGTTAAGAATAAAGTCGAAATGTTGAGAATAAAGTCGAAATGTCGACAACAAAGTTAAATAATTGAACCATTTTGAGAATAAAGTTGAAATGTCGAGAATAAAGTTGAAAAAATATTTCAAGAATAAAGTCAAAATGTTGAGAAATGAGAATAAAGTTGAAATGTTGAGAAATTAGAATAAAGTCGAAATGTGAGTAAAGTCAAAATGTTGAGAATAAATGTTGAATTGTTGAGAATAAATGTTGAGAATAAAGTCAAAATGTTGAGGATATAGTCGAACTATTGCGTTAGCGCACATACTGAAATTTCGACTTTACTCTCGACATTTTGACTTTATTCTCAAAATGCTAAATTTAAAAAAATCTTCCTCCTCTCATGTTTTCCCCTTATGCCCAGCCCTAATACTTATAATAGCCTTCAACAGAAACATTTGTTTTCAGCCATGTTATATTAGCCGCTGCAAACCCACAACCAGCATCACATGCACAGAGCAGTTGGTTGTTTTCACGCTCATGTACCATTAGTTTGGCGGAGGAATTTTCTCTTTCCTGTAGCAAAGGAAATGGCAATAACGAGGAACAGACGCTTCAAAGTACAGAGGAAGACTATTATCCCTCATTCCACTTCTTAATGGGAATGCCTGTGGAAGGTCAGTGCCGTTTAAGGCATCGCAGTTAGGATAATGACCCCGTCTGTGTCTGTTTCCCGCTCTCCAACACAGCCAGCTCTGGTGCCCGGGGTGAATCTGCCTCAGTGAGGACGTACTCCTGTTGAGAAGCTGAGGTGAGAACGCACGTTAATTAAACTGTCTCGTAGTGTTTCATCCGTGTGGGGATTTATCTGTGTGGTGAGACAAAACTCTTCCGAAATGCCTTTCACATGTGCCGAGCCCATTTCTTTGAATCTCGTTGTTTTTATGTATTCGTTTGTTGAGGTGGATTGGTTTGAGCCTGGGATTTTAGTGGTCCCCCTAAGGTCTTTCAAGTGGTGGGTTTGGTTTGGTGGGGATTTAGGCAGAGTTGAATTAAGGCCACGGAGGCAGTGACGTGGGAATAATGCTGTTTGTCTCCTCAGGGCACTGACTGGATTGGGACTAGAGGACCCTTCTCGCTCATCCACGGAGAAAGAAGCAATGAATATAACCATTTAACTTCAAAATAAATCTATCGGTCTGACCATTCTGCAATAACAGAAGCAAAGGAATAAAGGGGAAAATGACATGAAGAATGTATGAATGTATTTTCCGCCCAGACTGGGAAGGTTGAATGGGATCAGCTGTTTTCTCTCTCTGTCTCTCTCTTCCTGTCCTTCTGTCTTTGCTCTTCCTCTCTCTCAGTGTGACTGTGCTGTGGGGTTAATGAAGGACAACACCGGTGTTGCTTCGGTTTGCTTCCCCCCTCTCTTCATTCCTGTCGGAGTCTGCACACAGTCAGCAGAGTTGGCAATATCAGGGCTCATTTTCCTACCTTCAGAGGAAACCACTACTTGCTGCCATTTATTCTCTTACAGTTTGAAAACAACTAAACGTGTCGCCTTATAACTTCTGCCCAACAACAGGTGTTTTTAATGAGAGCCGGGGCAGAAGTTAACCTCACCGTAAAGTTTGAAAAACAAGAGGAATGACTGGAAGGATGGTAAAATTGTAAACTGATTGGGGGAATGGACATGAACCGGTTAAACGACACCGGTGTTCTCCTTTCTGCTCACGGTGTCCAGTGTCAGCCATTGTGGCTCTACTGTTGGCTTCTATGGTCCCGTCAGGGGGGGTCCAAGTGTCCCCAATTGGTCGTGGTGGTGTAGTAAAACACGTCCGAGTTCAGACCGACCACATCAGAGGGACCCTCCTCATGCTTTGTCTATTGGCACCTTGAAAGCCGATAGGCTGAGTAATAATCTCTTTTGAAGGGACCCCATTATAGAGATCAAAGGCTCAGAGGTGGATGGGACGGGGTGGAGCAAGGCCACAGGGGCATTGTGTTCATTATGGCGATGGCAGGAAATCCACAAAGTGTTGGTACCACTTTCTGAAAAGGCCGAGTTTATAACTTTTAAAGGGGCACGCCACGGATTTTTTCATAGTTTACTTACTTATGTTTTACTCAGCCTGTAAAAACAGTTGCATAATGTCTTCTGTGGTGCTGCAGGAGCTCTCCAGAAAGACACTACTGAGTTGCATTATGGGAAATGTAGGTACCAGCGTTTTTGAAGCACATACATCACATCGGCACATACGGGTACTTCGCAAAAAGGCCGCGCCCCCTTTTGGGGGAAGAAACCCGAAGATCCCATAGACTTCAATGCAATTTAACGTGCGTTTGGATTGTAATTTTGACAAGCTCGTACGCATTCATCTCTTGTTATACAAACGTTTGTTCATACACGTCTAATAGGCTAATTATTTTGCGACCTTGCCTGAACCTGAGCGTTCGCGATACCTTGATAAATTAAGGTTGATCGCCGCCACGTCCCTTCAGTCTTCCCCCCCGTCCAACACAGCGGCCGGATGTTGTTTATCCAGACATACATATAATCTACATATTTGATTGAATCACGTCAGGCTATTAACAGGCTGTCTGTACAAAACCAACCTGTTAATAGCCAACTGTTTGATCTATAGGCTGAGATTTAGCAGCGTCCCACTTACGCTAACGTGAGCTAGCCATGCTAGTAACTGTCACCAGCATCATTTAGCTATTTAGCACACTGACAGTGAATATTCACTTCTCGTATGTGCCTCAAATCTCCGTATGAAAGCCTCGGTTAACCCGCTACACAACAGCTTCTCATAATTTTCTCTCCCCCAAAAAGGGAGCGCAGCCTCGGCGATGATCTTTTTTAGGACACGGCAGGGGAACAAATCAGAGATGAGAGTTTGGGGATTTATTGTTGGTGCAACCAGCTACACAGCAACTCTTCGGCATAGCACTCTTACTATTACCGGTTTGTTTAAAGTTTGGAGACATGTTTCAACTTCTTCTGTTTACTCTGTTGCCGTCTATGAGGGACACAGGATTGTTTTCCCCCAAAAGGGGGCGTGGTCATGCGAGCCTATACTCTGGATGACGTGTTGCCGGTCTGATGTATACTGGGGACTAAAACGTCAGGATATCTCACCCTCTGATGCTTCGATCTTAATTCGATTCATTTTTATTTATTTTTATCTGTGAGTCTCCCAACTTGTCTCCCAAGTGCAATACTAATACGGTTGAGCACCCATTTAATAAATCATTTATTAATACTTTATAGATCAGTAAAAAAAAAGCTGTTAATGAAGACAAGTTTTGGGTTGCCAAGTTGTGAAAAATCCATTTAGATGGTGTCAAATGTGTCCATTACCTTCTAGAAAAAGGTTATTAATATCCAATTCTCAACATCATATTAACATTTATAACTGCAGACTTTGGTAGCGAAGTATGAGGGATCTTCCACAACACAAATCCAGCTGTTTGGAGTTTAAAATGTTAATAAATGGATTAAAGAGCTAACCTAAAAGACAATTTTTCACAACCTTGCAACCCAAAAGTTATTTTTAATAATATAGTGTCTCATAACTGGCCTATAAATAAGTTATATACAACTTGAAAGATGATTAACATGAAATGAGTTGAACATGTAGGTGATAGTAGAGTAGGTCTTCTCAGAAAATGGTACCAAAGTGTTATATTATATATTTAGGAAGGCATGAGACTTTGAGGTCAGACTTTAACTCCACGATGTTGTCGTGCGCGTCGTGACTGGTAATCATCAGCTCAGGGTGTTGGGTAATCCTGATGATGGGAGAGAGGGAGCAGAGAGACAAAACGGCGACTCACAGGGAGGAGAGAATAAAAGTGAGAGGATGGACAGAAGCCGAAGCCGGTCATTTTACTGCACACACAAGCCATAACAGAAACCAGTAGCTCTCTGAGGAGGAGGAGGGTGAGATCAGAGAAGAGGCAGGGAGAGAGGGCGAGCCCAAGGAAGCCCAGGAAACTAAACCTTTAGCCTCTGTGTTTACGATGCATGTCAAACAAACGACAATGACCTAAAAAAAATTTTTTGGTGGTGAAGATATGAGGTGTCTTTAAAAAAATATATATCTGTATGATAAACCTACAGGGGTCGGGAGCCTGGGGATCAATTTGTAAAATGTGTGTATTTTTTTCAGTTGTATTTTTTATTTTTTACGATATCTATTTATTTTCTTTAGGTATGTATTGGATAAATGTATGTACATGTTCCGTTCCTTCTTGACTTCATTTGAACTAGTTTTAAAAGTAAATATGAAACATTGAAAATGGTCATTCAAATACGCTACTGTATGTGTACATTTTGAGAACAAATTGTGCAATGATTTAACAGATTTCCATGATTAAAGTGATAGTAATACAAATTGAAAATATCATCTGGAAAATAAACAATAATGATGACGGTGATGTAAAAGAAAAAAAGAAAATAAAGCGATCCAGGTGGATCTGCTGATCATCGCAAACTTTCTCCATTTTTCTTTTCCCCATTGATTTGTTTTATTCTTTCCCTCCTGCAGGTAGTCGTCTGTGTGCAGAGGTGAGTGTAACTAAGTACATTTACTAGTACTGCTCTTAATTACAATGGAAGGGGAGACACTACAGGTGAATAGGGTTAAACAAAAAAATGTAACTAATAGATATTTTCACGATACTTCCCCAGTTGATTACTTACATTAAGACAACTTTTTTTTTAAATTTTCTGTTTAAATATGCAAACAAGGCATTATCTTATTAAATATGTGCTCAGTTGCATACACTTCCAGAACAGAAATCTGAACATTGGATAAAGCCAGGTTTTATAATTCTTGTTTCATTTTGTTGACATATTAGATTCAAAGGTTTTCACAGAGGAGATTTTGGATATCTCTTTTTTTTTTAGGGCTGTCAAATTTAACGCGACAACGCGTTAACGCAAATTTGTTTAAACTCCACTGATTTCTTTAACGCAACTTTGATTTTTAGGTTGTAGCGGGCTCAGTTTTTAAAGCTAGAGTGAAGATACTGGCATCATATGAAACTAGAAAATCTAAGGAATCCATTGGTACCAACCATGTCATACTAGCTTGTTGCGAAGGAGGCTAAATAATGCTCCAAACTTGCGCTAAAGTTTGGCATGGAAAAACTGTCATGGCCATTTTCAAAGTGGTCCCTTGACCTCTGACCTCAAGATATGTGAATGAAAATGGGTTCTAAGGGTACCCACGAGTCTCCCCTTTACAGACATGCCCACTTTATGATAATCACATGCAGTTTTGGGCAAGTCATAGTCAAGTCAGCACACTGACACACTGACAGCTGTTGTTGCTTGTTGGGTTTGAGTTTGCCATGTTATGATTTGAGCATATTTTCTTATGCTAAACGCAGTACCTGTGAGGGTCTCTGGACAATATTTGTTATTGTTTTGTGTTGTTAATTGTTTTCCAATAATACATATATACATACATTTGCATAAAGCAACATATTTGTCCACTCCCATGTTGATTAGAGTATTAAATACTTGACAAATCTCCCTTTAAGGTACATTTTGAACAGAAAAAAAAAGTGATTAATTTGCAATTTGTGAATAACTATGGACAATCATGCTATTAATCACGATTAAATATTTCAATCGATTGACAGCCCTACTGTTTTTATATTTTCATATTATTAAAATACAGCCATAAAAATCCATTTTTTTACCATGTTTTTAGGAATAAAATATTATATAAATCAGGCTATGAACGATATAATAACAAACCCCTCAGTAGAAACCTTCAGAAAATAGATAGGAATGAAACTTGAAAGTTTGGTGGATGTAAGTGCTACTGAAGTGGAGATTTCTGGCTCAGAGTCTGAGAAAAACCTCATTTTGAGAAAACAGTACTTATTCTACACCACAACAGTTAAGAGGCAATTGTTGTCCTTTATACTCCACTACATTTATTTGACAACTTTAGCCACTAATTACTTTGCAAATTAAGACTATGCACACAAAATAGGTAGGGTTATTTCTAAATTATAGTATTGCTACTTTTACACAAGTAACAGATCTGAATATTTCTTCTATTATTAACTGTGTTTTATGAAGCTGTAGTCAGCAGATCACAACAGTAAAACACCTGAAATGTTACTACTTATGATAACTTTCCTTTTTCAAAATAAATCCCAGATTGCTTTGCGAATTCAACTCCGCATATTTACATCAGTTAAGTTGTGTGAATCATAATTTGCTGAGTACAAAGATCCTTTATTACCACATTTTGGCAGGCAAACTGAACAAACCAGCAGATGGTAAAATTATCTTGTTTAGGTGTCATGTAATTTACATTCATGAACCACTTTGAACAAGTTCCACACACGGAGATGTTTCCTGCCACAAAACATAAATCACGCTGTAGTTTTTCTGTATCCAATACTAAAAGCACTGTCACATTCATGGTAATCCATATGGGAACAGTGTGGAGCAGTAAAATGGAGCCTCAGTAGGTGGCGCTCCTTCCTCTCACAACCCGAGCGGCCCAGAGGCTGGAATTATCATCAGACACTGGAGAGACCTACCACTCCATGAAGACTTCTTCTATAAATACACACAGATATACATAGCTTCATACATAAAGGTATACGGGTGTCATATATATAAAGGAATATATTAATATCAAGGACATACACATGCTTACATACTAATCAAAAAATAACTTAGATTATGAAAGATAAATCATACAAAAACAGTACTTTTTAAAGTCAAATCTCTATA
Organism: Sebastolobus alascanus; assembly: GCA_916701645.2. Classification (NCBI taxonomy): domain Eukaryota; kingdom Metazoa; phylum Chordata; class Actinopteri; order Perciformes; family Sebastidae; genus Sebastolobus; species Sebastolobus alascanus. The sequence continues at coordinate 3,572,586 of CAKAOJ020000072.1, read as the reverse complement.
GACGACAATTTTTCCCTAAGATCTAGTGTTGAGGTCTTCTTGTTTTTTTCAAAAGTCAGTTGAAGTCGTGGTGGAGGGAGGGACGGAGGAGAGAGGGGGAGTGCACACAGAAGGATGTCCCAGCTGCTCTGCTCTGTGTCACTTTCTACTTCCCCCCTCCTCTCTCAGCCTCTCCCGCTCTTCGTCAAGACCTCCCTCCCCACCGCCTGATTGGCTCTGGACAGCAGCACGCACACGCAGGACGAGTCGATGCGGATCCACCTCCATCCGGTTCTGTTGTTAGCGTCTTTGGTGAGCGCTCGGACGAACGACTGCTTGGCTTTGCACTCGCTCACCCACTGTTTCTTATCCACGCCCAAGCAGCCGGCCCCGGCCACGCCCGTCCCGACCGATTTCGGCGCCGCGCCGGCCCTCGACCTACCGACGTTGCTGAGCTGCTCTGCCTCGCGACAACGAGTCTCGTAGAAGTACTGTTTGAGTGGTCCCGTCTGGGTCTGGATCTCCTGCAGGATGGTGACCTTCTGACCGTGGGAGTCGATGGCGGTCTTCTTGTCAGTGATCCAAGCGCTTTGCGACTCGCACACCGACTTCTCCCCTCTCCGTCTGTCGATCAAGTGTGAGCGTTTGTCCCTTTTAACAGGGCGGGCGACCTCAGTGGAGTCCGCCCAACTCAGGGTCGTGCTCCTGTCGATCGCCCGGTCCCCGTGACCCTCGATGTGTCCGTCCGTGTCCTCCTGCTCCTCTCTCTCCCGGTCCTCCTCCAGCAGGCCGCTCTCCAACATGAGCAGGAGAGGCGGGTGCTCTGGAGGCGACGGGGAGGGAGAGAACAGGACTCGCGGATGTGCGTCCAGAAACAAATCGTCTCCTTCTAAGATATTGTCCGGCCCGGTCCCCAGACCCAGCCCTGCCTCCTCGGTCGGACCTCTTCCAGCCCCCGGTGTAGGTGCATCTCTCAGCTTCTCCGAGGGAACAGTCGGATCTTGTTGACCCTTTAGATCAGCAGCAGGACTGACGGCATTCTGGGTTTCCACCGTAGAAAGTCTTTCTGTAGAGTCCTGAAGATTGTCCTTCTTGGAAAAGTCCACAAAACTGGCGTAGTCTCGCCTGCTGCTGCTGCTGTCAGCTTTGTAGTCCTTTGGAGGAGAATTATCCTGGGAAATCTCCTCGGTCCTGAGTGTTCCTCCTTCTGTGGGAACATCCACGCTGTCCCTGCTTCTGTCATCGCTGCCTGAGGTGCTATGTGATTGGTAGGTTCCTTGAGTCTCCACTTTGAACGTGGACGTCTCTTCATCTGCAGAGGATTTCACATAATCCCTTTGGTTCCGGAGGTTTTGTGTGTTGGTGTGTTGGTTAAGAGCAGCAGCCATGTTGTAGTCCGTTTGTGAGGCATTTCCATGGGAGTTGTAGTCCACGGGGGGAGCAGCGAGACGAGCGGCCGGGTCTCTGCGGTTGTCAAAGCCAGGCTCTGTCGTGGCGGCAGCAATCCTGGACACTGGTTTGTGAGGGAAGGGCAGGGCCGAGGCAATCACCATGGCAACCAGGGGAAGCCAGTGCATCACTCCCAAGACGTATCAGCTGACGAATCAGAGAGGAAGAGGGAGACAATGTTAGTTTATACAATGCAAATTGTGGCTTATCCAGTTAACCTTAGTACCTCAATTAAGATGTAAAATGAGAGGTTTTACTGGCGGCCCGCAGCTTTATGACCCCGCTGCTTTAACCGCTGAGGTATGGCTACAAAATCTTGGCAGAACTCGTGGAAAAATAGTACCAAGTACAGCAAGGTCGCCCTCTGCTTCTTCATGTGGGAAGATGAAGTTCAGCTACGAACGCCGTAGATCCTGAAGGGCTGACCTTCAAACACTGACAACCTGGTATGTACGAAACTTTACAGCCAAAGGAAATGGGGTCAAAAGAGAAAACAAGCCTCCCCCTTTCAGCTTTTAAAGAAACCACTTTTTCTTCTTTTTTTGTCCTGTTGTTGCAGTTTTTTTTTTTTCTAGGATCCAGGAATCTCTTTAACAGACATGGTTTACCTCAGACAAACAAATTAGAAGCGAGCGTCCGGTAGAAACCTCAGGTATTCTCCCTGATCACACCTGGGCTGTTGGGGAGTTTGTTTTCTTTTGACAAGATGATGCCTGAACACGATACAATACATCTGCTGCTGCCTTGGATTGGACCATTATTTATAGTCATAAGCAATCATCACTATTGTAAACACCCTGCCTGCCATAACCTGCTGCATTGAAACTTTGTGAAGGAGTTGATTCTGTGTGGCAAAAATATTAAACAAATACTCAGGAATCTTTGTAATAAATCGTCTTAGGGCTGGAGTCATGCAGCAGCAGCAGCGGTAGGCGATACTCACAGTCTCAAAAACAGTGAAACGCTGTTGCGCATGTTACTAAAATGTTATTAAAAGTTCATTTTAAAGCTGCAACGATTAGTAGATCGACAGAAAATTAATGTCTATTAACTATTTTGATCATTTAAGCCCATTTTCAAGGAGAAAAGCCAAACATTCAATATTTCCAGCTTCTCAAATGTCAGCGTTTGCTGCTTTTTCTTGTTTTATATTATAATAAATAGAATATCTTTGTGTTTTGGACTGTTGGTCAAACAAAACATTTGAAGACGCCACTTTTCACTGTGATCTGATGTTCTATCAACCAAACAAATAATTTATTTATCAAGAAAATAATGAGTAGATTAATCAATAATGAAATGAATCTTTGGTTGCAGTCCTAGTGTTTTTAATTAATTCAAATTAATTAAATAACCAGCCCAGTCGCACAGCAGTTTGTGAAATATTCTCAAAATTTAATGTATTGATTTGTGTACATAGACATAAATTTCTAATTATTTTCATGATGGTCAGCACGAAATAAATTCGTATGTTATCCATGTAATTGTGAACCGTAGAGAGTGGCGAACGCCGTGTAGGTAGGAGGTTGAGGTGGATGGGTGGGTCAAAAAACACAGGACTTTCACCAGGAGGCCGCTGTTCCTATCCTGTGTGAAACCAAAGGTCAACGTTGATTTATTTGTCACATAACTTCCGTACTTAAGTTACTTCCGGAGTTATTTTAACCCGAACCATGATCTTTTCCTAAACCTAACGAAGTAGTTTTGTTGCCTAAACCCAACCAAGTCAATCTTTTCCAAAACCTAACTAGGTAGTTTTATTTTGAAACGACTGAAGCGGAAATTGACACGTGTTGCTGGACACAAAAAGCATGAAAAATACATTGTTGAAAGTCGTGCTGACCATCACGAAAAAAAAAGGGAAATTCGTGTCTATGTACACAAATGAGACTGTGTTGAAATGAAATCATAGCAAATGAGACTGTGCATTTAACTATATTTAACTGAATTATTTTAACACAAAAACGTTACAGTTACACAAACAAATACATGGCGACACATTCAAAAGTCATTACAACAAAACACAAATAAATAAAGCACTCCCTCGTGTGAGCCAAATGTAAACACTTCCCGACACGCAGGAGACTTTTCAGGTAGTTTGTCACGTCTGACATCATCTGGATGAAACATGGTGATTCACTTGTGTTTCAAAGGAAGGTTCACCTGTGACTAACTGGAGAAATATTCCAGTCAGCCGTCCATGTGGCACGCACTGTGGAACGGCATTCAGAGGAGGTGAGCGTCAGTGTGTTTGAAAGCAGGGAGGAGGTCACTTGGAAAGAGTTAAAATAGGTGGAATGATCAGAATGCGAGAGATGCGGCTGTACTGGCGGGGCTCCTTCACGGCTTCCTCAAACAGCGAGGAGGGAAAAAAACACACAACATAAAATAAGTGTGAACTGAATAGATGAATCAGCGCGTGACCATCAGTGAATGGCAACAGTAAACCCCCCTCAGTGACAGGACACGTACTCAGCAGGGCCACACCCTGGACACAATGCAGCCGCCGTGGAGCAACAAGGTCTGACTCGCCGCATCACTCATGTAGTCACCTGGGGCGCTCGAAGTGCCTGCTTGTCATGCTGACGATAAATACCATCAAAGTGCATTGAGCTTCCTGTTTGCTCTGGCTACTGTTACCGCACTGCGCACCGGGCCTGCCAAACAAACCCAGGTGTTTCGGCTGATGAAAGCGAGTTAAACGGTGAACCGGGCTGTTAACACACCCCTCAAACACGGAGAGACCAGCCAACGGCAATTATAGCTCAAAGTGTGTGCAGCAAAGTCTCTACTAGAAGATCATCTGTGAGAGAGGAGGTGAAGATCCGGGGAGAATGTGCAGGATTTGTACTATGCGAGTGCGTCTGCTATTTCTTAAGGGCTTTCTCTGCTGAGGCCCCACACAGAAGGCAGGCGAGCTCACTCTCTAAGTGCTTTCTTTGTAAAACAGCAGCAGCACTTCATCACCATGCTCCATTTGCTACAATGACACGCATCATTTGCGCTCCCTGCAAGGCTAGACGAGGACCGCGACGTTCGCCCGCCCTCTGGACCTGACCCAAGCACTCCGAATCCCCCCCCCCCCCCCAAGACCAACCCACACACGAATCCCAGTCTCTCTAAATCAAAAACCTCACTTAGTAAATAACACTGCACACTTGTGTTAATCCTAATCTCCGTAGCCTGAACTTCCTCCAACAGAGCAGAGGAAGAATACCCTGAAACCACAGGACACGGGCCTAAACCAACAGACAGAGAGCAACCACGTCACCCAGCAAAACCTCCATGAATAAACAGACTAACAGACTAAACTATGACAGTAACTGCGAGGCCTCCACGAGCCACAGTGGCACCCTGAATAATTTAGCATCGATTGTGAGGCTGCACGTGAATTAAACGGGCTGAGAAGCGGCCTGTTTCTTCTTGTTTTGTGTGCCTTTATGTTCACAGTCAGAAGAAACTGTGCAATACTGAAACATTCCCAACAGGATATCAGGGAGACGAGCTCGGAGAACATTTTTAAGTGACAGCTTGAGATCCATTTCAGTTTGCTTTCACTTGTGTTTCCCTCCCTCTGAACCACTATTTACTATTCTATTATATTACTAATATTATTACTGATTGTACTTGTTTATGTTTAACCATTGTTTCTCCTTATTGTAACACACCTTGCGCTACATTTTGTATAAATCAAAGGGTGTTTTATAAATTCTATTAAGGCTGCAACTAACAAATATTTTCATTTCCTTTTAATCGATTAATCTACTGATTCTTTTCTTGATTCATGGATTAATTGTTTGGTCTATAAAACATCACAAAACTATGGGGTCCACGGAGATTCTTATTTCTAATTTGTTATTTTGTTCGACCAACAGTCCCAAAACCCAAATAAATTACACTTACGATAATGTAAAATAGGGGGGTCACGATATCAGATTTCCACTACACGATTATCGTGGCCAATAGAATTCACGATAACGTTATTATCACGATATCTATAGAAGATTTGAAGAAAATAAAAATAATGCTATCAGTCAAATTCATCTTCAACTTTGTTTATTGTGCATTCTGTCTCTTTTGGCAAATGAATTACACTCAAAATACGAGTGTAGGGAGGTGGAGAAAGAGTCTGTAACCAGAACTGTTACACTAATGGATAGTGAAAAGGCAGCCGATTGAACTGACAAAAGCAAGAATGGAAAGAAACAGAAATTATTTAAGAGGTGCTGGATTATTTACACAATATTATCATAGGTGTATTATTAACATAATATCAATATTTCATTCTTCAACTATCACGGTTATCGTCAATACTGGTATATCGCGACACCCCTAATGCAAAACAATGGAAAGCAGCAAATTCTCACATTTTAGACGCTTGAAACAGAGAATTTTTTTCTTGCTTTAAAATTACCAAAAACGATCAATCGATTATCAAAATAGCTGCCGATTACTTTTCTGTTGATCGATTAATTGATTAAAAGACTTAAATAGTTGCAGATCTAAAAACTCTTATTATCATTATGATAAACTACTAAAACACATGAATCTAACGACCTTGTTGACGTGCAGCTACTATGGACCGGAGCTGCAACGATTAATCGATTAGTTGTCAACTATTAAATTAATCGCCAACTATTTTGATAATCGATTAATCGGTTTGAGTCATTTTTTTAAGAAAAAAAAAGTTCTAAAAATTCTCGGATTCCAGCTTCTTAATTGTGAATATTTTCTAGTTTCTTTACTCCTCTATGACAGTAAACTGAACATCTTTGAGTTGTAGACAAAACAAGACATTTGAGGACGTCGTCTTTGAGATACACTGATTGACATTTTTCACCATTTTCTGTCATTTCATAGACCAAACAACGTATCGATTAATCGAGAAAATAATCGACAGATTAATCGTCAATGAAAAGAACTGTTAATTGCAGCCCTAATACAGACGCTTTGCTCTCAAACATGACAAATACAAACATACAGAAACAAAAACAATAACGGAAAGTGTCTCTGTGGTAAATCTGGCACCTGGTAAATTGGTCTGACTGGTGTTTTGAGTGCTGCCAGTGTGAACCGCAGGGGTTTAATCCACATGAGACAGCCTGAGTGAAGGAGGAATCAGGGGGAATTATGGTACAGAGGGCTTCTGGCTGTGAGAGCCTCCCCAGGAAACAGATGCCATGAAGCAGCCCAACACCTGGCAGCGGCTACTGTGCTATTAGCCTGTTAACAAAGCAATGCCCCCCCCCCCCATGCGTGGCTAATGTCAGACATGTCCATCTGACAGAGAGTTAATGCACTCTGTGTTAGTGTTAGGACCAGGCCCGTCCTAACCTAATCCTGCCTACTTTGAAGTCGACGAGGGTGGAAGATGTCTGGAGGGACAGTTTGCGGCTCACATCGCATCTTTCAGCAGATTTTACGACAAGTTTGGGCTGACTAAGCTGTCTGAAATGCATCTGGGGGTGACCGCCACAAACAGTGACAACAGAGGTGGCTGGGACACCATGTGACGTGGAAAAAAAAACACATGCAGGTAAATGTTTGTCCTCCCTCTCTGTCGGGTCTCTCTGTGAGGGGTAGACTCAGAGTAAAAGCCTTGGCCTCACATGTGCTCATTTGCCGATGCCTTGCTGTCCCACTGTGCAAACAGCCCATTAATTCCAGCTCTGTGATTGTTTCATACCACGCTCAGCCTGCACACACATCCAGCCTCCTCCTCCTCTCTATACATGAGCTCCATATGAAACACCTCCATCGGTCACATCTCTGTCAAATCACATGTCCTTTCTCTTTCACACATCACACAACATGACAATACACACTTCTGATGAGCAGTAACTAAGTATATTCACTCATGTACTGTACTTAAGTACAATCTTTAGGTACTTGTAGTTGAGTATTTCTGCTACTTTATACATTACACTACATTTCAGAGGGAAATACTGTGTTTTTTTTTACTCCGCTACAATTATTTAATAACTTAAGTTGCTTGTTACTTTGCAGATTCAGATAACCAACAAATACATGATGATGTAATGTTATAGATTAAGATGAAACTTTATTGATCCCTGGGGGGGATATTCACAAGCTACCCAGCTGATAAAGTACTTAAAGTAATTAAAATGAGCTCCACCTTTATCAGCTGCAACATTAAAGTGATGAACACATTAATGCATCAATAAATATAATACTATAATATAATATATATGATTCAGTGGTGGAAAGTAACTTAGTACATTTACTCATGTACTTAAGTACAGTTTTTAGGTAGGTGTACTCAATACTTCTACTCCACTACATTTCGGAGGTAAATATTGTACGTTTTACGCCACTACATTTATTTTAAAGCTTCAGTTACACTGCTGGTTCAAATTAATAATACAAAATATAAATCATCTAATAAATGATGATGTATTATTATAGCTTTAACTACCCATCAGCATATAAAGTAATTAAAATCAGCTCCACCTTTACCAGCTCTTACATCAATGCATCAATATTTACAATCCAATGATATAACTACATTATGCTGATGTGGACCAGTCTGCATAATGAGTACTTTTGGTACTTTAAGTATATTTTGATGCCAACATTTTTTTTTACTTAAGCACAAATTTGAAAACATGACTTTTACTAACAGAGTATTTCTACACTGTGGTACTTTTACTGAAAGATCAGAGTACTTCTTCCATCACTGCTGACTGTACATGCATGTAGTGCAATAAAATAGCAAAACAAATAGTAGTAAATAGTAGTTTTTTTTAAAAGTAAAAAATAGTAAATTCTATAGAAGATGTAAAAGCTGTAATTAAATGATATTCTTACTGATTGGTTCACTTGACCCAAAGGAAGCCTCCCACATTCAGAGCCTGGTCTTTAGACAGTATTTAATGAAGACATCAGCAGCAGCAGCTTTGTTTTATACCACAACCTGTGTGATCTACCTGCGGGGGGTTTGGATCGAGACTCGGTAGCTCTCACCTCACCTGACTGACTGCCAACGAAAACAAAAATGTGAATTAAGCTGCAACTGCAGGACTGCCAAAGACAATAAAGGGACTGTTACTGGGTGTGTTCAAAATGCTTCAATCTGGTGCAAAAAGAAACAATTGAAAATATATATATATTTTTTTAAAATGCATGAAATAAGTAAGACATAACATTTAATACAGTATGGCAGTTTTGTTTGCATGCATGGATGTAAATAAATAAGTGATAAATAAATAACATGACATTCATAGCCAAATAATATAAGGTTGATAAACTGACCTAATTAAATTAATTAGGGGGTTCCTACTCACATTATGTAACTTTCTAACTGGTTGAATGCATCAATAAACCAATACATGTGTACATATATTAATTCACACACACTGTTTAATAGTAAAAGCCTATTTATTTAAGGCCTGCATGTGATTTAGAGCCATACCGTTTAGGTGAGATCCGGACCCCGCGTCCTTCCAGCTGACACCACATTGATTATAGAGTCCTGTCGCCAGTTGCTCGACTGGTTTTAAAAAAATAAACTCAACAAATACCTTCGTGCAGACACCACGAAACGAATCACGAACACCTCTTTCTTCTTTTAATAGTCCGTGACATCGCATGAGATCTCCAAAAGTAAAGTTAGAAAGCAGAAAACTCTCCAGTCCTGTGTTGCGCTTCCACTGAGAGGAGGGGAAAGGCTCGTTAATAAGCCCAGAAAAAGTGTCCAAAATGTCAACGTGCCACAAGGTTTAGATATCCCATGAGTTGTTACTCCTCCAAGGCAGACCGGGGGGAAAAGCTATCTCAGTTCAAAACATGTGAACGAAGAAGTGGAGAGGGTTGAAGAAGTTGGCCAAATGTTTTAAGAACCTGAACTCCGCCTGAAACGCGTAAAGTCGGACAAACAGTTAAGCTGGCGTGAGTCGGAATCACAACTTCCGGTCTTGACTTTCAAAATAAAACCCGCTTTGTGATGTCCGTATTGCGACGGAACGTTGAATCGGCATTCGTGGTTTTATTTCGAAGACGCAAACAGACACTTCCGGCGCAACTTCTTCTTCTTCTCCGCTTCTAAATTGACACGGCTAACGACTCCTCCGGTTTCTCCTGGGAAGCGCAAAGACGAGCCGAAGTTTTTTTTTTTCCCTCAGGAGGTTAGTATATTAAAAAACAGAGACCTACAGCATTACAACGAGTAACATCTGTGAGAACAGATGTGTCTAAAACTCGTTTCCTAAACACATGCATTTAATTTAACGCTAATATAACGCAAATCCGGCGTTTAGTGAGCAAAATTAACCAAGAAAAAGTCCCATTTCATGCCAGCTAGACCTGATACAATCAAACAAACAGTGTGCCAGTTGTAAAGTCAGACATGTGCGTGACTGAGAATTTGTTTTACCTTTGCCTCCCCCCCCTTTTTTTTTTCATCTCCGCCCCACAGTTCACGAGAAGAAAACAATTTGATGAATTACCAGCGGTGTTGTGTTGGCACGAGTCCACGTAATGCGAGTTCATTATGGGTTGGTAACAGTGCAAATTATCACAAACAAGCTGTAGTGAAGAAGCTGGATGGCGCAACTCAGCCAAGACTTCTCGTCTGCAAGTGCAGCGTGCAACATAATCCCCCTCTGGCTCAATCAGACTGAGGATGTAACTTTATGTTTTAATGCCAAACCAGAGTCTGCTTTCAGATTGCTTCCTGTTTGCTTGCACCAGGTCTCTTTTTTTTTTTGGTGAGTGAGTGTCTTGACAGGATAATTTGGATCTCGATGACCTCATTGTCTGCAATTAGTACTTTCATACTTCATGGCCATTATATCCAAAATACTGTGGTTTACAAAAGTAAAAAAATATAGATGGCACACAAACAACGCAGATACATGTTTCAACGTGGAAACAGGCCAAAATCCTTAATTCCATGCAGTACGTTTGAACAGGGGTGGACTTACTGATTTGAGGGGCCTCTAGGCAACGGTTAGCATGGGGCCCCCCTGAATACCAGCACCTGATCCCCGTTACGCCAACCGGCTGTTGTTTATAAATACTGCATCCCAGAATAACGTCTTATTTGAAACTACAGGCCTGTCACTCTTCTAGGTCTTCTACGGATTACGTTCATACGTTCACGTTTCTTTTTATGTATTGTAACAACGGCTTGTATATCCGCCGTCCTCAGTCTTCCGGTTTCCCTTTTTGAATGAGGGAGACAGACTACCGCCGTCTGCTGGTGTGGAGAGTTATTTCATCTCGCGCAGGCGCAAAACGTACGTGCTAACTGGCCGTCGGCTGTAGACTTTGTGGTGTGTTCAAGTGCAACTTTTTGGCCAAGACAAAGGCGACTTGAGGCGACTCAACGGCCGCTAGTTCTGTGATGTCGGCTTGGTGTGTCTGGGCCTTTAGACGTCAACAGTGTGATTTACATTATTAGTCATCATAAAGGGAACTGAAAGCTAAGGGCTTGGAAAAAGTGCAACTATTTATTGACCCCGCGGGCAAAGAAACAAGTGATTAGTTATTGGTGCTCCTCCAGATCTGGAGATCTTTTAAAGTCTTGCAACACACAACATTTTTTTAACATGTTTTTGCTGTGAATTACAAATCTGACACATTTATATCTTTTGATCCATTTATGCATTTTTCAACATTTTCTTCCAGAGTTCCAGGGGATCCCCAGAATAATGGGAAATAGTATATTTTCACTATATAATTCACTATAAAAATGAGCCCAATGTGAGTAAGAGTCATAATAGTGACTATTCTGATCATAGGTTTGTCCTCATAATAATATATAATCATATCTAACAACCAAAATATTTTCAGATGGTCCTTAACATGAGAAAGGTTGAGAACTACTGCTATAGATGTAATAGTGTCCCACTTTGTAAATGTACGTTCCATATATGTTGTCTTAACTGTCCCTGCGTGCGCTCAGATATTTCTTATATGAAACCTTCATGAATGTTCATAAATGCTGCAGCTATTTGTTGTAATTAAAAGTGTAAAACACACAGTTATTTTCTGTATATGTTGGTTAGATGAGTGCCGGCGGCTTCAGGACGCCTGTAAAGTTAAAAAGGATGGAAACAGGAGCTGATGACTGGCTGCTCTGTCCACTCGCAGGTCTTTGGGGGAAAGCCGGCGAAGGCCCAGCGGAGACACAATGGAGGTCTATGGAGGACGCGCAGGCCGACAGACAGTTCAACGGGTCCTCTGAGCAGATAAGTCGTCCCAATACAAACCAGACCAGGGTTCACCGCTATTGACCCGCGAGAACAGCGCGTCCACTGAGCCTCCCCACCTTGAATGGCCTTGTTGAAAAGGAGAGCCATAAATTGGCGGATGAGCAGAGGAGGGGGGGAGACTCTGCCTCCCCCCCTCCTCCCGCCGCCCCCCTCTCTCACATGCTATCTCTTTCTTTCCTTTACCAAGTAGTGGTTTCCATCTCACCAAACCCCTTTTCCCCCTGAATGTTTAAAAAGATGAAAGGATAAGGAAAAGAATGGAGACAAAAGAGGGGAGGGTTGTGTTTCAATCCCGCCCCTGAGAGACTGCTCATGAAAGAGTTTGGGGATGGGAGAGATAGGGACCGGAGAGGAGACACAGAAAGAGAAGGGGGATCATGAAAAGATTTTTTTTCAAACTCAAAGCCGCTAAAACGGGTCACTTCTGTATAGAGAGGCAGGCTAAAGTGCAGTCTTCACTCAGGGACGGAGACATTTAACACTGTCAATACCCTCAGATGGAGGGGAGCGTTGATGTACTTGCACCCGTTGACTGATTGCGCAAACACACACGATCACACGCACATGTACACACTCTACCTCAACTTTCTGTTTCTCTTAACCATACAGTACCCGCCGTACAGCAGCACTTTAGATTTCGGGGAATCTTCCGCCAGATTCTCTTTACCACGCATACACACTGCCTGGTGTCTCCCTCGCGGCGTTCCTCCCTCTTGGCATTTAGTGTCAGTCACTGGAAATCCTCGCAACCCTCCCACCATTCTCTCTATCTCCTTCTTTGTCTGAACTTGCCCTGCATGTACTTAGATATTTCCGCCTCAGGGTGCATCAGTGAGAGTTGGAGAGTCGAGAGAGAGAGAGAGAGAGCAGGAGAAAGTTGTTAGCCGAGTGTGGACAGGAGTGGCGGTCAAACAAAGATGACGATTGAGAGGCCTCTCTGTCTTTTACACACCAACGCAAAACTAACCGCAACCGGTGGAGATACAATGGAGGAGACAGAGAGGTTTATTTAAGGTTCATTCACAGAACAAGTTTTCCTTCATACTGTTACTGTCACACGTCACGATAACAGATTTCTTAAATCCTTGCGTCACCAAAAGCTTTTAAAGTTAAGTCATAGTGTGTTGCGGGGAATGACACAATACTTTCTGTTTTTTCCTTTTGGGATTTGTGTTTTTGACAAACAACATTTTTCATGACCCAAACAGATTGTCAGACTGTTTTTAAAGCCCCAGAAAAACAAAACTGATCCTTTATTCTGAACCTGGCTCGTACACTTCCAAAGCCTTTTGGCAGCGTCACACTCACTGCGTCTCATAGCGGTGAGTTTCACTAGAATCCGCTCACGATCCACCTTTTTCAATCCCGACATCTTCAACCGACTCTCATTTCCAGATGTCACTTTTACTACCTTCGTCTCCTCCGGTGAAATCTTTCCCACACGCGCAGGCGCCATCGCACACCGACCGATTGCGTTCGCGTTGGACATCCTCCTTCGTTTGAAACTCGGATCCGAGCGTAATTGGAAGGTAGCTATTATGGCAATTACTGCAAATAGCTGAGCTGAGCTGTCAGGGCGAGGCCAGCAGTCTGTCTGTCCACCGAGTCAGACCTCAATTACGGATCGTCGACCTCCCCGAGGTACCCGGTGTCAGTCCTTCATCATCCTCCTCTTCCATCCTCACGCACTTTGATTCTCTCCCGCTAATTTGTTTTACGTTTTCAATCCTTTTTCATCGTTCCTTCCATCACTCACATCACTTACTGCGGTCCACTCCGGCCTCCTCCTCCTCCTCCTCTCCCCTAAATTCAAACCTCTCTCTAGTAAGAGCAGCACCGACACCGCTACCATCACCACACACACACATACACACCGAGGTACGGCGGCATATGTTTCCAATTTCAGGCGTAATGCTTCTCTCTGCGCAATCTGACCCAATTAGCCGAAGCCTCCTGGAAATGCCCCAGTCGGCAGCCACGGTGGTAAAGAGGTAAGGGGTCAAAGGTGAGGTCAATCACAGAGGGGGGTTCAGACTCTGATGATTGCGTCACCTCCTGTCTGTCTGTCTGTCTGTCTGGATCACAGGCTTTAGCTGCTGTCCAACTTCCCCACGGACATATTTGGCACAGGTGTAGGATTGTGCAGAGAAAAGCAACCCAAGCCTGAAATTAAATTTCACAGCTTACTAAAGGTCAAAGATGATGATTGACAGGGTCTGGAGCCAGACCACACGTAAACACACACACGTGCACGCTGAGGAAAGTATGCACACGCGCACACACACACACATGTTCGCTCTGACAAACAAACAACACATGCGCCTACAAGTCTTTCCTGCGTGAAACTGAAATTAGGGTATGGAATGTTCACCTTGGGGAAACGGATTGGGAGGGAGAGGGAATACGAGAGCATCGGAGCTGCAAACCCTCATTAGGGGAGTGGAGGACTTAGTTAGGTAATTCTGTTTAATGCTTAATGAGAAACAGGTTCCAATGGGTGCAGAACGCAGACTGGCGCTGCGTTGCATTACCTGGCAGCCTGCCTCCCCCGCTCCAGGTCTGTCTGTTTAGATTTTCTGCTACGTGCGGTGCTGGTGCAGAAGCCGGGTCACCGTCAGTTTATGAAAACGGCTTCAGACGCCGCCATGCAGCGCACACACACTCTGCTCGTCTTGTTTACATCGTCTGCCCCCGCCGGTCCCTCTCCTCTTACAGCAGCCCGCTCTTTCTCTCCACAGATCACCTCTCAATCACTCGTCCTCGCCTCCTTATCTGTCCCTCCTCAGTGTCTCCTTACAGGGCTCCGTCCACCTACAGCGGCTACACTTTCATTCAGAGTCGCTGCCTGTCTGGATGCCCCCGGATTAGACATGCAGCCTAAATAGTGAATGATCTATTTACAGTTACGTCTTCCTTCTCGGCAACTCGCGCCTCCCCGTGTTGTACGTTTTTGCACTTATCCACCCCACCGACCTCTCTCTCCCTCTCCTGCACATCCCATCTCCCCCCCCTTCTTCCATAAGCCATGTTTTGTCCCTTTTCTTGCCAGAGGAAAAATGTTACACATTGTAAACTTTACTCACTGTACAACACCCCGCAGGATTGGATTTCAGAGGCAGACTTTGTGTTTGAACTGCTCTGGCAATTAGTAGAGGATAGACTTACAGCGCACCTACTGCACAATGGAGGCACCGGCCCAATTGTAGTACAAGCCCCTGTTCCCGTCCGGCCCCTCTCCATCTGTCACTCCTGTGGGACCGTGTGTGTGTGTGTGTGTGTGTGTGTGTGTGTGTGTGTGTGTGTGTGTGGCTCTGCATGTGCACGGAGGTGTATGTTTGAATTGATGTACGTATGCGTGCATGTATGTTTGTTAGTGTTGGTGCTGGATAATAAACCAAATTTTAGTAAATGGCAACAGCAGACTTCTGCACCTCCTCATCATGGCTCTGTTTTCAGTGCTTTAAAGAAATCTAGCCCGTCACGGGAGACTTTGGCCAATCACAGGTCATTTCAGAGAGAGAGCGTTCCTATTGGCTGTGCTGCGGCTGGTGAGCGGTGTTTGGTATTTCCTCAAGAGATCTCAACATGGCTGCCGGGTCACAAACTTTCTCATTTTACAGCTAAACAGTACACTACAAGATGTTTCTGAAAACATTTGAGTTGAGAAATAGAAATTGCAGACACAGAATGCTGATTCATATTTGATCAGCGCTGCCTGGTTTGACCGTTTTGTCGGAGTTCGCGAGTGATTGACTCGTGGCTCTCATCGTCGGTAGTTGGACGGCACACTCCAGATCAGTTCTGACTGGTTGTTTTCCTCCGGTCTGTGAAATCCTGCAGATGCCGTTAGGAGAACCGGAGGACACATGATTTTTTTCAGATTACCTGTCTCATACTGTCAAGATATAGTGATCGTATTAATCATATTTGCTCCATTTCTACCCACTGCAGCTTTAAACATTTCTTAAAGAAATGGTTTATAACCAGGGAAGCCCAGAACGGCCGAGCTTGCAAAAGTTTTTTTTTATGCTGTTATCTCAAGATCACTAGTTAATTAGTTTGTTATCTCAAGAAAACAAAAGGTCGTTTCCTTTTATTATAATGTTTATCAGCAGGCATAGATGGCGTATTGACAACTGTAGCAACTGTTTCTAGCTGAAAAATGTCCGATCAGGGAATACCCATTATTGATCAACGCATCAGGCTTCACTCCGGGTCTAACACAGGCAGAAATCTCATTGTGTCTTCCTGTTAGAGAGAACTTTCAGATCAGTCTGATCAGACGACCAGCCCTGCTGCAAATAAATAAGTAAGTGAAGGCATCAGTTACACATTTAATGGGTAATCGGCCAATCAGCCCACAGTCTTAAACTTCATCAGTCCAGGTCAGAAGTGCAGAATTTTTTATCTGTTCAGACGCGAGTCCACACAAGAAAGCTTATATCATGCACTGATGTTTTAAAATATGTTGGGGGTTTTTAGGATTTTTGTCATCAATATGACATTTTATCATGATTTTATGATAGATTTTTGGTCAGATCATCCAGTGGTAGTTTGCATCTGCCCTGCCAGTAAGGAAGAGGCTGCTCAGGTTTCATACCAAAGCAAGGAGTGTTTGCATATTAATGTCATGTCATGTCAGTTTTATTTACATAGTCTAGTATCACAAATTTGCCTCAAGGGACTTTACAATCTGTTCAGCATACGACACCCTCTGCCCTTAGATCCTCGCCTCAGATAAAACTCCCCCAAAAAAACTTTTGAAGGTGCAATGTGTAACATCTGGCCACAATTTTAGTTTAAACATTATCAACGGAATGTGAACAGGTTCCAGAGTTGACGTTGTGTCAAAGACGTCTATGTATTGTGTTGCAGAGATATCTCCTGAAATGAGCAAGCTAAGCAGCTAGCCCCGGCCCGTCCTGTAATTTTCTCGTTTCTGACACAAAGATGACTAACGTACTGTAAACTACAGGCCGACGCCACACGTGAAGATCACAAGATAGCAGCGTTATTTTCACCGTCTCTCAGAGTTTCAGCAGTTTGGTGAATTTTGTGTATTCTTGCCCTGCTGTTAGGTAGTGGTTGGATTTTCTTTTTTTTTTATAACTGATGACTAATGATAAATTTAGATTGTATGGACCCGGTAGCAGAGGTGAAATGTTGAAGAAACCTCAGAAAGAGCAACAGAGGAGGGATCCCTCTCCCTGGATGGACAGATGTCGTGTGTACAGAATAGACCAACATAATAAAGTAACAGTATACACAATCAGGATAACAAAAATATAGTAAACATATATGAAGAACATGGATACGGGAGGACGCCGAGCAGCTTCCAGATGAGGCCTGACCCACACAACCTCCTCTCCACCATGGAGGCCTGGAAGAGGACAGACTACACAAACACACACGAGGCAAAGCTGAAGCAAAGGAAACAAACAAACACAAAGAGAGAGGCTGAATCTGCTGGAGGACGAAGATCCAGATCCAAACATCTGGAACGAGGCACCCACAGCACACAGCAGGACAAACATGGGCTATAAGAATGAGGCTTAATAGATTCATTGAGACTGAGATCCAACAGGTACACGGCCTGTAGTAATGACAGAATAAGCCGCTCACGGAAAGTTTAGGCGAAAAGATGAGTTTTAAGTTTGGATTTAAAGGAACAATATGTAGGACTGACAGCTAGCGTTTTAAAATGGGTAACAGCAGTCCTAATTCTAAGCATTGGAGCCGTGACCCGTCCGCTCCTCCGGTGTGACCGATAGCAGTTAGCGTGTGTTAGCATCACAGCGTTAACCTCTGGCCACCAGCAGTAGGTGGAATCACTTCGCTGGCTGTGTGTCTCAAATACTCGCTGTCTTGATAACCCAGCTGCACACAGACCACAGAGAGATGCCCTGAAGCTCTTCAGGTCGGGTAGAATCTAACGTTATTTTATCTCTGTTGATCCAGTTTGTTTGCTTGCTTCCATGGCTGCAGAAGGCTGTGTTTGTACGCCAATTTGTTTCATATGTGGCAACGGGGTGTTGAAATGGGCAGTGGATGGGATCACACCCACCAAAACAAAAACAGACATTCCAGACCGGTTCTCAAAGTAGAAGTCAAAGTCAAACATACTGGCTGTAGCATTGTTGTTGGAGAAGCCAGTATTTCAATTCAACACGTTTCCTTTATCTCTGATGTCATATCTTGGTCATCTTATGATGTATTACAGTAAATATATCACATATTGGTCCTTTTAAAGGCCTCAACAGAGTCAGCCTGTCGGATGTCTCCACTGCAGAGTCACGTCGTTATACAACATTGTATTTGATAGTTGAGAAGCCGCGCTCATAAATCAGTCCCGGTGCCCTCATAAAGCCCACTCATAGGCCCACATTCCTCCTGCTGCAGCACCGCGCGTCTCCGGTGTGACAAACCTGAAACTCCTTAACTTCTTCCTCGGTTTATTTCTAATTCTGTGTATTGATAAAGTGTCACGGTTCACGGAAACAGCTCGACCCTTGTATGTACAGTATGTAGCAGCTCCACCCACGGGCCTCCATGCACTGTGAGGCCTCACTGACTGACACTGATATCTGTCAAAGGATCCCTCACAGGGAGGCTACTGTGCAGGTTTCTGCACTCAGTGCAGAGTCATAGCGCCCTCCTGTGGAAGGGAGGGTAATCATGACCCCCCCCACCACCCACCATCCACCACCCACCAGCATTCCTGCAAACTCCCTCCCTGCTGAGAGGATATTTAAACCAATTTCCTAAATAATCTTAACTTTCTCCCGTCTTGCTCGCGGTGATTATCACCGACAACAGCCAGTTTAAATAAGGCAACAAAAAGAGACCAGTGATGGAGAGGAAGAGAGGGAACGAGGGAGAAAGAAGGGAGGGATGGGAGGAGGGTGAGATGGGGTTGGGGGGGGGGGGGGGGGGGGGGGCTCAGAGCACCAAGCTGTTGTATTAATCTGCAAATTTTCTCAGATGACGCAAAGACTGTGACTTCGCCTTTCGTCCCCTCTCCCTCTTCATCTCCTCATCCCTCCTCTCTTCCGTGTCTCTCCCGATGCCTCGCTCTTGTCGGATGGGAGACAGCGACACACAGCAGGTAAGCCTGGTTGCCTCCTGGTTGTCATCCCCCCCCTCCTCCTCCTCCTCCTCCTCCTCCTCCCTCAGCACACTCCCATTCATTCACAGCTGACACATGCAGCTGGTTCGTCGGATCATTCGTCACCTTTGACAGCGCTGCTTTGATTTGTTTGGTGTCTCTTTGATTGTTTGTGGCTCAATCATCTGTGATTATTTGCTTGGAGACATTTTGAATGAGTGTTAAGTTATTGGTGTTGTTTTTGCCAAGTTTAACTGTTGATTTTCACTATTTAAATCTGCTGTTTGAACATGTGGGCACCCGCGTCGGTTATAATCAGCATTGTTTCAGCGCGCTGTCTGCTTTATGGAGTGTCCAACTTGGCGTCTGTTGGCCAAATGAGAAGATGGATTTACTGTACGGAGGGAATGAGCTGTGTGAAATTCAGTCCTGCTGCTGGAGAGAGAAGTTGCCGCGACGGATCAAAAAGGAAAGAAGTGGAGAAAAGAAAAAGGGGGCGAGAGGAGAAAGAGAAAGTTTATAAATAGCAGAGCTTTGCGAGGGTGAAGAGAGCAGATGTGATAGACAGTCTGTGCTTAAGGAGTTCAAACAACAGATTAATACACACAGATTATCGTCCGATGGAGAGAGAGAGAGAGGAGGGAGGATGGAGGAGGGCGTGTGCCTGACATGTGTAGATACACACACACACACAGATGCAGAGTCACACACACAAGCTCTCACACTCCATGTTCACCCGATCTCAAATACTGACAATCACATACACACACACACACACACACACACACACACACACACACACACACACACACACACATCTGTTCCCTGAAGGTTTCTGGCTGCATCTTTTCCTCTATTTCCTGCCAGACATCTATTTGGTGCTAAAATGTTTTAGTCAATTAGTCTATTGGTTGGTCAAAATAAAAATAAAAAGATAGTTTCAGTCATTTATGAAGCAAAAATGCCCAAAATCTGATGGGTCCAGCTTCATAAATGTGATGCTTTGCTGCTTTTCCTTGTTTCGTATCATTGTAAATTAAATATCTTTGGGTTTTGGACTCAAAAACTGACATTCACACGCGCAAAATATTTCCCTGGAGGTATCTGGCTGCATCGTCCTCTCCGTTTCTGTACAGATATCTACTGTATACTGCTAAGATAAGATAAGATATACTTTTAATGTCCCCGTAGGGAAATTTGTTCTGGACTCCGTGCTGTAGTTCACAGAAGATAAAATCATACATGCTACATAGTAAAAGATCCCAACAACACAAAGCTTCATAACAACACAACAAAAAAATGTTAAATTGATTTATCGATTAGTTGATCGACATAAAATATTGTTTGAGTCATTTATCGGCTTCTCACGTCGGTTTTATATCATTGTAAAATAAATACCTTCGGGTTTTGGACTGTTGATCAGACAAAATAGGACATTTAAAGATCTCATGGAGCTCCTGGAAGTTGTGATGGGCATTTTTTTAATTAATTGGTAATAAAAATCACTAGCTATATACTGTCACTGCCGCCATAGATTATAATTCTTACAGTCTTTAAAGCACACATTTTTGTAACATGTACATATCATCTGTCACTGTCATTATAAATCCTATGCAGTACATGCAGTATATAGACATCTTTACATGCATAAACATAATCATCCAGTCCATGTATATCCATCCAGTATTTATTTTTTGCGCTATTTGTATTGTTTGCAACTTCGAGAAAACTTGTATATAGACGTTTTGATTTATTATATGCTTCATATTTATATAACATTTATATATTCACCTACTTTTTCACTACTTGTGTACAGTCCTGTCTATTCCTCGCCTATATTTGACCAGCTTTGTTGTCCTTGTCCCTCGCTGTTATTAGTATTCTGTGTAAGTACATATAGAGAGACGCATCAAACCTGAGTCAAATTCCTTGTATGAATGTGTATGTACTTGGCAAATAAACGTGATTCTGATTAGTTGCAGACCTATATCCGTTGAAGCGTGCAGTGAGAAAGTAAAACAGACATTAACACCTCTGAAATGTAATCCAGAACAGACCTGGCCAAGTGGTGCCCTAAATGTAATCAAGAAAATTGTACCATCAGCAAACGCAAGTGAGAGAGACCTTTGTGCAGCCAAAAGGGTTTAACAGTTTTGTATTGAATTCATAATCTTTTTAGTTTTAGCTTTCAACAATGTTGACTGACAGACGATTTAAATAGCTTAAAGCTCTGGCCATGATGTCTAAATGTAACCACTAAAATTGTAACAGTAATCCTAAAACAAAGCGGTCATGTGACCTGTTTTCCTGGTTTTAGTCAGACGTCGAGCAGCAAATAGTAAGGCCTTAAAACATGCCAAGTGAGGACACGTATTGACCCACGTGTGTTCACATCCAGCCACCGATGGGCCGAGTGAGTCCGCATCTGATTGAGTCTGACCTCCACTGAGAGGGTTAATACTCACCGTTTAACCCTCCTGCTGCTGCAGCGATCTGATGAAGCCATGCAGCAGACACGTGTTTGATGACAGTCGAGCATATGTTGAAGGAATTAGGTGCCGCTCTGCTTTGAACTGCATGGATTCTCAGATGTGTGTGAGAGAGAGAAGGTCTGCTTCTCTTTCTGTGCCACTATTGATATTTATATAGGATATGTGTGTCTGCAAGGAGAGATTACGCATGTGTATTAGCAATATGAAGTGTCGGACTACATATATCCGATTCAACTAGTATCAATATAACTTTTAGCATGTACTTATACCTTATCACTGTAACCCACAACAAACACAAGTAGCATCTTCCTACAACACTAGGTTTGGAATTTGACAGCATTTTTATTGAATCTGAAATAAGTATCGAATCCAATTATTAAATCTGAATCCTTTCAAATGCCTTATCAAATAGTGTCTTAGCTTTTATCAGTTTTAAAGGTGCTAAATGCGAGATTGGGACCATTTCTATTGCCTCTGCGCGGCTCTCAACATGGCGACGGCTGAGCCGGCGGCTCTCAGCTAACGGTGCAACAAGGTAAAAGTACTGACGGAGCTAACAGTGTTAACCTGAGGTGGAACCGGAGGGTGGGTGCTACACGTCCACGATGACGTTATCAACTGTTACTGGCGTATGAGAGCAGTGCAGAGCATTATTGGCTGAGCTAATGCTCTGGATATCGTATAGAGAACATTTTAGAGACATGAATTGACTTAAAATGTAATATTGAAGAACAAAAACTGAGACATTCAAAGAGCCAAATCTCAGCCATAGATTACATATTTACTATTTAACTAAATGAATGTTAATTGCTCTTTTTTATAAATAAAACGAGAGGAGATTTGCAAAGAGATATTTTAGAATATTTTACCGACGTAGAACCTGATCCGTAAGGGGGAACGCTACCTTACAGACCACAACACACGGAAATATTTGCTGATTCCCGATTGCGTAATATCTACTAATTGTAAAGGTGTTTTGGGTACAAAGCACATGAAAACTGGAAAAATGACAGAATTTAGTATACTTCAAATGCCAGCATGCATGCTAAAATAGTTTGTTTTTTAAGTGCAGTATTGATTCCAAAGTTGGTGTCTATCAGTGTGTGCCTCATTTGTTATTAATGCAAAATGGTACAGTGCATTAATCCCAATATATTGCATACTGATGTAGTTTTTGGTAAGGATAACCACACCCCTACATTCTCATATGGATTCCTGCCTAGTTGTATGTGTGTTTGATATATGAGGAGTGTGTTGTAGTGTTGTAGTGCAGCGTTGTAGAGCTGCAGTGACCATCCTCATCTCCCTCTGCTGAACGACGGGAGGATGGGGGGGGGGGATTATATCTCGATCCCTTTGCAAAGCTCACACCAAACAATCAACCCTTGGAAATAATCCTCTGAGACACACACACACCCACACACAGTTACAAACACACACACACACACACATACGGATGCCTTTTAAACAATACATTTCTATACACTGAAATACACACACACGTTTCATCTCTTTAGTGGGCAGTTTAGTTTGATATGTAAATATAATAATGTATAACAACCTAAAGTTTTTATTGTCATGTTGATGTTCCACTGACAGCATATGATGGGAAACCTCTCTATTTGTTTGTATGCTAAAATCCTGTTTCCAGGACAATTGAAATGCTCGCTTGCGCTTCAACTCATAAACTTTGTCTTTACCTGCCGCCATCAGTGCCCGATCAGTACTGAGCGTGCACAACTCTCAACAGAGATGAGAAGGAAGCGAGGTGGCTCACTCCTTAGCTACTTTCATCATCAGCTCCAGAAAAAAACAATGTTTATTTCTTTTTTGCCACTTTCCCAATCGGCAAATGAGTTGCTAGAGTGACTAGCCCGACATGGCATTTTACTTGCCCGGGGCAAGTAGGAAATCGTTATTGTTGAGCCCTGAATAGGCTAAATAAGTACACACAGAATACAAACAGTCAGTTCTTATGTTGATTTCTATCACAGCTATTGAAACTTACGGTAAATTAAGATGAGAGGCAGGCAGGCAGATTGAGAGGGGGGTGGGGAGGTTTAACTGTATGTACAGCCAACGGGCATCTGTTTGATCTCTTGAATCAACATCAGCGATTGGCTGGTGACCTGGTTGGATCATTAATGTGGATATAAAGAGGGGGTTAACACTGACGAGCCTGTGACAGCCGGACTGAAGCGAGTACTGAGGTAGTTCGTCGTGTCCTGCTCTGATGGTATGTGCACCTTCATCTTCGGCAGCTTGGGCTCATTTATAGTAATCAAAGCCCGCTCTTCTGGGAGATTAACTCATTCTATCATCGGCGGCCTGTCGTCCTGGAAACCATGACGATTAAGAAGATGTGTCGTAAGTACATGACTGCGTGTGGAGACTGATTGTGATGGTTATCACGCACTGCATAGGTCACCATCACACGTATGATGGACTACGAGAGTATTTACACTGAGGACCCTGATGTTTATCCAGTCTGCTTCCCTTAGAAAGTCACTGTGGGAGACTTTCTGCCTTGCGGCTGTATCTGGCCCATGAAGTCATGTAAACAGCTACGCCATCACTACCAAACCAGCGGGAGTTACTTCCTTGTTTCTTTGCTCTTTGAAGTCCGTCCACCTTCAGCTCTCATCACTAACATGTGTTTCCAAAGCTCTCTCAAAAACTAGGCTTCCCTTCAAAGGGGAAAGCCTCCTGGTCCGCAGCCTACCTGGCAGAGTAGTAATACCTATGTCATGTTGCTACGAAATCCAGGATTTACTGTAAGCTTCCTGACCAAACAGTCTGAACCCGCCGACTTGAATTGCTGTGTTTTATTAGGGATGCTAGGCTGTAACGTGATGTAACCGTCTACAGCCAGTTGTTCCTCTACTGGCTGTTGCTCCGGTACTCGGATCAGCATCTGTTTCCTGTGTCTCTAAAGAAACTGTACATTGGTGAGTACTTTTCAGGCAAGACATTAGAAATGTAGGAGTTAAATTCAGCCCTACGAGGCTGTAAATAGTTTGTGTTTTCCCCAGTTGAACAGAGCCACCATGACATCCCTAGTTAGAGCTGGTTCCTAGAGGCCAGCTACGTTTCGTCTGGAGGCGGCTCCGACATTTCCTGGAGCAGGAAAATAATCTGCCTGTTGGGGAAGGAAGACAGATTTGCAGAGCGGCTTCAGGTCCTTGAGTATGTCCTTGCAGCTTATACTCCTCAGCGCCGCCCTCCTCGCAGGACACATGCTGTTGCTTCATTACATCAGGGCCTCCATCTGACCTGCTCAGGGAAACAAAGGTTTAATATCCAGCTTTCACAGCCAGAGAGGACGACTATCATCCTTATTCTTACTCTTAACACATGTGACAGGGGCTTAAATTGCCTTATACATGTACAGTACATTGGGAAGCTCGTGACCTTTTCTCGTACATGTCGTCACAGAATAACCTGCTTTGCCAAAAGTTTTGTCCCAGACTAAGCAAACCAGCCTTTATCGCGGCTTGATGACCTCTCAATTTTGAGTTTATCCACCAGGATTTGTCAGGATCTCAGACAGGTTTACAGAGCATTATCAACCTATAGAGAAAGGGTCTACTCCCTTGAAGGATTTTAAAAACCACCAAACTTTGAGTTATGATGATAAAAGAAATCTTCCCACTTGGTCCATGAGTTCATTGTTCAATTAATAGGGGGTGGGATGGTGATTCCCCCATCCCACCCCCTATTAGACAGCTATAAGCGTATGTGGTCAACTGACGGTACCAAACAATGATGCTAAGAATGACATAAGGATTGAAAAGAGGATTTGTGAAGACTATAACAGTGGAACACCCTCCCCCCTCCTCTCCTCCGTACTCCGCTCACCGAGGATTATATCTTTGCAATTGAAACTTAGCAGGACATTCTCCGCCCCCAAAATATACAATTTCAGATCACGCTGGCAATCCGTCTTTGTCCCCGGACTGGCGACTGTTGCAGAGACTAGAAAGGGGTCAGAGATATGGCCGGAGAGGGGAGGTGAAAGCGTGAGAGCAGACCAACTAGTAGGTAACATTTTTCGTGTTCCCTTGTCTACTGTACTCTATCTCCAACGCTGCAGAATATGCCATCCGCTCAGCTGATGGATTATAATCATGTCTGATTGCAATTGTCTCACTGAGTCAGACTGTTAGTAAATGTGACATTCATACATGTGACAAGGATTTGGCATGGCTGCGCCGCTCTCGAGATGTGTTTATATACGATTAATGTTAAGAGATGGTGGCGGTGGGGTCTCCGTGGAGTAGAGATGTGTAGTGTTATTGGTCAGTGTTGGAGTTGGCTGTTTGCCGACTCAAAGAGGCGATGTGGCTTTAGGGTGAATGTTCTAAATGAATGGTGTGGACTTTCGTAAGTACAAGAATAGTGTTGACGTTATATACCTTTTTCATTTAGCTGCATACTTTCTGATTATTCATGCTGCTGAATTGCATTCGGACAGACATCATACCAATGCCAGATTATCCTTTTTTAGCAATGCCAGTGATGCCGGTCGGACGGTCCACCACATTGGCCCAGGCTGAATGATATCAACCACTATTGGATGGATAGCCGTGATATTTGGTGGAAACATGATCATGATCCCCAGAGGATGAATCTTAAAGACTTTGGTGATCCCCTGACTTTTCATCTGGTGTCAACATGAGGTTGAATTTTTTGTTTTTTAGTGAAATATCTCAACAACTATTGGATGGATTTCCATGAAACTGGGTATAGATATTCATGTTGCCAAGAGGATAAATCCTAATGATTTCAGTGATCCCTTGACTTTTCGTCTAGCGCCATATGCAGGTCACCATGAGGTTGAAATTTTGGGTTTTTAGTAGCAGTCGTATTTGTCTTAGTCGACTAAGATTTCTTCTTCTTATGCTTTAACATGCTGAATGACTTATTTCCAAGAAACTTATGAACACATAATTTTGGTTGATTCTTTTTGAAGAAACTCAGTTTAACAGATCTGTCGATTAAATCAACTAATCGATTAGTCAACAAAATCATATGAGTGTTATTCGACTAAGAATTTCTTTGGTAAAGGACAGCCCTAATTTTTTGTGAAATATCTCAACAACTATTGGATGGATTGCCATGAAACTGGGTATAGATATTCATGTTGCCAAGAGGATGAATCCTAATGATTTCAGTGATATGATGAGGATGATG
Source organism: Sebastolobus alascanus (assembly GCA_916701645.2). Taxonomy (NCBI): domain Eukaryota; kingdom Metazoa; phylum Chordata; class Actinopteri; order Perciformes; family Sebastidae; genus Sebastolobus; species Sebastolobus alascanus. The sequence goes on along the minus strand of CAKAOJ020000072.1, from coordinate 3,546,133 downwards.
ATGATGATGATGATGATGATGATGATGATGATGATGATGACTTTTATTTACAACCAAATACCTTGCAAATTAACATTCCCATCAACCTCAGCAATACTTTGAGTTTAGAGCTAATTTGCAAATGTTAGCATGCTAACATACAAAAACTAGGAAGTTCAAAGCACCCTGTTCCTAAATATAGCTTCACACAGCAGCTTGAACGGCTGTAGACTCTGCTCTTTCCTGAACTCTTCCACTATGGATTCAACCAATAAGTAACTTCCATTGAGACCTGTCAGTCATAGATGGTCAGACAGCCAGGGGCCACATCTCACGGCTCCTAACTAACTCATTCTTTAACGCACTCGTCAGCTATATCTCTTCCTTTATCAGGGGGCCGGCTGTGGCTCAGAGGTAGAGCAGGTCGTCCACCAATCGGAAGGTTCGATCTGGGTCCTCTGGCGACCTGGCTCTTCCGGTCACATATTGAAGTGTCCTTGAGCAAGATACTTAACCCCAAATTGCTCCCGAAGGCTGTGCCATCGGTGTGTGAATGAGTATCTAGATTAGATCCTGATGGGCAGGTTGGGACCTTGCATGGCAGCCTCTGCCATCAGTATATTAATGTGTGTGTGAATGGGTGAATGTGGACATGTAGTGTAAAGCGATTTGAGTGGTCAGATTACTAGAAAAGCGCTATATAAATGCAAGTCCATTTACCATTTACCATTAGCAGCTCCATATTGTGTAGTATTTAGATTCCGGCAGTTTCCATTTAGAGGATGATCACAGATTACATCTCTTGAGTTGTTTCTTCATGTCCTGTTTAGCCATCGCCTGCTGTGTTTGGGTTGCCTGCAGTCGTGCTTCTTTACTTCCCTTAGGAACCCAAACCAAATGCTCAAAGGACATTCCTGTAGTGTGAGTGAGTGGTAGCTACCTCTGGTTGTCCCTCTCAACCCCCTTTTAAGAGCAGAGCCAGAATGGCAACAATGTGAATCCTCACTAGCCACTGGAGACAAATGCTCTGTTGCGATAATCTATAAACAATCCAGCATCTTCACATTTGATTAAAAGTTAAAGTGACAAGGGTGCACCATTAACCAACACTGAATGCTGTGCTGAATGATGTTGAAGTATGTTTTCTTCCAGCAGTGAACCCGTCTCTCCCACTGTCTCCACAGGCAGGATGACAAACCAGTCGACAGCCAACCAGTCCAACACAAAGGTGAAGGAGAAAGAAGAAAGCCAGCGAGATGACAACACAGACGTTGCGTATAAAGATGCAGGCCACTGCAGCCGCAACACCCACAACCTGCTGCTGGGACTCACTGTTTTGGGTATGCATGCACTGGCAATCTCTATCTATCTATCTATTATATTATTCTGTGTTTAACTGCAGAACGACTCCATCAGCTTGTGAAAGCTGGATTGCAGCTTTAAAAAATAGAACAAAAGTTCAGAAACAATGCCAAATGTCAGCTTTTGGTTAACATAATTTAACGTCCCAAATTGAATTTGATTTGAGGTCAATTGTATTGTTCAAAAAATAGCCAGTTGTGCTGCAGCAAATATTAACACGCACACTAGACTAGCACAGAGTCTGTAATCATTTTCCCATGAGACATCTTGTTGTTGTCTTTAGTCTGCCTGTGTAAACACTTTGGTATGTTTCTGCATAGTCAAAAAAAAAGCCCCTGCATAGTCGAGTAGTGTGTTATTTTTGTCTGTCATTTGTCACCCAGATTTAAATCCAGATTTAAACCCGTTTACATTACAGTAGACGGTTCTCATTAATCAGAGGTCTCTTACATGTCAGATGTAAAACAACAGTTTTTGCAGGGGAAGAGAATTAGACCAGAGAGTCTGGGAAAAAAACTAGAAACTGAGGTTCTATCAACATGTGGTTTCTGAAGGTGAATACCAGTACAGAGTTTTAGATATTTCTCATATTTGGCTGATATTTTGTACCAATTTTCATTATCTTTACATTTAACCAAACATAAACAGTTTTTTTTATTTATTAGTTATTTTAAATCTAGAGAATTAAGAAACTTAAAAAAAATAATAATAATCTGGATTCTTGGTCCAAAAAGATCAATCTATCCCTACTCGAAAATAAATCTTTAACATTATTTGTTTCCTCTCCTCTTCTCCTCTCCTCAGGTGTTGTCATGGGATCGGTGTTTGGGGCGCTGCTGCGGTACATGATGGTGAAGGACAACGCTGCCCTCACTATGGTTTCGTTCCCTGGAGAAATCCTCATGAGGATGCTGAAGATGCTCATCCTGCCTCTAATCATCTCCAGCCTCATCACAGGTGTGTCACTAATAGGCTATGCTAAATATCAGCTTTCTAAATGTACATAAGTTAAAATTCTCATATTAGTATTTTAAGAGTAATATTGTACTGCTTGCTCTGTGGCTAATGGAGTGCTGGCATTATATGTTAAACGCTAAAATGTAACTAAGTTTATTACACTAACATGCTAAATGTTACCATGTACACAAGTTAACATTCTGAAGTTAGCATAATAAGAGCAGTTTTGTGTACTTGATGAATGCAAACACTGATGGTCATCTGTCTCTTTCAGGGCTGGCTGGTCTAGACGCCCGCTCCAGTGGCAGGATGGGTAGTAGAGCCATGGTGTACTACATGACCACCACTGTAATCGCCGCCATCCTTGGGGTCATCCTGGTGTTGGGGATCCACCCGGGGAACCCCAAACTGAGGGGAGGAGGAAACACGTCAAGCCCAGCCACAAAGAACCAGGAGGTCAGCAGTCTGGACGCTTTCCTCGACCTGATCAGAAACCTCTTCCCTGAGAACCTAGTGCAGGCCTGCATCCAACAGGTAAACTCAGCATCTGAAATGTGTCTCTGATACTGTTATATTACTCTTTATCTTTGCAGGTTGTGTGCATCAAAATACAAATGTAACAGATATGGGATAAAGGTGGCCAATACCGGTCCAGCATGATTTAAGTTCTTGGTGTGTCAGGTTAGAAATACTGTAATTCAATTTGCATCATTCACCTTTAAGATGATGCTAACCATCTACATTGAAATAATGTTTCATTAGAGACACTTTCAACTGCTAAATGCTAAATAAGTATCATCCAGTATTATCCAGTAGCTTCAAAGTTTATTCAGCAGTTCAGACAAAACAATCTCACCTCAGTGTCTATTAAGTTGCTGTTCTGGAGCTTTCCATCATATCACATGATGATGATGATCAGCAGAAGAAGATTATGTTCAAGATTAGAATGAACTTTGGAGCACAGCTGTCAAGCCAACATTGACAAGAAGTCCTTCGTGTGGCCAGAAATATGAAAATTTGAGCATCTACAGTTCCATGACAACGGACCAACTCTGTGCTCATGTGATATGATCTAAAGAAGTGGTTCCAACTGCGGGTCGGGACCTTCACAGAGGGTCGCAAGATGAATCTAAGGGGGTGTGAGATGAATACTGGGATAGGAAATAAAAAAAATCTAAATCAGGGGTCTCCAACCTTTTTTCCTCTGAGAGCTAATTTAGCAAAATGAAAGTGGCCGAGAGCTACTCATAACACCAAGTTATACATCGCGAATAGCTGACAAAATTTCTGTCTTACTTTTATGGTCCTTTAATAACGTTTCAGCCACCGCAGTAATTGCCTCTATTACAATCCCGCCATATGCAAAGGGCTTTTTTTTGTATTTTGTTAGGATGTTCGCCACTAAACGAAGCCTCTGTTTCTGCGTTGGCCTTCTTCGCCAGTTTGGTAAACGGAGACTGTTGTCTTTTAAATGTTGTTTTCAGCTCCTTTACCATCTCTTTACAAAGTGAATTTGTGTTATCAAATTCATGTACATATTCTTTGAACCTTTAGCTGCCACTCAGAAGCCTGTAGCGAGCTACTAGTAGCTGGTAAGCTACTTGTTGGAGACCCCTGATCAAAATTCTGCTACATAATGGTATATTTTATAACTCAGACTTTTCTCCAATATATTTTTTTTCCTTGTGAATCAAAGTAGGGTTTTATCTCTTCATCCTTTCACAAAGTAGTCAAATGAAACACTCTAATGAGAGAAAATCATCAATCTTTGACACAACTGCTCACATCTCAAAGGCATGCACCTTGTGATGGGGGGGTTGCAAGTAGATACAATATACAATAGATCTAAAGCTCCATAACAACCACTAAATGGACCTTGAGGTGAGATTGATTTTTCAACAATTATTATTCAAATTCTAATATTTTAAAGTTGCATTAAATATTGGAAAGACCTCTTTATGTGAACCTGAAAATGTCAAAGTGTACAAGGTATTAACTGAGCAGTCTGACTACAGAGAGTTGTTAACGACTGGTGATTCTCTGGAGAGTCTGGTTGTCCTCCAGACTCCATACACAATGTTTTCTACACGTGTCAGGGATGAGTGAGCGGATGATTTGACTCAAAGGGTTTTGACTACAAAAGAACCAGAAAAGGTCAAGGCTGCCTTCTGCTCATGTACATGTTACAGAAGTGTAACATGAAGTGTCATTATCCAGTTAAAGATGAAGTTTTAATTACAAGCAGAGCTCCTCAAATAAAACGACAAATTTAACACTAGAGACTCTTTTCATTTCATACCATTGCAATTTGAAAATGCATTCATTCAACTTTTATTTAAATCTCAAGGAATCATTGAGGGCATGCCCTCAGTTTCAATGATGTCGACACATTCAAGAGTAGTTTTGTAATCATGGTTTTAAATTGACCTATAAGTACAATTGTGTTTTAATGTATGTTGTAAAATGTTCCAAGTGTGTGCAGCACAAAAACTAAAAACACATTTCCAAAATGTGTTTGCACGCAGAACTTCAATCAACTTTTTACTGTTGTTTAGACAAAAGAAGCAAGTTAAAAAAAAAAGGCATCCCTTTAGGCTCAGGTAAACTAGGATGGGAATTTGTCATATTTTGGGCCATTTTATAAACCAAACTGTTAATTAATTCAACAAATAATTTCTAGATTATTAAATGACAAATATAATGATTGCTTGAAAGCTGTGTTGAGTGATAAGGATATTTGTAAAAGGAATGATAATACTACAAAAAGTGAGATATCAGAAATGCAGAATGTTGAATACAAGCTGAAAAACAAGACTTTTGATTTTCTGTCTGAATACTCAGTTACAGTAATGGTCAGTTGGCTAATGGCTGACAGGGAAGACTGTTTATCCAAGATGATCATTTTTAAACGATAATCCAAGTCTCAATCATGATACGACTTCTTCTGTCCAAATCTTGTTTCTCTCCCCCTCTTCGCTCTGCTCTGCGTGTCTGAATGATTAGAAGTATAGTTGTCTGTGTTGGACCGGGTGAGGGTCAGCCCTTCTGCTACTGCTAATCTCTTTACATCTGTAATGCTACATCTTTATTTACCACAGTCTGCTGGTGGACAGGGAGCACTGCTGAGCACCAGTTTATAGACTTCTTCTCCCTGCACTATTCTCTGTTTTCTCCCCTTTTTCTTTATTCTCTCTCTCTTTTCCGTCTGCATCTCTGTTTTACTGCTTCTTTTGTTTGTACTCATCGGGGATTCATTGAAGTCATAAAAGGCATAATTGCTTTTGCAGGAAGGAATCGTCCTTCCCCTTTCAACCTCCTCGTCTCTCTTCTCTTTCCCTTTGTTCACTTTATGTGAGAATGTCTTGTTCCCCTGTTTTTCTTTAAACACAAGTCTTAGCGTGTTGTGCTGCTGCCAAGCTTTTGTTTGCTCACGCACAATGTGAGTTATAAAATCAGGGTTTGGCGAATTGTTAATTGGAATCATGTCTGAACCCGTGATCAATCTGAAAGTGGTTCTGTCGTCCCTCCAGGTTCAGACGGTGCTGAAAAAGGTGCCGGCTGCAGCAACAAACCTAACTGAGCCCATTTTAGTGAGCAGGAAGAAACTGGAGTACAAATGGGGCATGAATGTCCTCGGTGAGTCGACGACAGAGCTGATATTATTCTCTAACTACGCTACTTTCCTTCGGTTTCCAGTGACATGCTGCTTTGTGTCTTCCCCCAGGCTTGATCGGCTTCTTCATCACCTTTGGGATCTGCATGGGCAGGATGGGCGAGCGAGGGAGGACCATGTGCGAGTTCTTCAACATCCTCAACGAGATCATCATGACGATGGTTTCCATGATCATGTGGTCAGTGTCTTGTTTTTTTTCCCCCCCCTGTGCGTGTTTGTTTGCGCCCATCTGCAAGCATGCACAACATGTGTCTCTGTTTTTGTTTGTGTGGGCCAACGCCTGCATTGCTTGGATACCACACACAGAGGTCAGTGACAGTGATGGATTAAGGCGAAGCGTGCGTACATGAGACATATTGTGGGAACGAGCAACAGCGTCGGACATCGAAGACTGAAGAGGAGAGAAAGGAAGAGGAAAAGGGAGAGAGAGTGTTAGTGAAGGACACGGACAGATGGAAAGAGAGGGTTTCCCTGGCACATGCTGGAGTCCGTGGTATGCTGGGGAGTAGCGGGAGCCGGGGCCCAGAACAATGTTGTGGGCTCCCAGGGGAGCCGGGGTGGAAGATATCCAAAATGTAATGGATCCACCGACGGCAGAGGAGCCACTTGGCAGCAGAGCAGAAAGCAGATGCGGGTGGGAGGGACAGCGGGACGTGGAAAGATGCATGTGAGAGCATGTCTTCAGAGAGCAGTGCACGCCTTGAAGCTTCGCAGGACCCCGGCTAGTCGCGCAGAGAAAGAGAGAGTAGTGGCACTCAGGGTAGGGACGGGAAGGGAAGGGAAGGGAAGGGGGGAGCAGGGTAGGCGGTTGGAAGAGAAACAGCAGGATGCTTGTGTTGCAGCTCTCCGAGGCCATCTACATGTGCAGCTGGACACCAAAGGAATTGCGTCCTTGTTCGTATCACTCACACAGTATAAACAGATTACTCACGGGCCTACGGAGCTCGCCAAACACAGAGTCCAGTGTATACAAAAACACGTATCATACAAGGAACACATCCATCAAATCATGTACACGGCATGCTCCACCAAACAACTGTCGGTGGATGCCAGGCTCGGGGTTCAGCAGCACACAGGCAGCTGACCTGGGGGAGAGCATTGGACCTGCTTTGACTCGGACCAGGACCAGGCTTAACGGGGAACACCGCTTTAATTCATGCGTTCCACAGCGGCCTGTATTCATGAAGGGGAACAACTGCACTCCAAAGCTGGAAACCAGAGATCCAAGAATGTGTCAAGTCCTCTCAAAGTGAAAAGTGTTCCTTTGACAGTGAATAAAGATGGATTAGGTGTTGGCTTGACATTTCACACTGACATTATTGAAACAACGAATTGACAACTAGTCTTAAACTGTTGCATCTGTGTGCCAGGTTATATGCTTTCTTGGGCTTACAATTATTTTCATCATTGATTAATGGTTTAGTCTACAAAAAGTCATAAAATGGTGAAAATTGTCTATTTCCCAGAGCCTGAGGTGACATCTTCAAATATTTTGAGAATATTTGGCATTTTTTTACTCGTTGCTGATGAAATGACTAATCAATTAATCAACAAATAAATAAACAACAAATATTTAATGGTTCCAGCTTCCTAAATATGAATATGTGCTGCTTTTTCTTATCTTACATTATAATATACTGAATATCTTTGGAACTGAATATCATCTGGGAAAAACTGTGATGAATATTTTTCATAATTTTCTGATGTTTTATAGACGATTAATCAGTGAATCGAGAAAACAAACTGGATATTAATCAAATCGATGAAAATAATCATTAGTTGTGGCCTTAAAATATATAACGTTTTTTCCCCTTTAGAATCATCTAAGGCAAAGTTATTATATAAACACAATAAAGGCATCACACCAGCAGTCGAGTCATATTCTGGCCCATACATACATACAGTACAAGTATATGAAGAGTTTATTTGAAAAAACATAGAGGCCATTCATAAATGAATAAACCAACACTAGTTTAATTGATATTCCCTTGAGTGGTCAATTAAAAAAACTAAAAAAACATGCTTTATTTAAAAAAAAAATAAAGATATCTGTTTTTGCAAATGAACCCTTCATGGAGACATATTTTAATTCATCAATCAGCCTTATAATGAATAACACAGTCAGTTCCATTTCAATCGTTTCAGCTCTGACGTGTCCTCTTGACTCTGTGCTTAGGTACTCTCCTATCGGCATCGCCTCCCTGATCGCGGGGAAGATCGCGGCCATCGGGGACCTGGAGGTAGTGGCCAGGCAGCTGGGCATGTACATGGTGACCGTCATCGTGGGCCTGGTGATCCACGGTGGCTTGATCCTACCCGCTATATTCTTCGCTATCACCAGAAAAAGCCCCTTTACTTTCTACCATGGGATCTTCCAGGCTTGGATGACAGCTCTGGGCACTGCTAGCAGGTAGGACCGCTTGCAGGAAGTGTGTGTGTGTGTGTGTGTGTGTGTGTGTGTGTGTGTGTGTGTGTGTGTGTGTGTGTGTGTGTGTGTGTGTGTGTGTGTGTGTGTATGGAAGTTCTCTGTTTGGGGCATGTGTTAACACATGTGTGTCACATGTTTCTTTTACAACATCTTCTCCTCGAGCAGCTGCCGTGGTTGCTGTGATTGATCGGCGTAGCCTGCTACTCGCTTTCGGCCATTTGGGTTAAATCTGAAACGGCTGAAGGCAAAATTTTGTATTTACGGAGACGAATCAGGACAGCGGAGACAAATGTGTGTAAGCACAGGCTATCATAGACGAGTCCATGTCAGACAGATCCTGTGTTGTAAATGTCTAAGCCTCTGGATTAGTCGTCACCAGCCAAACTGGCCCCGCCGTATCCTGCCTGGCTCGGCTTGGCTCGGCCTGCCTGCTGGAGTCTGCATCGCTGCCGAAACCAACTGTCATTTTGGCACATTACTGAGGCTTTAGTGAATATGGGTAATCCTATCAACGTTTTCTCTAATTATATTATGACCCAAGCTTAGCATGGCCAGGAATCAAATTCCTTTAATTCACATGTTGGAGGATTGCAACAGTGGCCACACCAGCTGTTAGGAGGCTGTCAGCCGACTCAAATTTCCACTTTTTTTTTTTGGACTCTACCACAACTTCACCCCGACACCTCCCTCCTCACCTCTGCACTTCTGTCTTTCACCACCTGTCCACCTATTTTATATCCTTCAGCAGACACTTTGCTGCTGTTCTTTGTACATCTGCACCTTTTTTTTTTCTTCTAACTCTTCATCTTGTGGGGTCTTCTTCTCTCAGCGCAGGAACGCTACCCGTCACCTTCCGCTGCCTGGAGGAAAACCTGAAGATTGATAAGCGAGTGACACGCTTCGTGCTGCCCATAGGGGCCACCATCAACATGGACGGCACTGCGCTGTACGAGGCCGTGGCAGCCATCTTTATTGCCCAGATGAATGACATCTCCCTGGACACCGGACAGATCATCACTGTCAGGTAAGACACATGGTGGATGTCCTCTACACTCACGCCTTGTGATGTTTGTGTTTTTATTTTGAACATTTCATATACAATCTAACTTGCACACGGTGACACTTCATAATGCGTAGTTTAATAAAAAACAGTGGTTCCCAACCCCTGGGCTGCAGCCATGACTTGGCCACGTAACATTTTCTACTGAGAGTTTCTACAGAGATAAGAGGCCCAACGTGTGTGTTATAATATGCAAACACGGTGGTGTTACTAGATACGCATCTTGTGTCTCTGATGCATTAAAATCTGAAAGGACACCCTCAACAAATCCGTGTTGAAATCATAGAAATAAACAAAAAAAAACCTTGCTGTCAAAAAGAAATAATCCACCAACCGGTCACCATTTTCTTAACGTCCGAGCATCTATCTAACGTAGACGAGATCTCATGTTCATAGTCTCAATCATCGCGGGCAGACCAATTCTCGCCACAGGGATTTCATTTCAGCAATCCAGTTATTGTTAAATAAACTCATGTGTCCACTGATCGATGCTGCATTCACTCATGTCGATGGCCCGATGATACTTTACCATCCAGGAGATGCGCCATGTTGAAAAAATATTTTCACCAGCGGCCGCCATTTTCTTACAGTCTGTTCATATATCTAATGTCGAGGATAACATAATAAATAATAAAGTTAAAGGATAACTTGTTTCCATTGTGGTCCTCTAATATGGCTTTTCCACAAAGAAAAAGCTCAACCACTAATCCAGAATCAATGAATATACAAATATTCTTCATTTAAAAAGTGAACTACTGGACACTAAATGTCTCCTACTTCACTGAAAAGTCATTCTCAGTCTTTCCCCCTTCAGCAGATGAATATGAAAACAGCCTTCTAATATCAAATTATCCGGTCTGTAGGTCAAACATCTAAGTGAAGGAACAATAAGCAAAACACATGTTTGAATAGAGGAGGACTTTCAAGGAACAGTGTGTGGCATTTGGGGAGATCTATTGGCAGAAATGGAATATAATATTAATAAGTATGTTTTCTTTAGTGTATAATCACCTGATAATAAAAATCGTGTTTTTGTTACCTTAGAATGAGCCGTTTACATCATGGTCCGCTTCGCCATGTTTCTAAAGTAGCCCAGAACGGTCAAACCAAACACTGGCTCTAGAGAGGGAAATTCGTGTTTTCACGTCGGCATTTTCTCAGCATTTTCATTTGCTGTTGTATCTGTCTAGTTGCAAATATTAAAATTAGTTTAACTGTTCAAATAGCTTTAACTTAAGGCAACAAAGTAGCATTTCTGTTGATTTTAAAGGGGCCACACACAATTAAACTACACTGCCTCAAACTGACTTACATCAGTTTGAGGCAGTGTACTTTAATTTCACAATGTGTAGAGATGAGCGACAGTTTTAAACTCTGCAGTAAAGAAGTCAGATTTCCTGTTTCTTGGGTTTCAGCCACTCATTCATGTCTGATTGGAACCAGTCTACTTGGATCAGACTCAGCTTGTTGCGGCCGCGGGTTACAAATGATGCTCAGCACTTTGAAGTTGTTTATTGTATGTCTTTCATCAACGGCCGTTTACCACCAAATTCCAAGAATCTAATTTTCTAAAGTCCTATTGTGTCATCTGTGGTGGAATTGTTCTAGAAAAAGCTCCATATGTGGTGTGTTAATCTATTGATTGTCTAATGTCCCAGTCTCAGCGGGGTGATAATTAGCGCTGCAGTTTATCAGAAAGGATCGAGATGTAACACAGAGCTCTGAGATCAGATGAACAGCATCCTGCAGTAAACATCAACTGGCCTGCAGTCACATCTGGGACCAACATGAACTGATAATTCCTCTAATTACAAACATGTCACTACAAGCAGCATTCTTTTGAGCAGTAAAGATTTGAGTCTGAAAACATAAAAGAAGTCGGGAAACAACATGGTTTTGTTTGGCAAAAAAACTCGTTCTTTTTCAGATACCTCTTTCATACGACCGTTGCATGTACGATGTGGTGAGATGAACACATGTAAACACCAGGTTTTTACTGTATGACCAGGTTCTGCAATTGTAAACCCACAAGATTATACCACGCCTTACACAACCGCAACCATCATGCAAATGACTACATTTTCCTCTTAGAATTTAGGAGGGAGATGCCAGCGGGCATAAGTGTGAGATGGTAGAAACTGTTGATGTAGAGGATGGCAACAATCAGACATGATAGATTCTGCTTTCTTATATAACTGTTTGTCGTAAAGATCCTGCAGAGTTTCCTGTGCAATGCCGGTTATTTTGCTGCAGTCGTTAACCACCTCATTAAGTACATTTTTCTGTTTAACCTTGAGAGATTGATACCAGCAGATAAAAAAGAAAGTGAGAGCAGACATTTAAGACAATTAAACTTGCATTCTTTCTAATAGCCAGCAGGGGGCGACTCCTCTGGTTGCAAAGAGAAGCCTGATTGTATAGAAGTCTATGAGAAAATGACCCTACTTCTCACTTGATATATTACCTCAGTAAACATTGTAAACATGAGTTTAAGGTCTCAATCGCTAGTCTCACGTCTTCTTCAATACAGCATGATGTTCATTTAGTAAATTATGGTCCCATTTAGAGTAAAATAGACCATAAAGCAGGGTATGCTTTAGGGCGTGGCTACCTCGCGATTGACAGTCGCTACCACGGCGTTGTCCGGTTTGGGAGTTGTCCGTGTTTTCGTCTTACATCTTTAACCCTTTCACAGTGTGTCTTCAGTTCATCAAAGTTAATTGTAACACTCTGGTCGCCTAAAAATGTCTTATTCAGCGTTCGGTTGTACTTGGCGACGGGCGAAATGCCGAACTTGAGGCTTCACAACTGTAGTCAACAAACCAATGGTTGACGTCACTGTGACTACGTCCACTTCTCATATACAGCCTATGGCCCAGACTCAATACAAGATTGGTAAAACATCATCAGGGTCAACCTGGAACTTAGAAAGTTTCCTGAGACTAAAGAGACACAGCTGGTTTTTCTTGTACACCATGTCAGTATTACTCAGTTTATTGTCCAGTTCCCAAATACTTGTAGGACTCCACTATTTCTATATTCTGGCCATCGATCACTGTACTGTCAGGAGAGGGGTGAGAACGCTAAAGTCATTAGTCTTTGACACATTCAGTACTAGAAACGATTCACGACATCATTTTGAAAAAAAGTCAGTCAGGTTATACTGTATATTTTTTTATTTGGTCACATTATGAAAATGTAATACCACAGCTGACATTCTGCAATTATCTGCATATGTCTTTGCAATGGATAAAGTAAAAGTAAATATCTACTATGATGTTAAAGTAACCCTGTATGAAATCTATGTTAACCCTCTAGTAATCCTATAGACGGTTACTGCAGTGGCTTTTAAACCTGTGCAATGTATAAAAGGATTATACTTTGCAAGCGCTTTTTCCAAGAAATATGAGCGGGAGATCCTGTAGAAGCTGTTACGTGTTGAAAATATGGTTGTGGAAACGTCATTAGAATAAAGGTTATAATCTAAAACGCTTTGTTTTCAACAGAAAGTTTAGAGTGACGTCTTTTACTGGGCTGTGCTGTTATCAGCTAAAGCAAAGTCTACAAAACTATGATAAATGTAAGTAATTTCTCTTCAACTAATACATCCTTTAAATTCCTTGCATTTGCATTCCCAGCAGCTGGGCTGAATACTCATAATGTTTCTTGATCAAATTCCACTTTTACAATTTCATGCGTTTCAGATTTCTATTACATTATACTGTATATTTTATCTGATGTGATGCAAGAAATCGTGGATTGCAAGGTTATTGAGCAGGGTTTAATTACCACACAGAACTTTCAGATCCAACTTGTGGAGGTTGGAAAATGTAATTTTTTTTCCTCCCAAAACTGTTGTGATCAATTTCAGAGTTTAGTGTTTTGAGACTGAAAAACTTCCACATTTACGTGGGCTGTTTTTATCTGTTGGAGGAGGGCATTGCCTACCCAAATATCTGTGCTTTCACTGTCAGTGACTGCGTTCAGTGTGGCTGCTTCACTAGAGAGCACAACACATAAATCAGCTGGAATTTTCCCTTTTACACTAACGTCAAGTGGACACACGTTCAAGTTAATTGGACTAATTGTGTTTATTGGCAGACATTCGGCTGACTTAGATTGTTGAATCAGCAGTGAAGGCAGTTGGTGAGAGGTAGTTGAAAAAAGCATGTTTCTCTGCCTCCTCCTAGTGCTCCTGATGGTATTTGCAAGTTTTCACCGAGCCGGAGTGAACTTTCTCATTTTACAGCTAAACAGTTCACTAAAATATTTATCTGAAAACATTTGAGGGGAGAAATAGGCATTACAGTAACAGAATATTGATTCATATTTGATCAGCGCTGCCTAGTTTGACCGTTTGATCGGAGTTCGCAAGTTTCGCGAGCAGTGATTGACAGCTGCGTTAGAGACTCCTCGGCTGTCAGGATATAGTGACAGTTTATAAAAATAACTTTTTCTCATATTTGCTCAAAGTTGCCGTCTGCAGCTTTAAGTCGGGTTTCTCTTTAAATGTTCATGTCTGCCTTTTCCACAGTCAGATTTTTTTATTAAGCATATTCTCCATTTATCTTCCAAGTATGTAATGAGACATGTTAAACATCAAAAGATGCGGCAGTAGCTTCGTCTGTGGGGACTTGGTTTGGGAACCAGAGGGTCATTGGTTCAAGTCCCCGTACGGACCAAGTACGAGTGTGGACTGGTAGCTGTAAAGGTGGCCATTCTGTGAGGCAGCACCCTCGCTCTGACATCTCTCCATTAATGCATGTGTATAGGTCCTGTTTGTGTGTGTGACACAAATTGAATTTCCCCTTGGGGATCAATAAAGTTGACCTGACCCTGTCAGATGGTTTGTTACACAGAACCATCTGAGAAGCCGTCATTGGAAACTGTTCGGAAAAGGGCAGGCACTTTCAAAATATACTTGGCAAGTGATTGGATGAACCATCTGTCAATTAAACTAACGAAAGTGAAACATCGCCTTCAGTGGCGTTCTTTGCCCTTCTTTCAACTAAGAAATACTCTCCAGTTCTGAGATAACTGATGCTAATACAGCTTTTACTCTAACCTCTTCAGCAGCCGCCATTGTTGTTTAGGACGAAGAGTCGCCTCTCTGTGTTGTCTCATACTATGGTCTTCTTCTTCTTCTTCTTCTTCTTCTTCTTCTTCTTCTTCTTCTTCTTCTTCTTCTTCTTCTTCTTCTTCTTCTTCTTCTTCTTCTTCTTCTTCTTCTTCTTCTTCTTCTTCTTCTTCTTCTGAACAGATTTGACAAACAGAAATGTTTCACTATATCTGGTTTGTTTTTCCGTCTGTAGCAATGCCTGGTCTTTGAATTTTCTTATTACAAACTACTGACAAACAATTTCCTCTCAAGCAGGCACCGAATTTATGCGTGCTTGTCTGCTTTCTGCATTCTTTGTGGTGTGTTCAAGTGCAGCATCTAACAAAAGATGTTAGGCAATGTTGTAGATTTGAGTGCACCTTTGTTAGTCATCTAAAGTGGAGTTAGCGTGTCAGGGCCTCAGAGCCACCGTCAGGTCTTTTCTGATAATGGCCATGTTGTCTTCTCTCTCCTCCCCAGTATGACTGCCACCCTGGCCAGTGTTGGAGCTGCCAGTATTCCCAGTGCTGGACTGGTTACCATGCTGCTGATCCTGACGGCTGTGGGGCTGCCTACTCAGGACATCAGTCTGCTCATCGCTGTCGACTGGCTGCTGTGAGTCAGGTGTCTGAAAGGTGGAGTGTGTGTGAGATGAGGAGTCACTGCTCTGACACTCCAGAGCTTTTTCAGTTTAACATTTGTGAGAGGGGTTATAAAGGTTATTCAGCTGTTAGCGGCTTTCTTCTATTTCACCCGCTGACACTGATACTGTTTGTCCACCCAGTGACAGAATGCGTACCTCCATCAATGTGGTGGGCGACTCGTTCGGCGCCGGGATCGTGGACCACTTGTCGAAGGCGGAGCTCGCCGCACTTGACGCAGCAGAATATCAAATGCTCCATCCAGAGGAGGAGCTCGATTTCATCCCTCCGCCCCCGATCCTCACGGAGATGGACCTGATCGACCCCTTCAAACCGCCCGAGCTGCCACCCCGCTCCCCTCGCCCTCCTAAACAAAACCACCACGGCCACGTTGTCTCCCATTCCCAATCCATCACTTACTCTCCGTCCCGATCTGTCCGATCTCCATCACCTCGCTCCGTCCGCTCTCCCTCTCCGCGCTCCGTCTGCTCCCACTCCCCCCGGCCTTTCCGTACTCATTCACCACGCCTCCTCCGCAGGACGGAGGCGGGCTACTGCGCCCTGCCCAGCCACGATAACCAGGTAACTACCCTCTACTGCTTCTTCTGGTTTTAACGCTACAGAATACATGTTTCTCTATGATGCTATGAGGATTTGAATTTGGTTTGAAGAGATACACCGTGTTTTTGGAGCTTGGCCTGATGGTCCGAACATAAAGTAGACTCCTAAGTCACCCACATATTCTCTGAGGTACTGCATGCAAGTGCTTTAAGATAGTGTGTTGAGTAATAGACTTAAGGATACATAGACTGTGACTCCAATTTCAAGGGTCACCTCCTTCTAAGTCCACAGTTTCGACCATGTATTTGGTCTGGAAACGTGGAAGCTCACCAGGACTGTCCCCCTCCAACGGCTCCTCTGAATCTGGTTGTTCACCTACTAAACTTCAGTCCTCTGAAGGACACACTTTAGCATGCATCCTTAGAAAGAGGTGGCCTATCGTCACTGTCCAAATAAAATCATGTATCTCTAAATTTTGTAAATAATAATTCTTAAGATAAATGGACCATTTAAAAAAAACCATTGGATTATCTAAAGACCTGTTTTTATTAACTAATGAAGAGCTGATATTTTGGAGATACATGGAGATACATACAGGACAGTGACGCTATGCTAAGGCTAATGTTTTGTACCTTCTTGCTCCTAATTGTTTGTGATAAAACCACAATTTCTGTTTAACATTTTCAGAGCTGCGACGATTAGTCGATTAATCGATAGACAGAAAAAGGATCTGCAACTATTTCAATATTCTATTAATCGTTTCAGTCATTTTTTTAAGCAAAAATTCCAAAACTTCTCTTGCTGCTATAAGCTGCTATAAACTGAACATCTTTGGGTTTTGGACTCTGGGAACATGTGATGGGCATTTTACACAATTTTCTGACATTTTATGGACCAAACAATTAATCGAGAAAATAGTCTGCAGATTAACTGATAATAAAAATAGTCGTTAGTTGCAGTCTGACATATTATTTTACGGTTTGCATTGCAGTCGATCACAAATTGATGAGTCTATTTAGGTATCATTTCTTCGGACTTATATCCCCCTCAAGTCAGTGAAATGTATTTCTCCTGCTTTGGTCATTAAAAAGTTCATAGTGAGATATTACGAACTTGTAGCAAGTCTAAAACTAAATGGAAAATAGACCTAATGTGTGGTTGAATCTGGACAGTTTGTGGGGGATAAAATGGTAAAATGTATGTAAAGAAAAATGTGTGGTTTCTTCCCTAAGACAGTTCCAAATTCAGCTATATTAAGTACTTTATTATTATATCTTTAAAGGTGCTATTGATAACATTCAGCCACTAGATGTCACATTCCCCCTCCCCCAGTTCCATTGCATTCACTTCACAACAAGTCATTGCCAGGCACTTACCGTCACCGACACAGAGACACCACGTGATACCAACGTCGTTTTACTATTAGCTCACAAGACTTGTTAGAAGTGGAAACCAAACATCAGTTATCTTCCACAGAGATATACAAAACATTCATTTTGGACCCGCCAACATTTTTAAAATGATTAATCAACAATCATAATAATTTTTTTCAGGAAAAGCCATACTTTTATTTGGCGCCTTTCTAAAGTCTCTGTGGATGTATTATGTTTTAAAAAATATTTAATCTACAGGAAAATGTTATTAATAAGACAGACCTTTAAAATGTGTGAATCTAGAGGACGGGAAGCATAAAATCTTGTTATTAATTAGATATTAGTAGATAATAGTGTACTCAACTCTACTATCGCTTAAATTTTTAAGGAAAGTTATAACATGGAGCACCAGAGTCAATGATGTAACAGAGATACATGGATGATTTAGTTCTGATTTTGTCCTCATATGTCTTTCCAAACCCTGGTATATTCCTTCAACATTTACCACCTGTACATTCACTTTTTTAATCACAAGTATAACCTACATGGTCGACGTGTTCTCATCATGTCTCTTTGCCCTCTCAGATTCCCTCAATGCCTCGCTCCTACAGAGAGAGAGACAGGGAGCGGGGGCGTCTGAGGCGAGAGAGTGAAACCGAAGAGGAGGACGAGAGAGTTTTGGGCTGTGTAAGCGACGGCGAGGAGAGCGATGACACTGCTTATGATCGGAGACACGCCATGCCGCATAGCGACCTGCCATGATTGGAACTTTACCACCAAAAAGCTTCCCCATCGATTAGTTTCCGTTTTACGACAGCTTTTTCGAGGTCCACAGTGGATTTCTGGCTGGTTACATTGCTACTTCTCTTAGATGTATTTTAGTGATCGATAAGCTCACTTTGAGCTCGATATGTATAGATATTAAAATGTTGAGATGGCCCTTAAAACCAGGCCTGAGACTTTTGCTCTTTGGTTTGCAAAGCAGAGCTTAAATGGAGAGTTGTTTCCCTAGTTTACTCATGTCTCCATCACTGTCTTGATTTCATGACTAAACTTTATATGCTCCCGTATGTCTGAACGTCCTTAAATTTGCCTGATAGGAGAGAAATTGTGAGTCTGCTCTCGATGAGAAAAGTATCTTGGTGTTACCTGCCTTTTAACGCACAACCATGGGTTATTAGTTGATCCTTTACCTTTGCTCAACTCCTTCTCTTCTACTTTTATTTTCCTGGCAGGAAGTGAAAATTGCTGCTGGTTGTAGCTTCATTTTTAACGTACAGACATGATAGGGGTATTGTTCTTCTAATTTCACTCCTAAAATGTGGAACTATTCCTTTAAATAACCTTGAGAATACCAACAGGTTCATGTAAATGAAATAAATATACAACCAGCAGACATTATTTTTATAATTCTCCACCTTCTTGCATCTCTTTACATTTTCATGCTCGGTGCTCTTCTTGCACATCACCTCTCATCTTGATGTTACAGCCCAGTCGCACAGCAGTTCGTGAAATAGACACGAAATTTAATGTATTGATTCGTGTAAATAGATGTGAATTTCGCTTTTTTTTTGTGATGGTCAGTACAAAATCAATTTCCACGTAATTGTGAACCAGGAGTCAAAGTTGATTTATTTGTCACGTAACTTCCGTACTTAAGTTACAGCACTTACGGACTTATTTCAACCCAAACCATGATCTTTTCCTAAACCTAACTAAATAGTTTTATTTTGAAGAGATTGGGGCGGAAATTGACACATTTATCACGCGTTGCTGGACATTTGTAGGAAAACCCATGAAAAATACGTTCTCGAAAGTCGTGCTCACGAAAAAAAAAAGGGAAATTCGTGTCTGTACACGAATCAAATAGATAACATTTTGTGACTATTTAACAAACTGCTGTGAGACTGTGTTGGATGTTAATATTGCCTATATCATTAATGGTTTGTATTTTCTCCTTGTGGTCTGGTGTCTGAAATGATGAGTAATTGGTAAGATGCAGTTTTAATTTTGTTGTATGTTTTAAATTGACTAGTTTTACTTTCATTTATCATTAATTGCTGTAAAATAACGTCATCATGCCTTTCATTTTAAATTTAAGTCCATGAACTGCCTCCTTCCGTCCTTAAGTCTTAACTCAGACTCACAGGTCCAGCTCGTGTGTATATTGTATGTAATAAACTCTTTATTTAAAATAACTGCGACTCTTTTGTGTTTTCTCTGCTGCTTAAGTGCAATCTGTGGAGGGATTTGCAGTCGAAAGGGGACACGCGTCAGTGTTTGGTGACTAAAGACGCAGGAACAAAGATATTACTGGATGGAAAAGTTGCAACAGACACACATGCACACATTACACGCCTACAGTACACGTTGATGAGGCAAAGACACACAGAGATACCAACACACTTAATCCTCTCAAAGAAGAGTTAGAGATGGGCGAGGCAGGAGAGAGTGAGGGATGGGAGAGGAATCGGAGGGCGGCAGATGGCCAGAAAGACGTCAATCCTTTTCATTCTTCCCAGACAGCAAAAGGGCACTGTGGGTAATTGCAACAGGGGCTGACGTCATAGCTTCGGGTCCCCGCACGTCACAGAGGAGAGCCCAGTTAGGTGGAGGGAAAAGGTGAAATGCTGCAGGTCAGCAGAAATCTGACAAACACATGTGAAATTGTAATTTGTGCTGACGTGGCTGATGTCTGTGGACGGAGCACTAATCTGTCCTGTATAGCATGAGAGGGAGCTCCAACACATGACATGAGGATATCACCATCTGAAGCGAAGGGGGGGGGGGGGTCAGCAATTTAATCACTGCAGCCAGAGTGTGTGTGTGTGGGTGTGTGTGTTGGGGGTTATGAGGAGCATCATCTGCTCCAAAACCTGGTTCATTTTCTTTACTTTAGCTCAACTCAAACATATTCTTGAGTCTTTAGTTGTTTGAGACCAAAACTGTTGTTGATTAATTCAAACATGGCATTTTAGACATTTTGATCCCTGAATCGTAACTGAACTCACTGAGGATTAATTTTCTGGACCTCAAACTAAATAAGTGACAGATAAAAACAAAAAGTGGTAGTGGGATAAAGAAACTTAATTAAAATTTGATTTATCGGTTTCATTTCTGATCTAAAATGACAGCAAAATGGTTGTAATCTGATCAGGTTAAATATATTTTAAAAAATGTTTTTGATGGCTAATGACTGTTTTCTTTTGATAAACTTGAAAAACAATAGGTGCTAAGAGGTACACATTTTAGTTATGTCAATTGACATATAACTTAAAGGACCAGTGTGTAACGTTTAGGGGGATCTATTGGCAGAAATGGGATATAATATTAATAAGTATGTTTTTTATTTTAGTGTGTAATCAACTGAAAATAAGAATCGTGTTTTCGTTAACTTGGAATGAGTCGTTTATATTTACATACGGAGCCGGCCGCCATGTTTCAGTAGCCCAGAACGGACAATCCAAACACTGGCTCTAGGTTTATGCGTCGGCCACTGTAGTTCTACACACTTGGCACACGGGAGAAGTTTCAGTTTGTTGCACTCTGCAACCTCACTGCTAGATGCCGCCAAATCCTACACACTGCATCTCTTAATAACTATTTCTGAGGATTAAAAACAAAACACATTCCAAGCCTCTCAACAATCTGATCATTTAATAGATCTAGAGCTGCTACTAACAATGTTCTTTTTCGATTAATCTGACAATTATTTTTCTTGATTAATTGTTCGGCCGCTTAAATATCCGTGAAAGGATATGTAATTTAATAGATATAAAGCACAGAAAAGCAGAAAATCCAAACGTTTTTGAGAATTCAAATATTTGACATTTCTGCTTGAAAAAAACTAAACGATTAATCGATTATCAGTTGGCAATGACTTTCCTCTTGATCAACTAATGGATTAATAATTGACTAATAACTAATAATAAAGTTTCAGCTCTAAATTAATTTTGTTATTTATTTACAACAAAGTTACAAGCTTTAGAGAACAAATACAATTTTAATTGACTGCTGGAAAATCCAAATTCTGATGATTGATTGAATTGCTTTACAGAGGAAATTACTTGTTTTTTTGTCTTGAGTTAGAGTTAAACTACTAAATAACACAATGTATTGAAAAACACAAAGATTTGAATAGTACATTTTTAACATTATGTGGTATTGACTTGACGTCAATGCAATCACATGACAAGTTTCATCTGCTACCAGTTTGGTACAATAAGTAATAGTTCAATAGTCAAAGTCTTTTTTTGATTTCATGGAATGATGACAACATAACATAAGTCATCTGGATCATATGGCAAAAATGAACATGATCACTTCAAGAGAAAAGATGTTGCGTTCGGTTACTCTGAAGTCTTTCATCTCACATTACTGTAAATTAAATCCAGTGAGACAGATGTCCTGGTTTTAAAACACAGTCTGACATCTAGAGGCAGGATCACTCATCACATGCAACACAGGGCAGTATCTGCAGTATGCATACGGCTTATACCGCACAATTTGTACTACACAATATCTTTTCTGACTGTAATACTGAGATGCACAGCCTCCATTATGCATCACGCTCTAATAATACTGTATAAATAATGCTGTATAAAGGCCTCATGATGCTTTTAAAACGTTGTTTAGATTCAAGCAAACATCATCACATTCTCCCCGAGTCACTGCACAGCGAGTCATGTGGAAGGAATTCAGAAATCCATGAGCTGAGTGATTAAATATGATCTTTATTAAATAAAGTAAGACATATATGTATATACATATACACAGCCGCATCTGTCCTCAGAATATATGCAGGTCACACTACATCCACACAGGCAAAACAACTTATAAAAGTAGATTCACTTCATTTGGGCTTGAAACATGTTTAAGTCTGCTTGATTTCATGTCAATTACAATGGATTCAAATGGTATGAAAATCCTGCAAAATAACCAATTTATCTGCTGCCTATCCACATTCATATTTTAACAAAATATGACTGAATACACTGAATATCATGCTATTGACCTCCTCAAAGGTCTTTAGTTCTACTGGAATCTGTGTATTTAAGCTGTATTCATGGGAAAGGGGACAAATGGGGTAAATTATATGAATAAATTATTTTATCACGATATTTACAATTTTTATTACAGTTTATCATAACATACAACATTTTCTAGAACTTCCATTGAGAAGCTGTTTTAAGATAAATTGGAATTTCTCATAGTGAGAATTAAACACCTGAAAAATGTAGATACTTCATCCCACTGATGCAAATAATCTGCCAAAGTAATACTGCCATAAAGCAGTCCAGTATATGCTATGATATATATATATATATATATATATATATACATATATATATATACTGTATTGTCATATCTCCCACCTCTGTTAGGAACAAAATGTGCATAACACACAGACAACATTAAGGAGGATTACTTCACAGAACTGGTCTGAGGAGCATCTGTGGACAATGCGATGTATTCTGCAATGAACAATTGTAATCCATTGTCAGCAACATTTCAGTCAGAGACGCGTTCATCAAAGATTTGTTTATGGCAAATAGCTACAAAGTTCAACGAAGGAGTCCGAGCAGCAACGAGGACTATTGATGGAATAACTAACCACCCCGCTAATAAGCACATACATGAACATTAAAGGTGCTCTATACGATAACCAGAGCATTAATATAGCAGCCAATAACTATTGTCTATGTAAAGATATAGAGGAGTAATGTCTACCTGAGCAGAGGATGAAGTCGCTCTCCCTCTGTGTGTAATCAGAGCTTCTGTGCTTTGTTGATATAGCCGGTCCGGCTGCACGTGCCTTTTAGTGCATGTTCATGCATGTGAGCGTGCCCCCTGGCTAGCTCAAGGCCGCCACTCTGCACTGCTCTCATTTGGCGGTTACAGCTGATAACCTGACTGGCGGTGGCGCAGTGGAAGCGTAGCACCCACCCTCCGGTTCCCCCTCAGGTTAACACTGTTAGGTCTGTTAACAGTGTTTCTGTTGTTTTCACTGTTAGTGCTGTTAGCTGCCATCGCCATGTTGAGAGCCGTGCGGAGGCAATAAAAATGCTCCCAATCTTGCATTTAGCCCCTTTCTTAGTGAAATCAGAAATATGAAAACTTAACAAATAAGGAGGAGGTGTAGGAGGAGGAGTGGTGGAGCGAGTTGGCAGTAGCGTATTAAAATAACTGAGAGGTGTCAGGAGTGTTATAAAGGCTGCGCCGCACATCCACATGAATGTGATTTGGCGTTAAAAGTGGTGGCCAAACAGCTGACGAATGAGCCACTGATTGTGAATCAAGTGAAGGAAACTACAAACTTTTTACAGCCCCCTTTCAAACCTACAGACGGTGAATGTTTGATGATATTAGTAACGTTTAATAACACATCTCTGTGTAGTTTAAGTCAGAGAGTTAACTGAGGGAAAGTTGTTCTCGTTGACGTGAGGACAAAGCTGTGAAGCTTAGTACCGCCACTATCAGACCATCAGAGTACAGTGTTGCTTCAGTCACTGTAGTTAGTAGAAATGTCAGCTGGCTCTGAACTCTCCACTCTGTATCTATTACACTGTTGTATGTAACATACAAACTGGCTTTGCACCAACTTACATGAACTCTGTCTGCACCGCCGCCAGCCGGATGAGCGATCTCTTTGTTGTCAACGTCAGCACTGCATTCCTGCCATAACTCTGACACGTACAGAGCATCAACACCTGCAACACTCACTGTACATTTAGTTCCTATATACAGTACATGTTCACAGCCACAGTTAATGGCACTGCTGTTCACTTAACACCATCAGATGAATGTGCAGTGAATTGAGGTTCTGCATGCAGCACATTTTCCTTGTCACATTACTGTAAACAGTCATCACAGGGTTTGTACAAATGATGTCTCTGTTTGTAGCTTATATTACGTTTTGGTGTCAGTTTGTGCTTCTAATATAATTTTCCTCTTTACAGCCGGTTAGACCGTTATCATTTCAATAAATAGGCGTTATTTGTGGTTATAAGCCTCATAGATGTGGGTCAGAAGGGGCCTGCTATGCCAGTAGGTTTTATCATTGATTCACATGGGCGATCACCGAAAGATGGAATAAAAGAAGACGACAGTTACCTCTAGCAACCATAGTAATTATGACCGGAGCAAAAGCGGAAGTCAGGCGCTGTATAGGCAGCATGAAACTTCATATGGGCTGCAGGTTGGGGGCGACGGATGTGACAAAACACATTACTTTCACCCACGTATCCCGTCCAACTACGTCTAGTTGTCTTTGTGTTCACAACCTTAAGTTTCACTTTCACTTTTCACGTACTTATTTTAAGCCAAAACCATAGACTATAAAATATGGATGTTGTCTCCGTGACGTCACCCATAGGTTTCTGAAGAGACGTTGACCGGTTGACGCAGCAGAGCAGACAGCTAGCAGCTAGCGACCTGAGACGGCACCCATCTGTCACTCAAAGCGGCCACGCCCTCAATTATGCCGAACTTTAAGTCTTAATATAATTTAAACAGGTGATTTATATAAAAATTAGCCCCCATAAAGTTGTCATGAAAGGGGAAATTAGCTATTTGGACAAGAACCGTTTGTTGTACCAGGCTGTAAACATGTTTATTTCTGCTCTAAAGAGGGCATTTTAACATGGGGGTGTATGGGGATTGACTCACTTGATCGAATATTTTTCCTTAAACTTAACTAAGTGGTTTTGTTGCCTAAACCTAAAGAAGTTGTAGTTTTGTTGCCTAAACAAGCCTTTTTGTTTGTGTTCAAAGCATAATATTTCTTTCAGTTATACAACGTATAAGAACGTGTTGATTTTAAGTTTCGCTTTCACTTTTACAACGTAGTAGATTTAGCAGGCCCCTACTGACCCACATCTATTAGGCTTATAACGACTGATAACGCACATTTAATGAGCTGATAACAGTCGATCGTTTTTGCAGTGATGATTACATTCAAGTGAGACGGGCACCTCACATCTTATTTAACAACACTTGTCTCTGTTTTAAAACATTTTCCAGATTCCTCAAATATTCCTCCATCCAGCCAGGATGAAACATATTCCATCTGCTGCACAGTAAAGAAGATTTTTTAACCTGCTTTCCAAGTTGCGGCACTTTTATTTAACCAAACAAAGATGGCAGGAAGTGTCACTAACTTGCTTTATTTTACGGGTCCGTAATTTCTGAATAATTTCAGAGTAATTTTCTAATAAGTTTCCCTGAAAGGAACATATAGTTTGATATGAATTATAGGGAAATAGAAACAGTTCTCAATTTGTACACTTCCAGTAAATAAATTCCTATTAATTGCCTGTGTCACCAAGATAGTGTTTCAGTCAGTGCACTGCAGATCAACTGAACATGAAAAAACTGTCCATAAGCAAGCATACAAGTCTATATATAGGGAAAGTAACGTTTCCAATAATAATTGTATACTGACTGAATATTTACTTTACTATTTACTCAGTGTTTTCTTTCAGTGAAATTCCAAGTTTCCTTATATTTAATACCAATTTACATTGTAATTTTCAGGAAACTTCCTAAGAAATTATTAAGCAAATGGATATCTGGCTGCAATATTTGTTTAGGTTAAGAAACAGAGTCGCAACTTGGGAAAGAAGTTAAAATCTACTATATTGTGCAGCAGGTAGAATATTTAATATTTGAACTGGATAGAGGATTGTTTGAGGAGGCTGGATGTGTCATTAATACAGCAGTAAGTTTTGTCAAACAACCTGCAGGGTTTTCCAAAGATTAGCTTTTATTTATTTATTATTGGGAAACACAGATGCTTACTGTATATAAATAAGTCAAATATAATCATGCAAAATCCTCAAATGTAACAAATTCGAGCTTATATCAGTCTTTGTGTATATGTTGTATGTTTTCTCTTGTTTCTCTCTGTCGGTTGGTAGGCGACTCTCCTTTTCTTGATGTGAGGCAGTGTTAAATGACCGTCCTCTCTGTCACACCTGAGTGACCAGAGGTTCTTTGAGGTAGAAGTTTATCACTCTCCGATCACCTTCCTGTCCGGCACAAAGCCCTGACAGGAGAGTCCCGTTGAGCGGAGGGCAGATACCCCTGCTGTCCTGCCCATACAGGGTTGCATAATCTCCCATGTGTTCATGCCCTTCGTCCACTCCTTCCTCATGTTCCCCTTCTTCATCGTCCTCTTCCTCCCAGAGGGACGTGGAGACGTGTGTGTAATCTGTCGTGACCTCACACTCCATCTCACGATGGTAGAAATAGCTGAAGTTGGACACGATGACGGGCACTGGCAAAGAGATGGTGAGCACGCCGGCGATGGCGCACATGGAGCCCACCAGCTTCCCCCCGACCGTCTCCGGGTACATGTCCCCGTATCCGACCGTCGTCATGGATACCACAGCCCACCAGAACGCCTCAGGGATGCTGGTGAACGCCGTGTCAGGACTGTCCACCTCTGCAAAGTAGGCAGCACTAGAAAAGAGGATGACTCCGATGAAGAGGAAGAAGATGAGCAAGGCCAGCTCTCTGAGGCTGGCCTTCAGCGTCTGGCCCAGGATCTGGAGGCCCTTGGAGTGACGAGAGAGCTTGAAGATCCTGAAGACCCTCACCAGCCTGATGACCCTGATGAGGGCCAGGGACACGGATGGCTGCGCGTCTTTGTCCTTGGCCATCTCCGTGAACAGGGTGACGAAATAGGGAATGATGGCGAAGAAGTCGATGGTGTTCATGACGTCCTTGAAGAAGTGCACCTTGCTCGGAGCGCAGGTGAAGCGCACGATGAGCTCAAAGGAGAACCAGATGATGCAGATCGTCTCTACGATGAAGAAGGGGTCCTGGAAGGGAGTGAAGCCGGGTGAGACCGAGATGGTTTCGTTCGCTATGGTGGGGTGAGGCATAGTGATGAATTGCTGGAAAACAAAGGATGAAGGAAAAGTGGTTAGAGTTGCACTCAGAGATTAAAGAAATCAAAGCAGATACCACGAATCATCTGTTGTTTATCAAACATGAGTTGGAAGGAGACATAGGATATAGATATGAGATATGAATATCTCCATGGAGACGATGTTTACAGAAGAGGAAACAAGGACAGAGGATAAGTGAGAAGAAGCAATTATTCTGAATGTTTGTCCTCAGCACATTTGGAGTATGACACCTGTCATCAGGATCTGATCGAGCCTGAGAGATCTGTGATACTGTGCTAACTTTTCTCTCCTCTCCATTTTCACTCCACCGGCTTTAATTTTCCTCTTGGACTTTTATATAAATCTGTTTCTCTATATTTAAACACACAAAAAAGAATTATGTTCATGTGACGCTGGGTAGCGTTACATCCCAGACACGGGCACGGCCGAGGCATCTGACACTTCGTTTAACTCGGCTTCTTGTTTTTTTCTGGGAAGTAGGTGCGGGTTTGAAATGGCTGGGTATTAGTGTCTTTTAACAAGTTAGATAGAGTTACTCTATAAGCTTCTGGTGGCCTCGCAGCACATATTGTATGTATTAATATGTTTCTCTGTCCATCAGCCTCGTGTCTTCATGTTTCTTTACACCAACCAAACTGTTTGCAACATTTACAAGGTTAATCGTTTGACTGACACAGCTCAGATGAGGTTGGCCTTGCGTTTTAAAGGGTCAGCTCTCACTTACGATCATTGCAATCTAGCCATTAAGATAACTTCATTTTTGTTTGTAGAGGTTTTGAGATCTCCACCACTCCACCAGATTTCTGCCACCGCTAAAAATTATGGTAGTTATATTGAAAATTGTAGATAGTCCAGAGTTACCTGGACAT
This sequence comes from Sebastolobus alascanus, assembly GCA_916701645.2. Lineage (NCBI taxonomy): Eukaryota > Metazoa > Chordata > Actinopteri > Perciformes > Sebastidae > Sebastolobus > Sebastolobus alascanus. The sequence goes on along the minus strand of CAKAOJ020000072.1, from coordinate 3,518,218 downwards.
TACTGCTTGAAAGACATGTGTTAGTCATGCTAACGATACAGCTAATGATGATGTCAACGTTGGTCTGCTTGTTGGTTGGTCCACCACTTTGGTCCAGACTGAAATATCTCGACAACTATTGGATGGATTGCCATTAAAGTATTAAAAAACATTCATGGTTCCCAACATACATATGGATGACCCATATGTATATAAGAAGTGGACGTAGTCACCGTGACATCATCCATTGGTTTGTGGACTGCCGTTTTGAAGCCTCGAGTTTGGCATTTTGGCCGTCGACATCTTGTTTTTTTGCAACCAGAAATGAGGGTGGAGCTAAGTACAACCAAACACTGAACAAGATATTTTTAGGCGACCAAGTGAGAAGAAGGGTCATTTTCTCATAGACTTCTATACAATCAGACTTCTTTTTGCAACCAGAGGAGTCGCCCCCTGCTGGCTGTTAGAAAGAATGAAGGCACTTCCACATTGGCTTCACTTTTCAGACCTTGAGGTAGCCCACTGGTATGAACACTAATGACCTTGTGATCCTCTTACTTTTCATTACCACCATACTTTGTGTTAAACGCTAATTAGCAAATGATGTTGAGCTTGTTAACACGCTTAACTACTGTAAGATGGTGAACATGGTAAACATTATACCGGCTAAACATCAGTATGTTAGCATGCTAAAGTTAGCATTTAGCTCAGTACAGCCTCACAGAGCTGCTAGTATGGCTGTAGATGCTTAATCTTGTTCAAATGTTTTTTTAGAAAATACTTTTGGCAATGGGCACAAACAATATCTCATTCACCGCCATCGTATTGCAGATGGCGGAAATCGCAGCAGTCAATATATCAAAAGTTGAGACCATGATCCTTCAGCCATTTAAAGGGCATATAACCTATCATACAGAACCAACAACATTCATGCATCAGAATCTAACAATACAAATTCGGTCACCATCATCTGGTGAGTGAGTGATTGCGTGAGGACGGATGTGCACGCAGGTTTTGTTTTGTTTGTGTAGCGTTCCAACAGCGTTAAATCCTCTGGTCACATGTATCTATGTATGGGAGTAATGGAGCAGTGTTGGTGGTGATGGGGAACGTAAATCCAGCGCGCACCGCTGCGGTGTCACTTCTACTGCTCGTCTCCAGGCTACAGGAGCGAGTGCGAGGCTAATTTCATTTTGCGGCGGTCATCAGAAAAGTTGATCTGCGAGCCTCTTTTCCATCCTGTCTTCAGTGTGTTGCCTATGAGTCACAGCGTTTATTAATACAGACATTCGTTTATGTGTTGATGTGCTCTTAGGGTTGTCCTTCCTCTATATATAGCCCTTTAGATCTCCAAGGAGTAACGTGAGACAAGGCCGTCTCCTTTCCTTCGCTTCACACTTGCCTCTTTACCTCTAACTCATTCCACTCTCTCTCTCTCTCTTCTCAATACTTCTGAAGTATCCTCTCCACCTGAATGTGCTTGTTGGCTCTGGCAGTCGACCCCGAGTGGCCGACAAGGCGTATCATCTCCACAACGTAAACCTCCATCCAGCCTGCTCTGTCTGCCCTCGTCTTTCCTTACTCTTGTTTTTCCACCGGCGGTTTAACTGCCCTCCTCATCTCCTTCATTCCTTCCCCTCAATCTGAGTGGATCAGATTTAACGACAAGTCCAAAATAATCTCAGGAAAACCTCGCCCTCGTCTTCTCTTCTCTGTCTGCCGCCTTTCCTTTCTCTTCCCTCGATCTTGATTCTTAACTTTCTAATCATCTTTCAGTTTTACTCTCCTTTTCCCCCTCAGAATTGAGAGAGATGTTATCACCTCTTGCTGCAAGACCTGGTTTATGTTTGGCAAGGTGACACCTGTCAGCACATGTTGTCCCTCTATGTTCACCTCTTCGCTCCTTTGCGGTGTTAAACTCTCATCTCTTTGCACCTTGTCAGCTACCTGCCCGTTCCCTCACTTATCTGGTTGTCTCCATACCCCTCCATCTGCAGCCTCCTCTCCGTTTCGCTTGTATGTGTCAGCACCGTGCAGCTCATCCTCACCTCCCTCTGTTCCTTCTCATGCCTGAACTCCGGCAGAGTCTCCAGGCAGAAGATGAGAATGGAGAGCACGATGACCATGACGCTGATGATGGCGATGATCCGAGCTCCACCGGAGGACTCCGGATACTCAAACAGCATCCAGAGGCGACGCTGCAAGTCGTTGGTGGGTAAGGGCCTCTCCTCCTCCTTGGGGAAGCCCTCATCCGCCTTGTAGCGGTCGATGACCTCCTCTCCGAGCTCGTAGAAGCGCAGCTCCTCCAGGAACATGTCCAGAGGGACGTTGGCGGGCCTCCGCAGCCTCCCGCCTGACTGGTAGAAGTACAGTATGGAGTCGAAGCAGACGCGGCTCCTGTCCAGGAAGAGTTCGTTCCGCATGGGGTCGAAGTAGCGAAAGCGACGACGGGGGTCACCCAGCAGGGTGTCAGGGAACTGGGTAAGGGTGCGGAGCTGGGTCTCGTAGCGCATCCCCGACACGTTGATGGCCAGACGTTCGGCCAGGGCCCAGCCGCTCCTCGAATGACAGCGACGTTTCTCCTTCTTGGCCTCTCCGCTCGGCTCCTTCCCACTGCTTTCCTTCTCCAGCTTGTTGTGCTTGTCTTTGGTCCACTTTTCTTCATCACCGACCTCCTCGGCTTTCTGCCCTCCTTCTCCTCCTGTACCTCCTCCTTTGTCTTGATGATCCATCACTTAGTCTGTGTTTCTTTCTTTCTTGTGGTTCCTGCCTTACTTTTGTTGTCTCTTCTCTCTGGGGCAAACAAATCAAGGTTAGCCTGGCAATGCAGAAACAACACAACAAGGAAACATCGGTAGATAAAAGCGAAAAGAAAAGAAATACAATAGCACAGTGTAATATTTAATACTTTTAAGACGGTGGACCACCACCAATATTTATCTCTTGCCGTTGACGACCGCACATATTTTTTTCCTGAAATAAGGTCTCATGGGGTCCACCGGAAGGGGAGGGACTTCACCTCTCTATACATAAAGGTTATTAATATGAAATAAATTGTCCCCTAGTTGTTAAATTTTGTCATAAAATCCACCAACCAGTAACTAATTCTCACCAATAATACATTATTATTTTGCCAGAATATTTTGGAACTGATCAATAAAATATAAAAATCAAAATCTCACCTCAGTTTTTCTCTTTAAATTCAGCTGAGCAATTTTCTGGACAACAGAAAAACAATGTTATTTAGATCACATTACAATACAATGTATAGAAATTAGCTTAAATTATGTGGTGGAAAGAGTGATTTTCATTAAAAAATAATGAAAGCACTGACCGTACCATTAAAAACAAAGCAGAATCTGTACCAAAAATATCCAGTTTTTACATTGAATAGTAGATTTATGCAATTTTGTATCCTTTCTCCACTATATTCTGTACTGTAAATAACATCATGCAGGCTCTCCGTGCAAAAACCTCCATACATGCAGTCCGCTTCATGCTCATCACCAGTTTATCACCATGTCCAGTTCACCCAGTAGAAGCCTCCTCTCACCCGTCTGCCTGCCAGAGCTGCTGGTTCAAACTAATCACACCTCCAGAGATTGACCATGACTGCTACTGTACCTCCACCTCAGGGTGCCTTTTGGGCTGACCCTTCCCTTCTATTGAGACAGTTTGTGTATCAATTCCCTCATCATGATGTCCAGACACCTCCTCCCCCTCCTGCATGTCGTCCCACCTTCATGTGTCATGTCTGGGGAAGGAAGAGGAGGGGAGGTGGCAGAGGGAGCAGCGTGGCTCCTTCAGGGGCTGCTGGCTGCGGCGTTAATCTGCAGAGCGGGTGAAGTTAAGATAGTAAACTTGTTTGTAGGTCACTCACGGTCTTCACTTGTGCTCTCTCTCACGCTCAGTGCACCCCCGTGGAATGCTGTCGGGCTGAAATTCAATCTTCGACCCTCTCCTCCTCCAAGAGCACTGCTGCCTCTTCTCCCTCTGCCCCCAACAACCCTTCTTGACCGAAAATGTCAACCTCTTAACCCCTCACTCTTCCTTAAACATACTGTTTGCACCCATGTGTGCACATGAACTTTCACACACAGAAACATTTTAAGAAAAGGAAAAGTTGTGGTGGGGATTATCGTGATTTACACTCTGAATGAGACCACAAATATGTGGATTTTTCTCTGGTTTCTGTCCCCTCTAACTGCTTTCATATTTGCTGTCATCGTCCTATTTTATATTACATTTAATTAGATTGTGGCTTGTGCGAAATTGTCCAGAAATTAAAAACACGGCAAATGAAACTTGACCTGCCAGTCCAGCCTTCATAATATAAATCTGGATGTCTGTGGTTATTTTAGACTCATCAGGAAGTCAACACTCAAGCATCTCTGTGTGGCAACAGTCTATGCACACTAAAAACTACAACTCCCATAGCAGGAAGCACTTTGCAAATGTTACCTTCAAATACTCCAAATAATCCATTTTCTGTTGGGTAAATTAAATATACACGAAATTGGACACTATCAAACCAAAATGTAGCGCCATCACTTGGTTAAAATTAGTGCTTTCAAAGTTAACGCGACAATAACGCGTTAAAGCAAATTCAGTTTTAAAGCTAGAGTGAAGATACTGCTGTCATATGACACTAGAAAACCTAACCATTTTCAAAGGGGTCCCTCGACCTCTGACCTCAAGATATGTGAATGAAAATGGGTTCTATGGGTACCCACGAGTCTCCCCTTTACAAACACGCCCACTTTATGATAATCACATGCAGTTTGGGGCAAGTCATAGTCAAGTCAGCACACTGACACAGTGACAGCTGTTGTTGCCTGTTGGGCTTCAGTTTGCCATGTTATGATTTGAGCATATTGTTTAAGCTAAATGCAGTACCTGTGAGGTTTTCTGGACAATATTTGTCATTGTTTTGTGTTGTTTCTGAAAACATTTTATCAGAGAAATAGACATGGCAGACTCCAAGTCGGCTCTGAATGGTTGTTTTCGTCTGGTCTGTGAAATCTTGCAGATGCCATTAGGAGCACCAGAGGACACAGAGGCACATGATTTTTTTCAGATTACCCGTCTCATGTACTACTGTCAGGATATAGTGTTATAAAAATAACTTTTTTTTAATCACATTTGCTCCATTTCTACCCACTGCAGCTTTAATGAGACCTCGATGTTCTTTATTTGATTAAGTTCACAATTTGGCGACTAAATTCCACAGTTTTTGAATGAACTATGAGATTTCCAATACTACCAACAGTACCTGAAGGCAGCAAAGCAAACCCCGTGATTTGGTGGAACTTTGAACCTCACACACAAACTGCGGTGAGGAGTACCGAAAGAGGAAGAAGCGGAACACACAATAGGGCGTGTTTTTTAAACGAACAATTAGAACAGACAGTACTCAGAGCAATATAAATAAACAGGTTGGTCTGGCGCAGTGTTACAGGTAGCGCAGATTTGAGGTTATTGTCATCAGCCGAAATGTCCTTCCGATACCACAACAAAGTTGTCATTGTGACTGGAGGATCTAAAGGGATTGGCAGAGGGATTGTCAAAGTGTTTGGTAATTACTGTTAATTATAACGTGGATTAATTTGTGATTAGAGCAAGGAGCAGCGCATTGAACATTTTGCATTTCTTTTAGTGGCGAATGGAGCCAAAGTGGTGTTTTGTGCAAGAGGAGGTTAGTAATAATATGTTTATTCAGCTTTAATTGACCACATTCCTTTATCATCTATTGGGAAAAGTATATTTCATGCGTTAGCCCACACCAGGTGTACCTGTTACAGTCAGTGGTGGAAGAAGTAGATCTTTTACTTAAGTAAAAGTAGAAATACCACAGTCTGAAAGTACTCCCATTAAGTAAAAGTCCTGCATTCAAAATGTTACAAAGTAGTACAAAAGTAAAAGTATGCAGAAACAACTTCTTCCTTTCAGAGTGTTATTGTGACTAATACATTGCAAATTTTAAGGAACTTTATAGCCTACACTACCGGTTAATTACACTTCATCTTATTTATAGGCTTGTTTTTTACATGTAAAATCTTAATCTGAAAAGTAATTAGGTGTGAGATGAATGTAGTTGAGTAGAAATATACAGTAAAAGTAAAGTACAAGTGCCTCAAAATTGTACTTGAGTAAATATACTTAGTTACTTTCCACCACTGGTTATAACTGAAGTACAGGAGTTGTAATAAAATGCATTTTTTTCCCCACTATAATTACACATGTATCACACGCAGATGCAGCAGGTGAGGCTCTGGAGGCAGAGTTAAACAAAGCAGGACCAGGCTCATGCAAATTTGTCACATGTGACGTGTCCAAAGAGGATGACATCAAGGTAATGTGCAGCTTTAGTGTTATTGTTCTGTTATGCTCTACTCAGATTTATAGTCATAAAATGGTCATGATCACAAGACAGTGTGTCCTGTTTATCAGCTGACTTCACCTCAAGGCCAAAACATCCTAAAACATATCTTACAGATTTATTCTCACCAAAATGTCAACGTTTGTATTTTTATCTGTCTCACCTGGTAAAACTAGTCTGAGAACTTCATGACTGCCCAACAGTTTGCATTCAGTTGAGCTTGTCAAATGTTTCTTTTGTCTCGACTCCAACCTGTTCTGTGTTTGCTGTTTGCTCTGCTGGGTGAAGCTCTTCCTGTGTTAACTGGTTCCTTGTCCAACTGGTCGTCTCTCCACAGAGATTGATTGCAGTCACAGTGGAGCATTATGGGCACATTGACTGCCTGGTCAACAACGCAGGATGGCGTGAGTCTCACACTTCCTTCTTCCCTCCAGCAGATGTGATTAATGAGGTCACGAGGAGGCTTTCATACTTAATTTATCTCTCTTTTTTTTTTACCGTCGTTCAGACCCACCTCATAAGCCCACTGATGACACCACAGCAGAGGAGTTCAGGGATCTGCTCAATCTGAACCTCATCAGCTACTTCTTGGCTTCTAAAGTAATGTTTCCAACTTGTGTAAAACTTCTTAAAATGACAGATTATGACTTTCACCCATATATGCTGACTTCTATAGAAGCAAAGAAAGGCTGTAAGGATTTGACTCTTACAAGCAACTGAACACTTAATTGTGAAATCACAACTGATTAATCACAACAATCACAATTAAAACTAAATACTTTATGATTATTTTGATTATTATTATTATTATTATTGTTATTGTTATTATTATTATAAAAAGATGACAGGAAACTAGGGAGGGAGTTTATTTTTAATAGTTTACTCTGACAAACAAATTTTGTGATCCGAAGTAAGTATTGTTTTTTATTGTTTTATTATTATTATTATTATTATTATTATTATTATTATTATTATTACTAACAATAAGACGACAAGAGAGACATCAGAAACGAGGGAGGGAGTGTATTTTTAATATTTTACTATGTCAAACGTCTATCTAATTTATGTGATCCGAAGTAAGTCAATATTGTTTTTTTATTGTTTTTATAATAATAATAATTATATGACAGGAAATGTTATTTTCCTGTCATGTTATTTTACTCTGACAAATTTCTGTCTGAATTTATGTGATCTGAAGTAAATAAGTATGTTTTATTATTATTGTTTTATTTTATTTGGGTTCACATATTCAGATTTCATGTGTCCAATGTTGAAAAAAATAATTATTCAAATTGATCTAAAACTTCGAGTCAAAATTGTATTTGTGAAATTCAGAAAACAAAATTCGAAAGTTGAACATTTAGGGCACCAAGGATCATCAATCGAGCCTGAATGGAATTGATCAGGTCACATGATCCAAGTAAGAGATGAAGATTGAAATGAGCTGAGAGGGAAATTCAAAACTCATGAATTCAGAAAAATTAGATTTTCAGTCAAATATTTCAGCGGTGTGAATTCATTTCCAAGGTAAAGTTTTTAATAGTGATTAGTGAATTTCACATTTAAATCATCAGTTGCTTATAAAATTAAAATGATCTCAACCACTCTTTGCTTCCATTGACCTCCCTCACACACCCATAGACACGTATGTATGTATGTATGTATGTATGTGTGTATATAGGATCTTTGAAGTGATATTGGAGGTCTCACTCTCTTTTCAGTATGCGTTGCCGTACCTACGACAGCGGCAGGGAAACATCATAAATGTGTCCAGTCTGGTGGCAACCATCGGTCAGAAAGATGCTGCACCGTATGTTGCCACCAAGGTGAGTCCATCCTCCAGACAACAAGTGTCATTATTCCCTAAATCCCAGATGAGTGTGTCATGTGATCTTTTCTCCAACAGGGGGCAATAATCTCCATGACAAAGGCGATGGCTGTGGATGAGAGTCGCTACAATGTGAGAGTGAACTGGTGAGACAAACTGCAGTGTAATTCAGATGAACTAGATTTAGAGCGCTGTAATCAATTTAATTATTTTAAAGTAAGTTATTAACTTTACTTGAGGGAAAGTACCAGTACAACAATGTAAAATACTCCATTATAAGTAACAGTCATGCAATCAAAATCTTACTTAAGTGAAAGCACAAAAGTATTATCAGCAAAACGTATATGTTAAAAGTAAAAGTACTCGTTCTGCAGTAAAATGTCCCGTGCAACTGATATATTATTATATATGACATTATTAGATTAATTAACTGATGCATCAATGTTGGAGCAGTATTTTGCTGTTGTAGCTGCTCCAGATGGCACTAGTTTTAACTACTTTATATACATTTAGTCCAGTTGTTCTGGCCCCTCCAAAGGGTCACTAGATAAATCTGAGGGGTTTTGAGATGATTAATGGGAGAGAGAAGAAGAAGAAGAAGAAACAAAGTTCTGAAACAAAAAGCTATTTTTATTATTTGGAATTTCCTCTCATCTTTGCTTTTTGTGAAATATTTAATAATTTTACCTCTCAGTTATTCAAATGAAACCATGTGAAAAGTTTAGAGGGGAAATGTGACAAAGGGCCCCAACTAGTCACTGATTATATGTAGATCACAAGCCAAAAAGGTTGGTAACAACAGGATTAATCTTTAACAATGGATTGTTTTTATAAGATTATCATGTGCTTAATCTAAAATCTTAATTTGAAGAGTAACTATTTCAGTCAGATAAATGCTTTGGAGTAAAAGGTACAATATCTCTCTAAAATTGCAAAAAGTGAAAACACTCAAATGAAGTATTAGTACCTCAAATTTGTACATACCAGTAAGTACAGCACTGTTGTTAATGTATTTAGTTATTTCCCACCACACATTGGCACATGACAATAACAAAGTCTGATAATAAAGTCAGAAGTTAAAACTTTGTGTGGAGAACCACTACTTCACACTTGGTGGGTGTATTGCTGGGGACCCAAGGGAGTGTTGAATGTGTTGCAATTTGTCCAGATGGTGGAGCTATAACAATGAACTTTACGTTTGGGCCTATAACTTTTGAACCGTAAGTCTCAGAAACAAAATAAAAAATGTATTCCCTGGATTTTGTGGGTCCAGACCAATCTATACAGTATATATAAGCCATGTCTAAGCTGTGTCTAAACTGATTTTCCGCCTTTTTGAATTTTGTCCAAATCAGATTTTTTGCTGCTTCTCCTACACATTTTGAGCAATCGTCACCAAATTTGGTACAGAACATCTCTGTGCCAAGCCGGAAATAGTTACGTTTTTAGATTTTTGATGTTCCATACAGTTTTGCTATAGCTGGCCCTCAAATTTAGCTCAAATGCTGTGGGAAGGGCTTATATTACAAAAAAAATGTCATATCTCCTGAACACTTTGGTGGACATGTGTAGATATGATGTCTAAGTGACCTTGGCAAATTTGGTGCCATTTGGCCATTAGGTGGCGCTGTAGCAGCATCATCTATCTATAAAGGAAGGAATCTCTGTCTGTGTATGTACATGTATGTATGTATGACTGCCTTTCGCATATCTCGAGAACCGTTCATCCATTCAACGTCACACTTTGCGGATACAAGCAGCTCTACCGCGGTTCTCAACAAAGCTGTAAGCAGAACTTCTGGGGGCCTAGCAATCGGCCCGTTCTGGACGGGCACACCCTCCGAACAGGCACTGCACTAGTAGGATATAAAACAAAAAAAAACATATTTGCATTAAGACGCTGTAACCAACATAATTCTACCGTGAAAATTATTATATAGAGTCTAACTATTATCAGACTGGTTCATTTTCTTTCAACTGACTGATTCATTAACTATTTCAGCATTAAAATGATAGAAACCATCCACTGATATTTAAAACATATAAGAGTCTCTTATAAGAGCAGTCTGCAACAATGCCTCGGCCCTTTCTCGGTCTCGGTCTGGAGTTACTCTACCAATTTATATAAAGTATCTGAAAATATTGAACTGACTATAATCTAACAGGACCCTCTCTTGTCTAGTAATACTGTCTGCATTGTGTTGCAGCCTCTCTCCAGGTAATGTGCTGACACCTCTGTGGGAAGACTTAGCAGGACAGACACCAGATGCTGCAGCAGCCATTAAAATGGGAGAAAAATATCAGGTAAGTTTTCACAGTGGAACCGAGGGTTCCTACACGGGGCTAGAAAGACGTGGAAGGGGAATGGCACAAAAACTTTGGAAACTGAAAAAGAACAACAGTTGATTTGTTGTGCGGCTCTATCGCCAGGTCCAATATTAATTGTTTTTCAGCAGCATTCAACAGAGTAGTTGTGAGTAAAGAAAATGCAGCACAACAATATTAAAGAGAAGTTTCCGTCAGTTGTTTTCAGCTGCAGATAAACTTTTGGTTTCTGCTGAGCTGATGCAGCAGCTTTCTGTAAATCCTAAAGTCCCTGCAACATTGCTATGTTAATGATCCAAACTGCCACGTACTGCAGTCACTCGATTGTGTTGTAAATATTAACTCCCTTCATGCTGAATCTAAACAAAGAGTTTCTGCAGGCTGTTTTTTTGCCATGCAAATTACAGCTTTCCTTTAACCCCAGTCATTGGAGGTATTTGAGGCTAACAGGGTGAAAAAACACTGTGACACCAGACTGTGGTCCTGAAGAAGAGAGGAAGCAGCAGGATAGTAATATCATGACGTTATTGGGCAAAAAGTTTTAATTAAATTTTTATTAGGGCTGAATGATTATGAAAATATGACCTAATTTTGATTATTTTCACTGATATTGCAATTGCAATATGATTTTCTATATTAGAAGGAAGGATCCTTTTTGCATCATTATTCTCATTTTCATTGAAAAACATATTAAAATGATTATGGTCAGGCCAGGACATCTCTGCAGCACCACAATATTTAATTTAAAATTGACACACATTTTGTCTTTAACAACTCCATATTGCGATTTCAATAAAATTTGATTAAATGTGCAGTCTTAGTTTTATGTAAGATTTTATATTGATATTTGATCTAATAGCAATGTTATCTTTATACATTTAAATATGTCTCTGCTCTTAGTTCTTTTCCATTTTCTAGTAATTTATTACAGTGTTAATAGAGGAGGAGGAGGAGAAATTATTACTTTACACACTTTATGTCCTCTAGTTTTTCCAGTTATTCAGATAATGATAATGGAGGAAGTTTGTAGTTTTCCCCAGTTGCGAGTTAAATCTGCAGTTTTTGCATGGAGTCTCGAATAAAAAACTTGTCACTTCCTATCAAGCAAAGAACATAAGAGGGCCCTCCAACCAATTTTGAAATGCTTGTTTTATTTGGCAAACAGCTAAGACTTGATACACTGCTTTTGACATGTGTAGCAGCAACTGTATAAACAGCTGCAGGAGTGTAAAACACAAACACAAGGAAGTTACATGATGCAACCACAAACGTGCTGTTGGAAAGTGAACAGGAATGAGAAATTACCCGTTGTCTTGTCAAACAGCTGCTGGGTCGTATGGGGACTGAGGAGGAGTGTGGACTGACTGCCTTGTATCTGGCTGCTGATGCTACCTTCTGCACCGGGATCGACCTGCTGTTCAGCGGCGGAGCTGAACTCAACTACGGCTTCAAGAGTCAGACCCCTTCCTGACTGTCACTGAATACAGATCCCTTAGATCATCAAGTAAACATCTCCTCACTATATCTAGAATAAATATGGTGTCTTCAGTCATTATAGTCCTACTCTCTGAAATTTCCTACCACATGAAATAAGGTCTGCTAAAAGTGTCTTCTTTTAAAAGCAGACTAAAAACACGTCTTTTTTCAAAAGCTTTTAGTTGTGTTATTATTATTCCCTTTTTAATAATATAGTACCTTCTTATCTTATTCCCTTTTTATAGTAATACTTTCTAATGTTATATGCTTTGTCTTGTATGATCTTTACCTATTTTTTTATTATTATTTTGAAGCACATTGAGTCTACGCCTGTCGTATAAAATGTGCTATATAAATTAACTTGACTTGTCCCTGGTCTCAACAGTCTCCTCATGGTCAGGTGGTTTAACAGATTAAATAGTTTAATGCAGATTATACATACACTACCGTTCAAAGGTTTGTAATCTCCTGCCACAAAAGCTTGATTGGGTCCAGTCAGATGTCTGAGAGGACTGCTCTATATATTTCTGAATGGTCTTTCATGCTTTTAGGTTGTAGAAATTCCTCTTAACAAATAGATGTTGTTTTGTTTTGTACATGGAGAACAAAATGCTGTTCAATAGTTCAACCAGACTGACAACTAAAAGAGACAAAGATCCCTCTGAGCAACAGTTGAATAAGAATAGAAGAAATCACCAGTCGTTGGTAAAAGAAGCTGTGAGTTAAGCATCAAAATGTGTGCAGATTTAAACAGTAACATGTTCCTTATTCAGTGTCAAGTGCACAATAATGCAGCCTATAACACGCTGCAATTAACAGGTGCAACGCGTTGCTTTAGCTATTCTTCAAACTTAACAATAGAAATAGAAGGTTAGTCTAGGGCAGTGGTTCCCAACCTATTTTCCTTACCTGGCAATAAAATACTAATATCCACTACGGGAGGCTATGTGCTCACAATGGAGCCTCTGGCCAGGAGATTTACCCTGCGCATCATCAGATTCTACCATTGTGCACAGTGTAAAATCAATAAAAAACAACTAAATGTATAATTTTGACTCCAAATGGAGTATATATGATCATGTAAAACTTTGATAATAACAAATAAGATTGATAACAATGTAAATAAGATAACAAAACAGAATCCAAAGACAAGTAGGTACATTCGATATAAAAACGGTCAAAAATATTATAAAGTAAGAATTTCTCGTGCGTTGATTTTGTAACTAAAATATTGAAATAATTTCCAAACAAACATTGTTTGGACAAAATACACTTTGAGTGTTGTTTTAGTAGCGTTAAGGCCCTGTCCTTTAGAAACAATTCGGAAAAAAGACCACCATAGCATTTTATGAAGTTTTTAAAGGCAGTGTTTTAACACACAGCTCAATTGAACCCGGTACCGAGTTGGTCGGCTAAAAGAGGTTAAGATATGCAATATATATGACATATAACCACAGTGCAAATAAGTAAATACAAAATGCTGATAAGTTGAATCTATTAAGCATGTTTAATATAGATGCCAGAATGGTATAAATAAGAATATGTCTTGAAATGTACAGTATAAATTAACTATTAATGACAGAGTATTGCACAGTTTATGCTAATGTTTTGTTCAAGTGTTGCTGATAACAATACTAAGATGGTTGTAAATACAGGGAGAATTTTCATTCAATAAAATAAAAAGTGACATATCATTCATTCAGTTGAGCAAATTGCCTGTCTGGTCTGAGATCAGCCAGCCTATAATGTTGGCATCCTGGCTAAAGCTGTGTAACAAGACCTGCACCACTCCCCTCCGACCGACCAATCAGCATCGACCTCTTTGACCTCGAATAACCTCCTTTTTTTGAGCCTGCTGGTGGTCCAATCAGACGTCACGCTTCTGTCACGCCCTCAGTGACTTCCTTGAATGAAACCCGTCATTAAAATTACAAGAGTGAAGGTTTAAATCGATTTTATGGCTCTTTTTTTCCTCCTAGCATCCTTGTGCGTCCTTACAGAACAGTCCGAGTGATGTTTACATGTTAACCCAGAACAAATAGGTGGAAAAGTCACCTAACGTAAACGTAACAAACCGTTTAAAGGGGTCTATAAACTAGCTAGTGTTAAAAGGTTATATACTGAAGGGCATTTTATGATTCAACACTCAGCCGGACAGCCAAACAGCGTGTCGTATTTCAAAGCGGAACTCAAGTCGACTCTGAGCTGAGTGTCTTTGTTTCCACACGAACAAACACTCGCGTTCTATCATTGTTACGTAGCGGAGATGGCAGCCCTCCGAACGGTGAGTTCAATGACCGATGTCTGTGTTGCTGTTTATTACCTGTTTTATATTGACTGTCTGGGTAAATGAATTCACTCAAATGAGCGATAAGGCCGCCAATAATGACCGAGAGAAAGAGATAACAAGTCCTTTACATAGTCTGGTTTACTCGGACTAGTGTGTCTGTCACTCCAGCACCCGAGGGTGGCAAAACAAAGCAGAATGGAAAAGGTCATTACACCAAACTCCATGCTTAAAATGTGGGAAATTAAGATTGTCAGCAAAAATGACGCCTCGTAAAACGCAACTCGATGCTTTCTATTAATCTTCACGGTGCGATTATGAATTCGGCGCACATCCAATTGGCAATTTAGACCTTAATTTGTGAAAGAAGAAGTTACCAAACGTTACATATTCGTACCACCTTCCACTGTTTTGGTGGACAGTGGTAGGCAAGCCAGTTAGATAACTGGCAGATTATTATTATGCCGAATTGAAAAATGCATCCTTCTGATGCGATAGTAGTAATGCTGCTGTTTCTATTTAGTTTGTAAGGAAAGCTTTCATTGAATTGTTAGAATTTTAAACTGAGTTTGGCTTGAGGCTAGAAGGCAGCTCTCATCTCTTCAGGTGCCTTACTACAGAATCAGCCAAGGGTAAACTGTATAAGTATAACATCACCTCATTATGCTTTTACTGTTTTTTTTTGCATTTTCAATTAAATTACTTGCGTTGCCAGTGTTTTTGTAGTTTGATGTTGACGCTAGGCACAGATGCTAACTAGCATTTGCTAATTCTCTTTTATTTTAATTCCAACAACAGCAAAAAAAATGTTATGCATAAGATTTACGTGCATGTCACAAATTTCACAGCAATATGTAGGGTATATAATTACAGAAATTTGTCATTGCAATAAAGATAGAACTTGCATCATCCATTGGACAAAGTGCACACACATGGGTTCCTGCACCAGGATCCCTGTGCAACTTTTTTGTAGGAATCACTAAAGCATCAGACCGCTGCCTGACTATATGGGCATATTATAACAGGCACGATAAAGTCCAATTGAACTCAGCACCATATTGTGAATGTAACTGTAAAAGACAGCCATTGCAGATTATAAGATTAATTATGGGATCACCAAAAGCACATCCTGTTTTACAGGCAGTCAACTGCCTGAACAATCCAGCCACACTAACAGGAAAAGAGCAGAATTTAAGTCAGTAAAACAAGAACAGGCATGAACTTGCTTTACTTGATTTACTTGCTTTAGCTGTTGTGGATTTGAAAGCAAGCCATTATCGTTGGTAGCTTGTTTGTTGTTTTCGGTTATTAGAACAGATATTGTTTTCCATTACACATTTTGTCACCCGCACAGGATCCTTGCAAACTACTCTCACCTTGCATTCCTCATTTTGCAGAGTAGCCTGAAGCCTATGTGCCCGATTCTAATTACAGCACAGCACTTTGCACCGGCTGTCTCCTACAGGCATGTGATACAGGCTGCATACTGTGAACTGCAGGCAAAACGATTGGTGCTGACTCACACACACAAACAGACAATGTCAGACATGGTGTCCCTGTGTATTCCCAAGGCTGGATGAATTGTTGTCTGGCAAAACCTTTAAACTAGGGATGCACCGATCCCGATACCCGGGCTTTCGGTATCGGCCGATACCGAGTACCGATCTGCCTCACGGTGTGGAAGTGACTGGTATCATTCTTTGTGTGTAAGGCAACATAGGGCTTGACTTAAACATTACTTTCCTAACTTTGTAAAACAAAATCTAACATACATAGATACAAATTTACTGAATTGTTATTTATTATTAAAATAGTAAATCGTACACCAGCAACTTGGTAAAAAATCATAGAAATTAGCAGAAATTAGAAATCAGGTGTAAACCGTTTTAATGCAGCAACAAATTGGAATTAAAATTCCTGTATATAATGTATATAAAGAGTACCGGCACTTCTCACAAGCTGCCGGTACTCTTTCCTGCCCTCTCCATATCAGGTTCCTGGGGAGATTCATAACGGTGGTGAGAACAACGCTGCTGTAATTTATCAATAATCAATATAATATTCACGTCCTTTTTGTAAAATAATTAGTGAACTGTTCGTCATAACTTTTCATTCATTAGATTTGTGAACACATCTTATTAATGAAACATTATTTAAAAGTTCTCTGAATCTTTTAGGGCAAACATTTCCAGAAGAATTACATGTTCAGACGAAGGCTGTGATATGTGTCAATAATGAAATAATCATTTAACAAGTAATAATAATGGACCAAAATGATGTCAAACTGCATAGTTTTAAGTCAAAAACCTTCAAATTGTCTTGGAGGTAGACTCCCAAACCCAGAATATCTCCTAGTATCTTTTACTCACTGTTGAAATTCAGCATGTGTCTCTTTATCCTGCTTCATAATATGTAGAAGCATCCTGACTGGGACTCTGCTCCTAAAACTTGAATGATACCTGACTTTAGGCTACAAATAACACAGGAAAGCACTTTAACTATTAACACTAAACACACCACCTTAACCCTATAATGTTCCAGTTGGAATATTATTGGAGTATTATAGGCCTATTATAGAAGATGCATAGCAATAAAACCACAGCTGATTATGACTGGTACCGAAATAATAAATAAATAGGAATAAGTTGCAATAGATTGCTGATACCGGCCGATACATATGCCAACATGTGAATAAGAAAGTACTGACACTTATCTTTTTCCACTTCAAGCACTGTATATATAACATTGAATTGAATAGATCGGCCCTATTGTCTCAGATACCCGATCCAGCTATTTGAGTCAGTATCGGCCCGATATCGGTATCAGTGCATCTACTTTAAACTTATGATTAATAGTATAATATATATATATATATATATATATATATATATATATATATATATATATATATAGATAACAAATAGTTTTGTCGTGCTTTGTTTCCAGGCACTCCATGGACGACTTATTAAGGCCCTCCCCTTGCCCTTTGGCTCACTGCGGTTCGCCAGCTCCTTTAAGGTAATGAGGAAAAAGTTAACGTTCTCTTTCCCGCCAGGTGAGGCCTCTGTCATCTCCACCCAGCTCGATTTACAGTCTGGCTCGCCTTGTACATGTCAGAGCAAAATGTGTTTATAGATCGTTATGGGAAGAAGTGAAGTGACATTTCTCAAAAGAGGGATTTGTGTCTGCCTAGAAGTTAAAGTTTCTTTTCCCTTTCTGTCTTTTCCTCACTGTCTGCCTGTTGTAATAATTTAATTCAGTTTAATTTAACTTAACTAATTGTGTCTAATTGACCAGATACGTCAGCCTCGCTACTGCCTCTGTATAACGCTCAACTAATTGTCCTTTTAAAGCATGCTCTGTCAGTAACGCCAATTTAAAAACAATCACTGTATTCGTTGCCCGCTCTGCTCTCGTCCCGTCTACTTCTTTTTCTCCGCCCGTCTCCGGCTCGCTTGTCCGTCTCCACATCAGGCTGCAGATCTCGTCATCGAACGCAACGCAGCATGCAAGCCGAAGCCCGACCCCTCCACCTTGGTGTTTGGCAAGCAGTTCTCCGACCACATGTTGACCATCAACTGGTCGGAGAAGGGCGGCTGGGAGGCTCCTCAGATCAAACCTTTCCAGAACCTGTCGCTGCACCCTGCCAGCTCTGCCCTGCACTACTCCATAGAGGTGAGTCTGTGACTGATGTTTTCATTTTATACAAAGCTGCTAATGGCTGATATTTCATGTGGCTGTATTATTACTGTCTTTACTATCTTTTTATAATTTTATAGTTATCAAGGTGTAAAAGTCTCTGAAGCAGCATTTAGACCACCAAGAGATGATGAAAATCCCCAACAAATGAAATTCTTTTGGGTTATCAACCATTTCTAACCTTGCAACTGAATGACGGCTTTGTAACTAACTAGGGATGCAACGAAAATACTTTTTCCGTCCCGATACCGATACCTGGACTTTGGGTATCGGTCGATACCGAGCACCGATCCGAGATTTAACAGTCTGATAAATAGAAACCAGAGTTAACCTGTTGTGTGTTTCTGTCTGTCTCCTCTCCAGCTGTTTGAAGGCATGAAGGCGTTCCGTGGAGCCGACAACCACATCCGCCTGTTCAGACCCATGCTGAACATGGAGAGGATGCATCGGAGCGCAGACAGAAGCAGCCTTCCTGTGAGTTTGTACCCTGACCTCTGTCCTCAGAAACCCTCAGTGGGGATTCTTGCTAGTGTTCGTGACTTCAGTCAAATCCTTGCCAACACACGCTCCTTCAAACTCATTAACCTGTTACTCAAACTGGAATTTCCAGATCTTATTGCATCGCCTCTTTAAGCAACACAACAACAAGAACCATGTTGACAATAACAAATTCACGGGTGGCAATAACCTCCTGCTTTGCCCCTGGCTCTGCTGTAGAGTTCTCAAGCTAAATTCACCAGCCAATCATATGCATGCAGGTGCACGTAGCAGGGCCTTGTATCATAGTGCTAATTTACTGCTGCTATGATGAACTTCTCAAAGTTGTACAATCCTGTGTGATGTGTAAAACTGGACTTCATCCTCTGTACCCCGCAGCAACACGCCCTGTTGGTCTGGATGTGCCTTAAATTTTTCAGATTCTTTACAGACCGACGCCCTGACGCTATTGGGTGTCTACTGTGTTATGCAACTGCTGGGCAGAATGCCCAGTTTAGGCTTAATACCCAGAACAACAAGAGTTAATACTTGATCAGGAGTTCAGGACACAATGGAAACACTGTTACAGGATGAACCTCTGCCACATGGTCTGAATCCAGCCTTTGCTGCATGCTACACGGAAGAAAAATATTTAAAGGCCGGGTTCCATTAAGTGTTCTTTTGAGATTTTTATATAGTTCTGTAGCTTCACAGTCGTGTTCTTTATATTCTTCAAATCCAAACATTAAAATTTTGGTCAAAGTATGTATGTTTCAGCATCAAAATGCTATTTTCCCAAGCCCTTCTAAAAACCTTTTCCCACGTGACCTGACGTAGGTTTCTGCATGATGACGCTGCTCCATGTACAGTATACTGTATATACATCCTTATAGTCAGTGTATTAACGTTACATACAGTAACTTAGATGGCGGTCGGCACGCTCCCAGTTTGGAGAGGCAGACAGGAGTACCGGCATGGAAGCTAAACAAAGTACTGCTGTGGACACCACGTTCGTTCAGATCCGAAAGTCACACAATAACACAAAATAACTAACCGATCTATGCAGCGGTAGACCAGCAACTTCTGTTTACTGCTAAATTACAGTTTTTTTGTGAGTGGAGTCTGATGAACTGGTCTGATGGCTTTGAAGAGAGCGATATAATGGCTTCAGTTCCCCGTCGGAAAGGGCTGTCTGATGGTGAGGTAAAGCAGCTAGCAGAAAAACGTATTTTAGACACCTAAAAAGAAACATTTAATATCAGTTTAAGTGTACGCTACATTTAGACAACTTTCACTGCTTTACCTCACCATCGGACAGCCCTTTCCGACGGGGAACTGAAGCCATTTTATCGCTCTCTTCAAAGCCACCATTTGAAAAAAAAAAGCAGAACAGAATGCCCTTTAATATTTCACAATTAATGAATGAAGATGTATTGTGAATGATATACAGTATAAACATGTAATGAAAGACTACTAAACTCCATTATGACCATTATGGTTTCAGTGAACTTTATTGAAGTTTGCTTACTCAATGCTTTAATTGATATGACCTGATCTGCAGGTACAAGGTTGCTATAAAGACAACTATTAAAAGAGGAAATAACACTTAATTTACCAAACGTTTTAGGCTATCCTGCCTTCATCATCAGGGTGGTGGTGGTGCCTGAGGCCGTTTCCAGTGTTTCTATGTTAAACAACTTAAGTAAATAGATTATAATGTCGGCAAACTGTCTCACTAATCTGTTGGCTAACATTAGCCTCTTGGTCATACCAGTAAAAGGAAGGCTGAACTTGTGTGCTGAAATGAGGACGTGTACAGTTTGAGTGTTTTATTGTTTGGGAGTTAAACTTTTTATTTGTAAGAGGAAGAATATTTAGATTATAGAATAATATAATGTATGTATATTTCGTCTCTCAAACGTTGTCACTTTAAGGTAACATTCTGGCAAACAGTCCTCTTTAAGTTAATTTCATTACTCTACAATTGTATTAATTGTTTCAGATCAAAGTCTTAAAAGACAATGGAATTGGGGAAAAAAACATGATATAATTGTATTGATATCATTATTCAGTGAAGAAGAGCGATTCGTTGACAGTTGATGACCTTGTCTTGTTTTCTTTGTAGCTGTTTGATAAAGGTGAGCTGCTGGAGTGCATCAAGAAGCTGGTGGAGGTTGACCAGGAGTGGGTTCCCTTCTCCCAGGACGCCAGCCTCTACATCAGACCCACCTTCATAGGAATTGAGGTGAGCTTTAAGCTGGGTTTCCAACCAAAAGTTCCGGGGACTTTTAGTGCATGTAGTTTAACACCGGTGCAGGTTCTCAGCTGAAGTGATTAAATGAGCTGGTGTTAAATGTGCTCTACATACTCTCCTTACTGTCGTACTGACCGTCTTCTCCTATTCCTCCTCACCCGTCCTCCAGCCTTCCCTCGGCGTGTCTCGGGCAGGACAAGCTATGATCTTTGTCATCATCGGCCCAGTGGGACCTTACTTCGCCACAGGCTCCTTCAACCCAGTTTCTCTGCTGGCAGACCCTTCATTCGTCAGGGCTTGGAAAGGAGGCGTCGGGGCCTACAAGATGGGAGGGTGAGTTTGGTATCTCTTGGTATCTTTAAATTGACCTTAAATTATATATTATTATGATAATAATAATTAAATAATTAAAAGCACTCCACCCATAGACCTGCCGAGTCACATTGAAAACTCAATGGCATTCTTATGCTACACTTGGCCTGAATGTCACCTGTAGTAGGTGCAGTACGCGTGGGGTTGAGTTCTGATTATTAGCAGAAACGATGCCCCTGAACTGCTTTATAAAGGTATCTGTCCCACTCTGTTTGTGGACAAGTTTCATACACAAAAACGATTACAAAGACGAATTTCACGACGCAGAGCTTCAAGTCCTGCTGTCAGAAATCAGCAAACATGTCAAATTTAGCAGCGTCAGTAGTCGTGTTAGGAAACTCAAAACAATTAGAAATATATATATTTAAATACATCTTTTTTTATTGGGTTTTCAGCAGTACAGTACAATTAAATAACAAAAGAATATCATTCGATTAATGTCATCAGTTAAAACTGCATAACACAAATGTCTTCGATAAGATCACTGATATGAGCAGTTCGTACAGATCGTAAAGCCCCCTGAGGCAAATTTGTGATATTGGGCTATACAAATAAAATTGACTTGACTTGACTGTCCAATGGCGGACTTCGAGGCAGACCGTTAAAGCATGTCAGCTGTTCCACTCACCGGCGCGAGTGCTCCTCTATCGGTGCATTTCAAACAGATCTGGTGATGGAGGGCGTCTCAACGCTTTCCATTCATTTCCTATGGAAAGCAGGAGAAGCAGTCGCCCTGTGCATGGTTGGAGTGCTGCGGCGAGTTGGAGAGGGTTTGTATTTGCATAAAGTTGAAAAAAAATCTCAACTTTATGCAAATGAGCCCGTCCAGCAGGACGTGTCCGGCTCACGAAACTTGCTGTGAAACTAGGCGATCTAAAACGAAACGAGACTCAGCAGTGGCACATACTATTTCTCGCTTAAAAATATTTTCAGAAGTAGATTTTGGTGGATTGTTTAGACGGAATAACAGAAAGTTTACGAGCTTGCAGCCATGTTGTTTCCTGTTTGAAATGGCGAGGGTGCATTCCACGATTGGATACATCACCGCTTGAACGGCCAGTTGAGTGGAGCAGCGCATCCCCTAGTGTCCTCGCCGGACCTGGTGGACATTTAACATTATAGACATGACCACTGACTATTTCTGTAACAATTTAGTCACAAATTCACAGACTGACCGTACACGGTCCAGTGAACCTGGACACAGTAGAACTATTTGGTGTTGGGGTCAAATCTGTGCCAAGAAAAGAGAGATAGTGGAACAATAGACCTTCTCTAAGAGAAACATTTTGTCTCGTCATAGCAGGAAAATGATGGGTTATTTGAGATCATCAGTTACAGCTGTGAAGGACAAATGTCTTCGATAAGATCACGGATGTGAGCAGTTTGACTCGTTAAACAGTCTAAATGTCAGCTCTGAAAAAGATCTGTTGAGATGTATTTTATCTCGTGTTACAAATCAAAAATAAATAAAAGATATTAGGTCAGACAAGTGCAAAAACACTAACAACCCTTATGAACTTCACAGACGTAAACACTGCAGCTATTTCACAGCTGGAGACTCTTTTTTTCTCTCAGAGTGAAGGTTATTAAAGGGCGAGTAGTCCCACCGGCTTTTGCACTACAGATACCGTCAGTGCTCCTGTAATCTCCACTCATTCCACACAGCCTCTAATCACAGGCCTGCTTCTACACTGCTCAGCCACAGTGTGGTTACATAACGCCACCGGACAGCCTGAACCAACCAAATGTGCTCTCACTTCAACTATCAGGCCAGATTAGCAGCAGCAGCAGCCATGGGACAGCAGGGTAGATATTTAAGGGTCGTCGCTCTGTAGGTAATTATTTAATGTGTGTGTGAAAGGCTCACACAACACTGTATGAATCTAAAGTCCTTTTTTTATATTCCTAAACATTAGATTCCTATAAAGAATTTCTTAGTTTCTTTTCTCTGATTCTTTTTACAAGTTGGTTCAGTTCTCATCAGCCTTGTTTCTAGCTGCTGGCTGAAGACGGTCTGGCTGATAACTGGATTTTTGAGGCAGATTCTGATACAGATTTTCCGATACCATTTTTTCTTTCCCGGTACCGATACCTGAACTTGCGGTTTCAGCCAGTACCGATCCAATACCAGCGTGATTAAAAAATATATATATTTATTATTATTTATCCGCTTTTAGCTCCACAAATAACTATATATAGCTAAGAAGATTAAAGTAAATATTGGACTAATTTAATTCCACTCATAAACTCGAGGGCGTTTTTATCTTTTACGATTAGAGCAGCTTAAATGTTATGACAAAAAAAAAAATGGCTGACAAATTTGCACAGCTAAGTATGACTCATCAGTTCAGTCTTAACTGTGAGTTTCATTGTTCATTGTTTATTGAAATTCTTGCAGTCACAAGGATATCATTTTATCCTGAAAGGATGTTCTTTAATTTCAGTGAGAAGATGATGAGATGGCTCTCTCTTATTTGTTCAAGGAAGTTTAGTGCAGTCTACATTATTCTTTATGCCTCTACGCTGACACCCAATGGCCGGAGGCATTATGATTTCAGGTTGTTCGTTTGTACATATGTATGTACGTCCGTAAGGCCGTCCGTCCGTCCGTCCGTCCGTCCGTCCATCCGTCCATCCGTCTGTCCCATTCTCATCGATCACGATGTCTCAGGAACACCTGAAAGACAGGAATACTGACATGTAGTGTAAAGTGCTTTGAGTGGTCGGTAGACTAGAAAAGCGCTATATAAATGCAAGTCCATTTACCATTTACCATTTATCAAATTTGGCACAAACATCCACTTGGACTTCGGGATGAACTGACATTTTTATGACTTATTTTAGACATACTATACTATGACTTTTCTATGACACACTATGACCTTTTTTTATGACTCACTAGACTATGCCTTTTTTTATCATATGCTATACTATGACTTTTTTATAATTTTTATGACATATTAGATAGATAGATAGATAGATAGATAGATAGATACTTTATTGATCCCGAAGGAAATTTAGGAACTATGACTAATACTATGACTTTTCTATGAAACACTGACTTTTTTACGACTTTTATAAAATACTATACTATGACTTTTTAATGACATAATATACTATGACTTTTTCTATGAAACACTGACTTTTTTATGACATACCATACTATGACTTTTTTATGGCATCCTATGACTTTTTATGAATTTGTTTATGATGTACTATACTATGACTTTATTATGAGTTTTTATGACTTTTTATGACATACTATACTATGACTTTATGACTATTTTATGGCAAACTATACTATGACATTACTTTTTTATGACATACTATACTTTGACTTTTTATGACATACTATACTATGACTTTTATGACATACTATACTATGACATTGCTTTTTTATGACATACTATATTATGACTTATCACCAGGATGCTTCCTTCTCAACTCAAACACCTGTCTGTGGGTGTTGGTTTGGTGTCGTGAAGCAATAAAAAAACATCTCTGGCTCCATTCATTTAAATGAAAGACTAAAGTCTCACCTTAGATTTACATATCTAAATTCTCCTGGGATACTTTGGAATTTCCCTGTGTAAAGACGATGTCACTTTGAACCAACCAAAGTGCTAGCTTTAGAGTTTATGTAAGTACATAAAGTATGCAGGGAAAATAATATACAGGAAAACATGTCTAATAATCAAAGCAAACACCAAAATGATTTATTTTTTTGTATTTATCCTTTGTGCCTCTCTCCCGGCTGCCCTCCTGACACTCATGTCTCTGCCTGTCTTTGGTTTATTTGAACTCCCTCTAGTAACTACGGTCCTACGATAGCGGTGCAGAACGAGGCGGTGAAGCGAGGCTGTCAACAGGTCTTGTGGCTGTATGGAGAAGAGGAGGAGATCACTGAGGTCGGCACCATGAACCTCTTCATCTACTGGACCAATGCGAAAGGAGGTCAGACTCTTTTCTGTCTTGAAATGTTGTCCCTGAGGCTTTCTGTTCACATTTTTGGTTTACTACTATACTTTGTGGAAAGATTCAAACTCCTTGTCATTTTAATAAAAATGAAACTGTTTGTTTGTCTGCAGAGAGAGAGTTGTTTACTCCTCCTCTGGATGGCATCATTCTCCCAGGAGTCACCAGACACTCTCTGCTGGACCTTGCCAGAACCTGGGTAAAACCTCAACACAAGACCTCAACAGCATTCACATTTCCCCTAAATTTCTCTCAATGTGCTCCTCACATTTTTTCCAAAATGCAACAAGATAACAGTGGTGGGATGGTCTTTTTTTATTTTTGTTTTTGAGGAATTTCCAATAAGTTTTTCCAATATGAAAATGCTTTTAGAACCACAACTCTGACGTCAGTGAGCTCTTTGGAGCCGAGGTGAGCTACACCTGGTGTCTCCAAATCTGGATTGATCTCATCGAAACTTTCCAGATTAATAGATGGTGCTCAAGGCAATAAGAAAACCAAGTTTGTATTCTTCAATAAACTGTACCACCAGTTCCCTCCACTTGGGACACCCACAAGGGGTTCAAAAATAAATCTGAGGGGTCACAAAAAATACACAAAATTATGTTAATTTTATCCTCTTATCTTTGGTTATAACTTGTGGATTAGTTGATATTTATTTGATATTTATTATTTTTAAGGGTCACAAGCCAAAGGGGTTTGAAACCTCTGCAGTAGATCATTAAACTTGATGTTCATTGCTTCCTGTGTGTGTCTGTCAGGGTGAGTTTAAGGTTACCGAGCGCACGATGAGCATGAAGGAGCTGCTGGGGGCTCTGGATGATGGGAGGATCCTGGAGGTGTTTGGAGCGGGGACGGCCTGCGTCGTGTGTCCTGTCGGCAGCCTCCTCTACAGAGGAAAGGTAGGATTTCACCTTCGGTTGCGTCCTCCTCATGTCCTCTTTGCAGATCTAATGATACTGTTCTGTATCTTCTGTTACTAAAATACCATCCTATTCTTGTGATTTGCTCATTCTAACCTGAAACCTGGTTACTGTAAATCTGCATATACATGCAGCAGATCAGTAATCAACCTCATTTTACATGATGTATAAGAATTCAGTTTACTGGAGAAAGCCAACTGTATCTGATTATTTTAGTGTATGTAGACGCACTGATTGTAAATCATTCTGGGGAACAGTATGGGCTAAAGGACTAAAATGTCTTTCTCTCTCTCTCTCAGACTTACCAGATCCCGACTATGCAGAACGGTCCGGACCTGGCAAAGAGGTTCCACAAAGAGCTTACTGATATTCAGGTAAGTGCACTGCATAATAAAGTATGTAATGACTTCTTAAAGCTGCTGCAGGCAAACTTGCTGGTTCACGCCTCCAAGTGGCAGCAAAAGGTAACTGTTGGAGAGATTTCCAGAAATATCTGTCTTCAGTTTTTCAACTTGGTCGAGATTAACACCTTCTATACTAAAGAAAACCAAAAGCATGAAACTGGATAAAGTCCAATTTCCTCACTGCTGTTTAGGACATATATTGCAATTAAGTGACTGAATCAGGGCTGCACTAACGATTACTTGCAATTAATCTGCCGATATTTTTTTAGGCCTCCACGCCGGCGACAACCATGGCCGGAGGCATTATGTTTTTGGGTTGTCCGTCCGTCCGTCCGTCTTTCCGTCCGTCCGTCCGTCCGTCCACCCGTTTGTCTGTCCGTCCGGACCATTCTTGTGAACGCGATATCTCAGGAACGTCTGGAGGAAATTTCTTCAAATCTGCCACGAACATCCACTTGAACTCAAGGATGAACTGATTAGAATTTGGTGTTCAAAGGTCATATGTCAAGGTCACTGTGGCCTCACGTCCGTCCCATTCTCGTGATATTTCGGGAACGCCTCGAGCCTGTTTCTCCAAATTTGTTACCAACGTCCCACTTGGACTCAAGGATGTACTGATTAGAATTTGTTGGTCGAAGGTCACTGTGATCTTACAGTCATCCCATTCTCGTGAAAGCGATATCTCAGGAATGCCTGGAGGGAATTCTACTGCATCTGGCACAGACATCCACTTGGGCTCAAGGATGAACTGATTTTAGTTTGATGGTCAAAGGTCACTGTGACCTCACAAAACACGTTTTGGGCCATAACTCAAGAATTTATATGCTAATTATGACAATTTCACAGAAATGTCTTATAGGATAAAGTGAAGTGATGTCATTTTGGACAGACAAGGATGTAAACTATTTTTTATTTGTTTAATCTACGAAATGTAAAAAAAATAGGCCCATTTATGTGACACCATGCTGTTAGTATGCCGGCTCCTACGAGTGATTGTCTGTCCACATAGACCTATTGAAAAAACACAGTTACTTTCAATAACTAACCAGGATGTGGGGCCTATCAAAACAATGCCAGGCCTATCACAATGTAGGATTTTAAACTGGTGCACAAGGCCAAGTTGAGTGACTACATGTGAAACATAATGTAACACTTCATTGCGTTTTGGTCATTCATGCTGTTCTTCTTCCCCTGGGCGTCTTCCAGTCTGATCGCCGGTTACATAATTGACCACCGCAGCGTAACGTCGGGTTGCGTTTCCCCAAAAGTTGATTCTCTTTCAACTCTTCGCCGCTGCGTTTTCTTTCTCTTTTTTTGCGGCCTCCACCGCTGCAGCCTAAACGCACTACCCCCACTCAAATGAATTGGAGGACTAGCGTTTTCCGCAAAACGCCTGATTTGGTATGAATGCAGCCTAACTCCTAATTTAACTTGATATTGCAGGTGAATCAGTGTTTTAAAACTCATAGTGCAGCTTTAAATGTTACATTCACAAAAGCAACAAATAAAACATTTTTTTTTTCCTGTTAATTTGTTTCCTTTTTGCTCTTGTTCCCTTGCTTCACCCAGTATGGACGCACACCAAGCGAATGGGCACCACTGGTCGTTTAAACGGCCGTGTTGCACATGCCACTTGTATCAACAGTTAGACCCATGATTCCAGTTTGGACAACCAGCAGCCCCGCCACCACCACTCTCAACCCACTAATGCACTCCTGCTTACTTCCCAATCGCGGAGACGGACGCCTCTTTCTGTCGGTCTTCTCAGGCAACTTTTACACGTTTCTCTTCTGTGTGGACTCTCATAGGAATATGGTTGGTAGTTTGAATGTAAGAGCTCGCTTTGGAAAACAATATTAACAACAATATGCAATATTTTGACTTGACACGACCCTTAACCTCGAGGTATGTACGGCAAATCAGGAAAAACAGCTGTTGTTGGAAGGAAAAACAAGCATATGCAGCCAGTTGATAAAACATAGAGATGAGATTTGGCTGGTGGTGATCTACTGTATGTTGGACCAGCACAAGCACATTCAAATCTCTAATCTAATTGGGTCAATTTGCATAAAGAATACACTCCATTAAAGTGGTTGTCCTCATATTCACTTGGATTAATTCCTTGTGAGGACAGTGCTCATAGTTGATAGCACAAACATTAATTTTCATCAACATTGCATTCTGGCATTAACCAAAAAAAGGCACAAACTGACATGTTTCATTTGTAGGAGGTGAAATATTTAAAGCTGATACATATTCGTTATGTAGGACAGTTAACCCCTGGCAGCATGCAATCTGTACGTGCTGTTTCTCATCAACAAATGTATTAAAAATGTATTTCACAACAGGAAAAACTTCTGTTAACACTAACCTGTTCTACTTGCAACAACCCGCTGTGTTTTCTCCGAAACCTTTAAACTGTTGCGCGTGAGTAGTACCTGTAAACGTATCATAGGATAATGTTACTGATAATTGTTACTGTCGTGTACATAATGATCTGAGAGAGTGTTGCTGTTAGTTTTAATGGGGCCACGTCACATTGACACCAGAGTTTGCACTGACCTTGTTTAATCTCTTTTTTTTAATCTGAGCGTGACTCAGCTTTTTAAGGAGGAAACAGGAGCGGTTTTTATGTGTGTTGGTTTTGTTTGTGAAGAAGATGAAGATTGATTTTAAGAAGGTCTGATGATCAGACAACATGCTGTAGAAGAGAAGGACTGTTACACACTGGCAGTTACTCCTGCTCTGGTTTGTGTGCAATCATTATGAAAACAATGTAACAGATAGTGTTGTTATTTGAGAGGTTTTTAAATTATATTTTTCCTCGTCGTGATATGAAATTAGGCGAACTGCCTTCCAAAGTACTTGACTGTGTCACCAGTGTTTTACTGTTTTCTGGGCTTCATACTCTTCCTTCTCCGATTTCTTTTTCTCTCACTTTGAATATATTTTTATTTTTACACACCTACTGTTCACCTGTCCCTCTCTTCTGTCTAAGTGCCTGACCTCAGTCTGTCAGCCTGTTGTTCTGTGGATCTTCAGCTGCTGTTTTATGTTTTTTTTCCCAGTTTGTGCACTAGGGGGTGTAGCTGGATTGTTTGTCAGTTTAGTTGTTTTAAATGTGCTGTTACTTTTACTCGGATGTAATGTTTTTACAATAAACCTGATCTGAGTTCAGTCTCTTTCCGTAGTTGTTTTGCTTTGGAGGCATTTTTAATTTAAATCAGTGGAAATTTCAGTATATTAAAAGGATAATTTGCAAACTAGAATGAGCGCCTAGCGGTTGTATGCCTCTGCGTATTATGTGAATTATTGCGTTATGGCCAAAAACGTGTTTCGTGAGGTCACAGTGACCTTTGACCACCAAAATCTAATTAGTTCATCCTTGAGTCCAAGTGGACATTTGCCAGATGTAATGGCTGTAGCCGGCACGGAGGCATAAAATGTCATATTTTAGTATGCCATAAAAATGTCACGAAAAAAGTCATAGTATAGTATGGCGAAAAAAGTCATTGTATACAAGTCAGTGTATATTTAATATAGTATGTTAAAGTCATTAAAAAGTCATATTATAATATGGCGAAAAAAGTCATTGTATACAAGTCATAGTATATTTAGTATAGTATGTCAAAGTCATTAAAAAGTCATAGTATAGTATGTCAAAAAAAGTCAATGTGTAGTATTTCGAGAAAGTAATCGTATTGTCATTAAAGTCACAGTATAGTATCTCGAAAAATTTCATTAAAAAGTAATAGTATAGATGTTGAAAAATGTCAAAAAATCATAGTATTGTCTGTCGAAAAAAAGTCATAGTATGTCGAATAAAAGTAATAGTATAATGTTCAGGAAAAAAGGCGTCAGTATAGTATGTCGAAAAAAAGTCAAAGTTTATGTAGAAAAAAGTAAAAAAAAAAAAAAATTCAGAATAGTATCTTCAAAAATAATAATGCATATTACTTATAGAGCGCTTTTCATTGAACTCAAAGACACTTTACATGAGTAAAAAATTATCATGAATTAAAACAACATAATATTTAACACACAACATTAATTACACATTAATAGCAGTTCTAAAAAGGTGAGTTTTGATCTGTGATTTGAATGTGGACAGGTTGATGCAGTCTCAGATGTGTTTGGAGAGTGAGTTCCAGAGGGAGGGGGCAGCTATGGAGAAGGCTCTGTCGCCCCAGGTGAGGTGCTTGGTTCTGAGCGGTGGAGAAAGGAGGTTGGCAACAGAGGAGCGGAGGCTGCAGGAAGGAGTGAGGTGGTGGAGCAGGTTGGTGAGGCAAAATGTCATATATATATATATATATATATATATATATATATGTGTCTGTGTGTATATGTATGTATATACAGTATATATATATGTGTGTATGTATATATACATGTATGTATGTATAGGTATGTGTATATATATGTGTGTATATGTAGTATAGCATGTCGAAAAAAAGACATAGTATAGTATGTAAAAAAAGTCGTAGTATAGTATGTTGAAATAGTCATAGTGTAGTATGTCGAAAAATTGCACCAAAAAAAGTCATAGTACAGTTTGTCGAAAAATTTCATGAGAAACCAGTCATAGTGTAGCATGTTGAAAAATGTCATGAAAAAAAAGTCATAGTATAGTATGACGAAAAATTTTATGAAATAAAGTCATAGTATAGTGAGTCGGAAATTTTCACGAGAAAAAGTCATAGTATAGTATGCCGAAAAATTTTATGAAAAAAAAGTCATAGCATAGTATGTCGAAATATTTCAGGGAAAAACGTCATAGAATAGTATGTCAAAATTTCACCAAAAAGTCATAGTATAGAATGTCAAAAACTTTTATGACAAAAAAATCATAGTATAGTATGTCGAAAAATTTCATGAGAAAATAGTCACAGTACAGTATGTCGAAACATTTTATGAAAAAAATGTCATAACAGTATGTCGAAAAATTCGATGAAAAAAAAGTCATAGTATGTTATGTCGAAAAATTTCACCAAAAAAAGTCATGGTACTGTATGACGAAAAATGTTATGAAAAAAAGTCATACTATAGTATGTCGAAATTTTTTGCCAAAAAAAGACATAGTATAGTATGTCGAAAATTTTATGAAAAAAAAGTCATAGTATTGTATCTCGAAAATTTTATGAAAAAAAGTCATAGTATAGAATATCCAAATTTTTTGCCAAAAAAGTCATAGTACAGTATGTCGAAAATTTCATGAAAAAAAAGTCATGGTACTGTATTTCGAAAATTTTATTAAAAAAAGTCATACTATAGAATATCGAAATTTTTTGCCAAAAAAAGTCATACTATAGAATATCGAAATTTTTTGCCAAAAAGTCATAGTATAGTATGTCGAAAATTTTATGAAAAAAAAGTCATAGTATTGTATGTCGAAAATTTTATGAAAAAAAATCAAACTATATTATGTCGAAATTTTTTGCAAAGAAAGTCAGAGTATAGTATGTCGAAAATGTCATGAAAAAAAAGTCATAGTATTGTATTTCGAAAATTTTATGAAAAAAATGTCATAGTATAGCATTGTCGAAAATTTTATGAAAAAAAAGTCATAGTATTGTATGTTGAAAAAGTTTATGAAAAAAAGTTAAAGTATAGTATGTCGACATTTTTTGCAAAAAAAGTCATAGTATAGTATCTCGAAAATTTTATAAAAAAAAAAAGCCATAGTATTGTATGTCGAAAATTTTATGAAAAAAAGTCATACTATAGTATGTCGAATTTTTTGCCAAAAAAAGTCATAGTATAGTATGTCGAAAATTTCATGAAAAAAAAGTTATAGTATTGTGTTTCGAAAATTTTATGAAAAAAATGTCATAGTATAGTATTGTTGAAATTTTTTGCGAAAAAAGTCATTGTACAGTATGACGAAATTTTTTGCGAAAAAAGTCATAGTACAGTATATCGAATTTTTTTGCAAGAAAGAGTCATAGCATAGTATGTTGAAAATTTCATGAAAAAAGTCATAGTATAGTATGTCGAAAATATCATGAAAAAAAAGTCATAGTATTGTGTTTCGAAAAGTTTATGAAAAAAATGTCATAGTATAGTATTGTCGAAAATTTTATGAAAAAAAAGTCATAGTATTGTATGTCGAAAATTTCATGAAAAAAAGTCATAGTATAGAATATCCAAATTTTTTGCCAAAAAAGTCATAGTACAGTATGTCGAAAATTTCATGAAAAAAAAGTCATAGTACTGTATTTCGAAAATTTTATTAAAAAAAGTCATACTATAGAATATCGAAATTTTTTGCCAAAAAAAGTCATACTATAGAATATCGAAATTTTTTGCCAAAAAGTCATAGTATAGTATGTCGAAAATTTTATGAAAAAAAAGTCATAGTATTGTATGTCGAAAATTTTATGAAAAAAAATCAAACTATATTATGTCGAAATTTTTTGCAAAGAAAGTCAGAGTATAGTATGTCGAAAATGTCATGAAAAAAAAGTCATAGTATTGTATTTCGAAAATTTTATGAAAAAAATGTCATAGTATAGCATTGTCGAAAATTTTATGAAAAAAAAGTCATAGTATTGTATGTCGAAAATTTTATGAAAAAAAGTCATACTATATTTTATGAAAATAAATCATAGAATGGCATGTTAAAATTTTATGAAAAAAAGTCATAGTATAGTATGTTGAAAAAGTTTATGAAAAAAAGTTAAAGTATAGTATGTCGACATTTTTTGCAAAAAAAGTCATAGTATAGTATCTCGAAAATTTTATAAAAAAAAAAGCCATAGTATTGTATGTCGAAAATTTTATGAAAAAAAGTCATACTATAGTATTTTTTTTTGACATTTTTACTCGGACATTTTTCAGACTTTTTTTACTCGGACATTTTTACTCAGACATTTTTCAGGCTTCTTTTTTTTATACTTTTTTACTCGGACATTTTTCAGACTTTTCTACTCAGACATTTTTCAGACTTTTTTACTCAGACATTTTTCAGACTTTTTCACTCAGACATTTTTCAGACTTTTTTTTTTTTTGACATTTTTACTCGGACATTTTTCAGACTTTTTTTACTCGGACATTTTTACTCAGACATTTTTCAGGCTTCTTTTTTTTATACTTTTTTACTCGGACATTTTTCAGAGTTTTTTACTCAGACATTTTTCAGACTTTTTTACTCAGACATTTTTCAGACTTTTTCACTCAGACATTTTTCAGACTTTTTTTCCTCGGACATTTTTACTCAGGCATTTTTCAGACTTTTACTACTCGGAAATTTTTCAGACTTCTTTTTTTTTTTACCTTTTTTACTCTGACATTTTTCACACTTTTTTACTCGGATGTTTTTACTGACTCTTTCTCTGACATTTTTCACACTTTTTTACTCGGATTTCTTTTTTTTTTACTTTTTTACTCGGACATTTTTCAGACTTTTTTTACTCAGACATTTTTCAGACTTCTTTTTTTTTACTTTTTTACTCAGACATTTGTCAGACTTTTTCACTCAGACATTTTTCAGACTTTTTTTACTCTGATTTTTTTCACACTTTTTTTTTACTGGGACATCTTTTTTTTTTACTTTTTTACTCGGACATTTTTCAGACTTTTTTACTCAGACATTTTTCAGACTTTTTCACTCAGACATTTTTCAGACTTTTTTTACTCGGACATTTTTACTCAGGCATTTTTCAGACTTTTACTACTCGGACATTTTTTAGACTTCGTTTTTTTTTTACCTTTTTTACTCTGACATTTTTCACACTTTTTTACTCGGATGATTTTACTGACTCTTTCTCTGACATTTTTCACACTTTTTTACTCGGACATTTTTCAGACTTTTTTTACTCTGACATTTTTACTCAGGCATTTTTCAGACTTTTATTACTCGGACATTTTTCAGACTTCGTTTTTTTTTACTTTTTTACTCAGACATTTTTCACACTTTTTTTACTCTGACTTTTTTTTGACTTTTTTACTCGGACTTCTTTTTTTTTTTTTAACTTTTTTACTCGGACATTTTTCAGATTTCTTTTTTTTTTCTTTTTTACTCAGACATTTTTCAGACTTTTTTCACTCTGACTTTTATCACACTTTTTTACTCGGACTTCTTTTTTTTTTTTACTTTTTTACTCAGACATTTTTCAGACTTTTTAACTCAGACATTTTTCAGACTTTTTTTACTCTGACTTTTTTAACACTTTTTTACTCGGACTTCTTTTTTTTTTACTTTTTTACTCGGACATTTTTCAGACTTTTTTCACTCAGACATTTTTCACACTTTTTTTACTCAGACATTTTTACTCAGACATTTTTCACACTTTTTTTATTCTGACTTTTTTTTGACTTTTTTACTCGGACTTCTTTTTTTTTTTAACTTTTTTACTCAGAGATTTTTCCAGACATTTTTACTCAGACATTTTTCAGACTTCTTTTTTTTATACCTTTTTACTCGGACATTTTTTTTATACTTTTTTACTCTGACTTTTTTTCACACTTTTACTCAGACATTTTTCAGACTTTTTTTACTCAGACATTTTTCAGACTTTTTTTACTCGCACATTTTTCAGAATTCTTTTTTTTATACTTTTTTACTCGGACATTTTTTAGACTTTTTTTACTCAGACTTTTTTCACACTTTTTTTTACTGGGACTTCTTTTTTTTTTACTTTTTTACTCGGACATTTTTCAGACTTTTTTTACTCGGACATTTTTACTCAGACATTTTTCAGACTTCTTTTTTTTATACTTTTTTACTCAGACATTTTTCAGACTTTTTTTACTCAGACATTTTTCAGACTTTTTTCACTCTGACTTTTATCACACTTTTTTACTCGGACTTCTTTTTTTTTTACATTTTTACTCAGACATTTTTCAGACTTTTTCACTCAGACATTTTTCAGACTTTTTTACTCAGACATTTTTCAGACTTTTTTCACTCTGACTTTTATCACACTTTTTTACTCGGACTTCTTTTTTTTTTTAACTTTTTTACTCAGACATTTTTCAGACTTTTTAACTCAGACATTTTTCAGACTTTTTTTACTCGGACTTCTTTTTTTTTTACATTTTTACTCTGACTTCTTTTTTTTTTACATTTTTACTCGGACATTTTTACTCAGGCATTTTTCAGACTTTTATTACTCGGACATTTTTCAGACTTCTTTATTTTTACTTTTTTACTCGGACTTCTTTTTTTTTTACTTTTTTACTCAGACATTTTTCAGAGTTTTTCACTCAGACATTTTTCAGACTTTTTTCACTCTGACTTTTATCACACTTTTTTACTCGGACTTCTTTTTTTTTTTTACTTTTTTACTCAGACATTTTTCAGACTTTTTAACTCAGACATTTTTCAGACTTTTTTTACTCTGACTTTTTTAACACTTTTTTACTCGGACTTCTTTTTTTTTTACTTTTTTACTCGGACATTTTTCAGACTTTTTTCACTCAGACATTTTTCACACTTTTTTTACTCAGACATTTTTCAGACTTTTTTCACTCTGACTTTTATCACACTTTTTTACTCGGACTTCTTTTTTTTTTTTACTTTTTTACTCAGACATTTTTCAGACTTTTTAACTCAGACATTTTTCAGACTTTTTTTACTCTGACTTTTTTAACACTTTTTTACTCGGACTTCTTTTTTTTTTACTTTTTTACTCGGACATTTTTCAGACTTTTTTCACTCAGACATTTTTCACACTTTTTTTACTCAGACATTTTTACTCAGACATTTTTCACACTTTTTTTATTCTGACTTTTTTTTGACTTTTTTACTCGGACTTCTTTTTTTTTTAACTTTTTTACTCAGAGATTTTTCCAGACATTTTTACTCAGACATTTTTCAGACTTCTTTTTTTTATACCTTTTTACTCGGACATTTTTTTTATACTTTTTTACTCAGACTTTTTTAACACTTTTTTAGTCGGACTTCTTTTTTTTTTACTTTTTTACTCGGACATTTTTCAGACTTTTTTCACTCAGACATTTTTCACACTTTTTTTACTCAGACATTTTTACTCGGACATTTTTCACACTTTTTTTATTCTGACTTTTGTTTTACTTTTTTACTCGGACTTCTTTTTTTTTTAACTTTTTTACTCAGAGATTTTTCCAGACATTTTTACTCAGACAGTTTTCAGACTTCTTTTTTTTATACCTTTTTACTCGGACATTTTTTTTATACTTTTTTACTCTGACTTTTTTTCACACTTTTACTCAGACATTTTTCAGACTTTTTTTACTCAGACATTTTTCAGACTTTTTTACTCGCACATTTTTCAGAATTCTTTTTTTTATACTTTTTTACTCGGACATTTTTTAGACTTTTTTTACTCTGACTTTTTTCACACTTTTTTTTACTGGGACTTCTTTTTTTTTTACTTTTTTACTCGGACATTTTTCAGACTTTTTTTACTCGGACATTTTTACTCAGACATTTTTCAGACTTCTTTTTTTTATACTTTTTTACTCAGACATTTTTCAGACTTTTTTTACTCAGACATTTTTCAGACTTTTTTCACTCTGACTTTTATCACACTTTTTTACTCGGACTTCTTTTTTTTTTACATTTTTACTCAGACATTTTTCAGACTTTTTCACTCAGACATTTTTCAGACTTTTTTTACTCAGACATTTTTCAGACTTTTTTCACTCTGACTTTTATCACACTTTTTTACTCGGACTTCTTTTTTTTTTTTAACTTTTTTACTCAGACATTTTTCAGACTTTTTAACTCAGACATTTTTCAGACTTTTTTTACTCGGACTTCTTTTTTTTTTACATTTTTACTCTGACTTCTTTTTTTTTTACATTTTTACTCGGACATTTTTACTCAGGCATTTTTCAGACTTTTATTACTCGGACATTTTTCAGACTTCTTTTTTTTTTACTTTTTTACTCGGACTTCTTTTTTTTTTACTTTTTTACTCAGACATTTTTCAGAGTTTTTCACTCAGACATTTTTCAGACTTTTTTCACTCTGACTTTTATCACACTTTTTTACTCGGACTTCTTTTTTTTTTTTACTTTTTTACTCAGACATTTTTCAGACTTTTTAACTCAGACATTTTTCAGACTTTTTAACTCAGACATTTTTCAGACTTTTTTTACTCTGACTTTTTTAACACTTTTTTACTCGGACTTCTTTTTTTTTTACTTTTTTACTCGGACATTTTTCAGACTTTTTTCACTCAGACATTTTTCACACTTTTTTTACTCAGACATTTTTCAGACTTTTTTCACTCTGACTTTTATCACACTTTTTTACTCGGACTTCTTTTTTTTTTTTACTTTTTTACTCAGACATTTTTCAGACTTTTTAACTCAGACATTTTTCAGACTTTTTTTACTCTGACTTTTTTAACACTTTTTTACTGGGACTTCTTTTTTTTTTACTTTTTTACTCGGACATTTTTCAGACTTTTTTCACTCAGACATTTTTCACACTTTTTTTACTCAGACATTTTTACTCAGACATTTTTCACACTTTTTTTATTCTGACTTTTTTTTGACTTTTTTACTCGGACTTCTTTTTTTTTTTAACTCTTTTACTCAGAGATTTTTCCAGACATTTTTACTCAGACATTTTTCAGACTTCTTTTTTTTATACCTTTTTACTCGGACATTTTTTTTATACTTTTTTACTCAGACTTTTTTAACACTTTTTTACTCGGACTTCTTTTTTTTTTACTTTTTTACTCGGACATTTTTCAGACTTTTTTCACTCAGACATTTTTCACACTTTTTTTACTCAGACATTTTTACTCGGACATTTTTCACACTTTTTTTATTCTGACTTTTTTTTAACTTTTTTACTCGGACTTCTTTTTTTTTTAACTTTTTTACTCAGAGATTTTTCCAGACATTTTTACTCAGACAGTTTTCAGACTTCTTTTTTTTATACCTTTTTACTCGGACATTTTTTTTATACTTTTTTACTCTGACTTTTTTTCACACTTTTACTCAGACATTTTTCAGACTTTTTTTACTCAGACATTTTTCAGACTTTTTTACTCGCACATTTTTCAGAATTCTTTTTTTTATACTTTTTTACTCGGACATTTTTTAGACTTTTTTTACTCTGAATTTTTTCACACTTTTTTTTACTGGGACTTCTTTTTTTTTACTTTTTTACTCGGACATTTTTCAGACTTTTTTTTTTTTTACATTTTTACTCAGACATTTTTCAGACTTTTTCACTCAGACATTTTTCAGACTTTTTTTACTCAGACATTTTTCAGACTTTTTTCACTCTGACTTTTATCACACTTTTTTACTCGGACTTCTTTTTTTTTTTAACTTTTTTACTCAGACATTTTTCAGACTTTTTAACTCAGACATTTTTCAGACTTTTTTTACTCGGACTTCTTTTTTTTTTACATTTTTACTCGGACTTCTTTTTTTTTTACATTTTTACTCGGACATTTTTACTCAGGCATTTTTCAGACTTTTATTACTCGGACATTTTTCAGACTTCTTTTTTTTTTACTTTTTTACTCGGACTTCTTTTTTTTTTACTTTTTTACTCAGACATTTTTCAGAGTTTTTCACTCAGACATTTTTCAGACTTTTTTCACTCTGACTTTTATCAAACTTTTTTACTCGGACTTCTTTTTTTTTTTTACTTTTTTACTCAGACATTTTTCAGACTTTTTAACTCAGACATTTTTCAGACTTTTTTTACTCTGACTTTTTTAACACTTTTTTTACTCGGACTTCTTTTTTTTTTACATTTTTACTCAGGCATTTTTCAGACTTTTATTACTCGGACATTTTTCAGACTTCTTTTTTTTTAACTTTTTTTCTCAGACATTTTTCAGACTTTTTCACTCAGACATTTTTCAGACTTTTTTTACTCGGACATTTTTCAGACTTCTTTTTTTTTTGTTTTTTACTCAGACATTTTTTAGACTTTTTTCACTCTGACTTTTATCACACTTTTTTACTCGGACTTTTTTTTTTTTTAATTTTTACTCAGACATTTTTCAGACTTTTTTTTTTTTACTCAGACATTTTTCAGACTTTTTTACTTGGACATTTTTCAGACTTATTTTTTTTTTACTTTTTTACTCGGACAATTTTCAGACATTTTTTTTTTTTCTTTTTTACTCAGACATTTTTCAGACTTTTTTCACTTTGACTTTTATCACACTTTTTTACTCGGACTTCTTTTTTTTTTACTTTTTTACTCAGACATTTTTCAGACTTTTTTTACTCAGACATTTTTCAGACTTCTTTTTTTTTTACTTTTTTTCTCAGACATTTTTCAGACTTTTTCACTCAGACATTTTTCAGACTTTTTTTACTCGGACATTTTTCAGACTTTTTTTTTTTTTGTTTTTTACTCAGACATTTTTTAGACTTTTTTCACTCTGACTTTTATCACTGTTTTACTCGGACTTCTTTTTTTTTTAATTTTTACTCAGACATTTTTCAGACTTTTTTTTTTTTTACTTTTTTACTCAGACTTTTTTCAGACTTTTTTACTCGGACATTTTTCAGACTTATTTTTTTTTTACTTTTTTACTCGGACTTCTTTTTTTTTTACTTTTTTACTCGGACATTTTTCAGACTTTTTTTACTCTGACTTTTTTCACACTTTTTTTACTCGGACTTCTTTTTTTTTTCCTTTTTTTCTCAGACATTTTTCAGACTTTTTCACTCAGACATTTTTCAGACTTTTTTTACTCGGACATTTTTCAGACTTCTTTTTTTTTTGTTTTTTACTCAGACATTTTTTAGACTTTTTTCACTCTGACTTTTATCACACTTTTTTACTCGGACTTCTTTTTTTTTTAATTTTTACTCAGACATTTTTCAGACTTTTCTTTTTTTTTACTTTTTTACTCAGACATTTTTCAGACTTTTTTACTCGGACATTTTTCAGACTTATTTTTTTTTTTCTTTTTTACTCAGACATTTTTCAGACTTCTTTCACTTTGACTTTTATCACACTTTTTTACTCAGACATTTTTCAGACTTTTATTACTCGGACATTTTTCAGACTTCTTTTTTTTTTACTTTTTTACTCAGACATTTTTCAGACTTTTTCACTCAGCCATTTTTCAGACTTTTTTTACTCGGACATTTTTACTCAGACATTTTTCAGACTTTTTTTACTCTGACTTTTTTTTTACTCTTTTACTCGGACTTCTTTTTTTTTTACTTTTTTACTCGGAGATTTTTCCAGACATTTTTACTCAGACATTTTTCAGACTTCTTTTTTTTATACTTTTTTACTCGGACATTTTTTTATACTTTTTTACTCTGACTTTTTTCACACTTTTTTAATCGGACTTCTTTTTTTTTTTTACTTTTTTACTCAGACATTTTTCAGACTTTTTAACTCAGACATTTTTCAGACTTTTTTTACTCTGACTTTTTTAACACTTTTTTACTCGGACTTCTTTTTTTTTTACATTTTTACTCAGACATTTTTCAGACTTTTTCACTCAGACATTTTTCAGACTTTTTTTACTCAGACATTTTTCAGACTTTTTTCACTCTGACTTTTATCAC
Organism: Sebastolobus alascanus; assembly: GCA_916701645.2. Taxonomy (NCBI): domain Eukaryota; kingdom Metazoa; phylum Chordata; class Actinopteri; order Perciformes; family Sebastidae; genus Sebastolobus; species Sebastolobus alascanus. Next base: position 3,477,350 of record CAKAOJ020000072.1, on the reverse strand, counting down.
ACTTTTTTACTCGGACTTCTTTTTTTTTTTAACTTTTTTACTCAGACATTTTTCAGACTTTTTAACTCAGACATTTTTCAGACTTTTTTTACTCGGACTTCTTTTTTTTTTACATTTTTACTCTGACTTCTTTTTTTTTTACATTTTTACTCGGACATTTTTACTCAGGCATTTTTCAGACTTTTATTACTCGGACATTTTTCAGACTTCTTTTTTTTTTACTTTTTTACTCGGACTTCTTTTTTTTTTACTTTTTTACTCAGACATTTTTCAGAGTTTTTCACTCAGACATTTTTCAGACTTTTTTCACTCTGACTTTTATCACACTTTTTTACTCGGACTTCTTTTTTTTTTTTACTTTTTTACTCAGACATTTTTCAGACTTTTTAACTCAGACATTTTTCAGACTTTTTTTACTCTGACTTTTTTAACACTTTTTTACTCGGATTTCTTTTTTTTTTACTTTTTTACTCGGACATTTTTCAGACTTTTTTTACTCTGACTTTTTTCACACTTTTTTTACTCGGACTTCTTTTTTTTTTACATTTTTACTCAGGCATTTTTCAGACTTTTATTACTCGGACATTTTTCAGACTTCTTTTTTTTTTACTTTTTTTCTCAGACATTTTTCAGACTTTTGACATATTTACTCGGACATTTTTCAGACTTTTTTTACTTGGACATTTTTCAGACTTCTTTTTTTTTTACTTTTTTACTCAGACATTTTTCAGACTTTTTTCACTCTGACTTTTATCACACTTTTTTACTCGGACTTCTTTTTTTTTGACATTTTTACTCGGACATTTTTCAGACTTTTTTTACTTGGACATTTTTCAGACTTCTTTTTTTTTTACTTTTTTACTCAGACATTTTTCAGACTTTTTCACTCAGACCTTTTTCAGACTTTTTTACTCAGACATTTTTCAGACTTGTTTCACTCTGACTTTTATCACACTTTTTTACTCGGACTTCTTTTTTTTTGACATTTTTACTCGGACATTTTTCAGACTTTTTTTACTTGGACATTTTTCAGAATTCTTTTTTTTTACTTTTTTACTCAGACATTTTTCTGACTTTTTCACTCAGACATTTTTCAGACTTTTTTTACTCGGACATTTTTCAGACTTCTTTTTTTTTTTGTTTTTTACTCAGACATTTTTTCAGTCTTTTTTCACTCTGACTTTTATCACACTTTTTTACTCGGACTTCTTTTTTTTTAACTTTTTTACTCAGACATTTTTCAGACTTTTTAACTCAGACATTTTTCAGACTTTTTTTACTCTGACTTTTTTCACACTTTTTTACTCGGACTTCTTTTTTTTTTACTTTTTTACTCGGACAAAAAAAGAAGTCCGAGTAAAAAAGTGTGAAAAAAGTCAAAGTAAAAAAGAAAAAAAAAAGAAGTCCGAGTAAAAAAGTGTCCAAAAAGTCAGAGTAAAAAAAGTCTGAAAAATGTCTCAGTGAAGAAGTCTGAAAAATGTCTGAGTAAAAATGTCAGAGTAAAAAAAAGTCTAAAAAAATGTCCGAGTAAAAAGGTAAAAAATAAAGAAGTCCGAGTAAAAAAGTGTGAAAAAAGTCAGAGTAAAAAAAATATGAAAAATGTCTGAGTGAAAAAGTCTAAAAAATGTCTGAGTAAAAATGTCAGAGTAAAAAAAATCTGAAAAAAAGAAGTCCGAGTAAAAAAGTGTGAAAAAAGTAAGAGTAAAAAAATTCTGAAAAATGTCTGAGTAAAAAAGTCTAAAAAAATGTCCGAGTACAAAAGTATAAAAAAAAGAAGTCTGAGTAAAATTGTCCGAGTAAAAAAAGTCTGAAAAATGTCCGAGTAAAAAATGTCCGAGTTAATAAAGTGTGAAAAATGTCAGAAAAATAGTCTGAAAAAAAGAAGTCTGAAAAATGTCTGAAAAATGTCCGGATATAAAAAGTCTGAAAAATGTCGGAGTAAAAAAAGTCTAAAAAAATGTCCGAGTACAAAAGTATAAAAAAAAGAAGTCTGACTAAAAATGTCCGAATAAAAAGGTAAAAAAAAAAGAATGTCTGAATGTCTGAGTAAAAAAGTTAAAAAAAAAGATATCTGAAAAATGTCGGAGTAAAAAAATCTGAAAAATGTCTGAGTGAAAAAGTCTGAAAAATGTCTGAGTAAAAAAAGTCTGAAAAATGTCAGAGTAAAAAAAAAGAAGTCTGAAAAATGTCAGAGTAAAAAAAGTCTGAAAAATGTCAGAGTAAAAAAGTATAAAAAAAAGAAGTCTGAAAAATGTCTGAGTAAAAATACTGAGTAAAAAAAGTCAGAAAAATGTCCGAGTAAAAAGGTAAAAAAGTGTGAAAAAAGTCAGAGTAAAGAAAGTCTGAAAAATGTCTGAGTGAAAATGTCTGGAAAAATCTCCGAGTAAAAAAAGTCTGAAAAATGTCAGAGTAAAAAAAGTCTGAAAAATGTCTGAGTAAAAAAGTTAAAAAAAAAGAAGTCTGAAAAATATCCGAGTAAAAAAAGTCTGAAAAATGTCTGAGTGAAAAAGTCTGAAAAATGTCTGAGTGAAAAAGTCTGAAAAATGTCGGAGTAAAAAAAGTCTGAAAAATGTCCGAGTAATAAAAGTCTGAAAAATAGAAGTCTGAAAAATGTCCGAGTAAAAAGTAAAAAAAAAAGAAGTCCGAGTAAAAAAGTGTGGAAAAAGTGAGAGTAAAAAAGTAAAAAAAAAGTAGTCCGAGTAAAAAAGTGTAAAAAAAGTCAGAGTAAAAAAAGTCTGAAAAATGTCTTAGTGAAAAAGTCTGAAAAATGTCTGAGTAAAAATGTCCGAGTTAAAAAAAGTCTGAAAAATGTCCGAGTAAAAAAGTAAAAAAAAAAGAAGTCCGAGTAAAAAGAGTGTGAAAAAAGTCAGAGTAAAAAAAGTCTGAAAAATGTCTGAGGGAAAAGTCTGAAAAATGTCCGAGTAAAAAGTAAAAAAAAAAGAAGTCTGAGTAAAAAAGTGTGAAAAAAGTCTGAGTAAAAATGTAAAAAAAAGAAGTCCGAGTAAAAAAGTGTCAAAAAAGTCAGAGTAAAAAAAGTCTGAAAAATGTCTCAGTGAAAAAGTCTGAAAAATGTCTGAGTGAAAGAGTCTGAAAAATGTCTGAGTAAAAAAGTAAAAAAAAAAGAAGTCTGAGTAAAAAAGTGTGAAAAGAGTCTGAGTAAAAAAGTCTGAAAAATGTCTGAGGGAAAAGTCTGAAAAATGTCCGAGTAAAAAGTAAAAAAAAAAGAAGTCTGAGTAAAAAAGTGTGAAAAAAGTCTGAGTAAAAAAGTAAAAAAAAGAAGTCCGAGTAAAAAAGTGTCAAAAAAGTCAGAGTAAAAAAAGTCTGAAAAATGTCTCAGTGAAAAAGTCTGAAAAATGTCTGAGTGAAAGAGTCTGAAAAATGTCTGAGTAAAAAAGTAAAAAAAAAAGAAGTCTGAAAAAAGTCAGAGTAAAAAAAGTCTGAAAAATGTCTGAGTGAAAAAGTCTGAAAAATGTCTGAGTGAAAAAGTCTGAAAAATGTCCGGATATTAAAAGTCCGAAAAATGTCCGAGTAATAAAAGTCTGAAAAAAAGAAGTCTGAAAAATATCAGAAAAAAAGTCTGAAAAAAGTCTGAGTAAGAAAAGTGTGAAAAATGTCTCAGTGAAAAAGTCTGAAAAATGTCTGAGTAAAAAAGTCTAAAAAAATGTCCGACTAAAAAAGTATAAAAAAAAGAAGTCTGAAAAATGTCTGAGTAAAAATATCTGTAAAAATCTCCGAGTAAAAAAAGTCTGAAAAAAAGAAGTCTGAAAAATATCAGAAAAAAAGTCTGAAAAAAGTCTGAGTAAGAAAAGTGTGAATAAAGTCAGAGTAAAAAAAGTCTGAAAAATGTCCGTGTAATAAAGTAAAAAAAAAAAGAAATCCGAGTAAAAAAGTGTGAAAAAAAAGTTTGAAAAATGTCTGAGTGAAAAAGTCTGAAAAATGTCTGAGTAAAAATGTCCGAGTAAAAAAAGTTTGAAAAATGTCCGAGTAAAAAAGTGTAAAAAAAGTCAGAGTAAAAAAAGTCTGAAAAATGTCTGAGTAAAAAAGCCTAAAAAAATGTCCGAGTACAAAAGTATAAAAAAAAGAAGTCTGAAAAATGTCCGAGTAAAAAAGTAAAAAAAAAAGAAGTCCAAGTAAAAAAGTCTGAAAAAGGTCTGAGTGAAAAAGTCTGAAAAATGTCTGAGTAAAAAAGCCTAAAAAAATGTCGGAGTAAAAAGTATAAAAAAAAGAAGTCTGAAAAATGTCGGAGTAAAAATGTCTGGAAAAATCTCAGAGTAAAAAAACTGTGAAAAATGTCCGAGTAAAAAAGTGTGAAAAAAGTCGGAGTAAAAAATATCTGAAAAATGTCTGAGTAAAAATGTCTGAGTAAAAAAAGTCTGAAAAATGTCCGGATATAAAAAGTCAGAATAATGTCCGAGTAATAAAAGTCTGAAAAAAAGAAATCTGAAAAATATCAGAAAAAAAGTCTGAAAAATGTCCAAGTTAATAAAGTGTGAAAAATGTCAGAAAAAAAGTCTGAAAAAAAGATATAAAAAGTCTGAAAAATGTCCGGATATAAAAAGTCCGAAAAATGTCCGAGTAATAAAAGTCTGAAAAAAAGAAGTCTGAAAAATGTCTGAAAAATGTCCGGATATAAAAAGTCTGAAAAATGTCGGAGTAAAAAAAGTCTGAAAAAAAGAATTCTGAAAAATATCAGAAAAAAAGTCTGAAAAAAAGAAGTATAACAGAACAGAACAAAAGTCATAGTAGAGTATGTCGAATTTTTTTGCGAAAAAAGTCATTGTATAGTATGTCGAAATTTTTTGTGAAAAAATCATAGAACAGCTTGTTGAAATCTTTTGCGAAAAAAGTCATTGTACAGTATGTCGAATTTTTTTGCAAGAAAGAATCATAGCATAGTATGTCGAAAATTTCATGAAAAAAAGTCATAGTATAGTATGTCGAAAATTTCATGAAAAAAAGGTCATAGTATTGTATTTCGAAAATTTTATGAAAAAAATATCATAGTATAGTATTGTCGAAAATTTTATGAAAAAAAAGTCATAGTATTGTATGTCGAAAAGTTTATGAAAAAAAGTCATACTATAGTATGTCGAAAAGTTTATGAAAAAAAGTCATACTATAGTATGTCGAAATTTTTTGCAAAAAAAAGTCATAGTATAGTATGTCGAAATTTTAATGACAAAAAGTCATAGTATTGTATGTCGAAAATTTTATGAAAAAAAGTGAAACTATATTATGTCAAAATTTTTTGCAAAAAAAAGTCGTAGTATAGTATTTCGAAATTTTTTGCAGAACAAAAGTCATACTCTAGTTTGTCGAATTTTTTTGGAAAAAAAGGTCATACTATAGTATGTCGAAATATTTTGCAAAAAAAAGTCATATTATAGTATTTCGAATTTTTTTGCGAAAAAAAAGTCATAGTATATTATGTCGAAAATTTTTCCGAAAAATAAGTCATTGTATTGTTCGCCGAAAATTTCATGAAAGAAAAGTCATAGTATTGTATGTCGAAAATTTAATGAAAAAAAGTCAAAGTATAGTATGTCGAAAATGTTTTTGAAAAAAAAGTCATAGTATTGCATATCGAAAGTTTCATTAAAAATAAAGCCATAGTATAGTATGTCAAAAATTTTATGAAAAAAAAGTCATAGTATTGTATGTTGAAAATTTTATGAAAAAAAGTCATAGTATAGAATGTCCAAATTTCTTGCAAAAAAAAATCATAGCATAGTATGTCGAAAATTTGATGAAAAAAAGTCATAGTATAGTATGTCGAAAATTTCATGAAAAAAAAGTCATAGTATTGTATTTCGAAAATTTTATGAAAAAAGTCAAACTATAGTATGTCGAAATTAGTTGTAAAAAAAGTCATAGTATAGTATGTCGAAAATTTCATGAAAAAAAAGTCATAGTATTGTATGTCGATAATTTTATGAAAAAAGTCAAACTATAGTATGTCGAAATTTGTTGTAAAAAAAGTCATAGTATAGTATGTCGAAAATTTCATGAAAAAAAGTCATAGTATTGTATTTCGAAAATTTTATGAAAAAAATGTCATCGTATAGCGTTGTCGAAAATTTTATGAAAAAAAGTCAAACTATAGTATGTCGAAATTTGTTGTAAAAAAAGTCATAGAATAGTATGTCGAAAATTTCATGAAAAAAAAGTCATAGTATTGTGTGTTGAAAATTTTATGAAAAAAAGTCATACTATAGTATGTCGAAATGTTTTGCAAAAAAAGTCATAGTATAGTATGTCGAAAATTTCATGAAAAAAAAGTCATAGTATTGTATTTCGAAAATTTCATGAAAAAAAGTCATAGTATAGTATGTCGAAAATTTCATGAAAAAAAGGTCATAGTATTGTATTTCGAAAATTTTATGAAAAAAATATCATAGTATAGTATTGTCGAAAATTTTTTTGAAAAAAAAGTCATAGTATTGTATGTCGAAAAGTTTATGAAAAAAAGTCATACTATAGTATGTCGAAAAGTTTATGAAAAAAAGTCATACTATAGTATGTCGAAATTTTTTGCAAAAAAAAGTCATAGTATAGTATGTCGAAATATTAATGACAAAAAGTCATAGCATAGTATGTCGAAAATTTTATGAAAAAAAGTCATAGTATAGTATGTCGAAAATTTCATGAAAAAAAAGTCATAGTATTGTATTTCGCAAATTTTATGAAAAAAGTCAAACTATAGTATGTCGAAATTAGTTGTAAAAAAAGTCATAGTATAGTATGTCGAAAATTTCATGAAAAAAAAGTCATAGTATTGTATGTCGATAATTTTATGAAAAAAGTCAAACCATAGTATGTCGAAATTTGTTGTAAAAAAAGTCATAGTATAGTATGTCGAAAATTTCATGAAAAAAAAGTCATAGTATTGTATTTCGAAAATTTTATGAAAAAAATGTCATCGTATAGCATTGTCGAAAATTTTATGAAAAAAAGTCAAACTATAGTATGTCGAAATTTGTTGTAAAAAAAAATCATAGTATAGTATGTCGAAAATTTCATGAAAAAAAAGTCATAGTATTGTATGTCGAAAATTTTATGAAAAAAAGTCATACTATAGTAAGTTGAAAATTTTATGAAAAAGTCATAGTATTGTGTGTTGAAAATTTTATGAAAAAAAGTCATACTATAGTATGTCGAAATGTTTTGCAAAAAAAGTCATACTATAGTAAGTTGAAAATTTTATGAAAAAGTCATAGTATTGTGTGTTGAAAATTTTATGAAAAAAGTCATACTATAGTATGTCGAAATGTTTTGCAAAAAAAGTCATAGTATAGTATGTCGAAAATTTCATGAAAAAAGTCATAGTATTGTATTTCGAAAATTTCATGAAAAAAAGTCATAGTATAGTATGTCGAAAATTTCATGAAAAAAAGGTCATAGTATTGTATTTCGAAAATTTTATGAAAAAAATATCATAGTATAGTATTGTCGAAAATTTTATGAAAAAAAAGTCATAGTATTGTATGTCGAAAAGTTTATGAAAAAAAGTCATACTATAGTATGTCGAAAAGTTTATGAAAAAAAGTCATACTATAGTATGTCGAAATTTTTTGCAAAAAAATGTCATAGTATAGTATGTCGAAATATTAATGACAAAAAGTCATAGTATTGTATGTCGAAAATTTTATGAAAAAAGGCATACTATAGTATGTCGAATTTTTTTGCAAAAAAAAGTCATAGTAAAGTATGTCGAAATATTAATGACAAAAAGTCATAGTATTGTATGTTGAAAATTTTATGAAAAAAGGCATACTATAGTATGTCGAATTTTTTTGCAAAAAAAAGTCATAGTATAGTATGTCGAAAATTTTATGAAAAAAAAGTCATAGTACTGTATGTTGAAAATTTTATGAAAAAAAGTGAAACTATATTATGTCAAAATTTTTTGCAAAAAAAAGTCAGTGTAGTTTGTCGAATTTTTTTGCAAAAAAAAGTCGTAGTATAGTATTTCGAAATTTTTTGCAGAACAAAAGTCATACTCTAGTTTGTCGATTTTTTTTGGAAAAAAAGGTCATACTATAGTATGTCGAAATATTTTGCAAAAAAAAGTCATATTATAGTATTTCGAATTTTTTTGCGAAAAAAAAGTCATAGTATATTATGTCGAAAATTTTTCCGAAAAATAAGTCATTGTATTGTTTTTGCCGAAAATTTCATGAAAGAAAAGTCATAGTATTGTATGTTGAAAATTTATTGAAAAAAAGTCAAAGTATAGTATGTCGAAAATGTTTTTGAAAAAAAAGTCATAGTATTGCATATCGAAAGTTTCATTAAAAATAAAGCCATAGTATAGTATGTCAAAAATTTCATGAAAAAAAATCATTGTATAGAATGTCGAAAATTTTATGAAAAAGAAGTCATAGTATTGTATGTCGAAAATTTTATGAAAAAAAGTCATAGTATAGAATGTCAAAATTTCTTGCGGAAAAAAAATCATAGCATAGTATGTCGAAAATTTTATGAAAAAAAGTCATAGTATAGTATGTCGAAAATTTCATGAAAAAAAAGTCATAGTATTGTATTTCGAAAATTTTATGAAAAAAGTCAAACTATAGTATGTCGAAATTTGTTGTAAAAAAAGTCATAGTATAGTATGTCGAAAATTTCATGAAAAAAAAGTCATAGTATTGTATGTCGAAAATTTTATGAAAAAAGTCAAACTATAGTATGTCGAAATTAGTTGTAAAAAAAGTCATAGTATAGTATGTCGAAAATTTAATGAAAAAAAAGTCATAGTATAGTATGTCGAAAATTTCATGAAAAAAAGTCATAGTATTGTATGTCGATAATTTTATGAAAAAAGTCAAACTATAGTATGTCGAAATGTTTTGCCAAAAAAAATCATAGTATAGTATGTCGAAATTTTTTGCAAAATAAGTCATACTACAGTATGTCGAAATTTTTTGCAGAACAAAAGTCATAGTAGAGTATGTCGAATTTTTATGCAAGAAAGAGTCATAGCATAGTATGTCGAAAATTTCATGAAAAAAGTCATAGTATAGTATGTCGAAAATTTCATGAAAAAAAGGTCATAGTATTGTATTTCAAAAGTTTTATGAAAAAAATGTCATAGTATAGTATTGTCGAAAATTTTATGAAAAAAAGTCATAGTAATGTATGTCGAAAAGTTTATGAAAAAAAGTCATACTATAGTATGTCGAATTTTTTTGGAAAAAAAGGTCATACCATAGTATGTCGAAAATTTTATGAAAAAAAGTCATAGTATAGTATGTCGAAAATTTCATGAAAAAAAAGTCATAGTATTGTATTTTGAAAATTTTATGAAAAAAGTCAAACTATAGTATGTCGAAATTTGTTGTAAAAAAAGTCATAGTATAGTATGTCGAAAATTTCATGAAAAAAAGTCAAACTATAGTATTTCGAAATTTGTTGTAAAAAAAGTCATAGTATAGTATGTCGAAAATTTCATGAAAAAAAAGTCATAGTATTGTATTTCGAAAATTTTATGAAAAAAATATCATAGTATAGCATTGTCGAAAATGTTATGAAAAAAAAGTCATAGTATTGTATGTCGAAAATTTTATGAAAAAGTCATAGTATTGTATGTTGAAAATTTTATGAAAAAAAGTCATACTATAGTATGTCGAAATGTTTTGCAAAAAAAGTCATAGTATAGTATGTCGAAAATTTCATGAAAAAAAAAGTCATAGTATTGTATTTCGAAAATTTTATGAAAAAAATGTCATAGTATAGCATTGTCGAAAATTTTATGAAAAAAAGTCAAACTATAGTATGTCGAAATGTTTTGCAAAAAAAGTCATAGTATAGTATGTCGAAAATTTCATGAAAAAAAAAGTCATAGTATTGTATTTCGAAAATTTTATTAAAAAAATGTCATAGTATAGCATTGTCGAAAATGTTATGAAAAAAAAGTCATAGTATTGTATGTCGAAAAGTTTATGAAAAAAAGTCATACTATAGTAAGTTGAAAATTTTATGAAAAAGTCATAATCTTGTATGTCGAAAAGTTTATGAAAAAAAGTCATACTATAGTATGTCGAAAATTTTTGCCAAAAAAAATCATAGTATAGTATGTCGAAATTTTTTGCAAAATAGGTCATACTACAGTATGTCGAAATTTTTTGCAGAACAAAAGTCATAGTAGAGTATGTCGAATTTTTATGCAAGAAAGAGTCATAGCATAGTATGTCGAAAATTTCATGAAAAAAGTCATAGTATAGTATGTCGAAAATTTCATGAAAAAAAGGTCATAGTATTGTAATTCGAAAGTTTTATGAAAAAAATGTCATAGTATAGTATTGTCGAAAATTTTATGAAAAAAAAGTCATAGTAATGTATGTCGAAAAGTTTATGAAAAAAAGTCATACTATAGTATGTCGAATTTTTTTGGAAAAAAAGGTCATACTATAGTATGTCGAAATTTTAATGAAAAAAAGTCATAGTATTGTATGTCGAAAATGTTATGAAATAAAGGCATACTATAGTATGTCGAAATTTTTTATAAAAAAAAGTCATAGTACAGTATATCGAAATTTTTTGCGAAAAAAAAGTCATATTATAGTATGTTGAAAAGCTTTCAGAAAAAAAAGTAATTGTATTGTATGTCAAATTTCATGAAGGAAAAGTCGTAGTATTGTATGTCGAAAATTTCATGAAAAAAAGTCATACTATAGTATGTCAAATTTTATGAAAAAAGTCATAGTATAGAATGTCGAAAATTTTATGAAAAAAAACTCATAGTATTATATGTCGAAAATTTTATGAAAAAAAGTCAGTATTGAATGTCCAAACTTTTTGCGAAAAAAAAAAAGTTATAGCATAGTATGTCGAAAATTTCATGAAAAAAGTCCTAGTATAGTATGTCGAAAATTTTATGAAAAAATAGTCATAGTATTGTATGTCGAAAATTTTATGAAAAAAAGTCATAGTATAGAATGTCAAAATTTCTTGCGGAAAAAAAATCATAGCATAGTATGTCGAAAATTTTATGAAAAAAAGTCATAGTATAGTATGTCGAAAATTTCATGAAAAAAAAGTCATAGTATTGTATTTCGAAAATTTTATGAAAAAAGTCAAACTATAGTATGTCGAAATTTGTTGTAAAAAAAGTCATAGTATAGTATGTCGAAAATTTCATGAAAAAAAAGTCATAGTATTGTATGTCGATAATTTTATGAAAAAAGTCAAACTATAGTATGTCGAAATTTGTTGTAAAAAAAGTCATAGTATAGTATGTCGAAAATTTCATGAAAAAAAAGTCATAGTATTGTATTTCGAAAGTTTTATGAAAAAAATGTCATAGTATAGTATGTCGAAAATTTCATGAAAAAAAAGTCATAGTATTGTATGTCGATAATTTTATGAAAAAAGTCAAACTATAGTATGTCAAAATTTGTTGTAAAAAAGTCATAGTATAGTATGTCGAAAATTTCATGAAAAAAAAGTCATAGTATTGTATTTCGAAAATTTTATGAAAAAAATGTCATAGTATAGCATTGTCGAAAATTTTATGAAAAAAAGTCAAACTATAGTATGTCGAAAGTTGTTGTAAAAAAAGTCATAGTATAGTATGTCGAAAATTTCATGAAAAAAAAGTCATAGTATTGTATTTCGAAAATTTTATGAAAATAATATCATAGTATTGCATTGTCGAAAATGTTAAATAAAAAGTCATAGTATAGTTGTCGAAAATTTTATGAAAAAAAGTCATAGTATAGTATGGAAAATTTTATGAAAAAAAGTCAAGTATAGTATGTCGAAATTTTTTGCAAAAAAAGTCATAGTATAGTATGTCGAAATTTTTGAAAAAAAGTCATAGTAGTATGTCGAAAATTTATGAAAAAAGTCATAGTATATATGTGAAAATTTTTGAAAAAAAAGTCATAGTATGTATTCAAAATTTTAAAAAAGAAGTATATTGTAGTTTTGAAAAAAATGTCATATAAATTGAAAATTTTTGAAAAAAAATTAGAAGAAGAAGTTTGATTAAAATTTATAAAAAAAGTCATATTTTAATGTCAAAATTTTATGAAAAAAAGTCAGTATTGAATAAAATTTTATGAAAAAAAATCAATATATATGTCGAAAATTTTATGAAAAAAATTCATAGTATAATGTCAATTTTGAAAAATTTTTGAAAAAAAGTTATATATATATGTTGAAAATTTCAAAAAAAAATAATTGTATTTTAAAAATCATAAGTAATCGAAAATTTATTAAAAAAAGTATACTATAGTATTCAAATTTTTGAAAAAAATCATAGATGTATGTCGAAATTTTGTAAAAAAAATATAGTAATTGTCGAAAATTTTTGAAAAAAAGTCATAGTATAGTATGTCAAAATTTTTCGAAAAAAAGTCATAGTATTGTATGTGAAAATTTCATAAAAAAAGTCATAGTATAGTATGTCGAAAATTTTATGAAAAAAAGTCATAGTATTGTATGTCGAAAATTTTATGAAAAAAAGTATACTATAGTATGTCGAAAATTTTTTGAAAAAAAGTCATAGTATGTGAAAATTTTGGAAAAAAAAGTAAAGTATTGTAATTTTTTTGAAAAAAAGTCATAGTATAGTATGTCGAAAATTTTTGAAAAAAAGTCATAGATTGTATGTCGAAAATTTCATTAAAAAAGAGATAGTATAGTATGTCGAAAATTTATGAAAAAAAGTCATAGTATTTAAATTTAATGAAAAAAAGTATAGTATATTGTCGAAAATTTTATGAAAAAAAGAAAAGTATAGAATGAAAATTTTATGAAAAAAAGTCATAGTATATATGTGAAATTTTATGAAAAAAAGTCATAGTATAAAATGTCAAATTTTATGAAAAAAAGTCATAGTATAATGTAAGTTTTTAAAAAAATTATATAGATGTAAATTTTTGAAAAAGTCATAGTATAGAATGTCGAAAATTGTATAAAAAAATCATAGTATTATATGTAAGTTTTTCAAAAAAAGTTATATAAATAATTTTAGAAAAAAGTCATTTGTATTTCGAAAATTTTGAAAAAAATTATAATAGGTCAAAATTTTGAAAAAAAAGTTCAAGAATTTATTCAAAATTTATGAAAAAAATATATAGTATAATGTAAATTTTTGAAAAAAAAGTATATATAGTATGTGAAATTTTCAAAAAAAATATATTGTATTCGAAAAGTTTAAAAAAGTCAAAGTATAGTAATTTCGAAAGTTTTATTGAAAAAAAAAGTCATAGTATGTATGTCGAAAATTTCCATGAAAAAAAAGTCATAGTATTGTATGTCGAAAGTTTTATGAAAAAAGTCAAAGTATAGTAAGTCGAAAATTTGATGAAAAAAGTTCATAGTATAGTATGTCGAAAATTTAATGAAAAAAGTCATAGTATTGTATGTCGAAAATTTTATGAAAAAAAGTCATAGTATAGTATGTCGAAAATTTTATGAAAAAAAGTCATAGTATAGTATTTCGAAATTTTTTGAAAAAAAAGTCATAGTATAGATGTCGAAAATTTCATGAAAAAAAGTCAATAGTATTGTATGTCGAAATTTTCATGAAAGAAAAAGTCGTAGTATTGTATGTCGAAAATTTCATGAAAAAAGTCATAGTATTGTATGTCGAAAATTTTATGAAAAAAGTCATAGTATAGTATGTCGAAAATTTTATGAAAAAAGTCATAGTATTGTATGTCGAAAATTTTATGAAAAAAGTCATAGTATTGTATGTCGAAATTTATGAAAAAAAGTTATAGCATAGTATGTCGAAAATTTCATGAAAAAAGTCCTAGTATAGTATGTCGAAAATTTTATGAAAAAAAGTCACACTATTGTATGTCGAAATTTTTTGCAAAAAAAGTCATAGTATAGTATGTCAATTTTTGGCAAAAAAAAAGTAATAGTATAGTATGTCGAATATTTTTTGCAAAAAAAAGTCATAGTGTAGTATGTCGAAAATTTTTTCGAAAAAAAGTCATAGTATTGTATCTCGAAAATTTCATTAAAAAAAGGCCATAGAATAGTATGTCATAAATTTTATGAATAAAAAGTCATAGTATTGTATTTCGAAAATTTCATGAAAAAAAGTCATAGTATAGCATGTCGAAAATTTTATGAAAAAAAGTCATAGTATAGAATGTCGAAAATTGAATGAAAAAAAAGTCATAGTATTATATGTCGAAAATTTTATGAAAAAAAGTCATAGTATAGAATGTCAAAATTTTTTGCGAAAAGAAAGTCATAGCATAGTATGTCGAAAATATTAGCAAAAAAAGTCATAGTATAGTATGTCGAAAATTTCATGAAAAAAAGTCATAGTATTGTATTTCGAAAATTTAATGAAAAAAAGTCATAGTATAGCATGTCGAAAATTTTATGAAAAAAAGTCATAGTATAGAATGTCGAAAATTTTTGCAAAAAAAAGTCATAGCTATAGTATGTCGAAAATTTATGAAAAAAAGTCATAGTATAGTATGTCGAAAATTTATGAAAAAAAAGTCATAGTATTGTATGTCGAAGATTTTATGAAAAAAAGTCATAGTATAGCATGTCGAAAATTTTATGAAAAAAAAGTCATAGTATTGTATGTCGAAATTTTTGCAAAAAAAGTCATAGTATAGTATGTCGAAGATTTTATGAAAAAAAGTCATAGTATAGTATGTCGAAATTTTTGCGAAAAGAAAGTCATAGTATAGTATGTCGAAAATGTTTGAAAAAAAAGTCATAGTATAGTATGTCGAAAATTTATGAAAAAAAAGTCATAGTATTGTATTTCGAAATTTTATGAAAAAAAGTTATAGTATAGCATTGTCAAATTTTAATGAAAAAAAGTTAGTATTGTATGTCGAAAATTTTATGAAAAAAATCATGTATAGTATGTCGAAATTTTTGCAAAAAAAAGTCATAGTACAGTAATTTTTTTTTTAAAAAAAAGTCAATATGTATGTAAAATTTTAAAAAAATATTATGTAAAATTTCATGAAAAAAAGTCATATATTGTATGTCGAAAATTTATGAAAAAAAGTCATAGTATTATGTAAATTTTATGAAAAAAAATAGTATAGTATGTCGAAAATTTATGAAAAAATTTAATATAGTATTAAATTTTGAAAATTATGTATAATAAATTTATGTAAAATTTCAAATTTAAAAAAAAAGTTATAAATAGTCAAAATTTTGAAAAAAATATATGTATTCGAAAATTTTTAAAAAAAGTCATAGTATGTATGTCGAAATTTTAATAAAAAATAAGTATAGTATTCGAAAATTTTAGAAAAAAAAGTCATAATTGTATGTCGAAATTTTTTGCAAAAATTGTCATAGTATAGCATTGTCGAAAATTTCATGAAAAAAAAGTCATAGTAATGTATGTCGAAAAGTTTATGAAAAAAAGTCATACTATAGTATGTCGAAATTTTTTGCAAAAAAAAGTTATAGTATAGTATGTCGAAATTTTAATGAAAAAAAGTCATAGTATTGTATGTCGAAAATGTTATGAAATAAAGGCATACTATAGTATGTCGAAATTTTTTGCAAAAAAAAGTCATAGTACAGTATATCGAAATTTTTTGCGAAAAAAAAGTCATATTATAGTATGTTGAAAAGCTTTCAGAAAAAAAAGTAATTGTATTGTATGTCAAATTTCATGAAGGAAAAGTCGTAGTATTGTATGTCGAAAATTTCATGAAAAAAAGTCATACTATAGTATGTCAAATTTTATGAAAAAAGTCATAGTATAGAATGTCGAAAATTTTATGAAAAAAAACTCATAGTATTATATGTCGAAAATTTTATGAAAAAAAGTCATAGTATTGAATGTCCAAACTTTTTGCGAAAAAAAAAAAGTTATAGCATAGTATGTCGAAAATTTCATGAAAAAAGTCCTAGTATAGTATGTCGAAAATTTTATGAAAAAAAGTCACACTATTGTATGTCGAAATTTTTTGCAAAAAAAGTCATAGTATAGTATGTCAATTTTTCGCAAAAAAAAAGTAATAGTATAGTATGTCGAATATTTTTTGCAAAAAAAAGTCATAGTGTAGTATGTCGAAAAATTTTTCGAAAAAAAGTCATAGTATTGTATCTCGAAAATTTCATTAAAAAAAGGCCATAGAATAGTATGTCGTAAATTTTATGAATAAAAAGTCATAGTATTGTATTTCGAAAATTTCATGAAAAAAAGTCATAGTATAGCATGTCGAAAATTTTATGAAAAAAAGTCATAGTATAGAATGTCGAAAATTGAATGAAAAAAAAGTCATAGTATTATATGTCGAAAATTTTATGAAAAAAAGTCATAGTATAGAATGTCAAAATTTTTTGCGAAAAGAAAGTCATAGCATAGTATGTCGAAAATGTTAGCAAAAAAAGTCATAGTATAGTATGTCGAAAATTTCATGAAAAAAGTCATAGTATTGTATTTCGAAAATTTTAGGAAAAAAATATCATAGTATATCATTGTCGAAAATGTTATGAAAAAAAAGTCATAGTATTGTATGTCGAAAATTTTATGAAAAAAAGTCATACTATAGTAAGTTGAAAATTTTATGAAAAAGTTATAGTATTGTATGTTGAAAATTTTATGAAAAAAAGTCATACTATAGTATGTCGAAATTTTTTCCAAAAAAAGTCATACTATAGTATGTCGAAAATTTCATGAAAAAAAAGTCATAGTATTGTATTTCGAAAATTTTATGAAAAAAATGTCATAGTATAGCATTGTCGAAAATGTTATGAAAAAACAAGTCATAGTATTGTATGTCGAAAAGTTTATGAAAAAAAGTCATACTATAGTAAGTTGAAAATTTTATGAAAAAGTCATAGTATTGTATGTCGAAAAGTTTATGAAAAAAAGTCATACTATAGTATGTCGAAATTTTTTGCCAAAAAAAATCATAGTATAGTATCTCGAATTTTTTTGCGAAAAAAAGTAATAGTATAGTATGTGAATTTTTTTGCAAAAAAGGTCATACTACAGTATGTCGAAATCTTTTGCAGAACAAAAGTCATAGTAGAGTATGTCGAATTTTTTTGCGAAAAATCATTGTATTGTATGTCAAAGTTTTTTGTGAAGAAGTCATAGTACAGCTTGTTGAAATTGTTTGCGAAAAAACTCATTGTACAGTATGTCGAAATTTTTTGCGAAAAAAGTCATAGTACAGTATGTCGTTTTTTTTTGCAAGAAAGTCATAGCATAGTATGTCGAAAATTTCATGAAAAAAGTCATAGTATAGTATGTCGAAAATTTCATGAAAAAAAGGTCATAGTATTGTATTTCGAAAGTTTTATGAAAAAAATGTCATAGTATAGTATTGTCGAAAATTTTATGAAAAAAAAGTCATAGTATTGTATGTCGAAAAGTTTATGAAAAAAGTCTAACTATAGTATGTCGAAATTTTTTGCAAAAAAAAGTCATAGTATAGTATGTCGAAAATTTTATGAAAAAAAATCATAGTATTGTATGTCGAAAATTTTATGAAAAAAAGTCATACTATAGTATGTCGAAATTTTTTGCAAAAAAAGTCATAGGATAGCATTGTCTAAAATGTTATAATAAAAAGTCATAGTATAGTATGTCGAAAATGTTGTGAAAAAAGTCAAACTATAGTATGTCGAAATTTGTTGCAAAAATTGTCATAGTATAGCATTGTCGAAAATTTTATGAAAAAAAAGTCATAGTAATGTATGTCGAAAAGTTTATGAAAAAAAGTCATACTATAGTATGTCGAAATTTTTTGCAAAAAAAAGTTATAGTATAGTATGTCGAAATTTTAATGAAAAAAAGTCATAGTATTGTATGTCGAAAATGTTATGAAATAAAGGCATACTATAGTATGTCGAAATTTTTTGCAAAAAAAAGTCATAGTACAGTATATCGAAATTTTTTGCGAAAAAAAAGTCATATTATAGTATGTTGAAAAGCTTTCAGAAAAAAAAGTAATTGTATTGTATGTCAAATTTCATGAAGGAAAAGTCGTAGTATTGTATGTCGAAAATTTCATGAAAAAAAGTCATACTATAGTATGTCAAATTTTATGAAAAAAGTCATAGTATAGAATGTCGAAAATTTTATGAAAAAAAACTCATAGTATTATATGTCGAAAATTTTATGAAAAAAAGTCATAGTATTGAATGTCCAAACTTTTTGCGAAAAAAAAAAAGTTATAGCATAGTATGTCGAAAATTTCATGAAAAAAGTCCTAGTATAGTATGTCGAAAATTTTATGAAAAAATAGTCATAGTATTGTATGTCGAAAATTTTATGAAAAAAAGTCACACTATTGTATGTCGAAATTTTTTGCAAAAAAAGTCATAGTATAGTATGTCAATTTTTGGCAAAAAAAAAGTAATAGTATAGTATGTCGAATATTTTTTGCAAAAAAAAGTCATAGTGTAGTATGTCGAAAATTTTTTCGAAAAAAAGTCATAGTATTGTATCTCGAAAATTTCATTAAAAAAAGGCCATAGAATAGTATGTCGTAAATTTTATGAATAAAAAGTCATAGTATTGTATTTCGAAAATTTCATGAAAAAAAGTCATAGTATAGCATGTCGAAAATTTTATGAAAAAAAGTCATAGTATAGAATGTCGAAAATTGAATGAAAAAAATGTCATAGTATTATATGTCGAAAATTTTATGAAAAAAAGTCATAGTATAGAATGTCAAAATTTTTTGCGAAAAGAAAGTCATAGCATAGTATGTCGAAAATGTTAGCAAAAAAAGTCATAGTATAGTATGTCGAAAATTTCATGAAAAAAAAGTCATAGTATTGTATTTCGAAAATTTTATGAAAAAAATATCATAGTATAGCATTGTCGAAAATGTTATGAAAAAAAAGTCATAGTATTGTATGTCGAAAATTTTATGAAAAAAAGTCATACTATAGTAAGTTGAAAATTTTATGAAAAAGTTATAGTATTGTATGTTGAAAATTTTATGAAAAAAAGTCATACTATAGTATGTCGAAATTGTTTCCAAAAAAAGTCATACTATAGTATGTCGAAAATTTCATGAAAAAAAAGTCATAGTATTGTATTTCGAAAATTTTATGAAAAAAATGTCATAGTATAGCATTGTCGAAAATGTTATGAAAAAACAAGTCATAGTATTGTATGTCGAAAAGTTTATGAAAAAAAGTCATACTATAGTAAGTTGAAAATTTTATGAAAAAGTCATAGTATTGTATGTCGAAAAGTTTATGAAAAAAAGTCATACTATAGTATGTCGAAATTTTTTGCCAAAAAAAATCATAGTATAGTATCTCGAATTTTTTTGCGAAAAAAAGTAATAGTATAGTATGTGAATTTTTTTGCAAAAAAGGTCATACTACAGTATGTCGAAATCTTTTGCAGAACAAAAGTCATAGTAGAGTATGTCGAATTTTTTTGCGAAAAATCATTGTATTGTATGTCAAAGTTTTTTGTGAAGAAGTCATAGTACAGCTTGTTGAAATTGTTTGCGAAAAAACTCATTATACAGTATGTCGAAATTTTTTGCGAAAAAAGTCATAGTACAGTATGTCGTTTTTTTTTGCAAGAAAGTCATAGCATAGTATGTCGAAAATTTCATGAAAAAAGTCATAGTCTGGTATGTCGAAAATTTCATGAAAAAAAGGTCATAGTATTGTATTTCGAAAGTTTTATGAAAAAAATGTCATAGTATTGTATGTCGAAAAGTTTATGAAAAAAGTCTAACTATAGTATGTCGAAATTTTTTGCAAAAAAAAGTCATAGTATAGTATGTCGAAAATTTTATGAAAAAAAATCATAGTATTGTATGTCGAAAATTTTATGAAAAAAAGTCATACTATAGTATGTCGAAATTTTTTGCAAAAAAAGTCATAGGATAGCATTGTCGAAAATGTTATAATAAAAAGTCATAGTATAGTATGTCGAAAATGTTGTGAAAAAAGTCAAACTATAGTATGTCGAAATTTGTTGCAAAAATTGTCATAGTATAGCATTGTCGAAAATTTTATGAAAAAAAAGTCATAGTATTGTATGTCGAAAATGTTGTGAAAAAAGACATAGTATAGTATGTCGAAAATTTAATGAAAAAAAAGTCATAGTATAGTATGTCGAAAATTTTGTGAAAAAAGTCATAGTATAGTGCGTCGAAAATTTCATGAAAAAAAGGAATAGTATAGTATGTCAAATTTTGTGAAAAAAAAGTCAGTATTGTAATGTCGAAAATTTTATGACAAAAAAGTCATAGTATACTGTGTCGAAAATTTTATTAAAAAAAAGGCATAGTATTGTACGTCGAAAATTTTATAAAAAAAAGTCATAGTATATTATGTCGAAAATTCTGTGAAAAAAATCATAGTATAGTATGTCGCAAATGTGAAAAAAAGTCATAGTATAGTATGTCGAAAATTTTATGAAAAAAAAGTCATAGTATAGTATGTCGAAAATTTTGTGAAAAAAAAAAGTCATAGTATTGTATGTCGAAAATTTTATGAAGAAAAAGTCATAGTATAGTATGTCGAAAATTTCATGAAAAAAAGTCATAGTAAAGTATGTCGAAAATATCGTGAAAAAAAGTCATAGTATAGTATGTCGAAAATTGTGTGAAAAAAAAGTCATCGTATTTTATTTCGAAAATTTTGTGAAAAAAAAGTCTTCGTATTTTATGTCGAAAATTTCGTAAAAAAAAGTCATAGTATTGTATGTCGAAAAGTTTGTGATAAAAAAGTCATAGTATAGTATGTCGAAAATTTCATTAAAAAAAAAAAGTCATAGTATTGTATGTCGAAAATTTTATGAAAAAAAGTCATAGTATAGTATGTCGCAAATGTGAAAAAAAGTCATAGTATAGTATGTCGAAAATTTTATGAAAAAAAAAGTCATAGTAAAGTATGTCGAAAAGTTTTTTGAAAAAAAAAGGTCATAGTATTGTATGTCGAAAATTTTATGATAAAAAAGTCATGGTATGTATGTTGAAAATTTTGTGAAAACATTTTTTATGAAAAAAAGTCATAGTATAGTATGTTGAAAATTTCGTGAAAAAAAAGTCATAGTATAGTATATCGAAAATTTTGTTAAAAAAAAGTCATGTGATAGTGTCGAAAATTTTGTGAAAAAAAAGTCATCGTATAGTATGTCGAAAATTTTGTGAAAAAAAAGTCATAGTATAGTGTGTCGAAAATTTCGTGAAAAAAAGCCATAGTATAGTATGTCGAAAATTTTATGAAAAAAAAGTCATAGTATTGTATATCGAAAATTTTATGAAAAAAAGTCATAGTATAGTATGTCGAAAATTTTATTAAAAAAAAGTCATAGTATAGTATATCGAAAATTTTATAAAAAAAAAGTCGTAGTATTGTATTTCGAAAATTTTATGAAAAAAGTCATACCATAGTATGTCGAAATTGTTTGCAAAGAAAGTCATAGTATAGTATGTCGAACATTTTATGAAAAAAAAGTCATAGTATACTATGTCGAAAATTTTATTAAAAAAAAGTCATAGTATTGTACGTCGAAAATTTTATAAAAGAAAAGTCATAGTATAGTATGTCGAAAATTTTATAAAAAAAAAGTCGTAGTATTGTATTTCGAAAATTTTATGAAAAAAAGTCATACTATAGTATGTCGAAATTGTTTGCAAAAAAAGTCATAGTATAGTATGTCGAAAATTTCGGGAAAAAAATTCGTAGTATAGTATATCGAAAATTTTATGAAAAAAAGTCATACTATAGTATGTCGAAATTGTTTGCAAAAAAAGTCATAGTATAGTATGTCAAAAATTTCATGAAAAAAAAGTCATAGTATTGTATTTCGAACATTTTATGAAAAAAAAGTCAGTATTGTATGTCGAAAATTTTATGAAAAAAAGTCATACTATAGTATGTCGAAATTTTTTGTAAAAAAAAATCATAGCATAGTATGTCGAAAATTTTATGAAAAAAAGTCATAGTATAGTATATCGAAAATTTCATGAAAAAAAAGTCATAGTATTGTATTTCGAAAATTATATGAAACAAGACCCGGTCAAAACCGAGTATATGGCTGGACCGTATGGTCAAGTCTTTGAATTTGTAGCTAAATTCTTACACAAATAGTCAGTGGTCATATCTATAATATTTTGTGAACAGTTTTTTTCACTTATATCTTAATGTTTGATTGAAAGCCAACTTATAATGAAGCAAATGGCATTCAGTAATGTAAATGGTAACATTTACTAGTCAGTATATTATACATTGTATACAAGGTGAAAAGGTATTATCATGACATACATTATGCAAGGTTAAAAGTATTTCAGATTTTTATGAAAGCATGTGTATCAAAAGCATTCATCATATAAGTGATGTGTAACAATATATACAAACGTTGCAAAAGTTTATCAGCGTTGAGATATTCCAGCTGTCATCACTGACGTTGTTGTTGCTGTATTTATTCCTAGATGGAGTGTTAATGGAGCAGCTGCAATGTTAACGTAGCCTGCCACTAATCGATCCGAACTCCATTCAGAAAACAAGCATTTTAAAAGTTGTTTGCCTGTCGTCATGGTAACAGACCCGACAAAGCATTAATTCAGACTTTTTACTAATCCGCATCATTATGTAGTTATTTCGGCACACTTTGACCCGTTTACAACAACGTCGCTGCCGTATTTATGCCTAGATGACGTTATGTTGAGTGTTGATTGAGCAGCTGGTGTTATCACAGCCTGGCGTTGATCGATCCGAACTCCGTTCAGAAAACAAGCATTTTAAAAGTTGTTTGCTTGTTTTGTTGCGGACAGACTTGACAAAGAATGAATTCGGTCTTTTTACAAATCGATATATTTATGTTGTTATTTCGGCATTATTTTGACCCGTTTATTGCAATTAAATGACAGCACAGTCTGTTTATTTTGGGTTCATACCACAGTAGTGACGTGTGGCTGCTAGATACAGTCAGTTCATGGCGGAAATGGAGGAAAGCGAGGCGAAAATTTGCTAACATAACGTAACTTAAACGAGCATAAACAATAACACATGCACAACAACAGCGCTATGTAATGTTACATTGAACCGCTGACACGTAAAACATAAAAACAGAACTGTTCTCCGCTTTTTCATTTTGAAAGAGCAACGACCAATGAGGAAGCTCCAGCAACTCCAGCCGACCAATCCTGTAACTCTATCACTCAGTCAGTCAGTCAGTCAGTCAGTCACTCACTCACTCACTCAGTGACAGACTTTTGCGTCTGTAGGGCTGGCCCTCTGCGGTCCAGCCAAAAATGTCATAGTATAGTATGTCGAAAATTTTATGAAAAAAAAGTCATAGTATTGTATGTCAAAAATTTTATGAAAAAAAGTCAAACTATAGTATGTCGAAATTTTTTGCAAAAAAAGTCATAGTATAGTGTGTTGAAAATTTCATGAATAAAGTCATAGTATTGTATTTCGAAAATTTTATGAAAAAAAAGCCATAGTATAGTATGTCAAAAATTATATGAAAAAATGTCATAGTATAGTATGACGAAAATTTTATGAAAAAAAGTCAAACTATAGTATATCGAAAATTTCATGAATAAAGTCATAGTATTGTATTTCGAAAATTTTATGAAAAAAAAGCCATAGCATAGTATGTCGAAATTTTCATGAAAAAAAAGTCATTGTATTGTATGTCGAAAATTTAATGAAAAAAAAGTCATAGTATTGTATGTCGAAAATTTTGTGAAAAAAGTCAGAGTATAGTATGTCGAAAATTTCGTGAAAAAAAAGTCAGTGTATGTCGAACATTTTGTGAAAAAAAAGTCATAGTATAGTATGTCATATTTTGTGAAAAAAAAGTCAGTTTTGTACTGTCGAAAATTTTATGAAAAAAAAGTCAAAGTATAGTATGTCGAAAATTTTATGAAAAAAAAGTCATAGTATAGTATGTTGAAAATTTTATGAAAACATTTTTTTTGAAAAAAAAGTCACCGTATAGTATGTCGAAAATTTCGGGAAAAAAATTCGTAGTATAGTATATAGAAAATTTTATGAAAAAAAGTCATACTATAGTATGTCGAAATTGTTTGCAAAAAAAGTCATAGTATAGTATGTCGAAATTTTTTGCAAAAAAAGTCATAGTATAGTATGTCGAAAATTTCATGAAAAAAAAGTCATAGTATTGTATTTCGAACATTTTATGAAAAAAATGTCATAGTATAGCATTGTTGAAAATTTTATGAAAAAAAGGCATAGTATTGTATATCGAAAATTTTATGAAAAAAGGTCATACTATAGTATGTCGAAATTTTTTGCAAAAAAAAATCATAGCATAGTATGTCGAAAATTTTATGAAAAAAAGTCATACTATAGTATATTGAAAATTTCATGAAAAAAAAGTCATAGTATTGTATTTCGAAAATTATATGAAAAAATGTCATAGTATAGTATGTCGAAAATTTTATGTAAAAAAAGTCATAGTATTGTATGTCAAATTTTATGAAAAAAAGTCAAACTATAGTATGTCGAAATTTTTTGCAAAAAAAGTCATAGTATAGTGTGTTGAAAATTTCATGAATAAAGTCATAGTATTGTATTTCGAAAATTTTATGAAAAAAAAGCCATAGTATAGTATGTCAAAAATTATATGAAAAAATGTCATAGTATAGTATGTTGAAAATTTTATGAAAAAAAGTCAAACTATAGTATATCGAAAATTTCATGAATAAAGTCATAGTATTGTATTTCGAAAATTTTATGAAAAAAAGCCATAGTATAGTATGTCGAAATTTTTATGAAAAAAAAGTCATTGTATTGTATGTCGAAAATTTAATGAAAAAAAAGTCATAGTATTGTATGTCGAAAATTTTGTTAAAAAAAGTCATATGATAGTGTGTCGAAAATTTCGTGAAAAAAAGTCATAGTATAGTATGTCGAAAAGTTTGTGAAAAAAAAGTCATCATATTGTATGTCGAAAATTTCGTGAAAAAAAGTCATAGTATTGTATGTCGAAAAGTTTGTGAAAAAAAAGTCATAGTATTGTATGTCGAAACTTTTGTGAAAAAAAGTTCTTAGTATTGTATGTCGAGAATTTCGTGAAAAAAGTCATAGTATAGTATGTCGAAAATTTTGTGAAAAAAAAGTCATAGTATAGTGTGTCGAAAATTTCGTGAAAAAAAGCCATAGTATAGTATGTCGAAAATTTTATTAAAAAAAATTCATAGTATTGTATGTCGAAAATGTTATGAAAAAAAAGTCATAGTATAGTATGTCGAAAAGTTTATGAAAAGAAAAAGTCATAGTATAGTATGTCGCAAATGGGAAAAAAAGACAGTATAGTATGTCGAAAATTTTATGAAAAAAAAAGTCATGGTATAGTATGTTGAAAATTTTGTGAAAAAAAAGTCATAGTATTGTATGTCGAAAATTTAATGAAAAAAAGTCATAGTTTAGTATGTTGAAAATTTTGTGAAAAAAGCCATTGTATAGTATGTCGAAAATTTCGTGAAAAAAAAGTCATAGTGTATGTCGAACATTTTGTGAAAAAAAAGTCATAGAATAGTATGTCAAATTTTATGAAAAAAAAGTCAGTATTCTAATGTCGAAAATTTTATGAAAAATAAGTCATTGTATACTATGTCGAAAATTTAAAAAAAAAAAAAGTCTTAGTATTGTACGTTGAAAAGTTTATGAAAAAAAAGTCATAGTATAGTATGTTGAACATTTTATAAAATTAAAGTCATATTATAGTATGTCGAAAATTCTGTGAAAAAAAAGTCGTAGTATAGTATGTCGCAAATGTGAAAAAAAGTCATAGTATAGTATTTCGAAAAATGTTATGAAAACATTTTTTATGAAAAAAGTCATAGTATAGTATTTCGAAAATTCCGGGAAATAAAGTCATAGTATAGTATGTCGAAAATAACGTGAAAAAAAAGTCATAGTATAGTATGTCGAAAAGTTTGTGAAAAAAAAGTCATCGTATTGTATGTCGAAAATTTCGTGAAAAAAAGTCATAGTATTGTATGTCGAAACATTTGTGAAAAAAAAATCCTTAGTATTGTATGTCGAGAATTTCGTGAAAAAAGTCATAGTATAGTATGTCGAAAATTTCGTGAAAAAAAGACATAGTATAGTATGTCGAAAATTTTATTAAAAAAAAGTCATAGTATAGTATGTCGAAAATTTCGTGAAAAAAAAGTCAGTGTATGTCGAACATTTCGTGAAAAAAAGTCATAGTATAGTATGTCAAATTTTGTGAAAACATTTTTTATGAAAAAAAGTCATAGTATAGTATTTCGAAAATTTTATGAAAACATTTTTTATGAAAAAAAGTCATAGTATAGTATTTCGAAAATTTCGGGAAAAAAAGTCATAGTATAGTATGTCGAAAATAACGTGAAAAAAAAGTCATAGTATAGTATGTCGAAAATTTTATGAAAAAAAAAGTCATAGTATAGTATGTCGAAAATTTGTGAAAAAAAAGTCATAGTATTGTATGTCGAAAATTTTATGAAAAAAAAGTCATAGTATAGTATGTCGAAAATTTTGTTAAAAAAAGTCATATGATAGTGTGTCGAAAATTTCGTGAAAAAAAAGTCATCATATTGTATGTCGAAAATTTCGTGAGAAAAAGTCATAGTATTGTATGTCGAAAATGTTATGAAAAAAAAGTCATAGTATAGTATGTCGAAAAGTTTATGAAAAAAAAAGTCATAGTATAGTATGTCGAAAATTTTGTTAAAAAAAAGTCCTATGATAGTGTGTCGAAAATTTCGTGAAAAAAAGTCATAGTATAGTATGTCGAAAAGTTTGTGAAAAAAAAGTCATCGTATTGTATGTCGAAAATTTTATAAAAAAAAAGTCATAGTATAGTATGTCGAAAATTCTGTGAAAAAAAAGTCATAGTATAGTATGTTGAAAATTTTATGAAAAAATTTTTTATGAAAAAAAGTCATAGTAGGGTATGTCGAAAATGTTGTTAAAAAAAAGTCATATGATAGTGTGTCGAAAATTTCGTGAAAAAAAGTACTATGACTTTTTTTCACGAAATTTTCGACATACTTTACTATGATAGTATGTCGAAAAATTTTATGAAAAAAAAGGAATAGTATTGTATGGCGAAAATTTTATCAAAAAAAAGTCATAGTATAGTATGTCGAAAATTTTGTGAAAAAAGTCAGTATTGTAATGTCGAAAATTTTATGAAAAAAAAGTCATAGTATACTATCGAAAATTTTATTAAAAAAAAGTCATAGTATTGTATGTCGAACATTTTATGAAAAAAAAGTCAGTATATTATGTCGAAAATTGTATCAAAAAAAAGTCATAGTATAGTATGTCGAAAATTCTGTGAAAAAAAAGTCATAGTATAGTATGTCGAAAATGTGAAGAAAGGTCATAGTATAGTATGTCGAAAATTTTATGAAAAAAAAAGTCATAGTATAGTAAG
The DNA here is from genome assembly GCA_916701645.2 of Sebastolobus alascanus. Classification (NCBI taxonomy): domain Eukaryota; kingdom Metazoa; phylum Chordata; class Actinopteri; order Perciformes; family Sebastidae; genus Sebastolobus; species Sebastolobus alascanus. Next base: position 3,450,004 of record CAKAOJ020000072.1, on the reverse strand, counting down.
TCGAAAATTTTATGAAAAAAAAGTCATAGTATAGTATGTCAAATTCAGTGAAAAAAATGTAATAGTATAGTATGTCGCAAATCTGAAAAAAAATCATAGTATAGTATGTCGAAAATGTTATTAAAAGAAAGTCATAGTATTGTATATCGAAAATTTTATGAAAAAAAAGTCATAGTATAGTATGTCGAAAATTTCGTGAAAAAAAAGTCAGTGTATGTCGAACATTTTGTGAAAAAAAAGTCATAGAATAGTATGTCAAATTTTGTGAAAAAAAAGTCAGTGTTGTAATGTCGAAAATTATATGAAAAAAAAGTCATAGTATACTATGTCGAAAATTTTTATTAAAAAAAAGTCTTAGTATTGTACGTTGAAAATGTTATGAAAAAAAAGTCATAGTATAGTATTTTGAAAATGTCATAAAAAAAAAGTCATAGTATAGTATGTCGAAAATTCTGTGAAAAAAAAGTCATAGTATAGTATGTCGAAAATTTTATGAAAAAAAAAGTCATAGTACAGTATGTCGAAAATTTTGTGAAAACATTTTTTATGAAAAAAAGTCATAGTATAGTATTTCGAAAATGTTATGAAAACATTTTTTATGAAAAAAAGTCATAGTATAGTATTTCGAAAATTTCGGGAAAAAAAGTCATAGTATAGTATGTCGGAAATAACGTGAAAAAAAAGTCATAGTATAGTATGTCGAAAAGTTTGTGAAAAAAAAGTCATCGTATTGTATGTCGAAAATTTCGTGAAAAAAATTCATAGTATTGTATGTCGAAAAGTTTGTGAACAAAAAGTCATAGTATTGTATGTCGAAACTTTTGTGTAAAAAAATTCTTAGTATTGTATGTCGAGAATTTCGTGAAAAAAGTCATAGTATAGTATATCGAAAATTTTGTGAAAAAAAAGTCATAGTATAGTGTGTCGGAAATTTCGTGAAAAAACGCCATAGTATAGTATGTCGAAAATTTTATTAAAAAAAAGTCATAGTATTGTATGTCGAAAATTTTGTGAAAAAAGTCATAGTATAGTATGTCGAAAATTTCGTGAAAAAAAAGTCAGTGTATGTCGAACATTTTGTGAAAAAAAGTCATAGTATAGTATGTCAAATTTTGTGAAAAAAAAGTCAGTATTGTAATGTCGAAAATTTTATGAAAAAAAAGTCATAGAATACTATGTCGAAAATTTTTATTAAAAAAAAGTCATAGTATTTATCCTCGAAAATTTTATGAAAAAAAAGTCATAGTATAGTATGTCGAAAATTTTATAAAAAAAAAATCGTAGTATAGTATGTCGAAAATTCTGTGAAAAAAAAATCATATTAAGTATGTCGCAAATGTGAAAAAAAAATCATAGTATAGTATGTCGAAAATTTTATGAAAAAAAAAGTCATCGTATAGTATGTCGAAAATTTTGTGAAAAAAAAAAGTCATAGTATTGTATGTCGAAAAGTTTGTGAAAAAAAAGTCATAGTATTGTATGTCGAAAATTTTATAAAAAAATTGTCATAATATAGTATGTCGAAAATTTTGTAAAAAAAAAGTCATAGTATAGTGTGTCGGAAATTTCGTGAAAAAACGCCATAGTATAGTATGTCGAAAATTTTATTAAATAAAAGTCATAGTATTGTATGTCGAAAATTTTGTGAAAAAAGTCATAGTATAGTATGTCGAAAATTTCGTGAAAAAAAAGTCAGTGTATGTCGAACATTTTGTGAAAAAAAGTCATAGTATAGTATGTCAAATTTTGTGAAAAAAAAGTCAGTATTGTAATGTCGAAAATTTTATGAAAAAAAAGTCATAGAATACTATGTCGAAAATTTTTATTAAAAAAAAGTCATAGTATTTATCCTCGAAAATTTTATGAAAAAAAAGTCATAGTATAGTATGTCGAAAATTTTATAAAAAAAAAATCGTAGTATAGTATGTCGAAAATTCTGTGAAAAAAAAATCATATTAAGTATGTCGCAAATGTGAAAAAAAAATCATAGTATAGTATGTCGAAAATTTTATGAAAAAAAAAGTCATCGTATAGTATGTCGAAAATTTTGTGAAAAAAAAAAGTCATAGTATTGTATGTCGAAAAGTTTGTGAAAAAAAAGTCATAGTATAGTATGTCGAAAATTTTATAAAAAAATTGTCATAATATAGTATGTCGAAAATTTTGTAAAAAAAAAGTCATAGTATAGTATGTTAACATTTAAAAAAAAAAAGTGATAGTATAGTATGTCAAAAAATGTTGTAAAAAAAAGTCATAGTATAGCATGGCGAAACATTTTGTAAAAAAAAGTCATAGTATAGTCTATCGAAAAATGTTATAAAAAAAAGTCATAGTATAGTATGTCGAAAAAAAGTCATAGTATAGCATGGCGAAAAAATATTGTAAAAAAAGTCATAGTATAGTATGTCGAAAACAAGTGATAGTATAGAATGTCGAAAAATGTTGTAAAAGTCATAGTATAGTATGTCGAAAAATTTTGTAAAAAAAAGTCATAGTATAGTATGTCGAAAAAAAGTCATACTATTGTATGTTGAAAAATTTGAAAAAAAGTCATAGCATAGTTTGTCAAAAAAGGTTGTAAAAAAAGGTCATAGTATAGCATGTCGAAAACTTTTGTAAAAAAAAAGTCATAGTATAGTATGTCGAAAACAAGTCATAGTATAGTATGTCAAATTTTGTGAAAACATTTTTTATTAAAAAAAGTCATAGTATAGTATTTCGAAAATTTTATGAAAACATTTTTTATGAAAAAAAGTCATAGTATAGTATTTCGAAAATTTCGGGAAAAAAAGTCATAGTATAGTATGTCGAAAATAACGTGAAAAAAAAGTCATAGTATAGTATGTCGAAAATTTTATGAAAAAAAAAGTCATAGTATAGTATGTCGAAAATTTGTGAAAAAAAAGTCATAGTATTGTATGTCGAAAATTTTATGAAAAAAAAGTCATAGTATAGTATGTCGAAAATTTTGTTAAAAAAAGTCATATGATAGTGTGTCGAAAATTTCGTGAAAAAAAAGTCATCATATTGTATGTCGAAAATTTCGTGAGAAAAAGTCATAGTATTGTATGTCGAAAATGTTATGAAAAAAAAGTCATAGTATAGTATGTCGAAAAGTTTATGAAAAAAAAAGTCACAGTATAGTATGTCGAAAATTTGTGAAAAAAAAGTCATAGTATTGTATGTCGAAAATTTTATGAAAAAAAAGTCATAGTATAGTATGTCGAAAATTTTGTTAAAAAAAGTCATATGATAGTGTGTCGAAAATTTCGTGAAAAAAAAGTCATCATATTGTATGTCGAAAATTTCGTGAGAAAAAGTCATAGTATTGTATGTCGAAAATGTTATGAAAAAAAAGTCATAGTATAGTATGTCGAAAAGTTTATGAAAAAAAAAGTCATAGTATAGTATGTCGAAAATTTTGTTAAAAAAAAGTCCTATGATAGTGTGTCGAAAATTTCGTGAAAAAAAGTCATAGTATAGTATGTTGAAAATTTTATGAAAAAATTTTTTATGAAAAAAAGTCATAGTAGGGTATGTCGAAAATGTTGTTAAAAAAAAGTCATATGATAGTGTGTCGAAAATTTCGTGAAAAAAAGTACTATGACTTTTTTTCACGAAATTTTCGACATACTTTACTATGATAGTATGTCGAAAAATTTTATGAAAAAAAAGGAATAGTATTGTATGTCGAAAATTTTATCAAAAAAAAGTCATAGTATAGTATGTCGAAAATTTTGTGAAAAAAGTCAGTATTGTAATGTCGAAAATTTTATGAAAAAAAAGTCATAGTATACTATCGAAAATTTTATTAAAAAAAAGTCATAGTATTGTATGTCGAACATTTTATGAAAAAAAAGTCATAGTATATTATGTCGAAAATTGTATCAAAAAAAAGTCATAGTATAGTATGTCGAAAATTCTGTGAAAAAAAAGTCATAGTATAGTATGTCGCAAATGTGAAGAAAGGTCATAGTATAGTATGTCGAAAATTTTATGAAAAAAAAAGTCATAGTATAGTAAGTCGAAAATTTTATGAAAAAAAAGTCATAGTATAGTATGTCAAATTCAGTGAAAAAAATGTAATAGTATAGTATGTCGCAAATCTGAAAAAAAATCATAGTATAGTATGTCGAAAATGTTATTAAAAGAAAGTCATAGTATTGTATATCGAAAATTTTATGAAAAAAAAGTCATAGTATAGTATGTCGAAAATTTCGTGAAAAAAAAGTCAGTGTATGTCGAACATTTTGTGAAAAAAAAGTCATAGAATAGTATGTCAAATTTTGTGAAAAAAAAGTCAGTGTTGTAATGTCGAAAATTATATGAAAAAAAAGTCATAGTATACTATGTCGAAAATTTTTATTAAAAAAAAGTCTTAGTATTGTACGTTGAAAATGTTATGAAAAAAAAGTCATAGTATAGTATTTTGAAAATGTCATAAAAAAAAAGTCATAGTATAGTATGTCGAAAATTCTGTGAAAAAAAAGTCATAGTATAGTATGTCGAAAATTTTATGAAAAAAAAAGTCATAGTACAGTATGTCGAAAATTTTGTGAAAACATTTTTTATGAAAAAAAGTCATAGTATAGTATTTCGAAAATGTTATGAAAACATTTTTTATGAAAAAAAGTCATAGTATAGTATTTCGAAAATTTCGGGAAAAAAAGTCATAGTATTGTATGTCGGAAATAACGTGAAAAAAAAGTCATAGTATAGTATGTCGAAAAGTTTGTGAAAAAAAAGTCATCGTATTGTATGTCGAAAATTTCGTGAAAAAAATTCATAGTATTGTATGTCGAAAAGTTTGTGAACAAAAAGTCATAGTATTGTATGTCGAAACTTTTGTGTAAAAAAATTCTTAGTATTGTATGTCGAGAATTTCGTGAAAAAAGTCATAGTATAGTATATCGAAAATTTTGTGAAAAAAAAGTCATAGTATAGTGTGTCGGAAATTTCGTGAAAAAACGCCATAGTATAGTATGTCGAAAATTTTATTAAATAAAAGTCATAGTATTGTATGTCGAAAATTTTGTGAAAAAAGTCATAGTATAGTATGTCGAAAATTTCGTGAAAAAAAAGTCAGTGTATGTCGAACATTTTGTGAAAAAAAGTCATAGTATAGTATGTCAAATTTTGTGAAAAAAAAGTCAGTATTGTAATGTCGAAAATTTTATGAAAAAAAAGTCATAGAATACTATGTCGAAAATTTTTATTAAAAAAAAGTCATAGTATTTATCCTCGAAAATTTTATGAAAAAAAAGTCATAGTATAGTATGTCGAAAATTTTATAAAAAAAAAATCGTAGTATAGTATGTCGAAAATTCTGTGAAAAAAAAATCATATTAAGTATGTCGCAAATGTGAAAAAAAAATCATAGTATAGTATGTCGAAAATTTTATGAAAAAAAAAGTCATCGTATAGTATGTCGAAAATTTTGTGAAAAAAAAAAGTCATAGTATTGTATGTCGAAAAGTTTGTGAAAAAAAAGTCATAGTATTGTATGTCGAAAATTTTATAAAAAAATTGTCATAATATAGTATGTCGAAAATTTTGTAAAAAAAAAGTCATAGTATAGTGTGTCGGAAATTTCGTGAAAAAACGCCATAGTATAGTATGTCGAAAATTTTATTAAATAAAAGTCATAGTATTGTATGTCGAAAATTTTGTGAAAAAAGTCATAGTATAGTATGTCGAAAATTTCGTGAAAAAAAAGTCAGTGTATGTCGAACATTTTGTGAAAAAAAGTCATAGTATAGTATGTCGAAAATTTCATGAAAAAAAAGTCATAGTATTGTATGTCGAAAATTTTATGAAAAAAGTCAAACTATAGTATGTCGAAATTAGTTGTAAAAAAAGTCATAGTATAGTATGTCGAAAATTTAATGAAAAAAAAGTCATAGTATAGTATGTCGAAAATTTCGTGAAAAAAAAGTCAGTGTATGTCGAACATTTTGTGAAAAAAAGTCATAGTATAGTATGTCAAATTTTGTGAAAAAAAAGTCAGTATTGTAATGTCGAAAATTTTATGAAAAAAAAGTCATAGAATACTATGTCGAAAATTTTTATTAAAAAAAAGTCATAGTATTTATCCTCGAAAATTTTATGAAAAAAAAGTCATAGTATAGTATGTCGAAAATTTTATAAAAAAAAAATAGTAGTATATTATGTCGAAAATTTTTTTAAAAAAAAATCATATTAAGTATGTCGCAAATGTGAAAAAAAAATCATAGTATAGTATGTCGAAAATTTTATGAAAAAAAAAGTCATCGTATAGTATGTCGAAAATTTTGTGAAAAAAAAAAGTCATAGTATTGTATGTCGAAAAGTTTGTGAAAAAAAAGTCATAGTATTGTATGTCGAAAATTTTATAAAAAAATTGTCATAATATAGTATGTCGAAAATTTTGTAAAAAAAAAGTCATAGTATAGTGTGTCGGAAATTTCGTGAAAAAACGCCATAGTATAGTATGTCGAAAATTTTATTAAATAAAAGTCATAGTATTGTATGTCGAAAATTTTGTGAAAAAAGTCATAGTATAGTATGTCGAAAATTTTGTGAAAAAAAAGTCAGTGTATGTCGAACATTTTGTGAAAAAAAGTCATAGTATAGTATGTCAAATTTTGTGAAAAAAAAGTCAGTATTGTAATGTCGAAAATTTTATGAAAAAAAAGTCATAGAATACTATGTCGAAAATTTTTATTAAAAAAAAGTCATAGTATTTATCCTCGAAAATTTTATGAAAAAAAAGTCATAGTATAGTATGTCGAAAATTTTATAAAAAAAAAATCGTAGTATAGTATGTCGAAAATTCTGTGAAAAAAAAATCATATTAAGTATGTCGCAAATGTGAAAAAAAAATCATAGTATAGTATGTCGAAAATTTTATGAAAAAAAAAGTCATCGTATAGTATGTCGAAAATTTTGTGAAAAAAAAAAGTCATAGTATTGTATGTCGAAAAGTTTGTGAAAAAAAAGTCATAGTATAGTATGTCGAAAATTTTATAAAAAAATTGTCATAATATAGTATGTCGAAAATTTTGTAAAAAAAAAGTCATAGTATAGTATGTTAACATTTAAAAAAAAAAAGTGATAGTATAGTATGTCAAAAAATGTTGTAAAAAAAAGTCATAGTATAGCATGGCGAAACATTTTGTAAAAAAAAGTCATAGTATAGTCTATCGAAAAATGTTATAAAAAAAAGTCATAGTATAGTATGTCGAAAAAAAGTCATAGTATAGCATGGCGAAAAAATATTGTAAAAAAAGTCATAGTATAGTATGTCGAAAACAAGTGATAGTATAGAATGTCGAAAAATGTTGTAAAAGTCATAGTATAGTATGTCGAAAAATTTTGTAAAAAAAAGTCATAGTATAGTATGTCGAAAAAAAGTCATACTATTGTATGTTGAAAAATTTGAAAAAAAGTCATAGCATAGTTTGTCAAAAAAGGTTGTAAAAAAAGGTCATAGTATAGCATGTCGAAAACTTTTGTAAAAAAAAAGTCATAGTATAGTATGTCGAAAACAAGTCATAGTATAGTATGTCAAATTTTGTGAAAACATTTTTTATTAAAAAAAGTCATAGTATAGTATTTCGAAAATTTTATGAAAACATTTTTTATGAAAAAAAGTCATAGTATAGTATTTCGAAAATTTCGGGAAAAAAAGTCATAGTATAGTATGTCGAAAATAACGTGAAAAAAAAGTCATAGTATAGTATGTCGAAAATTTTATGAAAAAAAAAGTCATAGTATAGTATGTCGAAAATTTGTGAAAAAAAAGTCATAGTATTGTATGTCGAAAATTTTATGAAAAAAAAGTCATAGTATAGTATGTCGAAAATTTTATGAAAAAAAAAGTCATAGTACAGTATGTCGAAAATTTTGTGAAAACATTTTTTATGAAAAAAAGTCATAGTATAGTATTTCGAAAATGTTATGAAAACATTTTTTATGAAAAAAAGTCATAGTATAGTATTTCGAAAATTTCGGGAAAAAAAGTCATAGTATAGTATGTCGGAAATAACGTGAAAAAAAAGTCAGTATAGTATGTCGAAAAGTTTGTGAAAAAAAAGTCATCGTATTGTATGTCGAAAATTTCGTGAAAAAAATTCATAGTATTGTATGTCGAAAAGTTTGTGAACAAAAAGTCATAGTATTGTATGTCGAAACTTTTGTGAAAAAAAATTCTTAGTATTGTATGTCGAGAATTTCGTGAAAAAAGTCATAGTATAGTATATCGAAAATTTTGTGAAAAAAAAGTCATAGTATAGTGTGTCGGAAATTTCGTGAAAAAACGCCATAGTATAGTATGTCGAAAATTTTATTAAATAAAAGTCATAGTATTGTATGTCGAAAATTTTGTGAAAAAAGTCATAGTATAGTATGTCGAAAATTTCGTGAAAAAAAAGTCAGTGTATGTCGAACATTTTGTGAAAAAAAGTCATAGTATAGTATGTCAAATTTTGTGAAAAAAAAGTCAGTATTGTAATGTCGAAAATTTTATGAAAAAAAAGTCATAGTATAGTATGTCGAAAAATTTTGTAAAAAAAAGTCAAATTATAGTATGTCGAAAAATGTTAAAAAAAAAAGTCATAGTATAATATTTCGAAAATGTTATGAAAACATTTTTTATGAAAAAAAGTCATAGTATAGTATTTTGAAAATTTCGGGAAAAAAAGTCATAGTATAGTATGTCGGAAATAACGTGAAAAAAAAGTCATAGTATAGTATGTCGAAAAGTTTGTGAAAAAAAAGTCATCGTATTGTATGTCGAAAATTTCGTGAAAAAAATTCATAGTATTGTATGTCGAAAAGTTTGTGAACAAAAAGTCATAGTATTGTATGTCGAAACTTTTGTGAAAACAAATTCTTAGTATTGTATGTCGAGAATTTCGTGAAAAAAGTCATAGTATAGTATATCGAAAATTTTGTGAAAAAAAAGTCATAGTATAGTGTGTCGGAAATTTCGTGAAAAAAAGCCATAGTATAGTATGTCGAAAATTTTATTAAAAAAAAGTCATAGTATTGTATGTCGAAAATTTTGTGAAAAAAGTCATAGTATAGTATGTCGAAAATTTCGTGAAAAAAAAGTCATAGTGTATGTCGAACATTTTGTGAAAAAAAGTCATAGTATAGTATGTCGAAAATTTTATAAAAAAATTGTCAAAATATAGTATGTCGAAAATTTTGTAAAAAAAAGTCATAGTATAGTATGTTAACATTTAAAAAAAAAAAGTGATATAGTATAGTATGTCAAAAAATTTTGTAAAAAAAAGTCATGGTATAGTATGTCGAAAAAAAGTCATAGTATAGCATGGCGAAACATTTTGTAAAAAAAAGTCATAGTATAGTATATCGAAAAATGTTATAAAAAAAAGTCATAGTATAGTATGTCGAAAAAAAGTCATAGTAAAGCATGGCGAAAAAATATTGTAAAAAAAAGTCATAGTATAGTATGTCGAAAACAAGTGATAGTATAGAATGTCGAAAAATGTTGTAAAAGTCATAGTATAGTATGTCGAAAAAATTTGTAAAAAAAAAGTCATAGTATAGTATGTCGAAAAAAAGTCATAGTATTGTATGTTGAAAAATTTGAAAAAAAGTCATAGCATAGTTTGTCAAAAAAGGTTGTAAAAAAAGGTCATAGTATAGCATGTCGAAAACTTTTGTAAAAAAAAGTCATAGTATAGTATGTCGAAACACTTTGTAAAAAAAAGTCATAGTATAGTATGTCGAAAAAAAGTCATAGTATAGCATGTCGAAAAATTTGTAAGACGAAGTCATAGTATAGTATATCGAAAAAGTCATAGTATAGTATATCGAAAAAGTCATAGTATAGTATGTCGAAAAATTTTGTAAAAAAAAGTCATATTATAGTATGTCGAAAAATGTTAAAAAAAAGTCATAGTATAGTGTGCCGAAAAATCGTGGGAAAAAAAGTCATAGTATAGTATGTCAAAAAAGTCATAGTATAGCATGTCGAAAAATTTGTAAGACGAAGTCATAGTATAGTATATCGAAAAAGTCATAGTATAGTATGTCGAAAAATTTTGTAAAAAAAAGTCATATTATAGTATGTCGAAAAATGTTAAAAAAAAAAGTCATAGTATAGTGTGCCGAAAATCGTGGGAAAAAAAGTCATAGTATAGTATGTCAAAAAAGTCATAGTATAGCATGTCGAAAAATTTTGTAAAAAGAAGTCAATGTATAGTATCCCGAAAAAAAAGTCATAGTATAGTACGTCGAAAAATTAAAAAAAAAAAAGTTATAGTATGGTATGTTGAAAAATGTAAAAAAAAGTCATAGTATAGCATGTTGAAAATTTTGTAAAAAAAAGTCATAGCATAGTATGTCCAAAAAAAGTCATAGTATAGCATGTCGAAAAATTTTGTAACAAAAAGTCATAGTATAGTATGTCGAAAAATTTTGTAAAAAAGAAGTCATAGTATAGTTATCGAAACATTTTGTAAAAACAAATCATAATAACGTATGTCAAAAAAAAGTCATAGTATAGTATGTAGAAAAAAAGTCATAGTATAGTAAATCGAAAAATTTTGTAAAAACATGTCATAGTGTAGTATGTCGAAAAAATGACATAGCACGTCAAAAAAAAAAAAATGTTACAGTATAGTTTTAAAAAAAGTCATAGTATAGTATGTCGAAAAAAAGTCAAAGTATAGTATGTTGAAATATTTTGTAAAAAAAAGCCATCGTATGTCGAAAAATTTTGTAAAAAATAGTCATAGTATAGTATGTCGAAAACAAGTGATAGTATAGAATGTCGAAACATTTTGTAAAAGTTATAGTATAGTATGTCGAAAAATTTTGTAAAAAAAAAGTCATAGTATAGTATGTCGAAAAAAAGTCATAGTATTGTATGTTGAAAAATTGGAAAAAAAGTCATAGCATAGTAAGTCAAAAAAGGTTGTAAAAAAAGGTCATAGTATAGCATGTCGAAAACTTTGGTAAAAAAAAGTCATAGTATAGTATGTTGAAACATTTTGTAAAAAAAAGTCATAGTATAGTATGTCGAAAAAAAGTCATAGTATAGTATATCGAAAAAGTCATGGTATAGTATGTCGAAAAAGTCATGGTATAGTATGTCGAAAAATTTTGTAAAAAAAAGTCATAGTATAGTATGTCGAAAAAATTAAAAAAAGTCAGTATAGCATGTCGAAAAAATAAAAAAAAGTCACAGTATAGTATGCCGATAAAATGTCATAGATTGTCAAAAAAATAAAAAAGTCATAGTATAGCATGTCAGAAAAAAAAAAAAAAAAAGTTATGGTACATTATGTCCAAAAAAAATCACAGTAAATGTAAAAAGTCATAGTATACTTTGTAGAAAAAAGTCATAGCAATAAAAAGTGGGAGTATGTTAAAAGAAATAAAAAAGTCACAGTATCGTATGTCAAAAAAATAAAAAAGTCAAAGTATAGTATGACGAAAAGAATAAAAAAAGTTAAAGTATTGTATGTCAAAATGTTTATTAAAAAGTCATACTATATTAAGTCAAAAAAAATCATAGTATCATATGTCGAAAAAATAAAGAAATAGTCATACTAAAGTATGTCGAAAATCTTTTTCAAAAGTCATAGTATGTCGAAAAAATTAAAAAAAGTCACAATATATTATGTCAAAAAATAAAAAAGTCCTAGTATAGCATGTCGAAAAAAATCACAGTATGTCAATTTTTTTTTTAAAAAAGGTTCTAGTATAGTATGTCGAAAAAAGTCATAGTATAGTATGTTGAATAGTATAGTAAAAAAATTAAAAAAAACCTCATACTATAGTATGTCGAAAAAGATTTTAAGTCATAGTATGTCGAAAAAATAAAAACGTCATAGTATAGCATGTCGAAAAAATAAAAGAGTCATAGTATAGTATTTTGAAAGATTAAAAATGTCGTAGTATAGCATGTCGAAAAAAAAAAAAAAAAAAGTTATGGTAAAGTATGTTCGAAAAAGTCAGAACAGTATGCTGAAAAATTTAAAAAAAAGTCATAGTATAGTGTGTCAAAAAATCACAGTATATGTCAATTTTTTTTAAAAAAAGGTTCTAGTATAGTATGACGAAAAAAGTCATAGTATAGTATGTTAAAAATGTTTTTAAAAGTAATAGTATAGTATGTCAAAATTTAAGGTCATAGTATAGTATGTCAAAAAAATAAAAATCTCATAGAATAGTGTCGAAAGAATCACAGTATAGTATGTTGAAAAAATAAAAAATTCGTAGCATAGCATGTCGAAAAGTCTAGTATGTAGAAAAAATAAAAAAACGTCATAGTATAGTATGTGAAAAAATAATTCATAGTATAGTATGTCGAAAAAGTTTTAAAAAAGTTATATTCCAGCATGTTGAAAAAGTCATTGTACAGTATGTCGAAATAATAAGTCATAATATAGTATGTCTAAAACATAAAAAAGTAACAAAATTGTATGTCCAAAAAATAAAAAAATCATATTATTGCATGTAGAAAAAGTCATAGTACAGTATGTTAAAAAAATTAAAAAAAAGTCATAGTATAGAATCTTGAAAAAATAAAAGTTATAGTTCAGTATGTTAAAAAATAAAAAAGTCATAGTATAGTATATCGAAAAAATAAAATCATAGTATAGTATGTCAAAAAAAAGCCATAAAAAAATGGAAGTTTTTTCAGTGAAGAAGACATAAATCTCTCAATTTATCACAACTGTAAATTGAATTGTTATTCATTCCCATGCATCCTGCTCAGAGTAATCACAGTAATTGTAATCACTCTACTCAGTAAAAATGAGTATTGGGCAAAGGTAAATAGAGTGCTCCAGGGATGACATATTTTGTAGTCCAACCAGGAAGTTAGCATCGCCCTAGTTCCCTCGACAAAAGCCAATGGGATTTTTCCATTGGGTTTTGGATTATTGCAGAAAATAAACTCTGTGGCAAACAAACGTTTATGATACTTACACGTTTTGTTCAGCAAGATAATCTTTACAAATGAACACAACTTTTATGATTTCTGAAGTGTGAATGCAATCACCACAAGTAAAAAGCTAACGTTGGGCTATAAACGAACTACACCACGGTCGCATCAGCGCGAGTATAAACAACGAGGCTGTAAAGGCGGACGAGTCGGCGTGATGACATTTAGTAGTCTCATTTAGCCACTTGTTAGCAACCGCTTTTTTTAAGACTTATAAAGGTTTCAAAATTCACGAGTGGTATATTTACTGACGTATTTTATGTCGTAGAACAAAACTTTAAAATCTCTTCAGCTTCTGTTAACCACAGACCTTATTTCAGGCATCTAACTAAAAACCCATTAAAAAAAACCCATCGACTTCCAGGCGAGGGAACAGGAAGTGCTAAAATGCTAACTAATTTCCGTGTTTTTAGGATTCATTCCTGTAGCACTCTATAACGTTATCATTTGTTAAAATGTAAAATCTTGTCAAATTTAGTTTTTGGCAAGAAACTTGAATGAATAAAGTTTGAAGGAGATGTTTCCACAACAATATAAAATAGATATTAGAGTGGGAATTATGACCTGGTTAACTTCTTAACACTAACGTTGGCTCAAAGGAGCATATCATTTAAACTACTACATTTTAAAACTTTTAATGAATTAACAATCAAATGATAATAATGTTACAAATTATTACTAATGCTATAATTTTATCTTTAGTTTGTGTAATATGAAATAATTAGTTTATAAATTATATATTGCAATAACAATGAATTAATTAAATTAGTAAACTATTGACAGTTTATTGTTGCACACATTATAACATTTTATATACTATATTAAGTATTTGTTAATAATTATGAAATGATTTAGAAATCTTTTGTAAAACATACATTTTAAAATCCTTCTTACTGTATGCACAAAATCCTCCATCATTGCTCAAAAGCAGATTAGTCTGCTTCCCTACATTTCCTGTCATGGAGGAACCAACCATACACAAATTATAACAATGTAAAAGGATAAAATTTTGATTTTTTGACGGTTTACACTGACCTCAGAACGTTTGAAATTATTTTTGGGACGGTGGTGAAAAAAGGTTAGTCCGGAGCCTTGCGGTCAATTATAGTTCCTAGATAGAAAATCGTAATCGGCAAGTAAGACTTTTAAAGAATCGGAAATCGGCCAAGAAAATTGCATCGGTGCATCTCTACTTGATAACCTGCTTGGACTTCTGTACTGGGGAAAAAACTAACACATGTGAGCAAAAACCACTAATAAATGCAGTTGGCCAATCAGTTGTCTTTATTGAATGTCAAAAGGAATTAAATTGTGTTTCTTTACGTATGGTGAAGGCTTTGCTTTAGTCACTGGAGATGACTCCTCACTTTAGTTCTCTTCGTCTAGAATGAGAGAAAAGAAAACAGTTTTCTCAGTTAAACAAAAAAGGGATTAATATGCAAACAGTTACCGACAGGCGCTTTCACAAGCCATAGTCCGTTTGGCTCGTCCGAATCAGACTGAAATTAATAGTTTTGGTTCGTTTTCTATTTAGTCTGGTTACGTTTCACAGTACACAAATTAAAACGGACCAAATTTAAAAAAGAATTAGCTGAAGGAACAAATTTATCTTTTTTGTCTCGAGAGCTGACACTTCTACGCAGGGAATCACTGACTTTGAAATATTGCCGTTGAAGTGTTTTCATTTTGACTCATCACTATTTTTGTGGACTTTATTTAGCGTATTCTGTATGTTCACTTCGACCCAGATGTCAAGCAAACATCCGTCCGTCCTGTGTCCATTTCAACAAATGCCCATACAGGCAGCTGTGTTTTTGGTTTTGCATGGAAACGGTCCGAGGCCACCTTTCGCAAGCGGTTTCGGACCGGTTGTTTTGGTCCGCACAAGAGTACGATTACTGCGTTCACAACTGTCCAAACAAACCGCGCCAGACTAAAACTTACTAAATGTTGGCTCGTGAAAGCGCTTTCAGTTATCAGTTAAATGCTTTGTTCCAGATTGGATGTGGTTCAGGGATTTATTCAGCCAAGTTCTCCTGATAACCGAGTTAACCTGCTTCTTGGGACAGACGAGACCTGAATTTATACTCAGAATAAATAAATTGTAAGGAAGCAGGGACATTTTACTTTAAAAACCTTTGATGAAAGTGATTTAGAGGGATATACAATTTTTTTTTTTTCAAGCTTGGGCCCGATTCCACAATTTGAATTGATTTTTTCAAAATGTGACATGACTTAAACATGATTGAAATATCACACTATACTGTTTAACATTAATAATAATTAAAAAAATATAGCGACAAATCACCCAGCCCTAAAGTGAATGAATAGTTTTGTAGATATAAACGGCTCATTCTAAGGTAACGTAAACACAACAATGCTTAGTTTCCGGTGATTTAAGGAGCCGTTCAGGTGCCGCATCCAAAACGTGTGGAAAACGCCAGCCGTGCCGCTTTCGGAGGTTGCGCTCCTGTTGCGCCTGCCGTTACTAAGCAACCAAAACCTGCGTGCTGCGATGACGATGAAGTTGAGTAATTTAGCAGTAAAAGCCTCACTGACTAAACTTAAGTCAGAACAAACATGAAAGGATTTCCAGCACCGTAAATCCCTCACAGTAACTTTACTGCTCAATTTTGTCTGTGTCAGTTTGACCTTTCAAACGGATGTTTTGACGTCCTCAGTCAGAAAGGGTGAAGCCAGTAAAATAGTCCGTGGGACAGATCGTAAAGCTTTGGGTAGTCCTGCACTAAAATGATTCACTTCCTCCATATATTTACTGTAGACTGATATTTACCGAAGACAGAAAAGATATCTGCCGGCTGTGATTGGTTATTCCTCGTCACATGATATGCGGTTGCAAAAGTTGAACTATTTTTATCTTGGGTCGCAGCTGCGCGAAAATATGCGCTTGGGAACGCTTGCGCATCATGACGGCGTCGTGAATAATGGATTTGAGGGTGCAAAAAATGCGGCATATGTACGGCCCCTTAGACTAAAGAAAACATTTGCCATTTCTGCCAATAGACGCCCCTAAATGCTCCACACCGTTCCTTATGGATATGGTGTTCAATGTCATCAAAACATTTAACTCTACAGAATCATAAACCATCAGCCTGTGGCCAAAGCTCAACCTGTAGCTGTACGTTATATTAAAGTACTCTATATTAAAGTACATGTGGAGTAAAAGTAGTAATACCAACTGAATCTCACCTTCTTCCTCCTCGTCCTCTTCATCTTCCTCTTCCTCCTCCTCTTCATCAGAGCTGAAGGTCCCGTCAGGCAGGCTGTACACCCGAATCACTTGCTGTTTGCCAAAAAAACAACAGAATATCGACCCGTCAGCTCAACAATATAACTACCTTTAAAAGCGGGGAGTTTTTATGCATCCTGGTAACATAGCATGAAGAGGAACCGACGGCTCACCTTGTTGGGGTCCTTGAGGATGAGGTACTTGCCCTCGTCCAGCTTGCGGCAGATATCGATGACGCAGCGGAGGATTCCCCAGGCATTCTCCATGCTCAGGTTGATCTGGCTGGCGAACTCGTTGGGTTTGAACTGCTGGGTTCCCAGGACGACGTGACGAGCGGAGTCCTTCACGTGGTACCGAGACACGTACCTGAAGAACACACAGAGATGCAACGACGTCAGTCAGTCCACGCTTTAACAAACTACTGCTCTGTTAGAATATGTGTTTATTGACTCTATACAAGTAACTGAATCCTTCCATACAACACGCACAATGTGTTTGTGATTTATTAATAAAAGACATATTAGTTTGTTTTCAAGGACATCCACACAGCTTCAGCCTCAGGTATCCAGCCGGGAAGCAGACGGACCCCCTCGGCAAATTAAGTAAAGTAAAAAAAACAAAAATCAAAAATTAAACTAACGTTAGTCTAACGTAGTTTTAAGATGTTTTTCCAGATGTTGTCGTCTATGAAAAGACCTTAAATGTACACTGTAAGTGAACTACTTGAGTGAATGATTTAAACAGCGTTTGTATAGGAATGATTCTGTCCCAAGCTTTTTGATCACTATAAACGGTTCCCACTGTAAAAGAGTGGATGTTCAAGTACATGGGATTTATTGTTTTACTTTTGTTTTTTACTGTGGTATCAAGAATCGTGGAATTTCACTGCTATTGGTATTGACTACTAACTATGTCATCCCTAGAAGGCTGTAGTTTATGGCGATGTTGAACTGTTATAGTGGCAGGTGTTTCTATTATTTTGTCCACCCCATTTATATCAATGAGGGTAGGTTAAATAATAAAAACACCTCTCTTTATAACAAGGATTTATCGCAGGACTGTTGCGCATTCGTTTTAGGTGCACCTAATAAACTGACTGTATCTCCAAATAATCAGTGAACGCTAATAAACCATCAACATTAACAGAAATCATCTTCAGTAACACGATGTTATTATGCTGAATGTCCTTAGTGTCTCAGTGTCACCTGCTCCTATATTCTTGGTGACACTACAGTAGAAGCTAAATGTTAATATTATGGCCTGGCCTCCATCTCTACATCTCCTTGTTCCATATACAGAGTGTGATAGAAGCTTGAGTTCCTCACCCCAGTTTGAGGTACTCCGATCCAGCCAGCATGGCGCAGCAGGTCCAGCGGGCCAGTTTGTAGCTGTTGTTCTTCAGCTCGGTGGCCAGGACGGCTCCTCTCTGAGAGTCCAGCTTCTGACGCCAGTCCACCCCGTTACAATACTGATGATGCAACAGAGCAACAAAGGCTTTTTAGTTATGAAAATTTGAAAAAAGAAAAGGCATTAAACACTGATTTTTTTTCATTTACACAAGGTTGATTTATATTGGTTTTTATTCGTCCTAAATATCTGTTTGAGATCTAATAAGATCTCAGCTTCAGTCTTCCCTTTGTGATAACACAAGAGCAGTCGGGATATCCTGGCAGTTCTATTCGACTCTACTGGCCTTTTTACACACAGAGTCATTTACTGTCTGTCTGCTGCTATGCCAAGTTTACTTTGAGTCTCTTTTTGCTGAGATCTTGACTCCCACTTGTGCAGACAAACAGAACAACAGGCAAGAATATGGACTGCTGGATATTTAGCTTTAAAAACAGACACGTCGGTGATCTCAAAATTAATTTTATGTTAAGTTCAGTCAAGATAACTATTTAAGACATGACTGCAAGAAATAAAAACAAAATTTGAACAAATTTATACATTTAAGATGGTGTTTTCAAGGCCTGTTAATATCATGAAAAGTAGCTCATGACTTTGCACAACATTAAGGCCCTCTTCAGACCTGGTATTAACATGCGTCCTGGGGGGATCCGATCACAAGTGGACAGCTCTAAGTACAGGTGTGAACGCACTCAAGACGCATTGAGATCGGACCTTTCAGACCACATTCAGAGGTGGTCTGGGACACATATGGCCACATTCTTTTAGCAGTGTGTACACAAATGTGTCCTGGGCCACATTAAGGACTGCCTACTCAACTGACGTCACCTGACTGTCTCTGCGCTCCTCAGGTGAATAGACAGAGACGTGAATGCTCGTCTGCCTCGCGGCATGGAAACGGCCTCTGTGCTCTACTGTAGTAACTGTATTTTATTAAAATATAGCTTGTCTATCGGCTACATATCTACAGACTATCAGACTAGGCACGCAAAGTGCATTATTATCATACTGTCGGAGATGTGTTGGTGTTTTTTTCCGGTGCTCTGCACGGAGCTGACACCTGCTGGACCGCCCGCCCGCTCTCATCACCGGCTCTCTGAAGATCTGCACGCTGTTGCCTGGCAAAGGCAGCGGTGCCGGCGGCGCGCTTTGAGGTTCCCTGGGACCGCCGGTACAGTAATTTTTTATTTTGATGTTACTATAATGTGCCCGAATTCACAAATATGTAGGACATTACTACCGACATTCCTGTAATATTACGTCACAACGTCTGCTGTATTAGCAGTCTGTTCACTACGTGATTATTTGCATATAGAGCGGGGAAGTGAGATCTGATCTCAAGTGGTCACTGGAGACGCATGTGGAGACGCATTCTAATGCCAGGTGTGAACAGACGTACTTAAAGCTGTCCACTTGTGGTTGGATCACTCAGGACGCATGTTAGTACCAGGTCTGAAGAGGGCCTTAAAAGTCTGAAGATGATCACCCACTACTGAAACCAGTTTCCCGTCACACTGCCTCTTACCCTGGAGTCCCACTCGTTGAGGGTCTTGACGTTAATGAAGGACACTTCTCCGTTGGCACCGGTCATCACTCCGTCATGCTCACAGCGGACAATCAGATCAATGTCTTCCCCGAGCTTCCAGTGACGGTACCTAAAAAACAAAAACAAGCCGTCAGCCTGACAGGAAACAGTTATTACATCCAATGACACCAACATATGAGAGGGCATGTTAGCAGATTTCTATTTATCTTGTGATCATAGGATGGAAGAAATCTAATATTTCACATACAAGTAGTTTGTAAGTACTTTAAGGTATGTAGAGGCTTACAGCCGGGACACACTGGACGCATGAGCAGCACGTGACGGCCGCCTCGCTGAACTGCTGCTGCTGCCAGCTGCTTCTTTCTACATAGATTTTGCCTTTCATAATGGCCATTTCATTTAATTATAAATGTCATTTATATTTATTTGAGACAGAAAAAGGTTAAGAGGTTTGTGCTCATTTGTAAGCCGTGCAAGTCACTGCATTTTCTACAACACTGTCCTGCAATTATTTCAGAATAAAAGCCTTGTGTTAACAAATGAAGGAATTCTGTCCACAGAAAAAAACGCTAGGGGGCTTATATTTTGAAACAGAAACAGAAAGTGTTGAGTTAAAAATAGATGTGAACTTTTACATTTTCTACAGATGTAGACGTTGAAACTGTAGTAATGTTGCTGGTATGATGTCAATATACTGTCAAAAGATCATTTTCACTATCTGTTGTTGCTGTGAACCGCTCACGGCTCGGGGTAAAAATAGGCGAGACCTCGAATCTCTAGAAGAGACGCAGGCCGAGACGCGCTGCTCACGCGAGCAGTGTGGCTGCTCTAACCTGTTAACCTGTGCGCCGAAGTAAAAAACAACAGGTTCTGCGACACACAAACACACGCTGCTCATGCGTCCAGAGTGTCCCGGCTGTTACAGATGTTTAATATAAGTGACAGTAAACTAACCAGCAGGGTTCAGTGCCTACCTGTAGGCTACAGAAGCCACCTCACTCTTGTCCGTATCCTCCTCCACAAACGGGTTGGAGGTAGGAAACTTGTACCGCTCTCCACCCTGAATAGAAGACAACAAAAACATGACAAATGTTCATAAAATAGGAACAGACAAAGGAAAAGACTAACGTATAATATAACGTGTAACGTGCAACTGCAGAAAAACTATGTATTACTGGAGGCACTTTGACATTTTGGGAAATACGTTTATATGCTTTTCGGTGGAGTTGGATGAGAAAATTGATACCACTCTCAAATCTGTCTGTCTTCTACAGCCAGCAGCTGGTTAGCTTAGCTTAGCACAAAGACTGGAAACACAGCCGGCCCAACGCACAAGCGAACTAAGCGGTTGCTTAGGGCTCCCGAGGCTACCAGAGGGCCATGGCCCGCAAATTACACAACTGCCCCGCCTCCCCCTTGTCTCAAAGCGGGTTTCAATGTTTACAACTTCAATGAGAGGATGTAGCAGAGCTATCCTTCTGGTCACAACGAGAAAAAAAAAAAAAAAGCATGAGAGTGATTTCAGGTAAACTTGAGTTCTCTCCTCTTCAAGTTTGATGTCAGCGAATAAAAGTAAGGTTAAGTTGATGTGTGATCGGTGCATCTCTTGGTCTGTCTGTGTTTTCCCTTTCCCTGACTTGAAAAAGCTAGCCTGGCTAGTGGTAAGGGGTTTAAATAGTGTGGGTTCTCACCATGCGTAAACACTGCTGGCTGAAGTTGTGGTTGATGTACGTGGCCTCCATCGCCAGGTTACGAGGAGAGTTGAAGGAGTTGCCCTCATCCTGCGGCGGCTCGTTGGCGGTCTCACTCACGGTAAGCAAATCTGAGAGGAGCAGTTACAGATGTTACAGATGTTAAAGCAACACAACCGGCAGGTAAAATGCAGTGGGGGATGAAGTATTCAGATCCAAGTACTAATACCACACTGTGAAAATACTCCACTACAAGTAAAAGTCCTGCATTAAAAACCTCACTTAAGTAAAAGTATGCAAGTTTTATCAGCGAAACGTAATTTAAGTACTTAAAGTAAAAGTACTCATCATGCAGTAAAATGTTCCCGGAGTGAAAAAGTCGCTTAAACAGTGACAGTGTAAAGGTCTAAACATGCACAGGATCTCAGGCAATGAGCAGCACTGATTTCTCCAGCAATGCACTCAAATAAACAGGCACTGATCAGCTTGCGCAGTGGGCTAGTCATCATTGGCCCCTGAACATCCAACAAGCTGGTACAGAAAAGTACAACTCAAACTGGGATCTCAAGCTGCAACTAACGATTATTTTTTATATATATATATATATATATATATATATATATATATATATATATATATATATATATATATATATACATATACATATACATATACATATATATATATATATATATAGACGCAGTAAACTCACTATCGACACCCTATTTTTCCCTGATAATGCCACATTGTGAACAACAAATCTGTGTTGAAGCTGGCAGGACGAAAGCTAGTTAACGTTAGCGGAGGTTCATTATGATGCTTTCAGGCTCTATTCAGCAAGAAATAGTATTAGGCGAAGGTAAATTACAACGTTATCATGATGTGAAAATTTAGTTTTTGGCAAGAAACCTGAATAAATACAGCCGTTTTGATGAGATGTTTTCACATATATATAAAAAATATAAAATAGATAATAGAGAATTTATAATAATAATAATTTGTTTAACTTCCTAACACTAGCTCTAAGTGTTTATTGTTTTGTTTTTGACCGTGGTACCGAATAAGGTATCGAGAATTATGGACTTTCACTGATATTGGTATCATCGTTACATCCCTAGTCCTGTGAGAACCACGCATCTCTGAAAAGTCAACTTTTAACGGTGTTTTCAGCTTTGTGACGATGCATTTTCCAGCTGATCCAAGAGGCTTTTTAAAGAGTTTATTTAGCTTAAGATAAGTAGCTAAAGCTGTCGGACAAATGTAGTGGAGTAAAAAGAGTACATAAAGACTGGTCTAACATATCTTTGTGTGACAGTAGATCTGTCAAAGCCTCACCAAAGTCAGAGTTGTCTCTCTTGTCAAAGAACAGCTTGTTGCCCACTCTCTGCACGATGATGTCCCAGGAGTTGACCGAGCGTGTGCAGCACATCAAGGTGGCCAAGATGGCGTCGGTGGCAAACACATTACCCTGAGTCTTAGCCAGCTGGAAACAGAACCAAAATGTCGTTGTCAAAGAAAAGCATCAAATCAACAAGTTCTGGTTGATGTTGTGTTTACTGGAGCAGCTCATTATGTTACAATCTGAATACCTTGCGGATGACCGGATCGTCAGTGGTAGTGACAGTGTGGAAGATCCTCTTGATGCTTTTCAGCTGCTTCTCATTGCGGGTGGTGATCCGGTCAAAAGCTTTATCGTAGTGCTCCAAAGCACCGCAGCACTCACTGCAGGAAACAACAGCTCGTCACCTTCTGGATTTATACGGTTAATGACAAAGAGCAGGTGAGTTTCACTTACATGTCATCAGGGTCAGCCACCTCCATGTATCTCATCTTCATCAGCCTGGGGAAGTCCATCTCCTCCTTCACCTCCCAGTCGCTCCGAACCTCCACTGAGGAGTCTCTGGGTTTCAGCTGGGCCATAAAGTACATGGACATAGGGAAGGGGTGTATAGGGGGAGAGAAGGGGGGTATAGAGGGAGAGAAGGGGGGTATAGAGGGAGAGAGAGGGGTGAATAGAGGGAGAGAGAGGGGGGGTTGTATGGGAAGAGTAAATGTTAACACCCATGTTACCAAAACCCTAAACAGAAGAATCAACATGCTACAAGAATACAAAGAAAACTTCCTCTGTCTCAAAATACACACTTTTGACATCTATATTTTAAAATCCTGGGATCAGAAACAGACAACGCTTGTCTCGAGTATCCAGTATAGAGCTGTAACTTACAATTATTTTCATTGACAGTTATTTTCTCAATGAATTGTTTGGTCTATAAAATGTCAGAAAATACTGAAAAATGTCCGTTTTAAATTCCGCAGTCTTTGGCCTTGTCTAAAAATAAATAAATTAATGACACAATAAATAAATAAATAAATAAATAAGCCAATAAAAGTAGCAAATAATTACATTCAAATATAAATAAATGAATCTAAAATTTCATAAAAAAATAAATACATAAAGAAAAGTGGAAATTAAACAGAAGAGTAAATAAATAAGGGAATTAATACAAAGGTAAATTAAAAAAAAAGTATATAAAAAAATTATAACATTTTATCAATAAATCAATGGCAACATTTATTTTTAATATTATTTTTGCTACTTTTAATGATTTAATGTCATATTTATTTATTTATTTAGTGAGTCATTTATTTATTTATTCATTTTTAATTTTGGCAGGTTCCGTCCTCCATACTTACTTAGGTACACGGGTATTTTTGTAAACGTAGCTTTCTTTTATGCGTTTAGCCTTTTGTCCACACCCAAACGTCGTTTTAGGTCACAGAAAATGAAGGTTTTGTAAAACTTCTGCCAGGGTGAAGATTTTCAGAAACTCTCACTCGTTTTCAGTGTTGACATGTAGGCGGGGAGTTTTTGGCTTGTAACATCAGAGTGTGCGCCGTTATCTCCTTTGTGAGGCGTCACTAATGAGGCGACATGTCGTACAACGGCGGCATAAATACATCCATGAACGGCGAACGTGGCCAAATAACCTGCTAACAGGACTTTTTACATGTATATTGAGGAACAGAGGCGTCGGTATGTGCTACGAAGGTCACTTCAAAAGCAGTAAATCTTCATTTTTAAGAGGCTGCAACCAGCAAATCTTTAACATTTTTTGACAAAAAAAAACGATTAATCGATTATCAAAATAGACGATTATTTTTCTGTTTTATGACTAATGCATTAATGACTACTGGTTGCAGCTCTAATCCAGTAATAAATCGAATAACCGATCAATACCTGGGATTTCTGGTCCCACTTCTGACGGACACCAAACTGCTTCTGAAACTTCTTCTGCAGGCGCATACGATCCCTGAACAGACAAAAACTTGAAGTTAAACTGAAGTCTTTACAACATGATCAACTGTCAACTCACAAGGTGAAGGTGTGATCTCATACTGGGATCCAAAAAAAAGAAACATTTGACAGAAAATAAGCTTAAAAACAGGACGTTTCTCACCTCTCCTTTTGCTTGGCGCTCTTCGGGAGCGTCTGCATGTTGAACTGAGTCATGTTCCTACGGTCCTTGTCCCTGCGCAGATTCCTCTGTTGAAACAAATAAACATGTTATGGGACCAGTTCAAATATAATATACAATACTGACATTTTAAATCAACAATCAGGGTGTTCAGTGTGTCTGTGGCCTTCTGTGGTCTGTCGTACCTGAGCAAACCTCATGCGGTTCCTCTGGTAGGCCGTCTTCTGCGTCTTGGCCGTGTCCACCAGCTGGAAGCTCGTCTCATCCTCCTCGTGAAAGTAGGCGTACTGACTACCGCCTCCGAACTGAGAGGAATACTTATCTGAAGACAAAATAAATACATAAGAAATCAACTTGAAACCATGTAGTAATCACTGCTTCTTTTATTTAACCAACTAATGATGTTTAAAAGATTTCAACACTTCCACAAACAGTAGTGAACACATAAGATTAGCTGTTTAAATACGAGATGGGGGAAAAAACTAAATCGATTCAACTATGTATCGCAATTTTTTCTTTTACGATTTTGAAATATAATGGCTTCATTTGAGTCTATGCGAAGGTAGAAGGAAGTTAACGCTTCTATTGTTGTAGTCTGAGTAACATGACGTCATTTTGACTTTCTTTTACGAAAATAAATTCCTTTAAATACAGGAAATGCCACAGTTTCCCACAGTGTTAATTTGTCCAGACATTTCAATCAATCTATATTTTCAACTGTATTACCACAGAGGCGTCTGAAGTAAAAGATACTAAATCATATTTTTAGGTGGAGGTAAATCTGGGGGACAGCCATCTTACTCACTTGTGTATCTCTTGTCTTGATAAGTGGCTCCAGTCCAGTCAGCAACCTGACAGAGAAAACAAACAACGTGAGGAAAAATGAAGACAACTTGGTTCTTTCAGTAGAAAACTTTATAAGTATTTAACCTCTTTCACTCATTGAAAGAGGTTAAATATTCAGTACAGACAGCACAAACGTACACACGAGGAAGCTCATTGGAACAGACAACTTTACTGTCTTTCAGAGGCTGTAACAGGCTCAATTTTAGAGCTAGAGTGAAACTAGAAAAACCAAAGGAATCCATTTGTACCAACCATGTTCATGCTAGCTTGTTGGGAAGGAGGCTAAATAACGCTCCGAACTTGTGATACATTTTGGTGAGGAAAAACTGACATGGCCATTTTCAATGGGGTCCCTTGACCTCTAACCTCAAGATATGTGAATGAAAATGGGTTCTACGGGTACCCACGAGTCTCCCCTTTACAGACATGCCGACATAAATTGGGTATCAATGTAAAGTAGAGACTCTTGTGGATCCAATGAGCTCAACTGTATTCATGTGTGATGATGTTGATCCCCATAGTGGCCATTTCATTGTAGTGAGATCCATTTTTTGAAACGTGACCTCACTGTATAAAATGACCTGTGGTGACTTCTAGGATAATCACAGCCTCATGAAACTTTACAGCCGCAAACAAGAGACCTAGAGCATTCAGAGGATGGATGGCTTTCCTAGATAGATTAACAATAAGGGGGTTTCTGAGCAGTTTCCGTAACAAAAGTCCTCGCCATCCAATCGCCGAAAAATGCAATTCTTGCAGAAATCTCCAAATGTCAAAAGTTTTGATACCAAATCACAGCATGGCTTTTTCTATGGTGCTCCTCAAGGTCTTGGTGTCTTAATGTGGTATTTTGGAGGAATTATTGATCATTTTTTTTATCAATTCTCGAGTGGTAAAAAATGGTTAAATTTAACACCAAATCTGTGTAACAAATGATATCAACACAAAAATTGCTGCAACAACTTATGAGACATCAGTGAGCATGGGAATGACCATCATATACTTTGATCATAATGTTATAAACCCTTATACACTTTCACAGTTTATTTTAATTGATGAATAATCAATTTTTATTTCTGATTTATGACTACAACAACTTGAGACACAGTGCTGAGCTGCATCTCAAATTCAACTACTGTTGACCTGCTATCTCCCCCTAAAGACCCCTCGTACCCCCCTAAAAAAAGACCAAAACAGGTCTATGAAAAAGAGGGGTGGAGTGGAAAAGGTTAATGTGAGAAAACAAACCTTTCCCAGACGGTCTCCTTTGCTGAACGGCTGGTAGGGCATGTCTTTAAACTTATCTGGTACCGCACATGGACCCCATCCGGATGGATTGTCCTGAATCACAGGGGCGTTGAACTTCGCCATGACCTGAAGTCAGAATGAAAAAAACAGACATCTATAACCAGTCGCCTAAAATTATGTACAGACATTTTTTTTTAAACAGTGACAGTGTAAAGGTCTAAACATGCAGAGGGTCTCAGGCAATTAGCAGCACTGATTTCTCCAGCAATGCATTCCAATAAATAGGCACAGATCAGCTTGCGCAGTGGGCTAGTCATCATCGACCCCTGAACATCCAACAACAAGCTGGTGCAGAAAAGAAAAACTCATCAAACTGGGACCTCAAGTTGCAACTAACCATCACTTTTATCGTAGACTAAGCTGCTGATTACTTTTTACTAGAGCTCTAACGATTAATCAATTAGCTGTCAACTATTAAATTAATCGCAAACTATTTTGATAATCGATTAATCGGTTTGATTCATTTTTTTAAGGGGGAAAAAAAGTCAAAATTCTCTGATTCCAGCTTCTTGAATGTGAATATTTTCTGGTTTCTTTACTTCTCTATTACAGTAAACTGAATATCTTTGAGTTGTGGACAAAACAAGACATTTGAGGACGTCATCTTGGGCTTTGAGAAACACAGATTTTTCAGTTTTTTTACATTTTATAGACCAAACAACTAATCAACTAATTGAGAAAATAATCTACAGATGAATCAGCAATGAAAAAAATCGTTAGTTGCAGCGCTACTTTTTACTTATTTAACAGATTTTCCCAGTGCCTAAAGTGACACTAAGAGGGGTGTCACGATTCTCCAAATCCACAATTCGATTTGACTTTTGATTTTATGGTTACGATTTGATTTAAACATGCCATTGTTAGACTGTGGCGTCTTGATTCATAAAGATCAACAGATCATTGGTTTTATGCCCTTACAGCTGTCATTTCCACTTCCAATTAAACTACGACAGTCTACAATATAAAAAGCTGCATCTTCTCAATATCAGTATCTGTGTGACCCACCTCAGGACATAACCATTACAAAAACATGACATAAATCTTTCTGCAGTGCATTACAAGTGTGCTGTAATCTACAAAAAAATCGGTTTTGTTGTCATGTACTGTCGCGCTTGTTTCTCTCCTCTGATCACTGTTTGTCAAAGCGGAGCTTTGATTTGACAAAAATCAGAAAACAGCCTGTTTTCAGCTTTGTGACGATGCATTTTCCAGCCGATCCAAGAGGCTTTTTAAAGAGTTTATTTAGCTGAAGAAGGAGGAGGATTTTCTCAACACATAAAGGAACACTTCATCCTTCAGTTTATCACAAACATTCAACATCAACACATCTGGAGATACCTGGTTATCACTGGACAGAAAGGGGATGAAAAAATAGCTGTCAGATAAATGTAGTGAAGTAAAAAGTACAATATTTAATGTTACATTTGAGACAAACACTTTACATGTATATAGACGTGTATTTCTTATTGTATCGTTGGTCATTGGTCCTTTTTATATATAAATTTATATAATACTTATATAAACACCTATATTATCACCACTTGTGTACATAACAGTCCTGTCTATTCCTTGCCTTTATTTGTCCAGTTTTGTTGTCCTTGCCCCTTGCTGTTCTTTTTCCCCCCTATTTCTGTCGTGCGTTTAGAGAGATGCATAAAACAGGAGTCAAATTCCTTAAAGGGACTATTTGTAACTTATCACGCTCGCGTACCCACACGCGAGCGCGCAGCAGCTCTGCTCCTGCCTGTTTGCACACCGCGCTCGTTCTCATGGTACGTGTCCACAGGCTCCGTCGTTTCGACGCTTGCCATTCATTGTCTATGTGAACGGCCACGCAATGCATTCTGGTAGCGTCGCGTCGAGATTCGAGAGGCAGCGCGTCGCGTCGGACGCCTGCGATTTGCATGAAGTAGTTAGCTAACTACTTTATGCAAATCGCAGGCGTCCGACGCGACGCGCCGCCTCTCGAAACTCCCGAAAATCTTTTAAAATAAACGTTGTCGATCCAAAATAAAGACAGATTTAGCAACTGCGTGGCTTATTTCTCGCCTCAAATGTTTTCAGAAACACATTTCGGTGAACTACTTTCGTGAAATAAGAGAAGAAAGCTTCCAAACGAGCCTCCATACTGGTTCCGGTTTGAAAGCTGGGAGCAGCAGAGCAGCCTACGGAGGGAAAGCGTTCGTCCAATCAGGTGCCGCCGGAAGAATTAGAAAAAAAGCCGGGAAAACGTCACCGCCTGATTGGTCAATCATCTATCGTGTCACCGCCTAGTAGCACGCCCACCAAGCGTCCAATCTTGGGAAGCGTCGCGTCGCCTCGCGTTAAAAAACGCCCCTGTGGACACGTACCATCACTCGCTCGGCTCCCTCCGCCTCCACGTGAACGCGCGCACACTACACACTGCAGAAGAGTTAGTTTAGCTCTGAGAATATCTGGTGAATGTG
This sequence comes from Sebastolobus alascanus, assembly GCA_916701645.2. Lineage (NCBI taxonomy): Eukaryota > Metazoa > Chordata > Actinopteri > Perciformes > Sebastidae > Sebastolobus > Sebastolobus alascanus. Next base: position 3,421,069 of record CAKAOJ020000072.1, on the reverse strand, counting down.
CAGTGGACGTTTTTGCAGAAATAACTGCTGCAGCTCCTCCAGACCAACAGAGGTTTCCCGTGTCTTGTGAAATGACGGGGCTCCGCAGCGAGTTACGTTATCGTCCCGACCGGGTGTCGGTCCCCCCCCCCGTTCCCTCCGTTCCCTCCGTATCGGGAGGAAAAGCCAACACTAGGATCAGCATTGATTCATGGAGAGACCTTCCTCTGGTCAGCTAACATTACTGCCAAGCAGGTGAAATACAGAGTGATATTGTGTGTTAGCTGACGTGTGTCGCCTCATGGTACGTGTCCACAGGGGCGTTTTTTAACGCGAGGCGACGCGACGCTTCCCAAGATTGGACGCTTGGTGGGCGTGCTACTAGGCGGTGACACGATAGATGATTGACCAATCAGGCGGTGACGTTTTCCCGGCTTTTTTTCTAATTCTTCCGGCGGCACCTGATTGGACGAACGCTTTCCCTCCGTAGGCTGCTCTGCTGCTCCCAGCTTTCAAACCGGAACCAGTATGGAGGCTCGTTTGGAAGCTTTCTTCTCTTATTTCACGAAAGTAGTTCACCGAAATGTGTTTCTGAAAACATTTGAGGCGAGAAATAAGCCACGCAGTTGCTAAATCTGTCTTTATTTTGGATCGACAACGTTTATTTTAAAAGATTTTCGGGAGTTTCGAGAGGCGGCGCGTCGCGTCGGACGCCTGCGATTTGCATAAAGTAGTTAGCTAACTACTTCATGCAAATCGCAGGCGTCCGACAAGACGCGCCGCCTCTCGAATCTCGACGCGACGCTACCAGAATGCATTGCGTGGCCGTTCACAATGGCAAGCGTCGAAACGACGGAGCCTGTGGACACGTACCATCACTGTTTAGACCGGTGCTCGTTCATGTCAATGTAGCGCGAGCGCGAGCTACAGGACGCTGACTTTCGTTGACATTGCGGCCACAGGTGTCGCTGTGAACAAGCAATTTCTGATTCTTACATATAGCCCCTTTAATATTATATGTGTTTAAAGTTACTTGGCAAATAAATCGGATTCTGATGTAGTGGAGTAGAAGTAAATAAGTCCTAGCAACATTTGCACATATTTATGGAAAGTTTGTCGTTTTATTGTGTCTTTTGTCCTGATATTTCAGTGATTTTCTATATTGTTCTTGTGTCCTTCTTTTTGGGGGTCCTGATCCCTTTGTCTGTGCTCTACTGCTTGATCTATCGTCAATACGGATTCCATCCTCTATTTTAGCTGCAAAACAAATCTACCTACGGGTACAAATAAGGTCACCTGAACCTGTATAAAGTCGCATGAAAATGGAAATACTCAAGTGAAGTAACGTTAAGTTACACATACCTCGAACACTTGAGTAACTGTACTTATTTACATATTTGTACATGTTTAACACCAGCTGGCACCACTAGCTAACCTTAGCTCTGCGTTAGCTTCACTTGTACCGTCGGATAACAACAAAAGGAGCTAATATTTAAAGACTTTAGACTGTGGCACATAACCCGATTCCTCGGAACAAACTAATTGTATTATAACAAATTATGAAGAACTGATTGATTTCTTCTGGGTCGTGGATCTTTTCTCAGCTCTGACTCAGTTAGCTCTCGGTGGCTAACGCTAGCCGTTTCGCCAGGTGGCCTAGCTAGCACGGCTAACCTAACTCGGGTTAAAGGCCACTCACACGAACACAGGACTCGATTCACCTTCAAACACGACTGAAAACTGTGGCTTTTCACACGTCTGTGTATATTTTACTGTAATCTTACCGTGAATGCGTTGACACCCTTTTGCGACTTTTAATCCAGCCGGTCCTCTAGCGATGCAAAACTCGACGGAGCGCCGGTGTGAAAGGAAGTGGTCGAGCTACCGTAAAGCAGGAAGTGGTGAGCTGCCGTAGAGCAGAAACTGGTTCCTGACGTAAAGCAGGACTTCCGGGATAAACATAAAATGAAATAAAATGAAGTAAACCACTTTATACATATATGATTAAAAGCAACGCTAAATTTGCATAACTAAACTTCATATTTTTTGCTGAAGTTGTTGTCTTAATAAATGGTGTGTAGTACACGTTTTTCTCATTCTCTGTCTCAAAAAGATTTTGGGTAGATGATAAAAAAAGGTCTCGAGACGAAACTCCCTAATTTCTGCTATTCTGTCTATTGTGCGTTTTATTTTCATGGTTTTAACCGGAAGTAGCATACTATGCTATTGTGTCTAACTTGATTTTTAATTTTTGGAGACTGGCAACAATGTAAATAGAGCTTGTAAAACATATTATTAATACAGTTACTATAATATTGGTACTGTCATCACAGCCCTTATATATCTCTGTCTAAATAATAATAATGACCAAAAGAGAACAGAGAGAAAACTATGAAAACCTTAATTTCATGATACTAATTTAAGTAAGTTCATTTCTGATTGTTTCGTGGTTTTATTTTGAAAGGATTGAACGGAAGTGCTGAGACTTGATTTAATTCTCCACTGTGACCACTGGAGGGCAGCAAACACTCATGTATCACAGGCTGAAAACTGTTATTAAAACAACTTAGTGATACAGTTTTACCAATACTGATGTTGTTGTTATCATTTAAATGATAATTATAATAATTACACTAATAATGAGTTGTACACATTGATATTATAAACAATTGTAATGATATTAACACCGTTACACACTCATTTAAATATAGCATTGCAGTTCCTAACTGTGTCCACCGGAGGGCGATGAATACTCATGTTCTAAATGCAATTCCACCAACGTCACTTCCGGTAAATACTTAAATTAAAATAAAACAACACAATAATAATAATAATAATAATAATAATAATAATAATAATAATAATGATAATAATAATGATAATAGTAATAATAATAATGATAATAATAATAATAATAATAATAATAATAATAATAGTTTTAACTATATAACTATAATCATAGTTATAGTTAATTCAAATAACAGTTCTCAACTACAATTACTCAGCAATTACAAAGTGATTAACATATATGTACACATACATTCCCACATTTATAACATATACAGAGACACATAGCCACACACAAGCCAAGGAGACAGCAGTGTCTATAATGTCATATAATAATATAATATCATATAACAAAGGCAGAATTTGTAAAATTATATTCATGCAGTGTAATAAGGTGAAGATGCATAGTGAAGATGCATTCCCCTCAGTAATGTGACCTTAATAAGATTGTAAATTAAATCAAGTGATATGTCATGTAAAACACTATGAATTGGATGAATATTACATTTTCATTGTCTTGTTGACAAAAACATCTCAAACTTTGTATCAACTGCAAATAAGTGATATTATTATTATTATTGTTATTATTATTATTGTTATTATTATTTTTATTATTATTATTATTATTATTATTATTATTATTATTATTATTATTATTATTATTATTATTATTATTATTTCAAACAGGCAATGTTACATAATGCATGCATTATATTTGGGGTTAGAAGACAAAACTACATAAAATACTACTGCACATTGTTGTACATTGCTGAATAATGGTGTACAAACTGGGAATAAAGCAATGTCCTGTTAAATCTTTTACTTTGCTTCATACACTAGAAATAATTTGGTGCTTGCATCCTCTCCTTCTTTTTCCTTCCACTTGTTTTACACAGGAGATACCATTCATTATCAGTCAGTGTGTTTTGCCTTTTGAATAATGTATTATACAGGTAATCAGGCAGTATACAGTGTATACCTCACTCACACACAGACTCACAGTATAAACATCTCTCTGTGTGTGAGTGATCCCGTATACGTTTCCAGAAGGACAACTGAGCATCAGTGATCGTCTCGGCTGTCACTCGTCAGGCCTCGAGTGGGTTTTATAAACGAATCTCTGGAATCTAATTAAGATGTCATTCACGCACTGCAAAGGTCAGGACATCTGATTAATATACAGAAAGTTGTCCGTCTGTGTGATGGATGTCAGTTACATGCAGTGCAGATATTTCACAGGGGACTGGTTGTCATGTGATGAATGATGCTACAATCTTTGCACATCTGGTCTTTTCAACATCTGCATTCATCATTTCTCTTGAGACTTAACAAACCATTGATTATAACTCAACTCCATATTAACGGCTATAATCTCTGTGTGTGTTCTGCCATTTTGAACACTTTTATCTACGTTGCATCATCACCTGGCAGCTGCGCCGTGACTCATATCAAACACACCCACATGTCGTCCTTCAGGGATCTGTGGAGCTGACGGCAGATGGTGAACGCAGCATGTGCAGAAGTCACTTTCATTATGTGTCTTGATTGATTATTTCTGTATTTTACATCCTCACATTGACTTAAATGGCTACAGGTGGACAGTAACAAGATTACTGGAGTACAATTTTGATGTATTGGTATTTGATACTACTAACCGTATCGGTATAATAACCATCATTTATAAAAGGTAAATGGATAGTTAATTAAACTTTGTTAATAGTAATCCACTGTTAACAAGCATCTGTATAAAAAACAAAGTGTATTATTTTTTGGCCAGGCAAGCTGTTTCCCTCTGTTTACAGTCTTTGTGCTAAACTAAGCTAACTGTCTGTAGCTTCATGTTTACTGCACAGTCATGAGCGTTATATCAGGGTAAAAAAGCAAAGACACGTATTTGCCAAAATGTTGAACTATTCCTTTGAGCCCCTTTTCCTTGGAGAGGCTTTTTTTTTTGCAACACATATAAGTTATTTATTATTATGCACACGTGAGTTACAGAAACGTAGGAGGGAGTAGTGATCTGGAAAAGAAGAGGTGAACTCCCACACACTGTCAGCACTAATAAGTTTACTCAAGCAACAATCGAGCAAGAAAATGTCTCAGTTTACCACAGACATAATAATGATGGGGGTGCAGTCACAGCAGCAATCGATAATAACCAGGCTAACAACTTCTGACACATCAGAAATACCAATTAAGACGCTGATTAGTTGATTAAGACATTTTTCCTTTTCCAACCCTGACTGTTTTGATTGAGTGTGCGACCACAAACACTTGTGTCTCCTGACTACATGTTCATTCAGTTGTCACCGCCTCTGAAGCTTTTCTCTCTTTTATTTAGCTAATTTTTGCCTCCTTGTTATGTTTGAATAATTTTCACCCGTTCAATGACCTCTGTTAATACCTGGAGACTAAAAGGGGGGGAGGGGCACCAAACAAGTGAGGAAAGAGAGCTACAACATAACTGTAAAAATGACAATTTGTGGTTTTATGTCGGTTTTAAACAAACAAGATATAACTTTTAGATTAGTGAGCTTTAGAGGTGGTGGTAGGACGGAGCCAGGCTAGCTGTTTTCCCCTGTTTCCAGTCTTAATGCTAAGCTAGGCTAAGCTAAGCTAAGCTATAGTAAGCTTATATTTATTGTACAAAATGTGAAGGATATCAATCTTCTAATCTAACTCTAAAGCAAATTACTGTGTTTCCAAAAATCACAAACTGTTGATTAAAAAAACGAGAATATTTTTATTTATGGATTGTTTACCTACAATACTACTGAAGACAATTAAGACAAAAGTCAACAGTTTCACTAAAACACATCTTTTTATTTCTTCTTACTTCAAATCTAAATGATATATTCAATGACATATTTGTCTTTATGGCACAAAATATTGAAACTGCAGCAAAAACAAACAAATAAACACAATCCAGTTTATATAATATACAATAACAACCTGCATCCTGCAGAATTATGTTGCCCTGATCGTTTGAAGTGATGTAAAACAGTTTTACAGTGTAATCTCTGCTGATGAAGGTTTATGTCCCGTTGGGCAACTGTTCCTGCACTTTAATCACACACCAACACTTCAGTTTAAGTGAAAGTAATAAAGACTCCCACTCGTTTAGTGGGATGAAACTCCTCATGCATCCTGATTACACTGTGTTAATAAACAGGCATTATTCTGTATTTGCATGTGCTAAATATGCAGCAGAATAAACTGAGATATTTAGTCCGACCCAAAAGGGAAGCATTAATGTTCATTAGGATCATGTGTGTTGTGTTTGCACAGGGTTTCCATAGTTTCTCCTGCCAAAAAAGAGTGAATAATAGGCTATTGGAGTTAACTTGTCCATATTGTACGTGGGTGAGATTCTGTAGGCAGAGAATGTGAGTCAGCAGCAGAGCATTAACTGACTATCACCTCTCCGTGAACAGATAGCACAGGTGGGTTATCACCGACGGGAGTCGGGGATCACACGGCCCAGCAGCTCAATATTTATAGCCCGACACACAAACACTAGTAAACACCTTACTCACAGAGAGAGAAGCAAACACACACTGCTTCACTTGCCCTGAACAAATCTCCCCTCTCATCAAACTGCCAACCCCCCCGGGGGCTTTGGCAAATAAAGTACAGCCATGCAAATCCCTTTTTAATGTGGCTTTAATGATGGTTTTATGCTCCTCAGTGGATCTTTGCAGAAGGTAAGCGTGGGCGTGTGGGCTGAAGACCAGCCGAGAGCAGCAGAGACACACTAACACCAGTTTCACTGTGTTTACAGCCAGCTAAATATAACTGAGCGTGTGGTGTGTCAGACCTCATGAATGAGCGGCTGGGAGGTGAGTTTCTGGTGACTGATGGAGACTTTAAGATTTTACCTGCATGGTACTCATCAGTGGTGGAAAGGACATTTACTCAAGTACTGCACTGAAGTTATCGACACACAGTAAAATGTGTCAAAAGCAGTGGTTTAAGAAGTACTCAGGTCTTCTACTTAAGTAACACAGTGTAGAAATAAACACATTCTCACTCCCAACTCATCAAAATACCGTCACTTGGTCAGTGCCCCTCGGCATAGGAGACCGACGCACGGGGTACCCCTCTAGCGTTACTTTTGGACGGACCAGGGACGACGTGTCAATATACGCTCGTTACATGTGTAGTGTCCTTTCACAGGAAGTTTGGTTTAGGCAACACAACCACTTAGGTAGGGTTAGGAAACAGTCGTGGTTGACGTTAATTTCACTGACTAACGACTCACGTCACTAGCGACTCACATGACTCACAGGGCTGACGATACTAAACGACTCACAGGGCTGACGATACTAAACGGCTCACATGACTAGCGACTCACGTGACTCACGGGGCTGACGATACTGGACGACTCACGTCACTAGTGACTCACGGGCTGATAATACTAAAAGACTCACGTGACTAGCGACTCACGTGACTAACGGGGCTGACGATACCGACGAGTTTCGTGACTAAATACTGACGTGACAAAATAAGTCAACGTTACTTTTAGTTTCACACGGGACACGAACAGCGGTCTCCTGGTTGAAAGTCTTTTGTTTGTTTGACCCATCCACATCCCCTCACCTCCCCCTCCCCCTCCCGCTCGCCCTGAGCGGACTCTCACGCTATTAATACTACGTCACTTGCTCCGACCGTCGAATTACGCCGCGGGTGGGTTTACATTGGAGTTAGTTGAAAGCCCGGTTCGTCACATACTGTTGCTAAATCAAGTTACAGGAGAAAACCATGAAGAACTAACGTTACGTTACTGAGCGCCAGTTGAAGAAAATGATACCAAAGATAATTTAGTTTGTACTAAAACTATGCAGTGGTCAACAAAAATCTAAGTGGAGTAGCAAAACCTGTGGGTTGAAAATTACAGATGGAGACACAAATGGCATTATATTTGGTGACAAGTGCATTATGACTTGTTCAGGACTCGGGACTCAAAGTTTAGCACTCGAGACTTGAGTAAAGTAACTAAAGTTTTCAAATGTAGTGGACCAAAAAGTACAATATTTGCCTTTGAATTGTAGTAGACGTGTAAAGTAGCATAAACTAGACATATTCAAGTAAAGTAAAAGTACCTCAGTGGGCCTACTTGAGTAAATGTACTTACTTACTTTCTACTACTGGCCAAAAGTTGGGTGAGCGTTCCTGCGGAAGCCCAGTATTCATGTTAAAGAGTAACTTAACACTTAAGCAAATTACAACAGACACTTTATTACATTATCTTTTGATCCTGGTCCCATTTTATAGTGTTTATTGCAACAGAAGTTATTTTCCTTTTTGGGTGGATGGGTGGGTCAAAAAACACCATACGTTCGCCCAGGAGAACTGCTGTTTGTGTCCCGTATGAAACCAGAAGTCAACTTTGATTTATTTGTCACGTAACGTCCGTACTTAAGTAGCGTCACTTCCAATGTGGCGTAATTTAACCACGATCTTTTCCTAAACCTAACTAAGTGGTTTTGTTGCCTAATCCTGTGAAGACAGAAGTTTATTTTGAAAAGACTGGAGCGGATATTGATGCCGGACATTCGTAGGAAAACGCAAAAAAATGAGGAATAACTTATACGAACCATTGCATGAGAATACGTTGGCTCATGTACGGGTTACAAGTATGTTCGTGTTTCTTTCAATTAGTTAAACGTAAAATTGTTGGCCCGATTTGCAAGATTTATTCAGACAGCAAAACAACACGAAAACAGACAGACAGACTGAAAAAACAGTCAACGACATTGTCGTTGAGCAAAAACTTCACTAACATTAAAAATATAAAGATGTCACGAAAGACAAAAGAGACATAAGAGACACACGGCTCAAGAGCAAGACAAAAAAATAAAAATTATAAAAAAAATTAAATCAGTTTTAATCGGGGAAATGTTCTGTCCTCCAAAGGAGGACATGTTGTATAGTATTATGAAGTTTGTTATTTCTCAGTGCTCATAATTAACCTTAAAAGAGTACTCCACCAATTGCACTCCTATAAAATTGTTGGACTCATAATAGACAATTTAAAAAAGGAAAACTAAATCGATGCAGCAGAACCAGAGATATTGTCTTTTTATTCCACGTATTCTTCTTCCTTGTCAAAATCTGGTGCCTACATTTCCCACAATGCAACTCAACCACCAACAGTTGGGTCAGAGATTTGTGTGTGTTATGCTAGTAGCGGCTAATGTAGCCTGGAGCCTCTGTGGAGTCTGATAAAGAAAAACTGTGGAACTTTATCAGTAATATAACCTGTGTCAGTTTACACACAGAACTACATTTGCACCCCAAAGCCAGAGTGAGTTTGTTTTGCATGATAACTGACATTCCTGACATAGTTCATCAGCCACATTAGATACAACCTGAAAGTTTCTTCTGATAACAAAATGGTAAATTATTAACTTTTAATTGTTATAGTTTCGTAGTCGTACAGGATAAAACAAAGAACTCACCTTAACATAAGACTTAAAGGGGACATATTATGCTCATTTTCAGGTTCATACTTGTATTTGGGGTTTTCATGCTTTAATGTTCAAAAAACACATTATTGTTCTCATACTGTCTGTCTGAATATACCTGTATTCACCCTCTGTCTGAAACACGCCTGTCTCTTTAAGAGGTATATTCTAATGAGTCTGCGTGTGACATAGGAAGGGTAGTCAAATCTGAATGGCTTGTTGAATCACATGTTCTGATCTAGGCAGCCCACAAAAAACTGACCGGGTTGTCTTATTTCATAGTTTGTGGGTTGGTAGTAACTACAGATACCCAAATATATGTTAACAAGCACCGAAAAAGTGAGTTTTTCATGATATGTCCCCTTTAAGAATTACCTGTTTTACCCCTGTTGCCCTGGATAGTACACTGCTGCAGGAAATTATGTTTTTTTGTTTATAATAACAGAAATGATTAAAGCAATATTGTTTCCATCCCGTGGGCGTTTTTCAGTCCATCTTGTACTGCACAGAATAGTTTATTGTCTGACGTCATAAAATGTGCGAAAAGATGTAACTGATGATGAGTGCAAACTTATCACACACAACTTTCAGGAAATTTTCACCACAGTCACAATTTCAGCTACAACAGAACTCAGATAAATTTCAGAGAACACCCAACGTCAGGACCTGGATGAAAGCCATTTACATAAAAGCTGATATTCATAAACAATGTTTTTTATATATTCAATGAGAACTCTGTAACATGTGAAGGCATGCAACCCTGTCTCTTAGAAATTATGTTTATATACTACTAATTTTACTGACTCCTGGATGAAAGCTTTGTTTGTTGGGTGACTGTCACAGTACATTGCTGCTCTGAAGGCACGTCACCAGCAGCTCTACGTTAAGATATTCAAACTGTTTTGGGTCCTCTAATTATATATACTGACACTGCTAAAAGTGTGAATTTTAGGGGTGTCGATAAATGTTAAATGTTTGTTTTCCTAAAATATCTACTTGTAGAAACGGATTGAGAAATGGTTATGTTCAGGTACGGGCAGCACTTGGTTTAAGCTAGGGAAATCGTGGTGTTGGTTTAATACAGAAAAAGTAAAAAACGTCATGAAGCGTGAGACTAGGACTGGCAATCAATTAAAATATTTAATCATGATGATTAATCGCAAATTAGTCACACATTTTTTATCTGTTCAAAATGTCTCCCTTTAAGGTTAAACGGAGATTTGTCAAGTATTTAATACTCTTATCAACATGGGAGTGGGCAAATATGCTGCTTTATGCAAGTGTATGCATATATTTATTATTGGAAATCAATTAAAAACACAAAACAATGATAGATATTGTCCAGAAACCCTCACAGGTACTGCATTTAGCATAAAAAATATGCTCAAATCATAAAATGGCAAACTCAAGCCCAACAGGCAACAACAGCTGTCAGTGTGTCAGTGTGCTGACTTTACTATAACTTGTCCCAGAATGCATGTGATTATAATAAAGTGGGCATGTCTGTAAAGGGGAGACTTGTGGGTACCTATAGAACCCATTTTCATTCACATATCTTGAGGTCAGAGGTCAAGGGACCCATTTGAAAATGGCCGTGCCAGTTTTCCTCGCCAAAATTTAGCATAAGTTTGGAGCGTTATTTAACCTTCTCGAGAAGTTAGTATGACATGGTTGGTACCAATGGATTCCTTATTTTTCTAGGTTTTCTAGTTTCTTATAATACCAGTATCTTCACTCTAGCTTTAAAACTGAGCTCACTACAACCTAAAAATCACAAGTTGCGTTAATGCCTTGAAACTACGATGTTTCACAAACATCACCTAACCACACAATGGACTCAGGATGTGATCCTTGTCCTACGCTGTGTACACCCTCCATCCACCCCGACCACCTCCTTACAACTAACAAACATAATCCTGGCAACAATTACATTTTCCGTAACTGGCAAGTATATAAACATAATTAATAAGAGATGAGGTTGAAGGCATGGGATTCAATCAATGTTCTAGATGGTTGCAGTGAATGTTGATTTAAGCTTAAATACAGTCAAATATGAGCGAATGATTGTCACATTATGGAATAAAAAGGCTACAAGTACAACAATCAACAAGATACATGTGATAAAAGTTAATAAAGGCACAACTTTGTACATTCATATTCATGCATATGTACACAATATAAACAGGAATACATTCTGTGTGTTGGTAAAACTTTATCAACTCCTTCAAATGTTAAAGAAACTTTGAGTCCAGCCTGTTTGAGTCTTCATTATATTACAAACAGCTCAGTTTTGGCTGCTCTATGTCGTAATACTGAGTTCACTTCCAGTAACATATGGTCCATATTTTACACTATAAGTAACTTATCTCCAGTGACGTGCTCTGGCCCAAGTTTTCCTCTGGCAGAGTTTTGATGCTCCCATTTTTGGTTCCATTGAGCAGCAACGGTACAGTCAGTGTGGACCCGTTGGCTGGATCTTTCCCCTTCGTGTCCCCAGATTTGTCCTTCCTGTCTGGGGACGACAGCTCCGTCGCTCCTGGAGTCGCTCCTTTCTCGGACAACAGCGGCTGCGAGCTCTGCGGCTGGAAGCTGCTGTTGCCGTTTTGGGCGATTCTGTAGATCTCAGTCATTTCCGAGACGTCTTCGTCGTCCTCCTCCTCTTCGTCCCTGATTGCCCGTCTCAGGCTCTCTCTGGGCGCGAGCGCCGTCCTGCCCTCCTTCTGCTTCTGCTGGCGCTGCATGGGCTCGTGGTTCTCCACCTTCCTCGTGGAGCGGCAGAGGGCTTTCCGGAAACCCCTCTTAAAGTTGTCTGACATGAAGCCGTAGACGATGGGGTTGGCGCAGCTGTTAGCGTAGCCGAGCACTACGACAAAATAGTAAAGGCCCTGGTACTCTGAGGGCAGCGACACCAGCAGGTTGATGATGTTGAGGGCGTAGAAGGGCAGCCAGCAGAAGACAAACACGGCGACAACAATCACAACCATGCGCGTCACTTTTCTCTCCGACTTCCTGCGCTTGGTGGAGGTGGCGTGGACTTTTTTACCCGAGCTGCGGATCTTGAAGACGATGAGCAGGTAGCAGAGGCAGATGATGAGAAGAGGGCAGAAGAATCCAACCGTGGAGGTGTAAATGATGAAAGCGGCGGCCCAGATGTTAGCCGGCTGTGGCCAGGCGATGTTACAGGTACCTCCCGCCCTGTTGGCGAAGATCACCACAGGCAGAACAACAAGAAACGACAGAGCCCAGACGGTACCGTTCACCACTTTGGCCACCTGAGGGCGCCGCCACTTTGAAGACCGAATGGGGTGGACTACAGCGAGGTAGCGATCGATGCTCATCACGGTCAGGCAGAAGATGCTGGTGAACTGGTTGATGCAGTCGACGGTCATCACCAGACGGCACATGAAGGAGCCAAACGGCCACGACTGGAGGGTGTTCTGAACCGCCAGGAAAGGCAGACCGAGCATGAAGAGCTCGTCGGCGATGGCTAAATTGAGAATGTAGATGTTGGTCACCGACTCTATCTTCGAGTAGTGCAGCACAATGTGAATCACCAGAGTGTTTCCACCAAGGCCGACGATACACACAATTATGTATATGAGTGGTATGAGGACCCCCGCCACGCTGAGACCCGAGGGGACATCTGGGACGGTGGAGTTGGTGGAGTTGAACAGCGTCTCGTTCAGATCGCTGTCGTTGAACATGAGCAGAAACAGGGGGAGTCCGGCCGAGGGGCTGGCGAAGCTGCCGTTCTCCCACGTCTCATCCGTCATCTCCAGCCCGGGAAGTGAGACGGCACCTATGGATGAGCTCTTTCTGTCGCGTTGTCCTTCTGCTGTCTCAGCTCCCGCCCATCTGTTCTGTTGGAGGGGGAAAAAAGAATCAGTTATCTAACTGAATAGTTTTCTACATTAGTTTCATCTCTGAAGGCAAATGAAAATAGATAAAACGCATCTTTGTCTTCCAAGCACACAAGAAAGTGTTGAGATTCTTTACACACAAAACTTTCAACTTTGAACAACAGACGAAGGTTGTTTGTGTCACACTAAGCAATTCTGCTTCGTCTTTTTGCTGATATGATCTTGTTGTTTTAAGGGATATTTTGGTCCAAATTACATTGAAATTACATACTTAAACTACACATTGGCTTTTAAAACATGTATTTCCTAAATAGTAAATTGTATCAAATCTGCCCAAATGTTGGGTAACACTTTATGATAACCGTCATTAATAAATGGTAAATTTATAGTTAATTAAACTTAGTTAATTTACTGTTAACAAACAATGAAATGATAATTAATATTGTTTATTAATTATTAGTAATGCAATAATTTGTTATTTTAACAGTCTATTGTTGCACACATAACATTTTATATACTATATATAGGAATAAGTATTTAATAATAAGTATTTGTTAATGATTACGAAATGAAGAAGACTTGAAACTAGAGATTGAGACCATAAACTCATGTTTACAATGTTTACTGAGGTAATAAATCAAGTTAGAAGTAGGGTCATTTTCTCATAGACTTCTATACAATCAGACTTCTTTTTGCAACCAGAGGAGTCGCCCCCTGCTGGCTATTAGAAAGAATGCAAGGGTAAGGCACTTCTGCATTGGCTTCACTTTTCAGACCTGGAGGTTGCCCACTGGATTATACAAATAGCGACAAGCATAAAACTATAAATTTATGCAGAAGTCAGAATTTGAAATGCATTTTTTAATGTAGAGTAAGAATGATTTTGAAAAACATTCATTTTACTTATTGAATGTGCGGTTTTACTGTCGATGATATAGTCTAGAGTCTGACTTTACACTGCAGTAAATCGTACAAAAATGGTGATTGTGACTGTACTTCCCTGCTTTTTCTGTTCTTGAATGGATCACAAAGATTGTTCTTATTCAAGACACTAAACCTTATTTCAATCACTTGTAACTTTCATTATTTAAATATACTGCTGATATGCAGGAAAACATAAATGTACTGAACAATTTACATGACTGCAACAGACCCTCGATACAAACTTATTGAAAGTAATCAAAAGGCGAAAATTTTATTTATTTTTCAATTATTTCTTGTGCATTCCCTTTTCCCAAACATTTCAGATGTGAAGTAAATAGCAATTATGTTGCAATAGATTGTAGTGATGTTAAAATGAGTAGCAATATTTGCAAAAGACTGCATTTCAGTGCTTTAGCAAGTCAGTTTGGTTCTTGCTGGCACATGGAAACTCTGTTGCGAGAACTGAGCACAAAGCAATCATAAAAATACTGTAATGTCATCAACATGTTTACAATGAAAGACACAGGAAGCAGGCAAAGATAAGAGGGCGAGTGGCCGAGAGACAAAAAGAAAAACACAGGATACAGATGAAATAATGGAAAGCAGATGGGAAAGTGGTGGATTTGAAATGATGAATCAGACAGGAAACAATTAAAACCGGGTGAAGATGGATGTTTGCAGGTAGATTGATTTGACCTCAGCAGCAATATTTGGTCAGACTATTGATACGGCAGGTAAATTAAACAGAGTGTGTTCCCACACGTGGGCGATGCTGACATTTCATTAGCAACCCAGCAGCACCGTGGTTAACATGAACTGGGAACATAGAGTACTGGGAGAGGAGAGTCGGCTATAGGACACTTAGTGGAGGTGAGATTGTGTGTGTTCTCAGGAGACTAACGTTTGGTAAACATCTTCCAACAGCTGGTGCACTCGCCCACACATTCACACAGTCATTTTAATATAGGAATGAAAAAGAAACAAAAGAATGAGCCTTTTATTCGGGTTAATATTAGCCATGCTAGCAGTGTGGGGATAGGGATGGCAATGTTTGTCTGTCGGCCCACCACTTTGCTCCAGACTGAAATCAGCAACTATTACAGTATCTATCTACAGTATAGAAGCATGGAGATGAAACTCTGGTGCTTTGTTGATGACAGCCGCTACCGCCATTTTGGACTGAAAACGCTTATTATAGGCCTGTTTATAATATTTTATTTTTCAACACAGGCCATTTCGGTAGAATATGACAATAGAATAAAAATGATTTTGTTTTACTTTTGTACGGCACTTTGTAGGCGGACGTTTAACTGGTGTCCGGTAGTCGCTTTCAGTCCAAAATGGCGGAAGTGTAGCTTTGCTGCTGGGCGCTGATGTTGCAATGGACCAAACAATTGACTTTCAATTCTTGGCAATATACGTTCTTTGCCACGGTCACATGGCTTCACGTCACCACCACTGAGCTAAAGGCAGACTAGTGTTTGCTGTGATGACGTTTAGTAGTCTTTTTTAGCCACTTGTTAGCAGCCGCTGTGTGGCAGTGGGATATTTACTAAAGCTGGGATGATTCACCTATCTCCCGATCCGATGCTATCACGATACTTGGGTGCCGATTCGATATGTACTGCAATTTTTATGTACTGCAATTCTACAAGTATTGCGATTCAATATTATGATGTTCACTTTTTTAACACTAGACCAAGGGAAAAAATTGAATCATACACTTAGGGACTTTTACTTTGGAAAATATCTAAATTAATACAGTAAAAATGTTTGATTTTCAGCACGTATGTAGTCAGAGATGTCCATGGTCAGCTCCATCAGGGCCGTTTGAATTCATTTAACATAAATGTCAGTATATGGGTGCTCTACAGTTGTAGCGCCGGCTGATTTGACCACGGAGAAGAGAGTGACGGCTGGCTTGACTGCATGTTACCGCAATACGATAACTTTTCTGGTTTGTTTTGGTTACAGGATCAGGAACGGTTATGACGTCACATTACTCAGACTACAACAAAAAAAAGCGGTAACTTCCTTCTACCTCCACATAGACTCAAATGAAGCAATTATATCGATTATGGCATTAAAAAAAGAAATTTCAAAATCGTAAAAAAAGAAATTGCAATGCAAAGGTGAATCGATTTCTTTCCCACCCCTAATATTTACTGACATATTTTATTTCGTAGAACAAAATGTTAAAATCTCTCAGTCTTGTGTTAACCACAGACTTCAGGCATCTAACTAAAAACCCATTGACTTTGAGACGAGGAAGCCCGAAGTGCAAAAATGCTACTCACTCATTTCCGGGTTGTAGAACTCATTCTTGCAGCACTCCATAGAGGCTTGCCATGTCATTTCACTCTTCATTAACTACACAGCTGTACCACTGAGAAGTCAATATCATATCACAATGAAAGCATCATGGTCACCATCTCAGAGGAAATATTTTTGACCATCTCCTTTTTGTCAAAATGTTTGATGTTGCTTTCAGAATATCAACAGTGAGAAAAACACAGATGTGCCCTGAGCTCATTGATAGAGTTCATCAAACAAACTGACTGAAAGGTTATTGTCACCTCGATGGCGACAGCTGCAGAGTCTATAAAAAAAGGCATTCAGACTCTCTGGAGTTCAATTTAAAAGACATGAAAAACAAACAACAAAACAACAAAAATCAACACATGTACTGTGTCTTTTTATGGGACCAGAGTAGTTTCTTTGATTACACCACACTGTCACTATAATCATTTTTCAATATCTCCTAAGTCCTTGTGATTGCAGACATTTCACATTAAATTTGACAATCTGGATCACCATGGAAACCGGCAAAAGAGAAAACCCAGAGATCAGTGTCTCTGGTGTAAAACACACTTTTCCTTGGTGATGAATGGGGGATCCAATAAAATACAATAACAACAGCTCAGGCCGTACCTTCATGCAGCCATTGAAGGATTATTACATTATAACCAGGATTCCAGGATTAGATCCATATGTTGGCCTCCTTGTACACGGAGCTGATATTGTACTTTAATTAAATATCAGTTATTGGCCGGATATGGTAACTGTAAATGCCAGAGGCCTCTCTTTTATCACAGCTACAATCTGTAACACCACAATGAGATGTTATTTGTGATGCTCTCTTGCATTTATTAAAGGTTAAAATACTATTTTCTCTTCCCACTGATTAGTTGCTGTGCGTCAGCCAATGCAGATTTTTCCTAAATTTGTCCCTCTTGCCTCGTTTTGCCACAGCAGCTCGGGCCGTGTGCATGCAGATATTACATTTGGTTAGATTGTGGCCAGTTATCATCATTCATGTATGAAGATAAACCTTTTTAATATTTCTAAACTTGCTTTTGTTTTGCCTGCATGTTCATAACGTTCTTAACAGAAAATCTCAGTTTTCATCGTTGAAGTCCCCACAGACCCATAACAAAAGAAATGGCTGTTAAACGACACTGAAAAATGACATAATTAGCACAATTTGGACCATTAGTTGTATTTAAAATCCAAAAGGAACAGAAAGATTTTATTTTGTGTCACTTATGCTGTCCAGCAGTCAGCCAGAGCACAAAAGAAAGGACTTCAACACAGTCTCAGGGCAGTTTGTGAAATAGTCTCGAAATTTAATCTATTTGATTCGTATACATAGACACGAATTTCCCTTTTTTTCGTGACACTCAGCGCGACTTTCAACAACGTTCCAAACCGTGATCTTTTCCTAAACCTATAGTTTGTTGCCTAAACCTAACCAAGTCGATCTATTCCTAAACCCAACTAAGTAGTTTTATTTTGAAAAGACTGGAGTGGAAATTGACACGTTCATCACGTGTTGCTGGACATTTGTAGGAAAAAGCAAGAAGAAGAAAGTCAAACTGAGTGTCACGAAAAAAAAGGGAAATTCGTGTCTATGTATACGAATCGGGGAGGACAGGAGGAAAACCACCCACGGCGTCATGTTATTTTATTAAGTTATTTCTCATATTTTGCACTTGCACCTCCATTTTGTGTATGGGCTCAGTGCTGCTTGATTTATGTGCTCTCATATTCCAAATTTATCATATGGGGGCCTTACATGGGATTAAGATTTTTCATTTTCATTCTTTTTAATCTTGCTGCTTCTCTCTGTCATATATAATAAATAACTGGAAATCTTCGGGTTTTGAGACAAAACAAGCAAATTAAAGACATCACATTTGGGTCTTGGACATTTTTTTTCCATTTTTAAACAATCAATTAATCGAGAAAACACTCACAGAGACTAATCAATAATGAAAATGATTAATAGTTGCAAAAAAAGAAATATAAAATGAGTAGAATCATCTTAAAATAAATCTCTTTCAGCCTGTAGTGCAGCTGTAACATCAACTGTGATGCCTCAGACAAAATCAATTCATACGTGCCTCATCTCAAACACCCTGAAGTCTGATATCTGCATTGTGTTTGTCACGTTTCATTAATCTTCATACTAAACACTTCAGGACCTTTCAGGCCGTCAGACGTCTCTGAAAGAAGAAATCTATTCAGTTTTTAAATTGAGGTTCTGAACCGCTGCTGGTGTCACGTCCTCGTCCGTCTCTCTTTTCTTGGAACGATGCGAGGGGAGAACAATCAGTGCAGGTCACGTGACCAACACAGCAACACAGCCATTCAATCTGAATACTAACTATCAGACGGATCAATAGCTTTCTGCACAAATAAAACCAGAAGCCGAACTGAACTGAGGCTAAAAGCAGAACACTTTGTGACAACAACATCTGATAAAAGAGGACAACCGGCTAAAATTACATGTGATCTATATTTTAATCTTCTGAATCTTCAGTCGGCAGTCTGACCTGTAACGAGGACTCATCTCTTGTGGTCATGCTTTTACTGATGGCACATTTATTCCACTTTGTTTATTAACTCTAGACAGAATTATCTGTACCAAAGACTGACAGATTCAGAAAAGTTTTAAATGACACATCTGCATATATGTAAACAGTCTCCTAGAAATGATGTTTTATATACAACTAACTTCCAACAGCAAATACGGTTAGAAGGAAACATAATGCCGGGCGGATTTCTAGCAACATAATGAGGAAATATTGTTAATTAAAGAATCTGGCAAGTCACGAAAACGTTGATACTGAACATCAGTCAAATGTTTAATTTGATCTCCACCAAAATATCCGATTGTGCAATATAATATCCACTTAGTAGATACCGGTTATTATGCAGCACAGCGCTGGAACCAGCTGCCTGGCATTAATGCCTCAACCATTGTTTTTAAATTCAGACAGAAACCTTATTGTTCTCAAGTGCTGTTAACTAAATGTTTTTAAAACCCAAGGCCTTATCATCATTGTATTATTATCATTATTATTTTCATTTTTTTTATTTATTTATTTTTATTCTTTTACTCTTTCATCTTATTTTTTTTAATTTTATTTCTATAGATTTTATGGCTGTCAATCGATTAAAATATTTAGCACATTTTCTATCTGTTCAAAATGTACCTTAAAGGGAGATTTGTCAAGTATTTAATACTCTTATCAACATGGGAGTGGGCAAATATGCTGCTTTATGCAAATGTATGTATATATTTATTATTGGAAATCAATTAACAACACAAATCAATGTCAAATATTGTCCAGAAACCCTCACAGGTACTGCATTTAGCGTAAAAAATATGCTCAAATCATAACATGACAAACTCAAGCCCAACAGGCAACAACAGCTGTCAGTGTGTCAGTGTGCTGACTTGACTATGACTTGCCCCAAACTGCATGTGATTATCATAAAGTGGGCATGTCTGTAAAGGGGAGACTCGTGGGTACCCATAGAACCCATTTTCATTCACATATCTTGAGATCAGAGGTCAAGGGACCCCTTTGAAAATGGCCATGCCAGTTTTTCCTCGCCAAAATTTAGCGTAAGTTTGGAGCGTTATTTAACCTCCTTCATGACAAGCTAGTATCAATGGATTCCTTAGATTTTCTAGTTTAATATGATACCAGTATCTTCACTGAGCACACTACAACCTAAAAATCGCAAGTTGCGTTAATGTGAAATTAGTGGCGTTAAAACAAATTTGTGTTAACGCGTTATGATGTTAACTTTGACAGTCCTAGTTTATATTCTTTTACACTTTCATCTTATGTTTTGAATCTTATTTCTATAGAGATTTATCTGTTTTTTGTTGCTCTTTTAAACTGTGTTGTTTTAATTGTGAATTGTCTTGTTCTAACTTGTGTGTGTCAGGGACTTAGGTGCTTGTTTCCTGTTGGTTTTTGGAGCAGGATCCCCTTGCCTGAGAAAGTGGATCCTCTGTTGGCTCCCTCTTGGACTCTCATTGTATGCCTGTGATCCTTATAGCCTAACGTTAGCTT
This sequence comes from Sebastolobus alascanus, assembly GCA_916701645.2. Taxonomy (NCBI): domain Eukaryota; kingdom Metazoa; phylum Chordata; class Actinopteri; order Perciformes; family Sebastidae; genus Sebastolobus; species Sebastolobus alascanus. Next base: position 3,400,681 of record CAKAOJ020000072.1, on the reverse strand, counting down.
TTTACTTCTGGTGATTGTATTTACATTTATTTTGGCTTTTTGTGGAGGGAACCAGGACGATGCTAACTTCCTGTTGGACTACAAAAATACATCATCCCTGGAGCACTCTATACAGTATTTTTAATTGTTAGTGGCGGAGTCCGCCATTCACCTGTTGGATCCAAATTGCACACACACACACACACACACACACACACACACACACACACACACACACACACACACACACACACACACACACACACACACACACACACACAGACACACACACACACACACACACACACAGGAGGGATTGACAGGAAACAATGCAGTGTAATGTTATCTCATTGATAACAGCCTCACTGTTTACTGTTCACTCTCTTCACACCGTATCAGAGCTGGATTAAGTTACTGCTAATGATAACCAAACACTTCCTGCTGCCGCGCTGGCTACGCATTTTAGCCTTTTTGCGTGTCATTTGTACGCCGCTTTTTGTCAGCAGTTAGATTCAGGCTTACTTACCATCCCTCCCGATTTTCCCGTAAGATTCCCGTTTTTCATTGCCCTCTCCCGGTTTCCTCCCGGGGTCACAATTCTCCCGTATTTCTCCCGATTTGTGACAAATTTTCACACCTTTTTCCTTTTTGTTATCTCAACCTGTGTAAATAAGCCCTACTGTTTCCACCCGGACAACAATATAGCTACAGTACAGCTCATGTTTTTTTGTTTTTTCCTGGTGGAAGAGAGCTGCTCGCAACACAACATTGAGCTGCGCTCGCCGCTGGATCACAGTGTGCAGTGCCCAAAGTTGGGCTTTGCGTAATGCAGAAAAAAGCCCTCGTGGTGCAGCACAAGGCATTGGAAATAACGGATTTCAGAGTGCACTGGTGCCGTTGTCGTGTTGTTTCTGAAAGGGCCTAAAGTGAATGAGAGACGGAGAGTGAAATGGAGAGTACTAAGAGAAAGAAATACTCAAGCAGGTGCAAACATTAATGAATGAAATGAATAAATGAATGAAAACTAATGAATAGCCTATTAGTTTATGCCAGAGATTCACACAAGTTCAAACCAGAGCGACAAATTATTCTGTATTCTCTATAGGTCTACTTAACATAAAAATGCTGTTGCAGGGTACTTGTTATTTTGCTATTTTCATTCTTTAAAAGTCACCAGAATGCAGGAAACAAAGTCTCTGAAACTCTAATTTTTCTGGGGGAGGACCCCCAGACCCCCCACTTTGGTATCCAAATCCTCCCTATATCTGAGGTCTTAAGGTTGGCAAGTATGGGTTCAGGCAAGAAAACCACTTACTGTAGGGTAAGGAAAAAACGTCATGGTTGGGCTTAACATAAGTACTATAGTACTTAGTAAAACACGCACGGAAACAATGTAAAACAACTATGGAAAATACTTCACAAACGTCAATAAAAAACATATGACAAACGTCACTAACATAACTTACAAAACAAAACACCGGTCTCCCATCCACCTCCCCACCCGCCCATCATAAGTGGTCTTTCTCACTTTTTATACTACGTCACTAACTCTAATCGTAGCATTAATACAATGATGCATTTACAGTACAGGATACTTGGCGTACAAATGACACGCGTAAATCAAGAAAGGCGTACTTATTGCACGCTAAACGCCTTGCACATTATTGTGGCATTTAGGCGCCTGTTCATGCGAACGGGCTGGTGTTACAAAGTAGCTGCTCAACGGGTGTTTGCTGTCATATTAAACTGCACTTCTTGTTACAACCAGGACTGAAATCTGAAGGATTACAACTTGAAATCGTAGCGGACGGCATAATTTTGTCAGAGTGGGTGTCACAGTTCATTCTCACAATCTTGGACTGAACAAACAGACTGTGTTTTTTACCAGAAGTGCCGTCGTGTGGTAGAACAAACCTGCGGCTATCAGAGCTGCTGAAGGTGAAAGCTTCCTTATCTCAAACATGTTTCTTGGAAGTGACCGACACACAAATTACGGAAAGTGCATTTCCTGAAAATCAGTTCTGATCTTAGTGGAATAATTATGCAAACTGTTTTTGTTTTACAGTTAAAACAAAAACATTTACAATAAGGTGTTATTTTGAATTAGGAGTTATTGAGAATTTGGGTCACAAGACAAAATATATTAACAAAATATAACATCAAAACAATGATGTTAAGCTGTAGGTAAACACAGGTGAGGGAACATTTGTATCTCACACAGGTTTGAACTGCAGGAGCGGAAATGCCAACATATAGCTGTCGAGCGGCGTGCCGAGCGGCGAGCCGAGCATCCATCACAAAGGTCAGAGTCTCTGACAGCCGGAGCACTTGAAAGGTTCAGAGTATTTCAGAGAGGAGCTTCGTCATCCTGACAGCAGCACAGATCAAAAACACACGTTCAGGTACACACCAAGGGCCGTAGGTCTGGCACTGCGTGCTCAAGTACAAATCTGAGCTACTTGTACTTTACTTCAATATTATCTTTTCATGCCACTTCGTACTTGCTTGTGAACCTACGGACCTGCAGCTCCCCTCGGCTTTACAGCTCATGGATTAGCTGATCGGCCCACAGCTTTACTGTTTTGGTTCACTGTCACCGTTGTATGCACATTTTCAACTTGCACATTAAAAAAACAGACTGAAATTATCAGAAATCTGAAAAAAAAAAAACAGTTGGCAAACCTAACTAAGTAGTTTTGTTGCCTAAACCTAACTAAGTTGTTTTGTTGCCTAAACCTAACCAAGTAGTTTCCTGTGAAGATGGAAGTTTATTTTTAAAAGACTGGAGCGGAAATTGACACGTGCATCACGTGTTGCAGGACATTCGTAGGAAAACGCACGAAAAATGAGGAATACATTTTCGTGCAATATCATACGAACTGTTGTATGAGGATACGTTGTCTCACTTATGGTGCAGTGTGAAGAAACTAAAAGTGAACATGTGACGGGATTTTAAAAAATGAGGGGAACATGTGAACATTAATTAATATCATAGTTTTATATTTCCTGTGATGTTGTCTGTGACACGAGAGGTCAAAGTTTAAATCCATTGTTCTAAATGTACTCTCCGGCTTCACAAAGCCGACCATACTGGACTGATTGAGATCTCAGTGCTGCAGCAGTGAGAAAGCAGGTCATGGTCACGGTTAAGGACGTTTGTAGAGCTGTTTAAATAGCGTATTTGCTTAGCTTTCTTTTGTATTTTCTCCTCTTGAAAGCCGAGAGTGGACGTTCAGTGTTTTGCCAAACGACTAACTCAACAGTCGGTCCTGAGCAGACGCCAGTGAATATATGTAATATATATTATCATTACAGGTTACAACAAAGAATGAAGGTTATACGGAAATGTAGATAAATGCTGCAAAAAAAGCTATTACTACATATTGAATAAGATATGGCCTTTAAGTTCAGTGCATCTAAATGTGTATAAGATGCAGACGAAGTATTACTAATATTGGGCCACGACCGTGTCCTTTAATATCACATATAAATAAACCTCGGACATAATTTGAGTTAACGGGTTAATTAACACATTTTAATAAGAGTGAAAGGTGGATTAATCTGGCGGTAACCATAGCAAAAATACAGATGCGTCACACTACATAACTTTCATTTTTAAAATTATAATTTAAGCTGTCTTTTGTCTTTGGTTTGTGGCCATCAGGCAAACATGCACTCTGAGGTATCCTGATGTCACCAACTTAAAAATCTGAAGGCCCGCCGGCGAACTCCGCCGTGATTCTGTCTTTCGGAGGTTGTAGCGGGCTCTAGTTGTAGCTAGCTTTTAAAGCTAGAGTGACGATACTGGTATCATATGAAACTAGAAGACCTGAGGAATCCATTGGTACCAACCATGTCATACTAGCTTGTCGTGAAAGAAGTTAAATAATGCTACGTATTTACGCTAAATTTTGGCGAGGAAAAACTGGAATGGCCATTTTTAAAGGGGTCCCTTGACCTCTGACCTCAAGATATGTGAATGAAGATGGGTTCTATGGGTACCCACAAGTATCCTCTTTACAGACATGCCCACTTTATGATAATCTCATGCAGTTTTTTTGAATGTACAAATGTTTTATTTTCACCTATTCTAAAATTTGAATATTTTTGCATACTGGGGTCCACAAACAGTCTTGGAATTGCATAAATTGGGTATCATTGTAAAGCTGAGACTCTTGTGGATCCTATGAGTCTATTCATGTGTAATGATGTTAGTCCCCATAGTAGCCATTTCATATAGTGACTTTGTTTACTCTGATTTTATACATGTGGTGTATTCTTTATCCTATGACAGTTTTCTTAAAATTAGGTTTTAAAAAATTGCAATATATCGCCTTGCTTACAATTTATTGAATTGTTACTCTGTATCATGATACATACTGTATCGCCAGGTTTTTGCCAATACACAGCCTTAATATATACAAATTACAGTGCATTACTTTTCGTAGGTATAGCTACTAAAGGTGTCAGCCTGATCACAGACATACTGGTCATCATGGTGTCCACTGGCAACTGATTGATACGAGTATACACAAATTGATTTTAAAGCTTTTTGGTGCAGGTGGAGTCAAATATTTCCTGAACATCATCCATGAAACATATAGTAGCACGTTGTTTGAAGTGTGCAGCATAGAGAGGCTTGCCACTTCATTTCACTCCTCATTAACTACACAGCTGTTCGACACAATATTCAATCTCATAGACGCATTGTGAGCATCATTTCAAAAGGAAGTCGTGTCAGAGATATATTTGACCATCTCCTTCAGTAAAACAATGATGTGATGTGATGTCGCTTTCAGACAATCAGCAGTGAGAACAGAACAGATGTGTCTTGAGTGGTATCGAACTTTTAATCCAAGTGATTTCCCAAAACACTGAACTATTCTGTTGTCTGAATATGCTGCATTTAAGTCCATCTTTGTGCATTACATAATATTTTTGCTACTTGCATATTCATTTAGTGCAAAAACATATGGTTATTATATTCATCTGTATCATAAAGCACAAATCTGAACTCTTAACTGCTCTTTAAATCCTTTAGCTGTTGTGATAACCACTTTGTCAGGTTGCACTCGTCCTTGTTGACAGACTGTTCAGAGCTGCTCCGCCGACGCGTTTCACACCATGTATCGTCTCTCACACGTTGAACTGAACATAAGCTCAACGATCACACGCTTTGTTTTCTGGTTTATTTCAAAGTTTGGCCGTTGTTGGATAAACAACACATGACTCTCAACAACGACTTCTCCTTCTGAGGATAAACAACATTTCATCACCTCTCATGACCGGAGCGGGCGTAGGTTTGGTTTCAGAATAGAGTCCACTTGTTAAGCTCATTGCTTTGACTGAAGGGCACTCAGATGACTTTAACATTTACCAACTCAAACCTCCTCTCATCTCTTTTTGCAATATTTGTGACTCAGCTCTACAGAAGCTAATTTAGGTATTAAAACCCTTCAATGTTCTAGTTGTGATGTGTTTTAGTTTGCTCACACTAGCGAGCACACTTCTCCTAAACCTGCCATACAAGTCAAATCATACCAATCCCTCCTTCTCCACAGCAGGCTGTCGATGGTGGCTCATTTAAACCGGAGGAATAGTTAACCTGACAATGGAAAAAAGTGTCAGGACTCAACATTAACGCCTGCTTGCTTGCCGGGGGCAATTATCCTCTACGTTCCGGAAAGTGGAATGCATAAAATCAACAGGGATTTGGACAATTATCATAAATTATGTGATACATCGCACAGTTGTACCGGCAGGGATACATAGCCTACAGTAGTGCACAGACGCCGTTTCCATGGCTGCCACGCATAGCGCCTGCCGTTTACTCGCGGAGCGCTTGTCTGCATGAAGGTACGTGTCCACAGGCTCAGTCCTTTCCTCGCTTCCCATTCATTGTATACGTAAGCAGCCGTGCAATGCATTGTGGTAGCGTGGAAGTGCGATTCGAGAGACAGACCGCCACATCGCCTGCTCCTCGTTTGCATAAAGTTTAGGTCTCGGCTACTTTATGCAAATCACAGGCGTCTGACGCAACTCGCTGCCTCTGGAAACTCCTGAGAAACTTTTAAACTAAGCGTTGTCGATCCAAAATAAAGACAGATTCAGCAACTGTGTGGCGTATTTCGGTGAACTGTTTTCGTGAAATGAGAGAAGAAATTTCCAAACGAGCCGCCATGTTGGTTCCGGTTTGAACGCTGGGAGCAGCAGCCCACTAGGGAAATCGCTCGTCCAATCAGGTGCTTAGTGTCTAGTGGCAGCCCATCAAGCGTCCAATGCTGGGAAGCGAGGCGATCCCTCGCAATAAAAGATGCCCCTGTGGACGTGTAACATCAGGAGCGCAGTCAGACCCTGCGGATCCAAGCGAGTACGCAGGAGTGTTGCTCCCCGTCTGAAAAGATCCTTAATACGTATACAAACAAACCGAACTGAAAACACAACCTCCTTGGTGGAGGTAACTAACTGTATGTTGACCTGATGTTAGCAGATGTGTTTTCCTGTTGGAAATGCGATCGTGAGTGACGGGTCGTATGTGGGTTTTGGCAGGCAGCTGCTGTCCCCCCTTTCTGGTACTGAATCTTTTAGTGGTACGGAGTACCGGACGGTACCGGCCTACTTTCACCCCTGCAGCTAAATATGTCAGGGCTGTTTTGGCAGAAACATTAAACGAAAGTAGTGAAAACGTTGAAGTGATGCAGCCACCCACATTTATATTTATATCATTTTATCATCATTATTTTTTTTTAAGTAATCGATACCAAATGAGTAGCTTGTGAGTATCGATCCGCCCATCCCTACTTGACAGCAACTGCCCTCGCGTCCCTCGCCATTAATTAAAAGCTTCAACAGCAAAATCAGTTTTAAGATGCAGAAAACACGCTTCTTCCTTCATGTCATTAAACCTTTCAACTCTCGGCTGTTTTCCAGCAGAGATGCTGCTCACCGTAAACGTGCCTTCATGACTGAATAAGGAACATTTACATAAAAGACACAAACAGACTTTAACAGCTTGTTGAAGCCAGTATGTTTCGTATTTCATGTCTGAATAGGCTAAAGAGGAAAGAACACCTCTATCTGTTATGTTGCTATTCCTAAACGTTGCTTTTTTCTTTGACGAGGGACCAGATTGTTCCTGCTTTCTGCCCTTTTTGATCTCTTAAAAGGCAATTTTGCCTGAAATTATGCTGTGGGTTGTACTGATTAACTTCACACCCGTGGTGACTGAGTGTGTGTTTGAATTAGCATGGATGAACAGATGATGGCATAAATTTGCTATTAGTGTGTAAATGCATTAATTTCAATTTCCAGGATCACACATAATATCTGAATCCATTGCTTCCATATCATAATTTATTATATTAAAAAAAAAATCAAAAAAAAAAATCAAATGCAGCATAAAGATGCAGTATTTTATATCATAAGTGGTTTCAAATGGAGGAGCGTGATGTTGTTTTGCTCCTCTGAACTGAACAGAACAAATCATGTCGGATGGTAATTACACTCACACTGTCATAGTTGGGAACATTTTTTTTTCCAGGAAAAAAAAAAAACGTGTTTTCTCCCACAAGCTGAACTGAAAAATCAGTTCACATCCCTCGTCAGTTGATGAAGGATACATTTTAACAAAGCAAAACAAAAACATTAAAATTAATTGAGATAAAACTGTGTGGTATAATAATACTGATTTCAACCATATTATCCACCTCTAGTGGCAACAAAATGTGTCCAAAATAAAACTCTGATTTTTTTCAGTTGAGTCTGTTTATTTTTGTTTTGTTTGTAAAGTGTTTGTTAAATGTTTGGCAATATATTGCTTATAAATGCTAAATAGGATGACTTAAAGTACACAAACACACACACAGACACAGATTATGTTACTGTGCCAGTTTCTTAATTATTTTTGACAGTGAGGTGAACTTTACTCATATGGTGTGTCTGTCATTGCAGCACATGTTCATTTATATATGTGCGTTATTGAGAGAGACAGGCTACTAACCTTATAATGCCAAACCCTCTTTTATTGAGGGAAACTAAAGTTTACATTAGCTCTTGAAACTATTCAGTTTTTGACTGTTTACTTTATGAAACAGATCAGGAGAACAGAAACTTTCAATTAAAACCACCTTAGTTTCAAAATTCCCAAGGCTAATGGGCTTTGGCGTTCAAGTAAAGACAAGAAAGAAACCCACAAAGAGATGCAAAATGACTAAAAAGTAACGCTACATAGCCGCAAAGAGATGCAAAATTACTAAAAAGTAACACTACACAACCATAAAGAGATGCAAAATTACTAAAAAGTAACACAACACAACCATAAAGAGATGCAAAATTACTAAACAGTAACGCTACATAACCGTAAAGAGATGCAAAATGACCTGAAAGTAACGCTACACAACCATAAAGAGATGCAAAATCACTAAAAAGTAACACAACACAAACGTAGAGATGCAAAATGACCAAAAAGTAACGCAACACAACCGTAAAGAGATGCAAAATGACCGAAAATAACACAACACAACCGTTAACAGATGCAAAATGACCAAAAGGTAACGCAATACAACCGTAAAGAGATGCAAAATGACTAAAAAGTAACGCAACACAACCGTAAAGAGATGCAAAATGACTAAAAAGGAACGAAACACAACCGTTAAGAGATGCAAAATGACTAAAAAGTAACGCAACACAACCATAAAGAGATGCAAAATGACTATAAATAGACACAAAACGGCAAGGGACTGGAAACAACCAAAAAGAGATGCAAAACGACCATGAAGAGACACAATATGACCGCAAAGAGACGCGAAATGACTACAAAGCGACGCAAAAGACATGAAATGACCACAAAGAGACACAAAACAACCACAAAGAGACGCAAAAATGATCACAAAGAGACACAAAATGACCACAAAGAGACAAAAAAGATAAAGAGGCTTGTAGTCGTTTTGTGACTCTTTCAGTTGGGGGTCTTTCACTGTGTCCAGGTTGTCTCATATGGTTGTAGGTTATAAATGGCAGCTATTAACTGATATTATTTAATATGAGAATATTTAAAGTTGTTTATTCGGCATTAATTTATTACACTGAATAAGTAATGGAAAATGATGTACAGTTTATCATTGCAGAGAATCATGTCTTTGTGGCCCTCATTGAAAAGTTTCTAGACCCTTCTCTGGGACTAATGAGGAACATTTATGGGATTTTTGTGTTTCGATGGTTTCAATGTTGTCAAAACGATCTTCACACTCTAAATGTAGAAGTGAAGAGAGAGCTTCACAGTGACATCAGTCTATAACAGACACAATTACTGCTGTCTCACGGTCAGTTACGTTGAAAACCTCCATATAATTATTACTAAATGTACTCTTTGAACTTACCTGTTCAAACGGAGATCTTCTTAAAGCCGGTCTCGTCTGCTGATATAGGATTTATTGATGAAACAACGCGAGACGAGCAGCTGCAGCTGGTTTATTCCCCTGTCAGGACGTGTTTAATCTTCATCCTCAGCCGTGAAACAGCCCGCTCCGGTCCTCCGGTGTGTTTGTCGGTGATTATTTTTCCCCTCCGTCTGCTCCCGGACCGACTGATGCGCTGAGAGTCACCGCAGCAACATTATAACAGTCGCTCCGTCTCTTGCTTGTAACTAGGTAACAGCTCTGCCTGCTGGCTGCACGGAGCCAAGAAGGAGGTGTTGAAATCCTCTCTCTCTGTGCGTGTGTGTGTTTGTGTGTGTGTGTGTGTGTGTGTGTGTGTGTGTGTGTGTGTGTGTGTGTGTGAGTCAGGAGTTCTCCTGTAACAAGCCTGGAGAACCATTAAAGACTGGAGGGGTTCCACTTAGAACAAATTTAATTTTGTAAAGGAAGTAAGAAATGTGTTTTTAAAAGGTTTAAAAAACAGGAAAAACAGCAAAATGTCACTCAAAGAGATGAACACGACTAAAAAGAAATGTAAATCAAATACAAAAAGATGCAAAATTACCAGAAATTAACGCAACACAACCGTAAAGAGATGCAAGATGACTAAAAAGTAACACAACACAACCTTAAAGATGCAAAATTACCAAAAAGTAACACAACACAACAATAAAGAGTGCAAATGACCAAAAAGTAACACAACCGTAAAGGGATGCAAAATGACTAAAAACAAATGTAAATTAACTACAAAGAGATATAAATGACCAGAAAGTAACACAAAATTAGTACAAAGAGACACAATAGACTCAAAACAACCACAAAAAGAATCAAAACGACCACACAGAGATGCAAGAGACTCAAAATGACCACAAAGAGACTCTAAACGACCAAAAAAGGCGCAAAATGACCACAAAGTGTAACACACAAAGAGATGCAAATTACCAAAAACTAACACAACACAACCACAAAGAGACTCAAAATGACCACAAAGAGACACAAAACAAACACAAAGAGATGCAAAAGGAGCCTAAAATTGACAATAGGCCGTGGCAATAATGTCTTGTAACTGCAGTGAGGTTTGTGTTCAGACTCAACTGAATAATCAGTTTTTATTTTGTTAAAAATGTTTCAGCCACTTTTGTTTTTAAAGATAATTGTAACACAAATCCATCCACATCCATGCAGTTTAAGTCGGTGTTTATGTTCTACTTAAAGCTGCAGTATGCGAGATCGGCGCAAATATGATTTTAAAAAGTTATTTTTAGAAAACGGGCGCTATATCGTGACAGTAGTACATGAAACAGGTAACCTGAAAAAAATCATGTTCCTCTGTGTCCTACTGTGTCCTCCGGTGCTCCTAACGGCATCTGAAAGATTTCACTTACCGGAGGAAAACAAGGTCCGCTGTCCAGCTGCCGTCTATGAGCAGCTGTCAATCACTCGCGACCAAACGGTCAAACTAGGCAGCGCTGATCAAATATGAATCAATATTCTGTTGCTGTAATGACTATTTCTCACCTCAAATGTTTTCAGAATCATCTTGTAGTGTACTGTTTAGCTGTAAAATGAGAAAGTTTGTGACGCAGCCGCCATTGTAAAATCTGTTGAAGGAAGCCAAGTTCTGGTCACATGACGGGAGCACAGCCAATAGGAACGCTCTCTCTCTCTGAAATGACCTGTGATTAGTCAAAATCTGCCGTCACGGGCTAGATTTTTCTAAAGCCTGAAAACAGAGCCATGATGAGGTGCATCATTATGCTGAAAGGTTGTTAAGGAATTTTTGCCAAATTATGCCCAAAAATTGTTGCCTACTGCCATTTTAATGATAAATCTGACTTTAAGAGGAACCAAATAAAAAAAGTTCTCTTTGCATCAACATCAGACAAATTTAAGACTGTTGTCTGTTGTCACTTTATGTCCTCGTGCAATATTTCCAGTCTCTTCTGTCTGTTGTCACAGCTGATTTTACATCAGTTGGTTCTTGAAAAAGCAATAAAAAAGCAATAAAGATATGCACATCAAATGTTCATGAGATCGTCGACAATCTGGTTAAAATTGTTTTTAGCGTCAGTGATAAATAAGAGCAGACATTTTTTATTTCTCTGTGTATGTGAGAGTATTTCACAGCCTGCAGACTGTTATCGCTCCTGATTGGTGCCATGAGTCTCGTAAAGCAGATCAACACCTTCCTTTCGGATGTATATGGATGGAGCAAATGTGCTACAACAGATCAACAGATCGTTACGAGTCCAAGCAACGCTCACTCTGACACACTGTTATCACATGCTTTCACAAACTGTCCTCTGCTCTGAAGCATTTCTCTGCCTTCAAGGCTGCAAAGGAGGCCTTCGCTGTTGTTAAAATGACCATGACAACAGGGAGGATCAGCCCATCTGTTGTTAAGATTCATTCCACATTTCACATAAAACTCACATTACATGAGAATAGTGTCCTCTGCACAGGCAGTTAGAGAAAGAGTATCACGAAACCACGTCTGTTGGAGAAACGCTTTCTTTCTTGTTTATTTATAAATCTTCCCAACAAACTGCACTCCGTGTATTTCATTATTAAGCACCACATTTAAAACATGTTTGTGTATTTTTGATTAGCAAAGATTTAATGTAGGAAAAACAATGCAGGCTAATAATGACTTTTCTTTCTAACTGGATTCACCTGAGTGTGTCTCATATTTTGCCAGCCCGGTCGCACTAAATGGCGTATTAATGACATGGTATTTCATAACTAATTTAGTGTGCAATAAGAACGCCGTTCTTGCTTTTGGCGTGTCATTTGTACGCCACGTAGTCTGTACTGACTGCAATGTAAACGCATCTGCATAAATATACCATGCTCAGAGCGAGTGACGTAGAATAAAAAGTGAGACCGACTGCTGATGGTGGGCGTCAAACAAACACAGGACTTTCAACCAGGAGACCGGCGTTCGTGTCCCAAAGTGTTGTTGAGTTATTTTGAAGTTACATTGGTGACATTTGTGTTTTCCATACAGATGTTGCGTTGTTTATGGACGTATTTTACTTAGTTTACGTACATTTTAAGCTCAACTATGATGTTTTTTCTAAACCTTATAAGTGGTTTTGTTGCCTAAACCTAACTGCGGTCGTTACCGTAGTTTTGTTGCGTGGCGTACAAATGACATGTGAAAAGGCAAAAAGCGTCCTCATGACACGTGGAATGTCGTTGGAAGGTCGTGCTATTTATACGCCTTCCCACGAGTTTGGGTTGATTTTGCACAGTCGGTGTACATCATTATGAACCTCAAACTGCATCAACGTGCAACAAGACAAAAAAAACATACAGTAGAAAATCAAAATAAATGGAAACCAGTGGTTGGACCAGTAGGAAAAAACTTCCAAACTTCATAGAATACAATTGAAAACGAACAAACTATGAGAAGTAAACATGATTTGTGTTAAGAACTGAAAACACACTGGTATGGCATCCTCATAACTGACACATCTTGTCTCTAACATGTCTATTTCTCTGTGCATAAATTAAATGTAGAACTTCAATAAAGGATAATCAACATCGGAGATTAAACAAAGTGCACAGGTCTCTCTTAGTAACCGCTGTATCAGTTTATAGTACAGCCAAAAATACAGAAAATGACCATATCTTAAACACATTTTTGTCCAGTGCTAACAGCGGTGGCAAATACACTGCATTTCCTGTGACTGCTTCACAATAAATAAAAGCCAGCCTGTGTATTACCAGTGTTACTCTTTTAATGTGAAGGTGCAGCAGCAGGAAATTACTCTAACTCAATACAGCTCTGACACGGTGTTAAGATAGTGAAGAGTAAACAGTGAGGCTGTTATCAATGACATAAAATAGCAACGCTGGATTTCATGCTTGTTTGCAATTTGAATCCACTGCGGTAATGGCGAACTCCGCCTATAACAACAAAAAGTACTGTATGGAGAGGTAATTACAGAGTGGAGATACATTCAGTGGCTATTGCTGACAAAATGCTGACCATAAATAGCATCAAAGACGGGGTTTGATTTCACAAACATCTTAAGGATTATAACTTTAAATTCTCCACATAAAGGAGCATTTCACAAAACCAAAAACCTTTTGTTTATTTATTTTAATCGCATTGAGGAAGAATGAACTTACAAATGTGACTGCAGGAATAAAACAAAAACAAGCCAAGAAAAAAATAGAAAAGAAAGGAAAAGGTTAATAAAATGTTAGTAAAGTAAAAGAGTAGGGGCTGTCAAAGTTAACGTGATAATAACGTGTTAACGCAAATTTGTTTTAACACCACTTTGTTTTGTTCTAATGCATTGACGCAACTTGCGATTTTAAAGCTAGAGTGAAGATCCTGACATCATATGAAACTAAAAAACCTAAAGAATCCATTGGGACCAACCATGTTATACTAGCTTGTTGCGAAGGAGGTAAATTAACGTCCAAATTTGCGTTAAATGTTGGCGAGGAAAAACTGACATGGCCTTTTTCAAAGGGGTCCCTTGACCTCTGACCTCAAGATATGCGAATGATGGGTTCTATGGGTACCCACGAGTCTCCCCTTTACAGACATGCTCACTTTATGATAATCACATGCAGTTTGGGGCAAGTCATAGTCAAGTCAGCACACTGACAGCTGTTGTTGCCTGTTGGGCCGCAGTTTGTCATATTATGATTTGAGCATATTTTTTATGCTAAATGCAGTACCTGTGAGGGTTCTGGACAATATTTGTCATTGTTTTGTGTTGTTAATTGATTTCCAATAATAAATATATACATACATTTGCATAAAGCAGCATATTTGTCCACTCCTATGTTGATAAGAGTATTAAATATGTTACAAATCTCCCTTTAAGGTTCATTTTGAACAGATAGAAAATATGCGATTAATCGTGATTAAATATTTTAATTGATTGACAGCCCTTAAAAAGAGTAAATATATTAACGTGTTCACTGGTATGGCTGTTTAACCACCATGCTTGTTATTTGCACATCTTTACAAAGTCTATATCTGTGTTATGTGGCTCCTTCAGGCTCTTTACGGTTCATATTTTTCAAGGTGCATCATGCAACAATCTTCAAGAACTCGCAGCGAAACAGACCTCAGCGCTCAACTGGTAAAATCAAGGTTATCCATCAAGCCAGCAGAAGATAACATGACTATAGCTTTTGTGCTACACTGTCTTTATCATGTAATGTACCACCCATGTGTGGAGGGGGAGCAGTACAACGCCTCGGGGACTGGACTCCTACAGCGCTGTGAAGGTCATGAACAGTGCCCACGTTCCTGCCTGCCGTCATTGTTACAAATAACATCGCTGTAAATGGCAAGCCGGTTCCCTATAGGAAAAAAAAAATGAAGTCAATTAAAAAAATCTTCTGAATCCTCCTGCTGATGGGGACGTCTTTGTTTCCACTTTGTGTTCATGCCCAGACGTAATGTTTGTGTAATTAAATTGGCAGCCTTAAAAGAGAGAGCGAGATTGGCGCGCCAGGTGTAAATTGAATGCAGCGGGTGGTGGAATCATCCCCACCACATATAACACATCATGTCTCAGAGTGGGAGAGGCTCTTTGACTTTTAGCTATTTAGCCATTTGTTATAGTTCTGCACAAACTTTGATGAGTCAGACGTGAATGATGAGGTGTGGGCGAACGCCGAGCCAAAACAAAAAGAGGATCTTCTTAATGAGATCTCTGCTCTCTCCCTTTTAGCTCTCTAATGGGCTTCAAGGATTCAGCAATCAATCAGCTGATGTTAAAGGTTAACAGTTTACTGTTTCATAAGAGCGTACATTTACTCAATTTACGTACTTAAGTTAAATTTTAAGGTACTTTTTATGCTACTTTATACTTCTACTCCGCTGCATTTCAAGCCTGTTCGCAGAAAAGTGCCACGATAATGCACAAGGCGTTTAGCGTGCAATAAGTACGCCTTTCTTGATTTCCGCGTGTCATTTGTACGCCATGTATCCTGTACTGACTGCAATGTAAAACATCCACGTATAAATGCTACGGTAAGAGTTAGTGTCGTAGTATAAAAAGCAAGAAAGACCACTTATGGTGGTCGGATGGGGAGGTGGATGGGCCCAGTGTTCGAGACCGTTGTTGACCGGTGTTTTGTTTTGTAAGTCACATTAGTGACGTTTGTCACATATTTCTTATTGACGTTTCTGACGTGTATTCCGTAGTTGTTTCCATACATGTTTTACTTAGTTTACGTACTTATTTTAAGCCCATCCATGACGTTTTCCTTTACCCTAACTCATGATGAGTCAGATGATGTTCACCACTTCTATGTGACATGTACTGTTGACCTGCCATCTCCCCCTAAAGACCCCCTGTACCCCCGTAAAAAAAGACAAAAACAGGTCTACTGTGGGTCTCAGATGGTAAATGTAGCGCACTACTAGCTACACATAGAAGATCATCGGGACACAGCTCCCAGCCCTGGAAGATGTCCACACCTCACGCTGCCAAAAGAAAGCGGTCAACATCTGCAAGGACGTCACACACCCACACCATCATCTGTTTGAGCCTCTACCATCCGGCAGGCGCTACAGGGCCTTCTCCGCCCGCACCTCCAGGTTGAGGAACAGCTTCATCCCCAGAGCCATAGCTGCTCTGAACCAGTCCTCTAAAGGCACCATGGCTGCCTGTCTGCCCCCCCCTCCATAAGTACAAGGAACATGGACTGCATGGGCTGTGCTACACGCCCGTCCCCCCCCTATCCCCAGTTATGGAGCTATGGCAGCTATGGAAGGCCCCCCCTTCCATACATGGACTAGATGCACTTTATGATGCACCTTTTTACCATGCACTTTAAACCCTTAACCTGTGACTGCATTGCACTTTAAAACTGCTTTAAAACTGCATTACTTGAACGATGCGGACTGACTATATCTATTTATTACATTTAACTATTTTTTATAATCGTTGTCTTTTATACTGTTTTAGATTGTCTACTTACTTTTACTGCCCTTTAAGACAGTTTGCATATACGACACGACACTGGCCACTAACCTTATAGCTGTCGCTTGTATAGTACCCTATATTTATTTATTGACTGTCTTTTAATGCATCGGGTACGTGATGGGGAGTTGCAAACTCAATTTCGTTGTACCTGTACAATGACAATAAAGGAAATCTAATCTAATCTAATCTAAACAAGCAAAAATACCTTTTAATTTCAGTTTGACTTTGACAAAATATCCAACTCTGAGTTTCACTTCATCTCTGTCTGTTGTTCAAAAACCAACCAGACCTCACACCAACATTTAATTTGGCCAAAACGCTCCATCTAAAGTGTCTCAGTGGGGATTAGAAACTCATCTTTCTTCCAGACAGACTTTGGGATTTAGATTGATTATACATCCATCTTGCTTAATGCAGGTTTTAAGAAAAAACATTATTATGAAAACAGATGGTTCCACCCTCAAGATGTAACTACACAACCTAGAGGGAAATCAATCAATCAAATAATCTGCCTCCATGATAAAAAAATATAGTTTTAGGTCCTTTGTAACAGATTCTGATCACGTGCACTGAAGAGTTGTTATACAGTACCAGTTCGTTAATCTTATCTTTGCTCTTTGGGTTTTATAGATCTATCCTGGGTGCCTTCATCTTAATTTTCCAGTGTAACATTATGATGGTCAATTTGAGAATTTATCAGCTGCCAGGTAAAAGTCATTTGAAAAGTCTAGTTGTGCCAGCAGAACAAAGAGCAAAAATCTATCTAATCTGTATCTTTGTAGATCGATGATCACAAAAAATATGAAATCATCTCTTTTTGAAGTTGCAATTAGGCGTGAGGTCTCCTGTAGGTTTAATCTTGAGGTTAAAGGCTGACTATTTACTGACTCTTAATACTAACTCTTTGTCAGACCCCTCGCAGTCACTTTTCGGTTGCAGTAAACACATACTTAATGTTGTGAATTAAACAAAAACATTGCTCAGATTCAGGCAACAAAATCACTATAGTTTGGTTTAGGAAAAAACAACATGGTTGGGCTTTAAACTACTACGTTTGTGAAAATGACACTGAACGTTGTGATCACGGGACACGAACGAACAGCTGATTTTAAAGTGAAAGTGAAACATAACACACGGGACACGAGCAGCGGTCTCCTGGATGAAAGCCTTGAGTTTGTTGGACCCCCTCCTACCCGCCCTGTGTGTCTCTTTTGCCCTTTAAACTACGTCACCACAGTCACTTTCCCTGAGCGTTCAATATTGACACGGATGGGTTTACATGGTAGTTAATGGAAAGCCCGCTGCGTCTCTTACTGGCGCTAAAGGGTTCCTAGTAGTGGTGGGAGAAAAAAAAAATCGATTCACCTGTGTATCACGATTTCTTTTTTTACGCTTTTGAAATAATTTTTTAATACCAGAATCAATATATTCACTTCATTAGAGTCTATGTGGAGGTAGAAGGAAGTTACCGCTTTTATTGTTGTAGTCTGAGTAACGTGACATCATATCCTTCCGTATCAGTCAAAAACCAAAACAAACCGTAGCCGACCGCAGCGAGCCAAAACGAGAAAGTAGAAAGCGGCCATCATCAGAAAAGCACGGGAGTTTCCCCTCTTTGCTTCTATACTGTTTGGAGCCGCTAGCATGGCTGTCGTCTCTTAAGATGCCAGTATGGTTCATCAGAAACCCACTACACCTTTCCGACAGTCACCCCCATTTCACTTCTGTGTGGAGGTAAGAATGTGTATGAATTTAGTTATGACCTGCTCATGCAGTCTAGTTGGATATACGTATCCAACATCAAAATAATTTTTAGTTACATAACTTGTTTTCAGTAGTTTGTCAGTAATAAAACAAATCAAAGCTCCTCCTCTCACACACATGACAATAAAACCAAAGCTTGTGTGTTTGTGTATTCAGGTGTGGCGGCAGCTTAGGTTGAGTGCTTATCACTCGCTCCTCTAAATTAGAAAGTAAAGCAGTTTCCCATACTTCTTTTATCCGCTCTGACAGGAACCAGCTGCAACTCCGATTAGATAAGTGCTTTCTTTTCAGGCTGTCACCTTCGCAGCGCCACTTCTTAGTTTCATCTAATTCCAGACAGACACGTCTTGCTTTTTTGGCAGCTCCCACGGGTTCAAAAGGTCAAGAATACAAATGGAGCAGAGAAAATCAAGATCAAGAAGATGGCAGTAATTCTGTATCTGTTAATTGAATCTTGGCATGTCTCTCCGTATCTGTGTATGTGACTTTTGCAGTAGTGGAAGAAATATTCAGAACATTTACATTAGTAAAAGTACTAATACCACACTGTGTTAATACTCCACTACAAGTAAAAATCTTGCATTCAAAACCTTACTTAAGTAAAAGTATTAAAGTATTATTATTAAAGTAAAGTATTATCAGCAGAATGTATGAAAAGTAAAAGTACACATTGTGCAACACAGTTTCACAGCAGTTTGTGAAATAGTCACAAAATTTAATCTATTTGATTCGTGTACATAAACACACATTTTTTTTCATGACGCTCAGCACAACTTTCAACAACGTATTTTTAGTGTTTTCCTACGAATGTGTGACGCATGTGTCAATTTCCGCTCCAGTCTTTTCAAAATAAAACTACTTAGCTAGGTTTAGGAATAGATCGACTTGGTTAGGATTAGGCAACAAACTACTTAGATGGCTTTAGGTAATGATCGTGGTTTGGGTTAAAATAACTCCGGAAGTGCCGTAGTCCTGTGTTTTTTGACCCACCCATCCACCCGGACCTCCTCCCTGCGTGGCGTTCGCCACTGTCTCTCGTGGATTACATACAAATTGATGACCATCATGAAAATGTGAAATTCATATAAAAAATTATTGCAAAATTATTTTTTAAATGTACAAACATCATATGTGTGATTCATGGCACATTTCAAACAGGATTAAAAAAATGTCTCTCGCCGTTGACTACCATTCATATTTTTTCCGAAATAAATTCCCATGAGGTCCACGGGAAGGGGCGGGACTTCACCTCTCTATTGCACGCTAAATGGCTTGCGCATTATCTTGTCATTCACTTGCCTTTTCGTGGGAACGAGCTGATAAGATCATACATGTTTGTAGCGTTGCTGTCCTGTGAGAGCCACGTAGCTCTAAAAAGTCATAAAAACAGCCTGTTTTCAGCTTTGTGACGATGCATTTTCCAGCTGATCCAAGAGGCTTTTTAAAGAGTTCATTTAGCTTCAGAAGGAAGGAGGATTTTCTCAACACATAGAGGAACACTTCATCCTTCAGTTTATCACAAACATTTAACATCAACACATCTGGAGATACCTGGTTTTCACTGGACAGGAAGGGGAAGAAAAACTGTAATCTATAAAGTAACTAAGACTGTCAGATAAATGTAGTGGAATAAAAAGTACAATATTTACCTCTGAGATGTAGAGGAGTAAAAGTATAAAGTAGCAGAAAATGGAAATTATCAAGTAAAGTAGAAGCACTGTATATCAAATTTGTGCTTACAGTGCGAGAGTAAATGTTTTAGTTACATTCCACCACAGGGGTTATCTGTTGATTTAGAGCATGAAAGCAGGTATGCATCCTCCACTGCATTTGTTATATGTTTACAGTTCACAGCCCTTGTGATCATATCTTCATAGACTCCCAATGATCAACATTTCCACATGTGTACAGACATTAAAGGATGATCACTGTTGGACCTATTAAATAATTGAAACTCTCTTGCAACATGTTTTGCATCATGTTTTGAATCAGCAACGTTTCTCCGTGCACAGTAAAAACAGTTTCAGTGTAAATTTGCTGTATAAAATGAGCAACACAACATTTCGCTGCATGTTTTGCTCAGATTTCCCATTCGATGCCAGCAGTGAAGCAGCGAGAAACTCTCGGCGGACCCCCGACCCTTTTTGTTCAATCTTAGAGTGTGTTTA
Source organism: Sebastolobus alascanus (assembly GCA_916701645.2). NCBI lineage: Eukaryota > Metazoa > Chordata > Actinopteri > Perciformes > Sebastidae > Sebastolobus > Sebastolobus alascanus. The sequence goes on along the minus strand of CAKAOJ020000072.1, from coordinate 3,380,392 downwards.
CAATCCGGCCTGTGCATTAATAATGTCCAGTTGTGGCCAAGATGAGCTCTTCCTTTGATGCAGAGATGATTATGTGTGTCTTTCACTCATTCATAAAGCACCATTAGGGGATTGCATCATCTTCTCCCCGACCTAATCGTCAGTCTCATTGAGAAAAGTGTCAAGAGACACATTCTTCCTTTTATACTCCTGCTGTCGTGCTGCTGGTTGTCATGACCTGATCAGCAATGAAAAGGTGGAATAATTGGCCTTCTCTGACCTACAAGTAAGCAGACTGAAGCACGCCTACTTTGCTTTGCATGTTTTAAAAGTGACATTAAAGGGCCCAGTGTGTAACATTTAGGGCAATCTATTGGCAGAAATGGAATATATTATTAATAATAGGGGTGGGAAAAAATCGATTCACCTATGTATTGAAATTTTTTTTTTTTTACGAAAGAAGTTACCGCTTTTATTGTTGTAGTCTGAGTAACGCGACGTCATATCCCTTCCGTATCCGTCAACCAAAACAAACCGCAGAAAGTGGAAAACGGCGGAGGGTCCGCATGGATACGACCTGCACCCTCACATGTTAAATCCACAGTGGTAAACACTACACGTACAGTAAAGTATGGAGACACTTTGGGTTTCACACATTGCCAGGAAAAGCAGAGCTAGACATCATAGCTAAAGCTGCATGCTAACTCTGTCATGGACAAGAAACGTTATCGTATTGCGGTAACGCGCGGTCAAGCCAGCTGTCAGTCTCATCTCCGTGGTCAAATCGGCCGACGCTACAACTGTAGCGCACCCATATACTGACATTTATGTTAAATGCATTCAAACGGCCCCGAGTAGTACTTTGTAGTACAGGCCTCTGGGTAATGGGTATTAACGGACGTTTTGTTAGTTTTCCGTTAGCATATTAGCTTATATTTGTCCAGATGATTGTGTATTTGGCATTTAGCTTGTAGATCTTGATGTCATATACCTACCCATTAATTGGACGTCAGTCTCCAAAGATTAACATATTTTTGACTGCTGACAGGTGTTCACTAACGCCAAAACACATCAGTGACAGTAATGGGTGGCTAGCTGTCAAGGTCCTCCTAATTCGTAAGGATCGATATCATAAACTAACTTCAGTTTTGTAATATATCTCCCCTTTGTCTCTGTCAGCTTCTCTTTATATGGGTATTTGTTTTTCACACGTACTTTATACATTTCTGATGAACGATTGACAGATGAATAAACCAGTGACAGATAATGACAGTCTACCGTACGCTGCCTTCCAAAAATGGCAAATTTTAGCGATAAAAATAAATATATACTTGCCCCCATGCAGTTATTTTCACACAATAAAAATGGTTGTATTTCTACTCAGAGTCCTGCTTCCAGACTGAGCTGCAGCACTTTGATGGTGGATCAACACAGTCAAGGGTCGTTTTTGTCTGGTTGTTTTTTCTCTTCGGAGCAAAAGCACCATGACATTTCAGTGGCGAACTGAAAACTAATACATAAACCTAATGGTTATGGCCTTTGAAGTGTTTATGAATGAGATGAGAACAGAGTGTGTTGTATAAGTTCACGAACTTCGATGGTTGTCCTCCAATCTTTCATTCAGCCGTTGCTTTATTAGGGCTGTGCAAAGTACTCACCGTTTCATTACTGAAACAATCAAGATGAATTTGAACTCGGTCACATCCACAGTCAAAGGTAAAATGAATATACAGAGGTAAATTAAATGGTGAAAAAGAGAAAATGATTGCTGTTTCCTGACAACAATTTGCAGAAAAAATATTGTGACATCTGAGAAGGGAGGATCAAACTGTTCCTCATGATTTGGAGACCTAATCCTCCTCAATTCATCCTGCATTGATGATAATTTAACTTAAAGCCATGACACCAGGAAAAAATGTATCTACAGAAAAAATATTGATGGATACACCACAACCACAAGCCACCCCTGCAACACATTCTCACGCTCAACTCGTCAAATACTGCCGCTTGGTCAGTGCCCCTCTTGCTTTACATTTCGATGGACCAGGGACGGCGTGTCAATAAATGCTTGTTACATGCATAGTTTCCTTTCAAAATAAATTTACGATTTCACAGGAAGTTAGGTTTAGGCAACACAACCACTTAGGGTTAGGAAATGGTCGTGGTTGACTTCACTGACTAGCGGCTGAAGATACTGACGATACAGACGAGTCATGTGACTAAAGACTGACGTGACAAAATAACTCAACGGGACACGGCGAACAGCTGTCTCCTGGTTGAAAGTCTTGTGTTTGTTTGACTCATCCAACTCCCCTCTCGCCCTGAACGGACTCTCACGCTATTAATACTTTGTCACCTGCTCCGACCGTTGAATAACACTCTGGGTGGGTTTACTTTGTTGATTTGTTGAAGCTCGGTTTGTCACAAACTGTCGCTAAAGGGTGCCTCCGTACGTCGGTTTCTGAGGCCGAGGGGCACTCCGCAATATTTGGGAACGCAAGATCGGCCTTTAAACACATAAAGTGAACGGATGAGCTGTTGGTTTACTGGATTAAAAAGCACTATCCCGTTAACATTTCTCAATCAATCTCAATGACTCGATTTTATATTTAAGCGTTTATGATCTACGTGGAGTACCGTTAGATTCCCCCTAAAAAACTGAAATTTTGGTGAAAAAACATTCAGTAACGCTACGTTACTGCTTCCGGTTCATGGATCACCGGCCGCTCTGTGTTGATATGGTGGGATTCAATAGTTAATTATTAAAAAGTCGTACTTTCATGACATTTTTTCTCAAGAACTTTTCACATCATCAACATTACAGTGTAAGTTACATCTTTATAAAACGTTTGCTTCCGTAGTTCATCAGATAAGCGCTGACATTAGCTCGCGTCTGTTATTGTTAGCTAATCCTCAACCAATAGCAAAGCCAATGTTAGCTTAGCTTATGTCTAACATAATATCGTGTCTATAACTTGAAATTTACGATATGCTTCTAATATCGCAAACAATAAAGTTGATGTCATGTCTTGGGTTTAGAACAGTAACTCTCAGCAATATTTAGCCAACTGTTTTAATTCAACGCTGTCTTAAGTTACTTTAGGTGCAACATAATGTGGAGTTAAACGCCATCAATTCGTATTGATGTTACAATAGTTTAAGTATTTTATAGCATCACTGGGTAACTTTGGCTACAGAGGTGAGTCAAATTATAAGGTGTTGAGGTTATAATTCAGTTCATGTGACGTAAAGCCTAGCTAATGTTGATATATACCCTTTTGAGCATCTAGCAGCGATTATAGCCAAGTATCGAAATTTTAACTGGAGACAAAACTTTCTTTTTCTATTCCAGGTATGTTATAGTTCCATATATTCCAGAAATGCTGTAGTGCTTTAAATCCAGAAAAATGACAACTCCCCCATTCCTTTGTATTTGTTTACAGACCAGTTCTGCCTTCCCCGATATGGCGGCGACGTTGACGTATCGCAGCAACGGGTTGAAGCGGCTAATGCGGTATCTATATATCTATGAGCACAGATAATCTGCCACCCACAATGACTCTCCAGAAGTTTTCAACAAGCTGAAAAAGAGACCTTTTGTTTTGAAACAATCCTGATGATCTTTTGTTTACTAACTCTGAAACTCACTGAAACGCTGCATGAACAACACTCAGTGATTCAGCAAACAGCCTTAACTGACGAGCTGTTTTGAGTTGTTCAACAGTCCCCTCTGGAAATTAGTCTTTTATAGCCTCTAACAGAGCAGAAGATGAATAGTGATTGTGAAGAGACCATGAGAACCAGAACACAAACATGGAGTTTATGTCAGTGAAACCTTCAGTGAATGAATCTCTCTGTCTGAACATCATTCACCTCAGGGTTTAGGGCTGACAAATAAAAGGCAGCCAGTCAGACGGATGTGCTAGTGATTGTCACAAAGGTGCGTTGATTGTTTTGTTTGAACACTTATCATCCAACCTTCAGCGCTGAATGAAAACAATTTTTTATATAACTTTATTTATTTTTTATTTATATAAGGAGTCTTGCATCATATAAGCATGTACACATATACAAACATACTGAACTCGTACAGACATTAACCCGCATTGTACCCATCCCTTATCCCTACTAAAACATTTCTAAGAAAAGAAGGAAGAACTGTTGTTTAGATAAATAATAAATTACTGATATTTTGTTGATGTTTTTATGCAACTCGTTCTCGTTCCCAACTCGTCACATACAGACACTTGGTCAGGACCCCTTGGCATCACTTATGCCGGGTACACACAACACGAGAATCAAGCCGATTTTGGGCCCGTCAGCAAAGCCCTGATTTCTCTGATGTTTCTAAAGATTATCTCAGATATTCCTGTGGTGTGAGGTATGTTAAGAGTGTTTTTTACATCCCCCGATCCGCTCGGAAGTCCATCCTGGTTGCACCGATTTAAAATTGTTCATATTAAACATGTTCAATATTATGATGGGATATCCTGTTGTGTGTGGGGATAGCCAACTGAGAACCAAGCTGACTGAAGAAGGAAGGACAACAACCGGCGTCATGGCAGCCGCGGCTAATGCATGAGCTAACGCAAAACGCAAAGAATAAAGTAGTGGCAAAGAATGTATATTGCCAAGAAATGAAAGTCAGTTGTTCGTTCCATTGCAACATCAGCGCCCAGCAGCAAAGCTACGCTCCCTCCATTTTGGACTGAAAGCAACTACCGTCCGCCTAAAAGTGCCGTACAAAAATAAAACAAAATTATTTCGATTCTGTTGTCATATTCTACCAAAATGGCCTTTGTTGAAAAATTAAATATTATAAATATAATAAGCGTTTTCATTCCAAAATGGCGGTAGCGGCTGTTTTCGTTTCTTTGCTTGTATACTCTTTGGTAGTTGTAAGATGGATTCATTAATGGAGGACCAACTTGTTGATTTGTGGCAACAACGCAAGTGTTTATTTAACGTGTCTCCATGACTTCATCCATCCTTCGTCAATTTTCAGTACAAAGTTCAAAAACTAATGTAACCAGTCCGTGTTATCAGTAAGATCAATAGAAATAAGCTTTATGAGCTTTAGTAACTTTAAGGATTGGACCACCTTCAGAAGAATTTAGGATCATCGGGAGCCAAGAGGATGAGTGACAACAGTGAAACAGACACGCAGACACAGCTATAAATTTTAACTGCATGTATTGAACAGTAAACCAGGTAATAATCAGTTGGGACCCAAGGTAAGTTCAAGTTCCAATACAAATCCAACTACAACTTTCAATTAGAAATTACAAGTAAGAAAAATTAAAAACAGTGCGCACAAAAATAAAGAAAACAGTAAAGAAAACAATAAAGACCCGGGTATTTTCAAAGTCTTTGTAAGAGTCACAGTTCTCACTCCCACTCCGGTGTGGGACCGATATGAATAGAGTAGGGCTGCACCTAACGATTATTTTTTTATGGATTAATCTAAAGCTTATTTTTTCGATTAATCTAACGACTAATTTCATAGATTATTCAAAAAAAAATATATATATATATTTTCAAATTGTTTTAATTAATTTACCCAAAATAAATATCAAAAACTTGTCTCATTATTATTTCAATACTTTATTCAAACATCTTCTCTTATAAACATATACATAAAACAAGAATAGATATGCACTGCAGGGCATTTATTTCACAACAAAAAATAGCCCAGTCTTCACTGGTAAAGTGTTGATCATCTCTCCGAAGCCTTGACCCTCCACAATAGCAAGGGGTCTCATGTCCTTCCGATCATCTGTAAGATGCTGTCAGTAAGCTCAACAGCCATCTTCGGTGTGCATTGAGTTGGGTCCTTTTTTTTGAAAAAGTCCTCCACATTGCTTTGTCTCATCCTGAAAAAGAGACATAGAAAGCCCATTAGAATAATGCTAATAGTTGCACATTTTAAAATCGGTCTAATTTTCACATCAATGTTGTGTTATGACATTAGGCAAATAATAATACTAATAATACTAATAATAATAATAATCACCATCAGTATTTTTACTTAAGTACTTAACTTTAAACTTAAAATAGTTTAGACATGGATTTATTTCATCACTGTAATAATATGCAGTTAAGATAATCACTAGCAAATGTACTTTTGCATCAGTGTGGAGCAAGAGAAATAACTGAAACTATTTACAGACTAACAACAGTCACAGACTGTAGAACAATATGTAATGTTACTTTAAGCCATTTTGTCATTCATACATCGCCGTTAAAGTAAACAGAAAATATGAAACGGCCGAATAACAACATTCGATGACGCATGGTGTAACGTTACGTTACGCTACGTTACGTTACCATAACAGTGGACCATAAAATACTTTTAACATGGTGGCGATGAAGAAACATTTTAAAAAACAACTTTAAATGACTACTGCTAACAGAAACACGACCGCGTTTTGACAATCTTAACAGATCATGCCTGGGTGGGGAAAAAGTAAACAGGACTTACGGTGGTATCTCGCTGCTGTCGTCTTGACTCAGCGCTCCGGGATGCCTTCTTTTCAGGTGCTCCTGCATTGCATTTGTACATTGTTGGGTCTCTTTTTAAAATATTCCCAAACTTTTGATGAACGTGGGCGAGGTGTTTTTGAGGCTTCTTGCTCTCTGGGGGAAGCAGAATCCATGCTTGGACCGGGCGCAGCCATTTTCATTACGTCATCCGAAGCGTCGACGCACGTTACGTAAATCGACGTATTTACGTAGTCGATTACGTCGAATACGTCGACGAATCGCCCCAGCCTTAGAATAGAGGTATGTATGTAGTCCAGGGCTGTAATTTGTGTGTACGGTTCAATCCTACCGCACTTGATGAAGGTGGGAAATACGTGACTGTTCTTCAGTCACAGCCTTCTGGCAACAGGTTCTTTATCTTGTGGGCTGGGCTCACCATCCAGTACTGGAAAAGGGTTTCTCTAGAATCTCTTCTCTGAAATCTCCTCTGAAATCTCGGGCCGTCATGAAACATGACCCCGCTGAAAAACCTGACCTATAAATAAGGTCGGAATAAAATGACATTCATGCTAATTCCATGAGCATTTCTGATCACAGGATAAAGCTGATGTAATCAACATAGTACTCCAATTCACAATTACTGTTGTACGACATACAGTAAGCGATTCACTTCAATTTCACATTTCAAAATTATATTTCAAAATAACCACCAAAATAATTACAGAGAGCTAATACCTTTAGTACAACTCACCTGTAGTGTTAATTAAGGTGCATTATGAAAAACACCAATAGCAACTCAATTGTAGTCAATGTAATAGACTCCTGTGAGCTGCACAAATACTCGTGCTAATAGTGAAATTAGCTAGAAACTATATCCTAGTCAGCAGCTAAACTGCAGCAATTTAAACAAATAATTCCAAACAAATAAATAAAAAGCAACATAAAACAGTCATCTTCAGTATATATCAACATGTCAGAACATGTCAACAGTTTGCTCGACTCACCAGCGCAATGAATTCAAGTGCACGTCTCTCTCTGGTTTTATCCACAAGGTGACAGAAAGGCGTCAGGCCTCGGTGCAGCCGCTAGGACGAACGAAGCTCTCTCTCTCTGGTTTTATCCACGCTGTGGGATAAAATGTCGTGTCGCTCTGTTTACGGATTCAACTGAGCCTGGCGCTTTGCTCTTTCACCTCAACTAGCCTGACCAATCAGTGGACTGCTGGAAGGTGGGCTTTTGATTGGCTCTGTGAAAGTCAAGTTTGTTTCAGTGGCTTTTCACCAAGCTTATCAACAAAACATCTTTTTCACATCCATTACACTATCTTACACATACAGTATATGAGGTTTATTTATTTGTAGTGCAATATTATGATGTTCTAAATATTCAGAGATTTATTCATCTATTTATTACTGATTATCCATGACGATCTGAATATTAACTCAGAGATTGATTTATTTATTTATGTATTGCTGCTTGATGAGTCAACCACTCTGGGTAACACTAACATGGCTAATTCCTCCTGCCTGTCGTCCGCTATGTTTGTTTATATTAAAGTCACGTTTGATTGCGAGAGTGATGAGCTGTTTTGGCCAAATCGTTGCTCTCCACACACTATAGGAACAAAACTGTAAAATCTATCATAACATGTCGTTATGTGAGAGACCTCTCACATTTTCAACGTCTGTTAAGATTTGAAAAATCTTTTAATGTGGGCCAGCCTTTAGGCTACGTTCACACTGCAAGCCTTAGTGCTCAATTCTGATTTATTGCTCAGACCCGACTTTTTTGTTTGGCAGTTCAAATTAGTTTTAAAATGTGGGCTATATTAGATTCCAGTATGAACTGGTCACAGTCCTGAACTGACTCGCATGCCCAAAAGAACAATAACAAAGATGTCACACGCAGCACGCCGTTGTACAAAAGCAAACATGGAGGTCACTGAAGTCATTGTTTACGGTTTCATTTATAAATTGATGTGCAGTGGAATAATAATACTGTATAAGTATATAAGTATAACTACTAAGACTACCTCCATCGCAGCTGTCTTCCATGTTTGTATGTTTGTGACGCCTGCCTGCGCAGAATTGGTGGATGTCGATGTAGAGTGTTGTGTATTTAGTCATGAATATTTAATGTCACTGATAAGGCAGCTGATACTGTAGTTGGCCACAGAGACTCAGTGGCGGCCCTGTGGCGGCTCATGGTCGGCAGAGCCTTTGTAATCAGCCTTGGTGGCTGCAGCTTGCCATCTAACCTCAGCTTCATCAGGTTTCCTTCCATTTGTCCAAATTAGATTTTTACTGCCAAGCGAGGGAGGCAGCAGCAAGTGATAAGATAAGATAAAATAAGATAAAATAAGATATTCCTTTATTAGTCCCACAGTGGGGAAATTTGCATAATCTCAAATGTCCGAAATATATTTTTAGAAACTGGTAGTTGATTTCCCAGATGCTGTCTCAGTGATCTGGTCCTACTGGTGTGGGCTTTAATTACCTTAATTATTATCCAATTATATCTATTTCAACTGCATATTCTCCAAAATATATCCAGTGCAGCAAAATACTGTCATTGTCACAACAAAGGGGACATTTTAATGTGTTTCTGTGAACACAGATGCGCTGTAAATAGCCACCATCTACTCATGATCCTGAAGTGCATTAGATACAAGCACTCCCCGAGGAGTGAGCCGGTGATGCTACTGGTATTCCCACCAGCAGGTAACCAGGCATCACATCAACCCATTCACCTGTGTTCACCTGTTATGACCTCTCTCTTCAGACTGCGTTTGAGAATCCCTTAAACCTCCAGTAGGCAGAATGTTTTTGGCATCATTGGGCAAAAATTCCATAATAACCCTTCAGCATATTGTAATTCAAGAGAAAACTAGACTTCTGCACCTCCTCATGGCTCTGTTTTCAGGCAATAAAAAATCTATCGGGTGACGGGAGACTTTGGCCAATCACAGGTCATTTCGAGATAGAGCGTTCCTATTGGCTGTTCATTCAAAGGAGGCAGCTGTCAATCACTCCCGAACTCCGATCAAACGGTCAAACTAGGCAGCGCTGATCAAATATGAATCAATATTCTGTTACTGTAATGCCTATTTCTCTCCTCAATGTTTTCAGAAACATCTTGTAGTGTACTGTTTAGCTAAAATGAGAAAGTTTGCTCCGGCTGGTGGGCGGTGCTTGGTATTTCCTCAACTAATCTGAACATGGCTGCTGGGTCACAAACTTTGTCCAAGCGTTTGTCCTGAGCGTTTACTGTTGCCGTAGATGGGTTTAGATTTGGAACGCCCGATGAGTTTCATACCGGCGCTCAGGGGTGCCTTGTATGGCGGTATCTAACGCTGATGGCTGTGACAAAGCCTCGTTATATGAGGGAATGAGAACGGGCTGTCAGAGAGCACCATAAAAATACTGCGTATAATTGGAAGACACTTTTGTGATGTGTTTTGTGCGACTAGCTGTACTTTCAAACATTGGAGAGTGAATCAGGTAATAGTACATGGAAGAAATCCTGTCACGTCTGCGACATCTGCACACTGCCTACATTATCCTGCTGAAAATAGATCTGCACCTGAAGGTCTCTAATCTGACAAGGTAGCATTTGCATCATCAGGTTACTATGGCAACTGAATAAAACGCCGGGACCTTGAATGAGAGGCTAAAGAGGAGTGTTGTAAACATAGAAATCTTTCTATGATTAAGTTTCACAAATGTGTCAGGTGTTGGCAGAGAAAGGGTTAAAGGCAAGTTGCTATTGTTGGACCCTAATGACAAATCACACTTGTGTCACAAATTGGGACGGATGGCACCTCAATAATCACCAATATCAAGGACAATTTTCCCTCTCTTCCATCTCACTATGTGCACCTGCGATTTATGCAGCGGGCTCAGAGTTAATGCTTATTTCTTGTGACTTGCTGCTGATGTGTGTGACTGTCAACACAACAGCTGCTGAACTGAAGCCAACTTTGGAGGCAATTACGTTTGCTTTGACTGATATACGGCTTATAGAGAGTAAAGCAGCATACTAACCAATTTCACTTCTCTTTCAAATGTTCCCAACTCTTCCATCAGACTTAGAAAAGCTACAATTTCTTTATGTGGATGTTGATGTCATGGACAGATTATGAGACAACGGGCCCCTACATGTTGAAGACCGTTGATTTGTGTCTCTTTGCAGTTGTTTTGCATGTCTTTGTGGTTCGTTTTGTCTCATTTCAGTTGACTTTGATTTATGTCTTTGGTGTATTTGTGTCTTTGTAGTCATTTTGAGTCTCTTGTGGTTGTTTTGAGTTTCTTTGTGGTTTTTTTTGCATGTCTTTGTGGTCTGCTTTGTCTCTTTGCAGTTGACTTGTGTGTCTTTGCAGTCATTTTGCAAAGAGTCTCAGAAGACTCTTTTTTGGTCATTTTGCATCTCTGTGGTCACTTTTTGTCTTTGAAGTCGATTTATGTCTTTGGTTTATTTGTGTCTTTGTAGTCATTTTGCATCTCTCTGTTTTGAGAGTCTTCTGTCCTTTTGCATGTCTTTATGGTCTGTTTTGTCTCTTTGCAGTTGACTTGTGTCTCTTTGTATTTGACTTGTGTCTCTTTGCAGTCATTTTGCGTCTCTCATTGGTTGTTTTGAGAGTCTTTGTGGTCATTTTACATCTCTCTGTGGTCACATTTTATTTCTTTGCAGTCGATTTATGTCTCTCTGGTTGATTTGTGTCTCTGTTGTCGGTTTAAGTCTCTTGTGGTTATTTTGAGTATCTTTACGGTCATTTTGCATTTCTTTGTGGTTGGTTTTGTTTCTTTGCAGTTGATTTCTGTCTCTTCGGTTGATCTGTGAATCTTTGTGATAATTTTGTGACTCTTTGCAGCAGTTTTTCATCTCTTTGTGCTCATTTTGTGTCTCTTTGTAGTTGATTTTAGTCTTTTTGTAGATGTTTGATTTACTTTCCAAATGTTAACAGTCACTTCAAACAGAGGCTCTGGCCCAGGGCCCCCTAACCCCTCGGACCCCCGGGCCTCTTCCCAGTAGGCCTGTTCAATAATCCATTTATGGTCGATGTTCTAGCAAGCCTGTCTTATCGCAAGCGACCCTCCTAAATATGAAATTCTGGCAACAATACATTCCTCATTATGAATAAAAGAATATAATGATTGAAGCCATTACAGGTGAACTAAAGCATCGCAGACAGAGCAGGCGACAGCTGGTAGATTACCTCGTCTTATAAGAAATGCTCCTGATGATTGACAGAAGGGGAAATGGGCCCAATTAAAAAGGGTCAATTCGGAACAATCCAGCGGCGAACACATTGTCAGGCTTAATCGTTCTGGTGGGCATACGCATGTCTGTACTGAAATAGTCAGTAACATTTTGTGACATTTTTTTCACAGTCTGTGCTGCAGCATCACAAAAGCAAGTTAGAGATGACATAATGTATAATTTCACTTTTTCCTCCTCACACTCGGACAGTATTATCTTCAACTGCTGAGTTAAGGACCGGAATAAATATTCATATTATTCAAAATACATGTAAATAGTACTGTGTCTCCTTTGTCAACAAGGTGAAATGATGCTTTAGTGAGGTGTTAATTATTCATTTTAGGGTGTGATACATGTAAAGAGTTCGGTGTATATATTCCTTGGCACATTCATAAAAGAAGTGCTTTATTGATTATGAAGTTATGAATTTGAAAATGAAAGTGTCCCTTAAAACTGGACAGTTCACTCTTCAATCAAGCATTTATTCACCCTATTCATACTTACAGTACCTTTGTTTCAACTGTTAAGTTAGCATGCTATAGTTGAATCAGGCGAGTTGATGATCTGTCACACAACATACTCACATCCTGCTTAAAATACACACTGATCTCGTCTCATGAAATTTAAAATAACATCTGACTTATTGTCAGATACACACACACAGACACGTTTGATGAGTTGCATTGTCTAAAATCTATATTTCTTCCCCAACCAACAATCTCAAAGTTGATGAAAAAAGAAAATTAAGTGAGGTAGATTTGTTTATTTTTCTCCCCTTTTCTCCCCAGCATCTGTGTCTAGTTGCAATTTTCAGCAGATAGCAGGAAGTAACTTAATTTGTTTAGAGCTGGTAGAAGTATTTGTACATTATGTGGTCAAAAAGTAATATTCTTCTGCCCTCATTTGTGCACAGCTATGCAGCAAGCTAAACGCACTTCCAAAAAAAGGTAGAAGACAGGAAGCAATTGTGAAATAGTGAAACCAATGTTGGTTAACTTATGAGATTCCATTAACAAGTCATTGTAAAAATGAGTTAGTACAGTAACAAGGAAACTGGATTCACAAAAGTATAGATTAACTGTCAAATTACATTGTTAGTTATATTGTTCCTCATTACAGAAACAAAGAATCATCAGTGAAAGATCAACATTAAGGATGCTGACATAGGATGTACTGTAACACAGTAGCCTAATTAATCTAACACACACACAGTCCACAATACTATAAGTAAAAATAGTTAAAGGTCCCATATTTTAAAAAGTGAGATTTTCATGTCTTTTATATAATAAAGCAGGTTTAATTGCTGTATAAATACTGTGAAAGTATCGAAACGCTCAATCCACACAGAAATATACACAACCCGTATTCAGAAACTGTGCCTTTAAACAAGCCGTCAGGATTTCTGTAACTTTGTGATGTCACAAATCTGCAATACGTTAAAACACATTCTAAATGTGTCCCAGTTTATTTCCTGTTGCAGTGTATGTGAATGACATCAGCTAGCAGGAGGTAAACATGAACCCAAGCTGTTGCCTAGCAACGCAATTCTGTTGCAGTTCCATTGAAATGCACTGAAACGGAGCATTTCAGATAGAGGGTAAATACAGGCAGGCAGACATTATGAGGAAAATAAAGGTTTTTTTGAGCATTACAGCATGTAAACATGTTCTAGTAGAAACAAAAATTACAACTATGAATCTGAAAATGAGCATGATATGGGACCTTTAAATAAATGTAACATTTACAGTAAATTAGCTTAGAAAGTTGTATTAGCAACACATTAGCCGGACTAACACATTGTTGGTTTTTAGTTATGAGATGGTCAGTTTTCTTCTCATGGGATTTGTTGACAATAACAGAAATACTGAATATTTCATTTATTTATTTATTTTATATGTAAGGACAGCGTACGGAGACAACGTACATTAATCTACATTTCTGTACATGTGCCAGTGTTAGCGAGCTGGCTAATTTTCAAGTCCTTTGGCGAGATGTTTTGAAAATGAGGTGATGGTTAAATTTAAAATTTACAAACAGATGACAACAAGATGCCATGAAAACAGCAACAGCAACAAGAAAGCATTCTCAAGCCATGCAGAGCAACAGGAAATAGCAAAACAGCACAACAATACAGCAACAATATGCACTTATTGGTACATGTAGCCATGCAAGCAACACAAAGCAACAAAACACAGCCTGACCAGCCTTTTTCTTAAAGGTATACTATTCTACATGCCGAATGGCAGTTTAGTGAAAGTGCCTGAAGGCTATCAGTGCTTGTTCTTCATTCCTAATACGTTAAATAAATGTAATAAAACATCATGATTTGTACATACCAACAGTCTCTGAGGTGTTCAGAAATGTGAAGCCCCACTAGGTGGGGCCTCATATTTAGAAATGAACGAAGCCCCGCTCTGTTCAAGTTGTTTCCTTCCTGCTGAAGAAGTCATGTTTGACATCACATCTTAAGAAACAAATTGCATGGTTATTTGGTCCCTACCATACAGAACAAGGTACATTTTACCAGTACAGATATACTGTGTCATCACTGTAGTAACCATATAATCAGACCACTGTGGTAAAACAGTACAATGAGATTGCAGCACATTGGGAAAATGGTGAATAAACTATATATATCCTACCTAATTTTAAGTGGAAAATAATATCTGGCTCCTTTTTTTGTGCATATTTGTTATATTTTATCATTTTTTGTGAGGCACTTAATGATATTTCTAGTAATAGTAGTACAGTAACAGTAGTTGTTTGTGTAGAGCTAGTATTTGTAATAACAGATGTGTAATAATAGTAGTGGTGTTGTTGCGTATGGGGTATGAATGACATCTCTTTCTCAAAGAAATGTCCACATGCACATAAACAGACATGTCAACATTTTGTCATGCACGTCACCAGAAATGTAGTAAGAGAGATGTTGAGAACTCGGAGTCTCTTCATTGTCACAGAATGGCAGCGCCGGCCCTTTTTTCACTTTGACACTCAGTTTTGTTTCCTGTACAGCTGTCAGTCGTCTCTTCACCATCAACAACATGGCTATACGCAGAAAAGACAGCTTCCTCTGGGGGAAAGGTACGCTATTATTATTCCTTTTAATCAATACTTTATATTATTATGGAAAGCTGCTGCTCAAAAACAGTTTGTGTGAGATGATTTAAAGTATTAGTCAAATCGTTTGTGGGGTGTTGTCTAGAACTCACTTAAAATGCTGCTAATTTACATTTTGTGGCTTACAAACTTTTCAGTGATGTTGACTAAAGTATATTCTTGTATGTTTTGCCTTTATGTGGAAATATTTTTTTCAAAAACTACAAATATTTGACAGTTCTGTTATTAAACTTTTGTATCATTTGAGACCTGTGATACACGATAATCTTCCTGTACACCTCAGTGGGCAACTTCGGGGTCTGAAAAGTGAAGCCAATGCTTAAGTGCCTTAAACTTGCATTCTTTCTAACAGCCAGCAGGGGGCGACTCCTCTGGTTGCAAAAGAAGTCGGATTGTATAGAAGTCTATGAGAAAATGAGCCTACTTCTCACTTGATTTATTACCTCAGTAAACATTGTAAACATGAGTTTATGGTCTCGATCGCTAGTTTCAAGTCTTCTTACAGTATGATGTTCATTTAGTAAATTATGGCAGGTCGCTACCATGACAGGTCGCTACCACGACGTTGTCCGTGTTTTAATCTTACAACTTTAACCCTTTCACTGTGTTTTCAGTTCATGAAAGTTAATTGTAACATTTCTGGTCGCCTAGAAATGCTTTATTCAGCGTTCGGTTGTACTTAGCTCCACCCTCACGTGTCATTTCTGGACTATGTCCACTTCTTATACAGTATACAGTCTACAAATAAGATGTGTTGTACTTTAATGGCCACAGTGCACTCAAAATCAACCTGATTCATTAAAAAGAGGAAGAGAAACAGCTATTTTCAGCCCTTTTGCTTCTCTCATTCATTGACCTCTTCTCTAACTAGTGGAGGATGAAGTTGTGATGCATGCTGGTCTGTGAGAGCGAGCGTAGGCGTGAGGGAGGTTGTCAAGACAGTCCACAGTGCTGCATGTCTACTGACTGCTTCACCAATATATGCCACCATCCTCAACTGTACTCGTCTCAGTGCTGATGCCTGTTGTCGCCCCACAGCTCCACCAAAACTCCCCCCAGGAGACAGGAGGCAGGGTGACACCATCAAGATTCACAAGTTTGATCTGCTGGATGACATTCAGGTACTATACCTAATACATCCCTCCAAGGTCTTACATTAAAATCACTAATTTTTCTTTCTCCATGCACCCACTCCTCGCTCCTCAGCAGAGCTTTTCACAGCACACAAAGGCATTTAATTCACCAACTTTTAATTGACGTGAAGGATTTGAAGGTTATTTTCTGTGGGGGACCAATTGGTTCTGAGTCACCTACCACAGGTGTCTGTGATGTAATGACAAACCTTGGTACCAAGTTAACTTCACCACTCTCTTTCTCATCTCCCTCTCAGAAGCTGAGGTTGGAGATCAATCACGTCATGCCAGAAATCCACAGTCCTGAAATGAAGGAACAGAAGTGAGTTTGAGCATTTTTTTTTAAAGCAGCTCCTATGAGTCAGCACGGCATCTTCCTCTTAAGTGACACCATCAGACTCCCACTCCACACGTAATGCTCAGTTTGACAAAGTCATAGGCTACAAGCAGCTTTATTGTGATTTTTATTTGAGTCAAAAGTCAAAATAGTTTCCAATAGACGCTGCCTCTGCTACTCAAACCTTTCACCCTGACGCTTTTAAACCATTTGATGAAAGTGCCTCACAGCAGTGGTTCTCAACCTTTTTGTAGGCAACCCACAGCCTGTCAGATGAATTCAAGTCAATGCCACCAATTCAACTGTTTATCTATTACTTTAAACTGTTTCAACTGTTTACCCATTAGCTAACTATTATTATTATTATAACTGTTAATCCATTACTTTTAGTTAAGTCTTTTAACTGTTTATCCAGTAGCTAACTATTTCAACTCTTTATCCATTACTTTTGGTTAAGCATTTCAACTGTTTATCCATTAGTACCTTTAGCTAACTGCTTCAGCTGTTTATCCGTAAGCTAATTATTTCAACTCTTAATCCATTACTTTAAGTTAACTATTTCAACTGTTTATTTAGATAACTATTTCAACCATTTATACATTACTTTTAGCTAATGTAACTATTTCAACTGAATCGCCATCCGTTTACGCTACCAATTTAACTGTTTATCATTACTTTTAGTTAACAATTTCAACCATTTATCCATCACTATTAGCTAACTTTGTCAACTTCTCTGCTTGATTGCTTATTAACTATTTTTCATGCACTCTCAACACCTCATGTTCAGCAGTTACAGCGGCCTCAATATATGGATTTTTTATTCAAATTGTAATTAGGCTATAGGCTATATATTTTTAATTAGTTGGGCTATGCACACGCTTTCTACGATTAACCCCTGGGTGGTCATCACTGATGTCTAGATTTATGAAGGAGTCATACTGCAGTTCTGAGCGTAATAAAACACAGTTACTGAGCACTGTGACAGAAATTGTAGAGAAAGTCTTGTGACATTTTTAGAATGTGGGCATGTCTATATAGACACATATTTGGACTTCCTGTTACTTTTGTCGCTGCTTTCAGAAGGTGATAATAGCATGTCAGTGGTATGACACTGCATTTCACTGTGTTACTGGCATGATAACCACAGTTTCTCAGTTTCTACCTCCACCCCAACACTCTCAACACCCACAACTTAATAAAATAGGCTGCGCCCTCACGAATGATGGTGAAAATACTCTGAAGAGTTTGTTTTAGTAATTTATTGATTGACAGAAAATGAATTGATGACCATTTTGATATTTTTGATAGTTGATTAAACATTAAGTCATCTCTATTAAGTCAAAATACCAAATAACTTCCGGTTCAAACCTCTTAAATTTGAGAATTTGCTGTTTTTCTGTATTTCATACCGTTGGCGATGAATAATTTGAATTTTAAACTGTTGGCCATGTAAAATAATTACTCTGAGCTCATTTTGGGCCTCAGTAACTTGTGAAGGTTTTGAATTTGACGTTACTTTATCATTGCATGTCATGCATATAAATATACCCAATCTGCAATAAGTTAATGCTGTATTTTCCAGATCCAGAATGCAGTGTACACATTTACAAATATATCACAAAGCAAAAAACACAGTTTATATGGTATATAGTAGCTATATAGATATTATATACAAGTAAATAGTCCAATTTGCTTTCTTCTCCTTCTCTTCTTCTCTTCCTTTTTGCTACATTTTTTATTTTTTATTTGTTCATTTATTTTTTTATTGAAAAAAATAACTCGTTATATGAAAAGAATATATGTATTATTATATATTATAATGGAAATTGTTGTCTTCTATTGCAGTAAAATTGTTGTGAGAAACAGGAGATTCTTACGTGGGAAAAAGAAATTCAACATGGACCCCAAAAAGGTGAGTTTATATAGTATTTTTACATATAAACAGGAAAAAGAGGATTTAATGGTTAAAGATCCGGTTGATTTCTTGCACTGAAGATATTAGATGTTGTCTTAAACCTTTAACATCCAGGGCATTTTTGTTATGTGACATTTTAGCTCTATGTAAGTATGACCTGCTACATACTTGTTTATGCAGCCTCATCTGACCAACACACAACACTTTAATTTGGTCACCTGTATACCTGAACACAGTACTTTCATAGAGCTATCTCTAAGTGTGTAACATAATTTTTGATTATGACACGTTCCATGCCATTTGATTCAATACTAAGTGGAACCAGTAAAGTCGCAGTAAAGGTACAGTAGGTGAAATCATACTTTGACTCTCTTCAGTTCCTCTGGATCTGAAGGTCAACAGCCGGCTGACAGCGAGTATAACTCCACACAGAGCGGATGTGGATTTGAGTGAAGTGTGTGTGTGTGATGTGCAGAAATGCAAACTGTGCACAGATGCAGAGGATGACTGAATAGCGAGAAAAACCACATCCTGTTCCCTGAAGTGGTGCAGAAGCGCCACTTCACCACAGCGACCTACGTCTTTTCGTTGCTTCCTCTCTGTGTCCTCGGTTAAAAGCCGAGTCTCTCGGCCTGTGACCGCTCCGAGCTCAGGCCTGAGGACATGTACGAGTGGGAGGATGAGAAGTTTTCAGACTTCTTGGGGTTAAAAGGGTCTTTAAGTGTAATTGATTTGAAGAAGTATTCAGCAGGAGTACACACTCAGTTGAAAGGGTCATATTGTGAAGATTTGGCTCTGAACATCCTGTAACATTTAGAGATTAAAGCGTGCAATAGTCATTTAACCTTTCTCATCTTCTTTCCCTGGTGATTAATGATGACAGTGACTCAAAAGAAGAAGAAAACTTTCTTGCTTATCAGTGTTAGCAGCACTGATAAGAGTTTAAACACTTTGGCCCACGTTTTACACAAAAGCTTGCGTGCTGTGGTACTTATTTCCTGTTCTGTAAGTCGAAACACACACGAAACGTATAAAACCCTCTGATGAAATAACTGGACATTTAAACAAAGACAAATGTGCCAGATTGAACACACGTTTCTGTGTGTAAACATGGACATTACTTATTTGCATGCTCCTGGTTTCCAAATACTTTTCGTACAACCTGACTTCCCATCCCTCCTTCCTTCAGGGTGTCCATTACCTGGTTGAAAATGACCTGCTGGAATGGCGAGCAGAGTCGGTTGCTGAGTTTCTTTACAAAGAAGAGGGACTGAACAAGACCGCCATCGGCAACTTCTTGGGAGAAAGGTACAGTACGCACACAAGTGATCTGGGTAGAAACACGTGGATGTGGACGTGTGACTTGGACTCCGAGGAAACTCAAAGCTGAACTCTGATGCCACAAATTCTGCCATGTTGAAAAATGTGGGATGAGAAGCTGTTCATCATACATCAGAACGGCACATATGGGTAGTTCGCAAAAAAGGCCGCGCCCCCTTTTGGGGGAAAGAAAACTTGAAGATCCCATAGACTTCAATGCAATTTGACATATGTTTAGATTGTAATTTTGACAAGTACGTATGCATTCATCTGTTGTCATACAAACGTTTGTTTTATACACATGTCTAATAATTATTTTGCGATCTTGCCTGAACCTGAGCGTTCGCGATAGCTTAATAAATTAAGGTTGATCACCGCCATGTCCCTTCAGTCTTCCCCTGTCCAACACCGTGGCCGGATATTGCTTATCCAGACATCTCTACTTATTTGATAGAATGTAATGTATGACTGTATTACTGCAGCAGCCTCACACTCAAGCTAACGTTAGCTGGCCATGCTAATCACTGTCACCAGCATCATTTAGCCATTTACCACACTGACAGTGAATATTCTTGACTGTTCTTCTCTTCTTGACTTTCACACAGGGAGGAAATGCATCTGCAGACACTGAAAGCGTTTGTGGGCCTGCATGAATTCTCAGACCTGAATCTGGTGCAGGCGCTGAGGTTTGTGTAACTTCTAAAGTCGGCATGAAATGTTGCAGCAGCCTCTACCTTTTAGTCTTGTTTTTCTGATGATGTAGAAGTCCTCCTCCTTCTTACCAGCATCTGTTTGACATTGCGTGTGTGTTTTTTGACACCGCTGCCGTCTTGCAGGCAGTTTCTGTGGAGCTTTCGTCTCCCGGGAGAAGCTCAGAAGATTGACAGGATGATGGAGGCGTTTGCAACTCGCTACTGCGACTGTAACCCAGGGGTCTTCCAATCCACAGGTACCAACAACAAAGACGCTGCTCTGTCTCGCCTGACTCACTCGCTCAGACAATCCAATTAAAAAGTTTCATTACTGTTTCATTCATTTCATAGATTGAAAAAATAACCCTCTACAAGTCAACCAGTGTTAATGTGTTTTTTCTATTTTCAACACACGAGTGAAGCCACAGTAACATCTCATCTCTCCCTCACTGATCACAGTAAATAGATTGTTCAGTAGTGGTTTTGCTCTGGCAGCATTCACAGAAACCTATTAGTTTTAATGGGTGCAATTTATCGAGCTGAGGTAGTACGGAGCCGTATTAGGACCATTTTTAGGTTAAAAATAAATAAATAAATACATAGCCGGGGGAGGGGGGTATTATTCTGGGAAAAAAACTCTAAATTTATGAGAAAATATTCTCTGAGATTATGAAGTCATAAATTTACAAGACAAAATGGGATATTGTCTGAGATTAAATTGGTAAATTTACGTGAAAAAAATAGAATATTTTCTGAGATTATAAAGTCATAAATTTACGAGAAAAAATGGGATATTCTCTGAGATTAAAGTGGTAAATTTACAAGAAAAAAATTGCAAATCTACGAGAAAAAACACTCCTAAATTCTCTGAGATTATAAAGTCACAAATTTACGAGAAAAAAACTATGAAAAATTGTGTTTTTTTTGTTAAGGAACCACATCGCTTCACTTTGCAGTTGGATCAACCTCATCACCGTTAAACAATGTGGTAACGTGAGCTGCCAAGTGCAAAATATATTAATTATATTAGTATTTATTCATGTTCATAAAAGAAAACAGGAAGAACATGAAAGAAAACACGTATGTGTATCTTTCAGTACCTTCACCAAACTCAGAGGCCGTCCATCAGAGAGGACATTGGAAACAACAATCTTTAGGATTTTATGATAACCTGTTGGCAAAATAAAACGTACAACAGGTCTATCATGGTGATAAAATACGATGCATACCAATGTCATCATTATGTTCATAAAGGAACACAGAAACAAACATGAAAAACACGGATATGTATTTTTATGGACCTTTGCCTCTCGCAGAGGCCATTCTTACCATTGCCATCACTTTTTATGACTTAAGGCGCAACGAAATTCAGATGGCGGCTGGCATTACCACGGTTTTGCATAATTTCTGAGTATTTCTCGCAATTTTGTGACTTTATAATCTCATTATAGGTTTTTTTCTCATGAGTTTACGACTTTAATCTCGGAAATTCTGAGTTTTTTCTCAGAATTGTGTTTTTAAATTGACTTACAATGGCCCTAACATGCCGTTGTAGTACGAGAAGCAGTGATAACGAGGCCCAGCTGAAGAAAAGTAACAGTAGTTTTCTGCATTCTGTGTGTGTGTTTTTGTGTGTAACAGACACATGCTACATCCTGTCTTTTGCCATCATCATGCTCAACACGAGTCTCCACAACCCCAACGTGAAAGACAAACCCAGTCTGCAGCGATTTTTTTCCATGAACAGAGGAATCAACAACGGGGAGGACCTGCCCACCGAGCTGCTCACGGTCTGCTGCTAATACCAATACCAGTGTCTTAATAATGTCCTGTTAATAACATCTGTATAAACTCATGTTTGTCACTAAACTAAACTAAATACAGTATCACAAATACTGCAATCATTTGCTAAGTAGCACTAAACACAAAGTACAGCTAAGGCTGATGGGAATGTCATTAGTTTTAGTCATAAACCAAAGTATTTTATTGATTAACATTTTGACCTGATGATGGCGCTAGATGAGAGTAGTGGGCTTAATTTTAAAGCTAGAGTGAAGATATTAGTATCATATGAAA
The DNA here is from genome assembly GCA_916701645.2 of Sebastolobus alascanus. Classification (NCBI taxonomy): domain Eukaryota; kingdom Metazoa; phylum Chordata; class Actinopteri; order Perciformes; family Sebastidae; genus Sebastolobus; species Sebastolobus alascanus. The sequence continues at coordinate 3,358,078 of CAKAOJ020000072.1, read as the reverse complement.
CTAGAAAACCTAAGGAATCTATTGGTACCAACCATGCCATAGTAGCTTGTCGAGCAGGAGGCTAAATTATGCTCCAACCTTATGCTAAATTTTGGTGAGGAAAAACTGGCTTGGCCATTTTCAAAGGGGTCCCTTGACCTCTGACCTCAAGATATGTGAATGAAAATGGGTTCTATGGGTAAATTTGATGTTGACGTTCTCTTCCAGAAACTGTACGCGAGCATCCGCAGCGAGCCATTCAAAATCCCAGAGGATGATGGGAACGACCTCACGCTGACGTTTTTTAATCCAGACAGAGAAGGCTGGCTCCTTAAAATGGGTGAGATGATGAAGATGATGTTTACAGCACACAGAAAATAATCCGAACGAAACCTTGGTTTCCTAAATGTTTGTTGCCTTTGTTGAAGGTGGTCGAGTTAAAACCTGGAAGAGGAGGTGGTTCATATTGACAGACAGCTGCCTGTACTACTTTGAATACACCACAGTAAGAATCTTTCTGCTGCTAAAAAAACATTTACGTCAATATGTAAATGTCATCCTACTGGTGGTCGAAAGGTTTCATCTGTCTTTAATATCCTCCTCCTCTTCCTGCAGGATAAAGACCCGATCGGGATTATTCCTCTGGAGAATCTGTGTGTCAGGAAGCTACAAGACGCAGGCAAATCGGTAGAGTACCTTCTTCTTTTGTTGATGGAGTGTTGAGCTTCCTCGCACACATTATCTGCTGCCACACAACTTAATGAATCACACAGCAGCTGCTAAATGAATTTCTAGCACAAACAGTGAGTCACGAGGCTATCAGACTGAAATAAACAGAAAGCATACGCACACAGTAACAGTGCCACATGTGTGTCTATGTGTGTTTGAACAGTATTGTCTGGAGTTATATAACCCCAAAGGACAAAAGATCAAGGCCTGCAAGACGGAGAACAAAGGCAGAGTGGTGCAGGGCAAACACCAGTCCTATAAGCTCAGTGCAGCAAGTGCAGAAGAACGTGACGCCTGGATAGATGCGATCAGGTGAGAGCTTGTCGATGCTGTGGAGAACACATGGGAGGCCATGTGTCTTCAGTGAGTCTTTCAGATATGAAACATGTGATCAAAAAGAGTTAAAACAAGCAACAAAGGTGATCAGGATGAAATCGTCTGATCTCCAAACCTTCACATTTGTCATCTTAAATCTAAAACTACGGCTTAGTAATACAGGCGGGTTATGAACCGAACTATTTCTTGGCTTGGAGCCTCAGCTGGTTGCCAGACAATAGCTCAGAGCCAAGAAATAGTCTGATACATAAACGTCAAATTGTAATTTTCACACGTCAGGTTTTGACCATATTAAACAAACCTGATAAAACGTGCTAATTGGTGAGCATTAAAGGTGTTGATAGGCCGATATGGTTACATTTGGATGGAGCCAGGCTAGCTGTTTCCCCCTGTTTCCAGTCTTTATGCTAAGCTAAGCTAACTGCCTGCTGGCTGTAGCTTCATAAACCCCATTTCAACCGCAGTAACTTTCCCCTGGAACTAAGAATCTTTTGAGGATCTCTTTGTGTTGCGACCGCAAGGACCAACCAGGGTCTAAATTAAGTTCCGGGGACATTTTACCCCCAAAAACGCCCTGGTCGGGGGTAGTACTTCCTGAAAGTAGAGGAACTTTCAGGGTGGAGTGTGATGACCGTCACTAATTTGGTGAAACACACACACAGCACTGCTGCTTCAACTCGTGTACTGCTTCATTCATAAACAAGTCCTCTAGTATCGATTTAGAACCATTTAGGACGAGGTGAGAAAATTTATCTCTGTTTGATAACATTCAAAGTAAAGTTAGAACCCTTTAGTTCCTGGAAAAGTAGTTCCCGGGACTAAAAGTCCCGGGAACCTTTGGTGGAAACCCAGCTATATTGAACAAACAGACATGAGAGTGATATCGATCTCTGTGAGGCTGTACTAAGGCACAGGGGATGCTTTAAGCCAAATGCTAACGCTAGCATGCTCACAGTGACAATGCTAAGCAGGTACAATATTTACCATCTTAGTTTAGCATGTTGGCATGCTAATATTTGTTATGTAAACACAGTACAGCTACGGCTGATCGAAAATTGTTTTCAGTATTTTTAGACACGTTATAGACTCAGCATTACATGATTAAATGAGACATAAACAGATTAATAAATAATCGATACAATCATTCGTTGGAGCCCTAGCTAGCGTAGCAGTGACTGCACTACAGGCGAACTGGTCACTGGGTTGATAAACAGGCAAACATGAAAATACTACTACTACTTTTGATGATCTCAGTTTCAAACTGAATCTTAATCTTCTCTTTCAGAGCTAGCATCACCAAAGACCCGTTCTATGACCTGGTGTCTCTACGAAAGAGGAAGGTCATTAGCAACACTTCCTAACAGGACTGAATTTATAACGGAGGCTGTTCAGGAAAAACAAAAACAAAACTGAACCACACAGCATTTCACAGAAATGTACAAATTGGGAACTGACACTTGTTAAAGTGCAAAAAGAGAAAAAGGGAACTATTTGTGGCTTGCAGAGTCTTCACATTACTTCTGCAAACTGCACACACTACTGCACCGACTTCAGGGGCTGGCAATGATACTGACAAACATCTGCTGCGGGGCGAGGCCCAGAGGGGGCATGGGACCCCTGGAATCTGATTGGCTACTTCTGGTGCCCCCTACCAGAGTCAGAGGGTGAAAGGAAGTTGGCTTGTTATTGTAATGGATGGATTACTGAACAGGCCTACTGGGTACAGTTCCAGGGCCCCTGATAACAGTTATTGTGGGAAAGAAATGCAAAAAAAAAAAAAAAAAAGATACAAAAACAACCACAAAAACATGTACATCAACCACGAAGAGACGAAACACAACTAAAGAGATGCAAAATGACCACAAAGAAATGCAAAACGACCACAACAGGACTCAAAATGACTAAAATAAGACTCAAAATTACCACAGATATGCAAAACGACTAAAATGAGACTCAAATGAATAAAATGAGACTCAAAAGGACCACAAAGAGATGCAAAACGACTTAAGTTAGACTCAATATGACTAAAACGAGACTCAAAACGACTAAAATGAGACTCAAAACGACTAAAATGAGACTCATAACGACTAATGAGACTCAAAATGACAACAGAGATGCAAAACGACTAATACAAGACTCAAAACGACTAAAACGAGGCTAAAAATGACTAAAATGAGACTCAAATTGACGACAAAGAGATGCAAAATGACTACAGAGATCCGAAATGACCACAAAGACATGAAAAATTACTAAAACGAGACTCAAAATGACCACAAAGCATGCAAAATGAGTAAAGCGAGACAAACTACAACGACAAAGTAATCTCAGAATCTGTCCATGGCTGTAGAATATTTAGAGTTACAAATAGCAGAATATTTGCATATTAATAGTTGTTTATTTGGCATTCATGTATTATACTGAATAATCAATGTTACTATTAATAATGTACAGTAGCCAAGACTCAACGCTTTAAATTTGAATTTTTTTTTATTGTTGTAATTAAAGTGATAAAGCAGGTTAAAAAGAAGCTAAAAGATCCTGTCAAGTTTTAAAATTAACTTATGAATACTTTGAAATTGTACAGTATATTTTATTTAGCTTGAACATATCTATAATCAAAGTCTTTTTTTAATGACTGTATGTATAATTGAATGACTTTATATTGATGGAAGAATCTACTTGTACATTAAACTTGTTTATAGTGAATCTGTGTATGTGGCTGTTTCTCCAGCAGATGGAGCTACATCATCATCACTTCTTCTTTCATCCAGGATGTTCAAATATTAACTTTTACTGTGGCACACTGAATATCTTTACAACATTATTACTGTTATTAATGATGATGTCAAGTAAGCAGTTAAGCTACTGAGAAATGTTATCAGATTACGAGGGTGTCTGATGTTTATCTGAAGGCTTTTCCTGTGCAGTTCCTGTTGTGAGTGTGATGCTGTGAGAGTTGTGGTTTCCTGGGAGCAGGTAAACCGAAAAACAGCTTTGCTTTTTGTTTTGCGATATATATTTGCTAACAATGTCAAACATGGGAGGGTTTAATTATATTGATTATGAAAAATAAACTTCTTCAGGCTTCTTTTTAAAAGCTTAGAGGGAGAGAGTACTTAACCCTTCTGCTGTGCTGATATCAGCTTTAACCTCACTGCAAAATTTACATTATTTTTCCTTATTCAAACCCAGTATGTAGAAAAGTATTAAAGTGGTAACTCTTCCTGTTGCCATAAACTGGACTTGCACAGCTGATGAAGGTGACTAAATACAGAAATGACAATAAATTATTGTTATTACACAAAATATATATATATATTTATATATCCCTTTGCATTTCACCCCTTATTTATTTCCCCAAACTTATTTATTTCTGTAAACTTTTCTTTATACATTTCTTTTACATGTCTTTATGCATTTCTGCCTTATTATGCAAATGAGGGGGTTGTCACTCAATGTGCGTCTAATCGTGTATCTATATTATTTTTGCAACATTTATTTATTTATTTAATTGTCGAGTCATTTATTTATTGATTCATTTATTTTGGCAGGTTCCTTCCTCCATACAGAGTGACATTACTTATGTTTGGAAAACTGTTACAGAACAGAAATCCTTTTATCTTATTTGGGATTTGGGAGGAGCAACGTTAGTGCCTCGTAAAAAGTCCTGTCAACACCAATCACAGATTTAGAGCAGATGAAAAAACATTGTATTTAACAATGTTTTACAGACCCAAAAAGACTTGATGCATAATTTTCTGTAACAGACGTCCTTTCTTCTCGTAAAATTAGGATCATGCTGATAACATAACGTTAAATGTGTATTTTAAGCTGTTAAAGAGGGTCTCTGGTTCTCCGGGTCCCGAAAACAGAAGATTAGGGTTGAATAAACTTATATATTAAATCATTAATCCCTAAATATGCTCAATCTCTTCCTTGATGATCTCTTTCAACCTTAAAGCTACTGAAAGGGACAAATTAATGTTAATGGGTTAATGTTACATGTGACATACCAGGCAACAACAAATAAATCACCCATCCAGAAGACAGACATTAAGGACATTTTACTAAAAAAAGAATAGCACTTAAATCATCATATAATGTGCAATAAAACATGAAATGGACTTCGTCTTCAGTCTTAATCAAATAACAAAGTCTTTTCTCTTCAGGGAGACCAGTAAACCTGTTTCTAGAGCTAATGGTAATGCACCTGAATATTGACTTTTGGCTAAATTCTGCTTCACATTGTACAAAATTAATGAGCTCACTGAACTTTTTAAGAAGACATTTGGCTTGTTTGACATTTAATCACAAAAAAATTGTTTTCTAATTAGATATTCCATGTCTTTTATTCAATTTCTGCTACAAAATTAGGATTATTTGCGTCTCAAGTGGTTCTCAAGGATTCACATTTTAATCACTGCCAGTTTCACCTGAATAACCCAAAGTGTAAACATACAAAGTCCTCACACAGCAGGACTGTGTACATTATTCACAGCCTGTACACACAGTCTGATGAACACTTATTCTGTTACCAACGGTCCTCTGTAAGGCGACACTCCGGGACAAACAGCACAACTCATCACTTCTCCCGTCTCCATAGAGACCAGGTGTGATGTAATCCACCCACGCTACCTGGGTGACACAGTGTTGGGCTGCTCTGTGGTGTTCAGGTTCGAGCATAAAATATAAAAACATTTAACTGTGGAATAATTTAGTACAAAAATAGCATAGAAAAACTACAACAATGGTGATGAAATCTACCTCCATCAGCACTTCTGCTTCAGTGTTGAGATTCTCTGGAGGAGCTTTTTCCTCACATGATTAGTTAAACTACAACATCTCATCGGTGGTCACTCCCATGAGGACTTTCACCTGAAGCAGTGTAACAGGCCAGAGTCGCTAAAGTCACCTGGTTACAGTGAGGTGATACTGTGACTCGTGAGATCCGCTGCTCCTCTTTATAACTCTAACGACAGACTGTCCTGTTGTTTCTGATCTCATGACTGGATGCAGTTCTTCTTTTGATGCCGCCGCCGGCTTTTAGATCCTGTTGAGGAAAAAGAAATGATGGATTAATTTAACTATAAAGCAAAGAATCTGAATGTCCATCTCGAGAACCGTCCATCCGAACTACTTCACACTTGGTGGGTGTATTGAATATGGTGCAATTTGCACACGCGACATGTTCAATGTTAATAAACTTTGAATAAACAAGCGAAAGCTCTGTGGACATGTGGAGTCCAGCATGTCGTGCGCAGCGGGCCTTTACAGGCCGCGCCTCATTGACTGAAGGTCATCGATGCTGGACATAATAATGTTACAATCAAATAGGGATTTGACGATGAGGAAATTTTCCCACCGGTTAATAAACTCGTGACCACACCAGTGTTAACGATTACACCGGGCATTTTACAAGAAAAGATGACGGTCAATATGTGTAGCGCACTTACTTTGACCTTTACCGTCGGGTGGCTGTGTGTCTGGCCTCCCCGGTCCAGCTTTCGCTGCGGGGACCGCAGGTTTCCACCGACTGTGATCGCTCCGTCCTCCGCACGGCGATGGCCTTATTAACGTTATGGTTCTCTCATAGCATTGGGTTTAAATCTGAAATATTGCCAAATAGGCGCTTTTGCTTTTCGCTTCGCATCGTCTTGTCTGTCAACTCTCTCTCGTCCCGTGTGTGTGAAATGTTACTCCTGCTACTCTGAGCTGAGACTGCGTATGGAGCAGACACATTCACTGTCAGTTTGTAGCGTCTGTCGTCTGACTATGTGTTGATAACACGGCGCTGATACGCCAAAATGAACTAAATGGCTTTTATTTCTGTAAAAAAAAAAAAGCAAAACGACGGCGGGGGCGGTGGGTACGTAATGTAATCGGTGTGTGCCCGACCAACGTGTAACACCGGTAACACCGACTACCGCGACAAGCTTACAACCAAACTCTTCTTCAAACAGCAACAGCAAACAGGTTTTTGACCGCAGTAAAAATTTAGTTTTTGAAAGGCTAAACGCCAACAAATATGGACAGAAGCAGAATATTTCGTTAGATAAAAAACATTTTGTGTATTTTGGTTTGGACCATAATGAAACTAAGAAACAATAAAACAATAGAGTAAGTGAGGACGTACCGTCTTCGTCTCCGGTGTTGATGGTCTGCAGAGACATACTTCTCTGCATGAGCTTTGAGGGCTTCTTGGTTTTGGATTTCAGTAGACCTGGTTTCTCAATGAACTCAAACGAGTCCTCCAACTCATTTCCTGCGACGCCATTAGTCTCTGACACCTTATAGGTGGGGTAGGGGCTCTGAGGAGTGACCACGCCTTCCTCTATAGTCTCTGTGCTCTGATTGGCTCCTATGCCTTTCAGGAAGTGCCTGAAGGAGCTGCGCTGTTTCTTCGCTCCGAAGACCTGGTTCTTCTTCAAGCCTCCCTTTCCATCATCATCCTCCTCCTCTGCAGGTGAACCAGGATGCTGAGGAGGGACTGGGTCCACCACCTTGTCCCTGCCATTCCTGCTGGCATGAACGATGTTGTTCTGTAGGCCGTTCCTCTGGTTCAGCCCGCCGACCAGCGAGTTGTTCTGGGTCGACAGATCTTGTAGGGAACCTGTGAGGCCTGTACTGTTCCCAAAAACTAATGAGTACTTAGGATTGTGGTATTTATGTGCAGGTACCTTTAGGCCAGCCTGTCTGGAGTCCCCGACAGATATTTGAAAGCGAGACGTGGAGACGGGCAGAGGCTGGATTTTCTCCATCTTTGGCTTGCTGATGGGCGTAGCAATAGGCGGCTTGGTGATGTTGAACTCCCCATAGAGGTCCACCTGTTCAGACACGGCGTACAGCTCCCTGAAGTCATTGTCGAAGGAGTCCACAATCTGTCCCGACATCACGGTGATCGTGTTCCTGTCCATCCGAGAGGAACTCCAGGTGAAGCTGGAGGAGAAAAGAGGGGTTTAATTAGGGCTGTCAAAGTTAACGTGATACTAACTTGATTTTTAGGTTGTAGTGGGCTCAGTTTTAAAGCTACAGCATAGTATCACGATATTTTGCGTGGCAATATTGTCTCAATACATGGACGTCAAGTATCGACCTTTTATTATATAAACTATTAACCTCCGCCTCTATTCTGTCTTTCAGAGGTTATAGCGGGCTCAGTTTTAAAGCTGGCTTTAGAGGCGCTGGTGGGTGGATTTTGTTACCTTTGGACAGAGCCAGGCTAGCAGTTTCCCCCTGTTCCCAGTCTTTATGCTAAGCTAAGTGGTATCAATCTTCTCATCTAACTCTCAGCCAGAAAGCGAAGTGAGTCAAATAAAACACTTCTTTTTTTCTTGTAGCAAATCTAGCCTTTGAATGCAGAGCCGAAGAGAAAAAATAAATGCACCAGATTCATTTTATTCAACTGCTTCATTTACACTTTTAGATTAAACCCAGTAAGAAAAATAAACCATGTGCAGCTGCAACTATCTTGTGACCTGAACACTCTTAATGCACAGTCCTTTTAGTAAGCATTGTGTAATATGGCAGCCCTAAGATGCAGCAGGAGTTTGTTCCCGTTTTTAAAAGCTTTGAAAACTTGACCTGAATGTCAAAAAGGCCCAAATTTCTTCACGTAAACTTCCAGTCATAATGAGGTATCACACACGAGCCAAAACATGACCTGCTCATTTCACTTGGCACAAATCAGTCGTTCCAGTTTTGATTCTATTGAATTAATGTGTTTATACAGTAAAACTGAAACTGATGTGGTCACTAACGTGGTTTACCAGAGCTGGCTGATAGAAGACACATGAGCATGTGGAAAGATGTGTCATCTGTATTCACACAGGCGACTGTACTGTATACATCAGCTTAACTCTTTATGTTGTATTCAAAACATTTAAATCAGTTTATTTTTGCATGGAGTCCGGGTCAGGTATTTGTCTGTTTCATGTGAGGATGGGGTTTTCTGTCAGAAGAATTTTTATAAAAACCTTTCAGTATGATTCAGTGTAAATTTACAAATTATAATTTTTTCAGCTATTAGACCGATTATTGTGTTTCGCTGTTTTCTGTGGCGGCTGGCTTTTCACCTCACCTTCGAATGTGGTCGTTCGGAACGGCTATAAAAAAGATTTCAGACAACACCTCAAACTAACTAGTTTGTTTTGAGCATACGGATGCCTTAAATGCTGATTTTGAGGCATTTCTATTTAATTATTTTTTTGTGATCAAATGTTTTCTTTTAGGAACAAGGTGACAAAATTTTATGTGCTTACGTTTTTTTTTACAATTTATGCACAACTCAGGTTAAACAGTGTGTATAAAAGCATGATTATTGAATGTCAAACAGCCACAGATTGACAAAACTTTAAATGTGCCCTGTGGATTTTCTGTGCACGATACAAATACATTTACATTCATACATTTACACGTGTTTTTACTGTATTTGATTTAAAGAGGTTTGAGAACCTCTGTCTCTCCATACATTTGATGGGAGTGTAAGAGTTAACAAATGTAGGTGGAGTAATCGTTTCACTGAACCTGGTTAATCATTTTAAATGAGCACTCAGGTGACACACAGAAAGCTTTTTGGCTCTTCATAATAATGTCACGCAGGTCTTACACATCCGCCTCAATCAGTAATCATAACAGACGAGTTGATCTACAACAATAGATTTATTGAGAAGATAAAGAGAGAGTGCTGCAAAAAGCATTCCAGTCATACCACCAGTTTAATATGCTTCAGAAAGGCTTTAAGGAGTTATTAGTGAGCTGGTCTGAGTGGTTTTATTGTGTTGTAGCCTGCAGTTGTTTTTAATATTTAAAGCCTCTAAACATTTGGATCTGAGATGGAAAACAGGCAGTTTTAGTTTCACATGTATGGAACAAGTAGTAAACGGAACTTGTAAGATAAATAAGCCATATTTTTAAGTGAACTGTAGCTAATAAAATGGAACAATACATAATGTTTTGAACAATTGTGAAGTAATATTTATATATACAATTTATATTATAAATTTATATTATTATTTATATAATTATAACACAAGAATTGCACCACAAGATCCATTTAGTAGCTGTTCTGGAGCTTTTGATTGAATGAGCTTCCTCAGCAGATGGAGTTTATCATATCAATGGAAAGAGAACATCTTATATTCTTCTCCAAAAATCTCTTACGTTTTTTCGTGAGGATTGTTCTTCTGGGTGCTCCAAGTCAGATTAACTCTCCTAACTGGACACATTTATCCTAAATTGCTCGTTTCAACTTGATGAACACCACCTGTGCGTGAAATTTGATCAACGATGCCCCTACATTTGTCATATACGGCTAACTAACTGTGCCAAGTTTTCATTCAGAAAAATTAGAAAAGAGAATAATTTCATACAGCAGAGCTTCAAGCGTTGCTGTCAGAAATCAGCAGACAATAACAGAACAAATCTAGCAGCATCAGTATAAAAATATTGATTATAGCTGCTTTAAATACCAACTAAACTCCTGAGTATCAACAACTTTCATGTTTCTTGATATATGATTTGATTTATATCAGGAGTCTGACTTTTAATTGGACCAGGAGGTTTCATGTTTGTATGTGACAATAATAATAAAAAAGTTTAATTTTAAAAAAAGTATTCCATCTTATTGGTTTAGTAAAATGCTCTTTATAACAATTTAAAAAAAACATATATTTTTGTATCATTTATTACATAGAAACATGTATTTCTCTTCACCTTTGACTACTAATCTCTCTTTTTCCGACTCCTCACAAAAAGAGTTACCAGAAATAATAAAATAAAATACCTAATTCACAAAATGGATAGACACATTATATAGTATTCAGTTTCAGTGTTAAATCCCGACTGCACAGTCCTTTCTCAGCTGTGAACGGCTGAATATGTGAGTGTAAGACATTGCTGGATATTCGTGCTCACCTGTACGACCCGAACATGACTTTCTCTCCATCCACCAGCATGTATTTAGAGCACAGGGACCCGGGCAGCTTTCCAAACGACAGGGCCAGCCCTGAACCTCTCACCGTTCGCACACGCAGATTCTGTAAAGAAACACCCGCTTGATTACACACTTCAGCTGGCTTAGCATCACACGGGTGAGCCTGAGTAAACTCACTCAGCCACAGCTATCAAACGTCCCCTGATGTATCAACGCATGACTGATCGAAGGACGTGCCAAGTCAAACTGCGCTGTCACACCTTGCGACCTCAAGTCAACTTTCTCAAGAAATAAAGGGCAAAACTCAAACCCTTTAGCCACATATGTTTACTTAAAGGGAAGAGAAAGGAGAGAGAAAGAAAAGGAGCCGTAGATACTGAGTGGACACACTGGGAGGAGGCTTTCCTCTGCCGAAGCATCGAGTTACAGTCTTTGGATTTGTTCTCAGGATGTATGAATGTTCATTTGTAAGAAGTAAGAGTAACAGAGCCCAGTGCTCTGAAAAGGCCTTTCACTGCCTTATCAACTGACACCACTATAACCAGGTATATTCCAGCGCTCCAGTCAAACTAGACTGGAGCTACAAAACTCTGCATACAGCAGATAAGGCCGGATATTGTGTCCCTGTGGAGATAAGATGACAGTCTGGCTCAGTGAACTGCTGCTCGCTCTGAATCTACAACAGCACTAACTGTCATTTCTCAGGTTCGGCAACACATAGACCTGTATTAAATGTAAATATTTAACCCTTAAATACATATGAGCATCAATATTTGAGCATTTCATATACAGGTACTCCTCAAAAATCTTGTGCTTGATGCCATCCATTTTATTCACCTCTTATACTTTTTAAGATAATTTGTTTTTGTATTATTACCCCAATTTCCAATAAGTGGGTCAAAGACTACATGGATGCATTAGGGCTGTCGCAATAACCGCAATATTGCAATACCGCGATTTGGCCAACCGCAGGGGATGGCAAGCAACCGCCACAACCCCTATGTTCACATTTTTTCTTTTTTGAATTCTTTGCAATGGGAGTGACACAAATTTACACTATGCTACAAATGGCGAGCGCTGTACATTTTGTGTTTTTTTCAGTTGGAAAATGTTCAACTTTGTGTGAAATGCTGCGCTCGTCATCCTACATTTACAAGTGCTGAAGAATAACAACAATGGAGGAGAAATTAACAGACATAGACCAGCAGGTCCGTCCTCTCTCCCTACTGTATGTGCTTCAGCCTTATTTCTGCTTTATATATTCCGTATCATAGCAACCAGGCGCAACCAAAACACTGCGCCTCATTGCCCTTCTGCATTTCACAATAAACGAGTACTTAATTAAATTAAATTCCTTCACCGCGACAGCCCGAGTATGCAAATCCTATCATACTACTGGTGTGGAATTCAAACTAACTAATATCCGGTTTGCCGTCTACCGTCTGCCTGATTCCATGTAAATGCGGCATAAACGTTAATAAATAGGTTAATAAACGTAAACAAAATTTCCCAGTTATCCCGAGCAATATCGAGCATTGCAAAAGAAGAAAAGCTTTTTTTGCGATCAAAACACTAAAAAATGACATCATACTTTTTTTTTTCTTTCTTTGTTATTTTTGGTAGAAAATAGTTCCTAATTAAAACTGTGTTAAGTGAGATTATCCAGATTATCCTTGACACACTTCCTGGAAAAAAAAAAAGATGTTGAGTTTTTCAAATGTTGTTTTCAATGCTTTGAGCACAAGCCGCCAGGAAGAGTGCCGGGATTTGAAGCAAATCTTCGTAGTGGCCAAACGGTGGTACTACAACTTCCGTGTCCGTCACGTGATGCCATTGGGCCCAGAAAGACTTTTTCCCATAGACACTAGACGTCTGTAACTCAGCGGATAATTTTTTTTGAGGTGAATCAACTGCCCAGTATGAACACTTGAATAGCCCTTATTTAAATCATTAAGTCCTAAAAGTTGTAAAATGCACTAATAGCCGAATACAGTTATTTCACCTCCTCCGTTCATGTGAATGAGACCCAGACCGAGGCTGGGAGGCGGAGTTAAATAGGATTTTTGTAGTGTAAGTGTAATCGCCAGAAGTAAAAAGCTAAGGTTGGGCTATAAACGAACTACACCACATTCGCATGAGCGCAAGTATCCATAACGAGGCTGTAAAGGACGATTTGTAGTCTCATTTAGCCGCTCGTTAGCAACCGTCTTTTTAAGACAGGTAAAGGCTTCAAAATTCACTAATGTGATATTTACTGACGTAACTCATTTCCGGGTTTTAGGACTCATTCCTGTAGCACTCTATGGGCCTAATGGATGCGGAAGATCGCCGGATGATCCGGCTAATTTATCACTCGACAGTCGAGCCGTTTTGGCTTCATGCGGCACTGAGCAACTCTCATAGGAATGAACGGGAGCCCGCCTCCAACGCTGTATCCAGTTCTCTTTATACATCCATGTTTGAGCACCACAAATGAAATTCCTTTCACCACCATTGTGTTGCAGTGAAGACAGAGGTATCAGTGGCAAATCTTTGGCTTATAAACCTGAAACTATCTGCATGATACCACGAGGGGGTAGGTGGGAAGATAGGTGTTATTCTTTTAGATGTTTGTGGTTTGAACGCACTGACCCTTAAAAAGACCAGAATACAGCGGCTACTATGAGGAATAAAAGTACGGCACTAAACCAGGGGTGACATTGCTATTTACTTGGCGTGACATATGACACATGATGCTTTTGATTGCATGATTGCAGCCATTGTCTCCTAAACGAGGCAGAGCCGAGACCCACTGAGGTGTTTCCATTCAAACTTTCCATGTTCGCTTGCTTGTGTATTGTATTAGCGAGCCCCCCTCCTCTGTGTGTAGCACTCTGTCATGCTCTCCAGTGTTTGCTGAGCTCACTCCTCACCCGCAGATGCACTGCATTAATCTGCAGCCGAGTGCACATATCCAGGAAGTGGGGCACGCCCCTGGCCTCCAGCAAAGCGTAGACAGCCACCCCGCGCCGCAACGAGGCATCCAGCAGGTCCTGGAGGATCTGCAGGTCAGTCAGGAGGTCCATAACTATGGCCACCACCTGGGGAACACAGAAGGGGGGGGGGAAGCAGCAGTGGTGGAATGTAACTAAGTACATTTACAAGTACAAATTTGAAATACTTGAACTTTACTTGAGTATTTCCATTTCATGCTTCTTTACATTGCTACTCACTACAATTCAGAGGGAAATATTGGACTCTTTATTTGACAGCTGTAGTTACTTTACAGATTCATATTTTATATCCAACATCTATGATGAGCTTGTAAAATATGATGCATTGTTATTAAACCAGTGGTTCACAACCCTTTTTGCCAACCACAGCACCGTTAGATGAAGTGCCCCTCCATCGATGCTGTCATTAAGTCAACCATTTATACTTGTCAACTGTTGTGTGTGAACTATTATAGAGAGGTGAAGGCCCGCCCCTTCCGTTGGACCACCATGGGACCTTATTTCGGAAAAAATATGAACGGTAGTCAACAGCGAGAGACAATTTCTTTTTCATCCTGTTTGAATTGCGCCATGAATCACACATATGATGTTTGTACATTTAAGAGATCATTTTGCAAGTCAAGAAAGTCGCAGTTTGTTGTTAAACTCTTGAAGTATCAGACTGTGAAAATACGTAATTAGAAAGACTACACACCCAAAATTTACGTCTCTCTCTCTGAAGTTACGATGTCTGTGTGTTTCGTATTGGAATGTACTCACACCAGCAACAGGTCTGATCGTTCTTTCTCTTTTATTGTATTTTTATTGTATTTTTTCTTTCTTTTATCTAGATAAAAGTAGTAATTGTTATGTATATAGAGATTTGTAAATATGGTGTTTTTTGTACTAACCTCGTGTCGTTTGTGTGTGATGCAGATGTAGTTCATTGAGCTGTTTCACACAAAACTAAATGATACTCCGACAAACTGCAAGTTTCTTGCAAAATTATTTTTTAAATTGACAATCATCATATGTGTGATTCATGGCGTAATTCAAACAGGATCAAAAAATGATTTGTCTCTCGCCGTTGACTACCGTTCATATTTTTTTCCGAAATAAGGTCTCATAGGGTCCACCGGAAGGGGCGGGACTTCGCCTCTCTATAGCCTACCTATTTATTTTTTAGCCTGTATTGCATATACCCGCTTCTAACTCCCCTCTGAAGCGCATCTTTGTCATACATTGTGGGAACTAGAACGTTAGGTAACTGGACGCAACCGTCCCTAATGCTAAGATGCTAACGTAGCTCCTCAGGGATTGAAGCTGTTATTTTCCTCATTTTGACAATCTAAACAGTGACAACACATTAAGGTTGTAAGGACTATGGCTGTTGGTCGCTGTTGTTGGTTTTGTTTGAATATGCCGATGTTACGGCTGTATGTGTTTTCTGTGCTGCTGTCCCTTTTCCCTCTCCAGTAGCTCTGCCCAGGTGTGCTGCACTCCTCAATGAGGTGCCCAGGTGTGCTGCACTCCTTAATGAGGTGCCCAGGTGTGCTGCATTTGCTCAACGAAGTTGGGAAAGAAGTGCTTAAAAGCTCCTGTGCCAGCAGCAGAAGGAAGAGGCTTCTGGTGTGGGGACTGCTGGTTCTGCTGCCTCTCAGTTTAGGACTTGATATTGTCTTTTTTCATATGTCTTTGTCAATAAATCCTATGGATTTTGAGAGTTTTAAAGGTGTCTTTTGTGGTTGGTTTGGGTCAGTGTTGGAGTGTTGTTCGCCCCAATGGGCTGCCCAAGGGTGGGGCGTAACAGCTGAATTCTTATTTTATGGGTTAATGTTTTTCAGACAGTTAAGCTAAGATATGTGCTAATGTCAGGTCTCTGTAAGTATAATATTGTTATTATTTTAATTGTAGTGAAAACCGAGACAATTGGTTAGTGACTGTTGCAAACCGGGACATTTGAGTGTTTTACAGATTTTTGTCGGGACTCGGGACACCCAGCTTGAAACCGAGACAGTCCCAGACAAACCAGGACGTCTGGTCACTGTAATTTTCTTCAACTTTACATTTTTATTGCAGGACTTTCACTGACTTTTGTAATGGAGTTATTTTTAATTCAGGATTGCTACTTTTTCTTCAGTAAATGATCTGAATACTTCAACCACCACTGGACAGCAGGGCAAAAAAACTCTGTTTTTGTCATCAGCACCTTCACTGAGACTACAGGTATTTGTCCTTTTAGCTGGCCCATGCTTCTCTGACTCATCTTCCTCTTATCCATTTGGTTTCACTGTAAAACACAGCAGACCAGACGGGTTGGCAAAGATGTGTGTGTGCACGTTAGTGATGTCACATCTGATGATTTCTGGGTGTTTGATTATTTACGGCTCGCTGCCTTAATAACCGCCTGCTGCAACATTAAGCCTCATGAACATTTTTCACCACTCCCACTGTCGGTAAACACAGTGGCACTACGACACTAACTTAGTATTGTGATACAAAATTTAAGTATATTTTACAGAGGCAGTGACAGTTGATGCTTAAGTGGAACTTGTTTTTCCAGGTGATTAAAAAGTTATTCAAAATAATTTGGACACAGTCCAGCAATGGCTCGGATAAACGTGCACTGCTAATTATTCCACCAGTGTGTCTGTGCTCAAGACTATGACATAATAGTACAGGATCTGAGCTGAGGAGGAAATCATCCTGTCACAAGACACGAGATACAGTACACACAATATAGGAATCAGTCTACAGTACACAGAACCAAAGTACTTTCCATTTTGGTATTTTCAGTGCACCCTTAATACTGTATATTTTATTAAACAAACATGATGACTATTACAGTGAAGCATTTTACAGCCACACTGTGTTTTTATATCCTTGAGTGATCCTAGAGCGATCATGTGAGGCTTTTTCCATTTCCTTATTGCGGCCCTCGTGTGTATGTTTGGTCCTGATCCAACAGCTTCCAAAGAAGTTTACGTGGCAGACGGCTTTTCGTGCGACAGCAGCTCGGTCAAATTTTGATTGACAGTTATCATTAGAAACAAACTTTAAACAAATACTCATCTTAACTGGTTATTAGGCTACGTATTGTTACACTTCTTTCAGTGTAAATCCATCTGTTTTAAGAGCATTCAGGAATAAACGTTACTCTGACTGAAATATCTCAACAACTATTTGATGACTTTCAGTTAAATTTTGTACAGACATTCATGATCACCAGAGGATGAATCCGCATGTGTTTGGTGATCCTCTGACATTTCCTGTAGCGCCACCATGAGATTGACATTTGTGGTTTTGAGTGACATGTCCCTACAATTATTACATTGCCATGAACTTTGGTACGCGCACCCATGTTCCCCACGTGGATGTATTAAGAGACCTGGATACAGCGTTGGAGGCGGGGCCCCGTTCATTCCTATGAGAGTTGCTCAGTGGCGCATGAAGCCAAAATGGCTCGACTGCCGAGTGATAAAGTACCCGAATCATCCGGCGATCTTCCGCATCCATTGGGCCAATAGAGCATGCGCAGCAGCGTTTCCTTTAATCCCGCCTCCCAGCCCTCGGCCCAGTCCTCGGTCTGGAGCTCATTACAGGCCCCCAGGAAGAGTGCCAGGCGTTGAAGCAAATTATCGTAGTGGCTAAACGGTGGTACTACAACTTCCGTGTCCGTCACGTGATACCATTGGGCCCAAAAATACTTTTTCCCATAGACTTACATTGGGAAAGAGACGTCTGTAAATCAGCAGATAATTTTTTTTTGAGGTTTATCAACTTCCCATTTAAATCATTAGGTCCTAAAAGTTGTAAAATGCACTAATAGCCGAATCCAAAACTATTTCCCTTCCTCCGTTAGTGTGAATGAGACCCAGACTGACAGTTCTCTTAATAAATCCATGTTTTTTTTTTTCCTTCACTCTCAAGTTTTCTTATTTCAATCTTTACCCAACTTTTCAGACATACGACTGAGTGCAACACTATGAATTCCTTCCAGGAGAGTCTGAAAACGCAGACACTGGGGGTGGGATGAATAAACGACACGAAAATGCAAAATACTCGCCTGAGAATATTATATGTCTAGAGCTTTTATTGTGAAAGTTAAGAACGGAAGGAGTGGATCTGGTCTCTGCTACCTTTGAAAGGAGTAATAAAGTTTGCCATCCTGGTTCAGACTACATTCCTGTGGTGCAGGAATGAGTCCTAAAACCCGGAAATGGGTTATCATTTTAGCACTTCCTGTTCCCTCGTCTGGAAGTCAATGGGTTTTTTGAATGGGGTTGTAATTAGATGCCTGAAATAAGGTTTGTTGTTAACACAAGCTGAAGAGATTTTAACGTTTTGCTCTACGACATAATATAGGTGAATAAATACCCCACTTGTGAATTTTGAAGCCATTATGTGTCGGAAAAAAGGTGGTTGCTAACAAGTGGCTAAATGAGACTACTAAACGTCATCATGCCGACTTGTCATCCTTTACAGCCTTGTTGTGTATACTCACGCTCATGTGACCGGGGTGTAGTTTGTTTATAGCCTAACGTTAGCTTTTTAATTCTGGTGATTGCATCAATACTTCAAAAATCATAAAAGTGGTGCTTATTTGTGAAGGTTATCTTGCTGAACAAAACATGTCAGTATCGTTGCCACAGAGCTTATTTTCTGCATAAATTCAAAACCCAATGGAACAATCCCATTGGCTTTTTGTCGAGGGAACCAGGGCGATGCGAACTTCCTGGTTGGCCTACAAAAATACGTCATCCCTGCAGCACTCTACCCGTTCTGCACAACCTGATGTCTGGTTGATGTCTTTATTCACGGTGCGAAAGCTCAGAAAATCAACCTCGTTCCGGAAAAAAAAATCGCTTTTTCGCCGCATAATATTCACGTTCTGTGTGAAAGTATTCATGACAAAAACAACAGTTCAAAAAATATATTGAGGTGTGAATTAATCACACGTAAAAACGCCTCCGGTGTGCAACGGCCTTAAGACTGCATGTGGATTTAAATGACTTGTCAATATAGACATTTTCTGCAACGCTGCGCTCTTGAATGTAGTTCAACCAGATACATCATAATTCTCCACCTGTCATGTAGATACACCTGGCCTGAGAACCATTTCTGTTTGCAACCCCCAGCTCATTGCTACATAAATTACACAGCTGTGCTTCATCTCGTGATTTGAGATAAAGATATCCTGTAGCCTTTTCCTGTTTCTAGAAGGTGTGTGTGTGTGTGTGTGTGTGTGTGTGTGTGTGTGTGTGTGTGTGTGTGTGTGTGTGTGCACCTTTCTGTAAGTATAAAGAACTTCAGGATACTAAAATGCAGAAGTCCTCTCTCAAGTATTTGGCAGGCTTTCAGGAGTAGATGATTTACTTCACCTCAAGGGGAACAAACTCAGCATGTTGTCATTAAGCTGTCATGGCCCTGAGTAGGCTAATATAAACAGATAATAATGAGGATTATTGTATATGTCAAAGCATGTCCAATTATTCACCAATAACAGCTTCTGGACGCTTTCAAATGCTCCGTCTAACCGATCCCTCAGCAGTGTCTGGTCCGGGTAAGTTTATTGCCCTCCACACCTCAAAAAGGGGAACAGTGCACCTTGTGCCAGTTAGAACAAACCCTTCACCCAACCCTGCGACTGTAGCCTCCGGTGCTACACACATCATCACAGTTCCCCTCTTTAGCTTAAGCCTGCATACCGAGGAGGTCAACCAATCGGAGGGACTTGTGGGAATCTCTGAGTGGGTGAAGGAAAAATAAAGAAGTTCAACCTGGGCTGCAGGATGGTGGGGGTTGGGGGGTGGGGGGGCTGAACAAGTCTTTAACGTTCTGCTGCAAGTCCTGATGTGAAGCTGACATTTAGAGCTGCTCGTGCTTCTCCGTCTGCACCACGTATGACTCAGCTTGTTCAAACTTGCATATGACTCTCCCATTTTGTTATTGATGCCGTGGGCTTTGTTAACCCTTCTTACAGAAATAGATGTGCAAAATATGATTCTGTATGCACATATTAAGGCTGGCCCACACTAAAAGATTTTTCAAATCTTAACAGGTTTTTAAAATGTGAGAGACCCCACACATAACGCCATGTTATGATAAATTTAACAGTTTTGTTCCTATAGTGTGTGGAGAGCAACGATTTGGCCAAAACAGCACACACTAACAGATTCATTCATGAACAACACGAGTCCCGACTAAAAAAATACGTAAATCTCGCAAAATATCTTGTGTGTGTGAATTAGTGATGTTAGTTTTTGCACTACTTTGTACTGATCATTCACGAAGAATGGATGGATGAAGTCATGGAGACACGTTACATAAACACTTGTTTTGTTGCCACAAATGAACAAGTTGGTCCTCCATTTTCTGAGTCCATCTTACTACTACTTTATACTATATATCACTCTATATTTCACCTGCTTGGCAGTAATGTTAGCTGACCAGACGAAGGTCTCTCCATGAATCAATGCTGATCCTAGTGTTGGCTTTTCCTGCTTCAGACTCCCGACCCGGAGGGAACGGGGGGGGGGGGGGGGAGACACCCGACTCCCGGTCGGAGCAATAACGTAACTCGCTGCGGAGCCCCGTCACTTCACAAGACTCTGTTGGCCTGGAGGAGCGGCAGCATTTATTTCTGCACAAACGTCCACTGCACATTCACAAGATATTCTCAGAGCTAAACTAACTCTTCTGCACAGTGTAGTGTGCGCGCGTGCACGTGGAGTTGGAGCGAGCCGAGCGGGTGAGAACGAGCGCAGGCTGGAGCCTTGTGTTGGAGTCTGCGCGCTCGCGTACCCACACGCGAGCGCGCATGGGACACCGACCCGGTATGATTTATGCGCGTAATAAGTTACATATAGTCCCTTTAAGTGCCTGGGGATATTTCTGTACCTACTCTCTATGTAATTGTACTGCGTTTTACTATACAGTACATATAATTAGCAACAGTTAAAGAGACACATCACATTCAAAATTTGGCTTAGGACCCAGGTGCAATGATGACGGTTTGTGTGTTTAGTACCTTTTTCTTATATTAACCCTCCAGAAGATACACTGACTTCATGTGAGCAAAACATATTTTGAGTTCAAGATTAGTAAAATTTATTCGAATTGCATGTGTTACATGAAAAACATGTTATGTAAAATGGAAAAGCAAATATCACTACCCGTCAATTTACAATAATTCAAATGCAATTAAAATAATTCATCCCCAAAGATAAATCATAGATAAATGATCTTCATACCAATACTGAGCACAGTAATTGACTGTTAGCTTAGCAACCATTGGCACACACGTCATGTTATCTGAGTTTAAATCAGTATTATACAAAGAATATCTGTCCTGTAACAATTTATCACTATCTAGTAAATGTATGCAGAACTGTGTTCAACTGTTGTGCATTACAGCAATCAAAACAGAGATGAGAAGACCGATATCACTCTCATGTCTGTCCGTTAAATATAAGACTACAGCCATTAGCTTAGCTTATTACATGGCGTTGTACAGTCTGTTATTTCTTTATAGCAGACCGTTGCTATGGGCGCAGTTCTGAAGTCGGACTCTGGTGGACCATTTTTTTGTCAAATTATTGATTTCTTAAGTAAGTAGCCGTGTAATAAGCGGGATGCCCTGTCGGGGTTTATTTTACAACAATTTTTCGCTGTATATTATCCCTTACTTAGCATAAAGACAGCTGAGACAAAAAAGACCTTGATTTCCTTTTAATAATAAAAATCCTTTTTCAAGAATCCTGACTTTGACTATTAATAAAAGTAATTTTTTATGTGATCTTAAAATTTAAAAGTTGTCCTGTTAGATACTCGTCCAAAGTATGTCCGTACCAAATTTAAAGATTTTTGACCAATCAGAACAAATGTTGTGGCATTTTTCCTCATCATACTAAATATAGTCTTTGGGCACAAATAAATAAATCTTATTCATAACATTCATGTTTAGGCTATCTGTTAGAGATTAAAAATCACAGTGTGTCTGCTTTGGATTAAAATAAAAGCTTTAAACCTCACACTGTCATTACAGGTTGTCTTGTGTATTCATAAAGACATGTGGAGTGACAGTGATTAATCTCAGCCTGGGGGTCTTTGTCTCTTTCACCTGTAGGAGGCGGTCACATGATCCCCTGAAGCCAATCATTTTGAATATTTCACACGTATTGTTCTGCTGTAGGCCAGTAGGTCAGGGACATGATGTACAAGAAGACACTGATACGTTTTATGGGTATTTTCATACGCTCATAAATGAGTTTTACTTTTTCTTTTTTAGGCCAACATAAAGACTTCAACATTGTGCTCTTTGGAGACATAAACTCAGGCTTTGGGATGTAGTCGATCCAACTGTTGTTAATCTGTAAATCTATCAAATCTGCCTGCGTCATTCTTTGCAGATTCACACCTTTCTGGCAGAATTTCATAGCATGCATCGTAAAAATGTTTGACCTACATTATGCTGTAAGAAGGCAAAGCAGAAATCAATAAAGTCTAAAAGATATGAGTGTAAGTTAGTGTAAGTCTTTTTGGCAAAAATGCCAAAAATCCTAAATTATAGTTTCTCAAATGTGAATATTTGCTGCTTTAATCTGCATTATAAATGTGTGAACTGAATATTTTTGGGTTTGAGACTGTTGGTCGAAAAAAAATGAGATATTTGAAGACGTCACCTTTGACTTTGGAAAACTGGGATGAACATTTTTCACCATTTTCTGATATTTTATACATAGATCAATTGATTAATCAAGACAATAATAGCTTAATTAGAAGATATAATTGCTAGTTGTTGCCTTAATTGTTTTTATGAAGGTTTGACTGAGTTTTGTTCATTTTGCCTCATGTTTTCCTTGTGATTCTTACATAAATAAAGACGTTAATAATTAGCCATTTATTATTAGAGTCCAAAAAGTGGGGAAAACACAACCAGGGCTGAGAATAATTTAACCAAAATAAAATTGATAAATATAATAAAAATCTGGGAATGAGAATCGGAGAAAATTAGGCAACTGATGTTCAATAATAGTGTTGCGTAATTTATAAAATTATACAGCTTTATACAACCCTTAAAAAAATGACATAGTTGTTTTAGGCTATTTGTTTTTGCAGTGTGTAGTCTATCACTTTTCTTTTTACATTAAAATAGGGTTATTAATATGATAATATAATAATACAATATGATAAAATATAATATAATTTAATATACTATAATGTAATATAATATAATATAATACTATTAATACTAATAAAAGTTACCTTGTGTGCCTCCTGTATGAGCCTCCTCACCACCTCCTTGATGTGGGGCCCGGGCTCTTTGGGGGGATGGGAGTACACGGACACCCGGGTCACCCCCTTGTAGACGCCGCTGCTGCCGGGCCAGCCGATGTCCAGAGACGGGACCTCGGTGTCGGACATCTGGGGCCAGTAGGTGGAGTGGACCCCGGAGTCCGCGCTGGAGGACCCTTTGGACTTCTCCTGCTCTCCGGACTCGGAGTCACTGTCCGTGTCGTACTCCCGGAACGTTTTCCGGATGATCCCGATCTCCCGGGCGCAGAGGAAGTCCTTCATGTTGTCCTCTCTGAGGCGCATCTTGAAGGCTCCGTCCCCGTTCCTCAGGAGCTGCTCCAGGGCCGCCCGCTGCTCCTCGCTGTAGTAAAACTCCGGTCTGGTCTCCGGTATCTTCTCGTTAACGTGCTCCTCGTCCATACACACCAGCTGAGACTCCGCCATGGCAGGGTCTACGCTCGCTCCCGGTCCGCTGCTCCCCAATACTGAGCAGACAGGTACGGCAGGTGCTCAGGTGAGTCGCTCAGGTGAGACGTAGGAGGCGGGACCAGCTACTGTTTGGTAGTTTTAATGCGCGCCACGAACTTCCTGTTATAAAACTTTCAGAATAAAAGAAACATTTGGTGTTAGAAGTTGCTCTACAGAAATGTTTTCTGAAAGTTACCTGTTCCACTTGTTGGTTGAACTCACCAACAACTTTATGTTGGTGGTAGGGCTGTCAGTCGATTAAAATATTTAATCGTGATTAATCGCATGATTGTCCATAGTGAATCGCGATTATTTGCAAATTAATCGCACATTTTTTCATCTGTTCAAAATGTACCATAAAGGGAGATTTGTCAAGTATTTAATACTGTTATCAACATGGGAGTGGGAAAATATGATTGCTTTATGTAAATGTATGTATATATTTATTATTGGAAATCAATTAACAACACAAAACAATGACAAATATTGTCCAGAAACCCTCACAGGTACTGCATCTAGCATAAAAATATGCTCAAATCATAACATGGCAAACTCAAGCCCAACAGGCAACAACAGCTGTCAGTGTGTCAGTGTGCTGACTTGACTATGACTTGCCCCAAACTGCATGTGATTATCATAAAGTGGGCATGTCTGTAAAGGTGAGACTCCTGGGTACCCATAGAACCCATTTTCATTCACTTATCTTGAGGTCAGAGGTCAACGGACCCCTTTGAAAATCGTCATGCCAGTTTTTCCTCGCCAACATTTAGGGTAAGTTTAGAGCGTTAATTAACTTCCTTCGAGACAAGCTGGTATGACTAAACCGAGCCCGCAACAACCTCCGAAAGAACGATTGCGTTAATGCGTTAAAGAAATTAGTGGCGTTAACTTTGACAGCCCTAGTTGGTGAGATTATATTCCTTAACAATTCACTTAAAATACACGATAATAACGACTGTCACCCATACTGACATGTTGGAAAACACTTCCAAATCTCTTACTTTTTCTTTTTACTTTTAGTGCATACTGCAGCTGCCCTTACAAAGTACGTACTGTTACATGAAGTATGCATACAGTTAGGACATACTACTTCCAAAGAACGTATATTGCCAAGAAGTGAAAGTCAAATTAGTTCCATTGCAACATCAGCGCCCAGCAGCAGAGCTACGCGTCCGCCATTTTGGACTGAAAGCGACTACCGGACGCCAGTGAAACGTCCGCCTAAAAAGTGCCGTACAAAAGTAAAACTAAATTACTTCTATTCTATTGTCATATTCTATCGAAATGGCCTGTGTTGAACAATAACATATTATAAATATAATAAGTGATTTCAGTCCTAAATGGCGGCAGCAGCTGTTGTCAAAAAAACACCTAAGTTTCGTCTCTTTGCTTCTATACTCTTTGCTACCTCTTCATAGCACTGCACCTTGAACTTTGACCCTCTTGATCATATCGTTGCTGCTAAGCAACGTTACTGTCGGCGTCTAGAAGCCACCACTTGTGTACATAACAGTCCTGCTTATTTCTCACCTTTATTTGTCCAGCTTTGTTGTTTTTTTCCTTAGCTGGGTTTTTTTTTTCTATATCTGTGTAAGTACATTTGGAGAGATGCATAAAACCGGAGTCAAACTCCTTGTATGTATGTACTTGGCAAATAAAGCTGATTCTGATTCTGATTCAAGAAAAAAATTCAATTTTAGCAGAAAATTTGGAGGGCCAGTTTGATGGTGCGTAAATATCAAAACTACATTAATGTGGCTCCTGTCCACATGTTGAAGTGTCCTTGAGCGAGAGGCTGGCTGTTGCTCTGCTGCCATCCATGTGTGCGTAGCGGGTAAATGAAAGGCACTCTGTGAAACACTTTGCCATAGAAGCATTATATATAATTACAGTCCATCTACCATCAATCACTTGGGTATGTCGTTAATGACAGGTTTTACAGATAAATAGAAGATACATTTATTGTACTATAAACAGATGTCTCAGTAAACTTTGAAGCAATGTCTACCCTATAATTTATTATTATTATTATTATCAACTCAACTGCAATAATTAAATTATGCAATACCCTGTCATTAATACTGCATTGTACATTTCAAGAAATATTCTTATTTAATTCATATTTATACTATAATTGAATTTGTATTTAACACACTTAGACAGATAGATTCCACTTTTCAGAATTTTGTATTTACTTATTTGCACTGTAAATATACAGTATGTTATATATTGTATGTCTTTATTGCACATATTTGTACATATTTCTTATATTATATTATATTTCTTATATTAGAAAACCGAAGATCCCATAGACTTCAATGCAATTTGCTGTATGTTTAGATTGTAATTTTGACAAGTACATATGCATTCATGTCTTGTTATACAAACGATTGTTTTATACACATGTCTAATAATTATTTTGCGATCTTGCCTGAACCTGAGCGTCAGCAATACTTTAATAAATTAAGGTTGATCGCCGCCATGTCCCTTCAGTCTTTCCCCGTCCAACACAGTGACCGGATATTGCTTATCCAGACTTCTATACATATTTGACTGAATCACGTTAGGCTAAGTGTTATCTGTAAATAACCAACGTGTTAATAGCCAACTTTTTGGTCTTTAGGCGGAGATTTAGTTGGAGACGACAGTCTGATGCTGCTATAATGTTAATGTATGTAATGTATGCACGCTAGGTATTGTTATGTACTTGCACAATATACCGTGACTCAATTTAAGTTTAATTGTTTTGGAACTATATCTGTATATGTATACATGTTCTTTTCTGTCAACATGAACTAATAAAAAGTTGTTCACAAAAAAAGTAGAAGTTTGGAGACATGTTTCAACTTCTTCTCTTTACTCTGTTACCGTCTATGAGGGACACGGGATTGGTTTCCCCTAAAAGGGGGCGTGGTCTTGGGAGCCTACTCTGGATGACGTATTGCCGTTCTGATGTATACGATAGACATTTTTATATCGTTTTGACGATAGATATTGTCATATTGTCCTAACAGTAAATCCTTCTAAAAAAAACTTACTCTAAGTGGCCCTCATCATTCAGACTATTAAATTTGAACATCAAATCGATGATAAAAAAAAAGATTTTATTGCGAGGAAGTTACACGTTTATGTTAAGCATTCAGATTTCTTGAGAAATCTACTGAATTTCATACAAAACTTTTTGTGGTAAAAATTATGACTACACTTACAACACGAGCAGAAACAGTTCATCAGCAGCGAGCATTTTGCAAATAAATACCTGCCGTCAGACACGTCGTGACACAGATGATAAAACGTTCCTCGCTGCCACCTGCAGCAGGTTTTAGGAAGCTCCTGTCTCTGCTCCTGTCTGCAGTACAGTATATATGTGAATATTATCTGTGACTCTGAGTCTCTGAGTCTTTTGGGCAGGGGCGTGTTGATGAACATTTGGTGCAGAGATTAGATGAGTCAGTCTTTATGTTCATGAAGCACCTGCAGCCTGCGAATGTGTTGCAGGCAGAATAACGGCATCGCCTCGGCTCGTTTCTCACAGCTGTATTGTGTAGTTGGCAGGAAACAGCCCGCTTTTCCCCCGCAGCCTCCCTTTCCACCACGACACGTCAGAGCGATCGAACACCTCGATGATGTCACCGGTGCCGAAACCGAGTTCGTCGTCTTCCTCTGCGCTGAAGTCGTACAGCGCCTTCACCTGCAGCGTGGATGCCCTCTGTGGGACAGAAGAATAAGTCAGGGACGGCTCAATAAATACAAAATCGTCAGTGTTAAAGATGAATTCAATGTATTTTAAACAGCTTTGTGTTGTTAACCATTATTTACGGTGATAAAAACAGTAGTAATTAAGTAATGTAAATACACAAATCACAGAATTTAGTGAAACAAAATTAGTATTTTGAGAGCACAAACTGCTAATTTGAGGGAAGACATTGGATTTTGAGGGCATGAAATATTAATTTGAGGATCTAAAATTATCCAAAGAAATTGTATTAGGCTACTGCTGAAATGATGAAACGAGTCAACAGACACAGACTAAAATTAATCAGCTATCAATTTTTACAATCGATGAATCGTTAAAGTCTGTTGTCAGTTTAAAAAAATCCGGTTCTAGTTTCCAATGAGTTTGTACTTTGTTTTATATTATTATACATTGAATACATTCTTATTTAGGACTTTGGAAATTCTTCATAATTGTTTGACTTTTTCCAGATTAAGCAGAGAGGCTGACCTGAGGGAGAGGCATGGTTTCAGATGTACGACGGGGAGGATTAACAGCTGTGACGGGGCTGCTTCTTCCTGTGTGACCGATGGTGTGAGCTCGCTCCTCCAGACCCGCTCTCTTAGCCTGGAAAAGACGGAAAAAAACACTTTATGTTTCTGCAGACAAATATTATATGAGTCATAATATGCTGGAGAACCACCACTTGTAGCCCAGGGGTTGCTTTTGCAGTTGCTTTGGGGTAAGATTGGTAAGAAGGCAGTCACAGGTCTGACACATAGAGACAAACAGCCATTCACACCTAGTTAAGGCCCTGACGCACCAAGCCGACGATCGGCTTTCGGACAGTTCGGGGCCGTCGGTGAGCGTCTGTCGGCCTAGTTTTTGCGGTGTGTCCCGCACCGTCAGATCTAGTCTGCCCGTGTCTGAGTTTTTTCGGCCGATACAGCGTGTTGAATCGGCGGCAGAGAGAGAGAGAGAAATCACCCTGACTGGCTGTTCAGCTTAAACTAATCAGTGCACGAGAAGAGAAACGAACGTGAGGAAAGCAAGCCAACGAGTAAAGTCAAGAGGACACACACAGAAGGCTCCTCTCATTTTTCATCTTCATCTCATCCGATCATTCTAATACACCACAACGACACGGTCATCTGGAATGAAGCTAAGTGGTGAGTGAGAGTGGTGTGAAAATGATCGGCAGACGCTGCTTTGTTTCAAGTACGTATCATAATGACGGCTTGTATATCCGCCATCCTCGGTCTTCCGGTTTTCCCTTTTTGAATGACGAATGCAGGCTACCGCCGCCTGCTGGTGTGGAGAGTTATTTTATCTCACGCAGGCGCAGAACGTACGTGCTAACTGGCCGCCGGCTGTAGTCTTTGCGGTGTGTTCAAATGCAATTTTTTGGCCAAGACAAAGGTGACGTGAGGCGACACAACGGTCGGCCTTCATCGCCGCTAGTTCTTCAATGTCGGCTTGGTGTGTTAGGGCCTTAAGCCAAACCATGTTCTTTTCTCTTAAACCCAACTAAGTGGTTTTGTTGCCTAAACCTAAGCAAGAGTTTTTGTTTGAATTCACAACGTTAACCACGTGTTTACTGCGACCGTAGTGGAGCGTCATAGTTTGACGCGCTGGGAAATGTGTAGTATGCAGTATGTGACGAGTTGGGAATGAGAGGTGTTGGTGTGCGAAAAATAGTTAGTAGGGAAGCAGAGCAGTCTAAACAGTTGAAATAGTTACTAAAAGTAACGAATAAACAAGCTAAAATAATATAATAGATAAATGGTTGAAATGTCTGATTGGTATTATGAATGCAAACTTGATCAACTGACCTAAAAATCGACACAGTATAAAAAAAATATTGTGACAAAATCTGCTTTTATATAAGAGATAGTGTTAAAATTTCATCCAAATCAATTGAAATGAACACATTAGGGACACGCCGGGTGTTAAATAAAGTACCAGCTGGTTGTGAGGCTGGTCTGAAGCTCTGCGCGGTGAAGCAACGACGGCTGCAGCGGCGCTACGTTGTTCAGGCAAACTTCCCCTCTTCACCTAATCGAAGGAAACACACAGGAAGTACATGACATCACATCACGAACTACAGTAGACAGTTGTCATTTCTATTTATATGTTCATAAATCAAATGTGTTTCATCTGACATGTGCAACCGGTGGAATACGGGGAAGTAAGCAAAAACATATTCAAAACATAAACATGTAGACTGTAATCTCTTATCTACCTTCCCGTATGCCAGTGAACAATATAATTACCAACAGTTTTTTTTTAACTTCCTAAAAATATACTGAAACTGAGAAAAACTGGTGTAAAAATCGGAGAAGAGTACAAATTAACGTTACAAAAAGCAAAACGCTGATGATGAAAATATGTTGAATATTTAAAGCTGAAGTGAGAAGACTACTACAATTAATCAATGACAAAAATAATTTAGGTTATTCATAAAGTAACATTATTATAACAACATTTCATGGTTACAGCTTCTTCTTTTACGTTTGTGTGAAGTAGAGCTGTAACGATTAGTCGACTAATCGGTTAGTCGATCAACAGAAAAATAATTGCCAAATATTTTGATAACGATTAATCAGTCGTTAAAGTAATTTTTCATGCAAAAATGGTAGAAAATACGGAGATTTCCTGCTTTCCTCTTTTTTATATCATATTAAACTGAACATCTTTGGGTTTTAGACTAACAAAACAAGACATTTGAAGAAATCACCTTGGACTTTGAGAAACTGGGATGGACATTTATCACTTTTTTCTGACATTTTATAGACCAAACGATTAATCAATTAATCTAGAAAGTAATCGGCAGATTAATCGAAGATGAAAATAAAATGTCGCAGCGCTAGTGTGAAGTGAATAACTTTGGCTCTTTTGGCTGTCATTACAACATTTTTTTAACATTTGATTAATCATAGAAACTGAAAGAATTTAGAATAAATGATTTAATAGTAAAGAAAATGAATGAATAAAACAAACCAAGCTATATTGATGATGATATCCAAATGTTTGACTGCTGAAGCATCATATTAACAGCTTTCAGGTGCGTAACAATTTAGACATAAAGTAAAAGATGTAAATATGACAATTCATAATTAATAATAATGTCTTCCTCAGTAGCTCACTTTGATCCACTCTCATTAAGACATCAAGTCTTTGGTTTCATTTCCTTTTATCACACTTCTCCTTTACGTGATCATTCAAAGACAAACAGTCACTCTGACTCTGATTTCTGCATTTCTTACGGATGTAAAAAAAAAGTAGGCTTGTTGAAATCAAGTCTATTTCTGAACCAAATTTTAATAAGAAACCCACCTAAGTAGGTCACTGTGGTGAGGCCTTAGTAAGAAGTCGAGTTTACTGAACTATTTGAGGCGAATAGCAACTCGAAGCACCGGTGTTGAACAGAGATGTCTCTTACCGACTGGACCACGGAGGGGCTCTTACTGTCTGAGCTGCCATCGTTGAGGTAGATCTCCCTGGTTTTAGAGATGGAGGTGGACTTATAAAACTCCACCAGCTTGTTTAGGGAGGTGAACTTCTCAGACCACAGGAAGTACTGTCCTTTGTTGTCTTTCATCACTTTGAAGTGCTGAATGTCACTGTCGTGTCTGAGGGAAGATAAAGCATGTGTTGTTAAATTAGCTGGACCTGAACAACTAACTGAACAATGATGAGTTAGAGGAGAAAACACATTACACCTGTATAAAAGTCTTAGTTAGGTCAGTTTCCCTATTGATTTAAAAATTATGTTAATATTTTACTGCACTTCATGGTCTCGCACCGGCCGGTTGTAAACTTTTATTCTGTTTTATTGTTATTTTATGAAATCACTTATTTTATTGTATCTAAGCTGTAAACTTTTATTCTATTTTATTGTTATTTTATTAATCACTTATTTTATTTTGTTTGAGATGTAAAATTGTAATATATTTTATTATTATTTTATTAATCACTTTATTGTATTTAAGCTGTAAATTGTATTCTAATTATTATTATTTTAGTAATCACTTACTGTATTGTATTTAAGCTGTATATTGTTACTCTGTATATTATTTTTTTATTAATCACGTATTTTATCATATTTAAGCTGTAAACTTTTATTGTATTTTATTGTTATTTTATTAATCACTTATTTTATTGTATTTAAGTTGTAAACGTTTATTGTATTTTATTGTTATTTTATTAATCACTTATTTTATTGTATTTTTATCTGTATAATGTTATTCAATTTTATTAATGACCTATTTTATTGTACTTAAGCTGGAACATTTAATTCTATTTTATTGTTATTTTATTAATCACCTATTTTATTGTATTTAAGCTGTAACATTTAATTATATTTTATTGTTATTTTATCAATCTAGTTTTTATTTAATGCTGTTTTATTACTATTACTGTTATTATAGCTTTTAAATCGATTTTATTACATTTTTATCATTTTTATTGTCTCATGCGCATCGGCCATTGCTTTTGTCTTTTCTGCTGTTTTCACGGTCCAAACTTCTGTCTTATTTTCGGCTTGTCAGTCATCCGTGAAGCACTTTGAACTGCACTAACCACAAATACAGTTTGATTGATTGATTGATTGATTGATTGATTGATTGATTGATTGATTGATTGATTGATTGATTGACTCCTTGTGCTCCATCATTCCAGATGGATTGTCTTCTGCTGGTCATTTTACAAAACTACAACATCAAGGTTCACTAGAAAGGAATAAGTCAGATCCTAGTGGCCATAATGGAGGTCATCAGCACATAAACAACAACAACAACAACAACAACAACAACAACAACAACAAGAATACAGTTAAAGAAAACTGTGCAGTTTGAATGTTTTCACTGGTGGACTGAATGACTGTAGACACTCTGAGGTAAACTAACTGAACTCTGCCTCTGTCTTGTTTACGTACAGCTGTCTCCTGGTTGTAAATATGTGAAGTCTTGCAGAGTTTGCAGCACATTAGAGAAGCTCAGAGGGCGAGGTGGTGAGTCAGAGTTTACCTCTTTGATGGGCGTAGAGAGGAAACATTGGTTTACTCCACCAAATCAACAACTAGATTAGTAATAAAACTCTAAATTACATATCATTGGAACATCTGATTATGTGTC
Source organism: Sebastolobus alascanus (assembly GCA_916701645.2). Classification (NCBI taxonomy): domain Eukaryota; kingdom Metazoa; phylum Chordata; class Actinopteri; order Perciformes; family Sebastidae; genus Sebastolobus; species Sebastolobus alascanus. Next base: position 3,325,516 of record CAKAOJ020000072.1, on the reverse strand, counting down.
AGAAGTTTAAGGTGTCAGTGACAAAAACGTCCCTGAAATAACCTTCAAATCTCTCTGTAATCAATTCTGTCAATTATGAGTGATCATCTCATCACTAATGAGTCTGATTGATTTCGTGTTTAGACGTCAGCTTTTTATATCGGCCCTGACAGCATCTAATCAGACACGTGATTAGCACATTCCGGCTAGTTACAGATTAACACAAACTGATTCATCTTTTTGGCTGATAAGAAGGCGAGTTAAAGACAAGGAAGTACATTTCTTTGCTCCTGTGCTGGTAGTCCTGTCTGTTTCTCTAAACTCCATCTACTGTAGGTAATACACTGACTATGGAGAAGTACCTCCTACAACCCCGCTGAGAAACATCTGAACTATCCCTTTAAAGTATATTGATGAATTTGGGTGCTATTAATTTACAGTGAAAACAAATACTTCCAAGTTTCTGTTCATGTGTCTGAGGTTTTCACTCACTTGACAGAGATGGAGAAGTCTCCCGGGGAGCTCTGGCATCCTCGGATCAAAAAGTCTCCCAAATCTTTGTGCCGGAGGACTTCCTCTGCAGCACTGCGACTGGCATTCTCCTGAAACCACCTGAACACACACACAGGATGTATCTGATGCAAACCACATACTGCTGCAACTTCTCCTGAGCAAGTACAGCTTAACCGTTGCCACTGTGATATTTGGATCTTAAAATGGTTTGCACAAGTAGATTTGTGCTTTCAAACAATGTGAACTGGAGGCCATCCGTTCTAAGTGCTGCTTTTTAAGTAAGGGATAATGTACAGCGAGCTGGTCATTGTTGTGAAATAAACCCCTTCAGGGCGATGGGTCACCCCAACGTGAGCCCGACTTGCTTCGCCCTGAAGGGGTTTATTTCCCAACAATGATCCGCTAGCTGTACATTATCCCGCTTTTACACGGCTACTTACTTAAGAAATCAATAATTTGACACAAAAACGATCCGCCAGAGTCCGACATCAGAACTGCGTCCATAGCAACACAAAGTATTCAACAAAGCTGCGTAATAAGGGGTTTTAATGTCTCTCACCTCGGACTCTGCATCTCGATGTAGTTTTGTGGTACGAATCCCTCCATTCCGTTCATCTCTGCTTTATACCACTCGTCTTGTGGGCTTAAAATCTGATCAGAAGAAGTAAAGAAACGGGATGTCACACAATAAAACATTTTAAAGCCACATTGAGAAAAAAAATCCTCATCTACTGACCTTCAGTGTATCGCCCTTTTTGAAGCTGAGCTCGTCGCCTGCTGTCGCAGCAAAATCATACTTTCCTTTGGCCTCCATCAGGACCGGCTCAAGTGTTCACCAAACGTAGAAAATCAGCAAAGAGACGATCAGAGAGTCCACAGTAAGTGTTTCTGTGCAGGGAGAATGAATTTTAAAATCATAAAGTCTGTAGTTTCTCAAGGACAAGTTGTGATTTCATATTGTAGTTATATCAGTACAATTAAATATAGATTTGAAACAAAAGGAATACAAATTTATTTATTTATTTTCATTCACATATCTTGAGGTCAGAGGTCGCCAGACCCCTTTGAAAATGGCCATGACAGTTTTTCCTCGCCAAAATTTAGTTAATGTTCGGAGCATTATTTAACAAGCTAGTATGACATGGTTGGCACCAATGGATTCCTCAGGTTTTCTAGTTTCATACCAGTATCTTCACTCTAGCTTTAAAACTGAGCCCACTACAATCTAAAAATCACAAGTTGCGTTAATGCGTTAAAGAAATTAGTGGCGTTAAAACAAATTTGCGTTAAAGCATTATTATCACGTTAACTTTGACAGCCCTAATAACTATGTTTAAACCAAGTTATGATTCTAAACATGTCGCTTCAGATGTTCTGTCAACATGCTGATTAGATAATGTAGCACTGAGTGATACTTGGCAGCTGTGGTTTGACGAGAGACAAAAGATGATTTTCGTCACATAACACATCTAACTCTCTGCAAGAAATAAATTGTATAATAATAAGGGTTTTTCCCAAAATGTCAAACTATTCCTTAATACTATACGACAGTAGAGAAATAAACAGTGAAACAGTGGCACTTAAAAAACAAAAGATTAAATTATTAACCCTTGTGTCACACACACCCCACTGCTGTATGTGGAAATAATTATAATAATCTCAAAAACAATCAACCTTTAAAAGTAGTTTTTACTCTCTCCTGACCTTATTAACACCCTGTATGTAAAAAAGTAATAAAGTTAATAAATGTATCCTTATTAGTAAATAAATATCCCTTCTCTTTGCCACAAACTGGACTTGGACTGGACACAGAAATGACCATAAATTACTGTTATTACACCAAATTAGAAAATATTTCATGTTTTATGTTACATGGGATATACAAAAACATCATTTACAGACAAATAAATAATCAGTATTTTTACACTAGGGTTAATAAAAAAGGTAGAAGTTAAATAAAATGCATTTAAATAAACATTAAATAGATATACAGGAGCTCGTTTAATAATTTAAATCTAAGTAAACAAAGTGCATATGGACTCAATGCATAGGTAGATATAGTGTTGATTTGAAACATAAAAGTCTTAATTTATCAGACTGTTTTTTAGGGGATATGATGGAAGGGAACAGGATGTTGAGTGAATATAAACATTAAACCATTAAATACTTGAGTTCCTGGTAATTACACAGTATGTGGTCATATGTGACGCAGCTATCGGGTTGACATGAATGAAGGACATGGAAATGACATGTGGAGAGTAAAAGAACTGGAAAAATTCATTTGTAATCTATTTTTAAATTAGGAAGAGTCACAAAAGCCACTTCCTCGTTTGCTAACTGTTTACCTACAGAAACATAAACATTGACGGGAATGCAGACGTCAATACATCATTAGTGAAAATGTAACTCTGCATTAAAACTACGGTGAGGATTTGAATCCCATGACAGCAGTTTCTGTATGTTGGGTGTTACTTTTGGTTATTTTCCCACAGACATGAATATAATCTTCACTCTGTTTGTGGTTACGGAGTGAAGGATGTGGTGAGTTATCGTGAAGTAAACTGAATCTAACTTCACTTCACTCATGCAGCTGTGCAGCGCTTTGCAAGCTTACAATTACTTTCTTTGAACTCAAGTACCTACTGTAAAATACCCACTACAGTATATTACCTTACTCTATGGGGCAAACAAACATCCATTAATAAAAAAGATTAATCATCTTTTAACGGAACAGTGTGTAGGATCTAGCGGTATCTAGCAGGATGGACGGACGGATGGATGGATGGATGGATGGATGGATGGATGGATGGATGGGTCAAAAAACACAGGACTTTCACCCAGGAGACCGCTGTTTGTGTTCCGTGTGAAACCACAAGTCAAAGTTGATTTATTTGTCATGTTACTTCCGTACTTAAAATTACAGTTTCTGTGTTATTTAATCCCAAACCACGATCTTTTCCTAAACCTAAATAAGTAGTTTGTTGCTTAAACCTAACCAAGTTGATCTGTTCCTAACTAAGTAGTTTTATTTTGAAAAGACTGGAGCGGAAATTGAAACATGCGTTACGTGTTGCTGGACTTTCGTAGGAAATAGCACAAAAAAAACGTTGTTGAAAGTCGTGTTGAGTGTCACGAAAAAAAAAGGGAAAATTCGTGTCTATGTACACGAATCAATTAGATTACTTTTCGTGACTATAGAGTGCTGCAGGGATGACGTATTTTTGTAGTCCAACCATGATGTTAGCATCGCCCTGGTTCCCTCAACAAAAAGCCAATGGGATTTTTCCATTAGGTTTTGGATTATTGCAGAAAATAATCTCTGTGGCTAACAAACGTTTATGATACATGTTTTGTTCAGCAAGATAATCTCCACAAATGAACACCACTTTTATGATTTTTGAAGTGTGAATGCAATCGGCAAAAGTAAAAAGCTAACGTTAGGCTATAAACCAAACTACATCACGGTCGCATTAGCGCGAGTATACACAACGAGGCTGTAAAGGCGTACAAGTCGCCGTGATGATGTTTAGTAATCTCATTTAGCCACTTGTTAGCAACCGCCATTTTTAAGACACGTAAAGGCTTCAAAATTTACGAGTGAGGTATTTATTGACGTATTTTTATGTCGTAGAACAAACCGTTAAAATCTCTTCAGCTTGTGTTAACCACAGACCTTATTTCAGACATCTAACCAAAAACCCATTCAAAAAACCCATTGACTTCCAGGCAAGGGAACAGGAAGTGCTAAAACGCTAACTCATTTCTGGGTCTTAGCACATTCCTGTAGCCCTCTATAGTAATACTCGTTACCTGGAGAGGTTGGAAGGAGATAAACGTTTCTAAACGTTACAATTCTATGTAAAAACCTGTAGAGCGAACATTAGCAGAGTAAGTTAGCACATCATTAACTAGCGTCAGCACTATGCTATGCTAGCTGCTGAAGGTATACTGAATGTATATATATATATGCTGCTTTTGCTTTGTAATGATAGTAACTGTGAATAAAGAACAGTGTTGTTCCTTAATATCATTGTCTTCTGTCTCGATCACCAGGTGATGGTGGTTCACTTTTACACTGTGATCTGTAGGCTTTAGCTTCTTTATCTTTATCTTTTTAACCTGTTTTCACTGCTGAGTCAGTTTGACATCCTGCTATATCCTTGAAAACGCATAGTGTAGACCCTTCTGTCTGCTTCTCTCTGGAATCGCTTTTTCATTTTTCCCAAATAAAGTGGCTTAGCAAAGGATCAATTAAGCAAGTAACAATTAGGCTGCTCTAAAGTTCTTGCACTCCAGAAGGTCTTATAGATCAAATCTACCTATGGGTACAAATAAAAGTAACCTGAACCTGAGACAGATGTGATCATAAAGAGATGAAGATCACACCCCCTTATTGTCACTTATTCAACACACATTTATCTTGATATGAAAAGTTTAAGGGGATTTTAAGGTGTAGAAATGAATGTACTTTGTTCCCTGCACACTTTTATATGAATCAGCCTCATTCTCAGTCCAGTCTCAGCTGCTGACTGTGTGTTAAAATGCAGAAATATATAAAGGGGAAATCAAGTACAGTTTTAGTACAGCAACCTCTTCCTGCATGACTTCAGGGACTTTTTTTAAAAATCTTATCTCATCTTTAATATGTAACTCACGCCTCTACTGCTTCAGCCAACATTTAATGATTGATGTTATTATCAACTTCCACATGATAACAGCAGCAAGAGAAGCTGGACGGGACGCCATTGTAGATTCACTGACAGTAATCGTTCCACCACATTAATGTTTGTATTTATCTGTGTTATGTGCTGGAAGTACAAAAAGGAGGAATGTACATTAATGAAACCATTCTGGGTCAAAGTAATGGAAGTTCTTGGTGGTTTGTCTCAGAAATCCCTTTGACTCCTTCTTTATGTTTATTAAAGGACAGATCTCAAATAACAAATATATTCAAATGTGCATTTCCAGTTAATATAATGGGTATGATTACAACCTCCAGGATTATTTTGAGAAATTGGGTAAACACAGTGTCACACATAGGATTTTATGAGTCTACCTCAGTAGATTAAAACGTAACAAGCTTTTGGGACCTTTTTAGAAGAACGATAACTATAAAATAACAACGTGGGCATCCACAATAATCAACATATCCTCCGGTTTGTATGATACCTTGTGAAAAATGATTCCTCATTTTTCCATGCATTTTCCTACGAATGTCCAGCAACACATGACGCACAATCTTCCGTCTTCACAGGAAACAACTTGCTATTATTAAATTCATCGTTTAGTCTATTAAATGTTAACAAACAGTGAAAAAATGCTCATCACAATTTCTGTTCATTCTCCGAGGTGTCGTCTTCCAGTCCAGTCGCACAGCAGTTCGTGAAATAGTCACGAAATGTAATGTATTGATTCGTGTACATAGACACGAATTTAAATTTTTTTTCGTGATGGTCAGCACGTAATCAATTTTTATGTTATCCACTTAATTGTGAACCAGGAAGTATGGAGAGCAGCGAACGCCACGTAGGGAGGAGGTTGGGGTGGATGGTTGGGTCAAAAAACATAGGACTTTCGCCCAGGAGACTAGAGTTTGTGTCCCGTGTGAAACCAGAAGTCAACGTTGATTTATTTGTCACGTAAATTCTGTACTTAAGTTACGGCTTTTTCGGTGTTATTTTAACCCAAACTGCGATCTTTTCTTAAACCTAACTGAGTAGTTTTGTTGCCTAAACCTAACCAAGTCGATCTTGAGCGGGAGTTTACACAACGAGGCTATAAAGGCGGACGAGTCGGCGTGATTTAGCCACTTGTTAGCAACCGCCTTTTTTAAGACACGTAAAGGCTTGAAAATTTACGAGTGGGATGTTTACTGAAGTATTTTGACCAAAAGTCCAAAACATAAAGATAATTCACTTGACAATGATGCATGACAAAGAAAAGCTGCAAATTGGCGCATGAACTAGAGAATGTTTGGCATAGTTGCAGATTATTTATTTATTATTGATCGACTAATCAACTTCCTTTCTGCTCTATTTTTTGTAAAGTAAAAAGACATGTATACCTTTGGGCTGTGGAAAAGTTTAACGGGCATTTTTAACTATTTTCTGACATGTTGACGACAAAACATTAATCACTAATGACTATAATAGTTGAATTTCTTCCACCACAGGGTGCAGCAGGGTGTGTACCATGTACCAGGAGGATGTCTTGACATGAGGTCGCTCACAGAGACCAACATTGACCTCTAACCCCTCTTGTGACACAAAAACACAAACATTGAACATATCTTTTTTTCTGAATTAATAAAATAATTATGAGTTATGGCCTCCTTTAACCCTCTCTTGTAAACCAACGATACCCGTCCAAAACCACTTCCCCAAAGTGAGGGGAGTAAAAACATGCAGCTGAGGAACAAACGAGCCATATCAAACAGTAGGATCCAGTTAATGAACACATAAATATAAAAAAAAAATAGATCAGAAATGAAGTTTTAACCTGTGTTTACATGTACACAAGTATAACTGGAGTGCAGACTGCTGCAGGTGTCCATATAACTAAAGCCAGATGTGTGTTGGCTTGTTACAGATGCAGCAGAGATTTCCAAAAGGGTTTCATTCAGTTTTAAAAAATGACATATATTGTAAAAATTGCAGTCAACATTTTTGTTATAGTCTATTTTACGTGGAGATGCACGATAGAGAAGTGAGAAATAAAGAGAAAGAGGAAGAGAACTGAGCTGTTACTAAAATTCATACTTTTTAAAATGAAGCATGGTTGTTTTTTTTAAATAAAGTTTTCTGATATTTAAACAACATTGTTCTTCTTACCTTTCCTCCTCTCCGGAGTGGAGTTGAACTTGAGTGGAGTTTATTCTAAGGCTGACCTCTTCTCCTGCCGAAGTGTGAACACAGCAGCATATTTATAGGCTCACCCTATGTTTGCATAATCAAATAAAAGTCCCGGTTTGGGTGACGGATGATTTACGGGTCAGTTGGCGGGATGAGGTCGAGTAGAGACGGATGATTTATGAGCTCCGTGTGTCTCTGGTCGGTGCGGTTGTGGCTCTGAGGACAGAACTGCCTCTGATCTGATAGCTCCACGGAGCCACGGAGCGGGTTAAAATGTCACTTCCGTCCTCATTTTCAAAATAAAACTCCACTTGTTGTTGCGGTTTAAGAAAGTTTCCAAATCTGAATTATATATATTTAAAGTAGCCTAGTTCGGCATTTAATTGGGAAATTATTCACTTTCTTGCCGAGATTTAGATAAGATTGACACCACTCTCATGTTTGTCCCTTTAAATATGAAGCTACAGCAAGTGGCCGATTAGCTTAGCCTAGCTTAGCTTAGCATAGGCTAATGACCGGAAACAGAAGAAATAGCCAGCCTGGCTCTGTCCAACATGATAAAATCCGCCTACTAGCACCAATAACTAACACATAATATCTTGTTCAAAGTGTAAAGACGGAAATTTGCTCTTTTATCAAGTAATATTAATGCTAATGTGCTGGACTATTTGAACTGGTTGCCTGGCAACTGCTTCCAGCCAAGAAGTGACCTAGTCTAACAAATTGTGTTGTGTAATTGTTGTTTTTAGACTTAGGTTTTAGATTAAATAAAACAGATATAAAGTGTTAATTAGTGAGCTTTAGAAGTAGGATAATGGACTTTTTTTTTTTTTTTAATTAACTACATATTTGCATATATATTTATTATTTATTTATATATTTATTCTGGATTTTAAAATGAGGGCACAATGGACGTAATGTAGCCTAAGCTAATTAAAAAAATTAAAGATAGGTACTAATCAAACTTTTGGGTTAGAAAAAACAAATCATTAGAATTAGATTATTATTACAAGCAGAGTATTTTTAGATGAATAATATGGAGGGTGATTAGGACATATGGTTGAATGGGAAAGTAGTACTATACAGGGTTTATTTCCTCACCTGATGAGTGAAAATATATATTTTTTTCCTGAGCCATAGCTATGAAACCACATGACCAAAATTGCGTGCCCTCATTGGTGTGACATCACGTAGGTGGGCGGGGCAAGCATCAAACAGGAAGTTGACCCTGCAAAGCATGAGGTGAGGAAAAATGACATAAGCTTTAGCTAGTTTTCATATACATTCATAAAATTGTCATCGCTTATATACTGCACAAACCTTTGTTGGAAACATGAATATGATCTACTACTGCAATAAAACCAGTATAAAAGTTGTTAATATAATGTTTCTATTTTTGGATTTAGGTTGTTTTTATTTTGTCCCATTCACCCAAACACGGTTTACAGCATGGTTTTGGGTGACTGTGACAGTCCTACAAGTGCTAGCTTTAACAGTGCTAGCTTTACTAATGACAACTTTGCAATAGTGAACGACTGTTTATGCAGTTTATGCAAGCACCAAGTCTACCTTAATACACTAACCAAGCCAAACCTAACACTAACTTTACCTCTTAACCCATCCCTAACTAATCCTGACTAATCTATTAGTCAGAGGCACCATTAAGACTGGGAAAGAGATGCAGGAAGACAGCAAAAGGGAGAGAACAGGGAAAGAATAAACAAACAGCGAAGAAAAAAATGCAACAAGTGGAGTGAGGACAGGATGAAGGAAGCCAATGAAGAGTATTTAGGGAGATAGTGGAGGCAGGGAACACACCCAGGTTGAGGGTCTTGGCCTGGAACGTGTCAAAATTAACTCAGTTCATTTCTTACCTCAAGCATTTTTGTTTTACCTCAATTAAATGTATTCAATGACATTTGGGGGTAGAGAATTAAGTCAGGGAGTGGGAGGGAGGGGCTTGTGACAGTGAGGAAGGCAGCTTTATACTGCATGAATTGTGGACGGATTTATAAACCTTCAGTAATAAAGTTTAACAGAAATGAACATGGAGTCTTAATTCTTAATGATGAATAGGAAAAGTAAAATCACCCAAATTTTACAACAACAAAAAAATGGTTTTGGGTCAGTTTACACAAAAGGGTATGCCTGTATGCCTCCTTGGAATATAATATAACCTTCTTTCCTCCTCATATGCAGAGGTAACATCTTCAGTGTTACAGAAATGTATCCTGTGTTGGGCATTCGTTTTTTATTTATGGCAAGAAAGCTTGCACAAGACGGAAATTCAAAAACTGTCCCAATCACCCATAATTCACCCTATGTCTTAAACACATCTGGAAGAATGAAAACATTCAACTTCAACTTTTTGACGATTCTAGTAGACTCTCTTTGCCTGTGGGTAGATCCTATAAATTAGGCCATAAAATAGGCTAGTTATGTGTGATTTCTTTTTCACTTTTGGGTCCAATAAATTATTAAAACATATTTTCTCACTTAGCCTACCTCTAGCCATTCAGATTACAAAGCATTTAATTTATCAAAACACATGGTGAACTGTGCCAAAAGCCCAATAATGTTAAATTTTGCTTTTCTAACCCTAACCCTTAACTGTTTCCTTTCATTTTACAGAAAATGTAGACAGTTTCCGGCCTTTCTTTGGTTAACTTCCCCTTCCTTTCCTCATATTTTCACCACTAACCTTCCTCATCTGTGAACGCTTCATCAGTGGTAGGTCACTACTCAGCACCTCTGCACTGTGGTTTAGTTACACACACACACACACACGCACACGCACGTGCACGCACACACACACACACACACACACACACACACACACACACACACACACACACACACACACATAATTAGGCCTTAGACAAGTGTGCACATAGATGAAGTTATTTTTATGTTATTACTAGTCTTTTATAATGATCCTGCACACTGTTTGATTAATATGTCAGAGATTTTCCACCTCCAACATAATAAAATAACCTTTTTTTCAACAGAAAAACAGTTAATTTTATAAATGTAAAATGTTTTCGACTCCTATGTGCCAGAAGGCTACTGCTTTGGTTTCACACTTGACGCCAACAGCGGTGGACAACAGCTCCTGGGTGAAAGTGTAGATTTAAAAATGTAAATATTATTCGTTGAACTATGAAGAATTTGTAAAAAAAAAAAAAAAAAATTATATGATAATTTAAATGAAAGAATCTGAAAACTTTTCACGGACCCCGGACCCCACTTTGAGAATCACTGATCTAAAGTATCGATATGAGCTTGGTTAAAACATGCAGGCCTGCAACACCTAATATATTCATAAATAACAATAAACTGGTGCATGGCTGATTTACCAACTGAGCAAAGTGAGCAGCTGTCCCAGAAACCTAGACCCTTAGTGATTACTACTAGGCTCACTATGTGGCAAATTTTTGTTGTAATTTGAACCACAACAGTAATACTTATAGATGGCTTCTGCATTTCAACCTAATCTTGTCATGTAGAGATATCTATTTATATTTATCTGTATTACCAGCCCGACTATGTGACATACTGTATTCAGTCAGTGAAGTTCAATTTGATTAATTCCTGATGATGCCTCGTTTGTAGAGAAGCTTTTCATCATGCTGCAAAGAAAAAGAGAACAATTTAATGTTGTGCATTTATTGCATGCGTAAACAAATGTGTTATTGTGATTAATAATGTGATATAATGTGATTTATATTGTTTTTATATTTTCTAAACTGTTAGATTACAGCAGTGTTATCATAAAACATGGTTGACATTTTGCCACCAATGAACATTATCTTGACGGAGTGTTATTGGAGATGACAGAAAATCTGATTACCCTGAGTGCTTCATTGAAATGTCATTTAGTGTCAGTTAATATTGCTTCACTCAGCGATAATCAACCTGTCGACGACATGTGAATGTGAATAAGTGAGAAAGAAAATGTTTAATGACAAAATGTCTGTAAACAAGCACAGTTGGGCTGTAAATTATTTTGATAGTAGCTAATAAAACTCTCAAATCATCTTGTTTGGTCTAAGCAGGATCAAGTTAGTTAATTTCACGTAGAAATTGAGTTTTTCTCTGCATGAATTTCAGAACTTAATTAATTAATTTGAGGAATATGGTGCAGCTGTACCCAATAACAGCCTTTTGATCCCACAAACACACCAGCATACCTTTAAGATAAGATAAGATAAGATAAGATAAGATGAACCTTTATTAATCCCCTTGGGGAAATTCAGGTGTCAAAGCAGAAAAGCAAAAAACAGGTACAGGTGTACAAGAATTATAAAAACAATAAATAGAAGTACAGAATATAAAGAATATACATGGTGAGTAAGCATGGTATTTATGTCCTGATGTAAAATATATGGTGGATTTCTGTGCTGTTGTTAAACTTAATCAGATGACACCATACATTGTCTCGTCATCGCATGCATGACCAGCACATAAAATGACTGACTGGATGGATGGATGGATGGATGGATGGATGGATGGTGAAGTGCAGTCAGTGTCAGAGTCAGACAGCAGAAACAGGCCGTTTGCAGTAAAGTGTAAATATGCGTGTCTGACCTGAATCTTCGCCGTCTTCAAACCGCTCGCTGTGCAGCTGCAGGTGGAGCTCAGTCACATCCGCCTCTCAGTCTGTAACTAAATACCACAACAAAACTACACAGGCTCAGAGAGTGTGTGTGTGTGTGTGTGTGTGTGTGTGTGTGAGACATGTACTGTATGTGAATGTGGTGTAAGAAAATATTCAAACTCGGAGCACTTTGTTGGCCAAATGGTTATAGCCTACTGTATGACACATAACTGCAAATTCCCCATAACTCCCAAAGCAAAAGAAGTCCATTTAAAAACTTTATGGATGGATTGTATCCATCCAGAGAATTGTTATTACAACAATTTGCAATTGTAAACCAATAATTGTTTATTTTGTGATGATAGTGAAACTACTGATCCTTTATTTTTCTAGTGTATGTATTCTGAAGCTCTATGGCTTGATGTACATGACTGGCTTTGCCCGAAGGTTTTTTTTTTTACTTTTCTCAAAAGGACATTGTTTATGGACTCATCATGGACAATAGCAAAGATGGCTTTTTGGTTAATAACATTATTAATGTTGGGACATTTTATTTACATAAGCATATGAAAGTGAAACCTAGGTTTAGTGTACTTCATAATAAGTTTCTTTCTGATTTGAAAGCCCTTAAAATAATGAAAAATAAGAATGCAATGGAACGTTTTAACATAATAGAAGAATATGATTTACAAAAAAAGCCCTAGCCATTAAATTGTATTTATATTTCTGTCTGTTTGTATGCACCTAATCCTATTTGTCAAATGTAAAGATCTTTATGCCCTGTTGTTTGTACATGAGAAATTATTAAAAAGTAGAAGTACACTTGGTATTACAGTATCCTGGCCAGAATACCTTTGCTTTCCAGCCACCTGAACCTGCAACCTTACCCCAGTTTGGGAATTTACATCTAATGTACTTAAGTGCAATTTTGAGGGACTTTACTTGAATTTTTATATATATTTATAACAAATTTTTCGTGCTTTTTTCCTACAAATGTCCATCAACACGTGATGCACGTGTAAATTTTCGCTCCGACCTTTAAAAACCCCCCCAAAAACTTAGTTAGGTTTAGGAATAGATCAACGGTCTCCTGGGCGAAAGTCCTGTGTTTTTTGACCCACCCATCCACCCCGACCTCCTCTCTGTGCTGCGTTCGCCACTAAATTTCCTTCGGGATCAATAAAGTATCTATCTATCTATCTATCTATCTATCTATCTATCTATCTATCTATCTATCTATCTATCTATCTATCTATCTATCTATCTATCTATCTCTATACTTCCCGGTTCACAATTACGTGGATTACATACAAATTGATTTTGTGCTGACCATTACGAAAAACAAATGTGAAATTTGTGTCTATGTACACGAATCAATACATTCAATTTCATGACTATTTCACAAACTGCTGTGTGACTTTTAACCTTTACCACCGTCTGTCCCTTACCTTTGATCTATGTTGAAACTACATGAAGGAAATTGCCAAACTAGATATTGTAGAAGCAGTTTGGGGGTCTCTTGCACAACTTCACCTGCTTCCAAGGTGCACAGAGAATGGAAAAAGTCTGAAGAGGTCAAAACTCCAGCAACATTTGTAATATATAGATCAACTTTATTGTAAGACCAACACGGCTGGGTCCCTGATGAAGGCCACAAGCCGAAACTACAAGTGTTGCTGGAGTTTTGACCTCTTCAAACAAGATATTGTACAATGACTCACACCGTTAAGTACACCAGCATACTGACAGAAATGTTGTCCTGTAAATTGTTAGATGATAGTTTGAAGTCTGTTTTTCCAACTGTGAATTTAACATGATAAAAACTATTCATTATGAAGATAGAATGCACTACTTAATATTTTGGCAATTAAATATCTCCTGACAACTAAAAGTATTTCTGTGGGTGTGCAGGTACTAGTAGGCTACAGATATTTTCTAAGCCAAACTGAAGACGTTATGTATGTGTAATTATCAGTTTTTGATAATAATGACAGCTGAAAATAAAAGAATGGCATAGATGCAAATGATCAAATGACCTCATACACAATATTGTGTGTGTATTGCATGTTTGTGATTGGACAAGATGAGCTTCAGAGAGAGCAGATCATTGGCTCCCTCTAGTGCCTACAGACATGCAGCATTGACTTTGTTTATATATTCAGTCAGCAATGAAGGGAATTACCACTCTTCAGTATTCTAGTATGCACATTTTTATGTATTTTATCATGCTTCACAGTATTATATATTTAGTATTAGAAATAATTAACATTATGTATCAAACCTAAAATATCAGGGGCGAGTCTTTGGGATGTCATACTGAAAGGAAGCTGTTCCCCTAACAGAGAATAACAAGTACCAATTTCGTTTAATTCACATTTTCACATGAAATTCACTGTCAAAAATGTATCTAAGATAAGCATTTGATCAGAAAAATAATTTTCTATATTGTCACGTACAGCCTTCTCAGTTAAACGGATAATTAAAACTTTTAACATTGATTTAGTTATTAAGATAAGATGGCTCAGTATGGCGCCTCTTACCATTCTAGTCAAAAGCATTGTTACAATGTTAATACTAATGACTTAAATTAACATGGCAGTTTTTTTTAAATAATAATGTAATCTTTCAGTGATTTCTGTGATCCTCGTCCCTGCAGATTTTAATCACCAACTCTTTTTGACTAAAATTGAAGAGTATCATCTGCATTTTTTGTATTTGGCAGATGGTCTGGATTGCCTTCAGAATAACATGCTTTTTATTTAATTAAATGCCTGAATGTGTTTTTTGCTGTCTACAGAAATACCGTTTTTCTCCTTGTCTTCCTTAAATCTTAAACTGATTCCTTCTGTCGAATTATTGTTATATTTGTCAGTCACTATTTTGCAGCACTTGCTGCAGCAGCCTTTATGCTATGAATCTGACCTTACGTCATTTTCTTCTTTTTCTGCCATCATTCCATTGCATTACATTTTGTATAATATGTGCTTTACTGACCTAAGTCTTTAGTAATTATCCAAACTAACTTACCAAAGCTGCACTTTAAATAAGTGGTGTTACTCCAAACAAATTCAACTTGAATCATTTAAATTTTAAATTTTTTATTGAAAATGCTTTAATAATAATTAAAGAAATACAGAAAAATATAGATATAAAACAAAATAAAATAATAAAAAATCAATATTGCAGATCTCCTTATTTACAGGTTGGCTTGCTTTAAGATCTTGTCCAGCGATGTTATGTCGTTTTCTTGAACGATCTTTTTCCACATGCTCAGAAAGTCCTTGTGGAGAGCCAGCTCCTGGAGGATTAATCTGCTGTAGTGCCTGGTGGAGGAATATGTTTCTTATTAAGCTCAATGTTCTGATAAATACAATTAAAATTGTGAAAGCCAGAAATCACTAGATTGTGCAACATTGTACACTAAATCTAGAGTATAACTTGATTACCCACCTCACTTCTGGTGCGGCATCCACACACATCTTAGAGACAGCAACAAGGAAGCGTTTGGTGAAGCTCCTTCCTGCTGTCAAGATGTGAGCTGCTCCGAGGCTGTCAGCCAGCTGGTGCAGGTGTTGGGCCATGTTGCCTCTTACTGCGACACAACGGTGGCTGAGGAGGGACAAAGAGGGAATATGAGACAAACAAATCCAGTGACTATGTTTCATTTCAACTTATTTCATTTTGTTGTAACGCTTCTGCTGATAAAATGAATGCTGCCTCTTCTCTTCTCTTCTCTTCTCTTCTCTTCTCCTCTCTTACTTAAGCGCCGTGCTCAACAGAACGGTCAGGACCTGACCATAGCTGCAGTTTTCCATCATGGCATCCAGTGCATGATTGGCCTCCTGGTGAATGAACGTATTTGTTGTCTGTCCAAATTTCAGCAGCAGGGCTCGGCCTGTGATTCCTACCTCCGGGTCCATGGCCTTCTGCTTCTGGAGGGCGACATATAGCTCGGCTATGGTGTTCATAGCTGCACAGGCCACTGCTGAGCGCAGATTATTCACCTGTATAGTGAGAGTGAACATCATCAGTCAAGACTGTCGGCACATGTAGGCAAATGAGAACTGTGAGAGACACAAAGATGGAAACAAAGAGACAAAGAGGAAAGTGTGTACAATACCTCCTGAATGAGAACCAGACACACTTCATGGAGTCTGGTCTTCAGGGTCTCTGAGTGGTGCCGTGCCAGAGCTTGTAATGTTTTCAAGCCATTGATTTTATTCATCCTGTAAGTTTACATGACAAGAATTATGGTAAGTAACCACACAGTGCATCACAAATATTCCTAACACACCTGCAGCTTAGACTGATACTGCAAATGTCACCAACTTTATTAACTGCAATTTTACGCTATACTAAGATGTTGCACCAGCTGATAAAAGTTACAGCTCACAACATTTACCACCTTCTCACTAAAGGTCAATAAAATAGCTTTTGGCAGGTTGTATTGATGTCAAACGGACAGGTTTAATGTCAAACTAACTAGCTGCAACGTAAGGCCCTGACTTAAGATCAAATACTGGCTGATCTGGTACAAGAGACTGCTCTTACCAATCGTCTGAAGAGAGCTGCTCGAGGCAGACAGACAGGCTCTCCACAGGGTTGGCCAATGGCTGCAGCTCAACCTTTGTCCTCTTGGGAGCTGCTTGAGGGGTCCTCTTGGGCGCGGCTGCAGGGGCCATCTGGGGAGCAGCCGCAGGGGTCCTCTTGGGCACGGCTGCAGGGGACATCTGGGGCGCGGCCGCAGGGGCCATCTGGGGCGTCGCTGCAATGGTCCTTTTGGGCGCAGCTGCAGGGGTCCTCTTGGGCGCAGCCGCAGGGGTCATCTGGGGCGTCGCTGCAAGGGTCCTCTTGGTCGCTCCTGGGGCTTGGGCTAGCCTACATCCATCGCCTACCTCCTGGACTGTTGAGATTAATGGTAAAATAGGTGTCACTTAAATTTCTCCTCTACTTTTACTCAAGGGAAAATTTCAAAGCAGGTATTACACTTAAAAACCTAGAAGAAACATCAGGGGTTCCCACAAAAGACAGACATCCCCACTGAACAGTATATCTTTATAGGAACTGACCTGCTCTGCTGTATTTGGCAGTTAACACAGGCAGACGAGACGCTCTCTTCCTGGACAGTGGAACTGCTCGAGGAGGAGGAGGAGGAGTTGCTCTGAATGAGTCCTCAAACAGACGAATGGCCCTCAGCTCACGGGGTGTGTGAGCATCTACAGGGCTGAGGCCAGACACAGAGCTGATAGAACAAGTTGGGCACCCGTCTCTGTCTGCCTCACATGCAAGGGCAGCCATTTGGGCGCCAACATGCACTTTGTTCCAGAAGTCCTCGTCTTCCTCGTCCAAACTTTCAGGACTCCTCTGGTTTCTGTTGATATCCTCTTCATTCACACAAGGAACATCTAACAGAGGACTGATCCTCCTTCTTCGCCAAGAGGATTTTGTGTTTCCTCTGGGAAGAGCTGGTGGTTGAGGTGAAGGCAGGGTGACCTGAACTGGGAGTCCCAGTCTCCCCAGAACAGCATCACTTCGGGCTTTCTCCGCAGTGCGCAGCTTTTCTGCGTGGCGAGTTAACGCAGCCCTCTTAGCCCTCTCAGCCGTCTCTATGTCCAGGATCCTGGACTCGCTGGTGAAGCCACCAGGTTTGTCCTGTCTGAACAGTTTCCCAGTATTCTGTGTAAAAAAAGTACAACAAAATACGGTTGAGTTGATCTTTGACTCATCTGAGGATCCTGACCGACTTTACTATATTTCAGAGGTTGTAGCAGTTCTATGTCATGATAGTTTGTCAGGAAGGAGGTTAATTAACGCTCCAAAGTTAGGCTAAATTTTGGCGAGGAAAAACTGGCATGTTCATTTTCAAAAGGGATCTCTTGACTACTGACCTCAAGATATTGAATGAAAATGGGTTCTATAGGTACCCAAGAGTCTTCCCTTTGAGGCCATTTTTTGGAACTTGACCTCACTGTATAAAATGACCTGTGGTGACCTCTAGGATAATCACAGCCTCATGAAACTTTACAGCCACAAACATTCAGAGGATGTTTGGCTTTCCTAGGTAGATAGACAATAAGGGGGTTTCTGAGCAGTTTCCAGAACAGAAGTGTTCGCCATCTAATCGCAACAAAATGCAACTCTCATAGAAATCTCCAAATGTCAAAGTTTTTGATACCAAATCACAGCATAGCTTTTTCTTTGGTGTTCCTCAAGGTCTTGGTGTCTTAATGTGGTATTTTGGAGGGATTATTGATCATTTTTATTAATTCTCGAATGGTAAAAAATGGTTAAATTTAGCACCAATTCTGTGTAACAAATGATATCAACCACAAAAACTGCTGCAACAACTTATGAGACTAAAGTAAACATGGGAATGACCATCATATACTTCTATCATAATGTTCGAAACCCTTGTGCACTTTTAGGGCACTTTCTGGTTTGAACAGAAGGAAGGTCAGAGATAAGTAGAGTCTGTTACTTACTCCACCAGCAGCGCCGTTTTTCAGGATCCACTTCCTAAATTGATGGAAGATGTTTGGCTCCATAACTTCCAACAAAACACAACTAGATTGTCAACAAGTAGAAACAAGTGTGACTCTCTCTCAGTAATATCAGTGTGCGACTGACTGGCTCTGAGAACAGTTTGTGTATGAAGTTGTTCTCTGGAAAGTCAGAATTATAAGAGCTGTAGAATCGGAACACGTAACACTCTCTGCATTCTGCATTCTGCATTCTAGTGGCTGTTTACTGTCACCAAATTGAAATGACTTGAATCACAAATTCATTGCCATTTCTATTTATCTCTCTGTAATGGGGCCTTAACCTGAATCTGCTGATGGGATTTAAGAACTTTGTCTTGAAACTTCCCTAATTCCAAGATCAGTCATAACAAAGTACTGCAGGTATTTAAAGGGACTATTTGTAATTTATCACGCGCATAAATCCTAACGGGTCGCAATCCCATGCGCGCTCGCGTGTGGGTACGCTTTGCTCCTGCTGCCTGCTGCCTGCTTGCAGAAGCGCTCGTTCTCACCTGTTCGGCCCGCTCCCACTCCACGTGCACGCGCGCACACTGCAGAGAGTTAGTTTAGCTCTGAGAATATCTAGTAAATGTGTAGTGGACATTTTTGCAGAAATAAATGCTGCCGCTCCTCCAGACCAACAGAGGTTTCCCGTGTCTTGTGAAGTGACGGAGCTCCGCAGAGAGTTACATTATCGTCCCGACTGGGTGTCGGTGTCTCCTCCTGTCTGTCTGCCTCGAGCAGCACAGTGCGGTTACTTTCCATAATTCTTGTCACGTAAACTTACAGGATGAATAAAATCAATGGCTTGAAAACATTACAAGCTCTGGCACGGCACCACTCAGAGACCCTGAAGACCAGACTCCATGAAGTGTGTCTGGTTCTCATTGAGGAGGTATTGTACACACTTTCCTCTTTGTCTCTTTGTTTCCATCTTTGTGTCTCTCACAGTTTTCATTTGCCTACATGTGCCGACAGTCTTGACTGATGATGTTCACTCTCACTATACAGGTGGATAACCTGCGCTCAGCAGTGGCCTGTGCAGCTATGAACACCATAGCCGAGCTATATGTCGCCCTCCAGAAGCAGAAGGCCATGGACCCGGAGGTAGAAATCACAGGCCGAGCCCTGCTGCTGAAATTTGGACAGACAACAAATACATTCATTCACCAGGAGGCCAATCATGCACTGGATGCCATGGTGGAAAACTGCAGCTATGGTCGGGTCCTGACTGTTCTGTTGAGCACGGCGCTGAAGTAGGAGAAGAGAAGAGGCAGCATTCATTTTATCAGCAGAAGCGTTACAACAAAATGAAATAAGGTGAAATGAAACATAGTCACTGGATTTGTTTGTCTCATATTCCCTCTTTGTCCCTCCTCAGCCATCGCTGTGTCGCAGTAAGAGGCAACATGGCCCCACACCTGCACCAGCTGGCTGACAGCCTCGGAGCAGCTCACATCTTGACAGCAGGAAGGAGCTTCACCGAACGCTTCCTTGTTGCTGTCTCTAAGATGTGTGTGGATGCCGCACCAGAAGTGAGGTGGGTTATCAAATTATAATAGATACTAGATTTAGTGTACAATGTTGCACAATCTAGTGATTTCTGGCTTTCACAATTTTAATTGTATTTATCAGAACATTGAGCTTAATAAGAAACGTATTCCTCCACCAGGCACTATGGCAGATCAATCCTCCAGGAGCTGGCTCTCCACAAGGACTCTCTGATCCTGTGGAAAAAGATCGCTGGACAAGATCTTAAAGCAAGCCAACCTGTAAATGAGGAGATCTGCAATATTGATTTTTATTATTTTATTTCGTTTTATATTTATATTTTTCTGTAATTCTTTAATTATTATTAAAGCATTTTCAATAAAAAATTAAAAATGTAAATGATTGAGGTGTTAGTGTGCATCATATATTATGTTCCTAATAAGGTAATGAGGTGCTGCAGCTGTGTGACTATTCAACCATCCTGCCACTAGATGGAACTCTTGATGCACAAATGTGCCTCAACTGGATGACTGAAGCTTCAGGGAATATTGTCTATTACAGGATTGTACACAGTTTTATGAGGTTGTTTATACATGAACAATATGATAAAATATTCAACAATACTGTGTATCAACATATAGAATATATACAAGCAAAATCATTTTGATAGTTTTTTTCCCCTTTATCTTGCATTGTGTGATACATCGTGCCTGCAACTTATTTTATTTTTGATAGAAGATAAGATCATATAAAAAATTATCACTAAAGAAAATAAAATAAAATACATAATTGAACCTAGATATCTCTCACTCAACATATTCCCATACTTCTGCCAATGTTTCACAGTTTTTAAGATTATGATTTTTCAGTAATAGAAAATAGTAAGAAATGTTAAATCTGCATCTTGAAAAAACAAAATTAAGTGATTGAAAATCATATGTGCAACATTTCTTTTTCTTTCATCTGAGGCGGTCTGTAAGAAAACAATGAGAATGTTCCAAATTCTCACAATATTAAGAAAATCTTTAACAAGACTAATCAAAATTAAATATTTGTTGCTTGACACATGACCCAACTTCCCACTAAAGTTCATTAAAATCTAACTAACAACCAAGATTGAAATTAACAAAGTCAAATATCCAATTTTCCTATTCTAGAAGTATAATGTAAATGAATACAAAGCACCATGCATTTCCACTTTGTAAAAGAGATGTTAATCTCAATGAGACTGCCTGATTAAATAAAGATTAAATCAAATAAAAAATAAATAAAACCATCCTGTTTGTTATATTTCTAAAAATATGTGAAGCAGCCAGTTGGAGCTGTTTAAAGGACAATTTCGGTGTAAAAAAAACGTTAATGTTGTGCAACAGGAGAAATCACCATTTTTCTTTTTGGTGCAGCATCAACATTATAGCTTCGTGCTTCTGCTGCATACTAACACACAACTGCTAATACTACTTCTACCCAACTACTATCACTGCATCTGTACTACTTTTTCTTGTTTTGTTTTCCTGTTTTGTTTGTTTTGGTCTGTGTGCATCCAGTGATCACCAGGATTTATTCTAGGAATTTTGGTTAACACACAACTAATCCTCACCTAAGCCTTCTCACTCATCCTCCAGTATAGGCCAAGATGACAGGAGCTGACATTGTGATATGCGTCAGGTGTTAACCCTGCATGGTATATCTAAACATGAAAAACTTATCAATTTATAAAAAATTAAAATTAAAAAATTATAGCAACTTTGTTTTATATTACCTCACAATGTGTCGACTCATAGTGATGAACCTACAGAAAATCATCACCCGAATCTACAAAAAATGCTGTAAAAAGCCACTGTCCACTACCTGCAAACAGCAGACAGACAGAGGTTGGGGACTAGCTGGTGAACATAGTGGAGCATTTAGCAGCTAAAGAGACAGATATTTCCCTCAGGAGTTGGTGGAGACCAACAACAGAGCTAAAAGAGGTGTGACACAAAGTCAAAGACTCCTAATGAATCATGTTGCTCCATAACTGCTGGATTTGTACTGTTTGCTAACAAGTTCACAATATTAACATGATCATGTCAACAACTGCCTCAAAGTGGCACAAAAATGGCAGGTTTAAGTGAAATTGCAATATAAAATTTGCAAAATAATCTTGTGTAGTACAACACATAGTACAATATACAAAAAAAAAGATGTCCTGCATTCAAAATGTTACTTGAGTAAAGTATTAGCATCAAAATATAATTAAAGTACCAAAAGTAAAAGTACTCACAAGCAGAATGGCCCATTTCAGAATAATACAGTATATTATTGGATTATAATTATTGATGCATCCATGTGTTCATCACTTTAATGGTGCAAAGTAGTTAAAATTAGCTCCACCATAAGAAGCTCCAACAATGTTTACATGAACACATGAAGTTGCAGAAACACCAATATACTTTATATTTATTTTCATATTTCACCTAATTTAATATCTTATTGAGGAAACTTAGTAGGACTCCACAAAGACCTCGGTCAGTCCCTATGGTCAGCCCTGGTCCCCGTGTCTATGCATGGGTGTGAATGCGTGTGTGATTTGTCCTTCTCTCCCACGGGTGACGCGTAGGTGACGTCACCAGCAGTAGCCCGTGCCTCCAGCAGCAGCAGCAGCAGCAGCCTGTCTCTTCATTCAGTCAGGTCCAGGCTCCCGGGCGGATAGTTAACGGAACTCACGGTTGTTACTACGGACCGGGGCTGTTTCTCGACTCGTTTCCCAGCTGCTTCCAGTCGGAAACCGGACAGAGGGTGTGTGGAAATGTCTTCCTCTGCTGCTGAATATTCACTTCAGTTTGGATTTTATCTTCAAGAAAACATTTTTCTCTGGAAGTTTGAACCTACTGGCGCTCTTTTGATTTCCTTCTAACGTGTGTGGGGATGTAACGTGAACAAGCTAACATTTTTAAATAACGTTTAATGGATACAGAGATACTGTTGGAGTATTTACACGCCTTTTTTTGATTTTTGAGTCATTTTTTTGTTGGAGGTGGACTATTCCCTCTCGTCCCGGACAAGTTTTCATCACCCAGCTAAGCTAGCAGCTGAAGAATGCTACTTTCTGCTCATCTCAACGGTTCCAGTAGTTTTGTTGTGTTTACGTGAATTTTTAAAACAATAATGATTTCAGAGGAGAGAAGCAGCCACGTAAATAAACAAGCCCTGAACTTCCCAGTGGGTTTACTGATCCGCTCTCCAAAGAAGCGACTGGCCAAACTGGGAAGGAAACCCAGCAATGGATCTGTCCAGTAAGTCTTAATATATAAACATATATATATAAACTATATACTATACTATATATATACACTATACACTATATAAACATTAACAAATGGCCTAAAGTGTTAATTAAGGTACATCATTTGTCATAACAAATTTTATATTATTACCACTGTGTAACTCCTCCTGTAAGTCACCATAAGCAGTGGTGGAATGTAAAGTACTGTACACAAGTACAATTTTGAGGTACTTGAGTATTTTCCATTTATGCTACTTTCTACTTATACTCCACTACATTTATCTGACAGCTTTAGTTACTTCAGTACAAAATACAATGGTGGAATGTTAAGTACATTTACTCAAGTACTGTACTGTACTGTACAATTTTGAGGTACTTGTACTTTACTTGAGTATTTCCCATTTCATGCTGCTTTATAATTCTTCAAACTCCACCACATTTCAGAGACAAATATTGTACTTTTTACTCCACTACATTTACTTGACAGCTTTAATGCATCAATAATTTATAATCCAGTAATATAATATATATTATTCTGAAATAGGCCATTCTGCACAATTGGTACTTTTACTTTTGGTACTATAAGTATAATTTGATAATACCTTTTGTAAAACGTTTCTATCTTTATCTTTACTGGTTTTATATCACTATGTCATTACAGTACTACCAGCTTTTATAAACCACTTCCTTTTTGTCTGTGGTATGTCACATGTTGTAGAGATAAACCCAGTTTACTCAGCAAGAAAATAATTCTCCACCTTTGACATAAATATTTACTACATATGAATGACAAAGTACAGGAAAAAAGTAACTAATTTCTGTGTCTGTCTGTGTTTGTGATACTTTATGATGTTCAGATTGGAGATCGCCTTTTTATTTACAGTCACACCCTATGAAATAATTTGCCTGTCTGGATATACAAAAGACACTTAGGTGTGGACTGGCTGATTACTCCCTTGTACATATTTAAGGCTTGCCACTTAACAGTGTTTGTTATCTTCCCTGTTCCCTCTCAGGTCCAATAACTCTGACACCACTGTCCGCTCCACAGAGAGCGTTGGTGTCCGGCAGCCGGCCAAGAGCAAAATCCGCCGCCACAACAACAGGCTTTCCACTGTTTTCAACTACAGCCCCAACAGTGCACGCCGTAGCCAGCAGGCGCTGGGCAGCGGGGGCCTGGCCGGTGACCTCCAGGCTGCAGACGACCCGGCAGAGCTGTCCAGTCAAATGTCTGTCCCTGGCATCCTGAAGATCTTTGGCAGCGACATCTGTCAGGGGACCAATTATAAGAGCGTGCTGGCCACCACACAGTCCAGTGCAAAGGAACTGGTGAAGGAGGCCTTGGAGAGGTGAGATATGTAGAGATTATGGCTGTCAATCGATTAAAATATTTAATCGCGATTAATCACAAATTAATCACACATCTGTTCAAAATGTACCTTAGAGGGAGATTTGTCAAGTATTTAATACTCTTATCAACATGGGAGTGGGCACATGTGCTTGTTTTATGCAAATGTATGTATATATTTACTATTGGAAATCAATTGACAAACACAAAACAATGACAAATATTGTCCAGAAACCCTCACAGGTACTGCATTTAGCATAAAACAAAATGCTCAAATCATAACATGACAAACTGAAGCCCAACAGGCAACAACAGCTGTCAGTGTGTCAGTTTGCTGACTTGACTATGACTTGCTCAAAACTGCATGTGATTATCATAAAGTGGGCATGTCTGTAAACTTGTGGGTAACCAAAGCGTAAGTTTGTAGCATTATTTAGCCTCCTTCTCCAAAAGCTAGTATGACATGGTTGGTACCAATGGATTAATTTTCTAGTTTCATATGATATCAGTATTTTCACTCTAGCTTTAAAACTGAGCCCACTACAACATAAAAATTTGCAAGTTGTATTTATGTGTTAAGGAAATTTGTGGCGTTAAGCAAATTTGCGTTATTGACACGTTATTATCGCGTTAACTTTGACAGCCCTAACAGAGATATGTTTAGTATGTGACAAATAAAACTTGAAACTTGAAACTTGAGCTTGGAGATCTAAAGAGGACCTATCATGCTCATTTTCAGGTTCATACTTGTATTTTGGGTTTCTACTAGAACATGTTTACCTGCTTTAATGTTCAAAAAATGCTTTATTTTTCTCATACTGGCTGTGCTGCAGCACCTCTTATTACCCTCTGTCTGAAACGCTCTGATTTGGGCTCCAGCTCTGCTCTAATGGTACATGTCCACAGCCTCCGTCCTTTCCACACTTCCCATTCATTGTCTATGTAAGCAGCTGTGCAATGCATTCTGGTAGCGTGGCAGCGTGATTCGAGAGACTGTCATATACTGTAGATGGATTCGTCTGGACCTACAGAATCCAGGAAAAAACTTTTTGAGAGTAAATACTTTTGTTTCTGAGACTTATGGTTAAAAAGTTACAGGCCAAAATGTAAACGCCATTGTTATAGCGCCACCATCTGGTCAAATTGCATCACATTTGACACTGAACTCCCTTGGGTCTTGAGCAATACAGTTGATCGGATGAGCGCTTCTCGAGATATGTGAATAACACACAGACAAACACACAGACAGAGATTTCTCTCTTTATAGTTAGATTCATCCTGAGGAGAACATGAATGGTTGCACCAAATTTCATACAAATCAATTTAATAGTTGTTGAGATATTTCAGTCTGGACCAAAGTGGTGGATCTACATTTTCACCCCTAGAGCCGCTAGCATGGCAAAAAAAAACAAAATTACGACATCCAGGTTGTTATATCTACCGTTCAACTGGCCTAAAAACAGTTGGTTAACTCAGCTCCAGAGGGTTTAACATCCACCGCCTCTTCTTGTCTAAATAATGTCCACTTTTGTTGTTCAGGTACTGCCTGGAAAAAGAAGACGCCAACGACTACGTGCTCTGCGACGTGATCGGCAAGACGGGCGCAGACAACCAGTGGAAGAGGGAGTGTTTCCGGGTGGTGGGAGACAACGAGAAGCCCCTCATGCTGCAGTCGCTTTGGAAACCCAAGGAAGGCTTCTCCAGGCGTTTTGAAATCCAGCAGAGAGCGAGCGTCGAAGAGCAAAGTCTAAAGGACAGAGACACCGTCACAGCAGGTAAACACATCGGCTAAAGGCTGGCCCACACTAAAAGATTTTTCAAATCTTAACAGATGTTGAAAATGTGAGACACCCCACACATAACGACATGTTATGATAAATTTAACAGTTTTGTTTCTATAGTGTGTGGAGAGCAACGATTTGGCTAAAACATCACACCACACACTAACAGATTCATTCATGAACAACAAGGGTCCCCAGTAAAAAAAAAAGAAATCTCGCAAAATCTCTCGCAATCAAACGTGACTTTAACAAACATGGCGGACGACGGGCAGGAAGAATTAGCGATGTTAGTTTTTGCACTAATTTGTACTGAAAATTGACGAAGGATGGATGGATGAAGTCACTGAGACACATTAAATAAACACTCACGTTGTTGCCACAAATCAACAAGTTGGTCCTCCATTTCTGAGCTCCATCTTACTACTACTTTATAATTTGCGTTTAGCATTAGCTCATGCATTAGCCGCGTCCGCCATGACGGCGGTGGTTGTCCTTCTGCTTCAGTCAGCTTTGTTTTCAATTGGCTATCGTTCTTTCCCACGTGACATCGTCATCGTCTGTCCTCGGGGTTCCATACACACAACTGGACATCCCATCGTAAATATTGAACATGTTTAATATTTACGATTTGAGATCGGTGCGGCCAGGATGGACATCCGAGCCGATCGGGGGATGTAAAAAAACACTCTTCACATACCTCACACCACAGGAATATCTGGAAAGATAATTTTTAGAACCATTAAAAAATCTGGGCTTTGCTGACGATTGTCGTGAGGGGGGAATCGGGCCCAAAATCAGCTTGATTCTCGTGTAGTGTGTGCCCCCGCTTAACACCTTCATAGCTTATGTCCCTCGTCTTCTTCAGAGACCAAAGATTGAGCCTCCTTAAACATCTAACCAACTCAGCGACCCTAACATCCTTACGCCTGGGTAATCAATCACTCCGTCTCTGTTGTGGTGGCATGGGGAGCCTTTATCCTTGTCTCTTATTGCAGGCTAACAGCCTTCATTGTCCAGCTTATCACCAGCTAGAACAGGGGAGATGGCCGGCATATGAGAGAGGTCAGGAGGAAACAAAAGCTGCCGTGAGGGATTGAGGAGGTCAGCGCGGCCCCACTCTTATCTTTGTTTTATTGCGAGGGCCCATCAGGGCCCCGTGAAACATCGAGGCTCTGGGCAGCTCTTCCCACTGGGCCTGGAGCCGCCAGAAACCGGCCACTCACCGGTCTGTTATTCGTCCTATCAGAGCTCACTTCCTGTTCACTGGGGATTGTACAGCCCTGTTTGCATCTCTCTATGTTAGACCAATATATTGGCTTTTTAATCAGAATTATTCTTGGTACTATTTTGCTTTATTGAATTACTTTTTTTGTGAGTTAAATCTGCATTTAAACTAGGGTTAGAGGGATTATTGGTTTAAATGGATGTTAGTTTCTGTGCTGATAACACCCAGTATAAACACAGTTGGTCCAGGACTTGCTGGTGTTTCATGTTCCTGAAACACATTATTTAAAATGTTTTGAATTGAAGGCAATTTGTAGAAAAAGAAGACATTATATAGTGTGTAAACACCTTATGTAGCCTCATGGTTTTTAAATAAATGGTACAGTATGGCTCAACTAAACCACTTAAATACATTTTATTAGTCTGTGGAATGGAAGGAGTGGATTTGGCTGCGCTGCCTTTGTCAAGGTTGAAATGAGTAATAAAGTTTGCTGTCTTGGTTCGGACTACGGAGCCTCCGTGTTGTTGTTTCATAAATATAGACGCAACTCAATCCGTTCCGAACAATGTGATTGGTTGATGCCTTTATTCGTGGTGCGAAAGCTCAGAAAATCGGCCTCGTTCAGAAAAAGAATTGCGTTGCTTTTTCGCTGCGTAATTGTCGCGTTCTGTGTGAAAGTATTCATGACAAAAACAACAATTTGAAAAAATATATCGAAAATGGAAAAAGAAAACGCAGCCGGTGTCGTGAATAAAGTGAATATTTCCCAAAAGTGTTGAACTGTACCTTTAAATGAATTTCATTAGTCTGGATTTTCACGTGTGAGTTTTAGTGTCCTATAATGGTCTTAATGCTGTTTGAAAGGGTTTCTCACCATCGGAAGAATAAAATTCAAGGGCAAACATGGACAACTTACATTTTATTTCATAAATATCAGTATTGGTGAATATGAGTCCAACCCTAGTTCTCTCCCTGCCCTTTACCTCTACAGTGTGAGTGTTTTAGGCCCTGAGCCCAGTCTGTCACATTGGTGCTGAACAATGTGGAAAACACCCACTTCCACAGCTGATAAGAGCGGCGGGCTGCCGGGTGTGAAGCCGGGGCTCGGTGGACATTCCTCGCTGCTTAATGGCTCCAAACGAGCTGAATAGTGTTTGTGTTACGTCAGGCCGACAGAGCGGCTGCTGGTACATCAGATAGAGGAGGTGGTCACATCTCACTTTCCCCGCACATTTCCTCTCTTTCCTTCTGGTTATGTTGCATTTGAACTGGTGCCAGTGCAGAGAAACGTTGTGTTGGAGTCCGTTTGATTGACCAGAGTGATTTCAGGGGGATTTTGGTCATTGTTAGTGCTTTGCTTACTGTATGTGTTAAGCTAAATAGGTTATACTTTGTCTAATCGTGACTCTTTCTTCGGTATGAAAATGACCTACAGTAGGCATGGCTTTAGATGACGATACATGGTCCTCCTCTCAAATTTTATTTACTAATAACACAATTAATTTAATTAATTTATTCATGCTGTACTATACTATATACTATGTTATAATATACCACTACATTTCACCTTATACTATAGGATGTTTAGGAAAAACATCATGGTTGCACTCAAGAACGTAAACTAAGTAAAATACGTATAGTAACAACATAACATAAGTATGGAAAACACGTCACAAAAGTCACTAATCAACTTAACTAGTAACGTAACTTGCAAAACAAAACACCGGTCTCCTGATTGAAAGTTGTGTGTTTGTTGGACCCATCCACCTCCCACCGGCCCGCCATAAGCGGTCTTTTTCGCTTTTTATTCTACGTCACTAGCTCTGAGCGTAGCATATTTACGGATGCGTTACATTGGTCTTAGTACAGACTACATGGCGTACAAATGACACGCCAAAAGCAAGAAAGGCGTTCTCATCGCACGCTAAATGCCTTGCGCATTATCGTGTCATTCATACATCTTTTCGTGCGAATGGGCTGCTTATGTTCCATACTATATTATTAGGGCTGTCAAAATTTCCAATATTTAAGTTATTCCTCGATCAATTATCCCAATTTTTACCATTAGAAAATCACCATCAATCAACCATTTACTCTAAATGCCAAACTTAAAGTCAAGTTTTTTGGGGCTTTTACTTTTATCTAAATGTGGAGGGTGATGCTGAATTGTTTGATTCTGTTCTAGGGTACATTGGTTTATGTTTTTCTTTGATTTGTGTCTTTTGATGTGAAGGATGAGGTGTGACCTAATAGAAAAAAACATAATCTGGCCAGTAATTAAAGTGGGAACCCACAGAAATCTTTTTTATTGCATATTTTGTCTACATCTTTGACTATGAGTGGTCTTTCCTGTGTGTTTTTTGCTCTTTTGTGCACAATATTATCATGAACATGCAACAGTGTGTTTCTCATATTGTAAATCGTAACATGTTCATCTGTACATCTCGTCGATCCAGGCATCAACGCTCAGGCTCGTAAGCTGCAGAAGAGCCGCTCCAGAGTGACCTCGCTGTTTGTGGACGGCAGCGGGGAGGATGTTGACGGACTCGGGATCTGGAGGAGTCTGAGTGAGATGGATCTGTCCGCGATGGGGAAGGAGGCCAGCCGGGCCCAGCAGAGCACGCTCAGAGAGGATCCAGAGGCCGAGGCCGACAAGGAGGTCCTGCGGCTCGGCATGGAGAAGGAGGAGACGGAGAGCAGCGACGACAACACCACCCAGTACTCCATTCATCCACCCTTCGACTTCCCCTACTTCCTCCTGCTGCAGGGCTACAGCCACAGACAGGTGAGCGACAGGGCGAGGGAAGTGGCGCCGAGTATTTATCAGCTAATGTGATAATTAAACATTTTAACATTGATGTATAATTGTCAAATTAATTGGTAAATTTTGGTGTAACAGATAGGTAGGACTGCAACTAATGATTATATTAATTCTCGTTTAATGTGATCATTATTTTCTTGATTAATTGTCAGAAAAATAGTGAAAAATGTACAATGTCACAGCTTTACCAAACCCAAGGTGACGTCTTCAAATGTCTTGATATGTTTGACCAACAGTCGAAAACAAAAAAAAAGAAGCAAATATTCACATCTGAGAAGCTGGAACAGTATATTTTTTTGGCATATTTGCTTAAAGAAATTACTTAAATGATTCATAGATTATCAAAATTGCTGCTAGTGTTGCACGGTATACCGATACTAGAAAGGTATCGCCATACCCTGCCATTAAAAATGGTACAAGAGTGTTTTAATACGAGCCGTGAGTTGCGTGCGCGACTTTCTGCCGTAAAGTGGAAACTTTTCCTCCCCTAGTGTTTCCTAGTAGTATTATTGTTTCCGCCGCTGTCGCAAAGACAACCGGATCGCTTTCTGTTTTCCTCAGAGCCTACTACTACCAACAACAGAGGACACGCTGCATTTTGTTTTCCACAGTTACTCCGGTTGGGGATATCTAAACTATAGGGCTGACAAAGTTAACACGTTAACGCAAAACCGTTTTAACGTCACTAATTTCTTTAACGTATTAACACACTCGATCTTTCGGAGGTCGTATCGGGCTCAGTTTTAAAGCTAGAGTGAAGATATACCGGCATCATGAAACTAGAAAACCTAAAGAAGCCGTTGGTACATGTCATACTAGCTTGTCGTGAAGGAGGCTAAATAACGCTCCAAACTTGCGCTAAATTTTGTTGAGGAAAAACTGGCATGGCCATTTTCAAAGGGGTCCCTTGACATTGACTTGAAATGGGTTCTATGGGTAGCCACAAGTCTCCCCTTTACAGACATGCCCACTTTATGATAATCACATGCAGTTTGGGGCAAGTCATAGTCAAGTCAGCATACTGACACACTGACAGCTGTTGTTGCCTGTTGGGCTTGAGTTTGCCATGTTATGATTTGAGCACATTTTTTATGCTAAATGTAGTACCTGTGAGGGTTTCTGGACAATATTTGTCATTGTTTTGTGTTGTTAATTGATTTCCAATAATAAATATATACATACATTTGCATAAAGCAGCATATTTGCCCACTCCCATGTTGATAAGAGTAGTAAATAGTTGACAAATCTCTCTTTAAGGTACATTTTGAACAGATACAAAAATGTGTTTACGATTAACTATGGACAATCATGTGATTAATCGTGATTAAATATTTTCATATTCAATTCACAGCCCTAGTTTAAATAGTCTTTATTGGTATTGGTGTTGGTGTAACTGAAAATGATTGAGATATCACTTTAATCACAAAAATATCTACATATATCCATAATACATATACATAATATCCATTACACAGTAGAAATGTATCGACAGATACTAATAAGTGAGTTGAAGAAGTACTGTCACTGTCTACTAAGTACAGCCCTAACAATTAATGTAATAATAAAGTTTGATATCATGATACACAGCAGGGTTAAATGAATGGTTTCTCTGATCTATCTGTAGATTAAATCGTTGTGGTGTAATGCTGTGGTGTAATAAGGTCACTGAAGGCCTCACAAGGTCCTTGAGAGCCTCCTGGCAGTGTGTTGGCAGGCGGAGGACAAACACAAGCTTAGGAGACACAACAGGGTGTAAACAGGTACATGAGGGTGTTGGATTGAACGTCCTACGTTAAGAACCTCAAGGAGAAAATCCCAGAGTCACAGAGTCATGTGGAGGCCAGAGAGGAAGGAAACACGGTGGATTTGGCTCGTGAAGTGGACTCCAGAGATGTGTTGTGTTGTGTAGGCTCAGAGGGAAACGGAAGTGACCTCCACACAGACAGGACGAGCTGTCTGTCATCATGTCCCCAATGAAAGGACATTCAGTCAGAAGGAAACTTGGTCGGGACGTTTAAAACCAGGAGATAACCTGATTAAAGACGCTGCAGCGGAGGATAAACTACACAGAAGCTATTCTGAGAGTATATAAACGAACTCAGAGGGAGCGTGTGCTGTAATCTACACACCAGTACACAGATCACCTCCAAGGCACGTCCCTGTTTGAATCATTTTTCCAAGTAAACCACAGAGTCATGCTGTTGGTTTTTTTCCAGGAACATGAAGCTCTATCTCGCAATGTTGTTTGTCCCCGCTGGTGGAGATGTGCTGACTGTGCAGGATGCTGGTACTGGTAGCAACACAGCGGGACTAATCTTACTCTGCAACGATAGGTCAACCCACAGCAAAGGAGCGAGCGGGTTGTGTGGTCTATCAGTGGTCAGATAACAGGAACTGAGAGCTTTTAAGGAGCCATTTACTGTAGACCTTCAAAGATTGTTGTTGAGACTGTGTCTTCACGACCAGTGTTAATTTAGTTAACGAGAACTGTGACTAAATATGTTCGTCGACGACCTTTATTTCCATGACTAAGATGAGACAATGACTCGACGGCACCGACGTCTCTTTTTATTTTCGTTCGACTGTGTTTTTTCACATACATGAAATACATACATACATGAGCGGGGCAGAATATTAGAAACTGAATATAATGCACTATACCATGACCTCAATGCTGAAACATATAATTATAACAAAAAAACAAACATTATATGCATCATAAATGCAGACTGTTAGTAGTTAGTTGTATAGAATCTCATTAGATTGTGCAGGTGTACCTAATAAAGTGGACACTAAGTGTGTAAACTGGACTTAATATCTGTTTTCAACCTCCTCCTGTACGTAGGAGATAACTCACGATGTAGCAGCTCTACCACCACACTGCTCGCCACAGGCCCGTTACCAGCACAGATGATACGGTATCATCTCATGACTAATAGTCTTAATATGGTGACCCCAAGGTCACGGACATCACCAACGTCTCACTCATAAGCCCTTCTTTTCCTGTCTAGCCTCACGCTGCCAGTGCAGCTTGATTCCGCTGCTGTTAACACGCACACTGCTGGTTCATTTCCAAAATGTTACACAAGGAAAATCAAATCCCGCTCTACACGTTGACTGTCACCGGGAAACAGGTTTAGAGCCACGAGTGTGGGATTAAATAAAGAGCTGATTAACTATGGACAATCATGAGATTAATCACAATTAAATATTTGAATCGATTGATTGATAGCCCTAACAATAACACAAACAAACTAACCGATAAAGGCAGCAGTAGACCATGGTAAAGTAACGTTTCTGTTTTTATCAATGGAGCCTGGTAGCTTTGAAGAGAGTATGAATAACGTCTCCGTCCAAAAGGGTCTGTCTGACGTTGGTGAAAATATTATAAATATAGCGTACACTTAAACTGATATTGATGTTTTTAGGTGTCTGTTTAGCTGCTGCCCTCGTCCACAGCAGTACTACAGTCTGTTTCTCCAAACTCAATCTACTGTAGGTAATACACTGACTATGGAGAAGGACCTCACACAGCCCCACTGAGAAACACCCAAACTATCCCTTTAAGTTATTTTACAAGCACAAGTGCCAAAAATGACTTGCAGTAGTTCCAGCTTCTCAGTTGTGAATATTTGCTACTTTTCTTTCTCTTATGTGACTGTAAACTGAATATCTTTGGGTTTTGGACTGTTGATTGGAAAAAAAATAAGACGGAAAATCATAGTTTTCACCAATTTCTTACATTTTATAAACCAGACAATAAATGGATTAATGGAGAAAATAAATGGGAGATTAAACAATACCAAAAGTCATTGTTAGTTGCAGCCCCGACTTAAACAGAACCCTCTATTTTGCAGGATTTTGTCATCTACCTGATGAGTGGGACCACCACCATCTTCGGCTGCTGCAGGGAGCACTGTAATGGAGAAGACGAGGAGAGGTTAAAGGTCGACATCCTTCTCTTTGCTCCTGATGTGTTGCCTCAACACTGCTGCATCAGGCGTCTGGACTCTAACACCCAGACCTCCACAGGGGAGCACAGGAAGACTTTGACAATGCTGAAGCCCCTCCACGGTGCTCCCGTCACCAGAAATGGTTTCCTCCTTAAAGAGGAGGTGGAGCTGAACCCAGGGGACTTGGTGGGCTTGGGGAAACACTACCTGTTCATGTTTAAGGATCCTACCAGCGCATCAGGGTCGCTCCAGACCCCTCCGTGGATGACCACACTCTGCCCGAACTCTGACACAAAGACATCATCCTCTTGTTTGTCATGTGGCTCCACTATCGCCATCAAAAGGCTCCAGAGGAAGCCTTTGCCGCCTCGCTGGAGGGACCTGGAGGGCACGGAGGCTTTGGTGATCTATGAGCTGGAGCAGGAGGAACGAGTCCTGCAGGAGGTTTTTGATATGTTGGACCCCAGTGGGAATGAACCGAAGCTGACGCCTGCTTTCCTGCTGAGCCTCTGCATCCAGCACTCGGCCTCCACGTTCGAGCTGACACACTTCAGACAGCTGCTCCTCCGGATAGCCGGCCAGATCCAGCTCGTTATGTGGGTAAGGATGAAACCCTGACTTCAGATCATTTACCTTTTGTGTCAGAGAATCACAAGTAACCTAATGTTGTGTCCGAAATCATTCACTCATTCACTACTCCCTTTCTCACTATCCAGGGAGTTCTATAGATGGCTATATAATGAGCTCATCGGCAAAATGAAAAAACACTTTTGGACACTTAATCACTGGCACAACGTCTGCTGGTAGACCATCCATAATAAATACTGACATGTATTTTTGTGATAAATACATATGTAAGCTATTTTGTTGAGTTGTCTCTTAGAGAAATGCTCTGAGTGAATATAAGTTCCCCCTGGTAAGCAGTGATGCAGCGTATATGTCTAGGGCTTTTATTGTGAAAGGTAAGAATTAACGGTCGTTGTGAATGTGGTGGCGATAAACGTATTTTCCCAAATTAATTAACACAAAGTACTTTGTGGCTGTTTGTGTTGTGATGCGCTGCTCTTCTCACATTAAATACATCATTTTTGCGCCGCAACTCATGGATTTTCTCAATCGGGCTGCTCTATTTCTTCTCGGCAGAGAGCCAGAGATTTGGCGCCATTTTTCTTTCAGCACAATGCGTGATGGTATATAGTGCTTGGTTAGTGGCCATCGTCGTCCAGTACTTTATCACGATGCATTGTAGGATATTTTGAGTCCACTCTATAGGGTATGATGGGCGAACTCAACCTGCAGCACGCGCGGAACCGCCGTGACCGGAGGACCGCTTAAACCTCTCAGTTAGTAGGCAGCACGTATTTGTGTCATTAAAAAGCAGCACAATCGTCATGACACAAAACGTGTCAGCGAGTGTTGTTTTTACGCCTTGTGTGGATGGTGCCCACACGCCTCTGTCTGTGCTCAGATGTACCTCAAAAGTCATATTTGCGGGCTCTCTCTCCCTAAACAGTGGCGTTTTTAGGCTGTTGTCTCCCTGCATTATGCACCTCTCTGTCAGTGCCCAGCTGCAAGCCCGTGCGTAATGCAGCCTGCGACGGCTCCCTCTCAGCCCTCCCAGCCCTCTCAGCCCAAGCCCTTCGTGGGTTGCGCTCCGACATAAGCAATGGCGACGAGGGCTCTGGCTCACCTCCGTGACATGACTCGGGAAGGACTCCACACGTTTCTCTGTTCTCGGCTGAGAAGGACAACATTGCGCAGCAACACGTGTCTTGCCAAATAGTCGAATATTCGAGTCGAGCCCTACATTAATCTCTTAAAGAGTACACAGTCTCACAAACACAAACGCACACACTCAGGAGATTAACTGCAACAGTGACATCTGAAAGCAGCGACAATGGCTTCCCAAAGCGATGGTGGGATTTTGCGTTTCCGGTGTCTTTGCAGCCTCACTGGCAAAACGTACTGCGGAAGAGATGGAGACAAAGATTTCCGTGGTGTTTTATTTAGGCCACGCATCCATTTCAATTATCAAAAATCATTTTATTGTAGAAAAAACATTTTATAACTTGGACGGCCAGCGTTTATCTTTGGGGCGGCGGTGAAAAAAAGTTAAGTAAGAGCCCCGAGTGTGTATTCAGCATTATAATCCCCTGAGTTTTTGGCGAAGAATGTAAAGTAATCAAATGTGCCATCAGGGTTGTATTTAATGTACATAAGATGGTTGATGTTTGCTGGTAAGGCGTGTATGAAATGTATATTTTCTTTATGTGTTCTTCTTTGTAGGAGAAGACAAAGGAACTTGCAGCGATCCAGCCAGAAACGTGAGTAAACAAAGTGTCTTCAGAAATACGTGACAATGAGCCGCCACAGAGAGAAGAGCAGCAGCTGCTGCCTGCGATGATATACGACTCCTCCAGTTTTACTGTCGGAATAAAAGAGGAGTTAAAGTCTGATTTTACTACTATTTGCGCCTCCGGAAAACAATGAGGTTTTTTTAAATGCAGGTTGTGCAAAGAGAGTTTTTCCCACAGTCTCTCTCTCTAAGAAAGAAGAAGGGAGTTTTCTCATGAGCATAGTGACTACTCGCTTTACCGTCACCAGATTCCACTTTGTCTGTCTCTGGAGCAAAGTCATCAAACTTTAACTCAATAGAAGTGAGTGGGAGACAGCGCGAATATTCAAAGGACAGAAATGTAATGTGACCGAACCTTTAGAAGAATATAAGTTAGGGCTGTCAGAATATTAAAATATTTAATCGCATGATTGTCCATAGTTAATCTTGATTAATCGCACATTTTTTATCTGTTCAAAATGTACCTTAAAGGGAGATTTGTCAAGTATTTAATACTCTTATCAACATGGGAGTGGGCAAATATGCTGCTTTATGCAAATGTATGTATATATTTATTATTGGAAATAAATAGAAGGCATTTTCATTGACATATCTTGAGGTCCAAGGTCAAGGGACTCCTTCCAAAATGGTCATGCCAGTTGGTTATTTAGCCTCCTTCCCAACAAGCTTTTAGGTTTTCTAGTTTCATATGATGCCAGTATCTTCACTCTAGCTTTAAAACTGAGCCCGCTACAACCTAAAAATCGCAAGTTGTGTTAATGCGTTAAAGAAAATTTGTGGCGTTAAAACGAATTTGCGTTAACGCGTTATTATCATGTTAACTTTGACAGCCCTAATATAAGTGTAAGATGTCAACAGCTGCAACTAATAATCAAATAACCTATTAATTATTATTATCGATGAATTATTTTTTCATGAAATGTTCAAAAAACAGTGTAGAAGTATTCGGTTTACAATCATATGGAACAGAGAAAAGCAGCAAATTTCATAGAAGATGAACGAGCAAAACAATTAATCGATCATCAAAATTGTTGTTAACTTTCAGTCGATTGATCGATTCATCAACTAATCATTTCAGCACTTGTTGTGAAATAGGAGAGACTTTTTGACCTGGAGCAGTAACATTAACAATGACCTCATGAGGAGGAGTTGTAGCTGTAACTCTGTTTGACTGCTCATACAAGTTTAGCTGATTTGCAAATATTAGGGGAAGTTCAAACTAGGTTAACTGAAGGATAAACCTATTTGTGGATGTTTTCAACACTACTATGAAATGTTCATCTTACTGTCTGCCCTGTCTCATTAATCTTAAAATCGTAGGTTTAGATTATGTCACTTATACAACAAATTATACAAATGTTACTGACGAACTCTGAAGTCAGACAATTCTGTTGTCACAACAAACAACACGTAGGGATGTTACACCGACGTGATGACAGCTAAGCAGCTGTCTGTGTCGTGCCAGGACATTTCACTGACCCTTTGAACTCTGCAATAGAAATGGTCCACCAGTGCCTACATTGCTTTATTTTTGCTTATTGTGATGTAATTTCTTGGAGTATCTTCAAATACTTCATATCCCTAAAATCTGTACAACCTAAGCTAAAGGTTATGTAAGTTAATAAACCATAATAATTGACAAAAGAAATTGAAATTGTGTAGTAAATAAAAAAATGTTTTTTTCATTAAATGAATTCATATTGATCCAAAAGATTTATAAATGTAGAAACATGAACAAAATATCTCTTATCTCAGTTATTACAACAATACACATTTTTTTAGTATTAGAGATATGCTCATTTTTATGAGCAGATCGAGTGCAAAGGCGTTTTGATAGTTTTGTACGTTCCACATGTAACGTAATGACGTCATCACGTGACAGAAGCCTTAGCATTCTGCTGCAAAAAGAATGAATGCTCCAGCTATTATGTTTTTTTTTTATTTAAACAGGATCATGCAAACAGCGATCTCCCGTGGCCTTTATGGGGCAATACTCTGGCGCCACAGTACGATGTCACCGCGTTTTGTACCATGTGCGTTTTGTACTGCGTTTTGTACAGCATTTTGTACAGCGTCTTGTATAGTGTGTTGTACAGCGGTTTGTACTGCATTTTGCCCGCGTTTTGTATCACGTTTTGTACCGTGTCTTGTATAGTGTGTTGTACAATGGTTTGTACCGCGTTTTTTACAGCGTTTTGTAGTGTTTTGTACCACGTGTTGTACACCATTTTGTACAGCGTTTTTTACTGCGTTTTGTAATGCGCCTAACGTAACGTAATGATGTCATCACAAGCGTACAACATGATGACACGAAAGACAGAATTCTTAGTTTTCTGCTGCAAAAGAACGAATGCTCTCTAGCTATTATGTTTTATATTTTTGATCAATTTAAACAGGACAAAAACATTTAGTAATTTAGGATTCTAGGTCTTTTTAATCTACCAAATACCACATAATTAACTTAAACTTCAGTTTTAGTGTATATCACCCAAAGAGTTTCTGCACAATTTACAGGTTGAAATATATATAACGTTCGACACACCACTATAACGTTCGACAAACAACTATGAGGCTTCACATGTAAAAATACAAATACCAGACATACATGTAAGGATGTTAATAAACAGGATTGAGGTTTGGAAATCTAGAAAGTTCATACGACAATAACAGAATTGAAGTTGCTCGTTATCAAAGTAGCATTAATCTCTGTGTTTGTACGTCAGGAGCTCCAGTGACGGGCAGCAGCCCGAGCCTCTCCAGCTGCTCAGCATGGAGGAGCTGATCCCAGGTCTGCAGCCTCTGGTGCTGTGGATGGCCAACTCCATCGAACTGCTGCACTTCATCCAGCATGAAGTCCCTCAGCTGCTGCCCTGGAGGCAGGACCAGGAGGACGAAGGTACACGACAACAACACAGCGTGGCCTTTAACTTTGTTATCATATGTCACAGCTGTTAGAGTGTGTGTTTAAAATGTGTTTGTGTGTGTTGTCAGGTCTGTTGGAAACTGAGATGTCCTCCACTCGGACAGCCTGTGAGGAAGCCATGACGGTCCTGGAGGAAATCATCATGTTCACCTTCCAGCAGTCTGTCTACTATCTAACAAAGGTTGGCTGCCACACATTAATATACTATCTTCTTTAACACACGGTCCACACACACACACACACACACACACACACACACACACACACACTCATATAGTGACCTCAGCAGGTTTCACATCCTTTTGACCTGTAAAATCTGAGTGTCGGTCACATGTGAAACAGGAAATTGGACTGTGTAAACACCATATTCTGTTTTCATTGAGTATATTCCAGATAGAAACACAATGACAGAATGGAAACGCCAACGTTGTCAGTCAGGAAAGGCCTGTGAGATAGTGAGCGGGGAGTCTTTTCCACTGACTGGAATATAAACAAAAAGACAATCTTGTCTCCCAAGGTTACACTGGTTTCACTGGTTTGTTGAATAACAAAACCAGAATGCCTGATTTGGTGAGAACCACTGTATGAACACCTGAAGGCTTTTTGAGTCTTGCTGTTGCATTTCTAATGAAAGTTAAGTCAAATTTATTTATAGAGCACATTCAGGAAAACAACAGGCGATGACCAAAAGTGCTTTGCAGAGAAATTTAAGTAATTAAAACAAAAAGAAATCGGTGAATAATTGTAACAGACGAAATTAAAAAAGTTTTATTGTTATACTGATAATTAAGCGTTGTGTTTGTCCGCCAGAAGCTTTCATGAATTGACTTTGTATCCAGTTTTAAGCCACAATTTTACGATACACTTCATAGATCTTGTTTTGTTTTTTTTTACTATATTTTAACCAGATGAAGGATTTTATTGATCGAACGTCTGGATCTGAAGTTATCAGAGAAACAAGCTGAGCAAACCTTAGCGGCAGCTCAGCTCGCAGCCCCTCTGGGATGTCCTGGCAAATTTAAAATGCAAAGAGTCAAAAATGACACAAAGAGTTTGGTCTGGCCTCTGTACAGATATGATGTACCATCGTAGCTCTGGGTGACCACAGACGGATACAAGATTGTTTTTCCTCCATTTCTAATTCAAAAGTGACGACAGGAGGAGACTCTCAACGGCTTTCACGACACAGCGTCGCGCTAATTTCTTGCTCGAGTTGAAATATTTCAACTCCCTCGAATAGCCTTGGGGTACACCACGGAGACAGAGATCGTTTATATCCCTTCAATGTAGACGTTTCAATGTCTGGAAATCTTAGTGTGTGACTGGATTTGTGACAGTCAGCAGTCAGCTCTCCTGTTTATAGCCCGACAGGACACTCCCAGACTAGATTTATGTGACTTTCCCATGTTAAAGATGCTTATTAAAGGCTATCTGGTTCATGCAGAATCCAGTCGACATCCCAGCAGCAGAGTCTGTAGAACCACCACCACCCTGCGCAGAGACTGTTTGAGGAAGGGAGGGAAGGAAGCAGGAACAGTCTGTGCTGTTGTTTTGAATACTCAGACATATTTCAACAGCCTGTACTGAAAAAAAGAGACCTTTTACTGTACAGTTTATGCTCTTCAGGCAAAAAAACTCAGCTGAGGAGTTTTTTTTATGAGTCTTTTTCAGATTCTTCAGTTTGCCATGACGTTTATTTGAGGCTTGTCAAAGTGGCGGTAGGCAGTATATTTTTGGCATCTTT
The DNA here is from genome assembly GCA_916701645.2 of Sebastolobus alascanus. Taxonomy (NCBI): domain Eukaryota; kingdom Metazoa; phylum Chordata; class Actinopteri; order Perciformes; family Sebastidae; genus Sebastolobus; species Sebastolobus alascanus. The sequence continues at coordinate 3,284,145 of CAKAOJ020000072.1, read as the reverse complement.
GGTTAAAAAATCCATAATAACCTTTCAGCATATTGTAATTCAAGTGTTCTGAGAGATAACTAGACTTCTGCACCTCCTCATGGCTCTGTTTTCAGGCTTTAAAAAATCTAGCCCGTTATGGGAGACTTTGACCAATCACAGGTCATTTCAGAGAGAGAGAGCGTTCCTATTGGCTGTGCTCCGGTCATGTGACCGGTACTAAGCGTTCCTTCAACAGATTTCACAATGGCGGCCGCGTCAAAAACTTTCTCATTTTACAGCTAAACCGTGCACTACAAGATGATTCTGAAAACATTTGAGGCGAGAAATAGGCATTACAGTAACAGAATATTGATTCATATTTGATCAGCGCGGCCTAGTTTGACCGTTTGGTCGGAGTTCGTGAGTGATTGACAGCCGGCTCTCATAGACGGCAGCTGGACAGCAGACCTCAGATCAGCTCTTACTGCTTGTTTACCTCCGGTCGGTGAAATCTTTCAGATGCCGTTAGGAGCATCGGAGGACACAGAGGCACATGATTTTTTTCAGGTTACCTGTTTCATGTTCTACTGTCACGATATAGCGACCGTTTTATATATATCATATTTTCTCCAATCTCGCCTACTTCAGCTTTAATCGAGCAGGTCCAGCTTTGTTTTTTAGCAGTAACATACATTGTAATTTCTCTCTTAATTAGACAGCTTATTCTTTATGTAGGTTTTCGCTGGTAACTATTTTTGCAGTGGAGAAGAAAAGAGGATCTGTTTCCTGCAGAGGAAGACAAACTGTCCTCAGAGAAACACCCAACAGGGGAAAACAGTTTTCTGTTGATTTCCTGTGAAATATGACTCAACGTTCACAATTTACAGACATCATTTAATCGCTTCTTCTTTTTCTTAAGTCTTTTTAAAAATAGAGTATGAATTAAACCAAAAGGGCCCTAATGTAGCTGTTAAATACTTAAATACTACTTAATAAAGACAAGCTGAGTGCTGAGTGGAATAAAAATGCGTAAGCATCCAGATGTGTTTTAAACACTATTAACAGTCTGTAAAAATCCTTAATCCTCTAGTGTCTTTCCTGATAACCGATCAGGAAAGACACTAGAGGATTAAGGATCTGAATATTTGCTGAGCCTCGCTGGAAACTATCAGCTGACCTGTTGCCTCAGGCATGCAGGGTTATTGTCGTCTTTATGGCCTCTTTCAGTTTGTCTGAGGTCATTATCTTAAGTCATGGTGTGTATGTGTGTGTGTGCGTGTATGTGTGTGTGTGTTTGTGTATGTGTTTGTGTGTGTGTGTGTGTGTGTGTGTGTGTGTGTGTACCTAGCAGGTGATGTCATGCCGTGTAAAACAATGGCAGAACTGTGTCAGAAGAAGGAGTAGTGATAAGAGCCGGATCTGTGTGAGAACTGACAATGAGGTTCAATAAAACAGCTTGCAAGACGATTCTGCTGTGTTCACTCTCTTGTTCCTGCTGTTATTTATTTATAATTGAATGTAGGGCTGCAACTAACGATTATTTTCATTATAGATTAATCTGACGATTATTTTCTAGATATATTGTTTGATCTATAAAATGTCAGAAAATAGTGAAAATTGTCCATCCCAGTTTCTTAAAGTCCAAGGTGATGTCTCTAAATATCTTGTTTTGTCCACCAGCCCAAAATATTCAATTTAATATGATATAAAACCTTGAGTTGAGTTGAGTGACAGCCCTCTCATTTGCATAATGAGGCAGAAATGCATAAAGAAATGTAAAAAGAAAGGACTACATAAATAAATAAGTTTGGGGAAGTAAATAAGGGGTGAAATGCAATGGGAAAATCGTGCAGAAATAAATAAATGCATAAATAAAAAATAAAAAAATAAATACAAAATAAATTTCAAACAAATTTTAAAATACATGCAAAAATAAGTAAATACATTTAAAATTAAATACAGAAATAAATAAAAGTGAAAATTAAACAGAAGAGTAAATAAATAAGGGAATTAATGCAAAGATAAATAAATGAAGCGAATTAATCAATTAATTAATGGCTACATTTATTTTTGAAATAACTTTTGCTGTATTTAATGACATAATGACATGATATTTATTTAGTTATGGAGTCATTTATGTATTTATTCATTTATTTTTTATTTTGGCAAGTTCCGTCCTCCATAAAAATGGACATGGCAATGGTTTGTTAATGTTAAAGAACACGATGAACAGGATGTTTTATCATAATTACCTCTGCCAAGAAGGTTATGTTTTTGGTTTGGTTTGTTTCTTTGTCTGTTTGTCAGCAATATTACAGAAAAAAATACTGGGCCAATTTTCATGAAACTTGGTGAAAGGGTCAGCATTGGTCAAGGAAGAACCCATTACATTTTGGAGCTGTTATGAATCACAGGGCGGATGCATAAATTATTTTTATTTTTCGTTAACATTGCGAGATAGGGCAGGGCCTTGGTGGAGGTCTGCACTCTCTGAGTGCTCTTCTAGTTCTCTGTTTGTTCTTTGTTTTAATCCTTGTTTTGAGGCAGTTTTTAGTGTCTAAAATGACTCAAATTGTAGTGTAACTATTGGATAATATTTTTAATTTCCTTCAGTTGGTCTTTTGTGTTGTGAAACACATGCTTTCCTGCAATGTTTCCTGAACGCTCTGTGAATGCCTTCCTCTCTTTGAGTCATTATGTTCTGTACTAAACAAGAAAAGACAGAAAAAGAACACTAACTTCATTGCACTGCACTTTATATAATCAGGAATCACGTGAAGAAGAAGGAAGGTTGTGACTATATGTTGTAGTTTATCAGCCTTATCACTGCTTGACTCCCATGGTGCATTAGCAGTGGTTATCCAGTACTATGTACTGTACAGCGTGCAGCGCAACACCCAGCTGGTCTTTACGGCAGAGAAGTAAACTGTCACCGTCCCTCTCCACAGAGCATGTATTCAGCCCTGTCCGGTCTGCTGGACGGGAACCCGTTCTCAGAGAGCGGTCAGCTACGAGTGCCTGAAGGACTCAGCGGCATCCTGGAGGTGCTGAAGGAGGCGCTGAAGCTTCTCACAGCCTTCCAGGTCCATCCAGACATCTCATTACAACTCTGTGCCTACCTGTTCTTCTTCATCAACGCGTCGCTGTTCAACGCCCTCATGGAGAGAGGTGAGACTTCAGCTCACTTTACAGCTTTAAGAAACCTGTTTGACCTGTTTTATCTTTGGTTTTAGTCACCGCTTTGCGTCAGACTATTGCTATTATAACTTCTTTTATTACATGCCAGTACTGCTACTGAATGTAAAAACAGTGTCGGTTGAGCATTAGTGAGGTTACACATCAGTATCATCGCTAATTTTGACCGATTTGTTTATTTAGGATCTGTCGCCGGGTTCTACCAGTGGTCCCGAGGTGTTCAGATCCGGGCCAACCTGGACCTGCTGTTGGACTGGATCCAGAGCATCGGTCTGGGCGATCTGGCCAATGAGTTCTTCCAGAAGCTTTCTGCTGCTGTCAACCTGCTGGCCACACCCAAAGAAACCCTCCTGCAGGTCAGAGGACATCCGTTTCTCCTTTCCTGTTTGTCTCTCCGTGGGCGGGTGAAGCCTCGAGAGTCCAGTCATGTTTCCGTCCGCATGAATGTTTTCATTGTCTTCAAGGGTTTTGACATTAGTTATGTATGTTTATGTATTAGGTGCAAAATGTTTCAGTTAACGCTTCCCTCTGCAGAAATGTAACTCCTACTATTTTCTACAGCTTCTTATTCATTCAATTCAACCTTTATTTATCATCATCAACCGTTATATATTCAGGGAAAATTGACTGAGCATTAAGTTCTTTTACAGCACCACCCTGAAACCAACTTCATATGGGCTACAAGGATATGTAATATATAAGAAGATATACAACAACAACAGAAATAACAACCATGTCTGTGAGTTAACCAAAGCAGGAACACTGTACAACAACCATATCATCGAGCATACACTTATTTACAGTATATACACTTATTTATACTCAAGAGATCATTGATCATCATTTATAATGACATCAAGCCAATTACAAAACAAAGAAAAGGAAAACAAAAGAGCGTGAGAAGGTGCAATAGAGTGCTGCAGGGATGATGTGTTTTTGTAGTCCAACCAGGAAGTTAGCATCGCCCTGGTTACCTTGATAAAAAGACGATGGGATTTTTCCATTGGATTTTGGATTATTGCAGAAAATAATCTCTGTGGCAAACAAACGTTTATAATACTTACATGTTTTGTTCAGCAAGATCATCTTCACAAATGAACACCACATTTATGATTTTTTAATTGTAAATGTAATCACTAGAATTAAAAAGCTAACGTTAGGCTATAAACAAACTACACCACGGTCGCACGAGTATACACAACGAGGCTGTAAAGGTGGACGAGTCGGCGTGATAGCGTTTAGTCGTCTCAGTTAGCCACTTGTTAGCAACCACCTTTTTTAAGACACATAAAGGCATCAAAATTCAACAGTGGGATATTAACTGACGTATTTTATGTTGTAGAACAAAACGGTAAAATCTCTTCAGCTTGTGTTAACCACAGACCTTATTTCAGACATCTAACTGAAAACCCATTCAAAAAACCCATTGACTTCCAGACGATGGAACAGGAAGTGCTAAAATGCTAACTCATTTCTGGGTTTTAGGACTCATTCCTGTAGCACTCTACATCATTTTAAAAATAGTAAAAGTCATTAAAACCTTTCGATTAGGAAAAATAATCTGATAGGTTCATTCAGATATTTAAGATGTAAAATAAAGTACATACAAAATCCCTAGAATCTTGGAATTACAATCGAAAATTTGACGGATGTAAAATAAAACACAGTTATGTAAAACAATTACAAGTAGAAGTTGGGAGATTTAATATCAACATTGTTGCCAAACATTGTGATAACTGTGACTAATAATGCCATAAAGTCTGTGGAAGCATGTTATTGGTTAATGGTTATAGTAGCACTTAAACTGTCACGATGCTGTTCACATAGGTGAGATATGAGGAAATGGCCTGCAGGAACAAAGTAAATACACTAAAATGACCAACTCATGACATCATGGTACCAGTTAAGATTTACCACATAGTTCACTTAAAGTGTAACTGCACAGTTAAACGTGTTTTTTTAGCTAAAAACTAAATTATATGACTGAACTGTGATGAAACACATCAATGCTGGTGTTAATGTTGACATTTCTTAACGCACAGCACAAGCCTGTTTTCTCCTTTCTGTGGACTGGAAATTAATTGCTGCCTTCAAATGAAACTCGTGAGCTCGTGTTTACAACAAAATATGCTTGGCGTTCAAGTGGTTGGTCGTGAGAACTTGCTAGCATGCTAGCAAGGCATAATGACAGAGGCTGTTGCGAATATCAACATTTTCCTCAGATATATTATAAAATTATGAAGAACAACAATATACGTCTAAGATTACAATATATTAACTTATTAGGCACTGAAAAATTAACTTCCATGGATGTGCACGAATGGGTGAAAACCTGCCGCACAGAACCTCCGCGAAGCACCGTGTCTGATGGTGTGACGTCACTTTGGCCGCGCGGACACCCTTGCAGATGCGGCAAGCATAAATCAAGCATCACACTTTAAATTCATATGGACCTGAGTATATCCTGTTAGCCATACTGTATATGTATATAATTAGGGCTGTCAACTGATTGAAATATTTAATCGCAATTAATCGCATGATTGTCCATGATTTATTGCGATTAATTGCAAATTAATCGCACATTTTTTATTTGTTCAATATGTACCTTAAATGGAGATTTGTCAAGTATTTAATACTCTTAACAACATGGGAGTGGACAAATATGCTGCTTTATGCAAATACATGTATATAATTATTATTGGAAATCAATTAACAACACAAACTCGTTAACTCGTTAACTTTGAAAGCCCTATATATGATATATTATCAGCTGAAATCCTGTTCATTCTGACGTAAGACAAGTGGAAACATGTGGCCAAGAGCCCGAATGGCATTTTAATGTTCAAAGATTCAAGAGATTTTAAAGCCTCTGTTTCAGTGCACGCTCAGGAGGAATAACACACTATATCACTCACACATCACTAGAACAACAACTTTATATCTGCTTTCACACGTGTTTGGTCTTTGCTGAGCCGTGGTAGCTGGCCAACTTAACATTTAATCCCTCCTTAATCACACCGTTCTCTTGGTTACCCTTTACAAATCTTGTTTACACTTTGGACCGGAAGTTTGAAGCTGAGCTCTCACTTGGCTGGTTATAAAACACATAAAGAGAAACGGACACATAAAACTCTATCCCTGAAAAGCGGACCCGGGTTCTTCACGTTAAAAGCAGTCTACAGGCTGATAGAGGAAAACCCAGAAAGTCACAGAAGGGCTAATTATGTAGGTTAGGTTACAACCTGTTCACACATTGGCAATAAAAAAATGATTAAAAAATGTTTATATGCGTAAAAACTTACATACAGTTCCTTTAATGTAATATAATTTCTGACCACATAATTTAAGTTGATATGATCCTGCTGTGTGTCAGTGGGATGTACCTACTATAAGAGGAGGAACTGGGTTAAGTATGAGGCCTAGTTTTACACACCTGTTTTCACCGTATGACTCGCAGGAAGTCTTGATACCAGCCTTAATGAAACATCTCCGGGGCACAACACACCACCAGCCCCCAACCCCCCCCCCCCTCACGACACAGCTGTTGAAGGCTGCGTCTCGTCTGTTCGTGGGATTGGACGGTTGCTAGGAAGCTGGTGGTTTAATGTATCCCTGCCCTGGCATGAGGTCACTTTGTGGCTGCTGCAGCGGAGCACACACCCTGCACTGAGTTTTCCATCTGGAGTTCTGGGCTTTTAAGAACTGAAGTGGCTCAGTTGTAAATTACACCAGAGGGATGTGGCGTTGCTCGTTTTGCCAGCAGTTCTGGAGAATTATTTTTAGCTGCCGAAAACATTTAATCTCAGACATAACAAACAGAGACATTTTTACATTACTGCAGTTTATAAGCAGCATTTAAACTTCATCTTCAGTGTGGCGTCTGTGTTATAAGAGAAGGGCGGGGACACAACAACATTTAACTTATGGTTCCTATTGTGGCCCTGGCAAGTCTGGGCAAAGTCCCACTTCCACCAATTCAACTGGAAACAGACTGAATGAACGACGTAATGTTCGTAATAATCACATGACTCACCTGTTTCCTTATCCTCCAGCTACTTTCTGTAGTCATCGAATATCTTTCTCCAGTGTGTCACATTTCACGATAAGAAACCTGAGACGCTGAGCGCAGAGATAATGAAAAGTTTACACTTCTCACGCTGCACGGAACGAGAATGACGTGTTAATTATAATACTCACCTTTTATTGCAGCGGAGAGTAAACACGGGTACGGAGCTGCGTTGATAACAAACTACTTGAAGTGAGAAATATTTTCCCAAGAGGCTTTGTTACCGCAGGGGCAAAAACGATTTACCAGATCATATAATTGGTTTAAAATACTCTGCATGCAAATGAGAGAGTAGCAATGGCTTTGTTTCCTTATATGGAAACAAGCATGATGGGAAAAAGTTTGTTTCTCCCTCCCAGTCGTTTCTCACAATGACTACAAAGAGCTTTTGTGACTCGTTCTTTAAGATTAAACTTTTACAATCCTGCGTTTTAAGTTATTGTGAATAAGTTTGCTTTATGTGTCTCAATGTTTTTCTGTTTCATATATTTTTATTGGAAGCATTTGTGCGAATAACTTTGTTCGTGGGGAGACTCGTGGGTCTAAAACTGAGCCTGCTACAGTCTCTGAAAGACAGTAAAGTCGGCCGAGGGCGCCGGCGCCTTCAGGGAGTGGAAGAGGTTAAAGTGTATCAGACAGTATCTGGCATTTATAGAGCAAGTATGAATATATTGTAAGCTTTCATCCCGTATATCATCATGTCGTATTCCTGCCATGCACGCTTGTAAACGTCAGATGAAGGGTCGTTAAAGTTTTGTAGAACATTGTAAATATCAACTTCTCTAGCTAATCAAATATTCATTGAATTTATCTGGACTTCCAGTGTTGTAGTCCAGCATGTATGTTTTCACATAGTCCCTAACCTGAAATATCTGCAAAAATTGATAGTATTCAAATTGTATGCAGCAAAATGTCCAGCAGCTCTTGGAAGAAGGGAAAAGTCTCCTTCAGATGTAGCTTTCAATGTTTTTCTTTTGTTGTTTTATTTCCGTCCAGGCGTCCTGGGCTTCCCTCAGGACTGAGTTTGCCGCCCTGAACGCTGCTCAGCTTCACCACATGCTGAGGGAGTACAACTCTGGTAAAGCCTGTCCCACCGGATGGACCCCGTCAACGGACGATGCAGAGAATGCCGTCAAGACAGGTGAGTGACGTAGACCACATCCAGACCATCCTAAAGAGACATGTTCAATCAATAAGTTAATCAGCAAAAAACACAATTTGCAAATATTTTCATAGTCTGTTAATTCTTTTAGTCATTTTTCAAACTGGTTTCAGCTTCTCAAGTGAGAGGATTTGCAGCTTTTCTTTGTTTTAAATTGAATATCTTTAGGTTTTGGACTTTTGGTCGGACAAAAAAAAGCCATTTAAAGACATCACCTTGGTCTCCGGTAAACTGGAATTGGGATTTTTTTTTTTCGCTATTTTTTGACATTTCATGGCGGAAAGGATTAGGTGAAAATATAGTCGGCAAATGAATCAATAATACATATAATTGATAATTGCCGCTTGATACCATTCTGTCTGTCCTGAATAACATAATAAATATATAGAAAATAAATGATAAGGCATCATCAGGTTTTTTTAGTTTTTTTTTATTCACTCGGATGTATTATAGATATTAAAATATAGATTAAGAAAAATGAAGAATGCCAAATGACGACCTTGTTTACTGTAAACTGCAGTAACCAGACTCCTCATTCAGCAGGAATCTATTGTGCAGCTTGCCTGTCCTAACTTGAGTGTAGACACGCTTCACTGCACAAAACTTCATGATAAATAACAAAGTGTAATAACTGAGCTGAACTCTGCTCAGAGGCTCTGAAGAAAGCAATGATACGTCAATCATAGTCTAACGTGCTCCTACTTTCTATCAACTTATTATGTTACATTCTCCGTTTTTTATCATTAAGTCTGGTGTAGTCGAATGAGCATTCCTTCATGTTTGTTTCATTTTAAGTTAGAAAAGTTTTGATGAGTGGAACCATAAGATGTGTGTTCAAACTGTTCAATATAAAAAAAAGAAGATATTATTAAATAAATACCTATATGAATAAATTGTTTAAAATATATAAAGTAATGTGAAATGTTATATAGTTTGTTTGTTTTGGAATCTTTCCCAATGAAATTTATTATATTAAATTTCTTTCTTCATAATGTTGAGCTGTCGGGCTGGCGATATGGAGAAAATCAAATATCACAATATTTTTGGCCAAATACCTCGATATGGATACTGCGACGATATTGTAGGGTTGACCATTGGTGCTTTCACAAAATATTCACACAATGAGATTTTTGATGAATAATCATCAGTAATGTGGATATAATGATGAAGTGGGTAAAGGCAAATAATTAAACAATAGACCAGTCTGGTAAGTTCAGAAAATTACATCACTTTACTGTAATGCAGCCTTTAAAACCAGGAAAAGACAACACTTATGCCATATCACGATATCCAAAATCTAAGACAATATCTAGTCTCATATCACGATATTGATATAATACCGATATATTGCCCAGGCCTAACGTGAAATAAAATATCATGAAATTTTGAAATAAACATGTCTATAAAAAATAAATAAATATCTAAAGAAAAAATAAATAAAGAACTCTAATAAAACTTTTTTATGAAGATAACAATGATGAAATAACATCTTATCTTAAATAATTTCCCCAATGTATTAGTTCATTTTAATATCTAAGACAATTTTTTTCATGTTTATTTTTGGTTTTATTGTCTTATTTATTCATTTATTTATTCATTTATTTATTTATTTGTTTGTTTATTTATTTATTTATTTATTTATTTAATATTGAACATTTTGTGACTCCATAGAGGATGAAAATAACTTTTTACTTTCATTCACAATTTACCCATTTAAAGAGGCTATATGTAAGAATCAGAAATTGCTTGTTCACAGCGACACCTGTGGCCGCAATGTCAACGAAAGTCAGCGTCCTGTTGCTCGCGCTCGCCCGTGTGAACGCGCTACCTGAATGTGAGCGAGCGTCCGTCAAAACAGTGAGACGACACACGTCAGCTAAAACCACAATATCACTCTATATCTCCCCTGCTTGGCAGTAATGTTAGCTGACCAGACGAGGGTCTCTCCATGAATCAATGCTGATTCTAGTGCTGGCTTTTCCTGTCTCGGCCCGCCGACACGGAGGAAACGGGGGTGGGGGAGACGGTCGGGGGGGGGGGAGACAGCGACACCCGGTCGGGGGGGGGGGGGGGGACACCGACACCCGGTCGAGACGATAACGTAACTCTCTGCGGAGCCCCGTCACTTCACAAGACACGGGAAACCTCTGTTGGTCTGGAGGAGCTGCAGCAGTTATTTCTGCAAAAACGTCCACTGCACATTCACCAGATATTCTCAGAGCTAAACTAACTCTTCTGCAGTGTGTAGTGTGCGCGCGTTCACGTGGAGGTGGAGCGAGCCGGACGGGTGAGAACGAGCGCGGTGTGCAAACACGCAGGAGCAGAGCTGCTGCGCGCTCGCGTACCCACACGCGAGCGCGCATGGGATACCGACCCGTTAAGATTTATGCGTGTGATAAGTTACAAATAGTCCCTTTAAAAAAAAATCTGAAGAAAATTTGAAAAAAATCAATATGATCAATCTTATTTTGTTAATTATAATAAAAGCATTATAATAATAATAATAATTATATTTACAAGCAGCAGCCTTCGTCTCAGTCTGTGTGAGTAATCCTGTCCTGTCAGTACGTCTCCACCAATCGGCTTCGGTCTACAGTTTCCTCTCTCACGTCTCCCAGCGGGACAGTCGCCGCCGCGCTCTCACTCAGATCGACTCCATCCCGCTGCGTAGAAAAGAACCGATCCAGCAACAGTTGCATCAGTCCTGTACTTTATTAGGTTTTTAACCCAAATACAGCAGGATTGAGTTTCATTAGGAAGCTGTAATGAAGCTCGGGTCATTTGTGATGGACGACCTTTCTCTCCTCCTGCAGCCGACATCCTGGAGAGCTTCGACAGCCACCCGCCGCTCATCCTGCCTGCCAGTACGTTTCACCTGGAGCTGGGTAAACCCGTCGTGGAGCCCGCTCTGTTCAAACAGCTCGGCCGTCTGCAGGAGTTCATTCGTCGACTCCCCCGCAGTGAAACCCAAGCCGAGCCCGACGTGGAGGAACAGGTAACGAGCCCCCTGACCCCAGAGCAGGAAGTGAGACACCTTGATGTTTCTACATCTGTTATTGATCGACATTATGTTCCTCAGGGTCTCAGTGGGACGACCACAGACAGCCAGTCTGCAACCTCACCCTCCGTCAGAGTCTTCCAGGATCCTGCCCATCAGGTGGTCTCTGACCCGGTTACCTGCCCCTCCGCCGAGGCAGACCTGGACCTTACCCCCCCTGCAGAGCCGGCTCAGGCCCGAGGATCTCACGGTGACCTGAGCAGCTGCGAGGCGGTCCTGACCCAGAAGCTGAAGAGCCTGGAGCTGCAGAACACCCTCCCAGGTCACGCCGACATGGGCTACCACAAGAGCCTGGCACTGGACCCGTCCTGCCTGCTGACGCCACCCAATACCCCGCAGGGTATGGAGCTGGCCGAGCTGGAGGTCGATCTGCAGGAGGGCGCCCGTCAGCTAAAGAAAGGTAAAGACAAAAGATCTGCACACTTTACTGAAAGCATTTAACAGTGAAACGTTTCAATCTAACACAGAGAAACACCACAGAACAGAACAAACAATATGCATGTCGGTGTACTGTCAGACTGGACTAGGGCTGCGACTAACGATTATTTTCATTGTTGATTAATCTGTTGATTATTTTCTTGATTAGTTGTCCAGAAACCCTCACAGGTACTGCATTTAGCATAAAGAATATGCTCAAATCATAACATGGCAAACTGCAGCCCAACAGGCAACAACAGCTGTCAGTGTGTCAGTGTGCTGACTTGACTATGACTTGCCCCCAAACTGCATGTGATTATCATAAAGTGTGCAGATCTGTAAAGGGGAGACTCGTGGGTACACATAGAACCCATTTTCATTTACATATCTTGAGGTCAGAGGTCAAGGGACACCTTTGAAAATGGCCATGACAGTTTTTCCTCGCTGAAATTTAGCGTAAGTTTGGAGCGTTAGTTAGCCTCCTTCACGACAAACTAGTATGACATTTCTGGATTCCTTAGGTTTTCTAGGTTCATTTGATGCCAGTATCTTCACTCTAGCTTTAAAACTGAGCTACAACCTCCAAAAGATCAATTGCGTTAATGCGTTAAAGAAATTTGTGGCGTTAAAACGAATATGCGTTAACGCGTTATTATCACGTTAACTTTGACAGCCCTAGTAAAATCCTTCATCCGGTTAAATAGAGAGTTAAAAACCACCAAGATCTAAAAAGGCTATTGTAAAAATGTGGCTTAAAACTACTGTAGATACAAAGTAAATTCATGACAGCTTCTGGCAGACAACCACAACGCTCACGCATGAGCAAAGATGATATGACGCCATTGACAGGAGATTAATGAAACGTTTTCTTGATTAAAATTACAGATTTCTCAGGTTTGAAAATTGTTGGAAACATTTGGGATAATGTAAATACACAACTCAACTAAATATATAACATAGGTCTAGTCGCTTTTAATGCGTAAATGTTACATATTATACCTTTAAAGTGTTCTTTTAAAGCCACTAACAGCTGGAAAACATCAACTGAAAGCTGAAAGATGATTGAGTGTGTGTACACGTATAAAGAAACCATGAAACAATGTTCAAACCACACGAGATGAGAAACCGACAGCATCTCAAAAGGTCCATTCATGGCTTCACTTCCGCACAGCAGGTTTTGATTCAGATGACACACAGCTCTGTCACTGAGAGTACGACCGCTTCGCGTTCCCTGTTACTAACGTCTGGAATGAGGTCACCTCCCGAAACCTCGCTCACCTCCCCTGACTGGATCTATTAAGGAAAGTATTTAGTGACTTGACCTCGAGGACCCGCTGCATATTTGTTCCAGGTCCACATAAAGGTAACCCACGACATAAAAGAGGTGGAGGCGTCTCCTCAGTCCTCCCTTCATCTTTTGGCTGACTCTGGAGGTCAGGAATTTCAAGTGGAAGGCTGTGCAGGGTGGACTCGCTCTGCAGAGGAAAGAGTGCTTCCTCTCCCACCCCTATTGTCTTTGGACGCCTCCGTCATGAGGTCATCTGGAGGAGTGAGAGTCCACTACTTCACTTTTTGTGTAAGGAAAATATAAACTAAAATGATACTGCTGCATTTCAGACGTATCTGTGGAAACAGTAGCAGAAAAAGAATCTTTTACTGAAAGCAGCAGTAGGCGAGATTGGAGCAAATATGATTAAAAAAAAGTTATTTTTATAAAACGGTCACTATATCCTGACAGTAGTGCATGAGACAGGTATAGACAATATAATAAGTGTCTGATTAAGTTAGTTGTTTCCAATGTTTTAAGGTTGTTCCTCCACGGCTTATTTTGGACTTACAGTTGTGACAACTTGCAGCTTTATGTCTCCTTCACTCACAGTGAAGAACTTCCACACTTGTGTGACGTTACCGACACTGAAGGAATCCTACCCGGGAGAAGCTGACTGACATGAAGACAATAACTCACATGATCCCACGCTGCTTCACCACATAACCAAACTTGAGGGACCCCCCCCCCCCAATTTTGCATTTAATTCAGAGAAACACGCCATTAACAATAATATAAACCAGGAAGATATCTTGACATATGACATAAAAACATCAAAAGGAGAGCAAGAATGAATCGTTTAACAGCCTTCTTATCATACAACGAGGAAATTGTGTCAATTTATTGTTTTATTTCATCAGAATAAGTGAAACAGAGTAAATTATAGTACCGACATCTGCCTTATCACTGCGGAAAAATAAGTAAAATTGAAATTTCTTCTGTTTGTTAATGACAATTTTGACCAAACAAGTACAGGAGTCAATACAAACATTAAAGATAAACATTTTAATGAATTAATCTTAAATGTTGTGGGGCGTATTGAGGAGAGAGGAGGCTCTGTCTAACGAGGCCGGTCGGTCCAGCAGCTCTCCTCAGATCTGAACCAGACCTTCAGAAACACTTTTCATCACATGTGATTGTGTTTTGTGTTTAAGGGGTTCAACCTGTGTTAATGCGCTCCCTCATAGACCCCCCACTGTGGCACAGAGGCTTTAAAGCTGAAGGATTTGGTTGATCCTCATCAGATGTCTTTACTCTCATTGGTCACTGGTTGTATTATGTTTTCTCTGTTAGTGCCTTTTATAAAAGTAATTTGTTTAAAGGGTTTGAGGATTGGAACAAGGCCATCTGGCACCTTCTCTGTATGTACATCTGTCCTGATTAGCTGTATATTTAATATAGTTAAATGCACTCTGCACAGTTTATACTATCACGTAGAGGTGCAACTATTAATAATAATCTGCAACTAGTTAGATAATCTATTAATAATTTGAGCCATTTTTCAAGTATAAATATCAAACAGTTAACGGTCACATCTTCTTAAATGTTCCTTGTTTATAACGTATTTATTCTAGGGCTGCCCCCTCTTTGTCGATTAGTCGTTTTGGTCTTAGTCGACTAATTTTTGATGTTTTATAGTAAATAATCAGCACACTAATAGATAATGAAAATAATTTGTAGTTACTTGTTAGTCAGGAATATTAAAACATTTTTATTAAAAAAGGTTGTAGCGGAATAATTTTTAAAGCTGGATAGAAGATACTGGCAGTTTTAAAACTAGAAAACCTGAGGAATCCATTGGTACCAACCATGTAATACTAGCTTGTCGCGAAGGAAGTAAAATAACGCTACAAAACTACGGTAAATTTTGGCGATGAAAAACTGGCATGGCCCTTTTCAAAGGGTTCCCTTGACCTCTGACCTCAAGATATATGAATACAAATAGGTTCTATGGGTACCAACGAGTCTCCCTTTTACAGACATGCCCACTTTATGATAATCACATGCAGTTTGGGGCAAGTCATAGTCAAGTCAGCACACTGACACATTGACAGCTGTTGTTGCCTGTTGGGCTGCAGTTTGCCATGTTGTGATTTGAGTATATTCTTTATGCTTAATGCAGTACCTGTGAGGGTTTCTGGAAAATATTTGTCATTGTTTTGTGTTGTTAATTGATTTCCAAAAATAAATATATACATACACTTGCATAAAGCAATCATATTTGCTTTAATCGCGATTAAATATGTTAATTGATTGACAGCCCTATTTATATTATGTGTAATTGTATATGTATATTTGATACATTTTCATGAGACATAAGGGAATGTCTCAAATGTATTAAAATTAGATTTTTAAGGTAGTTTTGTCCAAGTTTTCAGCTACTGTGGAAACCAAAATAATTTCCGTAAATTAATCTGTAATGAAAATAATGTTTATATGATGGAGTTGAGTTGTTTTACACCCTGATGGGAACCCTGGACATCGTCCCACCACGCGGAGCCGTATCTTGGCCTCCAGTGTATCTACCTCTGTGGTTTTGGCTCTCGGCTAATGTTATTTTGAAAGTTTGGTAATCCTTTAATCTGACCCCAAGAATTACAGAGAGGTGGTGATGTCAGGAGAGAAAAGAGCAGTGGCCGATCCGTCATGGGAATTTACAGTTGGGTTGGTGCGTGGAATCTTAATCGGTGGCGGCATTGTTCGGGGCAGGTCCTGCGTGGGGGGCAGACAGGCTGCATGTTGGGAAAAGGCGGAGGGAGGTGGGGGGGGGGGCTGGTAGAGCAGGAGCTGTAGGGGTGGGAACAGGGTTTTTTGGGGAATGCTACTGTTGCTGCGTTGTTGTTGTGACAGGACGAAACACATGAGGAAGACAGGAAGTCCCTGTTACAGCGCCGCAGTGTGCTAACCTGTCTGCAGGCTGACACGTCTGGTTCCAGGCAGATTATTTAAAACTTTAAAGACTTCGTCTATCTGTGAACTGAAGCTGTGTTTACTGTCTGGACAACAAGGTTATCAAAAATAATGTTTAGTGCGCTGCTCTGTCACCACTGGTACAGTCATTTTAAACAAGACTAGGCTGTGTTGAGTATGTAGCGCGTTCCGACTGCATAGTATGTATTTTGTGTACGCGAGAATCCCTGGTTGTATACATTTGCAAGACTTTGTGAGTATGAGACGTGAGCTTACTGGAAATACTTAACTGCCCCAAAATGCATTGCGGCTCTTCGGACTGTCCAATAGGCGGACTGCGAGGCAGACGGTTTAAATAATTAACCGTTGGATAAAATGATTACGATCGATGGCGAGTGACGTTAAATGTCCAGTCGTGTGTAGGATCTGGCGGCATCTAGCGGTGAGGTTGCAGATTGCAGCCAACCGAAGTCTCTCCCGCGTGCCAAGCGTGTTGGGAGAGCTACGGTGGCCAGTAGGATTCATCCTCTGGAAACCACAAATGTTTGTACAAAAACCTCCAGTCTCCATTCAGTTCCCACTGTTCAAGCTAGCATCTGATCTGAGTTCAGGGTAATTTCAGGGTTTAAACGCTTTAATTAATGCATACCAAAGCTGTGATTACTGTTTAGGAAACAGGAAAATAACATGAATAACGTGTGCTATCCTGCAAAAAAATTGTTAAAGTGTAGGAGTTTCTCATCCATAAAACGGATAAAAACAAAATGTGAGAAATAAGATCTTCCTCATTGAACTTTTGTCAAAGCTTCATTTACTGAACAACTCTTGATTTTGTATATATAAAACATACATTTGTTTTAATAGTCGCTATAACAAGGTTTTTAAAAGCAGCGAGTCACTGTGTCGATGCAGTTCTATTCACTGTAGTCCGTCCACACAACAACACTCCAGGACCAGTCTGGGTGTTTCTGTGAGTATTTATACAACCACTTTGTTTTGAGCCTGTTTTTTCTCTGTTTGGTTGTTCAGCCGGTGGATGTGCTGACGGGAAGACGGAGAATGTAGAAGAAGAAGAAGAAGAAGACAGAGAGGAAGTCTTCACGGTGGAGATCCACAGAGGACCTCACGGTCTCGGCCTGGCGCTCGTGGACGGGACGGTACGACGTCTTCTTCTTTATCCAGCATACATCCTCTTCTTCTTCTCTCCTTCCTAAATATAATTTATTTAATAACACGTATATACAGTTACAGTAGTGTAGAATTAATTTGAAAGGCCAACTCTTATCTGGATTGTTACAGATCAGCACCCACGTGGGCTTTTAAATGTTTTCGGACAGTTTAATCCAGACACAGAAAAAAACTTTTGTAGCTGCTCAGATCTGATGGTGACTAATCAGATCAGACTGTAAACTGAAGGGATTTCTACTACAAATCTAATCTCACTAAATGTTCTTACTGATTGGAGTGGAGCTCTGTAGTCCAACCTCATGGAGTTGATATGGTGCGGTGATACGTTATGTTTTAACAGGACAGCTCATTAGTTATCATTAAAAACATATTAATGATGGCTCCACACAGTACAACTTTTATACACCGTCTGAGAACAGATTTGTGCGGTGACAGAAAGATCATTGATTAATCGTAAAAAAATATTTCAGATAAAGATCAGGCTACACTAATATTATTAGCATTATACTATTAGAAGAGTTAGATTCCAGTGGTGGCTGCGTAGGATTGTTTCAAGGCATTTACACACCGGGGGCGTGACGAATAAACAAAATGAAAATGCAAAATACTCGCCTGCGAATATTTTACATCAAAACTATTCATAGTGGCAGCGATGCCAATTTGCGACAGTTGCAACACTTGTTCAATAAAAGGTTCAAATAGATTTGCGCAGGCAGAGGACCAACTACAAGAATACTATTGATCCAGAGCAGCGTCTGGCAGTCTGTCTGAGGTAACCTAGCCTAAGCTACTGTAAGCTATTATAGTTTCCTTTTAGCAAAATGCTCTGAGTGAATTTGCCTCTGGTTAACAGTTAGGCTATGCAGTGTACATGTCTTAGGGCTTTTATTGTGAAAGGTAAGAACGGAAGTATGGAGGACGAAACCATCCAAAATCAACAATACATCAATAAATGGCTCGATAAATAAATAAATATGTCATTAAATGTAGCAAAAATGATATTAAAAATAAATGTAGCCATTAATTGACTGATAAAATGTGACATAAATTGATATTTCTGTTTTAATTTATTTATCTTTGTATTAATTACCTTATTTATTTACTCTTCTGTTTAATTTTCCCTTTTATTTATTTATGTATTATTATATGTATACATTTTCTTATTTTTTAAATTAATGTATTTATTTTTGCATTTATTTTTATTTATTTTATATGTATTGTATGAAGGAGTGGATCTGGTCTGCGCTGCCTTTGTCAAGGTTGAAAGGAGTAATAAAGGAGTTTGCCATCTTGGGTTGAACCACGGACCCTGTTATTGTACACTATAGTGTACGTATTGAATCTGTCCGTTCAGCACAACGTGATTGGTTGATGCCTTTATTCGCGGTGCGAAAAGCTCAGAAAAATCTACCTCGTTCCGGAAAATAATTACGCAGTTTTTTCGCACCGTAATATTTGCGTTCTGTGTGAAAGTACTCACGACAAAACAACAGTTCGAAAAAATATATTGACGTGCAAATTAATCGCTGCTGCGCTGTTTGTCTCTCTAAATGTTTCCGTAACCATCAATAATCTTTGACCTTTCCTGTTTTATGTTTATATAGAAAACACAGCTGAGCATGAGCGGCATTTATGTGAAGTCGGTGGTTCCCGACTCTCCTGCCGCTCAGTGTCAGAAACTGAGAATGGGCGATCGCATCCTGGCCGTTAACGGCATCAGCGTGGTCGGTATGGAGTACAACATGTAAGTATTAAAATAAAAACTACAGATATTAGCCTGATCTCGTCTTCATGTCACTGTGTGTTTACAGCTTGTTGTGTCTCTGTTTTGACTTCAGTGGTAGAGAACTGATCCGGTCATCAGGAGACTCTCTCAGACTGCTGGTGGCCAAAATCGACTCAAAGCCGAGCAACAAGAGCTCGGCTACGACCAAATGCTGAAGGGAGAGCTGCGTGTGGACAATCAAGTGCAATTGGGAATATTGGGATGTTTGGTTCATCCTTCCTGCTACATCCAAAGTCAGTATTTCTCACAGGATGAAGGAAAAACCCACTTCCTGCTTCTCATTTCAGACTGGTTATGAAATAGAGCTGTTTTTTGTGCGTTGAGACAATCAATCCAAAGCAGCAGGACTGACTCCAGAAGACTGAGGGCATGGTCAAGTTATTAAAAGCTCATTCTGCTGCCACAGCTTCTTTCTGGCCTATAAACAAACTCAAACCACACTCATAAACCATGAGGGTTTGGCGGTGAGGAGAGTAGCTGCCTGTGGCAATTTGCAATTGTGAAGCATCTATTTGAATGTCTGAGTAAACAGTGGTCTGTCTGAAGAGCTTCATCGAGCTGCTGCAGGATCAGGATTAATGTCTGGCAACAACTGGAATTATTCATTTTTAAATTATGGCTGTTTTAAAAAAACAGTACAAGAACCTCCATCTTACACAGTCATTTGTTAGGGAGTCATAGATTCATCCTTCTTTGCACAAGTAAAAGATCTGTCATCATATTTGGGCAAATATATTTGTTAGTATTCTGTCTTTTGAACACATTTCTAGAAAAGTCCCAAAACAAGGAAAACCACACTGGGATCAAGCAGATTTATATCAATTTACTGGGAGATTTTGTTTTCTTGTTTTAAGGAAAAACAATGATTTTCTTTCTTTGCATTTTAGCAGCTGGTCATTTTCATTGTGGCCTTTAGAGCATGAAAAGTATTGATCTGTTACAACAGCATGTCAAGTGATGGGAAACAATAAATGTCCAGGTTAAACGACAATCTTTAGACTACAATGGCGTATTAGGTTCATTGTAGGTAAAAAAATAATTACAGAGCCGGGGGAGGGGGGTGATATTCTGAGAAAAAACTCAGAATTCACCAGATTAAAGTCGGAAATTTACGAGACAAAAAAACAACTTGGTTATTCTCAGACATTAAAGTGGAAAATTTAAAAGAAAAAAACACTAATTTGCGAGATTATAAAATTTGAAATTTACAAGAAAAAAAACTTGGATATTCTCTGAAATTAAAGTGGCAAATTTACGAGAAAATCTCAGAAATTTGCGAAATTATGAAGTCGGAAATTTACGAGGAAAAAACTTGGATATTCTCTGAGAGAAAAGTGGCAAATTTACAAGAAAAAAATCAGAAATTTGTGAGATTATAAAGTCAGTAAATTTACAAGAAAAGAACTTGAGTGCGGAGTATATTTTCCAGTTTGTTAAAAATCTTTAAACTGCCATTTTTCATGCTTTTAAACAAACTCGAGGTTTACCAGCTCAGCTATAATCTATATTTGTATCATAACAGTGGATCAAATGACTCGTAGTGATGAACCTACAGAGAATTATCAGCTGAATCTGCAGCTCCTCTCGGCTTTACAGAGCTTTATAGTTTCAGCTCATTGTTTATCTGTCCGACCCACAACTTTACTGTTCTGGTTCACTCTCACCGCTGTCATGGCGTCGTTTTCAGAGAGAAAGCTGTAAAAACCTACTGTCCACTAACTGCTCAGCATCAAACAGCAGACAGACCCAGTTAGAGACGAGCTGGTGAACATAGTGGAGCAGCTAAAGAGCGGATATTTCCCTCAGGAGTTGGTGGAGACCAAAAACAGAGCTAAAAGAGAGAGAATAATGGACTAACATTCATCAGGTAACACAAATACAAAGAGTCCTGATGAATCATCATGTTGCTCTGTAACTGATGGATGAATAAGAAACTGTTTGCTCACAAGATCAGCCTCAAAAACCCTCATAAAATCCTCTGGAAAAGTATTCTGTCAGAAATAAAAGTCCAAAGTTTATCTGAGCTTCCAAAAAGTTTTAAGTTATGGAGATAAAATGGTATTCTACATTTTAAAATGCACAGAAAGCTAAAGGAAATGCACACTTGTCTGTCATAATGTTCCACTTCCTCTGCTGCAGTTGTTCATATGTTTTGGGATCTTTTAGTGGAGCGACATTCACATGTAAACACACTAATATGTACAGTAGATATATTGAAATAAAGGAATAGATCAACATTTTGGGAAACACGTTTATTCACTTTCTTGCTAGAAGAAAAGGTTGATACTCTCCGGTCTGCAAGTGAATAAGTGAATAATGTTGAACTTTTCCTTTACTGTCGAAGGTTTGGGCCCAAACATAAAACATCTCAGAGTTACTGATCTGAGATCAGTTTATTTGAAAAACATCAGCAGACATGTTTTAATTTGTTTAACACTGTAGAACGACAAACTGCTGCAGCCCTCATCGGAAGTCTGTCCGTGTTTTCATCCCAAATGTTTTTAAGTAAAGTATATTGACACACAGTATTATTCACAGTATTTTGTAATATTTATATTGCGCAGTATTTTTGAAACTATGGAATAAACATTATTTTGACTTTGAAAACCTTTCTGGTTCTTCTGTCTTTGTGTTTACAGCACTCCTATACTGTGTGTTTGTTGGTGTTTTGGAGTGAACTAGATCTGCAGCATGAATCTAACAGGCGGGTGGAGCAGCAGCAGCAGCAGGGAAGCTGCTGGGTGTGTCGGCACGCTTTAGTGGCCGCCACCAGCTGTTTATAGCTGCTCTGTGGTTTCCACTAGCCAAGCACTTTCCACTGACTCCAGCTCCAGCACAGTTCAGCGTCTGTGGCCCCCTGAGGCCACGATTAAAAACACTGCTTTATATCGGTATAAAGGTTTTTAACATGTTGTCACTTAAATGTGAACACAGACATCAGAGAGTAATTAACGTGTAAACAAGGTGCTGAGTGAGAGGCTCCCCTGCAGCTTGCTGACATTAATCCTCTTAAAGGGCAACTTTGGCAGTTTTCAACCTGGACCCTATTTTCAACGTGTTTGTGTCTAAGTGAATAATGGGGACCACAATTTTTGAAATTGGTCCAGCGTCGGGGGTGAACGCTGTAGATCATATAGAGCAGGTCTAGACCGTACTTTATAATTTAGAGACCCAACAAGAGCATGTATTGTTATGCGACAGTGGCAAGGAAAAACTCTCCTTTTAGGCATTAGGCATTGATCTTGAATAGTTAAAGTTAGGACAGGTCGTTGGGCAGCGAGTCTCGCGAGAGGTTTTGCAAGTTTTTTGTAACTCTCAGATCAGATTTTGCAATTTGAGGGTTACCTTCTAGACACGGCCCAGAAAAAGAAGAAGAAGTCTCGCTCAAGTTGAAGTCTCGCGCTGAAATATCGCGAGGTGACGTGTTGCTAGACCGCGGAGGAAAATGGAGGTAAAAAGGAAAAGGAATAAAGTGTCTGTTTTGACTTCTGGGAGAGTCACTGGTCTAGTAAACAGAATCTGGATGAAGAAGTCACAGTAACGGACTAGTTCCTGAGGGGGGCAGCAACGCAACCGGCTGTTGTTAAACTCCAAAGAAGAAGAAGAAGAAGAAGAAGAAGAAGAAGAAGAATTTGCTGGAAGACGGGTGGAGTAGTGGAATACATTCACGGCGGAAACGCGAGTGCCAGCCAGCCAGAGTTTGTTGTGTTGGCGTACAGAAAGTGTAGCTTAGTGTTATTTAAAAGATTTTCAATGTCATGGCTGAATATTTAGATGATTTCAACTATGTAAATGAGGTCTTTGAATTCGATGGCCGCCCGTATTTATTTGAGCCAGAGTATTTGGATATTCAGATTTCACAGCGAGACTTCTCCTTGGACACAATAACAAACAGACCGGATCAAGAGAAAGGTAAGAAAAATATTTTATTTCTCTGTAGGGTCCTTTCCATAATGTTGTCACACACTTATAATAACAATCTGAGCCTGTCAGTGGCAAAAACAAACACTTTTAGTGAACGTCACTTAAAGTGGCAGTAGGCAACAATTTTTTGGCATAATTTGGCAAAAATTCCATAATAACCTCTCAGCATATTGTAATTCAAGGGGCCTGAGAGAAAACTAGACTTCTGCACCTCCTCATGGCTCTGTTTTCAGGCTTTAGAAAAATCTAGCCCGTGACGGCAGATTTTGACTAATCACAGGTCATTTCAGAGAGAGAGAGCGTTCCTATTGGCTGTGCTCCGGTCATGTGACCAGAACTTGGCTTCCTTCAACAGATTTTACAATGGCGGCCGCATCACAAACTTTCTCATTTTACAGCTAAACAGTACACTACAAGATGATTCTTAGAACATTTGAGGCGAGAAATAGTCATTACAGTAACAGAATATTGATTCATATTTGATCAGCGCGGCCTAGTTTGACCGTTTGGTCGGAGTTCGCGAGTGATTGACAGCCGGCTCTCATAGACTGCAGCTGGCAGCGGACCTTGTTTTCCTCCGGTAAGTGAAATCCTTCAGATGCCGTTAGGAGCACCGGAGGACACAGTAGGACACAGAGGAACATGTTTTTTTTCAGGTTACCTGATTCATGTACTACTGTCACGATATAGCGGCCGTTTTCTAAAAATAACTTTTTTAAATCATATTTGCGCCGATCTCGCGCACTGCAGCTTTAACCTCGCTGCTCGTTTAGCGGCCGCTGGTTACAGCTGTTGTCCCTCAATACTGGACTAGTTCCAAAAAGTGTTGTTGTAGAAGTTGCAGGAAAGTAGAGACGAACAACTTCTATCTTTGACTACACTAAAAGGTGTGTGGCTTTTATTTCTCTCAGCTAACACTAAAATGACAAGCCGTTAAAGACAGCGGCCGCTCCTCGTGGCGGCAGCGTCCGGCGTTGACCTGAAGTAGTGGTCACAGTTGAGGACGGGACAGTCTGTAAACATCAGTCGGTAGTCGTAGTACACAGTGTGCTCTGGAGGACTTCCCTCTGGCCCTCCTCTGAAGCCCACATCCTCCAGGAGGCCCTCCGGGGGCAGGCGGGCCTCCTCTGTGGGCACTCTGCTCCGGTAAACCTCCAGCCTGGAGGTCTGGATCCCGACCCGGTCCTGGATCATCCGGATCAGACTGAAGACTCTGCTGCTGCTCAACAAAACCACCTCAAAGTTTCCCGGGTGAGCTGCAGCAGAGTCGAAGGGGATCAGTCTGACACTCAGACGGATGAACCTGTTGATGGTTAAAATCTGACTTTAGATCACATTACGTCATTATATCATCAGATTGACATTTTTTGCTCTGAATTAAGAGTCACGTGAAGCTCTTGAATAGATCGGCACCCATTGTCACCGATACCCGATCCAGTATCGGTGCATCCCTATAATTATGGCAACAGGTCATAAAAAGGCAACAACACTTGTCTGAAGGTCGTGTTGAGGTCGTCTTTGTTGACGTAGCTGTTGAGGCGACGTGTGTACTTTAGTAACAGGAAGTGATTTACTGCTGACGGCTCAGAAATAACTCTGACTGGTTCACCTCACACATGGAGGTCTGAATGTCAACTCGACATGAGAAAGAAAAGAGACCGTTGAAACTGTTCTGGGATGTATTTTATGACTTTTATTATATAATGTTGCTCATTCTGTTTACTCTACAAGAGAGGGAAAGAACTATTCCTACTATTACTGAAGTAAAAATGTAAAAATACTCAAAATACTCACGTCCTGTATTCAAAATCTTACCTCAGTAAAAGAAGTACTAAATGTAAAAAAGTAAAAGTACTCGTTCTCCTGTGACGGATTTATTATTATTATTATTATTATTATTATTATTATTAGATTGTTAATAGGAGAGGTAAGAAAAAGATCTGATACACAAGTTTGTATTTATTTTTGGGATTTCTTTGTAAATATATATATATATATATATATATATATATATAAGCAAAGATCTGAGTACTTCTTCCACCAATGGATACAAATGTATATGAGTAAAAAGTACAATATTTCCTTCTGAGATGTAGTGGAGCATAAGTATAAAGTACCATAAAATGGAAATACGATCAATACAGTGTGAGTACATGTAATTAGTTATCTTCACATGTGTTAATGTACATGAGGTACCTCCTGTCCTGTTCAGGGTTTAAGAGCTGATGTTGATCACATCTGGATATCTGGGTGTCGATCTCTGTGCTGTCACTCAGTCTTTGATGTCAAAAAGACAGAAAGCACAGTTTATAAAAGATACTCAAACAGAAAGGAAACAGTTTATTTTACCTCAGTTGCTGCACTTGTCTGCTCAAGTCTCGATAACCGATCATGTTGTTGGCGGTCTTCAGCTGCTGAGTCAGCATGTTGAGCTGAAACCGCCGACAAGGGACGTTCAAGTTCATCAGACCTGCATGGATCAATAATAATGAGCTTATATCCATATCAGTAGTTTAATAAACTGTTCATGAAATGTTGCATCAGTCGACCAGATGCGAATGACGCAAATTTTGCGTGTTTGCATCTCTATTTGCCTCTTTGCATTGACTTTGTTTGTAATTGCGCCATGCGAAAAGTTTGCTTCTTAGAACTTCGCTCTTAGTTTGAATGCGCTATTAGAAAGATTACCCTGGCAAAAACGTTTTTCACCTTCACAAACACAGGAGAGAAAACTATTTAGATCAGACTTAGAAAATGAATCACCAGAATTTTTTTTTCTCACTTGGCTTTCAGGGTTTCCGTACATATCATATTTGGAAAAATGGTTGTGAGAATTTGTAGATTTATCTGAATTTTAGGGGATGCTGAATTGTTTGCATACAGAATCAGTTTGTGCTCTTCATGTGGCAACCTGATATAATTTTACCCTTCATGCTTTTGCTTGTTATTGTTACTTATTGTTCCTAGTTTCTTTCTAAAAAAAAAAAGGATCTGAGCGTTGCTGGAACGTTCAAGAATTGTGTTAAGAAGTGAGCCAGATGTACTGTATGTATATTGGTCTTTTTGTGTCCTGAAGTTGAAAGCTGTGGCTGCCTTGTGTGTTTTTTGTTCATGGGGGAATTTATCGATCGGTTTTCTTGCTTTTTGAAAAGCGGTGAATCTCAGTTTGCACCTCAGAGTTATTATCCTGCCTTTCTGGTCTTTGAGCTCCTCGAACACCCTTCAGTACAAAAGGAACATTGTTCTGGTTTTGTTTCCCAGAGCTGCTCCTATCTGCGAGGCGGATGAAAGGAAATGACTCACAGCGCCCTCCATGAATACTTCAGTACAACCACACTGTGGCATTTGGTTAATACTGACCCACATATCTCTTTCTAATCTCTTTTTCCTTCAAGATTATCTGTCATTCACAGGAGCTGGAACAGACACTGAAGTCTGTTGTAGAAGAGTTTTCAGTCGGAGCCCCCACGGATGTTAGCGTGCAAAATCACAGAAAATACTGTAATTGTTTCCAGAAGAGGAAACTTGTTCAGACTTTGGGGATGAAGCTGCAGAGAGAAGATGGATTACCCAGATAGAAATCCTTCAGGTTGACTGATCCACTTCTGTCTACGTCACTGTGGCTGAACAGCTCGTCCACCTGCGGCTGATGCTCCAAAAACCACCGAGTCATCTCAGACAGGAAGCCCTCAAACTCCGGCCCGTTGGACCTGAAGGGCTGCAAGGTTTCGTCCATGGAAACCTTTGAACCAGGTTTCAGACAAATCATATCTGAAATATACACTTACCTGTATCAGCAAAGGTGCATTTATGTAGTGGTGATAAAGCATACCCTGCTTTATGGTCTATTGGACTCTAATTGGGACCATAATTTACTAAATGAACATCATGCTGTATTGAAGAAGACTTGAAACTAGCGATTGAGACCATAAACTCATGTTTATAATGTTTACTGAGGTAATAAATCAAGTGAGAAGTAGGGTCATTTTCTCATAGACTTCTATACAATCAGACTTCTTTTTGCAACCAGAGGAGTCGCCCCCTGCTGGCTATTAGAAAGAATGCAAGTTTAAGGCACTTCAACATTGGCTTCACTTTTTAGATCTGGATGTTGCCCACTGGCTTATTCGCTTTCTTGCCAAGAGTTAGATGGGAAACATTGATAACCAGAAACACTAAACACTCTTTCTCTGTTTTTTTTTTGCTTTATACTTTACATTTTCATGCTGTTTTTTGGTGAGTTTTCGGGCCCGCTGCTTTTTCTTCTTCATGTTGTCCTGCATGTGAAATGTCTCCTCCAGGACAAGGAAGGAAGCAGCACTCAGCTCTGTGTTTACAGTAGATACGGGGCTGATGTCAGTCACCCTGTAGTCACTGTGGAAGAACAGATGAAATACTTGTTCTTCATACTGGCGGTAGAATCACTGGAAATGTATTTTTCCATTAACCTGCATTTCAAAGTATCAGGTTTATGCCATCAATAACCGAGGGTTTTTTATTTAGGAATTTAGGATTTTTTACTTGAATGTGAGGTTAAAAAACAAAGGTTTTAAACAAAGAAAAAAATTTGCAAACTAATTGTTTATCCATCACATTTAGCTAACCATTTCAACTGTTTATCCATTACTTTTAACGTTGGCCAACTAAACTTTTCTGTATCATTTATATCTTTATTTTATTTATTCATTTTCAGATTAGATGAGCTAGGCCTACTCCACAATCCTCGTACCCTCAAGCAACTACAGAAGTAACTCCTGGGTGGGAATCGTAAAAGGTCTGTTTAGCAGACTGGATGTATTTTTGTTACTAAACCTGTTCTGTGTTGACCTATGACTGGACATGCACCGCAAACAACTTTAGGATCTGCAGACAGCCTGTTTTACAGTGAGTGATTAATCCGGCTCAACCCCAGTAGATAGATACAAAATCACAGCAACAGAGTGACAAAATAAGGGAAGAATAGACATGATGGTTTAGCAATTGCTCATCCTTCCTGCTCATCTTAAACAAAGAAGGCAACAAACAAAGCCGTGACCGGTTAAACATGACGACAGTGAGTGTGCTCACTACTGTCTCTGGCTTCCTCAGGTCCCAGTCCCAGTCCCAGTCCATGTCCCAGTACCAGTGCTGGGAGCTTTGGGGGTTCCTGACATCCAACCCCTCCCTTAGACACAGACAGGAAATCCTGTCTGGAGACGAAGGTGTACGAGGAAAGACTGAGCCGGAGGAGAGCCAGTCAGGATGCCTCTGAGTCTGAGTAAGTTTCATTTACTGACAGCAGTGAAAGATGTACTCATATAAGTGAAAGTAGAGATACCTCAATGGAAAAATACTATTCTAATTTAGAAATTTCAACTGCTTTAATTGCTTTAATTTAAACTCCAATTCCCACAACATCTCACTTGGAAACATTAACATTTTTTAAGACATTTTAACTGTTTTACACTGTTTGCACCTGCACTTTTAAAATTTATATGTACTTTATATCTTTTTGGTTGGAATAATCTATAACAAAACATTGCACTATAATTTAGAAAATTGTCATATTTTTATGTAAAAACTTAAGCTACAAAGTAACTATAGCGGTCAAACTGGTAGATATAGTGGAGTAAAAGTACAAAGTAACTCTAGTAAATATTCCAGTAAGGTACAAGTACCACAAAACTTTACTTAAGTACAATAGTTGTGTACTTGCCCTACTGCATACAAAGTTTTTACGTGACAAGACTGATTATTATTATTGTTATTATTATAATTTTTTTTTTTTTTTTTTTTTTTTTTTTTACTTTATAAGTTTATCTACAATATCTACATGGGTTAATGAGTAAAATGTACAATATTCCCCTCAGAAATGTGGTTTATAAAAAGTATTAGTAGCCTTGTAATTGTCTCCAAAAAGGTCAAATAAACTTTTTTTTCAAATAAAGTACCTAAATTTACTTTGCTACTTCCCACTTCTGAGAAATGGGAGTATTATTTCTAGGAATAATACTGAGCTGGTGGTACAGTTTGTACCAATACATTGATTGTATTACTGTTCCCAGTCTCTGTAATATGCTGCAATCCTGCTGAGGATCAAAATTGAAACTTCAGAAACTTCTGAATGAACTCAGTCAGCTGTGAACAAAAAGATCTTCTTCATGTTTCTGACAGAAACCACGACACACTTCCTTTGAGGAAAAAGTGTGCCTTTCATCTTTTGTTCTTAAAAAATTCCTCTCATGCATATTTATGTCTCAACAACAGACAGATCACTTCAAAGTGGATTTCAGGTTCTACCGACCAAATGGAGAACCACAGGTGTGCCCCTGGTATGTAGAGAACAGAGTGGGGGGTCAGGGACACTTTTCTTACTCTGTGCACTCATGCAACATGAAATGTAAGAACAGTCGCTCATGCAGGACTTATTCAGTATTTTAGGGTCTCAACAAACTTAACAAAGCTCCAGTGAGGAGTATTGGAAGAAGTATTTAGTAAATATACTCCATTAAAAGTGAATATCCTGCATTAAAAATATTACTCAAGTAAACGTATTATTAGTAGGGCTGTCAATCGATTAGAATATTTAATCACGATTAATGGCACATTTTTTATCTGTTCAAAATGATTTAATACTCTTATCAACATGGGAGTGGGCAAATATGCTGTTTTATGCAAATGTATGTATATATTTATTATTGGAAATCAATTAACAACACAAAACAATGACAAATATTGTCCAGAAACCCTCACAGGTACTGCATTTAGCATAAAATATGCTCAAATCATAACATGGCAAACTGCAGCTCAACAGGCAACAACAGCTGTCAGTGTTTCAGTGTGCTTACTTGACTATAACTTGCCCCAAACTGCATGTGATTATCATAAAGTGGGCATGTCTGTAAAGTGGAGACTCGTGGGTACCCATAGAACCCATTTTTATTCACATATCTTGAAGTCAGAGGTCAAGGGACCCCTTTGAAAATGGCCCTGCCAGTTTTTCCTCGCCAAAATTTAGCGCTATTTCACCTCTTTGGCGACAAGCTAGTATGACATGGCCAATGGATTCCTTAGGTTTTCTAGTTTCATATGATACCAGTATCTTCACTCTAGCTTTAAAACTGAGCCTGATACAACCTAAAAATCACAAGTTGCGTTAATGCGTTAAAGAAATTAGTGGCGTTAAAACGAATTTGCGTTAACGCGTTATTATCGCGTTAACTTTGACAGCCCTAATTATTAGTAAAATGTACTTTAAAGTAGCAAAAGTACTCAAAATGTTAAAAAATGGCGAGCTAATTTTAAGTATTTATATTATGTTTGATAGTTTGATTTTACTTGTGTAGAAGATTTGAGTACTTCTGCCACCATAGTACAATGAGTCATGAAATGGAAATACTCAAGTACCTCAAAGCACCGTGTTTCCTCCACAGTGACCTGTAATCCCTGATTATGTTGAGCTGTAACAGAAAGGTCAAATCTGCAGTATGGAGAGCTCATCTGAGTGCTCCCAATCCCTCACTAGTGTCAGAATAATGAATCAGCTGCTTTTCCTCAACAGTATCTCTATTCATATATTTATACTTATATATATTTCACACTCTGCATGATTGATAGTAAATGTATGATCCCTTTCAGTAAAGGGCAGTGGTGGAATGTAACTAAGTACATTTTTTAAGTACTTGTACTTTACTTGAGTTCTTTTCATACCACTTACTTCTACTCCACTACATCTCAGAGGGTAATGTTTTACTTTTTACTCCACTACATTTATCTGACAGCTACTAGTTACTTTACAAATTAAGATTTTTGCACACAGTATCTCCTCAAATCAGTGCAGTGGTGGAGAACATAATGTTTGGTTACAGCTTCCTCTGCTGGCTGAAAACAAGAACTAAAGAGGATGTGATGAAAGCTCAGTTCCTTTCTAAATAAAATACTGGAAATAAAAGATGTTGCAGTAATTTATTATTGCTCCAGATGTAAAATTAAATTACAAATTAGAAAATGTCAAATTTAGGATGTAGGCTAAGAAAAACAAACAGCATGTATCATTGAATCGTATATCTTCCCATATTTATTCTCCGAAAATTTCAGTATTTCTGTCATTTAGACCATCAGGACGCTAA
The DNA here is from genome assembly GCA_916701645.2 of Sebastolobus alascanus. Classification (NCBI taxonomy): domain Eukaryota; kingdom Metazoa; phylum Chordata; class Actinopteri; order Perciformes; family Sebastidae; genus Sebastolobus; species Sebastolobus alascanus. The sequence continues at coordinate 3,253,043 of CAKAOJ020000072.1, read as the reverse complement.
CACTCTTCACTTAAACACTATAATAATAAAGTGTAAATATAATAATGAAAAAATAATAATAAGAATAATAAGAATTTAAACATGTCAACGTAGACAATCTACTCTAATCAAATTCCAATCAGTGGGGGAAAGTAACTCAGTACTGTACTTAAGTACAATTTTGAGGTACCATATTCTGTTACTTTGTACTTCTACTCCACTACATCTCAGAGAGAAATATTGTACTTTTTACTCCACTACATTCATCTGATAACTGAAGTTACTAGTTATTTTGCAGATTTAGATATACATTTAGATGTTACTACAAAATATAGATCAACTAATAAATTATGATGTATTATTATAGATTAAGCCACCCAGCAGTATATAAAGGAATTAAAATGAACTCATGCAACATTAGGGTGATGAACACATCAATGCATCGCTAATTATAATCCAATAAATTATTCTGAAATGAGCCATTTAGGGCTGCAACTCATGATTAATTTCATTGTTGATTATTTTCTCGATTAATCGATTAGTTGTTTGGTCTATAAAATGTCAGAAAATTATGAAAAATGTCGATCAGTGTTTCCCAAAGCCCAAGATGACGTCCTCAAACGTCTTGTTTTGTCCACAACTCAAAGATATTCAGTTTACTGTCATAGAGGAAAAAGAAACCAGAAAATATTCACATTTAAGAAGCTGGAATCAGAGAATTTGACTTTTATTTTCCCCCAAAAATACTCGATTTATCGATTATTAAAATAGTTGGAGATTAATTTAATAGTATTAATCTATTAATTGTTGCAGCTATTTTTGGTACTTTAAATGTATTTTGATGCTAATACTCTTGTACTTTTTACTGAATGCAGGACTTGTAACAGAGTATTTCCACACTGGTAACTTCAAAGATGTAAGTACTTCTTCCACCACTGGTAATAATCAATCGGCAGCGTGACATCATGTTTGATATCAGATACGTCATCAATAAATATATAATATGACTCACATTGAATCAGCATTCAGACAGAGCTGGTCCTCTCATCAGGATTCTTCTTAAAGTTACATCTTTTGAGAAGTTTCTGTTTTCCTCGCTGTGTTGACCGGTCGCCATGGGAATGGGACCTCCACACACACGCACACAGTGATTCATGGGAAGGTCGACCGACGAAATAAAATTAAAGCAAGTCTTTGAAGAAGATTCAGTGCAGATGGTTGTTCTTTTTGTTTTATAGCTCATCAACAACAAAACAAAACCAAGTTGTCTTAGTTGAGGATCTGCAGAAAATAAATGAACATGTTACCTCTTCTCACCACTAGGGGTCAGTGTTCACAGGCTGATGATTAGTTCCTGCAGCCATCATCTGATCTAGTAAAATACAGTAAATGGAACATTAGTTTTATCTCTTTATGGTACGTTAAAGTACCAATACAACAGTGAACACTGAAAAAAGAAGCCCTTCATTCAAAATCCTACTTAACTAAAATGTTTTCAGTTAAATGTACTTAAATGTAGTTAAGCTCCACCAGTGACTGTTGCTCAAAAAAGTGTGTTGTAACTTCTATTTTTCATCTGTTTTCAATACTTTGCTCTAGAATTTGGTGATGTTTTATGTCTCAACGACACATGAATCGCTAAATATTGATCTAAATATCCAGTTAATATCTTTAAAATGAATAATTTCTGCTTTCCTTTTCCATTTTGTTCGCAGTGAGTGTATTAGAAAACATACGTACATTTTAAATTGTGTGTAAAAGTCAGCTTCAAACCGATGGGAGTTATATGTTGTTGTTTCTTCACAGAGTTTCATTATAAGTATTCAAAAACAATATTCATAACCCAGCTTAGAGAAGAAAGTATACAAATCACAAGCCTCCTAAAAATGCTTAAAAGAAATCTGCATGCATTGATTCTTGATTTCTCAGCTTTTTAATTTCTGGAGCATTTTCTACAATCACAATCGTTAACATTCTCAAGGTTTTTGTTCTTGTTTCTTCTGGAGATATTCTCCATCTGTGATCGTCGGTCTGATCTCTGCCAGGATGTGACATCAGACGAGGTGACAGACTCGACCCGATGCCACAACATATGAAAACCAGTGTTACATCAGAGACACCCAGACTAATGTTAGTCTGTTTCTCTACCGAGGGGAGACGTTTAATAGTGCACTGCAGCACAGAACAACCATCTGCATTGATTCTTGAAAGACTTTCTTTTCATTTTATTTTGTAGGTCGACCTTCCTGTATGTACGTCTTGGGACGCAAAACAAGTTTCAGAAAAATATTCTGATTATAAAGTCAAATTAAATCAAACTTTTAAAAACAACGGACTTGGCACTTTGAAGTATGGAAGTTCATTATGGCCAAGAAAATAAATGCAAACATATGGAAACCCTGAATGCAAAAATACACAAATTATGAGATACTAAAACATAATATTAGATAATACTAAGACATAGATAATAAGATATAAAAAAAAAAAACAATAGACAAGATGAGTAGGGCTGTCAAAGTTAACGTGATAATAAAGCGTTAACGCAAATTTGTTTTAACACCACTAATTTCTTTAACGCATCAATGCAACCTGTGATTTTTAGGTTGTAGCTCAGTTTTAAAGCTAGACTAGAAAATCTAAGGAATCCATTTATACCAACCATGTCATAGTACAGGTACAGGTACCTCAAAATTGTACTAAAGTAAAGTACTTAAATACAATTTTTTATTTTTTTTGTCTTTTTGGAGTTTATTACAAGGTTTACATTATATAATCTTTATGAAACAGCTGGTATTGCACAACACATGGTGAATGTGGCTGACACTGTAATGATATCCACATCCCCCTGCACACTGTTAGCATTATATTTACACATCAGTGTGTTGTGTGAGATTTGAAATCAGGTCTCTACACGTCTCTCTCGCCCTACATACAGCATGTTAAGTATGCATTATTTCATTTCTATGTCATGTTTTTTTTCCATATTCTGGTATAATTACAGATCATAATATTATGCAGTAGTTTCTTCTGTGCAGCCTAATGATATTGTAATCCATTAGCCTACTTTCTCTTTACATAACTCCCACGAATACATTGCATTTCACATAAAATAGTTTACTCCTTTGCTATTTTCTCTGGTATTAATTATGATGATTTTATGCTGCAATGACACACTTTCCTCGTCTCTTTGATGGATTATTTAAATATTCAAGTTGTGAAATGGAAACCAGTACTGTCCTGAGAAGTGGTGAAACACTAACAAAAATCTAATTGCAGTAAATGATTTGTGGACCAAAACATGCTAAAACACTGAAATGGCTTTTTTAAGATGGACATCGTTTGTATTCCGCTCCTGTGTTCGTTTTTCACTCTTTTCTGCTGCAGCTTCAGTAAAGCGTTGTTGTTCGGGGCCTCGGTGGCGTTCTTGTCCCTGCGTGGTTGGACTGGTGAGCAGGCCAGCAGGGCCTTTGTCATTCCCTGGCCTCCCAGTGCAAACTGGAGCCAAAATGGACTCCTTATCACCAGTCAGACGACAACACAGTCCCACCACTCTGAGTTCCAAGTTTCACCAACATCTACTTTTTTCTTTATGATTTTTTTTTTTATTACATTATTGTGAGCTCAACAAAAACACAATATATCAGGATAATAATTCAGCAGTTAAGCAGTGTTCACGATACTGGCTGCCTTTTGTTCGGAAAAAAACGAAGAAAAACGACTGTGACTAGGGCTGCACCAACTGTGAAATTCTGGGCCGATACTGAAACCGATGTTTAAAATAACAATTGTTTTTGTTTATTTTGTTTTTGCTGTTATTTATACCCCTTTTCTTCCCCATCATCATTATAAAAAATAACTGAGCTGTTTTAAAGTCATTCACAAATTCAATCATACAAATTTATGAAACAACCTTTAATATAACCTACTCTCACATGAAAAATATATATCTTTTTAAATAACTGCTTTAAAAGCCTTTTCAGCTACCATACAACTACCTACTCAATGAGAAGAATGTTGCAGTACTTACAAACAAAACAACAAAAATATTCGTTTTGTGAAACATGAATTAAATGTAAATGTAAAAGCGATTAGAAACATTAGCAGTGTTTCTCACTCACAGACTTTACCTGGGCTGGCCGTAAGATATCATAAGAACCTTTGTACGAGGATACATTGTTCAAAACTATGTAGTGGACAAATTAGAATTTTGACCAGATGATGGCGCTAGATGAAAATGAGCAAATGATTTCATGGCAAGCCATCCAACATTTGTCAAGACATTTCACTCAGGACCACAAATGTTAACCTCATGGTGGCGCTGGAGGTCTCAAAAGTAATCAGGATTCATCTTCTGGATATTTGTACCAAATTTATTGCCAATCCTTAGTTGATAGATAGTTCTGTTTGGACCAAAGTAGTGGAAATGCCCCTAGCATGGCTAAAAACTGAGCCAACAGCTTTCCAGAATGGAAATAAATACTTTCTGTCAAACGTGTAATAAAAGTTATATATTTTTTAAACAAATACTACTTTACTGTGTTTAACATGGTTAATGTTAATAGGAGGAATATTTAATCACATTTTAGTTTATTATCAGTTGCAGAAAGACGTAATTGACTAAAGATATTTCCATTTATCTATTTAATTTGGGTGATTTTCAGATACAGATGATGAATGCTGAATCAATTAATTCTTTGTTTGCTATCCAGAATAATTTATGATAAAAAAAAAAAGAAAAGGAAATGAAGCTGCCTGTCAGAATATCTTTGGTCCTTTTTGCCAGTGATATAAATTGATGCAGATTTGCTCCCTGTGTTGTTGAGGTACTCAGGGAGCATCCGGTGTATTTCATGAGGCCATTATGTTTCTGCATAAGAAACAGCCTGCAGCTGTTGAGCAGCATGACCGAGACAAAAGGCTGAATTATTCCTGACAGTGAGACTAATGATAGTATTTTTCTTCCCTTATAAATCCAATATAACTAAATTCACTTACTGTGATGGATTAGCTGTTTATTTACTGAGGCTTGAACTGTAGCATCCTGTGGAGTGGTGATCAAGTTAGATAAATAAATAAATTTACTTTCTGAACTTCACTGGAGGGAAATGTCAGAGCCTGAAGCAACTGTGCACGTTGGCAGCCTCAAATGTCAGGGAGAGGTCGCTGTGTGGGAAGTTTCACGTTCACTAGAAATCCTCATCCCGTTCTCATTCCCAGGGCATCAAATACCGAGGCTTTATCACGGTTGTGTGATACCGTTGCACAAGACACCATTTAGCACTGGGCGTTCCATTAACTACAATGTAAACCCATCCGTAGCAATAGAAAACGCTGAGTGAAAATGCACCGGGAGTGACTGGTGACGTAGTTTAAAGAAAGAAAAGACAATCTAAGGGCGGGCAGGAGGGGAGGTGGATGATTCCAACATAGCCAAGGCTTTCATCGAGGAGATCGCTGTTTGTCTCCTGTGCGTTAAGTTTCACTTTCACGTTACAATCAGCTGTTCGTTCGTATCCCGTCAACACATTCTCATCCCAACTCGTCAAATACCGCCGCTTGGTCAGTGCCCCTCTGCATCTGAGACCGACGCACGGGGTTCCCCTCTAGCGTTACTTTTGGACGGACCAGGGACGGCGTGTCAATATACGCTTGTTACATGCATGGTGTCTTTTCAAATTAAACTTCTGTTTTCACAGGAAGTTAGGTTTAGGCAACACAACCATTTAGGTAGGGTTAGGAAACGGTCGTGGTTGACGTTAATTTCACTGACTAGCGACTCATGTGACTCACGAGACTGATGATACCGACGTGACTAAAGACTGACGTGACTAAATAAGTCAATGTTACTTTTAGTTTCACACGGGACACGAACAGCAGCCTCATGGTTGAAAGTCTTGTGTTTGTTAGGTCCTCAAATTATTGAGAATTGTTTGCATTTATTCCATTTGTCCTTGTCCCGTTTATAATCTTTCTCAAGTAAGTGTTAGCATGCTAATACGCTAAACTAAAGAATAAATCATGAATATTCACTGTCAGTGTGGTAAATGGCTAAATGTTGCTTGTGACAGTGACTAGCATGGCTAGCTAACGTTAGCTTGAGTGTGAGGCTGCTGCAGTAATACAGTCATACATTAACGTTATAGCAGCATCACACTGTCGTCTCCAAATAAATCTCAGCCTATAGATCAAACAGTTGGCTATCAACACGTTGGTTATTTACAGACAACACTTAGCCTTATGGGATTCAATCAAATATCCGGCCACTGTGTCGGACGGGGGAAGACTGAAGGGACATGACGGCGATCAACCTTAATTTATTATGGTATCGCGAAAGCTCGGGTTCAGGCAAGATCGCAAAATAATTATAGACATGTGTATAAAACAAACGTTGTTTAACTAGATGAATGCATACAAAATTACAATCTAAACACACGTCAAATGCATCGAAGTCTATGGGATCTTCGATTTTCTTTCCTCTAAAAGGGGGGCGTGGCCTTGACTTTTACCCGTATGTGCCGGTCCGATGTACAGTATGTAGATTCACATATCTTTAACTAATCATTACATAATGGATCATAGTATCACCAAGTCCAGTAACTCATCATTATCTTCTGTAGTCCTCGATTCAGAGTTCAGGAACGACTTTTGTATTTTATGTACTGGAATGAAAATGTTAGTGTTTTATATTGTGTAGGTTAATACATGATATGCTCAGTTACTCAGTGAATCTGCTTGTTTTTCTCTACGCATGAGTTTTACCAGAACACAGTGTCCTCCTAACAGAATTATTTTAAAACCCATGTCAGCTGTATTTGTCAGTGTTAACATTTCTAAAGATCTGACTCATGTTTCCATTACACCACAGATTAGTTTTAGAGCTGCTGTACTTTCTTATTTGTCAAATAATGCGAGTGGCCTTTCACTCACTCTGACTCACCGGCTGCAGCACAAAGAAGCTGACTAATCACATTGTGTTTGAATAAAACCAGTGACCATCATCTGTACCTGAACTCAACTCCTGTGTTCGCTTGTCGGCTACCTGAAACTTTGAAGTCCTTGAGGATCAGAGATGAGTTTGTTATATGTGAAGTGTTTTCTCAGCAGAGGAAAATAGATGTACCCACTTGTGTCATGTTTGTGTCATCCAAACAATATATATATATATATACATATATATACATATATATATATATATATATATATATATATATTTATATGTCCTGAAGTTATTCTATCAATAAGGGTTAATACAGTAATCACCTTCAGAAGTACATTTAATTCAGTTTCTCTACTTGAATAGTTTCTATTTGGAAGGTCATAACTGAGAAAGAGGAACAGAACTTAATTTATTTAACTTTATTTAGGGAAAGGCTGATTAACTTTCATCATAACTGAGAAACTCATGTAATGAAATAGTGATTCTGGTTGGAGTTGTTACAGCCCGACTAACAAACTAACAAACTAATCAGCTAAACAAACAAACAAATATTAAACAACAAAGAGATACAAAAATATTTTTTGCCAAAATGTGGTTAAATACAAAGCTTCCTGTCCAGCTGACGAGAAGGATTGCTGCTTTACCCACATCCTTTGCTTTCCATTGGTTAGAAAAATCATGTGTAAATAATCAGAACATTTTTACTGGATGGTTTGTTTTAGACGCTACGGGAGTTAATGTCCTGGGATTTTGGTGCAAGCTGTCGACCAGTGTTTTCTCAGTTGTAAGGTAATGTTAACGTGCATAAAGCATCAACCATCAACCATCCTGCTGTACTTTACTTGGGAAGTGGTACCGGTTTAAATTGATTTGAACTGTTTTAAAGAAACTGCGTAACATTTCAGGGGATCTATTGGCAGAAATGTAATATAATATTCATGACTATGTTTTCTTTGGTGTATAATCACCTGAAATTAAGAGTCGTTGTGTTTTCGTTAGCTTAGAATGAGCCCTTCATATCTACATAGGGAGCGGGTCCTCTTCACGTAGTGCGCCACGTTTCTACAGTAGCCCAGAACGGACAAACCAAACACTGGCTCTAGAGAGAGCCTTTCATGTTTTTACCTGTGAAACTGCGGTAACGTGAGCCACAGAGTACAAAACCGTGGTACCGCCAGCCGCTGTCTGACTTCCGTTGCTCCTAAAGTAGTGTTGTTATGGTAAGGATGACCTCTGTTCGAGGACATCGGCGTTACCACGGATTTGCACTCGGCGGCTCACGTTGCAGTCTTGGAAAGGGAGGAAGCGGAGGGATGCTCAATTGGTTGCAATCTGCAACCACACCACTGGATGTCACCAAATCCTACACACTGTCCCTTTAAGGTAGACGACAGTGTGTTGAGTTGTTTAATCTCTGAGAAGTCCCACGTGGAGTTAGTGAAAGTCTTTATAACAGCTAACATGGAATAGGGAAACATTTATTACAGTGTGGTGATAGTGTGTCTCTCTGTGTGGAGGTCTGTGCATCTGTAGTCTGCTGATAATCAGACAGTTAATATTCAGAGCAGTGAGGAGCTGATATTGCCGCTGTGAACATCCTGAATATCCTTCACACGTGAACCTCACACAGATTCTGTGTATTTTAAGAGGAAAATCACACGGGCGCGCTCATGCACACGCATCCATTAATTGCACACTCTGCAACACAAAGACGGCATATTGGACACAGTGAATTATACTCATCTGTGACATGAGGAACACAGTAGCTATCAGCCATGTGCATCACAGTCTCAAACCGAAACAACTTCTGCTGCTATTAGACATCTGATATTCTCACATCGCTTCCCGTTTATATTGTTAAGCATCTTTGAGTTCCAGAAAAGCGCTATATAAGTCACATTTATTATTATTATTATTATTATTATTATTATTATTAGACAGAATAATGTGATATTTCTAACTAATGTGTTTTTTTACTGAACATTTCAGATATTGTTTAATCTCATAACAAAACAAGGTAATGTTTACATTACCTACATGTTCATATTACGTTATAAATAATCATCTATTCTCATCATTGCTCAAGGAAAAGCAGACAAATCTCAGCCCTCAACATGCAGCCTGAGACGACCAAAAGTATTAAAATCAGTGTTTGATGTGGAACTACTGAGATGAAGCTAACTGTCCACACCTGAACGCCTCATCTGCAGGAAAAACTGCCAAATGATCCCAAATAAGTCCATGTGACATCTTGAAACAAAACACCCTCCTGAGCCAGTAAATATAGAATACTTAAAGCGACTAAGAGTGTAAATGTAAATTAATTTTTACTTTTGAACAGAAAAAAAGAAATTAATACGAGCATACTCAATTTTCTAATTCTAAGTTCAATATTTATCTGCATTTATATTTATTTTTTTCGTGAGGTGCATGGAGGGGTGCTATGATGAAGGTTGTGTATAGAAGGCAACACACAAATTGCGAAACTCTCGCGAGATGTTTAAGGTAAGGCGTTGACCTTGAGGGGTTAGGGTTAGGATAGGTCTTAGGGCAGCGAATGTTGCGAGTTTTTTGCAAGTTTTCGCAATTTCGGGGTTACCTTATAAACACAACCCTGATAAAAACAAGAGTCTACAGTCATAGTGGCTCTGTTAGGCTGCACAGTGATACATTGAGCTAAATGCTAACATGCTCATAATAAGAATGATAACATGCTGATGTTTAGCAGGTGTAATGTTTATCATGTTTAGTACAGCGTGTTAGTGCTAATAAGCACTAAACACAAAATACAGCTGATTAACAACACAAAACAATGACAAATATTGTCCAGAAACCTTCACAGGTACTGCATTTAGCATAAAACAATATGCTCAAATATTAACATGGCAAACTCAAGCCCAACAGGCAACAACAGCTGTCAGTGTGTCAGTGTGCTGACTTGACTATGAGTTGCCCCAAACTGCATGTGATTATCATAAAGTGGGCATGTCTGTAAAGGGGAGACTCGTGGGTACCAATACAACCCATTTTCCTTCACATATCTTGAGGTTTCCTCGCCAAAATTTAGTGTAAGTTTGGAGCGTTATTTAACCTCCTTCACCACAAGCTAGTATGACATGGTTGGTACCAATGGATTCCTTAGGTTTAGTTTCATATGATACCAGTATTTTCACTCTAGCTTTAAAACTGAGCCCACTACAACCTAAAAATCGCAAGTTACGTTAGTGCATTAAAAAAATTAGTGGCGTTAAAACGAATTTGCGTTAAAGCGCTATTATCGCGTTAACTTTGACAGCCATACAACATTTCATGGTAATCCATCTAATAGTTTTTGAAATATTTCACTCCAAACTACAAATGTCAACCGCATGGTGTCGCTAGAGGAAAAGTCAGAGGATCACCAAAGTCAGTAGGATTCATCCTCTGGAGAACATGAATATCTGTTCAAAATTTCATGGCAATCCATCCAATAGTTGTTGAGATCTTTCAGTCTGCACCAAAATGGTCCATATAAATCATGGTGCCATGGATTAAAAACGTTTAGGAACCACTGGTTTATATTCTCTAAAAGCTCATAATGTTTTGGTTACAAATTATTTGATGCAGATTTACTTTACAATCGATCACTTCCCTCTACAGCTACAAGCTGATGCTGCTCTAATTTACTGTTTCCAGCCAGAGGACGCCGGATAACCAGCTGTCCTTGTGATTTAAACCGCAGCCAAGAGACGTTTTTAATCATTTTAACCGTTCTCATCTTGAAATTGTAACACGAGAACAAGCAAGAATATTTATGCTATTGTCCTTTTAGAATTTAATGATTATTATAAACCACTCGCTGGTTTCGGTCTAAGACAAACAGAGGCAAGCCTTGGATGGAAATAAATATTCTCTCTACAGCGCTGTTGTCAAGGAAGAGCTCAGGGAAAAAAAAAAAAAGTGTGAACCAAGCGGGCGAGAGCAATGTCAGGCTGCAATTTATTTTCGTGGTGTGCACGTGTCCACGCAGTGTTGTGTCTGCTACACGTGGAGCTCTCATTTGCTGGAGTGCTGAGGTCTTTTGTGGGGGTGGATGCTTTTTCTCTGCTGTCAAAAAAGCACACATGCCACACGGCAGATGCTCAGTGTGGCCGATCCAAACACCCTTCACCTGATTTAGTTTCTGTCCTCTGTACATGTGCAACAACAGCAGGAGGATTTGTAGAAGGGATGATTTGACCCAGGAGGCTGAGAGACGAAGGAAAGACCAGGCTGGAGAGTTCTCATCAGCTTTGTTGTAAAATCCCTCTGGATTTACTGACATTACTGACATACTGCAGGAGAGGAGGACATGGTTGTTTTAAGGCTGGCCCTCAAAGGTTGAAAATGTTAGAGTTTCCACATATAACGACATGTTATGTTAAATTGAACAGTTTTGTTCCTATAGTGTGTGGAGAGCAACGATTTGCAGATTCCATTCATGAACAACGAGAGTCCCGACTCTCAAAACGGGAAATCTCGCAAAATCTCTCGTGGTTTGTGTTACAATAACTACGGTAGTAGCGTAACTTAAGTACGGAAGTTTAGTGACAAATAAGTTAACGTTGATTTCTGGTTTCACACGGGACACGAACAACGGTCTCCTGTGTTTTTTGACCCACCCATCCACCCCGACCTCCTGCCTACGTGGTGTTTCTCGCTCTTTATACTTCTTGGGTCATGATTACGTGGATTACAAATTAAATGATTTTGTGGGATATATATGAATTACAGTGCATTACTTTTAGTAGGTATAGCTACGAACGGTGTATGGGAACAACCTGTTATATACAGTATATAAAAGCATGACCAAATACCAGGACAATATCAAAAGTTTGAATTAGTGACAGTCATGAACAATGTTGGCGGATTTATTTTGGTTACAGCAGCTTTAATTTTCAGGACGAATCACCGCTGCAGCTTGAGGCCGCCTTGTTGTTCCTCTTGCTATGCAAACATTAAACGTAATCACACCTGCAATCTTTCACCCGAACTATCCCTCTGCTTCAGCCTCACAGAGATCGTTATCAGGCTGGAAATTGAGTGTGGTTATCTGAAGAGAAGCTCTAACAGACAGGACAGTAACTGACTCCCTGCGTCTGACTCCTGGCCAGATTAAAAACACTGGATGTCAGCCCAGGGGGGGGATTCATGGCACTGCGTGGCATTCTGGGACATTGCCGCCATAACCTTGATTGAAGGAGTCCCAGCTGTTCCGTTTATTTTGTCTGGTTGTCTGGCAGGTTTTTTGTTCCGTCTGGTGGTAAACAAAGGGTGAGTGAGGACAAATGTGAGGCATTAACGCTCCACTTTTACATGAAAAACATAATCCAGTGCTCTCAGGTTTGTTCTACCTGCTGACAGATAATATGTGTGTGTTTGTGCAGGTACAGTAACTTCCTCCCAGTGTTTTCTCTCAACCCTGGGATCTCATTATTCCTGCCTGAGGAGAAATGATCAAACATGGCGCTACGATAATGAGCCAACCGCCGACTAATTATCTGCTCTGAGACCTCCTATAGGAAAACTATCATCTCTGGCCTCCAGCACAGTTTGTGTTTCACTGTCAGCCATCGACCTCCAACGAGAGGACGGACTGTGATCACCAACCTTCAAGCTGAGGAGGACACACTGTTTATGTTTACCACAACAGTAGATACGAGACAAACAAGTATCCAGAGGTGGAAGAAATATTCAGATCTTTTATTTAAGCAAAATGTAAATGTTAATATATATATATATATATATACAGTATATATACAGTATATAGTTGGATTATATTTATTGATGCATTCATGTGTTCATCACTTTAATGTTGCATCAGGTAATGATGGAGCCAATTTTGATTACTTTATGTACTGCTGGGTAGTTTATTATAATATATCACAATTTATTTGTTGATATGTATTTTGTATTATTAATCTAAATCTGCAAAGTGCTGTCAGAAAAATTTGGTGGAGTAAAAAGTATAATATTGGCTTCCAAATTGTAGAGGAGTATAAGTATGGAGGATGGAACCTGCCAAAAATAATCAAATGTAAATGAATAAATAAATACGTCATTAAATGTAGCAAAAATAATATTAAAAATAATTAATTGATAAAATGTGACATAAATTGATATTTCTGTTTTAATTTGCTTCTTTATTTAGCTTTATATTTATTCCTTTATTTATTTAATATTCTGTTTAATTTTCCATTTCATTTTTTATGTATTTATTTTTATTAATTTTTACATGTATTTATTTTTGCATTTATTTGTAATTATTTATTTATTTTTGCATAATCTTGTCAGTAAAAATAACTCAACTCCTGGTTGCACACGGGACATGAACACCGGTCCCCTAAAAGCCCTGCGTATGTTTGACCCATCCACCTCCCCTCACTAACACCTTTAATGGTCTTCTCGCACTTAAATAATATAATGGGTTTTTATTGGAGTTAGATGAAAGCCCGGTGCCTCTCATACAGACGCTAAAGGGGGCCTTGTGCGCCGGTATCAAGACGCCGCGGGCCACTGCTGAAGCATCGGTATTTGACGCTACTGGGAGTGGGACCAAGCTGAATCACACAAAAAACAAAAAATGAGAAAACCAAAAGCGAGAATTTGCAGACTTTGTTTTTTATTGTGAGCCGCTGCTCAAAATTCCCAAAATGTCAAACTGTTGCTTTAATGTTTAGTCTGTATGACTACATCCTCCCTCTCTGTCCTCACACATAAACTCTCACATAATTACAAAGTGAGGAAACACTGTCTCTGGAGAAATACACAAATGCCAGAGTCACATCTTTCTCTCCTCTTCCTCTTCTCCTGGGATTCGCCTCCTTCAGTCTGATTTAAAGTGTTGTCAGCTAGTCAATTTTTAAACGAGCTGTCATCCCAGACAGTGAGAGGACGCTACTTTGTCTGCTTCGAACATTTGCAATGTGAGCTGAAAACTGAATAAAATTATACAAATTTCATAGTAAAAAAAAAAAAAAGAATAAATCAATGTCTTTTCCCTTCTCACTGTTTCTCTTCATCTTCCCCTTCCCCTGCAGAATAACAATCAGCTCCGGTGACGCAGCCGATGACTCAGGACGTCATGTTTCTGCCATGGTGAGGCGAGGACGCTCGCTGAATAATCAAATCACTGCAGGTCGATGTTGCTGCTCTTTACTCTGCTCACATGGGGCGGTCGGTCTCATTATCAAGTATTTATTATTTCCTTCACGCTACACAGGAAGCTTAAACTCTGGCCCTTTAACCCGATCACACTTCAGTTTTTGTACTTGTACCTTTTTATAGGGGAATAAGCTCTTTATAGTTTAAATTTAGGATGACTTGCGTTTTGAAACTTTTCTTTTCAAATTGCTTTTACCCAGAAACTTCACAATATTTTCCCTCATCCATATTAGAAACTGTCATTTGGCCTATTTACTCTTAATTTCTTGTGTTTCTAAATCTCTTTTATTTGAGTCTTTTTAAAGTATGGGTCCATTATCTTTTATTTTTTAGGTTTTTATATCATTGTATGTTTAAGCATCAAAATGCTAACTTCCCTTCAAGCCCTTCTAAAAACTTTTCCCCACATGACCTGACGTAGGTTTCTGCATGATGACGCTGCTACATATATACATGTATCTTTATATCCCTTCAGCGTGTATTACTCACAGTACAGTACCGCCACAGAAGCTAAGCAGTGTACTGCTGTGGACGCCACGTTATTTCAGATCTGAAAGTCACACAATAACACAAACAAACTAACCGATCAAGGCGGCGGTAAACCAACAACTCCTGTGTTCTGAGAGATAAAATTACTGTTTTTGTGAATGGAGTCTGGTGTGGTGGTTTGAAGAGAGCGACATAACAGCTTCAGTTCCCCGTCGGAAAGGACTTTCTGATGGCGAGGTAATGCAGTGAAAATATGCGAAATATAGCGTACACTTAAAGTGATATTGACTTTTTAGGGGGCCAAAATAAGTTTAGCTGCAGCCGCTTTACCTCGCCGTCAGACAGCCGTTTCTGACGGGGAACTGAAGCCGTTATTATTCATAACCTTATTGATTAGCTTACAGTGGTAACCTAGGTCACTGCTTTTAGCTCACGGCTGAGCGGGCGTTTCCATTTCCAAGAACGCAGATGGACCCGCCCTTTAAAAATATTTTCTGCTCAATGTTTAATGTTCCTATTTCCTGCATCTTGTCTTTTCCTCAGCTACTTTTGCGTTACCTTGCATTAAAGTTTAGCGTCCCCTTGCAACACATCGTGCATTCGCTCTGATTCATAGAGGCAGGCCGAGCTTTGACAGCAGCACACAGCGTGGATGAATAATATAATATATTTTACAGCAGCTGGCCTGAGTGGGTGCGCTCTCCTCAGCGAGACTTGCAGATGATGTTGTGATATTTAGTGGAGGCGATTAACCCAGTTCTCTGTGGCTGCTGCTGTATTCTGTTCTTTGGTTGTTAGCATCCACAGCTCCAACCAAAGAGTTGTTAAACTGGGTTGACCTGTTTCGGGTGCCCCGTTCATTTTCCCCATAGACAACGTGACTCACAGTTGGAGCTCTTATAACGGCTTGGATAGGCACGAAACTCTCAAAAAGATTAACTTAACAACAAATCAAGTTTAAACCTTTTTAATGCAGCAACAAATTGATCAAAACTTAAACAGGAATTAAAAATTCCAGTATAAAATATATAGTAAACTGTATAAACATAGATTGAATTGATTGGCCCCATTGTCAGTGATACACAATCCAGCTAGTCAGTATAGGTTTGATATCTAAAAATCAACCAATCTGCATCTTTTAATGCACTTTACAAGTGAACTCGCTTTATACTCATAATACAAATAAAAGTTGGGATACAGCAACACTATGTAGTGTCATTTTTATGTAGATGAGTTCCATTTAAATCAGTAATTCTGACCTTTTTTGGCCCGTCTGCCCTTAAAATTAAGCAATTATCTTCTTGTGAAGCTTTAATATGGAATTATTTTGTTCACAGATTGATTGATTTGATCGATTTTAACAGGCACAGGGAGGTAAAATGATTTAATATTTCACAACAAATATACAAAAGTCAGAAAAAATTAACATAATTTTTAATTTTTTTTTAATTTGGAAAAGGCGTATTCACAGTGTATACAAAACTTTACAGATATTTGTACCTAACCCTTTTCCCGTTTAAATATACATGTACAGTTTATATGCATAGGCACGAAAAAATGCATGCGGATGCCGCAGTACTTGTGAGTCAACTCAGTCCTCTGGAGAACTGTGGGTCCTCCATCCTCACTTTCTGAATTATGTGGCCGTGTAAACCCTTCCAAAAGTACAGACTTAACACATATACTCATCATTATTCATTTGCATGATCACGCGTATAAAGCCTATATGCCCATGCATACTTCTCCATCAATCTGTCAGCAGTTACATTTAGCTTTCTTACATCTCACACTATATTAATAAACATCATTTTTATGTCTTTAATCATCTTGTGACCCCTCAGATTTATCATAGCTTTGAATGGATAGAAATAAACAATAATCACAACAAAGTCCTAATTTACGCCCCTTATCATCTCACAGCTTAAACTAACATCACAGCCTGAAGCCTTCCACCTGATAAACTACTATTTAATCCTCATGATCATTAGGCTTCCCATCACAGACATAAATCAATACACCAAACAGCAGCGCCATTAAAAAAAAGCACAGTTCAGTCTTTTGGAATCAGCTTTCACCACATTTTATTCACCACAGGAGACGATCGAGTGTCTGATGTCACTCACACCTTTTCATTCACTGCAGACAGACGTTCATTATAAACCACTGATTTCAATGTGAGCAACTGCACAGCTTCACATTTCATCCAGAACATATTGTGCTTTGCATGCTGACTGTCCTCATGCTGCATTCATGGACGTGGGAATTATGGGGGGGAGGGGGGGGGGATATTACTTTCCTACTTTTAAAGCTATAAAACTAGAATAAAATTTTAAAGGCCCCATGTATTGACCATATTTTTCTTTCTTTTTTTTGTTTTCTTTTCTTTTCCAGTAGGATGACCCATGTGCCAATCATGGTTTGTTTTCTTTTCTGCTGTTGTCTTATGATACTATGCATTCCTTTTTTTATGATCATGATTATTATTATTAAATGAAACTTCAATTTATTTTCCACTCACTTACTTACTAACCATAATTTTTTATTTTTTTATTTTATTTATTTATTCATTCATTCATTCATTCATTCATTCATTCATTCATTCATTCATTCATTCTTTCCCCCACATAAGAATATTGCTTTTGGATTTATGATTGTAATGATTGGAGAACAGAGTACATGTTTGGTCTAAGTGAGTTAATGAATATAATGTTAGAAGAAAAAAAAAAATAGGCTGCAAGGCAAAATAAAAATAATATTTAAATACTTCTGGATGAATTTTCTAAACATCATTTTAAAGGAAATATCTGCAGTCCACTGTTGAGTTGTTCAAACTACTTTATTTTGCAAGATTTTTCATTTGCTCAGCCAAACCAGTAAACACCATGGTGTGACAGAAATCAATGCATCTAATATTTATTTGATATGTTATCCCACATGTTCTTCCAGAAATAAACGAATAGCCTAAATCCTTTAAAATACATATTTTGACTTGCTATATTTGATCCATCCATCTATTATGTATACCCACTTTTACTGAGTCGTATGTCAAAATGTTGTGTGATGATGATTATTTACTAGGACTGTCAAAGTTAACACGATAATAACATGTTAACGCAAATTCGTTTTAACGCCACTAATTTCTTTGACGCATTAACGTAACTTACAATTTTTAGTTTGTAGCGGGAGGAGCGAAGGAGGTTAAATAACGCTAAAAAAAAAAACCTGACATGGCCATTTTAAAAGGGGTCCCTTGACCTCTGACCTGCAGATATGTTGCCTTGTTGTCTCTGAGCAGCTGTCAATCACTTGTGTACTCCGATCAAACGGTCAAACTAGGCAGCGCTGATCAAACATGAATCAATATTCTGTTATGTTAATGCCTATTTCTTGCCTCAAATGTTTTCAGAAACATCTTGTAGTGTACTGTTTAGCTGTAAAATTAGAAAGTTTGTGACCCGGCAGCCATGTTGAGATCAGTTGAGGAAATACCAAGCACCGCCCACCAGCCGGAGCACAGCCAATAGGAACGCTCTCTCTGAAATCACCTGTGACTGGTCAAAGTCTCTCGTCACGGGCTAGATTTTCGAAAAGCCTGAAAACAGAGCCATGAGCAGGTACAGAAGTCTCGATTTCTCTCAGAACACTTGAATTACGATATGCTGAAAGGTTATTGTGGATTTTTTGCCCAATGATGCCAAAAACATTCTGCCTGTGGGATCTATTACGTGTGTTAAATATAAATGCAAGAATGGTATAAATATTAATTGAATAAAAATATTTATTGAAATGCACAGGATAAATGCAGTATTATTACACTTAATTTATCTAATATAATCTAAACCCTTTAGACATTTCAATCATGCCTAAAACCAACCTACCTGGTGGGCCAATCGCAACACCGCAGTTGTCACCGGTTGTATTTCACTCTGTAAATTCCAACATCGCCTGAATGCAGCATAGTCGCAGAGGAGCGCACGGCTGCTCTGCGCTCTGATTGGCCGTTAGCGGCGGTGGGCGGGGCCTGGTTGCAGGAGAGTTGAGACAATAGAGACAGAGGTAGAGCAGACAGAGACAGACAGAGAGAGAGCGGCTCCACGGTGGGTGAACCAACAGCGGGGAGACGGTGACAGACAGCGGCGGTGCAGACAACCGGAGCTTCCTGCTTCATTCAACACCGAGAAGAAGAAAAAACAAAAACAATTCAAGGATCCGTTTCCTCTTTTATCTAAACAGCAGGTGCCTGGATGGACTGACAGGTCGCTTGCAGCACATCTTGAAAGGTAAGGTCAGATCTGATGACCAGTTTAAAGCAATTAACTGCTAATTAAATGCTCGTTTGTGTCTTTAAATGTGTTTCTGAATCATTCACAGCTCAGATTGTCTCGTCTCATGTCTCTCTGTGTGTTGCAAAGCATCACACTGCACTAATGTGTTTACAAGCCGGCTTTGTTAATTATCCTCATTTAAACTGCTGTTTTTTTAAATTATAAATCATGTTTTTAATTCTTTATAACACAAAAGTTAGACACCATGTGACCAAACAGAGACTGAGCAGAACAATGGAGCCGCTGTCTGTTATCTATTGTGTCACTGGATCTGGGATTATTGATCACAAAGGCCTGTTTCCTTCATTTCTTCATGATTTCTTCAAACGTGCACACACTCCTGCACTACCTGTTCCACGTTGTATTGATT
Source organism: Sebastolobus alascanus (assembly GCA_916701645.2). Taxonomy (NCBI): domain Eukaryota; kingdom Metazoa; phylum Chordata; class Actinopteri; order Perciformes; family Sebastidae; genus Sebastolobus; species Sebastolobus alascanus. The sequence continues at coordinate 3,233,761 of CAKAOJ020000072.1, read as the reverse complement.
ATAATGCTTTGTGTCTGCTCTTCATGTCTTTGTGCTGCAGTTTGTGGAAGGTTTTTATGACTCCCAGACTGTAAACAATGATACTGACATCCGCTCTGCATGAGTCTTGTGAGGGATGAGACACTGTGGATGCTTAAAACCTTGATTTTTAATTTTTATTATTATTTGGGGGGGAAATCATCAAAAAGCAATCTGGACTCTCAAATTGGGCTGCAGAGATGAGCCGTCAGGGCTCTCATATCTGAAATGATTAGTCGATTAATAAATGACTTGATTGGCATAAAAATAACCTGCATCTATTCTGATACTCGATTAATCATTTTAGGCATTTTCCAAGCACAAAGAGTAAAAAATTGTTCCAGATTCTCTGGTTTCAGCTTCTCGAAAGAGATACTGGTTTTCATTGTCGTAATTCACTGAAAACTGCAGGGCTGTCCTCCACCAAAGAAATATTTAGTCGACTAACGTTCGCACGATCTTGTCTATTATTTGATTTAATGGTCGGATCTGTAAAACTGAGTTTCTCTACAAATACTCACACAAAAGCACCACTTTAAATCCTGTGTTTACCAGAGATGTTCTCGTAGGTTCCTTGGAAATAAGTCATACAGCATGAAAAAAGCATAAAAAAATTACTAATCGACTATCGAAGACCAAAATGACCGATTAGTAGACTAATCGACTAAGAGGGGACATCCCCAGAAAATAAAATATCTGTTTAAACAAAACAAGATGTTTGAAGACATCACCTTCTTTTGACATGTCACAGACTATATGATTAATAAATAATGTTCGAAAGAAAATGCTGCAGCCCTATTTACCTGCAGGGACATGCAGCTTTGGCAGAGTGGTGTCATGTAGGCTATGTAGCCATGAGTCAGCTGGAGATGACGTTTTCATTAGCTTGCTGCAGCTAAGAAACGTGCCAGTGACGGTTGTTGTTTCAGATGTTTGCAGACTAGAAATTAGAAGCTGCTTTTCTCTACTTGGTCTACTTGGTTTTCTCTACTACTGGTCTGAAATCAGGGACCCATCGCTTCAAAAATGACAGAGTATTTCGAAAGACATTTACCACCATTATCTTCAGGTTTTAGACTTGTGTTTGAATAGAACAAGATATTTGAAGATGTCACCTTGAGCTCTAAGTTGTCCATCCATCCATCCATTCATCCATTTTCTTCCTCCTATCCAGGGCCGGGTTGCGGGGGCCTTTTCGGGGTTTTACTTTTGTACGGCACTCTTTAGGCGGATGTTTTACTGGTGTCCGGTAGTTGCTTTCAGTCCAAAATGGCGGAAGCGTAGCTTTGCTGCTGGGCGCTGATGTTGCAATGGAACGAACAATTGACTTTCACGTCTTGGCTATTAGTTAAAAGCAAGTATATCTTAATGATCCACGGGTATTTCCCTCTCCACTTCTCCCGGTACCTGCAGGAACATTTTTGCTTTTTGGCTGGATGTTCACCAGGTACCGGGACACCGGGCTCCACGTCAACGATGGGTGGTTTAATTTCTCACCATAAATGTTTTAATTCAACAACGTCATAGCTAGGGGTGTGAGAAAATATACAATACTCAAGATACACTTGAATATCATGATATTATATTTTGTGATACTGTATCGATTCTCAAAAACACTATCGATTTTTACTTAATTAAGTCTACATGCAAAGATTCGTGGCAGACAGTGGTTCATTTTGTGTTGTGTACAGGGATTGTGATAAATGCAAATGCAGATCCCACTGTACTGATTGCATAAAAACGTAATCTTTTTTTACTCGGATTTTATGCGTATGGCGGTGTGTTCTTCATACTATTTGACAATTTTCCTAAAATTTGATTTTAAAAATTGCAATATATCGCCTCACTTACAGTATCGAAATATATTGAATCGTAACAGGTATATCATGATATTTATCGTATCGCCAGATTCTTGCCAATACACAGCCCTATTCATAGCTATGCGTTGCCACTGTGCGTAGTTGTTTATCAATTTGCGGCTCTACTGTAGACGGCTGAATAAAACTACAACAGCCATAATTCACGTAGGCTACGGACATAACTGGGCTCGTCTGTGCAACACCAAAATAATGTTTCACAACTATCAGTATTTAATGTTTTATTAGGCTATAACCAATCAAAACTCTGGTTTAGAGCCTTTTAGACCCTGAATTTTTTCGTAACGTCGGGTCGCCCTAGTTGCAGCCCTCCAGCTGACACTGAGATGTGTGTCTGGTTTTCTTTGCACATTGATGCTGGTGTTCACTCAGTCACCCAGCAGACAGACGATCACACATTCAGTGCAGAGAAAGAAAGTCAGAGAAGAAGAAAGAGAGGCAGAGATTAAAGCAGACAAAGGGGGTAGCGTTACCTACTGTAGCGTGGGGTTCACAGCAGCAGAAATGGGTTGGCATTAAAGGAGAGCGCCCAGTGATGTGCCGCCGAGCGTGCAGGCACAAAGCCCCAGTGTTCGCAGCTGCTGTAGGCCGAGCCGGCTAAAGCCTCACTGCTTTTGATGTGCTCCACAGCTCCATGAGCGCTGTGGGAGCCGACCGCCGAGCCCCGCCGGTGGGACGAGCTGCAGGCCGGCCGCCACACAGGGAAGGGGACAGGGACAGGGACTGGGACTGGGAATGTGAAGGCCAAAGCTGTGGCTGTGACGGTTTTTATCTCTGCAAACATTTCTGGAGGAAAGAGCTGCTCGTGGTGCAGAAGTAATCTCCCTGGTTTTGTTATCTCAGCGGGCAGATTCGAGGAATAACATTTTACACATGTTAGTTCACTGGCTCTGACTTGAAGAGGTAAGAATGACAAAAGGATGAGACCAAATGGTCCACAGAGACCGGGACAGGAGGGGAAGCCTGTTAAATGTCAAGACTTTCAGGTTCGATTGTGCAAACTATAGTCTTTTCGTTGTATATACGTAACAGTTCACCCATCTCAATTTATTTCTTGAGCATAAAAAACACCAGAGTGGAAACGCACAATAGAAAGCTCCACTGGCCCAGCAGGTCAACAGGTAATGGAACAACATGGCCAGACTGGCACGACTCAAATTCCAATTATGTTGAATCAGTGACCCACGATTGCCTCTGTTATTATACTGGAGCAACATTCATTATAAATTAATTTCGAAAGGAAAGCTTTTCTGTTGCTAAACCTGCAGGACAGTGTTAGGATTTCCTTTAAGATACTGAAAGGATGTGAGTCCCACTGTCTTCATTTAAGACAATGAAGAGCAGTTTATCCTTTAGTTCAGAAATCAAACTGCTTCGTCATGTCGTTATTTTTTTTTAACTCATTGAAGCCGATGCGGTCCATCCTATTTTGGAGTTTTCAGACAGAGAGGATTTAATTAATCCATGGTACCAAAGTGGGCTCTCTCGGTTGTTAGCTTCTGTTAACAGTTAAATATACATCTACTGATGCACTTAGACACATCGTCAGTGATGGAACCTGGGATCATTGGGTGTTTAGGGTCTTTCAACATCATACACCCTCCCCCAGGCGACCCAGCCGGGATTGATCAGGTCCCGACTTGGGTCCAAGTAGCGTGTACCCACAGATCGCCCCTCTTGATCCACAGCCATCTAGAGGCCTTTTCAGCTACCTCTGAGGTGTTCTTGATGGCCTTCCTCTGGCGTTGTCCGGTCTGGGAGTTGTCCGTGTTTTCGTCTTACAACTTTAACCCTTTCACAGCGTGTTTTCAGTTCATGAGAACCAAGATGGCGACGGCCAAAATGCCGAACTCGAGGCTTCAGAACAGCAGTCCACAAACCAATGGGTGACGTCACGGTGACTAGGTCCACTTCTTTTATATACAGTCTATGCTCAAAACCACAAGTATAACCTCATGGTGCCGCTAGAGGAAAAGTCAGAGGATCACCAAAGTCGGTATGATTCATCCTCTGGGGATCATGAATTTCTGTCCAAACATTCATGGCAATCCATCCAGTAGTTGTTGAGGTATTTCAGTCTGGACCAAAGACCAAATTACTTCTGAAATACAGTATAATTTACCAGGTGTTGTTTTCTCTTCTTCCTGGAACCCTTTAGAGGTGTAACAGACATTTGTAGCGAGCCAAATATAACTAAAGATGGTAGCATTTGTACCCTTAAGTATTTTTTAGTTGGCTGACATATTGATTAAACATTACAAATGATTAATTAGGTGCTGATGTTTTACAAGTCGATGTTGGCCTGAACACAAATGAGGTGGCAGAGGCCGTTTGTCTGCAGTGCTTAATGTGTGTGTGCCTTAACAGAGAGACCAATACTCAGCACTTTTGTCAGGTTTTGCGTACAATTATGTCGTAATAATAATATGTAGTCGTAAACGATCAGGTCTCTGTTGATCTTTTGGATGTTGTGAACATGCAGAAGGCTCTTCTGTTGGTGTTTGGTTGTGTTTTTTGGTCCAGTGAGGTGCCGAGAGTCTTTGGATCTGACGGACCACATCGTCCAGGGTCATGAATAGATTTATAAACAAGTCCTATGATTTTAAAATCTATCCTGAAACTAACTGGATGTCAGTTCAAGGACTTTAGAACAGGAGCAATGTGATCTCCTTTCTCTGTTCCAGTTAAAACTCCTGCAGTATCGTTCTGTACAAGCGGTCATTGATTTACTGACTTTTTGGGGAGACTTGAGAGCATTGCATTGCAGCAGTTGAAGTCTGCTTGAAATAAAAGCTTGCACAAGCTTCTGTGTCGAGGGGGGAAAAAAAGAAACCTACTGACCTTTTTACTTATGTTCGTTTTCTGTGACTAGAAAATTAGAGTCAGTCACGCATACAGTTCTTGCCTACGGTGTAACGTCTAAGCTTTTTCCTCTCTCTTTATTTACAGTTGGTCTGCTCACAAATGCTATCACTTTGGATGTGAGTTTTACTACACATGCATTGTTTGAGTTTTTGTCCGTATGTCCAAAGGTGTTCAACACAGGGTTAATAACTGTATAAGAATGGATAGAGTCAGTGTTACAGGAATACAAGAACCATGTCGATAGGACATTCTGAGCCAAATTATTGTGAACAAATATATTGATAGTTCATCATAAAGAAAGATCATATTAATGAGTGGATTTTGACGCTTTGATTGTTATTATTCTTTCTTAATTCGTACTTTTGGAACTACAGCTCCCATAATGCTAAGCTGAAAGTATAATGTTGCCGTAGACTCAGTGAGTTACGCTGTGGGCCACAACTTTGGCCCTGTTTTTTTTTATTCAGCCTATATTTGTTTTAGGGCTGTCAATCGATTAAAATATTTTATCGCAATTATCGTGATTGTCCATAGTTAATCATGATTTATCACAAATTAATCACATTTTTTTTATCTGTTCAAAATGTAACTTAAAGGGAGATTTGTCAAGTAATTAATACTCTTATCAACCTGGGAGTGGACAAATATGCTGCTTTACGCAAATGTATGTGAATATTTATTATTGGAAATCAATTAACAACACAAAACAAGGACACATTTAGTCCAGAAACCCTCACAGGTACTGCATTTAGCATAACAAATATGCTCAAATCATAACATGGCAAACTCAAGCCCAACAGGCAACAACAGCTGTCAGTGTGTCAGTGTGCTGACTTGACTATGACTTGCCCCAAACTGCATGTGATTATCATAAAGTGGGCATATCTGTAAAGGGGAGACTCGTGGGTACCCATAGAACCCATTTTCATTCACATATCTTGAGGTCAGAGGTCAAGGGACCCCTTTGAAAAAGGTCATGTCAGTTTTTCCTCACCAAAATTTAGTTTAAGTTTGGGGCGTTATTAGCAATTAACTTTGACAGCCCTAATTTAATTGTGACCAAGATGCATAAGTGGGACATTTAATTGTAGTAAAGTGGTAGTTATGTGTATTTTTTTTTCTAAATATAAACACATAATATAAATAAACAATCTTTATTCTGATCCCTTTAGTAAAGTAAACTTTGACCAAGATACATACTAAGTGGGACATTTTTCAGTAGAGAAATCGTTGAAGAACATCAGGTGTTTTGACAGTCCATGGGAAGCATTTAGTCTACAAGGAGACACAAACCAGGTATGACAGATTGCTGCTGTTGGTGCAGGAACATGAATAAAAGGTCTTTAACACTGTCAGCTTTTCACCTCTGTGCTATCCCTGCAGCCTTTTCCTCCATCAGGTGTGAGACCGAGCCATTCACCTCCCCTCCTGTTTGGTGCAATAGGCCGGTAACATTAGCCGGGAGGTACAGGTGGAGAGAAAAGCAGCAATGACGCAAAGCAGGCTGAGCTCAGCTTTGATTACAGACGAGCATTTCACTGAGAAGAAAGACAGCAAGGCGGCCTCATTCCCCCTTCGTCCAGGAGGCAAACAGGGCTTGGCGCTTCTTGAGGCCCTCTGGGGAGCCGCCGTGGCACCGTTACCCTGAGAAGGAGCGCCGGGGCTGCCGAGAGCTGCCGCGAACAGAAGATGCTCCTAATTAGTGCTGGTTGTGACTTCTTTCATCTGCAGGCTCTTTGATATGACGGCGGTGTGAGAGCACATATGAGCGTATGCTTACATGCTCAGGATGTTATATGGTTGAGAGAAAGAAATTGAGCGTGAAACTGTGCATTCTGCACGCATACATGTCAAGGTTGTTATGGATAAGTGAAGCTAATAATAAAACAAGGCAGCAAGTAAACATGTTGTCCCACTCAGATGATGCAGCGCTCAGAAAATATTCAGAATGAAGTGGTTAAAACTAAATCATTTCACAAAGTTTGAGCAACATTAGATTAAATTCAACTTTATTGTCATTGTACAAGTACTGAGACAAACGAAATGTAGTTTAGCATCTAAAGTGCAAAAATCAGTAAAGTGCAGAGTAATATACAGAATAAACAGTAATACATAGAATGTAGGATAAACAGTAAGGATACACTAAGATATATATTAACTGCTGGAGGTATGATATGAATATGGTGTATACAGTATAAATCAGATATATACAGTATAGACAGTAGTATAAATATGAATACACTATAAGTCAGATACAACCAGTATATGTATGGGTATATGAGTGCGTATGTAGTACAGTATAGTACATCAAATATACTTGATGACGGACTCATTATTGTGAGGTTTAATATTTTCAAGAAACTCAAAAGTAGAATTGTGTTGATTTTGATCATTAAAAAGAGTTAAAGATTTAGATAATTAATACTTTTTCTTTTCATAAGTCAAGTTTCCATCCAAATGAAAGGGATTTTCCTGAAAATCTGCAAAAGAAAATGCGAACAAATGCATGTCTCAAGATGTCAATCTTCTCATCTAACTCTCCGCAAGAAAGAGAATAAGTGCATTTTCCAAAATGTCTAAACTATTCCTTTAAGAAAACACCCATCTCACATAAGCCATAGACGCTGAGAATCAATCGAAGCCTAATGAAAGCTTAAGTTAATGTTAACAATATAACATTTACATTTGTTAAAATAATAAAAACAAGCAGTAGATACTTGCTTACAGAAGATTAGAAAACACGAGTCAAGTTTCCATCCAAATGCAGCCCAAATTTTAAACAAATTTCTGGAAAATTTGCAAAAGAAAACGCAAATTAATGCATGTTAAATTCCATCCAGTATTGTTATGTGAATATTGTGAGTTCAGGTTCGTCGAGATAAACCGTTGGTGCCATTAAACTGTTGCAGAAGAAGAGGACACAAGATGACAAATGATGAAGTGGAAAACATGAAGGAAATAAGACATTTCTGTTTCATGTTTTAATGTGAGGAAGGTCACATTCTCCTCATCGCGCCACACAGATCTGATGTTTTCAGCTCTTCACCTCAGAACAGACAAATCCTGGCGCACCCCCTGAGATCTTTGGTGCCCACCTAAGGGGGCCCCGGACCTCAAGTTGGGAACCACTGTCCTAAGCTGTAGCACAAGTGTCCTTGTTTACAGTTTGTACAACTTGAATGCGTAGGAACACTAAATCTGTGAGTAAATCAGTTTAAACCGATCTGCTCCTTTATTTCCTGTGAGTATTGGTAAATGATGATGTGTGATGCATGAACAAAGAAACCAGATTTAAAATGCCTCCTCTTGGACCTATTAATATTTGAAAGTGCTGAATGCAGAGGTGAGGCCAGGCGCTTTGTCAAAGCAACTCTTTATACCTGCAGACACAAAACCCATTTTCATATTGTGTTGATAATGTGGCCACTTTGACACCATAACTGTGGTGCAGATAAACTGGACAACACAGTCATTATGTAGAAAAGAGCTTGAATTTTAATTAAAATGTTCTAAAAAACAGAACCGTAAAATGAATTTGTGTGTTCAGGTAGTTTTTCTGTTTGCAGCTCCAAACACACTCTGGCTGCCTCGTCCACTGTGTGTTTGTTTTATTGACCTTGTCAGACGGATGCTGAGTGGACCGGTGACGGACAGCCAGTTGGCTCCTTTGGGTTCAGCTGACTCTCCATTTTTATTTGCTTGTCGTACTTTTATGCTCAGCACATACTGTTTGTGTCTGGAGCCATTTTCACCCCCCGCTGTCACTGCAAGACGATCCAATTTTCTTTTGTGATTTTAAGCTTTTGTGTATTCTCAGTACGATCAACATATGTGAAGACAGTTAAAGCAACGTGTTGTAAACCTTAAAGGCCTTGTAAAGGAAATTCAGAGATTTGTTTCTAAGGACATTATAAATGTTGGAAAATAATTATTGAAAACATGTGAAAAGGCTGTGAACATTGTAGTACTGGATTGTGGAGTTAGACCGTTAAACTGTTTTTTGCCAGTTTTGTGTTCAGGATTTTTTGGGCGGGGCTGAAACCAATGCTCGATGACGCAGTGGAGCCGTCCTTAGCATAAACCCACCCATCTTCAGAAACCTGGTTTTTGAAAGGCAAAAGAGAAGCCCAGGAAAATGACAAAGTGTCAGAGTATGGAGTACCAGGGCCACGAATGTCATTCAGACTACCAGGACCACAAAAGCAAGCACTTTGTCTACGGCCCCGGGAAGCGGCGAGGTCCGGGCGGGGAGCGCTGTAAAGCTTGCGGCCGCGAAGCCGCGAGCCACCTTCGCCCCGAGCCTTTCCAAGCCGACCTAGAGCCGGTCGCGGCGCACCGCCTCGGAGGAAATGCGCCCGGCGGGGGCCAGCCAGCGCCAGGGAGAGGTCCCACGAGGGGATCCTCCCACACCGAGCAGCCATCCCTAACCCACTGAGTTGAATCCCGGGCAGACTGTGCGGACCCCAACCGTTTACCTCTCAATGGTTTCACGCCCTCTTGAACTCTCTCTTCAAAGTTCTTTTCAACTTTCCTTAAGGTACTTGTCGACTATCGGTTTCGTGCCGGTATTTAGCCTTAGATGGAGTTTACCACCCGCTTTGGGCTGCATTTCCAAACAACCCGACTCCGAGAAGACCGGACCCCGTCGCGACGGGGGCCGTTACCGGCCTCACACCGTCCACGGGCTGAGCCTCGATCAGAAGGACTCAGGCCCCTGAGCGCCTAACTGACCCAGCACTCTATGAACCTAACCTGCTCGCTGGCAGGTTTTCTTCAACAAACCCTGAGTTTCTCTCTGTCTCCTCCGTCTTACAGAGGCAGACACGCTGCTTTATTTCCTCATTCGTTCAGTCCGCATCAAAGCGCATGTCGAAGCACATTAATTATCAGAGTTTCGCGTCAGAATTGAAAGTTATTTGAATAAAACCTCTGCTTGTCCTTTTTTTTGCGAAGTTCTTTTTTATAAAACTGTGACTGAGACAGCTGTCAGTTTGTTAGAGCAGTTCCACTAAAATGTTCATTGCACATAATCTGTAATCTCAGTTTAAATAGTAAAAATTGGTATGAAGTTATGACACGTAGATCAATGATCTCTATCACTCATGATGTGATTGGTCTCACAGATAGAACATAATTCCTATAATATTGTAGATTATATGTTAATATTTGTGAGTGAGCAGGATAGAGGTGCAGCTGTGTTTTAACAGCATTTCACTGACTGTTTAAATTGACTATTTGTTGAAGTAGCTGATATTAAGTCACTGAATGCTGTTGAGCTGAAAATCCAAATAGATGTCTACTATTTAAAATCTACTGTATTTTAACCTTTAAATCACCAATCAAATTATTACTGGATCAGATTGTGAGTTTACAGTCATGCCTCTATGTCTTTGATCTGTATACATCTATATTTTTCATCTTCAGTTGCTGGCCCCTGTGTTTTGTCCCTGTCAGATTAAAGATGAACAAATATATTTAAAATGTAATGTAGACTACAGCCTTATATACAGTGTGATTCCACCACTTTATCATCCACTAATCATAGTATCAGAGATCTATTGATGATGGCTTTTTATGTTCAGGTTCAACCTAATCAGAGTTACCGTATTTACTCAAGTACTGTAGTGAATTACAATTTTTGAGGTACTTTAACTTTACTTGTATTTCCATTTTATGTTACTTTATACTTCTACTCCACTACATCTCAGAGGAGGAAATCATTTGTGTTTACATCCCATATTGCTCTGAAAATCACTCATGATTTGGTGGGAGTGTAATTGACCTTTTGGCATGGTCCAGTATATTTGTATAGTGTGTTGTTTTCATGTTTTTTTATTTTCTAGGTGTTTCCTGTTACATTATTAAACTGGGGTGCTTTTATTTTGAAAGGGTAATGCCGGTTAGAGGAAAGAGTCGAAAGGTAAATCTCAGGTGTGTCTTCAGACAGGAGGAGCGTATCGTACCTTTTTGTTTGTTTAGCACCTGGGGATGATAATGGCACAAGGTTTGTCAATATTTCGATTCCTACTGTAGTTGATAGGAAGTGACTTTATAATGTAATTTCGTGGTTTTGCTTTAGTTAAAGAGAGAGAGCGTGTGTGTAAGCTTGCAAAGACGCCATGTTGGCTCAACCTGCCGTAATTTAGCTAACTGGTGTGAACAAGCAATTAGCATTCGTCGGTCTCGCTAACGTTAGCTTGTAGCAAGAGATGCTAACGTTACTATATAAGTGTGAGATGGTTGGAGCTGCATTATGGGTACTTTTCACTGACTGTTTTCGTTATGTTATGTGTGATTTAGTTTAAAAGGGACTAATAATTTCATTATAAGTTAAATGTGCTTGTCGGTAGCTGCAGCACCCTACAACAGTTTGTAAACTTAAAAATGGTAATATTTTTTATTTAGTTTGGTTTTCTACGTCACAGCATACTCTTTGGAGCTACACATTATTACAAATAAAGCTTTTGTGCATGGAGGACGGAACCTGATTAAATCAAAAGTAAATGAATAAATAAATGATTTGATAAATAAATGTCATTAAATGTAGAAAAAATATTAAAAAATAAATGTAGCCATTAATTAGTTGATAAAATGTGTCATAAATTGATATTCCTGTTTTAATTTGCTTCTCTAATTATTTATCTATGTATTAATTCCCTCATATATACTCCTGTTTAATTTCCCCCTTTTATTTATTCATATATTTATCTTTGTTAATTTTCAAATGATTTATTTATGTATTTATTTATTTATGGATGATTTTCCCTTTGCACGTCACCCCTTATTTATTCCCCCAAACTTATTTATTTCTGTATTCGTATTCGTTTTCATTTCTTTATGCATTTCTGCCTCAAATCGTGCAGAAATAAAGAAACAAATGCATAAATAAAAGCACACATTTAAAAATAATTATAAAAGAAATAAAACGAAATGCGAAATAAATAAATAATAAATGCAAAGATAAAAATAAATACATAAATAATTAAAAGAGAAAATTAAATAGAAGAGTAAATAAAGTAAATAAATAAGGGTATGAATACAAAGATAAATGAAGAAGCAAATTAAAACAAATATCAATTTATGTCACATTTTATCAGTTGATTAATGGCTAAATTTATTTTAAGTATTATTTTTTTTCTCTCTATCTATATCTATCTATCTAATTTTATATTCTGAAATGGGCCATTCTGCATAATGAAATTAAATTAATTTGGTATGAGTATGTTTTGATGCTAATACATTCGTTCATTTACTTAAAGGAACAGTGTCTAGCATTTAGGAGGATCTATTGGTAGAAATGGAATATAATATTATTAAGTATGTTTTCTTAAGTGTATAATCACTTGAAAATAAGAATCATTGTGTTTTCGTTACCTTAGAATGAGCCATTTATAGCTACGTAGGGAGCAGGTCCTCTTCTGGTAGTACTTCTTTTATTTAAGTAAAAGACCCGAGTACTTCTTCCGCCAGTGAATAACACAAAACACAGTTTTACAGTCACTGCAACTCTTTCTAGTGGAACATACTGTATTTTTTGTGTTTGGTTTTATTGTTTTCACACGTTTTACTTGAGTTTTGTGCACACGTTATGCACACTCGCACTGTAGACGGGAACACAGATGGACTTGATGCACAGGATGAGGCTAGCATCCTGTCTCCTTCAACAGTTTCTTATCCCCGTTAATGAGAGATGGTACAATTGTGCTGCGCCATCAGGGCTGCAAAGTCTCTCCAGTCATTCTGAGATCTTGGCCCGCTGTGGGTGATGAGTGATGGAGGACACAGTAGACGAGTGTTGCTTGGCTTCTTGTGGTAGCAGAAGGAGGAAGGTGAGACAGATTTACTGAGATCGGAAGCCAGCAGGCGCGACGGAGTAGAAACACGTTGGATCAGAATTAGACGTTCATTAATGCAGGAGGATCATTAATCAGCTGCAGAGGATCAGCTCCCCAAATAGCAAAACTTTTCTCCTCTCAGATCCAGTTTGTCTTGTTCGCCCTTTGATTTACTTTATTTGCTGGCTTCAGAGTTCAGTGTATGACAGCATGCATTGCTTGAAAGGCAAAGAAACACTGTGGAGAGGAGTTATATCATTGACTTACATTCATATCTTCTGTGAGGGCAGTTTAGTGTCTTTGGGTGAGGAGGAGTATGGAGGATGGAACCTGCCAAAATAAATGAATGAATAAATAAATAAATGACTCGATAAATATATAAATATCTCATTAAATGTAGCAGAAATAATATAAAAAATAAATGTAGCCATTAATTAATTGATAAAATGTGACATAAATTGATATTTCTGTTTTAATTTGCTTCTTTATTTATTTATTTACTCTTTTGTTTTATTCTCCCTTTTATTTATTTGTGTTTATTTTTGTTAATTTTCAAGTTATTGATTTATTGTTGCATTTATTTTTTCAGTCCAGGTTGTTGCCGTGAGGCGAAAGTGTTAATTGAACTGATCATTTTAGAATAACGACACAAATGACTTACAGCCAGGAATTCACTTCATGTTGCAGCCATTTAGGGCAGAAAGTTACTACTTGGTTTACTTTTTTAAAATGCTAAATTTGCGTTCAAACTAGAGACCAAATAAGAACTTTTTAGCCCTGCCAGCATGGATTGTCTTGAAATTATGGTTCAGACATTCATGTTCTCCTCAGGATGAATTGTAATATCTTTCGTGGTCCTCTGACTTTTCATCCAGCACCACCATGTGGTTAAAATTACAAGTTGTTTGTGACGAAATACCTGCTCAACTAATGGCATTCCCATAAGTCTTAGTTTTACTTTGTGTTTAGTGCTAATTAGCAAATATTAGCATGCAATTAAGATGGTGAATTTGGCAATAATTGCATGTTAGCAGTGTGAATTAGGTAGGTACGGCTGTAATCTGCCAGTAAACAGAGTAGAAGAAGGGGTTGTGATCCGGAAAAAAAAAATGTCGCCTTGGCTGTCTAACGATCTACGATAGAAAATGGAGAGAGGTCTTCAGGAATTTGTTTCAATTGGGCAAGTTGTAATTGTTCTTTAATGTCAGCTAGTATTGGCACGTTTCATGCTGTCTAGAGACGAAGATGATATAATTATATAGCCAGGAAGACGCCAGAAACAGCTGATCAGTCATGTGAGTTAAATGTTCGCTAAGTCAGAATTTATTCGGCAAAGGCGCATCCATATCAAATTCAGCGCATCAACTCTTTTTTTCGACAAAAGCAAAAACCACCTCAAGCGAGCGTAAAAACTGTATTATCGAATTTTGCCGTTTCCATACAGCTTTTCTAATGCAATATTTTAAAATGCGCGTACAAATATGTGAATGGAAACACGACAATTGTTATTCAGTCTCTGGTAGTGTTCTCTCTCCTTGTGATCTTTAAAAAATAACTTTCTCATGAGCACAAAGTGACGATTCAAAGGTTCTATGATAACAGTTCATTTGGCCTGAACACAAAGCATGCTGTTCCTATATGTGTCCATACAATACAGTAGCTGTGCTCTGTTTACAGCGGGGGTCAACATGGGTTGATACTGGTCACATAGTGAACCTTTCTTTTCCTTCCTGCTTCTCCCGTCCTACAGGAACATCCGTCTCCAGACCAGACCCTCGGCTCCGGCCCGTCCCTCCACAACAATGAACTCCTCGCCACACGGCTCCCGCGCCTCCATCGACATCCTGGAGGAACTCCAGCTGATTGCTTCTCAGAACCTGGAAAAACTGGACATCAACAAATACTACGAGGTCGTCTGTGAGCTGGGGAAGGGCACCTATGGGAAAGTGGACCTGGTCGTCCACAAAATCAGAGGTAACTGCTGTGTGTTTGAGCTGATACAAACTGCAAATGTTGCAACTGCAAATGTCCCACTTTAGGCATGGCAGGTCTGTAATTAATTAATTGATTAATCAATTAATTAAAGCCACCCCAGGTTGCTGAAACAAAAATGGAAACACCTAAGAAAAATACAAGTACCTAAAAATTGTACTTAAGTACAGTAGATGTACTTTGTTACTTTCCACCACTGGGAAACAGCACACAGTTAATGTTCACCAACCTGGAAACAAAAAGATCCAACATTTAATGAGTCCATCTTTCTCTTGGACGGAACAGGAGACAGTTTGAATTCATCACCTCTTGTGAGGAGAAGAGTTCACCTCCAGAAATGTATTTGTCCGGAGGGAGCTGTAGTTTGAGGAAATGGGATGTTATTCTCTTTTGTGGCCTCACTTTGTGATCAGAGTGATAAGACTGGGTCATTTTACTTACTTACTTACTTTGGTATTGCAGAAGCAACAAACACTGAGAGAATTAAAAAAATAATCCTGTTTTCACTCAGGGTAAAGCTCTCTTATTCGTCTCTGAAGTGTTTACTTTTGAAAACCTAATTCGAGGTAATGTAGGCCACCTCTTTATTTAGAATCCAGACAGCCTAAATTCACTACTTAACTAATAGAAAATATGTTCAACCTTTTCACAGTAAAAGCCCAAAATGTTGACCATCTGCTGCAAGCTTCTTAATCGTCTCTTTTATGGAGCACAGAGCCCATTTTAGAGTGGCTGCAGTCTGTCACCGAGATGAATTCTGACCTTTTCCAGCCTGTAAAGTGCACAGTAGAAGCATAAAACCCACGTGTAGTTTCATTAGAACCATCAGAGAACCAGTGTAGCTTTAATCGACCTGATGATGCTAAGCATAAATGTCTTGTTAACTATGAGAACAAATGGGCCGAAGGCGACGTCGTTTCTGACCTTTTGAATCACAATTGTGTGCAAATACATTTTAGTGAAGAAGGAAACTCAAATGTAAATCAGTCACACATCTCAGTTAGAAGTAGTAGTCCTGATGGTGTTTTTGATGGATTCTTTTAATAATCAGTATCTGCCAAAAATATCCAATCCACTATTTGATTTTGTAGATATTTTCCTTCATATAACAGCTGCAGAGTTTAATGAAGCCACAATAACATTTCATTAAAATACAGTCATATTAGTAAAACAGTTTAAAAAGCAGAACCGCTCTGCTTTGACAAAATATAACCTTCAACTCAGGGTTTTTGTTTTTATAGTTTCCTGTAATATTTTGTATTGTGTGCTGTAGTATTTAATATAATATCTGTGCCGAGAAGTGTCAGTGTGGAAGTATTTAGATCCTTTACTAAAGTAAAAGTACTAAAACCCCAATGCAAAAATACTCTGTTACCGGTAAGTCATGCATTTAAAATGTTACTTAAGTAAAATTATGTACTAGTACTTAAAGTATTAAAAGTAAAAGTACAAGATGCAGAAAAACCTCGACAAAAACCTCCAAATTATTTTTAAATAATTGAAAGGAAAATATTTGAGGAGCAAGAGCCATAAAATGTCATTTATGCACGAAAGATGACTTCAGCAATTATCAAAATAATTGCCAATTTAATAATCTAAATCTGAAAGTACCTAAAGCTTTAAAATATATGTAATGGAGTAAAAAGTACAATATTTCCCTTTTATAATCCAGTGAAAGTCTAAAGACTCATAAAACGGAAATACATAAATTAAAAGTATGTCAAAATTGTACTCCAGTACAGTACTTGAGTAAATTTACTTAGTTTAGATACAGTGAGACTTACACTTTCCGAGGAGATCATTACTCTGATGTCCATCGTGAATAAACGTCCCTAAATCTGCTTAGAAATGTCTGTGCATCCAGGGGTACACTGCAAACGTGAACTACTAATAGATAATTCGGCACACTTTTAATGGTGCAAAAGGTAAACAAATACAGGCTAAAGCTATACTATACCATTATATATTCCTCCAAAGCAGTATGGGAACTGCATGATAGTAGTAAGACAAAGAATAATAAGAAGCTTTAGTTGCACTAAGAATATTTATTTATTTCAGGCCTGTCAATCGATTCAAATATTTAATCGCGATTAATCGCATGTTTGTCCATAGTTAATGGTGATTAATCGCAAATTAATCGCACATTTTTGATCTGTTCAAAATGTACCTTAAAGGGAGATTTGTCAAGTATTTAATACTCTTAACAACATGGGAGTGGACAGATATGCTGCTTCATGCAAATGTATGTATATATTTATTATTGGAAATCAATTAACAACACAAAACAAGGACACATTTTGTCCAGAAACCCTCACAGGTACTGCATTTAGCATAAAAAAATATGCTCAAATCACAACATGGCAAACTGCAGCTCAACAGGCAACAACTGCTGTCAGTGTGTCAGTGTGCTGACTTGACTATGACTTGCCCCAAAACTGCATGTGATTATCATAAAGTGGGCATGTCTGTAAAGGGGATTTATTCACATATCTTGAGGTCAGAGGTCGAGGGACCCCTATGAAAATGGCCCTGCCAGTTTTTCCTCGCCAAAATTTAGCGTCTCTTGACCTTTCCTAAAGTGTCTGCACACTGTAAAACTGCACAAAGCACTTTGCAGAGCTGATCCCGTAGTATTGGAGAAGTGTCCCCTCTCATCTTCGCTGACACACTGACTGTTGGTGCAGAGAGAGGCAGACGTGGCAGCTCTCCAGGTTTATATTGTCTGGGGTATTTCAGATTAGCTCTGGTAATTTCTCTCCCCTCGCTGCTCCTCTTGTTGCAGTAAAGTGTCTGCCGAGGTGAGCTGAGCCTCTGAACCTCACAAATTACATTCCTGAGTTCCCTCCAGACGACTAAATGGGTTTTTGTGCATCCTTTACATTATTATATCAAGTGAAACAGGCTCCTCGGCTTTGGCTTTCCAATCTTATTTCCAGCTCTCTTGTTTGACATGTCTGCAGCTGACATGAAAGCAGTGGTGGATTGTAACTAAGTACATTTACTCAACTACAGATTCAATTTGAACTTTACTTGAGTTTTTCCATTTTACGTAACTTTATTCTTCTACTCCACTACATCTCAGAGGGAGACATTGTACTTTTTACTCCACTACATTTATCTGACAGTCTTAGTTACCTTATAGATTATTTACTACCTTCCTGTCCAGTGAAAACCAGGTATCTCCAGATGTGCTGGTGTTGAATGTTTGTGATAAACTGAAGGATGAAGTGTTCCTTTATGTATTGAGAAAATCCTCCTCCTTCTGAAGCTAAATAAACTCTTTAAAAAGCCTCTTGGATCAGCTGGAAAATGCATCGTCACAAAGCTGAAAACAGGCTGTTTTTCTGACAGATACGTGGTTCTCACAGGACAGCAACGCTACAAACATATGATGATCTTATAGACCATGATGCATTGCTGTAGATTAAACTAGCCAACAGTATATAAATGAGTTAAAATGCAACATACACATTAATGCAGCAGTAGTATTAATCCAGAAACATCAGATACAATAGGAAAACTCTGACAGGGAACATTTTACTGCAACATCAATACTTTTACTTTAAGTACTTTAAGTTCATTTAGCTGATAATACTTACATACTTTTAGGGCCGTCAATCGATTAAAATATTTAATTGCAATTTATCGCACATTTTTTATCTATTCAAAATGTATCTTAAAGGGACATTTGTCAAGTATTTAACACTCTTATCAACATGGGAGTGGGCAAATATGCTGCTTTATGCAAATGTATGTATGTGTATATACAGTATATATATATATATCTATGTTATTGTAAATCATAGTAGTAGTTAATAGTTTGATATGATGCCAGTATCTTCACTCCAGCTTGCGTAGAACCTAAAAATCGCAAGTTGCGTTAACGCAAATTCGTTTTAGCGCAACAATTTCTTTAATGCGTTATTATTGGGTTAACTTCAACAGGCCTAATTCTTTCACATACATAGTACTGTATGTAGGTTTTGAATGCAGGACTTCTACTTGTAATGGAGTATTTTCACAATGTGGTATTAGTACTTATGGTATTAGTAAAGGATCTGAATACTTTGCATGAAAGCAGCTCAACATCCTGGTCACACTGTGGGAACATAACCAGTCTGGCAGAAGAGATGGTATAAAGCTCGTGGAGGAAAAAAAAACACAATTCAGTGACATTGGAGATTTTAATTATTCATCAAATTTTGATCATTTTAATTAAGTTTCAGTCACGCATTTGGGGGACCGTAAAATAAATTCCCCAAACTCTTTAATATGCTGGAAAAAGAACAAGAAGTGAGGAATGAGATTTATGAAGTTATGTAACATTTCTCTGTCCTCCTTTTTTTCAGGCACAAAAATGGCCCTAAAGTTTCTGAGGAAGAAGACCACCAAGCTGAAGAGCTTCCTGAGAGAGTACAGCATCTCCCTTTACCTGTCGCCCTGCCCCTTCATCATCAACATGTACGGCATCGCCTTCGAAACAGACGAGTACTACATCTTCGCTCAGGAGTACGCTCTGGCAGGAGATCTGTTCGACATCATCCCTCCACAGGTGAGGGAAAAATTTGTTGACTGACTTTTTTATAGCATACCATACTATGACTTTTTATGACTTTCTATAACATACTATAACATACTATACTATGACTTTCTATAACATACTTGACTTTTCTTGTGACTTTTTATAACATACTATATACTATTACTTTTTATGACATAGCCTACTATGCTATGTTTTGTTTTAGCATATTATACTATGGCTTCCTGACCTACTATTCTATGAATTTTTTATGACGATTTTCATGAGATTTCTTAC
This sequence comes from Sebastolobus alascanus, assembly GCA_916701645.2. Classification (NCBI taxonomy): domain Eukaryota; kingdom Metazoa; phylum Chordata; class Actinopteri; order Perciformes; family Sebastidae; genus Sebastolobus; species Sebastolobus alascanus. The sequence continues at coordinate 3,214,358 of CAKAOJ020000072.1, read as the reverse complement.
GACATAGTATTCTGACTTGACTTTTCATGATATACTGTACTATGGCTTTTTTATGACATACTATAATATGACCTTTAGTTATAGTTTATATAGTTATTTTTATGACATACTATTGTAACTTTTATATGACATTTATTATGACATAATATACTGTGACTTTTTACGTCACACTATACTTTGACATTTTTACAATTTTTTCTATGGCATGCTATAGGGAATAAAAGATTGTCCTTATAACTCCAGAACTTGCCTGAGAATTATCATGTTTTAATGTTTACTTCAGTATATCAATGGTCACACTGCAAACAGGAACTGCTAATACTGCATACTTTTAATGCTACTAGTATAGGCCAAAAAACTCACTGGATCCATTGCAATATTATAACATAATACATGTAGCAAAACTTGGAGCATGATATACGAAAGACAAAATCCATTATCTTTATGACTGATCAGTTTTGTCGTTATTCGGCAGTTAGGTAGCCTGCTACTATATCTTGATCTCATGCTCCCAACAATGTTCAAACAAATATATATATATATACAGTATAATTAAAAAAAAATCATTAATGAAACAAAATCTAATTAGAATCTAAGACAAAATAGTGCAGCAGCTAAAATACAGGAATAAAATCTATCGTGGTAGACAGGTGTACAGTACTGTAAAATATATAACGTAAACAGGGTGTGCAGTAATATAGTAAATGTTACATAATGAGACCAGATTGTAGACGGATATGTACATGTATATGTACAGATTTTAGGTCCAGGTAAAGTAAAATCAGATTTGTTTCTAAACACAGTACACATGTTCCCAATCACACTGAGACACGTTGCCAGCAAATCCAGGGCTAACCGGAAGTCAGCCAGCGGAAGTCTTTGATGCGCAGGCTGCAAAAGTATATACTGTAACTGTACATATGTAATTAACCGTCACTCGCGATTGGCTGTGGTTTCAGCACCTTCAGCAGACACGCCCCCCAGCGTTACGCAGTAGAAAATACTGCTTATTTTGTTTAAAGATTCAAATATGGCTGGGTGGTTAATAGCATTTTTTTCTGGTTTGACAAACTCGGAACACATTTATTTTTGATTTACCCGGACTTTAAACACTGTAACCCAGAGAGGACAGTGTAGCAGTGTTGGAGTTACTCTGAACTTGAGCTGATGGAGTGCTTCTTCTCTGTTCAGGTGGGACTACCTGAGACGGTGGCCAAGCGCTGCGTCCACCAGGTGGCCATCGCCCTGGACTACCTGCACTGTAAGAAGCTGGTCCACAGAGACATCAAACCCGAGAACATCCTTATTTTTGACAAAGAGTGCCGGAAGGTCAAGCTGTCAGACTTTGGCATGACGCGACGCTCCGGCTCTCCCGTGAAGCGCGTGAGCGGCACGATCCCATACACGGCGCCCGAGCTGTGCGACACCTCGCGGCACGAGGGCTTCAGCGTGGACTACAGCACGGATGTGTGGGCGTTTGGCGTGCTGCTCTTCTGCATGCTGACGGGAAACTTCCCCTGGGAGAAGGCCATGCCTAACGACTCCTTTTATGAGGAGTTTGTGCGCTGGCAGCGTCGGCGTACGGGCACGGTGCCGTCACAGTGGCGCCGCTTCACCGGTGAGGCTCTGCGAATGTTTCGTAGGCTCCTCTCCATCGAGCAAGAGCGCCGCTGCTCCGTCAAAGAAGTCTTCAGCTACTTCAACCAGTGCTGGATGTTGGACACGGAGAACGGGAACAGCAGCAGTTTGGCAAGCAGCGCGCCTCCTCTGGACATCAGCTCGTCCTCGTCTGAAGAGGACGTATTAGTGGACAGACTGAAGCAGCAGAGCTTGTCGCCTGCTTGTGTGGTGGCGAAGGGGAGCATCATGATGGACACCCACTACTCCTCCATGTCCACTAACAGCTCGCCGTCCTCCACCGGCAGCTACGAGCGGGTCAACAGAGAAAACAACGAAAGAGGACGCATACTGGTGGCAACCCCCATCGAGATATGCGTGTAGAGGTGGCTGACGCTGCGTTTCAGGCCGCCTGCTCACAGACGTGAGGCCGGTGTGAGCTGAAGAGGAAGATTTCCCTGAAGAAGAGGAGTAAAGTGTGGCGACTGGTGCTTAGCGTCAGGATCAACAGTCTGATATACGTTGTAGCTTCACTGCGGATTTACTCATTTCTGATGAAGACGAGCTCTGAGGAAATGAGCAGCGAGAAGATCACAAGCCTCCTGTCTGTGGTTTATACTTCAGATACTGAAATGAACTCACTGGATGACCTGTGAAGAAAACACAAACATGCATAATCCACAAGCAATATGTTGAAATGTCTGGAATAATCCAGTCACTGCAAAAATAATCTGAGGAAAGAGATGTGATCGGCTTTCAAGATGATTTGTTGATGGTACTATTGTGTGTTTATTGTAGTGTACCATTTTCATGTTTGGTAGATATGTTTCCGTAAAGTGTTTTTTCTTAGCATATTCTTTTTTTTTTTTATTTGGAGTTAAATTATTTATTTATATCAGATGCATATATTTATGATTTGCTCTATCAGAGAAATTTGAATAGAAGCAGGTGGCATTCACAAACTTACGTTTTCTTTAAATATTAGTCATCATGTTGTAGTGATCTCCCATAAAAAGATGTAGGAAGACTGTTTTTTCTCACCCAAAATGTCCTTTCTCATGTTTGCCTGTGATGCCTAAACCCACTTGTACAGTAGCAATCAACAATATGAGCGACTGAAAACTCACCTCACAATCAAGTGTTAATTGGGTATCTTCTTACTCTTACAGCCAGTCCTCCCATTATTCTGCAGCATACTGGGACCATAACTGAATACAGCTGCAGCCCATTTCCTTGAAGGTAAAAGTCACACACTCACTCATCTATTTGGTAACATGACAAACGGCAGAAAAAAATACAAAAGTATCATGAATAATCCACATTCTTCAGTTTGCATGGTTGATAAAGAAAATGCAAATTGTACCTTTCATTGAGTAGGTAACATAACTATCTAACAAGTGATATATTTGGACTTTTTTCTGAAAAATAGGCAGGATCAAGGAAATATCCTTAACAATGAATATGCTGATTGAAGAATGAAATTAAATATTAAATAAAGTAAATTAAGGATTTGGGGATACTAGCTGCCCTCTCAACTTTTTATTCCAGTTTTTTGCTGTTCAATAAGAAAGTTAAACCCTGAAAAAGTGAGACAAGATGGACGAATGTTTTAAACATTTCAGGATTAAAATGTTTCAGAAATCTCTTTTGTGTTTTTCAGAAGTATTGCATGAAGTTATTACTGTGGTGAACATTTGTCGGAATAAACACCCCAAGAATTGAAAGTGGACCCTGTGCTTTTTTAAAATAAAGGAATAGTTTGACATTTCTGGAAGATTTGATACTACTCATGCCTTGACCATTAATATGAAGCTACAGCTAGCTGCCGCTTAGATTGCATATACAATGATTTTTTTGTAAAATATCTTTTTCCAGAATACTGTACTATGACTTTTTTCGACATACTGTGCTGTGACTTCTTTTTTTTTTTTTAGGACTTAATTAACTATTACTTTTTTCGGCATTTTATGCTATGACTTTTTTATTTTTTTATTTTTTCAACATACAATACTATGATTTTATTACAGTAACTTTTTTTACATACTATACTATGACTATTATTTTTCAACATACTATACAATGACTTTTTTTCAACATAATATATTATTTTAAAATTTTTACGAAAAAAAATACATGATATAGTATGTCGAAAAATGTATGAAAAAAAGTCATAGTAGTATGTCCAAAATTTTATGAAAAAAGTCATAGTATAGCATGTTGAAAATTTTCACGAAAAAAGTCATAGTATTGTCGAAAATTTCATGAAAAAGAGTCAGTATAGAATGATGAAAATTTTATGAAAAAAAGTCATAGTATAGTATGTCGCAATTTTTTACGAAATAAGTCATAGTATACTATGTCAAAAATTTTCACGAAAAAAAGTCATAGTATTGTATGTCGGAAATTCTATGAAAGAGAGTCAAAGTATTGTATGTCGAAAATTTTCATGAAAAAGTCATAGTATAGTATGTCGAAAATGTTGTGAAAGTCATAATATAGTATGTCGAAAAATTTTACGAAAAAAGTCATAGTATTGTCTGTCGAAAATTGTATGAAAAAAAGTCATAATATTGTCAAATTTCAAGAAAAAAAAAGTCAGTATAGAATGTCGAAAATGTTATGAAAAAAAGTCATAGTATACTATGTCGAAAATTTTCATGAGAAAAGGTCCTAGTATAGTTTGTCGAATTTAGTGAAAAGAAAGTCATATTATTGCATGTCGAAAATTTTCATGAAAAAAAAGTCATATTATAGTATCTCGAAAATTTTATGAAAAAAAAGTCATAGTATTGTATGTCGAAATTTTTAGAAAAAAAAGTCAGTTTTGCATGTTGAAAATTTTATGAAAAAAGTCATAGTACAGAATGTTGAAAATTTTCACGAAAAAAGTCATAGTATTGTCGAAAATTTCATGAAAAAAAATCAAAGGTATTGTATGTCGAAAATTTTAAAAAAAAAGTCAGTACAGAATGTCGAAAATGTTCACCAAAAATAGTCATAGTATTGTATGTCGAAAATGTTGTGAAAAAGTCATAGTATAGTATGTCGAAACATTTTACGAAAAAAAAGTCATAGTATAGTTTGTCAAATTTTATGAATAGAAAGTCATATTATTGAATGTCGAAAATTTTTATGAAAAAAAAGTCATAGTATAGTATCTCGAAAATGTTTTGAAAAAAAAGTCACAGTATGGTATCTCGAAAATTTTATGAAAAAAAGTCATAGTATGTCGAAAATTTTAGAAAAAGTCAGTTTTGCATGTTGAAAATTAAAAAAAAAAAAGTCATAGTACAGAATGTCGAAAATTTTCACGAAAAATAGTCATAGTATAGTATGTCGAAAAATTTTACGAAAAAAGTCATAGTATTGTATGTCGAAAATTTTCTCGAAAAAAAGTCATTGTATTGTATGTAGAAAATTTTATGAAAGACATAGTATAGCATTTCGAAAATTTTATGAAAAAAAGTCAGTATTGTCGAATATTTCATGAAAAAAAAATCAAAGGTATTGTATGTCGAAAATTTCAAGAAAAAAAGTCATAGTATAGAATGTCGAAAATTTTATGAAAAAAAAGTCATAGTATTGCATGTCGAAAATTTTCACGAAAAAAAAGTCATAGTATTGTATGTCGAAATTTTTAGAAAAAAAAGTCAGTTTTGCATGTTGAAAATTTTATGAAAAAAGTCAGTATAGAATGTTGAAAATTTTCACGAAAAAAGTCATAGTATTGTCGAAAATTTCATGAAAAAAAAAATCAAAGGTATGTATGTCGCAAATTAAAAAAAAAAAGTCAGTATTGTATGTCGAAAATGTGAAAAAGTCATAATATAGTATGTCGAAAAATTTTATGAAAAAGTCGTAGTATAGTATGTCGAAAATGTTGTGAAAAAGTCATAGTATAGTATGTCGAAAATGTTGTCATAATATAGTATGTCGAAAAATTTTACGAAAAAAAGTCATAGTATAGTTTGTCAAATTTTATGAGTAGAAAGTTATATTATTGCATGTCGAAAATTTTCATGAAAAAAAGTCATAGTATAGTATCTCGAAAATGTTATGAAAAAAAGTCATAGTATAGTATGTCGAAAATTTTATGAAAAAAAGTCATAGTATGTCGAAAATTTTAGAAAAAAAGGTCAGTTTTGCATGTTGAAAATTTAAAAAAAAAAGTCATAGTACAGAATGTCGAAAATTTTCACGAAAAATAGTCATAGTATTGTATGTCGAAAATGTTGTGAAAGTCATAATATATTATGTCGAAAAATTTTATGAAAAAGCCATAGTATAGTATGTCGAAAATGTTGTGAAAAAGTCATAGTATAGTATCTCGAAAAATTTTACGAAAAAAGTCATAGTATTGTATATCGAAAATTTTATGAAAAAGTCATAGTATAGCATGTCAGAAATTTTATGAAAAAGTCATAGTATAGCATTTCGAAAATTTTAGGAAAAAAAGTCATAGTATTGTCGAAAATTTCATGAAAAAAAAATCAAAGGGTATTGTATGTCGAAAATTTCAAGAAAAAAAAAGTCATAGTATAGAATGTCGAAAATTTTATGAAAAAAAAGTCATAGTATTGCATGTCGAAAATTTTCACGAAAAAAAAGTCATAGTATAGATTGTCGAAAATTTTATGAAAAAAAAGTCATAGTATTGCATGTCGAACATTTTCATGAAAAAAAAGTCATAGTATAGTATCTCGAACATTTTATGAAATAAAGTCAAAGTATAGTATGTCGAAAATTTTCACGAAAAAAAGTCATTGTATTGTATGTCGAAAATTTTATGAAAAAGTCATAGTATAGCATTTCAAAAATTTCATGAAAAAAAAATCAAAGCTATTGTATGTCGAAAATTTCAAGAAAAAAAAAGTCATAGTATATAATGTCGAAAATTTTATGAAAAAAAAGTCATAGTATTGCATGTCGAAAATTTTCACAAAAAAAAAGTCATAGTATAGTTTGTCAAATTTTATGAATAGAAAGTCATATTATTGCATGTCGAATATTTTCATGAAAAAAAAGTCATAGTATAGTAACTCGAAAATTTTATGAAAAAAAAGTCATAGTATAGTATCGCGAAAATGTGAAAAAAGTCATAGCATAGTATGTCGAAAATTTTATGAAAAAGTCATAGTATAGCATTTCGAAAATTTTATGAAAAAAAGTCATAGTATTGTCTAAAATTTCATGAAAAAAAAATCAAAGGTATTGTATGTCGAAAATTTCAAGGAAAAAAAAGTCATAGTATTGCATGTCGAAAATTTTCACTAAAAAAAAGTCATAGTATAGTTTGTCAAATTTTATGAATAGAAAGTAATATTATTGCATGTCGAACATTTTCATGAAAAAAAAGTCATAGTATATTAAATCGAAAATTTTATGAAAAAAAAGTCATTGTACAGTATCGCGAAAATGTTGTGAAAAAAGTCATAGCATAGTATGCCGAAGATTTTCACGAAAAAAAAGTCAAAGTATAGCATGTTGAAAATTTTCACAAAAAAAGTCATAGTATTGTCGAAAATTTCATGAAAAAAAAATCAAAGGTATTGTATGTCGAAAATTTCAAAAAAGAAAGTCATAGCACAGAATTTCGAAAATTTTCACGAAAAAGTCATAGTACAGTATGTCGAAATTTTACGAAATAAGTCATAGTATTGTCTGTCGAAAATTTTATGAAAAAAAGTCATAGTATAGAATATCGAAAATTTTATGAAAAAAAGTCAGTATACTATGTCGAAAATTTTCATGAGAAAAGGTCATAGTATAGTTTGTCAAATTTTATGAATAGAAAGTCATATTATTGCATGTTGAAAATTTTCATGAAAAAAAAGTCATAGTATAGTATCTCGAAAATTTTATGAAAAAAAAGTCATATAGTATCTCGAAGATTTTATGAAAAAAAAGTCATAGTATAGTATGTCGAAATTTTTTTGAAAAAAAGTCATAGTATAGTATGTCGAACATTTTCAGGAAAAAGAAGTCATAGTATTGTATGTCGAAATTTTTAGAAAAAAAAGTCATAGTTTTGCATGTTGAAAATTTTATGAAAAAAGTCTTTAGTATTGTCGAAAATTTCATGAAAAAAAAATCAAAGGTATTGTATGTCGAAAATTAAAAAAAAAAGTCATAGTACAGAATGTCGAAAATGTTCACGAAAAAGTCATATTATTGCATGTCGAAAATGTTCATGAAAAAAAATCATGGTATAGTATCTCGAAAATTTTATGAAAAAAAAGGCATATGTCGAAGATTTTATGAAAAAAAGTCATAGTATAGTATGTCGAAAATTTAAAAAAAAGTCATAGTACAGAATGTCGAAAATTTTCACGAAAAATAGTCAGTATTGTATGTCGAAAATGTTGTGAAAAAGTCATAATATAGTATGTCGAAAATTTTTATGAAAAAGTCATAGTATAGTATGTCGTAAATTTTCACGAAAAAAGTCATAGTATTGTGTCGAAAATTTTATGAAAAAGTCATAGTATAGCATGTCGAAAATTTTATGAAAGAAAGTCATAGTATAGTATGTCGAAAATTTTATTAAAAAATGTCATAGGATAGTATGTCGAGAAATATTCACGAAAAAAAGTCATAGCATAGTATGTCGAAATTTTTTTGAAAAAAAGTCATAGTATAGTATGTCGAAGATTTTCAGGAAAAAAAAGTCATAGTATTGTATGTCAAATTTTATGAAAAAAAGTCATACTATTGTATGTCGAAATTGTTAGAAAAAAAAGTCATAGTTTTGCATGTTGAAAATTTTATGAAAAAAGTCATAGTATTGTGTCGAAACTTTCAAGAAAAAAAGTCATAGTATAGAATGTCGAAAATGTTATTAAAAAAAAAGTCATAGTATTGCATGTCGAACATTTTATGAAAAAAAAGTCATAGTATAGTATCTCGAAAATGTTGTGAAAAAAAAGTCATAGCATTGTATGTCGAAAATTTTATGAAAAAGTCATAGTATAGCATGTTGAAAATTTTCACGAAAAAAGTCATAGTATTGTCAAATTTCATGAAAAAAAAATCAGGTATTGTATGTCGAAAATTTCAAAAAAGAAAGTCATAGTACAGAATGTCGAAATTTTACGAAATAAAAGTCATCGTATACTATGTCAAAAATTTTATTGAAAAAAAGGTCATAGTATAGTTTGTCGAAAATTTTCACGAAAAAAAAGTCATAGTATAATTTGTCAAAATTTTATGAAAAGAAAGTCATAGTATCGTATGTCGAAAATCTCATGAAAAAAGTCGTTATAGTTTGTCGAAAATTTTCACGAAAAAAAAGTCATAGTATAGTTTGTCAATTTTATGAAGAAAAGTCATAGTATTGTATGTTGAAAATTTTATGAAAAAAGTCACAGTATTGTGTCGAAAATTTTATGAAAAAAAGTCCTAGTACAATATGTCGAAAATTTTACGAAAGAAGAGTCAGCGTTGTATATCGAACATTTTCACAAAAAAAAGTCATAGTATAGTTTGTCGAAAATTTTCACGAAAAAAAAAATCATACTATAGTTTGTCAATTTTATGGAAAAAAGGTCATTCTATCGTATGACGAAAATCTCATGAAAAAAAAGTAATTTTATAGTTTTTCGAAAACTTTCACGAAAAGTCCTAGTATAGTTTGTCAAAATTTTATGAAAAAATGTCATAGTATAGTATGTTGAAAATTTTCACGAAAAGAAGTCATAGTATTGTATGTGGAAAATTTTATGAAAAAAAGTCATAGTATAACATGTCGAAAATTTTATGAAGAAAAGTCATAGCATTGTCGAAAATTTCATGAAAAAGAATCAAAGGTACTGTATGTTGAAAATTTCAAGAAAAAAAAAATCAGTGTAGAATGTCGAACATTTTATGAAAAAAAGTCATAGTAAACTATGTCGAAAATGTTCATTAGAAAAGGTCATAGTATAGTTTGTCGAAAATTTTCAAGAAAAAAAATCATAGTATAGTTTGTCAAAAATGTTATGAATAGAAAGTCACATTATTGCATGTCGAAAATTTTCATGACAAAAAGTCATTGTATAGTATCTCGAAAATTTTATGAAAAAAAAGTCATAGTATAGTATCTCGAAAATTTTATGAAAAAAAGTTATAGTTTTGCACGTTGAAAATGTTATAAAAAAGTCATAGTATAGCATGTTGAAAATTTTCACGAAAAAATTCATAGTATTGTCGAAAATTTCGACATACAATACTATGACTTTTTTTCATTACATTTTCGGCATACTATACTATGACTTTTTTTCCATGAAATTTTCGACATACTATACTATGACTTTTTTCATGAAATTTTCGACATACAATACTATGACTTTTTTCATAAAATTTGACATACTATACTATGACTTTTTTTTCATGAAATATTCGACATACAAGACTGACTTTTTTCATAAAATTTTCGACATACTATACTATGACTTTTTTTTCCTGAAATATTCGACATACAATACTATGACTTTTTTTCCCTACATTTTCGACATACAATACTATGACTTTTTTTTCGTGAAAATTTACCACATGCAATATTATGACTTTTAATAAAATTTTCAACATACAATACTCGAATACTCGACTTTTTTTTGCATGAAATTTTCGACATACAATACTATGACTTTTTTTCTTCACATTTTCGACATACAATACTATGACTTTTTTTCATTACATTTTCAACATACAATACTATGACTTTTTTTCATAAGATTTTCAACATACAATACTATGACTTTTTTTCATAAAATTTTCGACATACAATACTATGACTTATTTTAAATACATTTTCGACATACAATACCATGACTTTTTTTCGATACATTTTCGACATACTATACTATGATTTTTTTTCATGAAATTTTCGACATACAATACTATGACTTTTTTTCATAAAATTTTCGACATACTATACTATGACTTTTTTTTCCTGAAATATTCGACATACAATACTATGACTTTTTTTCTTTACATTTTCGACATACAATACTATGACTTTTTTTTCGTGAAAATTTACCACATGCAATATTATGACTTTTTTTTTATAAAATTTTCAACATACAATACTCTGACTTTTTTTTGCATGAAATTTTCGACATACAATACTATGACTTTTTTTCTTCACATTTTCGACATACAATACTGACTTTTTTTTCGTGAAAATTTACCACATGCAATATTATGACTTTTTTTTATGAAATTTTCGACATACAATACTATGACATTTTTTCATTACATTTTCGACATACAATACTATGACTTTTTTTCATAAAATTTTCGACATACAATACTATGACTTATTTTCGATACATTTTCAACATACAATACTATGACTTTTTTTCATAAAATTTTCGACATACAATACTATGACTTTCTTTCGTAAAATCTTCGACAACTATACCATGACTTTTTTTTAATGAAATTTTCGACATACTATACTATGACTTTTTTTCATGAAATTTTCAACATACAATACTACGACTTTTTTTATGAACTTTTCGACATACAATACTATGACTTGTTTTCATAACATTTTCGACATACAATACTATGACTTTTTTTTTCATGAAATTTTCGACATACACTATGACTTTTTTTTCATAGAATTTTTCGACATAGAATACTATGACTCTTTTTTCATAAAATTTTCGACATACCATACTATGACTTTTTTTTCATCGAATTTTCGACATACTACACTATGACTTTTTTTTCATAAAATTTTCGACATACAATACTCTGACTTCTTTCTTGAAAATTTTCGACATACTATACTATGACCTTTTTTTCGTGAATTTACGACATAAAATACTATGACTTTTTTTTCATAAAATTTTCAATATACAATACTATGACTTTTTTTTCATTATTTTTCGACATACAATACTATGACTTTTTCGTGAAAATTTGACATACTATACTATGACTTTTTTCATGAACATTTTTTTACGAATATTTTCGATATTTGTTCACGAAAATTTTCGAAATTTTAAACTGAGTTTTTTTTCCACCAAATTAATCGACAGACTATACCATGCCTTTTTTCATGAAAATTTTCGACATTCTATACTATGACATTTTTTTACGAATATTTTCGACACTTGTTCACGAAAATTTTCGACATGCTATAGTATGACTTTTTTCATGAAAATTTTCGAAATTTTAAACTGAGTTTTTTTTCCACCAAATTAATCGACAGACTATACTATGCCTATTTTCATGAACATGTTCGACATTCTATACTATGACATTTTTTAATAAAATTCTCGACATACTATACTATGACATAAAATTTTCGACATAATACACTATGACTTTTTTTTCATAAAATTATCGACATACAATACTATGACTTTTTCGTGAAAATTTTTCGATATACTATACCATGACTTTTTTTTCGTGGAAATTTTTGACATACTATACTATGACTTTTTTTCATAAAATCTTCGACAACTATACCATGACTTTTTTTTAAATAAATTTTCGACATACTATACTATGACTTTTTTTCATGAAATTTTCGACATACTATACTATGACTTTTTTTCATGAAATTTTCGACATAAAATACTATGACTTTTTCGTGAAAATTTTCGATATACTACACCATGACTTTTTTTTCGTGGAAATTTACGACATACAATACTATGACTTTTTTTCATTACATTTTCGACATACTATATTATGACTTTTTTCATGAAATTTTCGACATAAAATACTATGACTTTTTCGTGAAAATTTTCGATATACTATACCATGACTTTTTTTTCGTGGAAATTTACGACATACAATACTATGACTTTTTTTCATTACATTTTCGACATACTATTTTATAATTTTTTTCATAAAATTTTCGACATACTATACTATGACTTTTTTCATGAAATATTCGACATACTATACTATGACTCTTTTTTCATGAAATTTTCGACATACTATACTATGACTTTTTTTCATGAAATTTTCGACATACAATACTATGAATTTTTTTTCGTGGAAATTTGCGACATACAATACTATGACTTTTTTTTCATAAAATTTTCAACATACAATACTATGACTTTTTTTCGTGAATATTTCTCGACATACTATCCTATGACATTTTTTAATAAAATTTTCGACATACAATACTATGACTTTTTCGTGAAAATTTCCGATATACTATACCATGACTTTTTTTTCGTGGAAATTTTCGACATACAATACTATGACTTTTTTTCATAAAATTTTCGACAACTATACCATGACTTTTTTTTAAAGAAATTTTCGACATACTATACTATGACTTTTTTTTCATGAAATTTTAGACATACAATACTATGACTTTTTTTAATTACATTTTCGACATACTATACTTTTTTCATCAAATTTTCGACATACAATACTATGACTTTTTTTCATAAAACTTTCGACATACAATACTAGGACTTTTTTTCATAAAATTTTCGACTATACCATGACTTTTTTTTAATGAAATTTTCGACATACTATACTATGACTTTTTTTCATGAAATTTACGACATACTATACCATGACTTTTTTTCATGAAATATTCGACATACACTACTATGACTTTTTTTTCATAGAATTTTTCGACATACAATACTATGACTTTTTTTTCATAACATTTTCGACATACCATACTATGACTTTTTTTTCATGAAATATTCGACTTGCAATAAAATGACTTTTTTTTCATAACATTTTTGACATACAATACTATGACTTTTTTCATAAAATTTTCGACATAGTATACTATGACTTTTTTTTCGTGAAAATTTACGACATACAATACTATGACTTTTTTCATAAAATTTTCAACATACAATACTATGACGTTTTTTCGTGAATATTTCTCGACATACTATCCTATGACATTTTTTAATAAAATTTTCGACATACTATACTATGACATAAAATTTTCGACATAATACACTGACTTTTTTTTCATAAAATTTTCGACATACAATACTATGACTTTTTTGTGAACATTTTCGATATACTATACCATGACTTTTTTTTCGTGGAAATTTACGACATACAATACTATGACTTTTTTTTAATAAAATTTTCGACATACTATACTATGACTTTTTTTTTCTTGAAAATTTTCAAAATACAATACTATGACTTCTTTTCATCGAATTTTCGAAATACGATACTATGACTTTTTTCGTGAAAATTTTCATCATACTATAAAATGACTTTTTTCGGAAAAAGTTTCGACATACTATACTATGACTTTTTTTCACAACATTTTCGACATGCAATGCTATGACTTTTTTTCATAACATTTTCGACATACTATACTATGACTTTTTTTCGTCAACATTTTCGACATGCAATTCTATTATTTTTTTTTCATAAAATTTTCGACATACAATACTATGACTTTTTTTTCATACAATTTTCGACATACTATACTACGACTTTTACGTAATGAAATTTTCGCGTACGATACTATGATCTTCTTTTCTTAAAATTTTTGACATACTATACTATGACTTTTTTTCATGAAATTTACGACATACAATACTATGACTTTTTTTCGTGAACATTTTTAACGTACTATCCGATGACTTTTTTTCATAAAATGTTGGACATACTATACTATGACATAACATTTTCGACCTACTATACTATGACTATTTTTTCATAAAATCTTCGACCTACAATACCAAGACTTTTTTCGTGAAAATTTACCACATGCAATATTATGACTTTTTTTTATGAAATTTTCGACATACAATACTATGACTTTTTTTCATTACATTTTCGACATACAATACTATGACTTTTTTTCATTACATTTTCAACATACAATACTATGACTTTTTTTCATAAAATTTTCAACATACAATACTATGACTTTTTTTCATAAAATTTTCGACATACAATACTATGACTTATTTTCGATACATTTTCAACATACAATACTATGACTTTTTTTCATAAAATTTTCGACATACAATACTATGACTTTCTTTCATAAAATTTTCGACAACTATACCATGACTTTTTTTTAATGAAATTTTCGACATACTATACTATGACTTTTTTTCATGAAATTTTCAACATACAATACTACGACTTTTTTTATGAACTTTTCGACATACAATACTATGACTTCTTTTTCATAAAATTTTCGACCTACAATACTATGACTTGTTTTCATAACATTTTCGACATACAATACTATGACTTTTTTTTTCATGAAATTTTCGACATACACTATGACTTTTTTTTCATAGAATTTTTCGACATAGAATACTATGACTCTTTTTTCATAAAATTTTCGACATACCATACTATGACTTTTTTTTCATCGAATTTTCGACATACTACACTATGACTTTTTTTTCATAAAATTTTCGACATACAATACTCTGACTTCTTTCTTGAAAATTTTCGACATACTATACTATGACCTTTTTTTCGTGAATTTACGACATAAAATACTATGACTTTTTTTTCATAAAATTTTCAATATACAATACTATGACTTTTTTTCGTGAAAATTTCGACATACTATCCTATTACATTTTTTAATAACATTTTCGACATACTACACTATGACTTTTTTTTCATTATTTTTCGACATACAATACTATGACTTTTTCGTGAAAATTTGACATACTATACTATGACTTTTTTCATGAACATTTTTTTACGAATATTTTCGATATTTGTTCACGAAAATTTTCGAAATTTTAAACTGAGTTTTTTTTCCACCAAATTAATCGACAGACTATACCATGCCTTTTTTCATGAAAATTTTCGACATTCTATACTATGACATTTTTTTACGAATATTTTCGACACTTGTTCACGAAAATTTTCGACATGCTATAGTATGACTTTTTTTCATACAATTTTCGACATACTATACTACGACTTTTACGTAATGAAATTTTTGCGTACTATACTATGATCTTCTTTTCTTAAAATTTTTGACATACTATACAATGACTTTTTTTCATGAAATTTACGACATACAATACTATGACTTTTTTTCGTGAACATTTTTAACATACTATCCGATGACTTTTTTTCATAAAATGTTGGACATACTATACTATGACATAACATTTTCGACCTACTATACTATGACTATTTTTTCATAAAATCTTCGACCTACAATACCAAGACTTTTTTCGTGAAAATTTACCACATGCAATATTATGACTTTTTTTTATGAAATTTTCGACATACAATACTATGACTTTTTTTCATTACATTTTCGACATACAATACTATGACTTTTTTTCATTACATTTTCAACATACAATACTATGACTTTTTTTCATAAAATTTTCAACATACAATACTATGACTTTTTTTCATAAAATTTTCGACATACAATACTATGACTTATTTTCGATACATTTTCAACATACAATACTATGACTTTTTTTCATAAAATTTTCGACATACAATACTATGACTTTCTTTCATAAAATTTTCGACAACTATACCATGACTTTTTTTTAATGAAATTTTCGACATACTATACTATGACTTTTTTTCATGAAATTTTCAACATACAATACTACGACTTTTTTTATGAACTTTTCGACATACAATACTATGACTTCTTTTTCATAAAATTTTCGACCTACAATACTATGACTTGTTTTCATAACATTTTCGACATACAATACTATGACTTTTTTTTTCATGAAATTTTCGACATACACTATGACTTTTTTTTCATAGAATTTTTCGACATAGAATACTATGACTCTTTTTTCATAAAATTTTCGACATACCATACTATGACTTTTTTTTCATCGAATTTTCGACATACTACACTATGACTTTTTTTTCATAAAATTTTCGACATACAATACTCTGACTTCTTTCTTGAAAATTTTCGACATACTATACTATGACCTTTTTTTCGTGAATTTACGACATAAAATACTATGACTTTTTTTTCATAAAATTTTCAATATACAATACTATGACTTTTTTTCGTGAAAATTTCGACATACTATCCTATTACATTTTTTAATAACATTTTCGACATACTACACTATGACTTTTTTTTCATTATTTTTCGACATACAATACTATGACTTTTTCGTGAAAATTTGACATACTATACTATGACTTTTTTCATGAACATTTTTTTACGAATATTTTCGATATTTGTTCACGAAAATTTTCGAAATTTTAAACTGAGTTTTTTTTCCACCAAATTAATCGACAGACTATACCATGCCTTTTTTCATGAAAATTTTCGACATTCTATACTATGACATTTTTTTACGAATATTTTCGACACTTGTTCACGAAAATTTTCGACATGCTATAGTATGACTTTTTTCATGAAAATTTTCGAAATTTTAAACTGAGTTTTTTTTCCACCAAATTAATCGACAGACTATACTATGCCTATTTTCATGAACATGTTCGACATTCTATACTATGACATTTTTTAATAAAATTCTCGACATACTATACTATGACATAAAATTTTCGACACTATGACTTTTTTTTCATAAAATTATCGACATACAATACTATGACTTTTTCGTGAAAATTTTTCGATATACTATACCATGACTTTTTTTTCGTGGAAATTTTTGACATACTATACTATGACTTTTTTCATAAAATCTTCGACAACTATACCATGACTTTTTTTTAAATAAATTTTCGACATACTATACTATGACTTTTTTTCATGAAATTTTCGACATACTATACTATGACTTTTTTTCATGAAATTTTCGACATAAAATACTATGACTTTTTCGTGAAAATTTTCGATATACTATACCATGACTTTTTTTTCGTGGAAATTTACGACATACAATACTATGACTTTTTTTCATTACATTTTCGACATACTATATTATAATTTTTTTCATGAAATTTTCGACATAAAAATACTATGACTTTTTCGTGAAAATTTTCGATATACTATACCATGACTTTTTTTTCGTGGAAATTTACGACATACAATACTATGACTTTTTTTCATTACATTTTCGACATACTATTTTATAATTTTTTTCATAAAATTTTCGACATACTATACTATGACTTTTTTCATGAAATATTCGACATACTATACTATGACTCTTTTTTCATGAAATTTTCGACATACTATACTATGACTTTTTTTCATGAAATTTTCGACATACAATACTATGAAATTTTTTTCATAACATTTTCGACATACAATACTGACTTTTTTTTCATAACATTTGACATACAATACTATGACTTTTTTCTTGAAAATTTTCGACATACTATACTATGAATTTATTTTCGTGGAAATTTGCGACATACAATACTATGACTTTTTTTTCATAAAATTTTCAACATACAATACTATGACTTTTTTTCGTGAATATTTCTCGACATACTATCCTATGACATTTTTTAATAAAATTTTCGACATACAATACTATGACTTTTTCGTGAAAATTTCCGATATACTATACCATGACTTTTTTTTCGTGGAAATTTTCGACATACAATACTATGACTTTTTTTCATAAAATTTTCGACAACTATACCATGACTTTTTTTTAAAGAAATTTTCGACATACTATACTATGACTTTTTTTTCATGAAATTTTAGACATACAATACTATGACTTTTTTTAATTACATTTTCGACATACTATACTTTTTTCATCAAATTTTCGACATACAATACTATGACTTTTTTTCATAAAACTTTCGACATACAATACTATGACTTTTTTTCATAAAATTTTCGACTATACCATGACTTTTTTTTAATGAAATTTTCGACATACTATACTATGACTTTTTTTCATGAAATTTACGACATACTATACCATGACTTTTTTTCATGAAATATTCGACATACACTACTATGACTTTTTTTTCATAGAATTTTTCGACATACAATACTATGACTTTTTTTTCATAACATTTTCGACATACCATACTATGACTTTTTTCATAAAATTTTCGACATAGTATACTATGACTTTTTTTTCGTGAAAATTTACGACATACAATACTATGACTTTTTTCATAAAATTTTCAACATACAATACTATGACTTTTTTTCGTGAATATTTCTCGACATATTATCCTATGACATTTTTTAATAAAATTTTCGACATACTATACTATGACATAAAATTTTCGACATAATACACTATGACTTTTTTTTCATAAAATTTTCGACATACAATACTATGACTTTTTTGTGAACATTTTCGATATACTATACCATGACTTTTTTTTCGTGGAAATTTACGACATACAATACTATGACTTTTTTTTAATAAAATTTTCGACATACAATACTATGACTTTTTTGTGAACATTTTCGATATACTATACCATGAATTTTTTTTCGTGGAAATTTTCAAAATACAATACTATGACTTCTTTTCATCGAATTTTCGAAATACGATACTATGACTTTTTTCGTGAAAATTTTCATCATACTATAAAATGACTTTTTTCGGAAAAAGTTTCGACATACTATACTATGACTTTTTTTCACAACATTTTCGACATGCAATGCTATGACTTTTTTTCATAACATTTTCGACATACTATACTATGACTTTTTTTCGTCAACATTTTCGACATGCAATTCTATTATTTTTTTTCATAAAATTTTCGACATACAATACTATGACTTTTTTTTCATACAATTTTCGACATACTATACTACGACTTTTACGTAATGAAATTTTCGCGTACGATACTATGATCTTCTTTTCTTAAAATTTTTGACTTACTATACTATGACTTTTTTTCATGAAATTTACGACATACAATACTATGACTTTTTTTCGTGAACATTTTTAACGTACTATCCGATGACTTTTTTTCATGAAATGTTGGACATACTATACTATGACATAACATTTTCGACCTGTCGACATGCAATACTATGACTTTTTTTCATACAATTTTTGACATACTATACTATGACTTTTTTTTCTTGAAAATTTTCAAAATACAATACTATGACTTCTTTTCATCGAATTTTCGAAATACGATACTATGACTTTTTTCCTGAAAATTTTCATCATACTATACTATTACTTTTTTCGTGAAAATTTCAACATACTATAAAATGACTTTTTTTTCGGAAAAAGTTTCGACATACTATACTATGCCTTTTTTTCACAACATTTTCGACATGCAATGCTATGACTTTTTTTCATCGAATTTTCGAAATACGATACTATGACATTTTTCGTGAAAATTTCAACATACTATAAAATGAATTTTTTTCGGAAAAAGTTTCGACATACTATACTATGCCTTTTTTTCACATTTTCAACATACAATACTATGACTTCTTTTCATCGAATTTTCGAAATACGATACTATGACTTTTTTCCTGAAAATTTTCATCATACTATACTATGACTTTTTTTTCATAGAATTTTTCGACATACTATATGACTTTTTTTTCGTGAAAATTTCGACATACTATAAAATGACTTATTCTTCGGAAAAAGTTTCGACATACTATACTATGACTCTTTTTTCATAAAATTTTCGACATGCAATACTATGACTTTTTTTCATACAATTTTTGACATACTATACTATGACTTTTTTTTCTTGAAAATTTTCAAAATACAATACTATGACTTCTTTTCATCGAATTTTCGAAATACGATACTATGACTTTATTCGTGAAAATTTTCATCATACTATACTATGACTTTTTACGTGAAAATTTCAACATACTGTAAAATGACTTTTTTTTCGGAAAAAGTTCGACATACTATACTATGCCTTTTTTTCACAACATTTTCGACATGCAATGCTATGACTTTTTTTTCGTGAAAATTTACGACATACAAAACTATGACTTTTTTCATCGAATTTTCAACATACAATACTTTGACATTTTTTTCATAAAATTTTCGACATACACTACTATGACTTTTTTTCATGAAATTTTCGACATACTATACAATGACTTTTTTTCATAAAATTTTCGACATTCAATACTATGACCTTTTTCGTGAAATTTTCGACATACAATACTATGAATTTTTTTTCATGAAATTTTCGACATACTATACTATGACTTTTTTTTCGTGAAAATTTTCAACATACAATACTATGACTTCTTTTCATCGAATTTTCGAAATACGATACTATGACCTTTTTCGTGAAAATTTTCATCATACTATACTATGACTTTTTTTTCTTGAAAATTTTCGACATACTATACTATGACTTTTTTTTCGTAAAAATTTTGACATACAATACTATGATTTTTTTTGTGAAAATTTTCGACATACAATACTTTGACTTTTTTTTCGTGAACATTTTCGACATGCAATTCTATTACTTTTTTTTCATAAAATTTTCGGCATACAATACTATGACTTTTTTTCATACAATTTTCGACATACTATACTACGACTTTTACGTAATGAAATTTTCGCGTACTATACTATGATCTTCTTTTCATAAAATTTTCGACATACTATACTATGACTTTTTTTCGTGAAAATTTTTAACATACTATCCGATGACTTTTTTTCATAAAATGTTGGCCATACTATACTATGACATAACATTTTCGACCTACTATACTATGACTTTTTTTTCATAAAATCTTCGACCTACAATACCCCTGACTTTTTTCGTGAAAATCTTCGACATACTATACTATGATTTTTTTTTCATAAAATCTTCGACATACTATACTATGATTTTTTTTTCATAAAATTTTCGACAAACAATACTATGACTTTTTTTCATAACATTTTCGACATACTATACTATGACTTTTTTTCGTCAACATTTTCGACATGCAATTCTATTATTTTTTTTCATAAAATTTTCGACATACAATACTATGACTTTTTTTTCATACAATTTTCGACATACTATACTACGACTTTTACGTAATGAAATTTTCGCGTACGATACTATGATCTTCTTTTCTTAAAATTTTTGACTTACTATACTATGACTTTTTTTCATGAAATTTACGACATACAATACTATGACTTTTTTTCGTGAACATTTTTAACGTACTATCCGATGACTTTTTTTCATGAAATGTTGGACATACTATACTATGACATAACATTTTCGACCTGTCGACATGCAATACTATGACTTTTTTTCATACAATTTTTGACATACTATACTATGACTTTTTTTTCTTGAAAATTTTCAAAATACAATACTATGACTTCTTTTCATCGAATTTTCGAAATACGATACTATGACTTTTTTCCTGAAAATTTTCATCATACTATACTATGACTTTTTTCGTGAAAATTTCAACATACTATAAATTGACTTTTTTTTCGGAAAAAGTTTCGACATACTATACTATGCCTTTTTTTCACAACATTTTCGACATGCAATGCTATGACTTTTTTTCATCGAATTTTCGAAATACGATACTATGACATTTTTCGTGAAAATTTCAACATACTATAAAATGAATTTTTTTCGGAAAAAGTTTCGACATACTATACTATGCCTTTTTTTCACATTTTCAACATACAATACTATGACTTCTTTTCATCGAATTTTCGAAATACGATACTATGACTTTTTTCCTGAAAATTTTCATCATACTATACTATGACTTTTTTTTCATAGAATTTTTCGACATACTATATGACTTTTTTTTCGTGAAAATTTCGACATACTATAAAATGACTTATTCTTCGGAAAAAGTTTCGACATACTATACTATGACTCTTTTTTCATAAAATTTTCGACATGCAATACTATGACTTTTTTTCATACAATTTTTGACATACTATACTATGACTTTTTTTTCTTGAAAATTTTCAAAATACAATACTATGACTTCTTTTCATCGAATTTTCGAAATACGATACTATGACTTTATTCGTGAAAATTTTCATCATACTATACTATGACTTTTTTCGTGAAAATTTCAACATACTGTAAAATGACTTTTTTTTCGGAAAAAGTTCGACATACTATACTATGCCTTTTTTTCACAACATTTTCGACATGCAATGCTATGACTTTTTTTTCGTGAAAATTTACGACATACAAAACTATGACTTTTTTCATCGAATTTTCAACATACAATACTTTGACATTTTTTTCATAAAATTTTCGACATACACTACTATGACTTTTTTTCATGAAATTTTCGACATACTATACAATGACTTTTTTTCATAAAATTTTCGACATTCAATACTATGACCTTTTTCGTGAAATTTTCGACATACAATACTATGAATTTTTTTTCATGAAATTTTCGACATACTATACTATGACTTTTTTTTCGTGAAAATTTTCAACATACAATACTATGACTTCTTTTCATCGAATTTTCGAAATACGATACTATGACCTTTTTCGTGAAAATTTTCATCATACTATACGATGACTTTTTTTTCTTGAAAATTTTCGACATACTATACTATGACTTTTTTTTCGTAAAAATTTTGACATACAATACTATGATTTTTTTTGTGAAAATTTTCGACATACAATACTTTGACTTTTTTTTCGTGAACATTTTCGACATGCAATTCTATTACTTTTTTTTCATAAAATTTTGGGCATACAATACTATGACTTTTTTTCATACAATTTTCGACATACTATACTACGACTTTTACGTAATGAAATTTTCGCGTACTATACTATGATCTTCTTTTCATAAAATTTTCGACATACAAGACTGACTTTTTTTTCATACAATTTTCGACATACTATACTATGACTTTTTTTCGTGAAAATTTTTAACATACTATCCGATGACTTTTTTTCAAAAAATGTTGGCCATACTATACTATGACATAACATTTTCGACCATACTATACTATGACTTTTTTTCATAAAATCTTCGACATACAATCCCCCTGATTTTTTTTCGTGAAAATCTTCGACATACTATACTATGATTTTTTTTTCATAAAATTTTCGACATACTTTACTATGATTTTTTTTCATAAAATTTTCGACATACTATACTATGACTTTTTTTCATAAATTTTCGACATACTATACAATGACTTTTTTTCATAAAATTTTCGACATTCAATACTATGACCTTTTTCGTGAAATTTTCGACATACAATACTATGAATTTTTTTTCATGAAATTTTCGACATACTATACTATGACTTTTTTTTCGTGAAAATTTTCAACATACAATACTATGACTTCTTTTCATCGAATTTTCGAAATACGATACTATGACCTTTTTCGTGAAAATTTTCATCATACTATACTATGACTTTTTTTTCTTGAAAATTTTCGACATACTATACTATGACTTTTTTTTCGTAAAAATTTTGACATACAATACTATGATTTTTTTGTGAAAATTTTCGACATACAATACTTTGACTTTTTTTTCGTGAACATTTTCGACATGCAATTCTATTACTTTTTTTTCATAAAATTTTCGGCATACAATACTATGACTTTTTTTCATACAATTTTCGACATACTATACTACGACTTTTACGTAATGAAATTTTCGCGTACTATACTATGATCTTCTTTTCATAAAATTTTCGACATACAAGACTGACTTTTTTTTCATACAATTTTCGACATACTATACTATGACTTTTTTTCGTGAAAATTTTTAACATACTATCCGATGACTTTTTTTCATAAAATGTTGGCCATACTATACTATGACATAACATTTTCGACCTACTATACTATGACTTTTTTTTCATAAAATCTTCGACCTACAATACCCCTGACTTTTTTCGTGAAAATCTTCGACATACTATACTATGATTTTTTTTTCATAAAATTTTCGACAAACAATACTATGACTTTTTTTCATAACATTTTCGATATACAATACTATGACTTTTTTTCATAAAATTTTCGACATACTATATTATGACTTTTTTTCATAAAATTTTCGACATACAATGCTTTGACTTTTCTCGTAAAAATTTTCGACATACTATCCGATGACTTTTTTCATAAAATTTGACATACTATAATATGACATAAAATTTTCGACATACTATACTATGACTTTTTTTTGGTGAAAATTTTCAACATACAATACTATGACTTCTTTTCATCGAATTTTCGAAATACGATACTATGACTTTTTTCGTGAAAATTTTCATCATACTATACTATGACTTTTTTTTCATAGAATTTTTCGACATACTATATGACTTTTTTTTTGTGAAAATTTCGACATACTATAAAATGACTTTTTCTTCGGAAAAAGTTTCGACATACTATACTATGACTCTTTTTTCATAAAATTTTCAACATGCAATACTATGTCTTTTTTTCATACAATTTTTGACATACTATACTATGACTTTTTTTTCTTGAAAATTTTCAAAATACAATACTATGACTTCTTTTCATCGAATTTTCGAAATACGATATGACTTTTTTCGTGAAAATTTTCATCATACTATACTATGACTTTTTTCTTGAAAATTTCAACACACTATAAAATGACTTTTTTTTTGGAAAAAGTTTCGACATACTATACTATGACTTTTTTTCACAACATTTTCGACATGCAATGCTATGACTTTTTTTCATAAAATTTTCGACTTACTATACTATGCCTTTTTTTCTTGAAAATTTACAACATACAAAACTATGACTTTTTTTTCATCGAATTTTCAACATACAATACTGTGACATTTTTTTCATAAAATTTTCGACATACACTACTATGACTTTTTTTCATGAAATTTTCGACATACTATACTATGACTTTTGTTTAGTGAAAATTTTCGACATACCATACTATGAGTTTTTTTCATAAAATTTTCGACATACTATATTATGACTTTTTTTCATAAAATTTTCGACATACAATGCTTTGACTTTTTCTCTTAAAAATTTTCGACATACTATCTGATGACTTTTTTTCATAAAAGTTGACATACTATAATATGACATAAAATTTTCGACATACTATACTATGACTTTTTTTTCGTGAAAATTTTCAACATACAATACTATGACTCTTCGTGAAATTTTCGACATACAATACTATGCCTTTTTTTCACAACATTTTCGACATGCAATGCTATGACTTTTTTTCATCAAATTTTCGACATACTATACTATGACTTTTTTTTCATCAAATTTTCGACATACAATACAATGAGTTTTTTTCATAAAATTTTCGACATACTATATTATGACTTTTTTCATAAAATTTTCGACATACAATGCTTTGAGTTTTTTTCATAAAATTTTCGACATACTATATTATGACTTTTTTCATAAAATTTTCGACATACAATGCTTTGACTTTTTCTCTTAAAAATTTTCGACATACTATCCGATGACTTTTTTTCATAAAATTTGACATACTATAATATGACATAAAATTTTCGACATACTATACTATGACTTTTTTTTCGTGAAAATTTTCAACATACAATACTATGACTTCTTTTCATCGTATTTTCGAAATATGATACTATGACTTTTTTCGTGAAAATTTTCATCATACTATACTATGACTTTTTTTTCATAGAATTTTTCAACATACTATATGACTTTTTTTTCGTGAAAATTTCGACATACTATAAAATGACCTTTTCTTCGGAAAAAGTTTCGACATACTATACTATGACTCTTTTTTCATAAAATTTTTGACATGCAATACTATGACGTTTTTTCATACAATTTTTGACATACTATACTATGACTTTTTTTTCTTGAAAATTTTCAAAATACAATACTATGACTTCTTTTCATCGAATTTTCGAAATACGATACTATGACTTTTTTCGTGAAAATTTTCATCATACTATAAAATGCCTTTTTTTTCGAAAAAAGTTTCGACATACTATACTATGACTTTTTTTCACAACATTTTCGACATGCAATGCTATGACTTTTTTTCATAAAATTTTCGACATACTATACTATGACTTTTTTTTCGTGAAAATTTTCGACATACAATACTATGACTTTTTTTTCGTGAACATTTTCGACATGCAATTCTATGATTTTTTTTTCATAAAATTTTCGACATACAATACTATGACTTTTTTTTCATACAATTTTCGACATACTATACTACGACTTTTTTTCGTGAACATTTTTAACATACTATCCGATGACTTTTTTTCATAAAATGTTGGACATACTATACTATGACATAAC
Source organism: Sebastolobus alascanus (assembly GCA_916701645.2). Taxonomy (NCBI): domain Eukaryota; kingdom Metazoa; phylum Chordata; class Actinopteri; order Perciformes; family Sebastidae; genus Sebastolobus; species Sebastolobus alascanus. The sequence goes on along the minus strand of CAKAOJ020000072.1, from coordinate 3,187,631 downwards.
ATTTTCGACCTACTATACTATGACTTTTTTTTCATAAAATCTTCGACCTACAATACCATGACTTTTTTCGTGAAAATCTTCGACATACTATACTATGATTTTTTTTTCATAAAATTTTCGACAAACAATACTATGACTTTTTTTCATAACATTTTCGATATACAATACTATGACTTTTTTTCATAAAATTTTCGACATACTATATTATGACTTTTTTTCATAAAATTTTCGACATACAATGCTTTGACTTTTTCTCGTAAAAATTTTCGACATACTATCCGATGACTTTTTTTAATAAAATTTGACATACTATAATATGACATAAAATTTTCGACATACTATACTATGACTTTTTTTTCGTGAAAATTTTCAACATACAATACTATGACTTCTTTTCATCGAATTTTCGAAATACGATACTATGACTTTTTTCGTGAAAATTTTCATCATACTATACTATGACTTTTTTTTCATAGAATTTTTCGACATACTATATGACTTTTTTTTCGTGAAAATTTCGATATACTATAAAATGACTTTTTCTTCGGAAAAAGTTTCGACATACTATACTATGACTCTTTTTTCATAAAATTTTCAACATGCAATACTATGTCTTTTTTTCATACAATTTTTGACATACTATACTATGACTTTTTTTTCTTGAAAATTTTCAAAATACAATACTATGACTTCTTTTCATCGAATTTTCGAAATACGATATGACTTTTTTCGTGAAAATTTTCATTTCTTGAAAATTTCAACACACTATAAAATGACTTTTTTTTTGGAAAAAGTTTCGACATACTATACTATGACTTTTTTTCACATTTTCGACATGCAATGCTATGACTTTTTTTCATAAAATTTTCGACTTACTATACTATGCCTTTTTTTCGTGAAAATTTACAACATACAAAACTATGACTTTTTTTTCATCGAATTTTCAACATACAATACTGTGACATTGTTTTTCATAAAATTTTCGACATACACTACTATGACTTTTTTTCATGAAATTTTCGACATACTATACTATGACTTTTGTTTAGTGAAAATTTTCGACATACCATACTATGAGTTTTTTTCATAAAATTTTCGACATACTATATTATGACTTTTTTTCATAAAATTTTCGACATACAATGCTTTGACTTTTTCTCTTAAAAATTTTCGACATACTATCCGATGACTTTTTTTCATAAAAGTTGACATACTATAATATGACATAAAATTTTCGACATACTATACTATGACTTTTTTTTCGTGAAAATTTTCAACATACAATACTATGACTCTTTTCGTGAAATTTTCGACATACAATACTATGCCTTTTTTTCACAACATTTTCGACATGCAATGCTATGACTTTTTTTCATCAAATTTTCGACATACTATACTATGACTTTTTTTTCATCAAATTTTCGACATACAATACTATGAGTTTTTTTCATAAAATTTTCGACATACTATATTATGACTTTTTTCATAAAATTTTCGACATACAATGCTTTGAGTTTTTTTCATAAAATTTTCGACATACTATATTATGACTTTTTTCATAAAATTTTCGACATACAATGCTTTGACTTTTTCTCTTAAAAATTTTCGACATACTATCCGATGACTTTTTTTCATAAAATTTGACATACTATAATATGACATAAAATTTTCGACATACTATACTATGACTTTTTTTTCGTGAAAATTTTCAACATACAATACTATGACTCATTTCGTGAAATTTTCGACATACAATACTATGCCTTTTTTTCACAACATTTTCGACATGCAATGCTATGACTTTTTTTCATAAAATTTTCGACATACTATACTATGACTTTTTTTTCATCAAATTTTCGACATACAATACTATGAGTTTTTTTCATAAAATTTTCGACATACTATATTATGACTTTTTTCATAAAATTTTCGACATACAATGCTTTGAGTTTTTTTCATAAAATTTTCGACATACTATATTATGACTTTTTTCATAAAATTTTCGACATACAATGCTTTGACTTTTTCTCTTAAAAATTTTCGACATACTATCCGATGACTTTTTTTCATAAAATTTGACATACTATACTATGACTTTTTTTTCGTGAAAATTTTCAACATACAATACTATGACTCATTTCGTGAAATTTTCGACATACAATACTATGCCTTTTTTTCACAACATTTTCGACATGCAATGCTATGACTTTTTTTCATAAAATTTTCGACATACTATACTATGACTTTTTTTTCGTGAAAATTTACGACATACAAAACTATGACTTTTTTTTCATCGAATTTTCAACATACAATACTGTGACATTTTTTTCATAAAATTTTCGACATACACTACTATAACTTTTTTTCATGAAATTTTTGACATACTATACTATGACCTTTTTTTCATGAAATTTTCGACATACTATACTGTGACTCTTTTTCTTAAAATTTTCATGATACTATACTATGACTTCTTTTTCATCGAATTTCGGACTTACGATACTGACTTTTTTTTCGAAAAAATTTCGACATACAATACTATGACTTCTTTTGTGAAAATTTTCCACATGCAATACTATGACTTTTTTTCATGAAATTTTCGACATACAATACTATGACTCTTTTTCATTAATTTTCAACAGATTATACTATGACTTTTTTTTAGTGAAATTTTCGACAAACAATACTGTGACTTTTTTTCGTGAATTATCGACATATATGACTGTTTTTTCGTGAACATTTTCGACATACCATATTATGACAGTTTTTTTCCTAAAATTTTCGACATACTATAGTATTACTTTTTTTATGTGAAATTTTCGACATACAATTTTTTTTTTTCATGAGATTTTAGACATACTGTACTATGACTTTTTTTCATAAAATGTTTAGACGTACTATACTGTGACATTTTTTTCATAAAATTTTCGACATTCAATACTATGCCTTTTTTTTCATAGAATTGACGACATACTATACTATGACTTTGTTTTCGTGAAAATTTCGACAAACAATTCCATGACTTTTTTTTTCTACAAAATTTTCGACATACTTTACCATGATTTTTTTTTCATCAAATTTTCGACATACTATACTATGACTTTTTTTTCATAAAATTTTCGACATACAATACTATGAGTTTTTTTCATAAAATTTTCGACATACTATCCGATGACTTTTTTTCATAAAAGTTGACATACTATAATATGACATAAAATTTTCGACATACTATACTAAGACTTTTTTTTCGTGAAAATTTTCAACATACAATACTATGACTCTTTTCGTGAAATTTTCGACATACAATACTATGCCTTTTTTTCACAACATTTCCGACATGCAATGCTATGACTTTTTTTCATCAAATTTTCGACATACTATACTATGACTTTTTTTTCATCAAATTTTCGACATACAATACTATGAGTTTTTTTCATAAAATTTTCGACATACTATATTATGACTTTTTTCATAAAATTTCCGACATACTATCCGATGACTTTTTTTCATAAAATTTGACATACTATAATATGACATAAAATTTTCGACATACTATACTATGACTTTTTTTTTGTGAAAATTTTCAACATACAATACTATGACTCATTTCGTGAAATTTTCGACATACAATACTATGCCTTTTTTTCACAACATTTTCGACATGCAATGCTATGACTTTTTTTCATAAAATTTTCGACATACTATACTATGACTTTTTTTTCGTGAAAATTTACGACATACAAAACTATGACTTTTTTTTCATCGAATTTTCAACATACAATACTGTGACATTTTTTTCATAAAATTTTCGACATACACTACTATAACTTTTTTCATGAAATTTTTGACATACTATACTATGACTTTTTTTCATAAAATTTTCGACATTCAATACTATGACTCTTTTCGTGAAATTTTCGACATACAATACTATGACTTTTTTTTCATGAAATTTTCGACATACTATACTGTGACTCTTTTTCTTAAAATTTTCATGATACTATACTATGACTTATTTTTCATTGAATTTCGGACTTACGATACTGTGACTTTTTTTTCGAAAAAATTTCGACATACAATACTATGACTTTTTTTGTGAAAATTTTCCACATGCAATACTATGACTTTTTTTCATGAAATTTTCGACATACAATACTATGACTCTTTTTCATAAATTTTCAACAGACTATACTATGACTTTTTTTTAGTGAAATTTTCGACAAACAATACTGTGACTTTTTTTCGTGAATTTTCGACATATATGACTTTTTTCGTGAACATTTTCGACATACCATATTATGACTGTTTTTTTCCTAAAATTTTCGACATGCTATAGTATGTCGAAAATTTTAGGAAAAAAAAGTACTGACTTTTTTAGTAATGACTTTTTTTCATGAAATTTTCGACATACAATACTATGACTCTTTTTCATAAATTTTCAACAGACTATACTATGACTTTTTTTTTGTGAAATTTTCGACAAACAATACTATGACTTTTTTTCGTGAATTTTCGACATATATGACTTTTTTTTCGTGAAAATTTTCGACATACCATATTATGACTTTTTTTCCTAAAATTTTCGACATACTATACTATGATTTTTTTTTCGTGAATTTTCGACATACTATAATATTACTTTTTTTATCTGAAATTTTCGACATACAATACTACGACTTTTTTCATGAAATTCTTGACATGCAATACTGTGACTTTTTTTTCATAAAATTTTCGACACACAATACTATGACTTTTTTTTCGTGAATTTTCGATATACTATACTATGACTTTTTTTCATGAGATTTTAGACATACTGTACTATGACTTTTTTTCATAACATTTTTAGACGTACTATACTGTGACATTTTTTTCATTAAATTTTCGACATTCAATACTATGATTTTTTTTTCATCAAATTGTCGACATACTATACTATGACTTTTTTTTCATCAAATTTTATACATACATACTATGACTTTTTCATCAAATTTTCGACATACTATACTATGACTGTTTTTTCATGAAATTTTTGACATACAATATTGTGACTTTTTTCCGTGAAATTTTTCGACATACTATACTATGATTTTTTTTTCGTGAATTTTTGACATACTATATACTATGACTTTTTTTTCATGACATTTTTTACATACTATACTATGACTTTTTTTCGTGAAATTTTACACACACAATACTATGACTTTATTGTCACTAGATTTGACTTCTTTAACGCTGTCTTTACAGGTCTCCCTAAACAAACTATTGTGCAGCTGCAGCTGATTCAGAATGCGGCTGCTCGAGTCCTCCCTAAGACCACAAAAGTGGATCACATCACTTCAGTTCTTAAGTCTTCATTCTGGCTTCCTGTCTGTCAATGAATTGATTTCACAATATTACAGTTGGTTTATAAAGCACTGAATGGTTTAGGGCCGATGCCTGATATTCTTCTACATTGTGTACCATCCATACCTCTCAAGTTGTCCGAAACAGGTCTGCTTTCTCTCCTCAGAGTCAAAAATAAATGTCGGTTTGCTGATGCTTTTTATGAAATAATTTCTTAAAATGCACTCTTACTTTTGTTCTTGTATTTTATGCCTGTTCAATTATTTTTTAGCTTGTTTTTATTGTCTATTCTCTTGCATTTTTAATGACCGTTTTTAATTTGTATTAAAATGTCCTTTTATGTGTTTCTTTTGCACTTTGTCTCAACGCTGTTGATGTTTTCTGTAAAGCGCTTTGAATTGCCTTGTAGCTGAAATGCGCTAGATAAATAGACTTGATTGTCTTTTATGACATACTACACTATGACTTCTTTGCATTTTTTTTGACGTTCTGTTGTAAGACCTTTCTTTTTTTTCAAAATACTATACTATGATTTTTTTTATTTTTTCGACATAGTATACTATGACTTTTTTAGTCTTTTTTACCCATACTACAGCATGACTTTTTTGCATTTTTTTTTTACATACTACACTATGCCTTTTTTAATTTTTCCGACATATTATACTATGAGTTTTTTTCGAGATACTATACCATGAGTTTTTTTTAAACATACTATACTTTAACTTTTTTTATGTTTTTGACATACTATACTATGACTTTTTTCGACATACTATACTATTACATTTTATATTTTTGACATACTATAATATAACTTTTTTATTTTTTAGACATACTATACTATGATTTTTTTTTCGAAAGTCTAGGACGTACTTTCTTTTAATAGTATGCCCTGGAAAAGTCATAGTATATTATGTTGAACAAATGAAAATAGCAAAGTACAGTATGTCGAAAAAAAGTCATACTATAGTATGTTGAAAAAAATGCAAAAATGTCATAGTATAGTATGTTGAAAAAAGTCATAGTATAGTATGTCGAAAAAATAAAAAGTCATAGTATAGTATGTCGAAAAAATGTTGTCGAAAATAAAAAAAGTCATACTATAGTATGTCGAAAAAATTAAAAAAGTCACAGTATAGTGTATCGAAAAAAAGTCATAGTATAGTATGTCCAAGAAATAAGGAAAAGTCATAGTATAGTATGTGGAAAAAATAAAAAAACTCATAGTATAGTATGTCGAAAAAATATTTAAAAAAGTCATAATATAGGGTGTAGAAAAAAAGTCACAGTATAGTATGTCAAAAAAATGAAAGTCATAGTATAGTAGGTCGAAAAAAAGTCATACTATTGTACGTCGAAAAAAATGCAAAAAAGTCATAGTATAGTATATCGAAAAAAAGTCATATTACAGTATGTCGAAAAAATTAAAAAACTCAAAGTATACTATGTCGAAAAAAATAACAGATGTCATAGTGTAGTATATCGAAAAAAAAAAAAAGTAATTGTATATTATGTTGAAAAAAAGTCATAGTATAGTATGTCGAAAAAATAAAAAAACTCAAAGTATGGTATTTCGAAAAAAAAGTCACACTATAGTATGTCAAAAAAATTGCAAAAATGTCATAGTATAGTATACCAAAAAAAAGTCATAGTATAGTATTTCGAAAAATGTAAAAAGTCATTAGTATGTTGAAAAAAACTCACAGTAAAGTATTTCAAAACAAATAAAAAAAAAGAAAGTATAGTTTGTCGAAAAAAGCAAAGTATAATGTGTTGAAAAAATAAGATAAGTCATAGTATAGTATGTCGAAAAAAAATAGAATAGTATGTCAAAAAAATGCAAAAATGTCATAGCATAGTATGTCGAAAAAAGTCATAGTACAGTATGTCGAAAAAAAATAACAGATGTCATAGTATAGTTTATCGAAAAATAGTTATAGTACAGTATGTCGAAAAAAAGTTTTAGTATAGTATGTCGATAAAATAAAAAAAGTCATATAATAATATGTCGAAAAAAAAGTCTGACTACAGTATGAAAAAAATGCAAGAAGGTCATAGTATAGTATATTGAAAAAAAGGTCATAGTATAGAATATCGAAGAAAAGTCATAATATAGGATGTCGAAAAAAAAAAAAAAGTCATATTATAGTGTGTCGAAAAAAGTTAGTGTCGAAAAAACAAAAAAACTAAAAGTATACTATGTCGAAAAAAATTCATAGTATAGTATGTTGAAAAAATATTTTAAAAAAGTCATAGTATAGGATGTCGAAAAAATAAAAAGTCATACTATAGTATGTCGAAAAAAATTCAAACAAGTCATGGTATAGTATATCGAAAAAAGTCATAGTTTAGTATGTCGAAAAAAAGTCATAGTATAGTATGTCGAAAAAATAAAAAAAAGTCATATAATAATATGTCGAAAAAAAAGTCTGACTACAGTATGTCGAAAAAAATGCAAGAAGGTCATAGTATAGTATATTGAAAAAAAGGTCATAGTATAGAATATTGAAAAAAAAGTCATAATATAGGACGTCGAAAAAATAGAAAAAGTCATATTATAGTGTCGAAAAAAGTTAGTGTGTTGAAAAAACAAAAAAACTAAAAGTATAGTATGTCGAAAAAAAGTCATAGTATAGTATGTCGAAAAAATAAAAAAGTCATAGTATAGTATGTCGAAAAAATAAAAAATTCATAGTATAGTATGTCAAAAAAAAGTCATAGTATAGTATGTCGAACTCCGACCATCATCTTGTAGTGCACGGTTTAGCTGTAAAATTAGAAAGTTTGTGACGCCGCCGCCATTGTAAAATCTGGTAAAGGAACGGCAAGTTCCGCTCACATGACCGGAGCACAGCCAATAGGAACGCTCTCTCTCTCTGAAATGACCTGTGATTGGTCAAAGTCTGCCGTCACGGGCTAGATTTTCTAAAGCTTGAAAACAGAGCCATGATGAGGTGCAGAAGTCTAGTTATCTCTCAGAATGCTTTAATTACAATATGCTGAAATTATTATGGAATTTTTGCCCAATGATGACAAAAATATACTGCCTACTGCCACTTTAAAACCAAAACTCAGAAATGTACATTCTTGCTTCAGCATCTTCATTTGAAACACAATGAAAACAGACTAAAACATTGATTATTTTGTGCATTAGATCAAGCTTTGCTGTATGCCGGTCACATAATTATGCCCTAATAAACTCACAACGGCCCACGAAGCTGTAAAACCATAGGGGCATGTTTCTAGCTCGGCTGTAATGAGCAGCGTCTGCCTCCAAAACCTCACTGGAAACTGAATTACATAACACACCCATGAGGTACTGAATCTGATTTAATGTTACCGTTAAAAGAATAAAAATACAGCATCAACAGCAGATCTGAGGCTAAAAACACTTGTTTCTTACTCAGCAGAGCAGCAGATGGGCACATCACACCTCAGTGTTTTTATAGACTGACACGAAAGAGAAAGATGAAATTAGTCCTTCCAATGTCAATGTTCAACAAAATAAACTCAAATCTGCTTGGATATAAAGGACCCAAAGGTGGAAAAAACAGCTAAGTGCAACTGAGCATAGCAATTACAGCTGCACTCACTGATCTCAGTGTTTCTCCCATCACCGTGTTTACAAATTCACCACCAGCATGAAGGCAGACGGGAGAGTAAATATAATGAATGTTCATCTGCTCGGTTTCTGTGACTGATGTTCAGAGGTGGAAGAAAACCTCAGATCTTTTACTTAAGTAAGAGTTGTAATATTACAGTGTAAAAATAATCTTACAATTAAAAGTCCTGCACTAAAAAAATCTTACTTTAGTAAAAGTACAAAAGTATAAGCAACAAAAATGTATAGTACCAAAAATAAAAGTACTTGTTATGCAGAATGACCCATTTCAGAATTATATATATATATATATATATATATATATATATTTATATATATATATACACACACACACATAACTAAAAAAATCATAGTATAGTATGTCGAAAAAAAGTCATAGTATATTATGCCAAAAAAAATTCCAAAAAGGTCATAGTATGTCGAAAAAACGAATGAAAATAATATAAATCAACAAATTTGTATTGTTATAGATATACGTATACACGTTGACGCAAACTGGTTTTGACACCACTAATTTCTTTAACGCAACTTGCGAGTTTTAGGTTTTTTATGCAAGTTTTTTAGGTTGTAGTGGGCTCAGTTTTAAAGCTAGAGTGAAGATACTGGTATCATATGAAAAAAGATAATGAATCCATTGGTACCAACCATGTCATACTAGCTTGTTGCAAAGGAGGTTAAATAATGCTCCAAACTTACGCAAGATTTTGGTGAGGAAAAACTGGCATGACCATTTTCAAAGGGGTCCCTTGACCTCTGACCTCAAGATATGTGAATGAAAATGGGTTCTATGGTTACCCGCAAGTCTCCCCTTTACAGACATGCCCACTTTATGATAATCACATGCAGTTTGGGGCAAGTCATAGTCAAGTCAGCACACTGACAGCTGTTGTTGCCTGTTTGGCTTGAGTTTGCCATATTATGATTTGAGGATATTTTTTATGCCAAATACAGTACCCGTGAGGGTTTCTGGACAATATTTGACATTGTTTTGAGTTGTTAATTGATTTCCAGTAATAAATATATACATACATTTGCATAAAGCAGCATATTTGCCCACTCCCATGTTGATAAGAGTATTAAATATTTGACGAATCTTCTTTTAAGATACATTTTGTACAAATAAAAAATGTGCGATTGATTTGCGATTAATCACAATTAATCATGGACAATCATGCGATTAATGATGATTAAATATTTTAATCGATTGACGGCCCTAATATAAAGTAGTTACTTCACCAACTAATTACTTTTGAACTCTGGACTCTATTTTTGGTGAATATTATTGGGACCTTTATTTAATTATCATACACTTGATTTCCCAGATCCAATTTGTGAACTAATCTGCAGGAAAGAACGTTACTGAGCGCCACTTGGCTCTAGTTACTCTATTATTCTGTTACTCATGACTTGTTCATTTGTGTGCAAAGACTTGAGACTTACTTGTGACTTGAAAAGCGATGACTTGGTCACACTTGTGGTAGAAACATGGCGGCCGTCTCCATGAAGAGGACCCTCTCCGTATGTAGATATAAACGGCTCATTCTATGGTAATGAAAACACAATGATTCTTAGTTTCAGGTGATTATACAGTAAAGAAAACATACTTATTAATGGGTGTTTCTGCAACTACAGGCATTTTTAAGTCCCAGCAACGAAATTTGGGATTTATGTTAAAATTTGCAGCGCAATGCTAGATAAATATATACACAGTGTTATTAGCCATCTTGACATAAAAAAAATTACTAAATGTGATTTAACAAAATTTACGAAGCATTTTATGGGTCCAAACACCACTTTTCTCTATATCCCACAACTGTGATCTCAATGTTGAGATACGTAAAATGAGCTAATTCAATTATGACATTATTTCAAATGGAATTGTTTCATATACATATTACTTTACACCATATTAAAATTATTTATTTGTTAAGAAATCATTTATGTGATTTTGATTCCAAATGTGCCTGTCCCACACTTCTGCGTTCTTACTGCGACACTGAACAAATACCAAGTAAAAGTTTTATCAAAAGCCAAACAAATCTAGTTTCTATGGAAACAGAAGTTAGCAGGTGAGCACATGGATGACATGTTGGGACGCTCACATAGGTGACCCTCAAGATCATGAAACAAGGTCAAGATCACCTTTTCTTCTTCTTCTTCTTCTTACCATACAGCTCAGTAACATTTTAAAAAAGAACTTAATATCACTGTTGAATTCATGTATATTAGATGTTAAGAGTCAAAGCTAATGTAGCAGACCTTTCTAGCTGCCATTTATCTGCAATACAAGCAAAAATGTCATTTCCGCAATATGTCATTAGACATGACACTAGACATTAGAATTAATATATCCGTTTTTGTGTATGAAGACTGACATCTCTGGTTACTGTCTACATTTTTAAAGTTGTAGAGAAAATCACAAAATCCCCTATTTTTGAAAATGAATTTAAATGTCTTAAAAATATTATACAATTTAAAAAAGCTAAATGTATAAAATTAACGGTATTGTAATGTTGCGGTAAGGACATTCAGTAAGAACAGGTGATGAAAACCATAAAACATAAACATGTTGCAGATTAAAATCTTAACGACTATATGTAATTTTGTGTACCTGTTTATATGTATTATATACTATGATTTATAGAGGTTGAATTTTTGTAATTTGGGACAAAAGTGACCGTAGTTGCAGAAACACCCTAATATTATATTTCATTTCTGCAAATAGATCCCCCTAATTGTTACACACTGTTTCTTTACGTAAAAGATCTGAATACTTCTTTTTACTCCACTACATTTTTTTTTTTTTTCAAGTTTAGTTACAAGCTACTTTTCTTCATGACTTTTCTTTTGGTAGTTTATGTATATTTTTGATGCTAATATTTTTGTACTTTTACTTAAGTAAGATTTTGAATGCAGGACTTTTTTTTGAGTATATCTACCCTGTGGTACGACTTTTACTCAAGTAAAACATCTGAGTACTTCTTCCATCACTGATAACATGGTGGCAAGCTGACTCTGGATTTGTGCTGTTAAGATGATTTTTACTGCTGACACAGCATGAGGCCATAAATCATGATGATCTATGTGAGCTTACAAACATGATGCAGAATTTGATCTACAGCATGAACTGAATGTTTCCCAGACACGGCATTTTCTCCCTGTTCTCTATGTTCTTCTGATGTTTTTTTTAATAATTATTATGCATCAAAACACAGCTCACAGCAGAAAACTGCAATTTATTTGCATGTTTGTAAAAGAGGTTTTAATCCAATGTGACTTTCTAGTTAAATAAAGGTCTTGATGTTTGTCAGTTTCATTCAGTGGTGGAAGAAGTATTCAGATCCTTTGCTTAAGTAAAAGTACTAATAGCACACTGTGAAAATACTCCACTTCAAGTAAAAGTCCTGCATTCAAACTTAAGTATGTATTATCAGCAAAATATACTTAAAATAGTTAAAGTAAAAGTACTCATTGTGCAATAAAATGTTCCCTGTCAGTGTTTTCCTATTATATCTGATGTTTCTGGATTAATATTACTGCTGCATTAATTTGTCTGTTGCATTTAACTCCTTTATATCCTGTTTGCTAGTTTAATCTACAGCAATGCATCATGGTCTATAAGATCATCATATGTTTGTCGCTGTCCTGTGAGAACCACGTAGCTCTAAAAAGTCAGAGAAACACCCTGTTTTCAGCATTGTGACGATGCATTTTCCAGCTGATCCAAGAGGCTTTTCAGAGACTTTATTTAGCTGTAGAAGGAGGAGGATTTTCTCAACACAAAGGAACACTTCATCCTTCAGGTTATCACAAACATTCAACATCAACACATCTGGAGATGCGTGGTTTTCACTGGACAGGAAGGGGATGAAAAAACAGCTGTCAGATAAATGTTGTGAACTAAAAAAAGTACAATATTTGCCTCTGAGATGTAGTGGAGTAGAAGTTACATAAAGTGAAAATGCTCAAGTAAAGTACAAGAACCTTCAATTTGTACTTAAGTACAGAACTTGAGTAAATGTACTTGGTTAATTTCCACCACTTGTTTCAGCAGCAGCATTTTGTGCTAAAGCAGCAGATCTGTGCTGCAGAGATAGGAGGATGGTGATCCCGTCAGTCCTAAAAGCAGAGATAAGCCTGCAGCCCGGGCGAGGGATGGTGATATGAAGAGACAGACATTGAGAACTGAACATAAGAAAGATAAGGGAACTGGTGAAGAGGAGGAGAACAATGAAAACGGGAAGAAAGGCAATAAAAGAGGAGTAATAAAAACAAGGATAAGTTTCATTTGAAGCTGCAGGCGTAAACACTGTGCTGAGATGACATTTTAGAAGTATATGTCCATTTCAGAATAAACCCAGACAGACATGCTTGCTAAATGCTAACACCAGTTAACCTCAATAGCAATGTTAGCAGGTATATTGTTTACCATCTTAATTTAGCGCATAACATGCTAACATTTGCCAATTATCCAGTGACATATGTATTAGCTTGTAGCTAAATCTGGTATATCTCTTCTTTTTTGTATGAGATGAATGTTTTCTTGTTAGGGTCCCAGATGAATAAATGTAATAAACTAAACGAGCACCAAATGCTAATTACAGCTGCTGCAGCGTAGGTGGCTCTAAGGATGGCAATGTTGGTCTGTTCACTCTATTGGACGACCACTTTAGTCCACACTGAATAACTTGTTATTAAATAAACTGCCATAAAAATGTAAACAAAGATTCATATGCCCAGAGGACTTTGGTGACCCTGACTTTTCGGAAAAATTTGTTTGAGACCTTCATGTTCCCCTCAGGATGAACTATAATAACTTAATCGTCCTTAAACTTGTCATCTAGCACCATTATCAGGTCAAAATTAAAGTTGTCCATTACTGTGGTTTATGACCAAATACCTGCAAAACTAAAATCATTCCCATCAGCCTCAGCTGTACTTTTTGTTTACTGCTAATTAGCAAATGTTAGCATGACAACACACTGAACTAGAATGGTGAACATGGTAAACATTATACCTGCTAAACATCAGTATGTTAGCAATGTCATTGTGAGCATGTAGCACACTGACTCATTAGCTGTAGTCTTACTATGTATTTTAGCTAATTTAGTTTGTTACATTTATTCATCAGGAACCATAAAGAAGAAAACATTAACCTCATACAAAGAGAAGAAATGTGTTGTACCAGATTTATCTACAAGACGATTTCCATCTGTCACTGAATAATTAGCAAATGTCAGCATGCTAATCAAACATTATAGTTTTCACCAACTTCCCCATCAGCATGGTTTCCCAGAAAGACCATCCAATTATAAGTTTATCATCTTCAAATACAAGTTCTTCCTCCCTTTTAAATTAAATACTTATTTCGATCTTTTATCTAACAATCTACAGCTTGGATGAAACACCAGCTGCTGAAACACTACATTTAAAAACATGCCATGGTAGCATAAACTCAGTCTCAGGTTATTTCAGCAGCTGAGAGCAGCAAGTCTATTCTGAGTGCAACAATTTGAGAATACATCTTCCATGTGCAGCTGAAGAAGAGCTGTGAAATGTTTCCAGAGATAGATTTTATCACTACAATGTACGTGTTGGTACTATTTCCAACGAAATGACTCCAAAAGCAGAGCTCAGTGTGAAAGTCTGACTGAAAATACTCAGATATGAACTGTTCTGCAGCAGCTCACATGTTCAGCTGTTAACAATTAACGCTCTGTAAATCACATATCCTGTGTTTCTCCTTTGAGGAAAAACATTATAAAACAAAAAAAAGGATAAGTTTAGATTTTATACATTATGTTTCATCATGACATCCAATATTTCTGCATTAATTCATCAGAATACATTTTGAATAAAAAGACTTATCTGAACTCAAGTTAGATTATTATTGCCTGATTAGGGAGTTGACTGGACCATAGAGCTTCTAGCTGGTGTGCACATTAAACACAATGATCCAAGAGCCATTTAACCATTTATTGCATGAGGGGGAATGGATGTTTTTTCTGTACAATAAAAAAGTTAAATAAATGTATTGCCATGTATACCAGAACTAAGAATAATAAACAAAAGGTACATAAATTATCTTACATTATTAATGCATCCGCTTCTTAAAGAAGGAATCCTGTAAGTTTCCCCATCAGGATCCTACAAAACAATACATCATGATCGGTTAAGAAGTCAGATACAAACATTAAATTAGGACTCGATATGTCAACAAAATGACAGAATAATTATTACCAAACTTACTGGTGTGGGAGCATGGTCTGACACAAACTGGGATTTGTCCAAACAAATTGACTGGTGTGGCCGCATGGCCTGAGACAAAAGAACTGAACAGAACTGAACAGATCACATCCTGCCCGTATATATAACCTCCCCTTCTTTAAACTCCTCCCCTGGGCATGGACAGGTGAATCTCTCCACCCACTCCTGGTCTCAAACTTGAGATTTTTAACACTGGTAGTTCTAGATAAGATAAGCTTTTATTGAAATACAGATATATAGAAAAAACTGTATCTTTAAAATAAATAATTAAAGATATAAATTCTAAGTTATATTCACAACAATGACCCGCTAGCTGTACATTATCCCTTACTTATTACCTCAGTAAACATTGTAAACATGTGTTTATGGTCTCACTATGTCCCATAACTGTGGTCTCAATAGATGCTAAGAGTAAAAGCTAACGTAGCAGACCTTAGCTGCCATTTATCTGACATATTAGCAAAAATGTCATTTCTGCAACATGTCATTGACATATACACACATAGACATCTATGGTTACTGTCTAAATTTTTCAGGGTGTAGAGAAAATCATGAAATACCCTATTTTTAGAAAATGTTTTTATATCAATATTGATGCACAAAGCTTGATGAAAATTAATTTAAATGTCTTAAAAATATTATATAAATTAAAACAAGAAAATGTGTAAAATGACCATTATTGCACATTATAAGCACATTTAGTAAGAACAAGTGATGAAAACCATAAAAAATAAACATGTTACAGATTAAAATCTTAACCACTATATGTCATTTTGGGTACCTGTTTGAAAGTGACTGTAGTTGCAGAAACACCAATTTAACGTACCGACATGAGTGGTATCAATCTAAAGAATCAATCAATCAATCAATCAATCAATTTAAAGAGGCTGTTAAGTTGTGAGGTAAAGAATAAATAGTTGCACATTCAGTAAAACCTGAAGAAAATTAAGAAAAGTAAACATTTACTGTTGAAAATTATCAATTTTCATCCGTTTTATCAATTTATCTTGAGGCTGTTCATGTTTCTGTCAGTTACACCAAGAAGCTCACATATTTCATTTATTAATTTGATTATTATTAATTAATGAAATATCATATTTGACACCTTCAGAATTCTAATCAGATGTTTTTTTTCACTGGTGTTTTATTTATTTTTGGACTATAAACGTGCAAACCCACATTGCAAATGTAGGTCATCCATCATAAATCTTATATCTTTCTTTTTTTCATTTTCAAAAATCCCTGTTTATCATGAAAAAGAAAATGTGCAATACATCCATATTTGCAGCAATAATGAGACAGATACATGCATGTAAACCTTTCTGACATGTAACCATATCTTGTTCCTCGAACATCAAAAACAAACTGCATCAATGAGGAGGAATTTTTAATCAGAACTGATTAAAAACATGACAATAAAAACTGCATAAATTGTGGGATTTAAATATCGGTTTGAAACATTTTTTTCAGAAAAGTAATTCTGCTTGTTATCACACAAACCTGGCAGACATTTTCACTTCTTTAGAAAAAAAGAAAAGATATAAACTTCGAGAATAAACCCCCTTCAGATATTTGGTGACTTGCCAAAACCCAGACACACTTCACTTCTTGCAGCAGCAAGAACATTTTGTTCCTGTGCAGGAGCAGCAATTTCTGCACAAACAACATTTACAAAACAAACACCACATAAATCAGTGTTTCTAAATCTATTTGTCAATTTCAAGACAGAGAAAGACAAGGCTTCAGTTTTATTGACTTTTATTAAATAACATTAATTATCATTTTATTCCTCAAATAATAAAAATTGAACGCATGAAAACAAACTCTGACAATGTACTTAAAAGCCTCTGTTTTTAAACAATGAATGTTTTCTGTCATATCATGTGAACTGAAATACAAAAGCACATACACAGATGGATAATTAAAGCTGCACTAGGCGACTTCAGCTCTACATGGATGCGGAAATATATTAAAGAGTCAATTCACCCAAATCACAAAAAAAACATATTCACATGTGGTATTTTATCAAGTTATGTACATCATGTACAATTCGATTTACTGAGGATTATCTACAGACCTCAGTATGGAGAATTTTCACAATTTTTTACATTTGGTCAAATAAATGTCAATTAATTCATTTAGAAAAAAAGACACTCAGAACTTGCCTGAGAATCAGCACGTTTTTAAGTTTTCTTCAGTATCAAAGTAATCTAGCAATAGTTGTCTGTACATCCATGAGTACATTGCAAACAGGAACTGCTAATAGCTAATTCTGCATACTTTTCATTGTAATTTGCCAAATACGATAACAAATGTAGTCTAAAATAACGGGGCTCAAGTAAAACCGCTTAGAAACAAAGATGGTCCTTATAACTACAGAACTTGCCAGAGAATCAGCATGTTTTTAAGTTTTCCTCAGTGTCAAAGTAATCCAGTGATATTTGTCTGTACATCCATGCGTACAATGAAAACAGGAACTGCTAATAGCTAATTCGGCATACTTTTAATGGTACTAATTTGCCAATTACGTTAACAAATGCAGGCTAAAATAAACAGGGCTCAAGTAAATCTTAGGGGGAAAAATAGACGCTCCTTTTAACAACAGAACTGGCTGGAGAATTGGTATGTTTTTAATTTTTTTTTTCCAGTATCAAACTAATCCAACAATAGTTGTCTGTACATCCATGGGTACATCACACAGTATGTCGGCATACTTTTAATGGTGCAAATTTGCCAAAATTTAAACAAATATAAGCTTAAAAAAATGCTTCTACTCCCTGTTTACATCCCCCAAAGCCCAAAAAATATGGGAACTGTAGTTCCAAACTGCCCAAAATGTTATTCAAATAGTTTGTTTGGTCTGACCAACAGTCTACAACCCCTAAATATTAAATGTATAATGATATAATACAGAGAACAGCAGCAAATCCTCACAATTGAGAAGCTGGAATTAATATTTGTTTTTGGCATTTTTGCTAGAAAAAATAATTAAAATAATTGTTGATTAGTTTTCTGTCAACTAATTGTTTCAGCTCTAATAACTTTATCAATCTGAGTTAGACCACTTCAGGGTAAGTCATTTTTTTGTGTGATTTTGTTGAACTGACCCTTTAACTTTACACTTTCTGAAGTCCAGTAACAGAACAATAAGAGAAGAATTTACCAACTCTACCGTTGAACAGTGAATGCATCTTTTTCTGTTTATTAATCCTAAATTTGCACATCAGAGAAGCATCCAAACCTGACACCAGAAATAAATGTGCCTAAATATGATGAACGTACAGTTTGTGGTCTCAGTTAGAGGTGACAGGAGCCCTACTTTAGCTTTAAACAGGAATTCCATACTCTTATATATAATTCTTGTTTAGTGCAGCTTAACATTACATTTAAATAATATTAGTGAAAAGGGAAGAACAAAGTCTACAAATAGACATAAATAACAACCGATAAAGTGCATCGTAGCAACAACAACTGTGCATGCAGCTTTATGAAAATAAATAATGGTTTGTTATGTGATGACTGAAGCACGGACAGTAATAAAAAGTAGTACAAAAACTGTAGAAAGAAAAGGAGAGGCCTGATATAAAGATGTCATATTCTATACAACAAATCAATAAAGCTCATTAAACTCTAATATAATTATTATGTTCAAATAATAAACTGTATTTGTGACATGGCTAGTCCCCGTGTGGATCTTCAAGAAGAGGAATAAATATCCATCCACACACACACACCCATACACACACACACACACACACACACACACACACACACACACACAGACACACACCATCTAGTTCAACTGCCTGCGTTAAAGAGACAGAACAAAACAAAGACACATCTTATAAAAACCCTAAAGTGGCCCCTGGTTGATCCGTCTTTGAGTGAAATCTTACCAGAAGGTTTTCCCTCTGACACACGCTCACGTTAATTAGTGTTATAAAACAGCCGAGGTGAAATCAGGCAGATCACGTCGCACCCTGAGGAGATCATTCTGGAAAAAAAAATTGATATTAAAATGACATGAAAGATGAAGAAATGTATTTCTGGACATAAGATGATTTTAATTCTTACACATTTCTAAGTTTTCCAATTACAAACGAGTAGAACTGCAGCTAACAATAATTATTACTAACAATTAATCTGTTGATTATTTTCTTGATCAATCGCTCGTTTGGTCTATGAAATATAATCTCAAGTTCCAAGTTATTTATTATCATATACACAACGATTGCAGAGAAGCAGTTGTTGGCACTGAAAATCTTAGATCTCAGGCTCCCTCCAACAGTGCTCATTAAATATGTATAAAAAGAAAACACGTAATCAAGTTAAAAACAGACGTCTCTTTCCCAATGTAAGTCTATGGGAAAAAGTCTTCTTGGGTCAAATGGCATCACGTGATGGACATGTTTGGCCACTACGAAAATTTGCTTCAAAGCCCAGCTGTGGGCTTGTTCTCAGCGAGTAGTGTTCAGGTGTAACAGCTGACTCAATATCTAGATTCTTTTTTTAGAATTCAATTCATAACAACAGCCAAGTCTCACATTTGAGAAGCAGTAACCCTCAAAAACGATTAATCGATTATCAAAATAGTTGCGGAATCATTTTCTCCGATCGATGAATCGACTGATTGTTGCAGCTCCACAATAGTTTATAGATTATATATTACATACCTCCAGTGCCCCCAAATGTCTTTCGCGTCATCTCTTGTGTCGTCTGGTTACACTTGTGAACAGTTTGTTCTGTTGGATACAAACACAAAAAACAAACACATAATTAAACCCACCAAAATAGTTTTGAGACAACTGAGACAGCAGCTCAGTCAAAAGCGTGGCTGAAAAACTGGGTAACAGATGCCTTCATTTTATTATTGATTATTTTAACCTACATGATACCTACAAAATGCAAATGCTGCACTTTTCCCTTTGCATAATCTTCACGAATGAATTTTAACTAGTTTGTTTGTTGAAATACATTTTATTGCCATTTCCTTTTGATTATTTACAGTCTATAGTTTATAGGAATTAAATGTATCTCTGTTCTGCTACTGTCGGTGTCTGTCTGTATCTCTACTATTAATATTTATTCATTTACCATTTAGTACATTTAAATATGTGATTTAAAGGCTGCAGCAAATCACCTGAACTCCACTAGTCCAAAATGCAGCTAAAAACTAGTTACTGTAAATTTGAAAAGCTTTTTTTTTTTTGCTATTTTATTATACATTTCTGTGGCAGAATAATTTTCCATAAAAAACAAGAAGTCAGATTCTGGTCTTAACCCAATTGTGTTGTTGTGTGTTGTCTTTGTAGGGCAGTATATAGTACTGTATTAATGTTTAGTGGGTCTAGCCAAGACCATAAAAACAAACCTCAGACCACAATGGACACGTGGTTTCTATATAGTGCACTTGATTTGACACTATTACGCATATTTGATTTTACAAATATCAATATTAATTTGCAGTAAATCTCACTTTTTTGTTTAACTGCTTAACAAAGTTTTGATCTTTCACTACATTTGCATACTCAGGTGTCATATACTACACTCCTCATACAGTTAGTATGCAGGATGAGGTATTTAGAAACAATACAGAAAACACTAGTGACCCCCAGAGGCCCTGCAGCTCCTCACACCTCATTGAATCAAAGACTTTGGACCAACAGAGAGACTGAAAAGCTCTCACTAACGAGGTTAAAACTCACCTTGTGCTCCGGACATCTAATGGAGAAGTTGTCCTCGTTTAAGACACAGCCTGAAAAACACAAACACAGAAAAATAAGCTTTTATATCCTTAAAGGTTATTCAGGCTGAGTGACAACGACAGAACTTCCCACACAAAAAAAGTGACTCAAGCTCTCATCATGTTCACAGTTCAAACAGGCAGGCGGAGATTTTAGGGAACAAAAACACAAAAACCACAAGATAAGAACTTACATACATACTTACACATATCTACAAACGAAGGGTTTCTAATTTATCCCTTTATAGCTGCAATACTTTCCTGACACACACGTGTCACACTGTACCTGACTGAATGGCACATCTGTAGTGATAATTTCTGGGACAGCCCTTCTGGAAACATCCCATTATTGCACCTTTTTGTTGGCACGCTGAACATGTCTGAAAAGAAAAAAAGCAATTTTATCACAAAAAATATTAATATTGATATTCAATGCAACATTAGATCAGACAGACATTTGCATAAAGCAGCATATTTGGCCACTCCCATATTGTTAAGAGTATTAAATACTTGACAAGTTTCCCTTTAAGGTACATTTTGAACAGATAAAAAATGTGGGATCAATTCGCGATTAATGACGATTAACTATTTTAATCGATTGAAAGCCCTAAAGAATAGGTTTACTTTCTAAGTATTTAAGTTTCTAAGTATTAAGTATTTTAATACTTAATTACTTTAGGGCTGCAACTAACGATATTTTCCTTGTCAATTAATCTGTCGACTATTTTCTCGATTAATCGATTAGTTGTTTGGTCCATAAAATGTCAGAAAATGGTGAAAAATGTGGATCAGTGTTTCCCAAAGCCCAAGATGACGTCCTCAAATGTCTTGTTTTGTCCACAACTAAAAAATATTCAGTTTACTGTCATAGAGGAGTAAAGAAACCAAAAAATATTCCCATTTAAGAAGCTGGACCGATTAATCGATTATCAAAATAGCTTGCGATTAATTTAATAGTTGACAACTAATCGAGCTCTGAAATGATCACACATACATAATCATGATACGAGTCCACAGAGAGTGAAGACGTTGGTGTGGACCACTCACTGTTTCTTGTGCGAGCCGGGCCGCCTCCTCTAACCCGTACAGCTTCCCCCTGACCAGGAAGACGCCGGCGGACCAGATACCGCAGTCCTCGTGGATCCAGCCCTCGTCCAGACGAAGAGGCACCTTTGCTCGAGAGCGGTCGTCGCTCTCGAGCAAACTTTTGACAGCAACGCAGTCGTGACCGTCACAACCATCATCTGAGGAATTAACTGAACGTCTACTGAAAACTGATCGTTCTTCCTCTTTCTGCTCGGTCTTGTTCAGAGACTGGTTGGTGGTGTAATACGGGCCGTGAAGGTCCCCGAGGCCCACGGCGTTGGCCGTCTGACCGCACAGGCAGCACAACAGCGTCGCCTGACACCCGCTGTCCGAGCTGAACCGACCCAACTGGAAACAGGACGTATTGGGGACAAACCCCGACAGAGACCTGTCGGCTTTCTGCTGCTGTCCTCTGCTGCTCCTGACTGTCTCCTCTTCCTCCTGATAGTTCACAACAGTGCACATCCTCTTCTTCATGTGAACAAAAGGGCAAAAACTTCCCACTTTTTTGTTCTTTTTTTCCCCTTTTATATTTGCATATTTTAGTTTGATTTCTGGCTCTCTGGGAGAAAACAGAGCAGCGGGTCCGGTCTGTGGGCGAGCTTTTTTCTTCCGTCTGGCAACAGTTTTTTTGTTTGTTTTCCCTTCGTGCTGCTCTGGTGCGACCTTGCAGTTTTGGTTCTGTTTAGTTCTTAACTTTTTAGTTTTACAAAGGGTGGGGGGCTTTTTTCGTTTACCATTGATGCTTTTCGCGGGCGACGCTTTTTTGCGGCGAGGCTGCTGCTCACGCGACTCTCTCTGCGGTGACTTCCTGTCTGTCTGAACGTCCTCATCAGACTCCTCCGAATTACTGCTCACTCTTTGTGACACGTTTGGCTGCGAGGCCGACTCGTCTGCTTCTGCGTCTGCGTCTGCGCTGAACAACCTCACCGCGTACTCCACCATGTCATCGGAATCACAACTTTCGTTGTAAATACCCACCGCGTCGTTTTTAGCTCGTCTCCTCAAACTGTGCCGAGACGCACTGCAGGTATATTGAGGAATTTCAGACACGGATTTCCTGATTCTGGGGCTGCGTCGAACTTTTCTACGTGGGGCTTTTTCATCGTCGCTCTGAGGAGGAGTTTCTCTCGCCACACGCTTCTTACAAGAAACACTCTTCTTGCAAGAAAAGGTTTCCTTCTTGTCGTTTGTGACCGAAACTTCGATAACGTCGCTGTCATCGCTCGAAATATCTACGGGAGATTCGGCAGGGTTGCCGTAAACAGCGCTTAGGTCTGACAGGAGGACTACGGGTCTGGTGTGATGTACAGGAATGTCCACTGAGCTGTCTGAGGAGTCCTCCGAGTACGAGCTGTCAGGACTGGGCGAGCTCAGAGGCTGAGGTAGGTGATAGCAGCCTCTCCCTTCATCCAGTGAGGACACGGCGGGGGACAGAGGCTCCACGATGTGCCTCACGCTGTCCTGGATGAAAGGACTGCATAAGAGCGGCTCCTTAGCGGAGGACACGAGGAAAATAACGTCAGAGCCGCTGCCGCTGTCGCTCTCCTCTCCACCGCTGCTTTCGAGAACTGGACTGCCAGTTTGGTCGGGCCCGTAGAAACCCGGATGCCACAGGTTGCTGTCGCGGTACAGATCCAACCCGGGAGCTAGTGTTGAATTCATGTAGCCACTTAAAGACTCGGGGCCCTGCTCCATGTCTCTGCAGTGGACAGGTGCACCCGGGTCGGGATGTGAGCTGTATGAGGACGAGGCTCTGGTTCTGAACGAGGAGCTGATCTCGGTAGTGCAGCTTGGCGGGCGTCTGTGGTACCACTCGGGCTTCTTTGCCAGGTCCATGGCTTCAGAGTGGCTGCGGGTCAGGGGGTTGACTGGGTAGCCCTTTGACAGGTCCATCGCCATGAGAGATGGATCCTGAGGGGACACTTCCATCACTGCAACAAACACATATTAACATTACTAAGATTTTATACCTGTTTCTTACCACTTCTTTAAAAGGCTTTAAAGGGATAGTTGTGATGTGGGGTTGTATGAGGTCCTTCTCCATAGTCAGTGTATTACCTACAGTAGATGGAGTTTGGAGAAACAGACAGGAGTACCAGCACGGGAGCAAAGCAATCCACTGCCGTGGCAGCAAAACACATTTTAGACACCTAAAAGAATCAATATCAGTTTAAGTGTACGCTATATTTAGAATATTTTCACCACTTCTGACCGCTGTCAGACAGCCCTTTCTGACGAGTAACTGAACCTGTTGTATCAATGCTTTCGCCAAAGGTGTTGGTGTTGGGGAGTACTACTGATGTATATAACGATTTCATTCTCGATTATCTGTGGATCATTTTCCCAATTAATTAAAACTTCCCAGAGCCCAAGGTGACATCTTTAAATCTCTTGTTTAGTTCAAACAAACGTCTAAAACTTGAAGACATTCAGTTCACAGTGAATCATGACGATGAAAAGCAACAGATCATCTCATTTAAGAAGCTGAAACTTGAGAATGTTTGACTTTTTTTTAACTATTTCTGCTTGAAAAATGACTGAATCAACTAACCGCTTATCAAAATAGTTCCCGGTTATTTTTCTGTCAATCGACTAATCAATTAATCAATGACTTGTTTCATCTCTACATAGCAGCAAACAAACTGAAAGAGATGCAGCCATGTTGTTTGTAGTTGTTTTGTGTCTCTTTCAGTGGCATTTTGAAGGTGAACCAGAACCAGAAAAAATACAAATAACTGTTTTAATAATCGGTTGATCATTTCTGTCCTTTTTCATGCAAAAATTGTTTTGTGGAGTATTTTTTCCACTATATTTTGACATTTCATAGAATATAAGATTAATTGATTAATCTGAAAAATAAGTGGCAGATTGATCGATAATGAAAATAATTATTTGTTGCAGCCACCTGAACTTCAGTTTTTAAATTCACACTAGAGATCAGGGGAAGCTGGTGACTCCTGTCCACACTGACACATATATATTTATTTTAAATAGTGTGCTGTAGTATTTATACCTAATACTACAGCACACTATGCAAAATAATAATACATTTTATTTGTATAGAACTTTCAAGCTGAGAGCAAATGGTATGGAGGACAGAACCTGCGAAAACCAAAAATAAATAAATAAATGACTCGATAAATAGATAAATAAATAAATAAATATGTCATTAAAAAAATAATATTAGAAATAAATGTAGCCATTAATTAATTGATAAAATGTGACATAAATTGATATTTCTGTTTTAATTAGCTTCCTTATTTATTTATCTTTATATTAATTCCCTTATTGTAATTCCACTGTATTATGTAAACAAATAAGACTAGTTGTCTTAATCAGGAAGCAGAAACGTTGTCAGCAGATCGAAAATAATACTGGAAATGTTCTTAAAACAAAGCCATTCTTCTTATTTAACTCATGTTAGTGTATTAAAATGAAATGTTACAGCAATCTCAATATGCTGTGCAGCTGTTACATGAAGTGAAAATCAACCAAGACAAATATTGGATTGAATTTGGTTTACAGATACTAGAATATTATATCATCAGTATTATTTATTTATATATTATTCATTAACATGCTGTTAAGAATCAGGATCTTTAACTGAGCTTTCTAACATGACATGTTAACAGGTAGGCCCGTCCATGAGTAATGCAAAAGGTAATGTAACCTGCCTATTTATGACATGTACTGTAGGTTTAACTCACAATAAGTGTACAACAGTCTGTGTTTTAAAGTGTGATTTTGCTGGTGGTCTTACCCCTGAGGTGGCAGCAGTTCTGATGGACGACCCCGTTCCAGACAGAGCGGGCTTCAGGAGGACACTCTCCCCTCAAACAGGTCGGGTAGCCGGGTTAGCTAACACACCTCTCCGGGCCCATCACCGGGGCTGGATGTAAACAATAGCAGCGACTCCATGCTAGCTGGCTAGCTAACGTTAGCTCGCTAAGCTAATTCAAAATGTAGCCGACACTCGACGCGATGACGAGAGACAAACATTTTCTGTTAAATATTTGCCGTGAGGCAGTTACAACCCTCTGGCTACTGTTGGTATTTTAAAGTTGTCATCATGGAGACCATCTTCCTTCTGTGTCAAGTCACAATGAAAAAACCCAGATGACACCGGAAGAGAACGGTGTGCTTTCAAAGTAAAAGCCCCGACTTTAAAATATGGCAAAAATAATAAATAAATAAATAAATAAAATTTAAAAAAAAGATGTTAAAATATGGCAAAAAATAAATAAAACAAAAATAAAATAAAATGAAAAATAAATAAATAAAATAAAAACGAGTTCAAAATATGGCCCTCAACCCAGCTGACTATGGACGACGGAACCTGCCAAAAATAAATAAATAAATGACTGGATAAATAAATATGTCATAAAATGTACCAAAAATAATATTAAATGTAGCCATTAATTAATTGATAAAATGTGACATAAATTGATATTTCAATTTATTTCCTCTTCTTTTTTCCGTTTTAAAGTTATTTTTTTATTTTTACATAATTTATTTTATTTATTCATTTATTTTTTATATATTTATTTTTGCACTAATCTTTTATTCATTTTATATTTATTTTCAAATGTATTTATTTATGTACTTATGCATTTATTTATTCATTTACTTCTGCATGATTTTCCCTTTGCACTTCACCCCTTATTTATTTCCCGAAACTTATTCATTTCTGTATTCTTTTCTTTACACATTTCTTTTTAAAAATGTTTATGCATTTCTGCCTCATTATGCAAATGAGGGGGCTGTTACTCAACATGTGTCATCTTGAATTTCCCTCGGGATCAATAAAGTTACAATCTATCTATCTATCTATCTATCTATCTATCTATCTATCTATCTATCTATCTATCTATCTAATAAATAAATAAAAATAAATGCTAAAATAAACGTATAAATACAAAATAAATGCAAAAATAAATAAATACATTTGAAAATTAATAAAAAAAAGTAAATAATTAAATAAATAAAAGGAAAAATTAAACTGAAGAGTAAATTAATAAGGGAATTATACAAAGATAAATAACTAAGGAAGCAAATTAAAACAGAATTATCAATTTATTTCACATTTTATGAATTAATTATGGCTATTTATTTTTCGTATATTTAATGACATATCAATTTATTCATCTAGTAATTTATTTATTTTTTATTTTGGCAGGTTCCATCCTCCATATCATACAGCAGTACTCCACACTACAGTTTACACAATAGATGTTTATTGCTTATTTTGTTTTTATTCTCTTTTCTATTTTTTTTCATTATTAATTTTTTTCCACAATATGAGGGCTTTTATTCTGAAATATTCACTCGGAACTTAACTTTATTTTTCAGAGTAAATTGGCGCTCTTCTTCTTCTTCCTCCAGAAATAGTGTTGAAATACTGTAAAAGAAAGTCTGAATATTATTTTGCAGCATCTTCACAACATATAAAAAATACAATTACTGTAGCTGAGTTTTTATCATTCATGTAGAAAAATGAGACTTAAATTTTCCTTGTTTTTTATTTTTTTTTATCATAAATGTGATGATGATCTGCTTTTATTTTAAGCACTTTGTGTTGGACTTTACGCATGAATTGTGCTGTATAAAGTTTACTATTATAATTTTAAAAAATAAATAAAAGGTGGCCCCAAATTTCAACCTGGAAACCGCACTGAGACAACAACACAGTATAGGTTTAATCTGCCAATTTCATTTAATGAATAAAACATTTAATACTGCAGTGAACAAATATAAATTACAGTTTGTGTATGACAAAGTAATCTTCCAGTAAAGTTACCTGCAAGAAATGTTTAAAAATGAATTTAATTTAAATGATTTGATTAAAAAAAAAAAAACTTTACCAGTTTAACGACGACACGTACAGCAGAGGATATTAGAGTGAGAACAACATACACATGTCAGATTAAAGTATTACGGTGACAAAATGGCTCTACAGATAAAATATATACATAAACGCACAACATAGCCACTTTTTTATGATAATATTTGGGAAATATTAAAAATAACTTTCAGTTTCACAGGACCATCGCAGTAGAAATCACAGTAAATAACAAAGTGTCAAGAAGGTTAATAATTGAGACACAACAGACAGACGATATAAACATCTTTAAAAACAAAAATAAAAAGGAGTGTGAAGGGAGATTGTGTAAAAGAGTTCCTGGATTTATTAAATAATACATTTTAAATAAAATTTCTTGTGGGTAAAGCTGGAAAAGATTGTTACAGTGAAGACAAATGTAATGTTGCTATTGTAAAAACAGACACTTTCAGGGTGAAGTCTGGTCCAGAGCGTGATGAGCCAGCCTCAGGTTCTCTCTCAGCTCGTCCATCTCTCTCTCTGTTTTGGCCCTCGTGATGTTCAGCTCGGTGTACATGTCCTTGTACTTCTTTGTCGCGTTCCTCTTGTCCTGTAACGTGACAGACGTCAGCTTCACTTCTTCTCTTTGACTATTATTTATTATTCCAGCTGCTGTACAGGTGTGACTCTCACCCTCTGTGCTGACTGCAGGTCGTCCCTCAGAGATGTGATCTCCTGCTTCAGACACTGAACCTCAGACTCCTTCACTCGCAGGGTAATCTGAGATAAAATCTTCAAACAATCAGCTTCATATCTTCAGAAAAGGTCGAGGTAAAGAACTTCTCCACAATGAAGTGACACATATGAGCATTTTGAGAGGGTTGATGGTGTTCAGTACTTCATGTAAACTAATCTTGAAGCCCATAAAAGAAAGTGAAAGCATCCAACCTCTCCATTCAGATCACTTTCAATCTTTATAGCTGTTGCAATTACTGACAATGAACACAAGACGGAGCAACACATTTCTGGACTGGTTCAGTAAACGAACATCATCATGTTGGAGGCTTTTCACTGAATTATTACATTTCTGTTTTGTTCCCTTTCCAGAGAAGTTGGGCATTATGTTGTTCTAATGACAATTACCATATTCTTCATATAAAAACTAAAAGTTTATTATTATTATTAAGAAGATTTTAACTTTATTTCTGCAATTATCTGTGGTGGAATAAGTATTCAGATCCTTTGCTTGAGTAGAAGTAGCACACTGTGAAAATACTGCTATAAGTTTAAAGGGACAGTTCACCCCAAAAGCCGAGGGGAAGACTTAGAAGAAGACTCACCTCCATTTCGTACACGTCCATCCCCTGACTGAGCGGCAGGGCGTCCTGCTTCGCCAGAGAACAAAGTCTGGTGATCTCTGCCGCGAGGTGACCGCTCAACTCCTGAAGTCAGAAACAATACAACAATGACGCTTCTTACTTATCGACACTATTTTTGAATACACAAATTTCCACCAGGATTGTCTAATTTTTCTACAAACAAAAACATTCAGAATAATTTGAAAGATACTGTTATTATATCTAAAAACATATGTGGGGTTTAAATGAAAACACGGAGAGTAGTTTTTACACGCTGGATCCCAGAGGTGGGACCAAGTCATTGTTTTGCAAGTCCCAAGTAAGTCTCAAGTTTTTGCACTCAAGTCAAGACAGGCAAGTCCCAAGTCCTACACTTTGAGTTTCGAGTCCTAAACAAGTCATTATGCGCTCTTCACCAAATGTAATGCCATTTTAACAACAGAGTAACTTGCGCTCAGTAACGTAACGTTAGTTCTTCATGGTTTTCTTCTGCAACTTGATTGGATGTTGTCAGATTGGTTCAAACAAAGTGAATCCGGGGAATTAAGTGTACGATAATCAAATGCAAGTCCCAATAATATTCACAAAAAATAAAGAATCCAGAGTTCAACAAAAAAATAAAACATTAATTTTCGGGGATTCAGCAATAAACAACAAAAGATTCAGTTCACTTTTTTCCCCCACGAGTGAATCCTCTTCCCAAACAAATCAATAAATGATCTCTCAAAAAGTAAATAAACCCAACATCTCCGACGCTGTCTGAGTTACCTCCGGTAGCTACCAGTAGGTATCAATTATTCAAGAGTCAAATGGCTCAAGTCCAAGTGAAATCACGAGTCTTTAGTGTTAACGTCCAAGTCAAGTTGCAAATCTTTTTTCATTTTATCAAGTCGAGTCAAAAGTCATCAAATTTGTGACGCGAGTCTGACTCGAGTCCAAGTCATGTGACTTGAGTCCACACCTCTTGTATTACCTGTGTAGAAGAACATGTAAATTACGTATTAAAGAGTGTGTATCACCTGGTTTCTGGTCCTCAGGTCTTGGTTTTCCTGCTGGCACTGACACAAGGCCTTCCTCTCAGCATCCACAGCCTGGACCAGATGTCCGTTCTCCAGACACTTTAGAGAGAACTGCTGGGACAAAACCTCGAGCTCCCGCTGGTACGAGGCCAGCTCCTCGCTTCACAGACGCACAGATATTCAACATAAGCATCAGCTTTTCATTAGAACGTAAAGTGCATATTTCCTGCATACGGCGGCTCGGTCATCAGTTACAAGCTGCACCACACGATGCCCAAATATTCAGATTGTTTGGATAACTGGTCTTAACATACAAGTCATACCTGTGCTGCCTGTATACTTCGTCCAGATGTGTGTTTCCTGTGCTGCTCTCTGACTGACATCTCTTCTGCACCTCCCTCTCCAGCTCCAGCCGGTGAGCGTTCTTGATGGCTTTGATTGCTGAGAAAAGAAGAATTAAGGGAAGATTTCATGAGATTAATTTGGTGATTTTTATTATTGCATGTTATTATTAGTATTGCATTATATTGCATCTTCAGCTTTAAAACTTCAGAACATGAAACTTAAATTGTTCCTCAAGAAAAATCCTTTAAGAGCTCGACAGGTTTTATATTTCCTTGCAGAAAGGTTTTCAAAATAAAATATGTTTTTTCCTCACCGGTTGCCGTAGCAGCGCTCTCCTCCTCAAGCAGTCTGTCTCTCTCCACCAGGAGGCGCTCCACTTCCTGTTGGTGTAGACGCTGCAGCTCCTCCACCATCTTCAGGTGAGACTCCTCCATGGAGGCGAAGCCGCACTCACACGTGGTCTGGAGGAGACGGTCACATGAGTCACATACTTACAACCTTCATGTAAGTGCTTCTCTGACACATATCTTCCGCGTTTAAAAGCTACTTGGTGAAAGACACCAGTCAAGAAAATTAAATTAAACACACAATATGTAATTTTCTGCCACTAGTGGTCTCTCAATTAAAACAATAACAACAGAGGGAGTTTGGTGACGTGGTGAGGCAGCGTGGGATCATGGGAGTTGTTTTCTTCATGTCAGTCAGCTTCTCCTGGTTAGGATTCCTTCAGTGTTCTTTATTCAGGAGGTTTTTACCACAGAGGTCTCCTCCTCTCCAAATCAAATGAACCCGCTGATTAAAACCGGTATAAATCACTGAATAAAGCAGCTTCACATTAAAAATCAGTGTTTCTGCGACACTGTTTGGCGGACGCAGGATGTCCCGGAGCGGCTGCGAGCTGAGCTGCCGCTAAAAGTTTGCTCAGCTTGTTTCTCTGATAACTTCAGATCCAGACGTCCGATGACTAAAATCCTTCATGCGGTTCATATATAGAGTTAAAAACCACCAAGATCTAGAGAGTGTATCGTAACAATGTGTTATAAAACTGGATAAAAAGTAAATTTATAAGATAGCTAGCTTCTGGCAGACAACCACAACGCTGACGCATGCACAAGGCAGGGATATGTGACGGCATCGACAGGCGACCAAATGAAATGCACCGTTACCTTGATTAAAATTACAGAGTTCTCTGGTTTGAAAATTGTTGGAAACATTTGGGATAATGTAAATACACAACTCAACAACATCTATATCATAGGTCTAGTTGTTTTTAGACACGGAAAAGTTACATATTATACCTTTAAAGTAAAAACGGTGTTACCAAGAATCTGACCGCCCGAATATTGGTTTGCTTATTATCATGTTGGACGTAGGGCCGGGCGATATGGCCAAAATATTCTATCACGATATCGGTCTTTTCATATCTCGATAACAATACATCAGTCCTACTTTAAATAAGTGTAAGTTAACTATGGGCAGCTTCAATCTTAAAGAACTGTCTGTGTAAACCCCTCCAGCTCTACTCACCTTCAGCTTCTCCATCTCCGTCTCATGTTGCGTCTGAACAGAACTCATTTTCCCATCAAGCTCTTCTTTCATCTCCCATGTCATGACGGCCAGCTGCTCCTCCAGCTCCTCCACTCTTCTTCTCAGCCCTAAAACTTGCTCCGTCTCCAAACCTAAAGGATCTGCATTACTTTTCTCTGTGTTTTCATCTGCTATCTTCTGGATTCCCAACTGACCTTCAACACATGGAAGTGGGATTTCCAGGCACTCAACCAACTCCTCTTCTTCCCCAATTTCACCTGCACTACTTTCATCTGCTACCTGTAACTCAATATCTGTGTCCTGTGGGTAAGTCTCTTCTGTCTGGCAACACCTGTCCATCTTATCCGCCAACGTCGATGACTGTTGTTCTTCTATGTTTGACAATCTTGCTCTCAGCTCCCTGTTTTCTTCCATCAAGTCGACACATTTGCCGCAGATGAGAGAAGAAGCCTGTTTGGTTTCCTCAAGTTGCCTCTCGTATTTTGACTGAAGCCTGCTCAAATGACAGCAGTGTAACGCTTCAGTTGCTGCAGAGTGAAGGAAACCAGACCAGGGATGCTCAGAAAAGTGAAAGTCAGCCATCAGCTGAAGTTTTTCGTGGGCCGAGGGACCGACCGACGAGGCGACGTGGTTTAGAAAAGAGATTTTCATCTGTGTGACGCCTCTAAAATGTTCCATATCATACAGCCGGTTGCTAAAATCAGATATCTTGCTTTCATCTGTCTTTTTGGTTTCTGTCTCACTTGCATTATTCCAAATAATATCCAGATCTTTCAAACTTTCATCTGTGCATGTTTCAGTAAGTAGACGATGCCCTAAAAGCAGCATTCGTTTCTCCACCATCATACGCTCTGTCACCTCACTAAGAAGCTCTTCTACAGGTTTCTCCTCATTGAGCTCGGAGGGATTGACCTTCAGTTTGTCAAGAAGCAAACTCCAAAACTCTTCCTCCCACTTCAACTGACTCTTCACTGTCGGCTCTTCCTCCTTTCTCAAACCAAAATCCAACTCCTCAATAACCTCCAGTAATTTCTCCATAGCCTTCAACCTCATGACCATCCCGTCTATCACTTGCCGGATCCTTTCTTCACCAGAAACACATCCGTTGCTCTCTCCGTCTTTCGACCTCAGCCTCCTGATGTCAGCCTCCGCCTCTGCGGCTGTTTGACGGTAACGTTTCTCAGCTTCCTTCAGCTCTGCGTTCTGCGTCCGGAGCTCCCTGCAGGTCAGCTCTGATTGGTCGAGCCGCCTCTCCAACTCCGTCAGCTTGGCCTCGGTGGCCTCGAAACATCGCAGCAGGTATCCCTTATTCTCCTGTCCTGTTTCTTCTGTTTCTGTTGGGACGTTCAGCTGCAGCAGCGCCTCCGTCTCCCTCAGATTCTCCTCCATGGAGGTGATCAAGGTCTGGGCCTCCAGGAGCTGCTGGTCTCTGGAGCTCAGCTCCCTCTCCAGATCTTCCACCTGTGTTTGTCCCAGCTGTTCCACTTCAGGGAGGTGATGGGGTTCAGTGTACCTGCTGCTGAGCTCCGCTTTCAGCCTCTCTATCTCGCGGTCTGCCTCCGTCAGCTGGTTAAGCATCTCCTGGTTGCGCTGGTTGAGAGCCTCGTTCTGGCTGGTGAGCAGCTCCACCTCTTGGGAAAGCCTCCTCACCATCGCCTGGTCTGTAGGTATGTGTTGCTCCACACAGCAGCTCAGGGAGTCGTCATCGTCCTCTGCAGGCGTCTCCAGAATTATTAATTCACTGTTATTTATTTGTGTTTCTGCGCTGGGAATCTGCTCACAGCTGTCTCTGTCCAGCTGATTCTGGTGGTTGATTGTTGCAACGTTTAAATCTACAGTTTGTCCGTCACTCTTTGATGCAGGTGATGATAATAATAAAGGTGTGTCTTCTGTCTCAGGAAGCAAATCCCCCAGGTCTTGGTAGTTGCCCTCTGTGTCATGCAGCCAGATGCTGGGCGTCTGAGGGGTTAATGAAGGCAGTTCAAAGCCGAGCTGCTCCTGCATGCTGATAATGTTCTGCTGTTGTAAGAGCTCTTTGCACACATCCTTCAGGATCTGTGTGCTGCTGGTTAATGGCTTTCCATTTGTGTCCGATGGGCAAAAATCTGCCTCAGAAGTTAGTGGAGGGTCCAGCTGTAAAAACACAACAGAGACAAGGTAACATTAGCAACCATACAGGTATCAAAGACTGAGAAAAGCAAGTAGCTGAGGTCCAAAATGTGACAGACCTGCTGCTGATAAAATCCTGCTGTACTCAGCTGAGCCTCCAGCTCCAGTCTGTGACGCTCCGACTCGGCCAGCTGAGCCTTCAGATCCTCCACCTTCAACAGACAACCAGTTAATATATAAAAGCTTCTCACATCTCAAATCTGTAGCTACAGTACAATAATCAATTACATGTTGAGATATTTCACTGGTTAAATAAAAACTAGTAGAATTCATCCCCTGGGGACCGTGAATATCTGTTAAAACAAACCAAAATCTATTAATTTAAATAAAGTTTACATACAGTATATTGTTATTTCTCCGGTTTCATCCCACAGTCCAAAGACATGCAGGTTAGGTTAACTGTTGACTCTAAATTGCCCGTAGGTCTGAATGTGAGCATGAATAGTTGGATGGATGGATGGATATATTGTTATGAGTGGAACCCATATTTGAAGGGATAGTTCAGTGTTTCTCAGTGGTATTGAATGAGGTACTTCTCCATAGTCAGTGTATTACCTACCTATTACCTAAACTAACCGATCGAAGCAGCGGTAGACCAACAACTCCTGTAGTCTGCGAGGTAAAATTACAGTTTTTTTTTCAATCGAGTCTGGTGGCTTTGAAGAGAGCATAGATAACGGCTTCAGTTCCCCGTCAGATAGGGCTGTCTGACGGCAAGGTAAAGTGGTGAAAATATTCTAAATATAGCGTACACTTAAACTGATATTGATATTTTTAGGTGTCCAAAACCTGTTTTGCTGCTGCTCCCGTCCACAGCAGTACATTGCTTTGCTCCTGTGCTGGTACTCCTGTCTGTTTCTCCAAACTCCATCTACTGTAGGTAATACACTGACTATGGAGAAGTACCTCATACAACCACACTGAGAAACATCCGAACGATCCCTATCACTCACCCCCGTGCTGTAGCCGTCCAGCGGCTTCTCCGCGTCCACAGAGTCTTTGACCTCAGGAAACAGCGGAACGCTTCTCTCCAGTCTGAACAGCGTCTTCTCCACCTGCTTCCAGAACTCTTCGATCTCTTCCTCCACTTTCTGCTGTGATTTTGGACTCAGTGCTCTGACGCCGCCATCTGCTGTTTTATCTCCAGTCACCTCCCAACCCAGAGGGAAGCCCAGCATGCTCTCATACCTCCTCCTCCTCTCCTCCCTCCTCTTCCTCCTCTCCAGGTCTCCTAACTCCAGCGAGCACAGAGCTTTACTCCTCTGAGGATCCAGAGTCCGTTTGTTCTGAGGCCTGAACTCGGCCCAGTCGAAGGTTTTGTAGCGTCCCTCCCGCCGTCTCTCCATCACACTCCTGTGTTTGGGGTGAGGGTCTCTCTCTGTGGGGACGTCAGCAGAGTCTTGAGTCACATCTGGTTTAGGGAGGGCCTCAGGTGGGCTGAAGGGAACGTGTTGGCCAGGTAAACTGTACACAAAACGCAGGTATGTTTAGATGGAGGACAGGATAAACATCACAATGTAGAGAAATCAATTAATTAGTTGTGTAATCGTATTTTTTTATTAATTTGTTGATTATCAAAATAGTTGGCGATTAATTAAATAATTGACAACTAATCGTTTCATCGTTGCAGCTCTACACACAGAAGAGTATTATAATTTAACCCTTACCTGGCCACATCAGGGGCGTTAGCTGGACGTACGTTTTTCATCAGAGCCTGGATCCAGTTCTTGCGTATCCCTGACGTCATGGCCGACAACGTGTAGACTCCCTTTGGGGTCTAAAAAAAAACACTTAACTTGACTTCATGTTAAGGCAGAAGATACAGTTTTTGCCTGTTTAGTGTAGGAACAGTTTTCTTACATGAATCTGAAAGCCGTAGTTCCTCTGCACCTGATACTCAGACACATTATAACACTTTGTCAGGTCGATTTCTCCTTCAAGATCTGAAGCCTGAAGGGAGGAGAGCAAAAGACATTTTAACACCTTAAATTAAACACTTCTAATTTGTATTCTATATTATAAAAAACTAATACCAAAATACCTCCTCAGCTATTGAGTCCTTGTAGTACCTCAGACTGTCAGTTGACAGCACAAACCAATATTTCTTCCACTGGAGGACAACAAAAAGACAAATGAATCAATGAGCAGGAAGTTGTTGACAAACTAAATGTATTGAAATCATTTAAATCAAGAACTTAAGTTTAATTTAGGAAATTAAATTAAAATGGTTTACCTGCTCATTTTCATCCAATTTGACCATCCAGCCTTTTTTGAAGTTTAATAAATCTGGCTGTAAAGAAAACACAATGTTAACATTTTTACCATT
This sequence comes from Sebastolobus alascanus, assembly GCA_916701645.2. Lineage (NCBI taxonomy): Eukaryota > Metazoa > Chordata > Actinopteri > Perciformes > Sebastidae > Sebastolobus > Sebastolobus alascanus. The sequence continues at coordinate 3,150,987 of CAKAOJ020000072.1, read as the reverse complement.
AATAACAGTAATTTGTGTGGAAATTAAGTATTAAGTAAGTAATAAAGGTTGTATTGATTTGTGTAACTTTGTATTTAAATAATAAATGTGATCTAGGTGATGTTAGGTTATTTTTGTAAAGAGAAATGTATATATAATGTTTCTAGTTGTAGTTAAAGTGGCAGTAGGCAGTATATTTTTGGCATCATTGGGCAAAAAAACATAATAACCTTTTAGCATATTGTAATTCAAGTGTTCTGAGAGATAACTAGACTTCTGCACCTCCTCATGGCATGCCAATTAATGGAGAAAATAATCAGCAGATTAATCCATAATGAAAATAATCACTAGTTAATTGTTCAAAATGAGCTCCAGCTCAACCAACTACAACAGTGAAATCCTGCTTCTACATTAATGCATGAGTAATAATAATCTAATGATAGAATATATAATAGTATAACAGTCACAGGGGACATTTTATCTTTAAGTACATTTTCCTGATCATACTTACAGTAACATTTTCAATGCAGGACTTTTATTTATAACAATGTATTTTTACAGTGTGGTATTAGTACTTTTAATGAAGTAAAGGATCTGAATACTACCTCCAACACTGGTACAGACACAGTTTTGGTCAGTGCCCTGAAATAGTGGGAGTGTAAGAAGCTGTTTGGCCTCTAGGGGTCGCAATTGGGGCGGCCATATTTTTTTTTTATCTACACTGTAGTTCACCTCTCACTTCTACCTCTCCTGATGCAGCTTTCATTTACAGCCACGAATAATTGTGTTTATTATATTATGCCTCACCGTCATGACGGTGTCGGACGTCCTGCGGTCCAGAGACTTGGCTCTTCTCTGGGGTGGCGGTGCGGTGAGCTGGGCGATGTCCCCACACGACTGGAGCTTCTGTGGAAGACAAAAATCAAACGATAACAACTCTTTTAATCACTAACATTTGTTTTATTTATCTGAAGACGTGAGGTGTTTTCTGAATCAGGATGGTGTCAGTTTGTGTGTGCGGCCTGCATTCCATCAAGCAGAGTAACCGATAGTCTGGATCCTTGGCAGAGACGTCAGCTGGGAGGATTAGGCCTGCTGTAGAGCACCGCGGGGAGCCCAACAGGCTTTTCTACACTGCCTGTTAAACTCTTACTCACATCGCCACTGGACTGCACACGGATGACTGCATTTGGCTATGTGGAATGCATTAAAAGGTTTCAGACACCGCGTAATCCCTGATACTTTTTGTTTTAAAAATGATGCTACAAGTCCAGAAACAGAGTGTGCTTCTCGTGATCAGGTTTCACGCTGGCTGATAGAGCGGCACGTATCTCTTTCAAGTCTGAATCACAGAGCATTAAATGAAACAAGGGTACATTTCTTTTTCTTTACTTGAAAAGATTCATTCTTCGCTCTTATATAACCACTTCAACGGGAAAAAATGACCACTTACAGAACATTCTTTGTGTTTTTCTTTTTCCTGGCATTTACATTGACAACTATCCAAGGACACAACACATGGAGGAACACAGCGCTCCGGGCTGCACTGATCTCTTTTTTCTTCTTCTTCCCAAACAATCGCTGACTGCTGCAGACAGAGCCTGTCCTCTGTTTGGTGAAGAAGCCTTACAAAGCTGCAGGGGGGGGGAGGAAGAGGAGGCTGTCTTGGGAATGAACTCCGGACAGGCTCCTTTGACCTTCTCCTGGCTACCAAAACAAATGCAACCAAAGACACATAAATCCTCACATGTGATAAAATGTGCTGCTGAGAGTATTTAAAGGGCAAATCCTCTGGAATGAGCCTGTGTGTTTAATCAAAGATTAACAGCTGCCACAGTGACGACCATCTGTGTCAAAATAAATGTCCTGTGATCATAGTTTTACACTTGTTTTCTACATCAGGAAAGCAGCGTTTATTGTGAATGTTTGTGAGCCTAACAACAATTGTGAGCCTAACAAACTAAACCAGAATTAAACGGTTTCATAACAGCCAACTCAGAGCTGAAGTCAAGTCAAATCAAGCACTGATCACATGGATTCACTGTGAAGAAAACAGAAAAGTAAAGACAAAACCGTGATGTTCGTGGCCACCGAGCAGCAGATATTAAATTAATATAATATTAAAGCAAACACGAACAAAACCACGGCCATAAACAAAGCCCAAGAGAACTTTTGGCATCATGTTTTAGGTCAGCTCACCCCTTACTCTTCTAACGTTGGTGATCCTGTATGATCACGAAAATGAACGGTGTTTCATTACCTTGCATGGCGATTGGATTTGCGCGATATCACAAGACCATGTGAGAATCGCGGGATCATGAGATCACACAAAAATCCATCTTTTTGTGTCCAGCTTGAATTTGTCATGTCATTATTTTTTATGCTAAATACAGTAGCTGTGAGGGTTTCCGGACAACATTTGTCATTGTTTTGTGTTGTTAATTGATTTCCAATAATAAATATATACATACATTTGCATAAAGCAGCATATTTGTCAACTCCCATGTTGATATGTGTATCAAATATATGACAAATCTCCCTTTAAAGTACATTTTGAGCATATAAACATGTCTGATTAATTTGCGATTAATCGCAATTAACTATGGATAATCATGCGAATAATCGCAATTGAATATTTTATCGATTGACAGACCTACAACTTACTAAAGCGCCGAAAGTGGCAGAGGGATAATCTGAAGGTATTTACACTATATTTTCACCATATGGCCGCTGTTATGTAACTTGTACAAGCCAAGTAACATAATCCAACCGGTGGAGAACTTAGAGGGAAAAAAAGCTTAAGCGTAAGTTGCATTTCATACATCTTTAATTTTCAACACTAAATATACAAAGAAAGTTCACATAGCTTACTCAGAATGTGAACTCACACATCATGATCACAACAAGCACAGCAACAAACTGAGCTAACAGCTGACATGAGTTCATCTCTACTTCTGACAGAGTGTGAACTTCCTGCTGACCTATAACTCGCTGCCAAATGTTCTCTTTTGCGTTGTTGTATTGTAGTGATTTTGTTCTCCAAATTATACAGAGTTAAGCCCAAAGATAGCCGATTAACCCACTATTTAAGGTTCAAGGTTCAGCTTTATTGTCATTATACAATACAGGATTGCACAAGGAAAAGCAGCTGTAGCCCGCTCCATACTACACACAGAGAAAATCTATTAACAGATATTCAGATATATAAATTAGAATAGAATGAAACAATAAAATATAACTAACTATATGAAAGAAGCACTAAAATCATAAATAAAGGGGAAAACTAAATTGTAAGAGAATATAGAGTTATATACTAGGGCGGCAACTAATGATTATTTGCATTATTGATTAATCTGCAGACAATTTTCTAGATTAATCAATTAATCGTTTTGTCAATAAAATGTCAAAAAATCTAGATTTAATAAAAATAATAAAAAATTGATTTCAAAATCGTAAAAAAAAATATATTGACGTGCGAATTAATCACACAAAAAACCTCCCCAGTGTGTAAAGGCCTTTATGGGGCAAAAAGACGTTGGGTAGTAGTGAGAATGAGGGTAGTGCAGGGGGTCTTTCTTCTACAGAGTTGAAAATAAGCCTGACTTACTGAAGTAAACCTGGTTTAACTGGTAACCTTTAAGCTTTATGTGGATTGTTTATGCTTCATGTTTATGTTTTGTCGATACTGTCACACACAGACAGACACCCGTTAACGTCTGCTCACCTCCTTAATCACTAGGGTCTAGCCCGACAACACACAGTGACCATCATTCACAAACAGATGTGCCCTTGGAAAGGAGGCGTGACTTCGCTAGTTCAACAGGTTCGGTAAATACGGACCGTCACGTAAGTTTTGAGTCGACATTACACTGTATCTTGTTTTAGGTCTGAGGAATCCCTGGAAACAGTCTGCCAGAGGAACGCTGTCTCCCAGATTACAACACACACGGAAAGGAGGCGGGCTGAACGCCTTCGGGGCATCAAAACCAGTTCTGTTCCCAAACAAAACGCAGCTCTGAATGAATCACCGCCTCTCTCCCACCTGCTGACACATGCACCCTCTCTCACACATGCTGGGAGGAAACTCACAAGCCTCGACACGGCAGGATTCCACTCATCCACGCGTCTCCTGCCAAACTCTCATCACCTGCTTCTCCTTCCGCAGCATGAACTGAATGTGAGTTGTTACGATGCAGAAGACTTGAATGAATCAGGCCCTCATGTTTACACGCACTGGTTTCAGTGATGCAAAAAAAACAGAGATTGACTTCGTCCAGCCGAGTGTTTGATCAGGTCAGAGCTTCATCGTTAAAAGTGACGTTGTTCTCTGAGTAACACCTGGTTGTGTGAATCATGCTCAAACCAGTAAAACCCAGTACAGGCTGTACTCAGCCTGAACTGGGCTGGACAGGCTGAGTACAGCTGGGAACAGTGACTTGTCTTAATCATGACGAACCCACCTTGAGATCAATCAGCAATTCCTATTTATGGCTAAAGGTAGCAAACGACCACAGTCAGGAAATGGGTTTTTAATTGTTTGATGATGTGGACCTGAAAACCTATTTTCTTAATCAGGTTCATACAATATGCTATGAATGAACACACTATTTACTACAAAGTTACATCAATAATGGTAAAAAGGGATATTTATGCTTTTCTCACCTGTTTAAAATAATAAAATGAGGGCGCCCCGCTAGCTCTGCTGGTGTGCGGGCGCCCATAAGGGCTGAGTCCCGCGGTAGGCCCGGGTTCGAATCCGACCTGTGGCCATTTCCGCATGTCGCCCCCTCTCTCTCTCCCCATTTCTACACTATCCACTGTCCTATAAATAAAGGCATAAAAAGCTCCAAAAAATAATCTTTAAAAAATAAAAAAAAAAAAAATAATAAAATGACGTCAGGTACTGGGGCTGGGACGATACCCCTATCTCCTGATTTGATACTATCATGATACTTGGGTGCCCATTCGATATGTTTTATTAAATTTTTTTCCAGCAACCCAAAAATCAAAGAATTTCCCTCACAAATTAGTGGTGTTTTCATTTTAATTCACAAGGGACATGTAATGTTTTATACTTCTGGTGAATATAATCCATCAATCTTATTTCCTTATATGTATTTTGTATATACAGTTCCCTTTGTTAACACCTTATTTTGAAAACCGGACATAGTCACACGTGTGTACTTCCGCTAACTTCGAGAAGTGTGGCCAATTTGACCACGGGGATGCAAGTGACGGCTGGCTTGACCGCCAGTTACCGTGATATGATAACGTTTCCTGTCCATGACAGAGTTAGCATGCAGCTTTAGCCTGGATGTCTTGCTCTGCTTTTCCTGGCGATGTGTGAAACCCAAAGTGTTTCCATACTTTCCTGTATGTGTAGTGTTTACCACTGTGGATTTAATATGTGAGGGTGCAGGTCGTATCCACGTGGACCCGCCGCCGTTTTCTATTTTATCGTTTCTGCTCACGGTGGCCAACGGTGGTTTGTTTCGGTGACAGATACGGAACGGATATGACGTCACGTCCACGTCAATACTCAGACTACAACAAAAAAAGTGGTAACTTCCTTCTACCTCCACATAGACTCAAATGAAGCAAATATATCGATTCTGGCATTAAAAATCGATTTCAGGGGCGCCCCAGTAGCTCACCCGGTAAAGTGGGCCCCCCATGTACCTAAGGCTGAGTCCTTGCTGCAGCGGCCCGGGGTTTGATTCTGACCCGTGGCCCTTTGTTGCATTTCATCCCCTCGCTCTCCCTTTCATGACTATCTCTGTCAAATAAAGGCAAAAAAGAAAAAGAAATAATCTTAAAAAAAAATTTAAAATCGTAAAAATGCCAGCAGCGTGGCGAGGGGCTGAGTGCTGAGCGCTGCAATATTGTATTGTTCTCAGTTGTGAAACAGAAAATGTTCCCATAAACTCAGAACGTTCCCCTGGGTGCTCTCAGTGTCATGTAGAACATCTCTACCTATTCATTGTCTATGGAGCAGCTCCACACTTTATACTCTATGACATCACAAGTTTGAGTTTTAGCACTCCAGTTGTTAGATTTAGGAGAGAGTTGTTCATGTTTACTAATAATTTTTGGACTGTTTTAGACCATAGGAATAACATGTATGAATTTTGAAAATGGGCGTAGTTCCCCTTTAACATACACTAGATGACGTTAATTGGTGTGTGATGACGATTATTATGAAACATGCAGAAACTTGCAGAAATTATTAGAACATGCTGCTTTGGTGATTTGAGAGTATTTACTGTATGTTGCTAAACAAAAACACGCCTCCTGGGTGACTAACCTTGAAGGTATTTTGGGAGGAGACCCCGTGACAGACCCAGAACACGTTGGAGGGATTACATATTGTTGCTGTCCAATGAAAACCATGTGTGTCCAAATTTGGTGATTTTTAATCAAAAAGAGCAGAAGGAGCTCTTTTATGGGTCTTAAAGTGCATCACCACACTAAATTTACTTTAATTACTTTAATTTGCTATTTTTGTGCTGTACACATAGATTTTTCCAACAAAAACACATTGTTGCTGCTCTGAACTAGCTTGTATGTGTCTGCTTGGATGTGAAAGTTTGGTTCAGCCGAATTCTCTGGCCCCTCCCTCACTGTGACAAAATAGGCAAGTGTTTCCCCTACCATTATATCGGGAGGGGGGGACAGGGGGCCGTAAAAATATGGAAAATACAAGAAATAAACTTGAAATAATGTCCCTTAATCATGTATAGTTCATGTATTGCGTTTCTGAAGGTGGTGTTATTTCTGCATTAAAAAAAGAAAAGGGGTTAGACTGTTTATCTTTCAATGAGAAGTGCATTATACGCTTCAGTTGTAGCATGCCAAGTGGCTTTAAGATGCCCTTCCAAGAACCGTACATTGTCTGAGAAACCAAAACAGTCTTCGAAAGAGACGAACGGTATCGACCTGGCGGCCCGAGGCGATGCAGAAACATCAGGCGCTGCCTTTGGACCACCAGAGAAGCACAGGAGGACGGGATTTGATCCAGCCAGGCTGACTGAGAAAAAGTACAGTTCCTGGCTGTACAGGAAATAGGAGGTCTATTTCTTATGTTGCGTATAAATAAAACTGCAAAACTGGCTAACTGTAGCCCCACTTAGTGCCTCTCGCATATAGCACATGTAGAACCGGTAGAAAAACAACGTAGTACATAAACAACTCTGATTGGCTACTGGCTTCTAACCGCTAAAGCTATGATGCTAACAGGAGCTTCGGAGCTGCCGTGGCTGAGGGGAGCGACTCAGCTCCAAAGGTACGCTACCCTTTTTTTTTTTTTACAAATTTTGTATAGAATTTGATCATTAAATTCACTTCTGAGAAGTCGGCTTGCTAGCCAGCGATCCCCGCAGGCGCGTCTACGAGACCGGTCTCTTGAGAGAGCTCCAGCCAGCTCACAGCGGGTTCTGTGAGCGAGCTTAGCCAGGTGGCTGGCTGAAAATCCCGCTGTGGCTGAGTCGCTCTCTACCGAAGCTCCGGTTAGCATCAAAGTTAGGCTATCTACTGTTAGCGTTAGCCAATCAGAGGCAGAGTAGGGGCTGGTATTCCCGCAAGGCATACTGGGTAGGTGCGTCTGCAAATGCGCAGAATGGATTGAGCAGCCGGGACGGATTTGGCACTTACACTCCCAGTAACTTAGATACAGTGAGTGTCGAGTGTCGATGGTTCGATCTGTGTAGTGTTGAAGGTATATTGTAGTATTAAACGTGTACTTGGTGTGGTTACCTCTCGCTTGTTGGTGCGAGCTTCACTCCTGCCCTTTCTGGAAACAGCTGTTCCTTCTTCCTGCTCTTTCTCGGGGGCCTCCAATCCCAGCAGCCTCTCTGTTGGACTGCCTTGGCTGGAAAACATGAACAACTAATGAGTGAAAAAACTGTACGTGAGGCTTCCCTGACCTCGCCAACACACAGGTGGGTTCTGACATCATTTCCACCAGCATGAACACTGAGGATGACAGCTTGATAACAGACTCCAAACAGCACCTGTGCAGGAGAAAAGAGCCCAGAGGACACCAGACCGACCACTGTTATTGTTGCTGTTAAGAGACTAAATAAGAGCTGACATCCTTCCCACTGGTGTCAGAGGTGTTTTGTGTGGAAGTAGAGAAGGTATTACACATTAACCTCATATAATGTATACACAACTGTCAAGTGATGAAAAGGAGTGTTAGTCAGTTAAAAGTTGGGTTTGTGTGAGTGTGTGTTGATGCCAAGGGTGACAGTAACAATTACAATATTCTAATTTAGTGGGTTTTGTAAACATGTTGATTTGTTTGAGTTTGTATTTTAAGTTTAGTTGAGTTTGTTTTCATTCCAGTATTTGCAGCAAGTTACGGTTTTGTGGGCTGTTTTTAGTTCCATAAACAAAAAAATATATAAACTGCATCTGAATCTAGTTGTGAAACAATGAGCTAAACAACGTATCTTTAATTGTTTAAATCAAATAAAAATACCAAAACATTTGCTGGTTATACCTTATTAAATGACTGAATGCATATTTGAAGATATCAGTTTGTGCAACTTCTTGATTGGTATTTGTCATTATTTTTGACATTTTATAGAGTAAATGATTGATAAATAAAAAAATAAATAATTAAATGAAAAAAAATAATCAGTAGATTAACTGTGAAAACAAGACTAAGAGTCTACAGCAATGCTACTGTAGCAGCTATGTGAGGCTGCACAGCAATGCTTGGAGCTAAATGCTAACATCAGCATGCTAACATGACAATTATAGAATTTTTCCTGAATATAGCCTGAACGCATCATAATATAAATCAATGGCACCTCCCATTAGTGGATAATTTCTAAATCACATAAGGTCCTCTGATAATACTAGTCCAGTGCCAATTTGGTCATAATTACACAAACTAAAAATTTGACCTGATGATGGCGCGAGAGGAAGAGATCACCAAAGTTATTACAATTCATCCTCAGTGGAACATGAATGTCTGAACCAAATTTCATAGCAATCCATACAAAAGTTGTCCAAAGATGTCACTCAAAACCTTGTTCTTGTTAGCACATTTGTTAGCTTCTTTGCTAAACGGAGACATTAATGTAGCAATATTATCAAATAACAATGATGGGAGTGTTTTGTTTTCTTTGTCTCAATGAAACATAACCTTTAAAATCTTATTTTGAGAATATTTAAGTCTGTAAAAGCACGTAACATCACGTGTTGAATACTATAAATAGTTTTTTCAGTACATTTTAAATAGAGTAACTTTACTACAGCCTGATGTTTTAGTGCCTGCTCTGCCTCTGGTGGGTCGAGACAGCTTCATGCCCCGAAACTGAGCTTCCAGCTGAAGTCTACTTCCTCTGACAGGCAGGCAGACAGTCATTATTAAGGTCCTGAGAAACAATGCTGCAGATATCCAGTTACACCAGCGTTTTGGAATTTCTGACCTTATTTGGGGGCATTAAGTATTTTGTGTTTTTGTTTCCCAAAAAGGCAATGAGTGAAGAAATGCGATGTACGCTGCTCACGTGACCAGTTTACATGCCGCTGGGGCACAAACTGGGAGGGTTTCTTTAAGCTAAATTTAAAAATGTTGCAGTCAGATCTCTAATGGAGGGGTAGAGCGTGAGCCTTTGATCTGGTGTTTAGCGGTGTGTGATGGCTGTTTGGCTTTATACTGGGGGGGAAGCAGAGAGGCATTGGATGTCCTTTGTGCTAATTGCTTGCACATTTACCCCCTTTTCCTCTGCCAAGGCACTTTAAACGGCTGTTAGCAACAGAATACATGTACATCAGAAAATAAACACCAGACCGTTGCCAAACACAACGTATAGCAGAATTATTTAAAAATATTATCATCAAAACTGGTTTGAAATCTACCTCCAATTCATTTCTAACCTTTTGTCATGGCTGTGGTTCTTGTTGTCTGCTGATGTTTGGATGTTGTTTGACTCAGCCAGCTGGTTGTTACTGTCGCGGTCGGTGTTTCCACTGGTCACCAAGTCCAAGGAGACCGGGCACAGGTAGCTGGATGTGTTGCCTGGATATAGCAAACAACATGGAAGGGTTTCAGACTGTTGAATGTACTGAAGGCAGGAACACAGTTTGGTTTAATTCCATACTGACGCCCTTTAAACAGCCAGCAGCCAACAAGCTGCGATGAAATCATTCTTATTTTAATTACACAACACTATGTCAGGGTTCACACTGAGGCCAGTGGATCAAAACATCCAGAGTTTTCCCTGTTAAAATATAAAGTCCTTTTCATAAAGTCAGGAAATTACCTTAAAGTTAAAGGAAAAGCAGCTCAATTCATTTTTCTAGATAACAAGATAAAATACTTACTGGTTTGAAGTGTTTTGATATTAAAATTTGCTACGGTAAACAGTGATAGAACCACAAACCATTTTCTGTTCCATATGACAGCTAATTAATCATTTTTGTTTCGGCTACACACAAACACAAAGATAAGACTAACAACAATGACCTAATTATGAATAAAAATCTACAGGAAAGATGGTTGAACTGGACTGGAGAAGAGGAGATGATGTGACCTGACAAATAGCTAGAGCATTCATTCTTTTTGCAGTCTTGCAGCAAAAAGCTATGGCTTCTGTCTTTCACGTCATCACGTTGTACGCTCGTGATGACGTCGCTACGTTACGTGCAGAACGTTACGAAACTATCAACACGCCACTGCACTCAATCTGCTCATATAAATGAGTATATCTCAAAAACCAAAACATGTGCATAGTTCAAATAACGTATGGTGTGCTAAGAAATATTTTGTTCATGTTTCTACATTTAGAAATATTTTGGATCAATGTGTTTATTTAGTAACATTTATGAAAAAACATGTCAGATTTTTGTATTTTTTTTAATGACAGAATTTCAATACTTTTATCAATTATTATGGTTTATTGACTCACATCATCTTTTAGCTTAGGTTGTACAGATTTTAGGGGTATGACGAATTTGGAGATTAGAAATGACATCAGAGTAAGACTGTTTCTATTGCAGAGTTCAAAGGGTTAATGTGGTTTGTATAAAAGGGTGAGCTGTTTAATTTCTACTGCAACACTGCTAAAAAAAGACATGATGGTCCAGGAATCCAGTGACAAGAGGGAACCCTCATTCCTTAGACAGCCTCCCTGTTCGGCTCTCAGAGGGTCCGTCCTGTAAAACCTCCATCGCTCTAATGAAGCAGCCTATGGGCACAGTCATCAGGAGTTAATCCAGACCTTTATTACAGGACCTTTCCAGACCCTGCAATAAGTCTGACGCCAGATGGGTGCTGCTGTCCACTTTGTCACAGCACAAAGCTCCAGTAAGGAGGAATACCTGTCCTGTGCTAATCATAAAAGCCTATTAGGACGTGTTTAAGAGGTCTTTTATGGATCATGTTTGGCTTTTATGATGCCTGAAGGTTAGAGACGCACGTTTTCCTGTTTCTGTCTGTCCGTCTGTTTTTATGTAACTTCCTGCTAAAATTCCTCCAGCCCATTCCCATGATTACAAGTCAGTGCTGGGTCAACATGCCTGGTTAAACAAGGGTTAAATGAAATGTATAAATACAAAGCTGGAAGTGTGAGAACATCTGCAGGACGTTAGGAAAGTTAGAGAGATGACAGTAAGTGGCTGTGATTGGCCGACGGACAAACAAAAAAGCCTGGATGTATGTGTGTGTGTGTGTGTATGTTTTGCTTCTACTGCACCTGCAGGGGTCTTCTCCGGGCCCGGGGGATCTGAGTCTGGGACAGTCCACATGGTGGTTTCACCCGGTCCCCTGCCCTGCTGCTGGTCTTCCTGCCACCGACCACAGCCGGACTCTGCAATGTTTTCCGAGGACGGAAAACTTGGATCAGTTGCAGCCATCTTTGCTGGACAGGGTTCCTAATGTTTTGTTGGAAAAACAAACAAAGAAATTCAGTAACATGTTTTTTACTTTTTATTCATGTATTTTTAATTTAAACTTTAGATTATAAAATATCCAAAATTTGTGGAAAAATCCCATCTCAATTTGATGTGATATCTTATTTTATCCGACCAACAGTCCAAAACCAAAAGATATTCAAATTTTTTTAGCTGAAATGATTCATCAATTAATCGATTAGCCGATGAACAGAAAAATAATTGGCAATTATTTTTAAACTTTTTAGATTAATTTGACATTAATTGTTCCAGCTAATATGCCCCCAATTTCCCTTGTTCCAGCAATTTGACGCTGGGATCTTTAGGAAATTATTATGTCCATTTTCATTATTTTCTGACATTTTTTAGATTAAAAAATGAATTGTTTAAGAAAATTATCGGCAGATAGATCGGCAATAAAAATAATCTTTAGTTGTAGTCCTGATCAAAAGCAGAAAATCCACACATTTAAATGGAAGCTTCTTGAAAGCCAAAAAAAGGCAAAATGGGGAGGGGTTCATCCTCTGGAGAACATGAATGCACTCAGAAAGTTTCATAATAATCTGCTCGGTAGCACTCTGCGCTCCGGATAAAAATAGTTAAACTTTTGGAACGCTGCAGCGCGCACCGCATGTCATGTGACGAGGAATAGCCAATCACAGCCAGCAGATGTCGTTTCTTTCTCCTGTAAATATCATTCAACAGTAAATATATGGAGGAGACGTTATTAAGTCATTTTAGTGCAGGACTACCCAGAGCTTTATGATCTGTCCCACAGACTATTTTACTGGCTTCACCCTTTCAGCTCTAGGACGTCACAACATCCGGTTGAAAGGTCAGCCAACTTGACACAGAGTGTAAAGCTACTGCGAGAGATTTACAGTGCTGGAAATCCATTTATCTTTTTTTTTTACTTTGTTTAGTTTAGGCAATGAGGCTTTTACTGCTAAATTACTGCAACTTCATAATCGTCGTTGCAGTTGTGCAGGTTTTGGTTGCTTAGTAACGGCAGACGCGACAGGAGCGCAATCCCCCAAGCACCTTGGATAAAAGGATGAAAGTGGCTGGCGTGGAAGTCTGGGCGAGTCACTTTAATGGCCCATTAACTGCGACGATTAACGTCTTTTGTTCCCTCATGGCTGGGCTGTACAGCTCTGGATCGGTCGTTACATGATTGGCCGCGGCAACATGTCGTCAGGTTACGTTTCTCCGATTCTTTTTCTACTTTTCCGCTGCAGGCTGCTGCGTTTTTTTTTCGGCACCCCCTGCAACCACAGCCCAAACGCATATCCCCCATTCAAAATGAATGCAGCCTTAGGGATGGCAATGGTCGGTCCACCACTTTGGTCCAGACTGAAATAACTCAACAACTACTTGATGGATTACAATGTCATTTTGAAGGGACATTCGTGACGCACCACCGGCAGGCTGACATTTGTGGTTTTGGGTGAAATGTCTCAACAACTATTGGATGGATTGCCATGAAATTTGGTTCAGACATTTATGTTCGTCCAAGATGAAAGGTTAGGGGGTCACCAAAAACATCAGGATTGATCCTCTGAGGACCATGTATATCTATATTGAATTAAATGTCAATCAGACCGTGAGGAATCATTTGGCCCTATAGCTGGCAGTAAAAAAACACAATGTGTGCTTAACTGAAGCATTTGATGGGTGTTTGCTTTGCTACCTGGGTGGCAACAGGATCCACTTTGCGTTTCTTCTTCTGATTCTGCTTGTTAGTCCGTAGATAGACGGCGAGCTGTTCACTCCACCTGGTAAACAAAGATAGTAACAGCAGAGACAAGACGTTAGTTACAGGGAAACCTTCCTGCTCCTGTAATTTCTCTACAGGTTTATACTGACCCATTAATGATCTCTTTATTGTCACCACGGATGAATATTTCCTGCTCTGGCGTGACGATGCAGAGTGCGTTTCTCTGGCCCGTCCTGGGCTCTGCATCAGTGATGTCTGTACACAGATTCATGTTCACCGTCCCCTGTGGCAACGTGCTCGGCTGGACGGGAATCAGGGGAGAGCTGGTTACGAAATTTGGCTTACTGAAAGGACTGATCACCAGAACGCAGATGACTGACAGTTAAACAGAGAGCAGTTTGTGGTGTTAAGTGTGCAATGAAAGAGATTTGAGGGGATCACAGAGAGAGGGGGATGTGTGCATTAGAGGACAGGCTAAGCCCAAATCATCTGCTGTGGTTCTGCACACAACATCTGGCCTAAAGATGCCTGCTTGATCCCAACATACTGTAAATGCAGACATACATAACATGCTTTACTGTACACTGCTATCTTATATATATTTTTGTTAAAATTCAATGAGCAGTTTCTTACCAGTTCATCCAGGGCGAAGCTCAGGCTGCCGTCTTCATACAGGATAAAAAAGCGACGCTGCCATTTCTGATGTTAAGACACACAAAACACGACATCACCGCAGCGTCATTTATCTTGAGGAAAGTCACAATGAAGAACTAGAATATAAATGTGTGTATTTCAGCTCAGTTTCATCATGTCCTACCCTTGACCTCTGCATCGGGTTGTCAAAATCTGTCCCCTCAGGAGCCAAACACAGCCAGCCTCCATAGATGGGTTTTGCCTGTAAGTGATGAAGGAAAGTGGAGTAGTTACCATTCAGCCTCCGATGCTCTGTTCAGACCAAGAGCTTTACTGAGTTCGACCGCCAATATCATTTGTATTAATTCGCGCCAGACGCGTTGGAGAGAAGGAGCTTGTCTCCATACACCAACAACTTTTCTTTCCGCCATCAACCATGGAAGAAATAACCACTGTTGCTGCTTTGTACATGTTGTGGAAGTCCCGGATATGTCAGAAAACCAAACGCCGTCGTGTTTGGGTTCATAACATCACCCGACGGCGCGCTGCATTCACATACAGTGCCATTGCACTGACTTTATTTAGCAAGCCACACGTCGATACTGCGTATGAACCCAAAATAAACAGACTGTGCTGTGATTTCATTGCAAATAAACAGACTAAAAAAATGCCGAAATAACTACATAATGATGCTGATTTGTAAAAAGTCTGAATTCATGCTTTGTCAGGTCTGTCCACAAGACGACAAGCAAACAACTTTTAAAATGCTTGTTTTCTGAATGGTTTGGATCGAGCTGTGCAGCTGCTCCATCAACACTCAAGATAAGGTCATCTAGACATAAATACGATGTTGTTGTTTATACCATAGACAGTCTGTGGTTTATACACAGAGTTTGGTCCGGTCTCTGTACAGATATGATGTACTATCGTAGCTCTGGGTGACCACAGACAGATACAAGATTTTTTTTCCTGCATTTCTGATTCAACAACATCAGGACATCAGTGACGACAGGAGGAGAATCTCAAGGTTGACAGGCTTTCTCAACACAGCGTCACACAAATTTCTTGCTCGAGTTGAAATATTTGAACTCCCATGAATATGCGAATTTCGCGTGTTTGCGTCGTGTCATTCGTGCCGTTCTTGATTGATTATATTATGCGTTTGTTAAAAAGGATTATTTAAACTCTCAAATACTGATATCAATATCAGCCTCATAAATCCAGTATCAGTGTGAGGCATTTTCCACTATTTTAACACATTTAATAGACCTTCAGTTTAATCAATAATTGAAATAATAGTTAATTGCTGCCTACAAATGTACAGCATCCTTTCCGATACATACTGTATTAAAATGTACACTAGAACTCAATTATGCAAGCTGGACTCTACAGTGTTTTATTCTTCCAACATCCAATACTTGAGACTTTACTGCAAAACTGTTCTGTATTCAAGCCACTTTTCTAGTTTAAATTACTGCACATGAAAGCACCATTGTGGCAAACCTTTTCAATCACTCCACACTTTTCACGCCAGACCCCTAAATCTGAGGAAAATATAAAAATTACCAAGTTCTACACAAAATCTTTGTTCAGAAGCACTGTCTATTTGCACGTACACATTGCTGACTGTAAAGTAATATGCACACAGTATGTAGTATTTTACAACATGTTGTAAAACAGGCAAAAGATGCTCCACAACAGCTTTATCTCTGTGAGCAGTTGACTTGAGTCAGAGTAATGCCATGTGTGGTGTTTGCAGGTTGAGCAACAGCGCTGAAATTACAGGGCACAGTGAAACCAGGCAGGGGGACTGAGAGTAATAACATATTTTAACAATGTGAGGCATGTAGGAAGCCGTCATGACCGTCTTCTTGCATCACCTCCACATGACAGATCTGCAGGAACAATGTTTTCAAAGGCAGTGAACCAAGGGTATTGACACTTTTTGTGAGCACAAAGTAAATAAAGGACTTGTCTGTTCTGCTGCACCAATGGCAAAGTGGATTGAGACATAATTTGGATATTTGATTAATTATTTATCATATATCCAGTAAAAAGCAAATATTTTCTGATTCCGCAGTCTCAAATGCTTCTTTTTTTTACAGATTTTTTTCTGATTCAGTCGAGGCAGATGGCCGTCCAGTCCACCCAGAGCCTGGTTCTGCCCAACGTTTCTACCTATTAAAGAAGGGAGTTCGTTTTTTCTGCCACTGTCGCACCGAGTGCATGCTCATGGGAGGTCTCTTGTTGGATCTCGAAATTAAAGAGTATGGTCTAGACCTGCTCTATATGAAAAAAATGTCTTGAGATAACTTCTGTTGTGATTTGACGCTATAGAAAAATGAATTCTTAAGGGAAAACTAGCTAACATCCAGGTCATTTTAGGACGCTAATAATGTAACAGAAAGGAGTGACAACTAACGTTATGTCGAATATGAGTTACGAAAAGGTGTTTTTTCTTGATGTAAAAAATTGTGACAGTTTGTGAGTAACTTAAGATTAGAAATGTTTTACTCTTTAAATGAATTAACTGTCACAATAACTGATTGAAAGTGTAGAGTTGGGTTAATGTTAACGGAAAACTAGCTGACATCCGGGTCAATTTAGGATGCCAACAACAAAAAGGAGCGACAACTAACATTATGTCCAGTATGAGCTACAAAAAGGTGTTTTCTCGACAAAATAAATTGTGACAGTTTAATTTTCATGAGTAATTTTAGAGTAAAAAAATACCTAACTCTTTAAATTGATTAACATGAACAGTCACAATAACTGAATAAAAGTGTAGTTTAATGTTAATTGAAAACTAGCAAACATCCGGGTCATTTTAGGATGCTAATAGCAAAAACGAGCGACAACTAAGTTATGTTGAATATGAGTTACGAAAAGGGGTTTTCTTGATATAAATATCAATATGGATATATATATATTGATATAAATATCAATATATATATGGATATATATACATACATATAAATGTATATATATATATATATATGTGACAGTTTATTTTTCACGAGTCCTTTTAGAGTAAAAATGCTTTATTCTTTAAATCAATTAACTGTCACAATAACAGAATAAAAGTGTAGCATTAGTTTAACGCTAATTGAAAACTAGCTAACTTCCAGTCATTTTTAAGATGCTAATAACGTAACAAAACAACTAACATTATGTTTGAATATGAGTCGCGAAAAGATGCAGGAGTTTATTTTTTTCAATTACCGTTAATAATTTTAGAGTAAAACTACTTTGTTTTCTTTGATGAAGAAGAAGAAGCACCAAATTAAAGTGTAGCATTAGTTTAATGTTAACTGAAAACTAGCTAACATCCGGGTCATTTTATGATGCTAATGACGTAAAGGAGCAACAAATAACGTGACGTCGAACATGAGTCGCAAAAAGAAATTTATTTTTCAATTAACGTTAATAACTTTAGGGTATAACTACTTTACTCTTTGAATTAATTAACCAGCTGTCACATTAAATTAATGAAAGTGTAGTTTAACGTTAATTGAAGAAAACCAGCTAACATCCGGGTGGTTTAGGATAATAATAACAAAAAAGAGCAGACAACTAGGTCGAATATGAGTTAAAAATGATGTTTTCTGGTTATAAAAAAAACGGCGTCAGAAGTTTATTTCTCAATACATAATTGTAGGGTACTTTACCCTTTAAATTCATTGACTGTCACGTTAATGATGATAATAATAATAATAGAAGTGTAGTTTAACTTTACCTGCTCCATGTCATGGTCGGTCAACAAATGCAGCTCGCGGGACTTGAAGCAGTTTTGACATTTACTTTTATTAAAAATGTTGGCTTGAAATTTGTTGCAGGGGCTCGTCGCCTTTTCTCCCGACATGTTTTAGTCCTCTGCCGGTGGTTAATCCAGACACAGCCCGCTCCCCCTCCTCCGGTTCTCGGCTCTGAATGAAGCGGTTTGATCCTGGACGAACATCTGTCAAACACAGAGCTGTTGACTCTCTGTCGTCATGGGCACGTCAAGTGACGTGGTATCACCAAACAACATCCGGTCTCATCCTACAAAATAAAACCATCAACAATTATTTTTTCTTTAGTTAAAGAAAAAACGATATATAGCAAGTAACCAACTATATAACCAATATGATAAAAGAAAATAAGACAAGATCATCTTTTATTGATCCACAGGTGAAATTCAGGTGTTGCAGCAGCACAAGGACAGAAACAAGTACAGATACATAGAGAAAAGTAGAAAATAATTAATTAGACATGAATAGAAATAAAAAAAAAAAAGAGAAACTATACAACAGCAAGTTATACTGCAACTTATATTACAATACTGTCTCAAGTGAAGTGTGAAAGTCTGCAGATTATAGTATTGTATGTAAAAGTAATACGATACCATCCACTACAACAGCGTAGACCAGAATAATATATAATAGTAGTATACTTAGTGTTTGTCTGTATTAATATAGAAATATGATAGTACATAATATTACAAAACATATGAACATAATATAGTATGATATAGTACAGAATAATATGGTATAGGATATGACATGTAATATAAATTATAACTAGTAATATAGTATAACACATAGTACATATTATAGTACAGCAATAAATAAAATAATAAAAATAAAAAACCTTGTAAAGCTCGCATGTTGTCGGTACATTCAGGTGTAGATTAAATTATTGTTTGACAAAGATAATCAGCTCAAAAAAAGGTTGATTGGCATTGATTTATGAATATAAAACAGCTAAAAATAACAAATTAAGTAAAACTGAGAGCTAGATTCCTGTCATATCCAGTGAATCTAAACAATCTAAACAAACAACAGTTTTTCCAGTTAGCTACTTTATGCGGCATGATTTTTATTATTATTATTATTATTTTTAATTCATTATTTATTCTATTTTAGTTTAAAACTGTACAACAAAAAAAAAACAAGACAATTCAAAGATCTGTAATATGATACTGTTTCTGTTCTGCAGACCTCGTAAAAACAGCATATCTTTATATAATAATGATGAACAGAAATGTTACAATGAATATATGTGGCAAGAAGAGTAACAGTATACATTTACATGAGACAACAAGTCACACAACAAGTCTAAGGTTGTTTCACCATCAGGTCCACAGAAAGAGAAATTAATATCAAGGTTTTGTCATATTTTTTGAAAATGAGGTTTTGTTTGATAGCATCTTTGGAGAAGTTTGAAACGGACATCTCTATATCAGTTTGTATTGACTATTTATTTTGAAAATACTAACCGGAAGTGAAGGGATTGTATTTTACGTCTATCTTGATATTAATCTCCACACCAGAAAATTGTAATTTAAACAGCTTTTCATTTTTTACCATTGCATGATTATTACCAGTACTGATGTCACTGTTGCTATTTGTCACATAACATTAATTATATGATATAAATAATTTTATACATACCAATATATGTATAAAATAATTATACTGATATTAAGAGTGTGTGTGTTAAACCATGGGTTAAATATAGTGTTCATTGTGACCACTGGAGGGCGGTGAACACTCCATGTTTCTAAACACAACAACACATTGTCTATAGACAGAAACAATACTAGCTAACCTCTGAAAACCGTTTGTAAAATAAATATTAAATATCTGCATTATCATTTATAACCGACACAATGTCTTAATAACACAGGAAAAAGGATTCCTACACAGACAGACTGACAGTGGATGCAAGCATTTATTCAAGGCAATGGCAGTGGCAGGGATTGTACAAACTAAAAATGTTTTTACATTTTTGGCCATCCAAAAACGTATAAAATACAGTGGCTGCTTATTATCAGTTGATATGTCCCACTTATTACACTAAAATACAATTTGAAACAGAACAGATTGTTTACTGTATGAGCAAATCAGGCGACGTTTAAATGCATATTTTCCTCGTATCCCAAAGCCGGACAGATTTGTTTGGATATTTGTGCCTGCGCTATTTCATAAGAAATTAATGCTTTCATATAATACATTTTCTCCAACAGATCACACAAAGAATAAAGCTTAAAAAATATCAAGTTTGCTATCTACAAAACTTAAAGGTGCATTTCTTAACATGTGCATATCTGCTTTATCTTTTAAATGAGAGTATGAAAACAGATTTGATTTTATAATTCTGATTTTGACAACAAATTGTCGACTATTGCTGGTTAGATGGACACAATTGACCGTTCATTAAGCCCCGCCCTCTTAGTTACTGTTGCTATGTCGGTTAAGCTAACACTGGCAGATTTCCACCGAAATCGTAATTTCTTAAAACAATGGGTCCTTGATTTAAAGTTACAATCTTGAAAACCTCCTTTTCGTTCTCTTTGGCAGCACCTATGGTGATAAGCTGTAATTGCAGGTGTGTGTTTGGATCTCGCTTCATAGAGAGCGCCGCTTGGGATTTTTCCCGGCTATGTAGCCGCAGACACCCAGTTTGTAATACTGCAAATGCAAGGGCTTTCATCAGTGGGCCATAGGCTCAATCACCATTGTGTGTCTTTGAGATTATTACTTTAATATTTCATATTTACAAAATAACCTTTGAAGCTGTTCTGACAAAAAAAAAATATAGACATTTGGTCTATGTAAGCAGTGCAGGTAATAGCATCGTATATGTTTAAGGAACGTCAATAGGTGATGTATAGAAGAAAATAATACTTTATGAATAAATAAATAAATAAATAAATAAATAAATAAAACCTTTTTTTTCTCTCATAGCCCCACAATAAACATTTACGATGGCTTCCCAAATCTAAAACAGAGAAATGAAAGTTTGTGCTCATGAGGGAAATCTAAACATTTGACTGTTTTTTTTCTTATATACAGTAGTGCATACTGGATAAGACAGCTACTCTGGCATTGTCAGGCAGTATTAGTTTAGGTAATACATGTCACATTCATTCTACTACAAATGTAATGTATACTACAGTATTTTTAAATTGAGAATGAGATCAGTTCACTGTGGGTGTTAAAGCTAAAGCTGGGAGTTAGATATTCAGTGAAGGAACACACACTGCAGTCCAGTTTGTTAAGTAGAAGATGTAATAAAACAAGTCTTTTCTTGGACGCGTTCACGACATTCAGAGGAGCAAAGAAACTCGTCTGTGCTTTCAAAACTCATGTCTGTGATACATGTCTGGATCGTAGTATTTGGTGACCACCACTCTGTTGGCAAACTTGCGGCCGGTGAGAGCTTGCATGGCTTTCTGACAGTCTGCAGCAGAAACATACTCCACAAAGATCTGGAGAGAAAAACAGTCAGTCAGGTCCTGAACAGTATGAAGATGAGAGCAGAACCCCTTTACTCCTTTAAAAAGAGCTGACAATAAAAAGGTTAATGGAGCATTGATGTTTATGCATGCCATGACCTGTGGTTGCTAGTAGACTTTAGACTTTTATTCAGGAACTGTTTTTGGTGTCTAATTTAGCAGAACTTTGACAACATTTTCCACCATGTTTAATAACAACCCAGTGAGTGCTGGGTTTGAGGGCTCATGATGAAGGAGAGAACCATCTTGAAACGCCGTCTCTTCCAAGCAATCACAAACTGAGCTTTTCCAGACAAGAATGAAACAAGCAAAAATCTGTGTGTTGGCTTTGTGAAGCTTGTGTATATAACAGTGTATAATGTTCCGTGTTTTGTGATGATAAGTCTAAACTTTTACCTTTCCACAGCCGGGGACTTCCACACCGTCGGCGGGTCGGGGGATCTCGATGGAGGCGACGCTGCCATACTTGCAGCACTCCTCGCGGATGTCTTCCACTATCTCCTCGTAGTCCTCGTCGTCCACAAGCTCCTCGGGCATCACCATGTTGAGAAGGCACAGCACCTCCGTGGGCAGGCCAGAGTTCTGCAGCCTCTGAAGCCCGGGGACCTGCAGCGTCACCGGGGTCTCTATGATGGAGGTCTGGGGTTGGGAGGAAGAGTCGTACACATCAGCTCAGACTCTGTTTGCTTTTTACAAATAAGATCCAGACTCTCAGCCACAGTCTCATAACAGATATATTTCCCATAAAGCCTGCTGCTTCCTGTCTCCCTCCCTCTGCCTGTTACTGTATCTGTGGCTCTCCTGCAGAGGATCAACATGCTGGAAGTAATGTTTCCGTTGACCTTTCACTCCCACCATCTGCCACTGTGAGTCTTCACATTGTTGAAGTGTAGAAACTGCAGAGATTCTCTTGTTTGTTTACAGTTTTATACTAAAAGGCCTTTTTAACAGCAGACATTTTGACATGTAACAGTAGGAAAAATACAGGTACAAATAATACAATTAATGATGGCTGAATTCCATTTAGCTGCCGGTTTCACAGTCCAGGTATTATGTGTTAGGGCTGAATATTTATCAAATTTATAAAATGTTTGCGTATGCTGTCAATTATAGTTCTTAGAAAGAAAGAAAATTGGAATCGGCAGGTCATACTTTTAAAAAAAACGGATATCGGAATCAAATTGATTTTAGATTTCTAGGGATGCCACGAGAACCGATACTTTGGTAACAAGTCGATGCCAAAATTCTGAAAACGTGACGGTACTCGTTTTTCTACAGTACCGCAGGTACCGTAGGTACTGGGGATCAGGGCTCGTGACTAACGGCGTCCCCTCGTCGTCGAGAACTACTAACGTTAGCTGTTACCAGCTGGTGGGCAGGACAGTCCTGCTTGGCTAAATAACGGAGCTGACAGCTAACGTTAAAGGGCGGGTCCATCTGTGTTCTGCTATGTTTTTTTGGTGGAAAACGCCCACTCAGCTGTTGTAAAAAGCAGTGACTAAATTTCTGGTAACGTGACATCCCTAGTTATTCCCTGGTGTGGATGCTGGCTCACTGTCACACCTGTGCTTTTCGTCCTGTGATCTTCAAGGAAGGCAAAAGGTAAAAGGACTCACAGGATTGGCGTTCTTAGCTCCCACACTCGCCCTTTGGACTATCAGCTTTTTGTCGCCCAGTTGCATCCCATTGAGTCCAGCAGCTGCCTGCCAGAGAAAACACAAACACCTCAAAGTAACACATCAAACAACACAGCTAATCTCATGACCTGATCGCACCAGTACCTGATCAGTGGCGCTGACGTCTACGTATTCGCAAAAGGCGTAACCTTTTGACAGCGACGTGGCACTGTCTTTCACTAGATTGAACGCTTTGAGAGGCCCAAACGATGTCAAGAGCTCCTTTACCTGCAAAGAAGAGTCAGACAACCAGATATGAGACTAGAGATAATTCACGGTGGACATGCAGAAACCTACAGAGTGAGACCTAAAATCATCACATCACAGTCTATTTAATTAATACTTGATTACTGACACAAAATGTACGCAGTTAAAAAGACTTTGCTTTGGTTGTTTTTACATTTTGCATTGCTATAAAAAGAAGAAAGAAGAGAGCACTGCATTAAAAAGTTAATGTCTTTTGAGGGTATTAGGGAAGACGCTGATGAAGTGGATCTGAGGGAACAACAACATAACTTCCTGGGAAGTATTATAGAGACATAGCTATAAATATGTTTAAAGAGTAATAGTAATAATCAGATACTCAAAGCTGGAAGTATTTTTGGTCACGACAACCTGAGCGGTGAAATAAAAGAGAAATTTAGATTTTGACTTTTATTGTATATTGCCAGCTACAGGCAAATTATATCACATCAGTTGGACGTTTTCTTACCTTTACATTAATAGCTGAATACACCCCCCTCCCCCACAAAACACCACCTCCATCAACAACAACAACAACAACAACATTCTCAATTTTTAATGATCAGGCCACAAGCCCTAAAATCCCCGGGTCCTAAACGCGCTCCAAAAGCATGATGGGAGACAGAAAGTAGCCAGTAAGGGAGCCTGGCGGCTGGGAGTGAATCCGTGTGAGGACCAGAATGTCTTACTTGCCTTGTGTTACATGTTGGCATGGCAGCAGTAGATGAGAACTACTGAACAAATTATGAGCGCAGACTTAACGATCTTACAGGCCCCTAGCTGGGGACAAAGTGGGGGAACAAAAATGAAAGAGCTGTGAGTATCAACGCAGTGGCAAGTGACTGCAAGTATTAAAAAATAAAATAAGTCAGTGAATGATATACATCTACGACGGCGTATTAGGGCCATTCTAAGTAAAAAAAAAAAACATAATTATGGAGCCGGGGGAGGAGGGTAATACTCTGAGAAAAAACTCAAACTTTACGAGATTAAAGTTGTAAATTTGCAAGAAAAATACTCAAATATTGTCTGAGATTATCAAGTAATACATTTACGAGAAAAAAATCTCTTTTTTTTTTAATTTTTTGTGAAGGAACCACATTGCTTCACTTTGTAAGGTTGGATCAACCTCATCACACCACAGAGGCCACCATTAAACACTGCGGTAACATGAGCCGAGTGCAAAACCGTGGCATCGCCAGCCGCTGTCTGAATTTTGTTGCTCTTAAAGTAGAGTTCTTATGGTAAGGACGGCCTCTGAACGAGGCTAAGGTCGTGAAAGGTACATATACACATTTTCTTTCATGTTCTTTCTGTGATATTTTATGAACATAACACTGACATCGGTTTGCACTGTTCTTTATCCACATGTTAGACCTGTTGTACGTTTTATTTTGCCATAGTTTATCACAGTGGTTCCCAACCTGGGGTCCGGGCATCCCTTAAGGGGGCGCCAAAGATCTCGGGGGTGCGCCAGGATTTGTCTGCTCTGAGGTTGTCAAAATTAGATTTGCACGTGTAACTAAAATCGTAATAACACACTTTATTTATACAAAAGTCTTTGTTGCTACTTAGTAGGCCCCATTGTTTTAAACCCATTATTTCTGCAGAGTGTCAGATAAAGATCAGACTACACTAATATTATTAGTATTATACTATTTGTAGAATTAGATTCCAGTGGCGCCTGCGTAGGATTTTTTCAAACTTGTGTGATCCAAACACTTCTAACTCCAGAGCGTTGTAAAGTCCAAAAGTAAACTTTTATTGAAATAAGATAGATGTAATCATTTCCAAAATTCACAACATCTTTTTATCTAACAAAATATTCTGCTTCAATCAATGTTTGTTGGTGTTTAGCCTTTCAAAAACAACATTTTTACATACAAGTAGGGGGGACTTCAAGGAAAATAGGTTGGGAACAACAGGTTTATCAGATAAATCCTAAAGATTGATGTTTCCGATGTCCTGTGTGAAGATCCTGAAAGATACATATACGTGTTTTCTTTCAAGTTCTTTCTGTGTTTTCCTAAAACTAATATAATTTGCTCTCGGCGGCTCAACGTTACCGCACTGTTTCAAGGTGGCGTCTGTGGTGTGATGAAGTTGATCCAGCCTTGCAAAGTGAAACGATGTGGTTCCTTGACCAAAAAAACACACTTTTTCTCGTAAATTTGTGACTTTATAATCTCAGAGAACATTTGAGTTTTTTCTCATAAATTTACAACTTTAATTTTAGAGAATATCAGAGTTTTTTCTCTGAATATTACACCCCTCCTCGGCTCCATATTTTATTTTTTTAAACCTACAATGGCCCTAATATGCCGTCGTATACATCAGGCTACATGTGCTCTGTAAGCTAGTTAAGAGTAAATGAGACAGAATGGACAGTTAAGAGTTAAATTCACTGTGTAACAGAGAAAGTTTACACCATCGGCTCACCTGAGAGCAAAGATGGAGCCGTGAAAGTCTTCAAAGTATTAGACTCAGTTATGAGTGAAATATTTACTATAACTTTTGATATTGTCAAAGAAAAAGTCCACCCATATATGTCAACTTTTAGTTATGATTCATTTCCAATGTTCACTCATTTGTGGAGTTTTTTTGTGACTTTTTTAGGTGTGGTTGATTTTACCCATAATGCCTTTACCTTTCTTTTGCTGCACTGTAACCTTTATTCTTGTATTTTATAACTGTCTTATTCCATTTAAGCTTGTTTTTATTTCTATTCTCTTAAAAATGGTTTACAGATTATGTTGAATTTAAGTATTATTATTCAGTGAGTTTTATTTTCTATCTAATGTTATGCATTCTGTGTATTCTATTTCATCTTATATAATGTCTTTCTCGATTGCTGAAATGTGCTATACAAATAAACTTGCCTTGCCTGTTAACCGTAGTTGCAAAGTAGGACTGCAGGTATAGCCCGACCCATACTAGACTTTTGAGGCTGATACTGAAATTTAGATATTTGGGAATTTTAAAAAACTGATCATTATATTTTGGCCAATATCACATTCTGTATTTTATCTATTGTTTTTAACATAAACAATCTTGATACTGATCACTTAGATTTTTTATTTTTTTAATAATTGTGACTTGGATACATACTAAGCAGAATTTAAAGTTAAAAAATCAACTTGTCAGTTCTCTATGGTGAACAAACTACAGTATGGACAGGTGACTCTGTTTTTTAATGACCTTTTTTATTACTTATCAGCCAACATATACGCTGATACGCTACATCTGCAATAAGCTGATGTATTGCTCAGGCCAATTTATCGATCATGCTCCAGCTGCAAGCAATTATTATTTTCTGTATTGATTAATGTCAACCATTTGTTTACAATTTACAGAAACACTTGACTTGTATATTGACATTGTATGTTGTTGGTCACTGTTGATTTTATTTCTGTAAGTATATACACATCGATGCATATTGTAGTGTTTATTTTGACCTGGCTTTGTTCAACTTGTATTTCCATTGCCAACTATAATACAATTATAGAGAAAAAAGAAATAAATATAGGTCGATAGAAACGACATAGAAAAATATATACAATAGACATTTTTATATAATTTTGACAATATAGTATATCGTCATATTGCCCAGCCCTAGTTGGCTACTTGGCCGATAAAGCTTTAGTCTATAAAATAAAATAAATAATAAAACAGAACAAGTCTTCAAGTCTTCAAACTCTTCGTTTTGTCCAAAATCCAAAGATACTCAATAAACGACAATATAAACAGTAAAAAGCAACAAATTCTCATGTTTGAGATGCTAGAACCAAAATATATTTGTCAACTTTGTTTCCATAAGCGGCTTAATAAAATTAATCGATCAAGGCTGAAATTAACAATTACTTTCATTGTCGATTAATCTTTCTTTTTTTTTTCAATCAATCGATTCATTGTTTGGTCTCTAAAATGCACGTAAGTGGAGAAAAATACCCATTTAATTTCCTACCGCCGAAGATATTCAGATTTCTTATTTTGTCCCACCAAAATTTCAAGATACTAAAGTTTATCAGAAATTAATTAAAACAATTAATCTAATTTTCCTTCAGCTCAGTGATAAATTATCATGGTGTCAGTAAATTTTTCTGCAGGTCAACTATTTATTTAATCAACTAATCATACAGCTACTGAACTATAGGATGTGTGATAGCCACTCTTTTCACAATAAAACATCCTGTTTTCTTAAGGTGGACTTTTGCTTTGACAATATTGACTTAAATGAATCGGGAGCAACATTCAGGCCTGAATATCACACAGAAATAAATAGTTTATCAGCCTCGTATATAAATATACTGGACTTTGCTTACCTTTCCTTAATCAGTATGCTTACCATGAGAAAGGTAAAAGTCACAAAAAGCCTTATTATGATATTGATATATGATTTATGAAATGATACGATTAATGTTTGTCTAATATCAGATAGTTTTTAGCAATATATTTATATATATATCTATATATATATAAAGCTAATTCTCTGTAGGGGTTGTTTATTGTGAATACTTTAAAATATATATTCATAAATACAAGTCATTAAATATGAACCTACTTTTATTTTTCCTATATTGTGTTAAAATTTATATTTTTTGTCTTTATGCTCTGGGGTCTCGTTCCGTTTCTGGCTCTGATAAACATTCAGACTTCTGTTTTCTCTCTACCACAACACAGTTTTTGATATTTTCATGTCATAAAGAAATGTAAAACATATTTTGTGCATGTTTAAAGTGCGACAAAAAACCTCAGCAAGTGAGAGAAAAATTAGGAAACATGAGTGCACCTGTTCAGTCTGTTTTCAGTTAAATACCTGGTCATCGTTAAGGTAGTTAGGCAGGCCTCCTATAAACAGTTTGTGGGGGGAATCGGGAACGACTGTGGAGACGACGCCTGCAGAGAACAAAACAACATGCAAAAATACTTTTATTACATCATATAATAGGATATGTGTAAGTGATAGTTTGGGTGTTTCTCAGTGGAGTTGTATGAGGTACTTCTCTCTCAGTGTATTACCTACAGTAGATGGAATTTGGAGAAACAGACAGGAGTACCATTATACTCAGTAACAAACCTGGGACGTGGAAAACGGGCTGCTCTGAGATACCAGGTAAAGGCCGATAGTCGTGAGGTCGTCTAATCTTCAGTGATTGACCCTGAAAAATGATTCCATCGAAGGCCATCGCCTGCGTCGTCTCGTCTACAGACCGAAACTGGAGAAGAATCATTTTAAGCCGTCTGCTGTCCCAACAGCAATGTTTATCGTTTCCTTTCTTAAACTTTATAGACCAAAATAAATTTCCAATTTACATTTATCATAACAATAGTGTTAAACAATCTAAAGAGAAGGTACAATCTTATTAATGGAAATTAAAAAAGGACAGAAGACAAAAACAGAGAAGAAAAGAAGCAATAACAATGAAAACTTATAATAATGTGTAAAATATGAACAATAAGGAAGAAAATGACTTTGCAGCATCAACTGGTAAATCTTATAGTCACTGCTGGAAATAAACTGTTCATATTAGAGATTAATCAACTTCGTCTGCATGTGTGTGTTTATGTGTGTAGAAAATACATAAGAAAAACATGTCTGTTGTATACATGTAAAACACTTTGTAATATCTGTTTTTATAAGGGCTATATAAATTAACATATTATTATTATTATTATTATTATTACTGGCTGATAATAGAGCCAACAGAAATGCTGTAATAATCACAGTACTCTGGTGTCTATATTTTTGCTGTTTAACCTTAATAGCTCATTCTTATTGTCCTCCTATTGCCCTAACAGCTTTATGATAAAAAGCTAAAAAAAAATGTAAATCTGAATCTAATCTGCTGTTCAGATTAATTTTACAAGAAACAAAGTGTAAAAATGACAAGTTGTGGGTTGTGTGTTGTATTTGTGAAATTAAATAATGAATAAAATATAATAAAATCCCTGTAAAAACAGCAAATTGTCTGTTTAGACTTCACATTTTTTATACAGATTAAAACCATGTTCATTAGTGAGCTTTAGAGGAGGTAGATTTTTCTTCTACCTTTAGACAGAGCCTGGCTAGCTGTTTTCCCCTGGTCCCAGTCTTTATGCTAAGCTAAGCTAAGCTAACCAGCTGCTGGCTGAATATTCGTTTATCCCAAAATGTCAAACTATTCCTTTAAATACAGATGTTATGAAGGTAGCAGCAGGAATATATATATTTAGGGCTGTTAAAGATAATAACGTGTTAACGCAAATTCGTTTTAATTTCTTTAACACACTGACACAATTTAAGATTTTTAGGTTACAGCGGGTTCAGTTTTAAAGCTAAAGTGAAGAAAGTAAATATATATAGTCATATGAAACTAGAAAATCTAAGGAATTCATTGGTACCAACCATGTCATACTAGCTTGTCACGAAGGAGGGTAAATAGTGCTCCAAACTTAGGCTAAATTGTGGCGAGGAAAACCTGGCATGGCCATTTTCAAAGGGGTCTCTTGACCTCTGACCTCAAGATATGTGAATGAAAATGGGTTCTATGGGTACCCACGAGTCTCCCCTTTACAGACATGTCCACTTTATGATAATCACATGCAGTTTGGGGCAAGTCAGTCAAGTCAGCACACTGACACACTGACAGCTGTTGCTGCCTGTTGGGCTTGAGTTTGTCAGGTTATGATTTGAGCATATTAGTTTATGCTGAATGCAGTACCTGTGAGGGTTTCTGGACAATATTTGTCATTGTTTTGTGTTGTTAATTGATTTCCAATAAGAAATATATACATACATTTGTATAAATCAGCATATTTGCCCACCCCCATGTTGATAAGAGTATTAAATACTTGACAAATCTCCCTTTAAGGTACATTTTGAACAGATAAAAAATGTTTGATTAATTTGCGATTAACTATGGACAATCATGCGATTAATCGCTTTTAAATATTTTAATCGATTGACAGCCTTTATTTATATATAATATAAAAACATGCATTAGAGCACGCACCTCTAGGAAAGCAAAGTTTTTATCCTGATTAATCTGCACAGCAAGTACTGGGTTGCTTGGGGCTTGTGAAAGTCCCGCGAGCCTCATCTGAGCGTTGAAGAACTCCGCCATGGACTCCTGAGGAGGAAGACAACAAACAGCATGGCTGGAGACAACACAAACACATCAGTGTTTGGTAGAAATATAATATATATAATATTATATAATAGAAAAGAGTAACGAGAGAGACTTTACTTCAGTTACTCCAAAGGGAATATTTCCAACGTAGAGGCGTCTGGCTTGTCTCGTCATCTGACTGCCAACCATGGGCACTTGTGTTGGAGCCGCAGCCGCTCCGGTGGTGGTGGAAGTCGCCAGCAGAGCTATTGTTGGTATCTGCCCGGCCGCTGAGGACAGAGAGGAACAGATGTAACCAGACAGGACAGTCTGATTGTAGCTAATCTAGAAGATTAGAGATCTGATAAATGAAAAAAACTTCATCACATTGATTCAGGAATCATATAAAAATCAATTATTGCCATAAAGCTGCATTGACTTGCAACATTATCCACAGTGCTCTAATACAGGGGACCATTGAGGCACCATTTAAAATATGCAGAATTAGCTATTAGCAGTTCCTCTTTACCTATGTATGTAGAGGCGACTATCACTGGATTACTCTGATATTGAAGAAAACTTAAAAACATTATTATTCTCAGGCAAGTTCAGATGTTTTAAAGGCAGGGTGGGCGATCTTGAGAAACAAGCAAGAGTACTCTAGGAGAACTCTTCTCCAATGAAAGTAGCAAGCAGCATTAGCTGCTAACTAGCTCCAAAAGTCACTAAATCTAGTGAAAAAGTCGCCAAGTCGGCAACACTGACAGTCCGTCCGTTCAGGCCTCCCTCCAAAGCCACTCCCCCAAAAATATGATTACGAACTATTGTTAGTACTCACAGCTGTCAAGCTAGCAGCTTGTGGAAGACTCCGGTGACAAGCAATGAGTGCACGGGCAGAGCGCACGCAGGTTTATTACAGTCTTGCGACAGCCACAGATACCAGATTTTTTTCTTTTTTTGTCACAGCATTTGATTTATTGATTGCTGTCGGGATGTAATGAGAATTTCAACTAATATAACTAAAAAGTTTCTAAAATCTTTACCAACCCTACCTTTAAGTAACGCCTTTTTTCTATGATATCCTCTGGAAGTCACACTGAATCTAAAAATATGTGTATCATGTCCGTGTGTTCAGATTTGGATCCACGAGGAAGTATGTGTTTGGATGTTTTTGGTGAATTTGATCGAATTTGGAAGCAGAACTACGGGCTTGTTCTGGTCTGGATACAAGCTCAGCAAGTGTAGGTCTGAAGAAGTCTGACTCGGGGACAAAACAAACAAAAAGAGAACATGATAAGTACCTTGCATAGCTTTATATTGCATTGGTGTGATGTTTTCAAAGCCAGGAGGAGGCACATCCCAATATTTGCAGGTTCTTTTCTTCCTTATTCGCCTCGGAGAGTGGCTGCAGAGAGACGACAAAATAAAAACTCAAGCATTTTATATACACAGTGAAACTATGGGATGGACCCACGACACACAGGTGTATTTTCACAATAAAAGCCTGCAGCAGTAAGCCGGCAGGTGCAGCAGCAGCAGCAGCAGCGTTCGCCCACTGACCTGTGCTTCTTGTGGTCCCGCGAGGAGCTCCGGCGGTCCCGACTCTTCCGGTCTCTGCTTCGGCTTCTCTTCTCTCGGCTGCGACTCCCTCGGTCTTTGCTCCAGCTGCGATGCTTGTCGCCTCGGCCGGGAGATCCACTGCGACTCCTCTTTTTGTGTCTTTCTCTTTCTCTCTCTGTGCAGCAGCAAGCAATATTTACTATATGTTTGCCATTAAATACTCCACATTTATAAATAATACTGGATGTAGAAGAGCTGCAACGATCAACTGATTAATCGATTGACAGAAACATTTTATAAAAAATATTATGTATTATTTAGGGCTGTCAAAGTTAACGCAATGATAACGCGTACTGGTATCAGATGAACCTAGAAAACCTAATTAGAAATGTCATACTAGCTTGTCATAAAGGAGGTTAAATAACGCTCCAAACTTACACTAAATTTTGGTGAGGAAAAACTGGCATGGCCATTTTCAAAGGGGTCCCTTGACCTCTGACCTCAAGATATGTGAATGAAAATGGGTTCTATGGGTACCCACGAGTCTCCCCTTTACAGACATGCCCACTTTATGATAATCACATGCAGTTTGGGGCAAGTCATAGTCAAGTCAGCACACTGACACACTGACAGCTGTTGTTGCCTGTTGGGCTTGAGTTTGCCATGTTAGTAAATTTTCAACTAATGTATCCGATTCTTTCTATAATTACTGAAATGACCTTGAAATGACTCCCACTATATTAATGTACCTGGCCTTATTTCATGGCACTAACTGCAGGTAATAACATTTTTCTAAAAACAATTATCGCACCAGGTAAAAAAAAATGTCACCATAAAATGCACACAAGTCTCCTGTCTATATTAATAACATGCTCCGATTCCCTCCAGTCTCCTCTGTGGCGTAGACAGACCACTGCATCATATTTCTTTGAGAAATCTGACAGTTTAATGTGGCTGTTCTTCTTGGCAAAAGAGGAACGTCAGCTAGAACATGACTTAAGACCTTTTAACAAAGCGATGAGGTAGCTCTGATCCACCCGGTAGCTCCAAACTGAATAAATGTCCAGTTTTAGATGTGGTACGTTTCTTTTTCTTACTTAATTTCTTTGTGTCTGGGAACCTTCTTTGTGTTTTCTGATACAGTATACTACAAACGTCACTGTACTTGAGTTCATTATTTATTTCCATTATCAGTTAGTCTAACAATTATTCTCTCAATTTTAGATTAATTGTTTGAACTTTGAAATGTCAGAAAATTGTGAAAAATTCCCACCATATTTTCTCTATTTTCAAATGTCTTGTTTTATCCGACTAATAGTCCAAAAAGCCAAATATGTTGTATTCAGTTTTCTTTAAATCACATAAAAAAATAAATAAAAGCAGGATCCTCACAGTGGAGAAAATGGAACTGGGGAATATTTGGCATTTTTTCTTAAAAAATGTCTAAATCTATTATATATTAGTTGCCAATTACTTTTCTGACGATTGACTAATCAATTAATCGACTAATAAATTCAGCTCTGCATGATTTGTATTTATCTACTCATAGTTTTCTCATGATTGTGAAGCATTGTGGAACTTTGTTTTGTATTTTAGGTGTGCTACACAAATCAAAGTTATGATGGAGATGATGTTGTTGATGAACATTATTATTATTAATGTTATTATTGCTGCTTTGTTGTTGTTGTAAGGGGGACTAACACAAATCAGTTGTGAGATTTTGTATTAATTTGATTAATAATGTGTTGCAACAATTAATAATGGATGCCGAATTGAAAAGTACATTATAATGATTCAGAGTATAAGATCACCGGCATCATTGGGCTAAATGTTAATTAAGCTGACATTAATTAGCTGGGTAATGTTGTGGAAAACTACGCGCTAAAGTTGCTGTCAGGTCGAGATATTTATTCATAAAATAAATAATCAGGGGGGGCTAATGTTACGCACTATGCTAGCTTGAAGAGCAAACTGGGGTACAGATATAATACTTGTTAATACTTGTTAATACTTACCCTGCCGATTCTCGCTCAGCTGCTTCTCAAATTCCTCGAAATCAGACATTATAGCGGTTGTCTCGGTGTATAAAATAGAGCAGGTCTGGTCTGTCTCGTCTGAGGGGAACGATGAACCAACCAGCCCGCTGAGTGTCAGTGCAGCAAAAACACAGTGAAATCTCCCCGGTGTCAAAATATAGTTAATATACAAACGTCCGGTTGAAACCTTCAAAATAAAACCCCTCAGACGTACTGTGTGGAGGACGAAATCTGCCAAAATCAAAAATAAATGAATAAATGACTAGATAAATAAATAAATAAATGTCATTACATGTAGTAAAAATAATATAAAAAATAAATTTAGCCATTAATTAATTGATAAAATGTGACAGAAATTGATATGTATTTATCTTTGTATTAATTCCGTTAATTATTTACTCGTCCGTTTAATTTTCCTTTTTATTTATTTATGTTTTTATTTTAATTAATCTTTAAATGAATTTATTTATTTTGCATCTATTTTTTATTTGCTAATTTATTTATGCATTTATTTTGTATTTATTTATTTATTTGTTCATTTATTTATTAATCTATTTATTTATTTTGCATTTATTTTATATTTATTTTTAAATGTATGCACTTATTTATTTATTTATTTATGCACGGTGTTCCCTTTGCATTTCACCCCTTATTTATTTCCCCAAACGTATTTATTCCTGTATTCTTTTCTTTATACAATTCTTTAAAATTAAACAGAAAAGTAAATAAATAAGGGAATTAATACAAAGATAAATAAATAAAGAAGCAAATTAAAACAGATATATCAATTTCTGTCGCATTTGATCAATTCATCAATGGCTACATTTATTTTTAATATTATTTTTGCTACGTTTAATGACATATTTATTAATTTATTAAGTCATTTATTGATTTATTTTTGGTAGGTTCCGTCCTCCATACCATCCTCCATAGTACAAAGGATTTTAGTTTAAGAAAATGTTTTACCTCTTTTTTTTTTTTCTTAAACACGAGTTACACAGTTAAATAATAATAAAATAACAAGAGGAGCCTGATTAAGAAATTCTACAAAAGAATACAAAGAATGATTAAAATATTCATTAGTGGAAAAAGTACTTGAGTAAAAGTAGTAATACCAAAGTGTAGAAATACTCTGTTACAAATAACAGTCCTTCATTCAAAATCTCAAGTAAAAGTACAAATATTAGCATCAAAATATAGTCACAGTACCAAAAGTAAAAGTACTCATTATGAAGAATGAACCATTTCAGAATAATATATATTATTGGATTATACTCATTCATTGATTAATGTAGTATGGAGCTGATTTGAAATTCTTCTATATACTGCTGTGTAGCTTAATCTATAATAATATATAATGTTTTATTTGTTGATACAATTTTGTATTGATAATCTAAATCTGTAAATTAACAAGTAGCTAATTAAAAAATGTAATACCTTCTTATCTTATATGTTTTTGTCATGCATGATCTTTGCCTAATTTTATTTTTGCTTTTTATTTTGAAGCACATTGAGTCTACGCCTTACATATGAAATGTGCTATATAAATAAACTTGACTCACCCTGAAGACCTCAACACCACTGCTCCCTCTACTGCAGCTCAATTTAAAATGCATGACTGATACAGCTTGCTTTTATTCTCAAATCAGTTTTGCACTATGTGTATATGACTCTATGTGCTCATGTATAATTAATCTTTGCAACGTACAGTAGTATATCACAAATGTCGCCTAAAAGAAGCCAATGGAAACACCTCTCTTACCCAGCAGCCCCCTCTCCTGTCACTCTAAACATAACATGTCGACAACATACACGGAAAATAACTGACTCAGCTGTGCTGCTATTAAAAGAGCTCAAATCCCAGAGTATTGCTCTGGCAGGGAGGCAGGCTGTCATGTTGGAGGAGCTCTGTGAATGAGCTGCTGAGGCGTGCAGCTCCTCAGGAGAGGAATAAAAAACCACCCCGAGTCCAAAACACCTGCAGAGGCCTGAGAGCCAGTAAGTGTTGGCTGCTAATTTATTTCTTGCAGAATCGAGGTCAGTTAGACACGACCAGCTCTCTTTAATCTATCAGTTACTTGTGCCAAGACACTTTGTCAACTAACTAGAGGATTTTAACACTTCAGTTTTATCCTGCACAACAGCAGCTGCATAGAATAAAAAGTTTATTTTTTTCCTGTTCAGTTTTTGATTGTTTATTCATCTCTTGACTCTGTTGTGGAATAACGTGGCTAGCACTCTGTGGCATTGCGTCTTTGTGAGAGATACAGTATCTATTTCTAGGGCGGTTTATATTTAGACAAACAGCTGCTGGTAAACCTAAACCAAAAGGTTATCTTCATAGTCCCTGTTGGACAAGTCTAGAACATGTGAGTGCCGGTCTTTATAATCTGATGACAAAAACTGGCCATATTACACTTCATGTAAAGGAAAGATTGTCTCTCCAACCTGATTATCAAAGGTACTCTAAAATTCAAACACTGTGAGGTCATGGACAGATTATGAGCCAGTGAGCCCCTGGACACAGACATATTAAAGGGGAGCAACAATCCAAAAGATTTGTGTTTGTTTTGTTTTTGTGTTTGTTTTGTATTTGTTTGTGGCTGTTTTGTATCTTTTTGTGGTTGTTTTGTGTCTCTTTGTGGTTGTTTTGTGTCTCTTTGTAGTCTTTTTGCATCTCTTTGTAGTTGTTTTGTATTTGTTTGTGGTTGTTTTGTATCTTTTTGTGGTTCTTTTGTACCTTATGTGGTTGTTTTTGTCTCTTTGTAGTTATCTAGTTTCTCTTTGTGGTTATTTTCGTCTCTTTGTGGTTGTTTTGTTTCTCTTTGTGGTTGTTTTGTGTATGTTTGTAGTCTTTTTGCACCTCTTTGTAGTTGTTCTGTTTCTTTTTGTGGTTGTTTTGTTTCTCTTTCTGGTTGTTTGGTTTCTTTTTGGTTGTTTTGTTTCTCTTTTTGGTTGTTTTGTTTCTTTTTGTGGTTGTTTTGTTTCTCTTTTTGGTTGTTTTGTTTCTCTTTGTGGTTGTTTTGTTTCTTGTTGTGGTTGTTTTCTATTTTTCTTTGTGGTCATTTCGTGTCTTTTTGTTGTTGTTTTTTTTCTCTTTGTTGTTGTTTTTGTCTCTCTTTTCCAACAAAAAATTGTTAGTAGGCACTTCAAATACAGGCTCTGTCCCAGGGCCCCCCTGATCTCTAGGCCTGTGCCCGGTAGGCCCTGTTGAGTAATCCATCCTTGTATGAGATATAATCACATTCACAATTCATGAAATTGAAACTAGGATGTAAATTAAGATTTTAATGCTTGTAAAGTCTGCTTCATAATGTTTTAAGATTTGGAATGTGATTTTACCTCAAGCACTGACTATGTCACATATAGAGACATTAATGATGTGGTATTTATCATTTTATCTTTGTTTTGGTGACTAATGTAAGAACTTGGTTAAAAAGATGTCTTCTCTGTTTTTATTTCAGAGTTGTAAGAATAGTTAGATTTAAAAATGGTTGTAGCAGGTGAGATGGATTCCAATATTACGAAGCCGGAGAGCTTTTGGGTATGAAACGCTCCTTTTTCATGTAAATCATGTTCATTGGATGCTAAATGGTCTTTGACATCCCATATCTTCTCATCTACATCATCAGAAAAATAATTTTCCATCGAAAAGTATGTTTAAATCATTGAACATACTTGCAACAAAAACGTGTTAGCTAACGCTTATACGCTTATTTGCTTTCGTCCCGAGATTTAGATTAAAAGATTGACACCACTCTCATGACTGTATGGTAAATATGAAGCTAGAGTCAGCAGCCAGTTAGCGTAGTTTAGCACAAAGACTGGAAACAGAGGGAAACAGTTAGCCTGGCTCTGTCTGAAGGTATCAAAATCCACTTCCCCGTGTTTCATTCGTACAAAATGTATAAAAAAGTATAAAAAACATCTATTAGTCATTTTGCGGGGGTTATGTGCAGGCTAGCTGTTTGCCTCTGTTTCCAGTCATTGTGCTAAGCTAAGCTAACATGCTGCTGGCTTATATTTAACTTTCCGCCAGAAAGTGAATAAGCGTATTCCTCAGAGTGTCGAACTATTCATTTAATAATTTGTATGAACAGTTACGAAGATATACAGTATATGCTCTAATTTTTCAGGATATTGTCCAGGAGATGGACCCAGTATGGACCACCACTGTTCTCCTGGTGCCATGTGTAGTCGTGCTGACAGCTGGATTTTTCTACTTCTATGATGTGATTATGGGTCTGTTGACCAAAACATCAGTACGCAATAAAGTGGTGGTTATAACCGACGCTTTATCTGGGCTTGGAAGAGGTAATGCTTTAAAAAATAAGAAAGTGCTCTGCAAAACATTCTGGTTATCCAACTGATTTTACAGTATTTTTATATTATTTATCAATGCAGAATGTGCAGGGATGTTTCACAAAGGAGGAGCGAGGCT
Source organism: Sebastolobus alascanus (assembly GCA_916701645.2). NCBI lineage: Eukaryota > Metazoa > Chordata > Actinopteri > Perciformes > Sebastidae > Sebastolobus > Sebastolobus alascanus. The sequence continues at coordinate 3,112,434 of CAKAOJ020000072.1, read as the reverse complement.
GATCCTCTGTGGGAAGAGTTGGGAGAAACTGGAAGAACTTGCCGATGATTTAGCAAACGCCTCCGACCCCACTGTGGTAAATATACCAGCACTGAAACAGGAAACAGTATATTTTATATACTAAAATACTCCATTAGAAGTAAAAGTCCTGCATTTAGAATCCTACAAGTGGAAGAACGTAAGTATTATCAGATAAATGTATTTAAAGTATCAGCAGTATCTGCAGTAAAATGTCCCCCGTGACTGATATATTATTATATATTTTATTATTAGATTGTTAATACTGATGCATCAATGTTAGAGCAGCACTTTATTGTTGTAGCTACTCCAGGTGTATGGAGGACGAAACCTGCCAAAATTAAAAATAATCAATGAATAAATCTAAAAATAAATTTTAAATGAATAATAAAAAAAAAAAAATGCTACTACTTTATATACAGTTGGCTAGTTTAGTCCGGTGGTTCCCAGCCTAGGGATCGGGCCCCTCCAAAGGGTCACCAGATAAATCTGAGGGGTCATGAGATGATTAATAGGAGAGGAAAGAAGAAAAAACTATGTTCTAACACACAAATTTAAATTACATTTTTTGACTTTTCCCTAATCTTTGCTGTTTGTTGTGAAATGTTGGATAATTTGACTTTTTTGGGACTCAAACTGTTATCTAAATACAGTTAATGTCTATTTGGTGGAACTGAACATCTCATACATCTCAAACTAGACACTGATTTATGTATAAGAGGTCACAAGTCAAATAGATTGGAAACCACTGGTTTATTCTCTAAAAATGTTTTGTATTTTATAAACTTATATATTTTTTGTTTATGTAAAATCCGAGTCTGAAAAGTAACTACAGCTGGCATATATGATGTAGTGGATTAGAAGTATAAAGTAGCATAAAATGGATGGAAGTAAAGTACCTCACTTGAGTAAATGTACCTCCTCATCATCGCTGTTTCTCAGACGTTTCCCTCTAAACTGGTGCTGCTGGATTTCGGAGACATGGACAGCATGCCAGATGTGATCTCAGAGATCCTGGAGTGTTACGGCTGCCTGGACATCGTCATCCTTAACAGCAGCATGAAGGTCAAAGCACCTGCACAGAGCGTGTCTCTGGAGATGGACAAGTTACTGATGGACAACAACTACTTTGGACCGGCGACGCTTGCCAAAGGTAGACGATGGAAACACATTTCAGTCTGTAAAAGAGAGTATGAGAGTGTTGTTGTTGCTTTGCAGCGTGTTCAAACATTTCTGTTTCAGGTTTGCTGCCCTCCATGATCTCCAGGAGAACCGGTCACCTGCTCCTGGTCAACAGCATCCAGGGGAAACTGGCTGTGCCTTTTCGCACCGCATGTGAGTTCAGAGGGGAAATACTCAGGACATTTTTAACTCTTATTTGAGGTGCTAATGTACATAAATCACGTATTAGTCTACCATTCTCTAAAGAAGTCTGATACTTTAGTATAATTACTGCTCACTAAATCCTTTAAATAAATGAGACGAATGGTTTGGTGGTTATTACCAAGACCACATTTTTTAGCCACGCTATAGCGCTGCTCTAGAGATGGCGAGGTTCTAGAGCATTGTTCAAACCACCACTTTGGTCCAGACTAAAATATCTCAACAAATATTGGAAGGATTGCCATTACACTTTGTACAAACATTTGAAGCTTCAAGTTTCGGCATTTTGGCCGTCGCCATCTTGTTTTTTTCAACCAAAGTGACACAAGAGGGTGGAGCTAAGTACAACCGAACGCTGAATAAGACATTTTTTGGCGACTAAAATGTTTTAATTAACTTTGATGAACTGAAAACACACTTTGAAAGTGTTAAAGTTCTAAGACGAAAACAAAGACAACTCCCAGACCAGACAACGCCGTGGTAGCGACCTGTCAATCACAAGGTAGCCACGCCCTAAAGCATACCCTGCTTTATGTTCTAATTGACTCTAAATGGGACCATAATTTACTAAATTAACATCATGCTGTATTGAAGAAGACTTGAAACTAGCGATTGAGACCATAAACTCATGTTTACAATGTTTACTGAGGTAATAAATCAAGTGAGACGTAGGGTCATTATCTCATAGACTTCTATACAATCAGACTTCTTTTTGCAACCAGAGGAGTCGCCCCCTGCTGGCTATTAGAAAGAATGCAAGTTTAAGGCACTTCAGCTTTGGCTTCACTTCTCAGAACCGGAGGTTGCTGCCTGGTTGATTACCATGAAATTCGGCGCACATATTCATGTTCCCCTAAGGATTAATTGTAATCCCTTTGGTGATTCTCTGACTTTTCATTTAGCGCCACCATCAGGTCAACATTTAATGTGTCCAACACTTTGGTTAAAACCCAAATTCAGAACAGAGCTTAGTAGAGGCTCATAATGTTCTCAGTGATAATCTTATGCATTTGCAGTATTTATATTAATACTTGGAGTGAGAGAACAATGGGGTGTACATGGCTATAGTATAAAATACCGTGTCTCACTTTGTGTATTTTTCCAGACGCAGCCTCCAAACATGCCGTTCAGGCCTTCTTTGACTGCCTGCGAGCTGAAGTGGAAGAGTACGGCATCTCCGTCAGCACCATCAACCACACCTTCATCAGTCGCTCTGTGTCGTCTGAAAACACAGACGCCTCCAAATCCATCTGGTCATGTGAGTACAATCAGAGGAAAAAGAAGTTCAACCAAACATTTTATTTTTTACTACTGCAGAGAAACAAACCTAGAGGATGATTCGGATTGATTTTACCCTCCAGTAGAGCAACATCATAAGGACCAGTACTCATTATTGGCCCAAAATGTTATATTTATCATAAATAGATCGATAGATCGAATAATCGATTACTAGTACTGATGTAGCAGCATCACTATAACTGCATATTTTAAAAACTGATCATATGTTTTACGTATAAAATCTTTATCTTCAAAGTAACAATAGCTAAATGTAGAAGTATAAAGTAGCATGAAAAGGAAATTTTCAAGTACACTTCTGTAAATATAATAATGTAATGAAAATATATTTAGTTAAATTCCACCACTGGTATACAACAAATATACAAAATAAGGATATATAACATGTAAACTTTGGCTATGTTTAATGGTAGTTAGAGTATGTTTTCAGATAACTTTAAAGAATAACAAGCATTATTGTGTCTCTCTGCAGTGTTGTACACAAAGAAACCTCTCGGCGTTTCTCCAGAGGAGGCAGCGAGTGAGATCGTGAAGACTTTAAGCAACAAGAGGAAAGAGGTGGTAATTGCTCCCTCGCTCCCAAAGGTGGCCGTCTACACCAGATCCTTCTTCCCTAATGTGTTCTTCGCTGTGATGGCGGCAGGAGTGAAAAACGCTGCTGCCTCCGAGGACATGTAGTGCTGCTGGTTTACAGCATGCAGCCGTACTCTTTAATCACTGAGGATATTTATGACATGTTTTATCACCATTTCATCCAGGCAGGCAATCTAGAAATAACACTGATAATCTGTTGTCTGTCCTGTTCTCCCATTAAATCTTTTGTGAACCCCCAGACTGAATTTAAACCATGTAGGTCTTAAAGGTATTGACAGAAACACGGCCTTAAACTTAAACTTATTGGTAAAATTCAGATTCTTAAAAAAACAACTGTCTACAGAACATTTGGTCTGCAAAGAACAGGCTGACACTTCATATGTAAAGTTATATGTTAATTTTCCACAGTTTCTCCATAAGAAATAATAAATCTCTCTATATATATTTACTTGTTAACGTACATAAAATGATCATTAGGGTGCAGAATTTACATAAAAATATTGAATTATAAAGAAAATGTTGTATCTGTTCTTGTATGTGTGGATTTAGAATACAAATAAAAGTATTTATGTGTAAGCCCTAGTCATGTAAAAGTTTTTTTTTTTTTCTTTTAATCTATTTTAATTTTTTAATTTTTATCAACTACTTCTATTTTATGTTAAAATACATATTTATTGCTGGCACCAGGATCACAAGTGCTGAGAGAAAAAATTTAACATTTTATTTACAGGTCCATAATTGTATTTTTTTTTATATAAAGAAAAGCCAAACCCTAGTAAATATTAATTTATTATTAGAAAATGTTACTGTCCATATCTGTTTTGTCAAATTTCACATTTGAAATTGCTGTGCACTGACTAAAAGATTTACTTGGTTATGCTTGCAATTAATTTGAAATAATTAATTTAATGATTGAATACTTTTGATATTTCACCTGTAATTAATACCAAATTATTATTAGTAGATCTTTCTAAAACATTTTCTAGAAAATTATCATAAAAATTAAAAAAGCCTATGTCAAAATCTAGGTGTATAAATTGTGAAAACATATAAAACAATTTGTGCAGCTAAGTGTTAAAATTCCTCATCATTTAATCACATTTTGAAATAATTTAACCTTTTACTGTAGAGGACAAAAAGGTCATGAAAAAGTTAATCATTGTCTTGTGAGCATGTGGCGCCCTCGAGCGGTAAGTCTCTACAACAACTACTACAACTACATGCTGCTCAGTATTACGTGTCTGTCTCATGTAAAAATGGCATTTAAAATATTTTCCAGACTCACCGCGGTAACTCTCCGACTGAAGTCTCATCCGACCGCCTTCAGTGCGTTAAGCTCCGGCTGCAGTTTAACGGTGGAACATGACCGACAGAACCGGCGCTTCACCGTCACTCCGGGCAGCGGGGCTGGTGAGCAGAGAGAGCCGGGGTTGACGCTCCGGTGCCGGGGGAGAGATCCTTAAAGGGAGCCCGGCGTCCACCGGCGGCCTGCTGAAATAAACACATCTGTGCGATGGATTAATTTACCGTTAAAATATACAGCTGTTTCTCTACAGATGTTTATTTGAATTTTGCTCATATATTGACTGTCGTTTTTGTAAGGAGGGAACACTTTCCGAAACTTCATCTAAAAATCTAGGAATTTATGCGACTTTGCCCCAGTGCACACGTTGCTCAGACGATATGAATGACTTGTACTTTATGTGATTTGTTTCTATCTGCCAAACAGTTCGGCATACATACTATCAGCAAAAGTAACATATTTCAGTACATTTTTTGGCAAGTTTTCCATAGTAGCACAGTAGAAACAGGCAAGTGGGGGCCACTTTAATGTAGCTATTTTTGGAGGGAGTTTGGTGTTGTTCAAAATGTCTATCAAATGGTTAATCAAGGGTTGGCAAAAGGCTTTTTGGGGCCTCATACAGAATTTAACTTCCACCTACAGGTAATGTCCCTCAACCCATTTCAATCAAGCAAAAGAGGTGGAAATTGTTTGCTCAGTAAAAAAACACAAGTTAATTCAATAAATACTTGAGTAATTCAAACAGTTGAAGAGTAAATTAAGTTAAATTGGGGTCCCTTGTTGTCTGTGATTACCTTAAGAGTTGAGTTATGGTTACTGGGATCCCAGTAGATTTGGTGTGAAGTCCTCTGTGTCCTCTGTCCACAGGTGGCCATGACCGTGCGGTGCTGCTCTACAGATTCACTGGAGAGAAGGAGGTGGATCTGATGTCAACCTATGTACCAGAGACATGTAGGGGCCAAGGTGTTGCTGCACTGCTGTCACAGGTTAGTAGAACTTTTCAGGCATCAGTCGGTTTTGAAAGGCTGTATTTAATGTATTTAATGCTCCTTTTACAGGCTGCCATGGACTTCCTGGTTGAAGAAAACCTCAAGGCTCATGTCTCCTGTTGGTATATAAAGAAATACATCGAGGACAACCCGCTACAACTTTATAAAGAACTTGTCATCACTTGACTGCAGCATGTTTGTCCGGTACAGCCTGGATTGCTACCTCAAATCAACCACAACCTCATGTATCTTACTGTACCCATTAATGTTAGGCACAGTATAATTCATAATATGTTAAAGAGACATACATTTAATTCATGGTAAAGTTACGCAAAATCTCCTGAGAGAAATTAGGGTTTGAAGATTAAGTTTCTTTTTTGTCAATGTGAAATAAGTAAGTTGATCTTATTATTATAATTTCTTTTAAATATATCAGATTGCACTTTTTTAATCTTGTGTCTAATCTGTCTGTTTTTTTCGGGTTTTTTAGTAATATTTATTAATTATTAAAAGTTGGGACAAGACATGTGTATCAAGTCATAATGTTTGGATATTGATTATGTCTGCACACAAAAAACAACAAAACTTTGTCTTTTTTAGATGTTTGTTGACAATTAAATCTTTTCTTCTGAGTATATTGATATCGGGAGGATGAGTGGGTTGTTTACTGGATAGTTTACTGTGTGAGTGTTGATAGCCAATCAAAACAACTATATATATATATATATATATAAACATAAATATATATATAATTGCTGTGTCATAAGATGATATCATAACTGAGGGCAAAAAAACTGCAAAAATAACACCCATTTCATAAGAAACTAATTTTCCTTTATCTGCAAAAGGAAAATTATCCCTATGAGAATCTAAGATGAAATCACGTTAGGCGAATGCAGTATGTCTTGAATCCTAATGAGATTACTTTACTTTTAGATTACTTACAGCAGCAGAAATAAATAACTCACAGCGTCGGGTCGTCTGCGGGGGAGACGTATGTTGCCTTTCAGGAAGAACAAATGATAAGATTTAGAAGAAGATTTAACAGACATGAGTGAATAATAATCAAGGTTTTAATTGAATTTGGCGGAGTTGTTTTCCTCAGTTGAGAAGTATTTATCATATTTAATTTAATATTGTCCATTACAGGTGTACTCTATGATCAAATGATACAGAAATGCATTTCTGTGTTGTGCTAAAAATACAAACAATCCTTCCCTAGTTGCTCATAAGATCATATACTTTTGTTCCAATAGATGTCAGTCTTACTCCATTATGGACGTGTCCCTTCACTCCTGTTTTGGTCTATTACTGTCAATGTTGGATTTATATCTCAAATGATGTTCTTGTCAGATGTTCAACATCCATAAGAACCCATCAAAAAGCAACAGCGGCTGTTTTAAGGGAAGTGAGTAGATTTAAATGCAAATATGTGGTTTAAAATTGGATATAAAGTTGATTTCTTTTAAACAGAATTAGAGCATAAAAACTGTGAAACTTAGTGACTTTCAAAAATCCAATACATGCATGCATTTTATTAATCTATTGTGCTCCATCAAAAGTGTGAAAAAAAGCTTTTTAACGCCATTTCTCAAGCATATTTGCACACGCCATTTCATATGCACACACTATAAATTTGCCTGCCAAGTGGAGATCATCCATATAGCAACAAGCGGCGGCTGATCCTCTCAGCTCCATATGAGCTGTATGATGAACCGAGCACAGCAGACATCAGCTCATACCATCTGCTCCTGAATAACAGTCATGATTATAATACTCAGTGTTGTCGGCTCCAGACACACAAAAGATGTACTTTTGTTGACAAGAATAATCTCTCTCCTCAGATGAGTTATGGTACACATGGACAGATTATGAGACAATGAAAAAAGGCCTCCCACCCCTCCTACATATAGGAGCAAGACACCCAGACTGACAGAGACACAAAACAGCCGCAGCTGCATAATTTCTAGTGGTTGTGTTTCTCTTTGTGGTCGTTTTGTATGTCTTTGTGGTCATTCTCTGTGTCTTTGTGGTTGTTTTGCATCTCTCTTTGGTCATTTTAGGTGTTTTTGTGGTTGCGTCGCACCTCTTTCTGATTGTTTTGTGTGTCTTTGTGGTCTTTTTATGTCTCTATAGTTGTTTTGTGTCAATCTGTAGTCATTTGATTGACTTTCCAACAAGAAATGTTAACAGTCCCCTTGACCCCTTGGGCAACCCATTTTGGGCTCCTTTGCCTGTGCCCAGTAGGCCCATTCAGTAATCCATCCATAATGGTATAGTACAGTAATGTTCTCACTACTTTGTTCATCTTACTGACTTACTGAGTAGGTGACCAGGCCTCATCCCAGAAAGCAACACATGCGTAACATTTTCATGCAACTTGAGTTAAAAAAGGCCAATTCAGCATAAGATCTCTGAAGTTGAAACATGACAACATGAGACATAAAGGATCTGTGCAGCATTAGCAGCAGCAGCCTGCACATCCTGCAGCTTGTCCCAGATTAGTGTGAAGACGTTGAAATTGCAGCCCTCTTCCCTTCCTCCCACATGGAAAGATTTGATGAAATGCGTGTCGTGTCAAAGCCGACCATGTTACATTAATTCCGGAAGAAGAATCTGGGCTCTGGCCTCCCAGACACACATTTGTGTGTGGCAACAAAACAAACAAATATATCTCCTGTATTAGGAATTTAAATCCAGGAACAAGAGTCAATCTGGGTCCAGGAAATCAGCCCCGAAAACTGTTCCAGTGGGGCACGGGGGGCAGGGACTCCATTTTTAGCAATATGCCTCTCTTTGTGGTTCTGGTTCATGGTCCATTTCGACCACATATGTTGTTCCTGTGGAGGGTTTGTGGCCGTTGACCGGCAGTTCTAGATGTGCCTCGACGTCAGCGGGCACAGAGGTCAGGTACATGTCCCACATCTGCTCGGGGAGGTCCTGCTCCATTATCTTCTGCTTGATCATCAGGCTCTTCTCGATGTTCCGCCGCTTGTATTTAAACTCTACGATGGTCTTTGTGTACCTGTTGAGCGCCGTCACTGCAGAGCCCATGCAGGTGCCAAAAGAGCCCCACGCTAAGCTGAGAAGAGGTTCAAAAACAGCGTTAAAGTCACACTGCTGCAGACCTCCACCAAACTTACCAATTAGCAGACTTAACATGTCTTTTCTACATTTTTGTTTAGTTACAGTAATAATCTTGAAGATTTTCATTTAAATAAATGTCTGTTGAGTCACTATCTATCGGCGGTAAAACAATGGTGATTGAGCCTATGACCCACTGATGAAAGCCCTTGCATTTGCAGTATTACAAGCTGGGTGTCTGCGGTGACATTCCCTGGAAAAATCACAAGCGGCGATCTCTGGGAAGTGAGATCCAAAAACACACCTGCAGTAACCGCTTATCGCCATACAGTAGGTGACACCAAAGAGAACGAAACGGAGACCTTCAAAATTGTAACTGTAAAGTCGAACTGAAATTTTTTTGTAAGGAAATAGAAATTAAAGTGATACTGCATCTATTGTGCATAATTTTCAAAAGAGAATAAAGCTGTTTTTGGACATATTAGTGGAAACAGGTACTGTGTCCGAAAGCACTTCCTTTTTACTATAGTATGTTACATTTACATTACATACATTTTCTCTGCCATTTTAAAGATATATATATATATTGAAACTACATTATTCAGTAGATATAGAAGTGCTTACATATAAGACCAGCTGTAGTCCCAGGTCTTGGGCCTCCAGTCTTCTGGTCCCATAGCGACCGCCAGCTGGAATATGGTGGTAAACATCATGTGGGCCACCATCCCACAAAGGCCTGAGAACAAGAGCAAACCAGTGTGTATTGAACATGTTAGCAAACAGTTGCTCATTTCCACATCACCACATTTGAAGTCTTTGTGTTTTTTTCCACCTGATGAATGTAAGTACATTATTCTCTCTCTTTTTGCTCTGTTTTTGGTCTCCACCACCAAATCCTGAGGGAAATATCTGTCTCTTTAGCTGCTAAATGCTCCACTATGTTCACCAGTCTGCTGTTTGCCGCTGAGCAGGTAGTGTACAGTTTATACAGCTGGAAACAGGGTTCATAAAAGAAGTGAGACTGAACCAAAACAGTAAATTTGTGGGCCGTAAAACCAAAACAATGAGCTGAAAGATCCTAATACACGCCACAGTGTTGACTCAGTGACATCTGGCATCTTTTTACATTACACATTTAAGCCATTGTTAATTTTAAAATGATTAACTGAAAACTAACAAACTTAACTTGTGCTGATTTCACCACACTGAATTCATGTTTTTTATGTTATGTGCAATTTGTTACAAATGGTTATAGTGTTATCTTGCAAATAAAGCTTAAGAGATCTTTAAGGAACAACTATTTACTGACAGTAAAACTGTATTGTACTGGGATGTGATATAATCAGATGGTTGAGGTGAACTGGCCTCTCTGTTATCTCCTGGCCCTCTCTCATCCAGCAGTCTGCCTCTCCACAGCTGCTTTTCTTGGGATTAACTCGTAACAACAGGGGGGGATGGGAGTCAGGGGATGGGGGGAGTAGAGGGGGGGTGGGGGGTGGGAGGGAGCTCCTCTGGGCAGGTCTTGGCACAGCCCAAAACCGCTGCCCCGGCTCCAATCGGATTAGTCCACAAACCAGCAAATCCTCCGAGGTAGTGAGTGGACGCAGTACGCTGCTCTGTGTGTTCGTCAACCAGCCTGACCTGCTGCCCTGCTCCTTTTCTTACTCATTTACAGCAACGGTATCTTCACCTAAAGTAAATTTTGTAAACACTTTACAGCACTTATAAGCAGTATAAGCATATTTAATAAATGGTTAAATAACACACCATAACGTAGCAGATATAAATGTTTATTTATGTCAACAACTATAATTCCTCTTGTGTGCATCCATCAGTGTATAAACAGACAATGAATGACAATATGGTAAAATAATATTTTTCTAATTTTTAGCATGATATTTTCTTCTATGATAGTCCATAGTTAATTGCAAATTAATCGCACATTTTTTATCCATTCAAAATGTACCTTAAAGGGAGCTTTGTCTAGTATTTAATACTCTTATCAACATGGGAGTGGGCAAATATGCTGCTTTATGCAAATGTGTGTATATATTTATTCTTGGAAATCAATGGGAAGAACCAATTTTCATTCACATATCTTGAGGTCAGAGGTCAGGGGACCCCTTTGAAAATGGCCATGCCAGTTTTTTCTCGCCAAAATTTAGCGTAACTCTGTAGCGTTATTTAGCCTCCTTTGCGACATGATGCCAGTATCTTTACTCTAGCTTTAAAACTGAGTCTGCTTTTTATACAACAGATTTCTTAGAATAGAATAAAGCATGAAACTTTACCACAAAGACGTTCTTTTCTTACCTTACTGTAATATTTAGTTTGGGGAATTTATGGAAAATACCAGAATTGAGGCTTGTTTGTTGCACAGCATTTCACAGTTGCATATATACATATATGCAACTGTGAAATGCTGTGCAACAAACAAGCCTCTGTCCAGCAACATGTGTCAATTTCCGCTCGTTACATGCATACAGTCTTTTCAAAATAAACTTCCGTCTTCACAGGAAATAACTTGGTTAGGTTTAGGAAACAAAACTACTTAGTTAGGTTTAGGAAAGGATCGTGGTTTGGGTTAAAATAACTTTGGAAGTAGCGTACCTTAAGTACGGAAGTTACGTGACAAATAAATCAACGTTGACGTCTGGTTTCACACAGGGTACAAATACCGGCCTCCTGGGTTAAAGCCCAGTGTTTTTTTTTACATGGATTACATACGAAGTGATCGATTACAGTGCATTACTTTTCATAGCTACAAACGGTGTATGAGAACAGCCTGCTATGGGACCTTACATGACCTGAAGGGGCTATTAGATACCTGAAGAATAGTATGACTAGTCAACAACTAGTCAACATTTGGACATTCAGCGGGCCGACAAGCAGTGTTTGTATAACTGTAACTCAAGTCAGACCCACTGTGGGATTTCTATGTATAGAAGTTTTATCTGCTGTCACAACTCATCTGTTGGTTGACAGTGATAGAAAAGAAAACAGCAGCGTTACCTGACAGGGCAGTGCACAAGGCAGCGAAGGCACTGAGCTTCAGTTTGTTCATGATACTGAAGCAGGGGCACTGCTCCAGGATCATCAGAGCCCCGCCTGTGAAGAGTAGGGTGAGGTACAGACTCTCAGCCACGATACACAACCACAGGACCCCTGGAAACACAGGAAACAGAGGGAGGGCGGATTGAGTTGTGTTGTCCTCATAATACCCTGTCCCTGATGAATAATCCCACTCATCTGAAGTCATGTGGGCACAACAGGTCTGCTCCTTTTCGGTCTGGAGATCTGGATCTGATCCTCTGGGACCACACAGATTTATAAAATCGGGGCAGCAGCTGTTGATGCTGGTTGTTCATAGCATGCTTGTAAAGGTGATATCTCACAGTACAGGTGTAGGTTTCTCTTTTTTTCGATATGTGTTTGTTTCGTGAAATGTATTCAATTCATTCTCAACTTTTTCTTTTAATGATATGTTGACATAGAAACACAGGACTTTACCGGATAATGTAACAATCCTTATACCATGGTCTGATTGGCTGCAGGGTATCCGTTAAAGGGACTATATGTAACTTATCACGCGCATAAATCATACCGGGTCGGAATCCCATGCGCGCTCGCGTGTGGGTACGCGCTGCTCCTGCTGCCTGCTCCAGCCTGCTTGCACACCGCGCTCGTTCTCACCCGCTCGGCTCGCTCCAACTCCATGTGCACGCGCGCACACGCCAGAAGAGTTAGTTTAGCTCTGAGAATATCTAGTGAATGTGCAGTGGACGTTTGTGCAGAAATAAATGCTGCAGCTCCTCCAGACCAACAGAGGTTTCCCGTGTCTTGTGAAGTGACGGGGCTCCGCAGCGAGTTACGTTATCGTCCCGACCGGGTGTCGGTGTCTCCCCCCCCCGACCGGGTGTCGGTCTCTCTCCCCCCCCCCCGTTCCCTCCGCGGTCGGCAGGTTGAAGCAGGAAAAGCCGACACTAGGATCAGCATTGATTCATGTAGAGACCCTCCTCTGGTCAGCTAACATTACTGCCATGCAGGTGAAATATAGAGTGATGTTGTGTGTTAGCTGACGTGTGTCGCCTCACTGTGTAGACCGGTGCTCGTTCATGTCAATGTAGCGCGAGCACAAGCGCGAGCGCGAGCAACAGGACGCCGACTTTCGTTGACATTGCTGCCACAGGTGTCGCTGTGAACAAGCAATTTCTGATTCTTACATATAGTCCCTTTAAGTAAAGGATAATGCCCGACAAGGTGTCCATTATCAGGAATTAATGGAAGACGTTGAGGCCAGAACCGGGCAATGCGCAGCTAGTCTTGTTGTTAAACATACGGTCAAATTAAATTTACTGTTTTTCAACCATACGAATGTTATTGACGTTGAATCTTGCTAGTATAATGTTAAGTTTTTGGCTCGTAGCTGAGCCAAAGGGTTCTGTCGGCTGAGCGGACTTGAAATATCTCCCGTTGCCAAGTCATAGCTAAGGTTCGTCCTACTTACTGGAGTAGAGAACAACGTTTCCATTGCATAAGAAACTTATGGGATTGTAATGATTTTTCCGGGTATTAGCAAACCCTCAGGGTTACCAGGGAAACGGAGTGACTGCATTGTGGAAAAACTTTAGATTTTGGTCGCAAAACGCATGAAAATATAAATTAATGGTCTAAATATTTTTCTTTGGTAAGTGACCATGGTATAGCGGGATAATGTCCTTCGAGGTGTCCATAATCAGGAATTAAAGGACTTCACGCAGGCAACCATCCTCTGCGCAGGCCTCCACGTCGTCCATAAATTCCTGATAATGGACACCTTGATCCATCCATCCATCCATCCATCCATCCATACATCCAATCTTAATTTCTGTGAAATCATATTCTGTACATGAGTCTCAATCAGAGTGGGAGCGAAATCAAGACGCTTCTACGCTGAAACACGCTGCTATAGTGGGCAAATTCATCCAAAATTTATCAAGAATATAAAAGTGAAGTGATTCAAGCTGCAGATTGTGTTTTCAATTTTCTCAACATCATAATCTTTAGCTTCCGCCTGCCGTTAACGCCGCACACAAGAGCATTTAAAGCTCAGTGATTGGATGTTTCTAGCGCAAATGCGCCATGGGAATCGTTGTAGTTCTAGTAATCTGCTGTTGCCATAGACTGTATATAAGAAGTGGACGTAGTCACCATGATGTCACCCATTGGTTTGTGGACTACCATTTTGAAGCCTCAAGGTTAGCATTTTAGCCGTCACCAACTTGTTTTTTTTGCAACCAGAAGTGACACGAGAGGGTGGAGCTAAGTACAGCCGAACGCTGAATAAGACATTTTTAGGCGACCAAAAAGGTTATAACTAACTTTCATGAACTGAAAACACACTGTGAAAGGGTTTAAGTTGTAAAACGAAACATGGACAACTACCAGACCGGACGACGCCGTGGTAGCGACCTGTCAATCACAAGGTAGCCACGCCCTAGAGCATACCCTGCTTTATGGTCTATTTGACTCTAAATGGGACCATAATTTACTAAATTAACATCATGCTGTATTGAAGAAGACTTGAAACTAGCGATTGAGACCATAAACTCATGTTTAAAATGTTTACTGAGGTAATAAATCAAGTGAGAAGTAGGGTCATTTTCTCATAGACTTCTATACAATCTGACTTCTTGTTGCAACCAGAGGAGTCGCCCCCTGCTGGCTGTTAGAGAGGATGCAAGTTTAAGGCACTTCTGCATTGGCTAAACTTTTCAGACCCGGGGTTTACGGACTGGTTGTTGCTGATCCAAAAATGTAGACGTGAGTTTTACCTCTCAATCATCATTTTATAAATTTGTCAGTGGCAAGTATTCTACTGTTGATGAAGTTGTTTAGTTGATAAGTGGTTGATACTAAAAATGGTTAAATGTTGAAATTTAGGTAGCTTGTGCTGTAACATGTCCTTCTTACTGTAATAATGTTACCAGTGCTCAGGTATGCATCATACAATTTTCTCTCAAAATGTTCAAACTTTCAAACAAAACATTCACTCTTTGTTAAAAATGTCAAACTTTCATCATTTTACCTCTTTCATGTTCTGGTGCAATCTCTGAGAAGTCTCGACAGTCAAACCCTGTGATGAGAAGAAAAAAAAGACAGTAAAATGAATGTTGTAGAAAGAACCGACACTTCCAGTATTTTACAGGTCTGTTATTTCCTAACAATTTCCTATGACATTCCCTTGAAGAGACGATGTAATTTGGTACTAATTACAGAGAAAGAAGGACTTTCCTTGAAAGTTTTGATTGAATGAAACCTAAGTAAATATCCATGCATTATTCATTTATCGGAAACTTTATTTCTTATATAAGTTGAATTGTATGCTTGTCTCTTGGCAAATCAAATTTTCAAATCTAACATTTTTGGATATTCAGCTGACCTGCTGTGCACTGACTAAGAGACTCTTGTTTATATTAACAGTTAATTGAAATTAATTAATTGCAAGTGTAAAAATTGATATAGTTACACTGATCCAAGTCTTTTACAAGTAAAATATAGTAGCTGTAGGCTGTGGTATGGTCAGGAAATGTTAACACATGCACATGTAAACTAATCAACCTTATCTAAGCATAACATTCACTGCGGCCCTAATACTCTATAGTACTACAAAGAGCCCTTGACGAACCCTTTCTCCAAAAAAGGGTCCTTGAGAAGCAAATGGTTCTGGGTAGAACCTCAGCCCTTCAGGAAGAACCCTCATTTCTAAGAGTTTAGATTAAACAATTTGTCTCTAAATTGCATGCAAATCCTTATACAAACTTATTCTATACTCAGCCTTATTACCAGAGCTTATGAAACCAGATGTGGCTTGCATGCAATGCTAAGAGAAATGGTTTTAATCCGGTTCTGACCCACAGGACCTCTGCTAGCAATGTTAAAAATAAAATCTTACAAATACACAGTGTGATGATGTTGAGTAAGGTAGCTGCATTTTCTGCATACTGATATTAATTACACTTCCTGAGATACTGTACACATGTTCACTTATATGTTCCTCAAAATGACAAAGTCTTTTTTAGCTCCTGCAGTTTCCTGTTGTGTTAAGGGATTTTCTTACTGTAAATGCACATCAGCAGCTCAGAGGAAACGTAAAGGCCCTGAAAACATATTTACTCAATCAGCTTCTTTCTATGAGCAATGTTATCCTGTAAGAACACAACATAATCTGACAACAGTTTTGGGAGATTTCTGTAGAAATCTTCTTTAGATTTCTTTCTGTTTTGTAGATTTCTGATGCTCTTCTCATTGATTTAAAGTGGGCGGGGCCCCGTTGGAAAAAGTTGATGTCACATATTTGGATCCAGTGAGGATTAGTTTGCAGTTTTTGAATGTTAAACTCTTAATAAATGATAACTAACAAAGTATTTTTCAAAACCTAGGATGTTGCTTATTTAGTCATGAACATCTAATGTTTTCAAGAAAAACTTGAAACCAAGTTTTCAGGTTTGAAGCAACACTCCAGTCATCAGTTTGACGGCCCTCTCCTGATGGAGCAGTTATTGCAACACAGTCTCACGGCAGTTCGTGAAATACTCATTTTATCTATTTGATTCATGTACATAGACACGAATTTCCTTTTTTACGTGACGCTCAGCACAAGTTTCAACAACGTATTTTTCATGCTTTTTGCGACAAATGTCATTGACGCACGTGTCACTTTCCACTCCAGTCTTTTCAAAATAAAGCTACTCAGGTTTAGGAAAAGATCGACTTGGTTAGGCTTAGGCAACAAAACTACTTAGTTAGGTTTCATGGTTTGGGTTAAAATAACTCTGGAAGTGCTGTAATTTGGAGTGCGGAAGTTACGTGACAAATAAATCAACGTTGACTTGTGGTTTCACACAGGACATTAACGCCGGTCTCCTGGGCAAGATCCTGTGTTTTTTGACCCACCCATCCACACCGACCTCCTCCCTACGTGAAGTTTGCCGCTCTTTCTACTTCTCGGTTCACAATTACGTGGATTACATACGAATTAATTTCGTGCTGACCATCACGAAAAAAGTGTGACATCTGTGTCTATGTACATGAATCAATACATTAAATTTCGTGACTATTTCAGGAACTGCTGTGCGACTGGGCTGGTTATTAAAGCAACCTTCTAAACAGGAAAGTTATAGTTATGTTGCTGTAAATAAAGCATGTTCAGTGTGTTCACCAATGAAAAGACGGGAAGTGTTGAGATTTAGAACCTGTAGATTGACAAAAGAGTTTGATTTTTGCTTCCTCCACCACGACTTCCTGTTTTTGAACACCTAGCTGAAGCTGAAGGGTCATCGTCAGACTTACCGTTCATGTTGGCGGCCTGCTCACAGGAGAAAAATATTCCTGTGTGGAACTTCCTCAAAAGAAACTTCTCCTCTCCGCTCTCAAAGATGTACTGGACCAACCGGGTGTCGTTGATGTTGGAGCTGTTGAAGCGGATGCAGAACCACTGCTTCACCTTCAACGGCGGTCCTGTGCAGAAGGGTTTGGGCACCTTCCTGGTCCCCTCACACCAGTAGCTGGTGGTCACCGCTGATAAGGCAAAAGCAAACGCCACAAAGTTGAGGGTGAGCGCCAGAGAAGCCCGCCGCCCGCGCTCTAGCCTCATGGTCGAGGCCAGGCCAGAGGAGATGAAATGAAAAGGCAACTAATCCTGGCTTTCGATATGTAGCCACCGTGTTTCGCCTCCCAGCAGATATATCAAATCTTCATAATCTTGTTGGGGCTCCTTGGGTGAGAATTCTGTGCATTCCTCCGCCGCCTCTAATGGTGCAGCACCACCTCGATTAAAGGATTCATTCTCTCCACTTCCACAGAAACAATAGAAACCCATGGCACTCTTTGCTTTTCTTTGCTTCATTTGAACTCTTTCACTCTTTGCTGCTCGTCCAACCCCAAACCTCGCTCCTCCCCTTCTACAAATCTTCTCCTACGATATTATCCATTACAAATGGCAAATTATATTCCAGACTTCCTTTGAGCATAATAAAAAAAAGATTACCATGAGCTTAGAATATAATCTGGGACAAGTTTCCCTGATTTTTCTGCATTTCATGTCGAAGCGCATCTCAAAGCTATTGCAGCCACAGAAGTAAGATCAAGTGCCTGTTTGACAGTCGCTGATCCGTGACATAATATGTACAGTCTCATGTGAAACTCCATCCATAATGTCTGTGCATGCAGGACAAATCTCTTCATGTCTAATAGCCTGCTGATGTGGGATACGCCGCGCAAACGAAGACAAATTACTTACAGAAGTATGTGAACGGGATGACAGATGTTAGGAGAAAACATCTGCTGCTTTTACTCCGATACATACAGAGTAAGTAGACAGATTGTCTTTTCCTCTCGATGATTTTCCATCACTCCATTAAACTTTTCATGAGATTCTGCAGCTCAGACTTCCAGTAACAAACGTGTCACCTTTGGTTTGAGCTGTAACTTACTGCATGGAAATGAATGTAATTTTAAAAGCTGAAATGCAGAGTGAGATGCAAAACTCAAGTCTTGCCAACATCAGACGGTGATGTCTGAGATTAAAATGGACGAGCAGATAAATGATCTGATGACACTAAGAGGCATTAAGACAGTAGTTCCCAACCTTGGCAAGATAAATTGGACCGGTTGAAGATGGTTAACAAGAAACAGTCCTCCGCTGAATGCTAAAATCAGCATGCTAACATGCCCTACAATGACTAGCCTATGCTACCAATTTACTAAATTAACATCATGCTGTATTGAAGAAGACTTGAAACTAGCGATCAAGACCATAAACTCATGTTTACAATGTTTACTGAGGTGATAAATCAAGTGAGAAGTAGGGTCATTTTCTCATAGACTTCTATACAATCTGACTTCTTTTTGCAATCCGAGGAGTCGCCACCTGCTGGCTATTAGAGAGAATGCAAGTTTAAGGCACTTCAGTATCGGCTTCACTTTTTCGTGGTAATCCATCAAATAGTTCTCAAAATATTTCAATCTGAACGAAAGAGGTGAACTGACCTCCTAGCAGAAATTTTCTCACATTTATTTATAAAATACTATAATAAGCCTCTAAAACTATTTAAATGTAATAACTCTTTGGTTGACCTGATTTCAAGGGTCAGAAGACAAAAAAGTATTGATATGAAAATGTTTTTTACAGCTATTTAGCAAATGTTAGCATGTTAAACAAAGATGATGAACATGGTAAACATGCTACCTGCTTAGTATCAGCATGTTAGCATTTAGCTCAAAGCACCACTGTGCCTAAGTACAGCCTCATAGAGCCGCTAACGTGGCTGTAGACAAACATGTACTCATAAACTGGAAATAAAACTTGAATATTTCCTCAATCACAGCAACCGTGTCATGTTTTCTGAGCTAAATCCAAAATACACTGAATAAAAAGGTGAAAAAAAAACTAAAACATCAAAGCTTAAAGAGATACAGACTCCAGGATTACTGATTTAAGTCCTCTAGTTGAGAACCATGTACTCTGACCACGTTTTATATAGTACATGACATATACATGACAACCCCAGCCATGGTCCACTATGGCCCTGAGTTATATATCTTAAGGCCACGTTAAATAATATCCCACCAAGACCACCACAGACCTTTTAAATGGGAACTAATGGCAATAGTTTTGGTGTTCTACAGTATATATAAACTGCTGTGTGGCAGGTTTTTAACTAAACTTATACACATATATAGAATATGCTGAATATTGGAGTCCCTTTTTCCCTTGTGGTCGATTAAGACAGAAAATACTTTTTTTTTTCTTGTTGTGCATCTGTAGGTGTTCAAACTAGCTCCCAGAAAACAATTAAGCAATTCAGAAATGGGTATGAAGGTCTGATGTGTGTGAACATACAGAAAAGCCTTTAGACTCGTAGAGCTCTTTGCAAGAAAAGTATTTGCATCCATAAATGTTGATTCATTGTCAGGTAAATTCATCTTTAAACTTGAGAGCAGTGCTTTGAGTCGCAGCCTGCATCTCACTGAGTAATTCCCCTGAACACAAAGAGATTATTATGAACATTAGCTTCTGTGTAATAAAAATGTAAACGGGGAAGAATAAGTCCAGCGTTACACTTGATGAAGCAGTAAGCCTGTTGTACAGTGAATATTTCCTGGACTCATCCCTTTCTTACGTAATAAATACCTGCCAGTGGGGGAAGTCGTTCTGAGTAAAAGCTGTAATATCTGCTGTAGAGTTTACGACTGACAGATGTGAGCCTTTTCCCCTGAGACAGAGATGCTCGGCATTCTGTGCATTTTATAACACAATCTAAATGTTATGGGATTGTGTAAAAGTACGTGATGATATTTGAAAGACTAAAGAATGATTTGGTTTCATAATCTTTTTTCGCAAAGGTAGATAGGCTTCAGATAGATGTTTCCAACATAGAAAATAAGAACAATATCCATTCACCAGTTGAAAAAACAACAACAATTGACTGTCATTGATCCTCTACAAGCCAGTCACAATATCTGTCTCACACACAGCTAAAGGCTGGCCTACACTAAAAGAGTTTTCAAATCTTAACAGATTTGGAAAATGTGAGAAACCCCACACATAACAACATTTTATGATAAAATTAACAGTTTTGTTCCTATAGTGTGTGGAGAGCAACGATTGGCCAAAACACCGCACACTAACAGATTCATTCATGAACAAAAATGACAAAAGCCCAGACTCAAAAAAACAGAGACCTAGCAAAATCTCTCGCTATCAAACGTGACGTTAGTGTAAACAAACATGGTGGACGACTGCAGGAAGAATTAGCGATGTTAGTTTTTGCACTAATTTGTACTGAAAATTCACGAAGGATGGATGGATGAAGTCATGGAGACACGTTAAATAAACACTTGTGTTGTTGCCACAAATTAACAAGTTGGTCCTCCATTTCTGAGTCCATCTTACTACTTTATGCTTCACGTTTGCATTAGCTCATGCATTAGCCGCCATGACAGCGGTGGTTGTCCTTCCTTCTTCAGTCAGCTTGTTTCCCAATTGGCTATTGTTCTTTCCTATGTGACCGTGTCATCGGCTGTCCTCGGGACTCCCCACACACATCAGTATATCCGATCATAAATATTGAACATGTTTAATATTTACGATTTGATGATGATCGGTGCGGCCAAGATGGACTTCCGAGCCGATCGGGGGATATAAAAAACACTCTTAACATACCTCACACCTCAGGAATATCTGGAAAGATAATCTTTAGAACCATCAAAAAATCAGGGCTTTGTTGACGATTGTCAGGAGGGGGGAATCGGACCCAAAATCAGTTTGATTCTCGTGTAGTATGTACCCGACATTACTGTACACTGGGAATACCGTTTTCCTCTCACCTTTATCCTGAATACGTTAAGTAGTACATCTAAAAGCATCAGCAGTGGAGGTGTACTAGTAGAGTAATACTAATGGATTACCAACACTCTGCCATTACACAGCACATCCCACTCATCCCAGTTCATTAATTGCCTTCACTCTCTGTGGTTTTGGCACCACTGCAGCAGATGGTCTTGTAATCTGGCCTGAGACTATTACACTGGTGACAAAGATAATCTCATCTCATTTATTGTGGAGGAGCAGCCCACACCACGCAGGGATTCACAACGACCCCCAGCGTCGGGCCGCCGTCTGAATACCTCACAATCCTGTTAGTGTGTATAAGTAGTGAGTATAATGTTAATTTAAAACACATTTAGGAACAAAAGCCCTATTTTACAAGTGTTTATCGTAAAAACAAACAATGGAACAACAAATAAATCCAACAAACAGACAAAAAAAAGGAAGTAGCAATAAAACTAGCGCTGTCAATCGCAATTTTTTTTTATCCGTTCAAATGTACCTTAAAGGGAGATTTGTCAAGTATTTGATACTCTTAACATGGGAGTGGGCAAATATGCTTGATTTATGCAAATGTATATATATATGTATTATTGGAAATCAATTAACAACACAAAATAATGACAAATATTGTCAAGAAATCCTCACAGGTACTGCATTTAGCATAAAAAATTTGTTCAAATCATAACATGGCAAACTCAAGGCCAACAGGCAACAACAGCTGTCAGTGTGTCAGTGTGCTGACTTGACTATGACTTGCCCCAAACTGCATGTGATTATCATAAAGTGGGCATGTCTGTAACGGGGAGACTCGTGTCTTGAGGTCAGAGGTCAGAGGTCAAGGGACCCCTTTGAAAATGGCCATGACAGTTTTTCCTTGCCAAAATTTAGCGTAAGTTTGGAGTGTTATTTAACTAACTTCCTTCGCGACAAGCTAGTATGACATTGGTACCAATGGATTCATTAGGTTTTATAGTTTCTAATGATACCAGTATCTTCACTCTAGCTTTAAACCTGAGCCCGCCACAACCTAAAAATCAAAAGTTGCGTTAATGTGTTAAATAATTAGTGGTGTTAAAACAAATTTGTGTAAACGTGTTATCGCATTAACTTTGACAGTCCTAAATAAAACTGTAGTAGGTCGCAGTGATAAAAGAAAATACTCACGAACATACGTAATCGTAATAAGAGTAAAAAAGTTTATCATCAATCCAGTTGACCTACTTAGGATCGTAAGTCTCCTTTTAGAAAACAACATGAATTTAGTTTTGTCTGCATTTAAAACAAGTTAAAATCACAGAGTGCTCTTAGAGGTTGTTTAAAACAAGCTGCAGTTGTTCAATAGCTAGGCTTGTAGAAGATTATGTCATCGGCATAGAGATGGCCACTACAAGCAACTTGGTGTGATACAATATAATTTATGTATAAAGTAAACAGAACAGGAACCAGGATAGATCCTTGAGGAACTCCTTTGGATTCAGAAAGTATCTCAGTAATTGAGTTACCCAAAAACGTTTTATTTATGGTAAAAATAAAAAAACAGTTGTGTGACTATAATCATCCTAAATTAAGCAATAACTTGTAGTGCGTTTTTCCTTTTACAAATGCTTTTAATTCAGTTCATGCGGATTCAACATTTACACTTAAAGGTAAGTAAACATCATTCATCATATTAACACCTCGATACTCTGAAAGTGTGTTTATCCATTTCTACATAGCAATTGATGACGTTATGTCACGTTTTGTTGAAATTTAATTGCCTTTCATTTTCGGTCAAAAACAGATCAAATATTATCAGTGATTGTTAACCTTAACCTAACCTTAATTCTAACAGCTTTTATCCAGTTTTAACTCTTTAAAATCTGTATATTCTTCAACAATTACATTATAAGCCTTGCATAGTTATTACTTATTGCATAACAAGTAAATATGTTTCTTTACAAAGTTTATGAAGTATGCATCACCAGAAAAGATAATTTATGCTGTGACCTTGTATAATATCCATACTATTTTAGCTTGAATGAGTACAGTAGGATGCTATTTTCACTGCTACCCACATTAGTTTTTGAATATTAGCTCATTTATAACTTTTAAAATTGTGTTATTTAATCTGTGCAATATTTTTTATATTTTTTTCAGAGCATAACATAAATGTTACACAGTACAGATATATGCAAAGTTGATAACAAATATTCTTCTGTAATAACACAAATATCAAAATAAAGTCAGTAAAACAATGGACAGCATTCATGGACTGCATTTAAACAAACAACAATATTTAAATTTAAAAATATCCTTGGAAATGTTGGTGGATGGATAAGAAGTAGAGTAGTGGATAAATGAAAAGGCAAATCTAGATTGATACTTGTATAACCAATCATGTTTTATGTGTAGTCTGATGTAACTCAATATCACAGAGAGTTATTAAGCCCAGGGATGGCAGATGGGATTGCAGTTTAAGCACTAACGCTGCAAAAGGCATATAAGGTTTCCCAGATGTTGACCTTTAAAGTGTTAGCCACCTGTTGTGTTTAATCCTCTGCTTATACCTCCAGTATTTAACTCTGTCTTCAAAAAGGTGTCATAGTGATGTGACGTGGTTATCCCCTTAATCTTCAAGAGAGCTGTCTGGATTTAGGTAATGATGACCATAATCCCATTTGGCACCTTGAGGGGCCGCCAGGGTGAATACGAGGCAGAGTGACTCCAACGGGCGCCGCTGAGGTTTAAACTCCAAACACAGGAGGGCAGAGAGACCAGAAGAAGAAGTTTCACCTTTGTGAAAGTCAGTCTGCAGGATGGGGAATACTAAGAGCAGCGCTTTGTCGAAGGAGCTCCTGGAGGACCTGAAATCCAACACGAAATATTCCGAGTCTGAACTCTGCACCTGGTACCAGTCCTTCCTGAAGGAGTGTCCCGGTGGGAAGATCAGCAAGCAGCAGTTTGAAGGCATCTATGCTAGCTTCTTCCCAAACGCAGACCCCACAGAGTACGCACGGCACGTGTTCAGGAGTTTTGACACCAACGCAGATGGCACTTTGGACTTTAAGGAGTACATCGTCGCTCTGCACCTCACATCTGGGGGAAAGACTCTGCAGAAGCTGGAGTGGGCCTTTGCCCTGTACGATGTGGACGGGAATGGAACCATCAGCAAAAATGAAATCCTAGAGATTGTTAGGGTACTTATACCTTCTTCTTTCATCATGATGGTGCAGAAAACAGTATACAGCCTACTACTAACATCCTAAAGTATTTGATAGATTATACATTTGCTTTATCCCTGCATTAAGACTTCCATTCGGTGTCTTTCCAAAAGCCTTTAACATGGATAAACTAAAAGATAACTAAAGATGAAAAAATGGTATATTGTTCCATAATTTGGTTTATTTATTTTCTGCTTGGTCGATAATTTATCACCTTATGTATTGCTATTTAGCCTTTATTCTCTCAAAGATGTCTGTAATGGAAACAAAAGAGCTTGTAAGGGATTAATCAGTCCATAATGTTGTAGACTTAGTTACATTGATTTAAATCCTTATAAGCAGAATAATAAACAGACTCGACTACAGTTATTTTCTTGAATAATTGTGTAATGGTGTTAATTGCCATCATAATTTCCCCATTTTAAATTGCTCTTTTAGACAGACAAACAGCCCCAAACCCCAAAATATTTAATTTAAAGTTATAAAAACCAAAGAAAAGCAGAATGTTGTCATATTTGAGAAGCTGGAACCAGCAAATGCTTGATTAATGACTAATTTTTTGATTTTTTTCAGCACTAACTGAAACCATTGTAAAGTATTCTTTATATTCTTTTATATTATTTTGTGTTTAAAATTAAGTTAAATTAATTAATTACTCTCATGCAGTCAATATTCAACATGATTCCTACTGACGACCAGAAGAACCTCCCCGAGGACGAAAACACGCCGGAGAAGAGGGCAGAAAAAGTCTGGGAATTCTTCGGGAAGAAGGACAACGGTAACTCACAATTCACTCCTTTTAACAGCTGGTTTAAAGCTTTTCTGTACCTTCACAAACACCCACATGTGTTGATGCTGTTCTATTTGTGCTGTTTTTCATTCTTTCACAGATAAAATCTCAGAGGGTGAATTCATTCAGGGTGTGATGGACAACAAGGACATCCTGCGGTTGATACAATATGATGAGCCTCAGAAAATTAAAGACAAGCTGAAAGAGAAGAAGCAATAATATATTGGCTAAAGCCCCTTCATGTGATTTTAAGACTTTTATTTTTCTGTTTACATTCTAACATGATCTGGCTGCTTGTCTGCTTGACCCACGTCTCTGTCTTTTTCTATTTATTAATTTATTTATTTTTTGGTCTTAGCAACCAGCCAAATGTGTTGCATTTTTGTCTTTGTACCCAGAAAACAATTAAATAATTGCATTTCATACAAGAAAACAAAAGCTGGGGAACAATTGAAATGGCAATTAAAGACCAGAGTTTGAAACTTGTGCAGTTACACTGTGGATCTGTATTATACTGTCCTACAAAGCCAAAACGCAGTAACTAGGTTACTTACATAGGCTATTTGGTCAAAATTGACCAGGATGCAGCTACCTTACCGTTGCAATTACAATATTATACCACTGAGTGTATAATTTTTTGGGAAAAAAGGTCATAAAATCCAGGAAACAGACAAACTGCAGTGACTGCACCAGTTACTGCTATCCTACAGCCTTAGCCAAAGCTAATTTACCCACTTATTCCTTTTTCCTGTTAATTAAAAAACAACATCATAGTAACTGAGTTTGTTATACCAAATAAATTAGACAACAGCTAAATCTTAAATTATAATGGAGAGAAAAAGAAGTACTGGTCCGGCTAAACGCTAAATAGCCTAGCTAGTCAGGGTAGCAGTAATTGCCGTCTCTGCAGCCTCTGACTCTAGTGAAATTCACGTAATTTCATGTGGCTAAGATACCTTTAAATCACATATTTTGTATTAAAGATTAATTCATTAGTTCATTAGCTCAAATGGACAAGAAAGCTGAAGAAACAAAAACATATTATAATGGAGAGAAAAAAGAAATAACACTAGATAAGCTAGTCCAGCTAAACGCTAACTAGCCTAGCTAGTCAGGGTAGCAGTAACTGCCGTCTCTGCAGCCTCTGACTTCAGTGAAATTCACGTAATTTCATGTGGCTAAGATAACTTTAAATCACATATTGTGTATTAAAGATTAATTCATAAATTTATTGGCGCAAATGGTCAAGAAAGCTGAAGAAACAAAAACATATTTGGAGAGAAAAAAGTAACACCAGATAAGTAAGTAACACCCCTGCCTCCTGACGCCACCCCCTCTGTTTGCATGCCAGTCTTTTCTTGAAAGCCAATTTACTCTCTCACGTCTGGCAGCGCACCAACAATGTTTGTTCACACTTGGATTGATTCATTAGGTTGATAGCAAGAAAGTCGTGACAAGAGCTCCTTAGGAGAGGAATTAGGCTCAGGTTAACAATCCGCCTGTATCAGCCAATCCTATTACGAGTTGAAGGTCAACTGAGAAAAACAACCCTCCTTACTCAAGTGTCTAGTGATGATAATGTGGGCTTGGCGCTGTGAAGAATGCCTTACTGGATAGCATTTTTGTTTAGTTATAAATATTCTTAGGCAAACTATAAGTCATAATGGATGTGTCAGTGCATAAGATTGTTTTAAGCATAGAATATGCAATGACAACATGCACATTGGCCTTCTACTGCATAGATGGGTGGGTAATTAATGACAAGGATAGAAGAAAACTCCTGTGCTTACTTTGATTACGTAATTGTTTTAGCATGTTTTTGAAATCACTATTTTTACTTAAAGGTATTTGAGATTTCTAATGCTTCGTGTGCATCCTTTGAGGCCTACGAACATGTTGAATGAATGTCCTTCATTAAACATTTGCAAAACTGACTTTTAAGGCAGGGGTTCTCAAACCTTTTGGGGCCTTCAGGGACCCCTTACACAAGAGGATATTTTCCAAGGACCCCATCATAATTGTAACACCGATCAAGTATATGGTTACTACCATTTGCACTCTTAGATGTCATTGGAACTATTTGTATTCTAAAACTTTTCAACCTAAATACTTCAGACCTGTTTGATAGTGATAAACAGATAAACATTACAATTTGAATTGCGTTAATACCACTTAGTTTTGCCCTGATATTCTGGGTGCTTTGTAACCAGATGTCGCTTTAGCTTGGTTGGCTTCATGGCTTCGTTCGCTAGCACCTGAAGATACATGACGGTTCGTTGCACCCTGACTGAAGTGACTGTTTCATGACAAATTGACGTGATATGTCACAATCATATCAGACTTTCTATTAGCCCAAAGCTAACGTGATTTGGAGTAATGGACACAATCCTTGTTTTATTGGTGCAAATGGTCCCCATCTGTGCATAGCTATGTACTTTTTAATGATAGAGCACAGTTTTATAATTTATAGCAAAATATTTTGCGGACCCCCTGGCGAAATGTCCCAGACCCCACTTTGAGAAACACTGATTTAAGGGGCTGTACGTAAATTATTTGGTGCAGGGAGAGGGGAAGAGGAAAAAGGTAATTTTTCTTTGCAATAGTCAAATAGGCTAAACAGTTGCGTCAAACAAATTTAAGCTTCTTCATCAGAAATATAGTGCTTTGCTGAAGGGAAGGTTGGCTTTGCATCATCTTGTCCTAAAGCCTGTTTTGGCTCAGGTTAAAAAATACACTGTACCAGTGTCCATCCTCCTGTCTTACTGTACTTTCCCTTCCAGTCTTTACTGGACTGGATCCAGTGGCATTTAGTGAGCCTGTAAAATGACCTAAAGATCAAAAGTTTTAGCTGATTAAACCACAAAAATCATGAACTACCTCCCAATACAGTTACATAATAACGCACCGTGTTATTACATTTTCAAAGAGGAGATTTATTTTGGACACTGCATTCCACAGTACACCGTCTGGACAGAGGTCACCTATGATCAAACATTCGTAAAACATCGGGAACATCGGATTTGAATGCACGTTATGAAAATGTTAATCACAGAAGGGCAGTAAACTCAACCGTTACGTCATCATGAAACTGTTGAACATTTAGTTGGAACATAATAACTTGTTACATTTAGTGCACAACATTGACACACACTGATAAAACCTCTACAACAGATATGCTATTTAAACCTGCGCATGAAGCCTTTTGGGTTTAAAGCAAAGTTCTGAAACACAGATGACTTCATTTAACACAAAAATAATGTAATGAACTTTAAGCATTATCAATGTTGCTGATAAGGCAGGTTTCTATATATTTATTTATAGCAATTCTTTTCTTGTGCTTGGCAGCTGGATTAGGATTACAACTTGTATCTTTATTTGATTGGCTTCGTGCTTTTGAGAAATTTAAAAAAGACGGCCACAGAAGGGTAATAATCCAAATAAATCCAGAGCAGATAGACCACAACAAAATGTAGACAAAGACAGACACATACATGTAAACACAGACACATACTGTTCATGCAGTCTCTGATAAAATTCATTTGGGCAACTGGGATGAGTCAGCTGGAATAGATCAATAATGTCCTGGCCTGGAGTATAAAGAGGCGAAGGCCCGCCCCTTCCGGTGGACCACCATGGGACCTTATTTCAGAACAAATATGAACCGTAGTCAACGGCGAGAGACAAATACTTTTTTGATCCCGTTGGAATTGCGCCATGAATCACACATATGATGTCTGTCAATTTAAAAGATAATTTTGCAAGTCAAGAAAGTCTCAGTTTGTTGTAAAACTGTGGAAGTATAAGACTGAAAATATGTAATTAGAAAGACGAAACACCTAAAAGTGGCGCAAGTGGCGTCTCTCTCTCCGAAGCTACGATGTCTGTGTGTTTCGTACTGGGATGTACTCACACCAGCAACAGGTCTCGCTGGTTCTTTCTCTTCCCGGCTGATAAAAATACCAGGAGTCGCTGGATAAAACACATCAGGTCAAATAACGTTTCATCTGTGCGTGGAACATAGCTGAGTTAGCTAGCTAGCTGGTGTTGGTGACGTATATTGTGCGAGACGAGAGATGTAGTTCACTGAGCGGTTTCACACAAAACTAAATGATACTACGACAAACTGAGACTTTCTTGACTTGCAAAATTATGTTTTAAATCGACAACTGATTCATGGCACAATTCAAACGGGATCAAAGAATTATTTGTCTCTCGCCGCTGACTATACCGTTAATATTTTTTCCAAATAAGGTCCCATGGGGTCCACCGGAAGGGGCGGGACTTCGCCTCTCTATTTAATTTGTTGAATTTTGCTTTCTGCTTTCAACCACCATCGTAAAGATATTCTCTGTACATTTACCAAAAATAAAACAAACAACATTGTACAGTACAAACACCTCGTCGGCCTCAAAGATCATTTTGGGCCTGTTAAACATCTGACAGCAAAATACATCTAGCCTGTATGTACAAATGTACACTGATGCAGTAGAGTAGAATATGTCAAGGACATTCCAGGTATATAACCGTTAGGCACTAAAAGGTGTTTCAGTGTAACTTGGACCACCTTTTTCCTCTGGACTGATCCAAAATAGACCCTGGCCTAAACCCGATCGACCACGTGTTTTGACTTGTGACGAGCAGAGTCAAAATCACATTCCTAAACACTGTATGTGTGTGTGGCTTTTTTAAACAATTGAGGTTACTGGCTATTAACGCTGTACACTCGTTTTTTTTTTTGTGTGTGAGAAAGCTCCTAAATTCTGTAACTTACTAGATGCAGAATACCTTGTGTAAATTCAATGAACTATACCAAAAACAACCATCATTGTTCCACGAATTGTGCAGCTCTCCATATACAGAAAAAGCAAGATATTCAAAACATGCATTTCCACCAAAATGAACCAGCAAAATATGAAAATATATCATATTCAGTCTAAGATCTCAATATGCTTCAATATCCGTATCTAAAATAAAGGTAATATCAATAACCAGACTTTTTTTTTTTTGTGTTTGGTTCACTCAAACAGTGAAAAGTGTAGATTGAAGCTAAACTAAACGATTCAAAATACATATCATTTTTCTAATAGTGTCAACTTTACAACAGGTAAACAGCAGAATATGTTAAATGGCATTCAATAAGCTAATGTTGATTATGATAGGGTTAAATTTAGAAGGAACATGCTGGTACTTTGATCCATTACTGTTTCCTGACTGCGTTAAGAATGAATCTTTCCTCCTGTTATTCCAGTCAGAGAGAGGATGAGCAGACCTCAGTAGTCTGAACATGCACTGTCCCTGGATCAGTGTTATTAGACGTGTTCTGGGACTCTGTGGATGTGTTATAATACTGACGACAGAATGGCTGATCCCAGGTCAGGATGCTCTATATGTTCATATCCACGGGTCGGACCTCGCCGGTGTTATTCTCCCTCACCCACAGCTCTCTGTCTTTGCCTGGATCCACGTTCTGCAGCAGCTGGTCGACCGGCTCCACCATCTACAGACACATTACCAGACACATGAGCCCATAAAACAATTTGGGAAATACACTTATTCACTTTCTGGCAGAGGGTTAGATGAGAAGATTGACATCACCAGCGGTGGAAGTACTCAGATCGTTTAGTTGTGTAAATGTTGAAATACCACAGTGTAAAAATACAGTGCCACGCCATTGTTCAGACGGCCCATTATTCTGAAACCCCCATAATCCGAAAAATGTCCCATTGGACCGAAAGCCCGTTATCCCAAAAACAAACGCCCATTGTTCTGAAGGCCCATTGCTCCGAAAATGATGAATTTATTAGCTCAAATGGACAAGAAAGTTAAAGAAGAAACGATAACATATTGCCAAGGAGAGAAAAAAGTAACATCAGATAAGATAGTCCAGCTAACTGCTAATTAGCCTAGCTAGTCAGGGTAGCAGTAGCTGCCGTCCCTGCAGCCTCTGATTTCAGTTAAATTTACCTAATTTCGTGTGGCTAAGACACCTTTAAAACACATTTTGTATTAAATTAAAGATGAATTTATTAGCTCAAATGGTCAAGAAAGCTAAAGAAGAAACAAGAACATATTATAATGAAGAGAAAACAGTAACACCAGACAAGCTAGTTTGGCTAAATGCTAACTAGCCTAGCTAGTCAGGGTACCAGTAGCTGCCGTCTCTGCAAAATTCTGGTTGATCGTTTCAGTTTTCTGGCAAGAACAAAAGTCAGTGAGTATTATAATAAAAATATCCCCTATTCAAAAGAGATGTATAACTTAAACTGTACATTCGGTTTACAGATAATCACATCAGGTTGATCTCTAGTGTTTGTATCACCTCTGAATAGTTTGTCTTGTCAGCTTCACACAGAGAAGCAGCCTTGTTATTCCCCCAGTACTTGACAGACTACTGTACATCTTGTTAGATTTATAGGGTTTACTCTTCACCTCCTAAATAAGAAGAGTGTCTGGGAGAGTTACTCTGAGGCGCAGAGTGATGACAGCGAGTGTGTCGGATGAAAGGCTGACGGAGGAAACACCGACTGTAGGGCTTGATCTGTCAAAACATCTACGCTCACGCGAAGTGGCACGCAACTCATGTCAAAGCCAGTTACAATCACTGGTACATCTAATAATGGTTTGCTCCCAAAATGGGGGTAAACTGTGATGCCCAAGTGGGGACTAGAGAAATGCAAATAACCTCCAATCTAAACAAAAATCCCTTCCTTCAGTATCGGCACAGTACATACACAGAAATAAACACAGGAGAAAGGAGCTCAAACTCACACTCTGATTGAACATGTCCGTTTCGTGCCGCAGAGTCGTGTACTGGCGTAAATGCTGCTGAATCCACTCGATCCGATCAACCTCCAGTTTCTCCAGCTCCTGAAGAAAAAGACAAAAGTTTATCAGTCGGTATCAGAGAAAAACTGTTAACCCCTTGTGTTTTGTTGACGTTTGTTTTACTTCCTCATTATTTGACCCGACTGCTGTATGTGTACAAATAATAATAATAGCAATCTTAATAAATATTCTCTCTTTTCCTATCACCTCGTTAAATCCCCCATACGTAGAAAAGTATTAAAGTTGTAACACAACTGCACATCTGATGGTGATAAAATACGATGATTATCATAATGCACTGGTAACACCAAAGAAAAATAGTATGTATAGGAAAATAGGAAATATTATATATATATATATATATATATAGTTACAGGTATATATGTATGTATATATACATATATACAACTACATACATATATACATACATAGATACATACACACATATATACATACATACATACATACATATATACACACGTGTATATACATATGAATATACATATAGACATATATACATACATATATGTATATATATACATATACACACATATATACATTTACTATATATATATATACACATTTACTATATATATATATAAATATATATATATATATATATGCATTTTATAAGGAGATATGACATATTTCCTTATGTTATTATATATACTGTATATAATATTATTCTTATAAGCGATTGTCTTAAAATAGTGAATGCCTTTAAGTTTAAAGCTGGACATAATATTACACATTTCCTTATTTGGAAAATATGAAAATATTATATATACAGTGTTTTAGGTTATATGGGATATTCATGAAGAAATGTATATTTCTTTTTTTGCCAATAAGTCATTTACAGGTGAAAAAATATACAGTATGTTATCCTATATACTGTAGCCATGTTACTTATTTTTAGTGTCAATTCCCTGTTAGATCAAGAACAAACTGTTCAACAACAGAAATCCAAATACGCCTATTTGGGATTTGGGAGGGAAAGTGTTGCAAAAAATGTTCTTTCAACATCATTCGCAGATACAGAGCAGAAGAAAATCCACTGTAATTAACCAGACTTTACAGCCAAGAGACACGAAAAATAGAAGCAAAAAGTTTGTTTCTCTGTCATTTCAGAATGATCTTTTATAAGAAAAGCTGGAGAAACAATGCTGTTAAAGGTAACTTGAGGATTAATCTCCTCTTACCATGCTGGTGGTGACCATTTCTTCAAACCACTTGCACTGGGTTTGGTTGTACAGATCCACGCAGCGCATCAGGTCGTCTCCTGGAGAATACAGAGAGAGGTCAGAGGTCAACAAAGAAACAACTATCAGCATTTACAAGGCTATTTCTTTTTCTCCAAACTTTTTAAATCATCTTTTTTTTTTCCAACTCTGCATGTTTGTTATTGTTAGTGATTTAATCTGTGGTACACATGTAGAGCAAAACCTTTAAGGACCAGCAGAGGGCGCTCACAATTCACTCCTCAATTATTCAAAGACGAATCATTTAATGTGGAAATGAACCTGTTATTATTATTATCAAGGCTGTTTTTACAGCATAAATTAAGCTATAAAGACAGTTGGGGGAGTTATATTCTAATATATCGGGATTGTTTTACAACAAATGTGGCAAACGGGGTCTTAAATTAAATAAAAACTAAACTAACATGTTTCATTTTGACTCCCTGTCTCTGACATCTAAAACTCCCCTTTTCCCACAACGCTGCACATTTCTGGGACAAACATGAAACAGATCTCACATTTGGTTTGACGACTACTATTTTTAAATCAATGCTAAAAACCGGAACTGCTCACATTTGCTTTGAATTAAACTGTTTTAATTCAGTAAAGGATCCGAGTACGTCTTTCACTTCTATCATGTCTCTCTCTCAAATTGAAATCAGAAGACATTCTTTCAGTTATGACTATTTGTTAAACACTGCAGAATATTTCTCTATATCCCTAAAACATAAAGAAGTGTCATATAGTAAAACATGAATGAAGCTTATTAATATTCACTCAGTGAAGGTAAAAACACATCCCCGTGTCTGGCAGCGAGTGCAGTGAGCCGTAATGACATTTGGTCCAACCTTGAGGCTGCGGCGTTGATCAACGACACATCGCTGACATAATTTAACTGTAACTATGAGCGCTGTTGATTAGTGCTGTGGACTGTGACTAATCTACTGAGTGGAGAAGCTCCTGCAGTGCTTCTCTCTCTGCTGAAGCCTGAGCAGAACAATTACAACATGAACTCGTCTTCTTTCTTATTAAAATGTCAAACACTGAGTATCTCAGGTGGAATGTCTGTCTTTTTCTGCGCTTGTCCTAGTTTCTACAATTTAAACTAATTAAGGGGAGACACCCCAGGTGAATAGGGCATTACAAGTTTTCTAAAATCGGATGTTTAAATATGCAAATGAGGCATTATCTTGTCAAATTTGTGCTAATTTGCAAACATTTCCAGAAATCTGAAAATTGGATAAAGCCAGGTTCAATATGCTTGTTTCAATTTGTTGACATATTAGAGTCAAAAGTTTATACAGAGAGAATATCTGTTTTTATCACTACATAAATCAGAAAATACTGACAACCACAAAAAAATTATTTTTTTCCTATGTTTTTAGGAATAAAATGTTCTATAAATCAGGCTATGAATGATATATGACCAAACTAGGGCTGTCAATTGATTAAAATATTTAATCGTGATTAATTATGATTAATCGCTAATTAATCATACATTTTTTCTCTCTTCAAAATGTACCTTAAAGGGAGATTTGTCAAGTACTCTTATCAACATGGGAGTGGGTAAATATGCTTGCTTTATGCAAATGTACGTATATATTTATTATTGGAACTCGATTAACAACACAAAAAAATGGAAACTCTAGGTTTAATCTTAAACTCAAGGTTTTAAAAGTACAAGGAAAAAGATCTGTTAATATCTGTTTCCTTTGTGTTTTAAAACCTTGAGATTCAGTTTAAACCTAGAGTTTTTCCATGTGTCTTGGTGCAGTTATTTAGTGACATGGTGACACAAACATGGCTGCAGTGACTGTCTCTTATTTAAAGCTCTGTGACCTCTGACCTGCTTGTGTGGATTTCCGCCGGGCCTTCTTGATGTCCTCCTCCGTCTTGTTGCTGAGTTTGATCTCCAACTGCTGGGTCTTCACCTCCAGATCTTTCTGCCGGTCTGCCAGGGCTTTACGGGCCTGCGCCGCGCGCACACACACATTCACACACATTTAGCGGGATGTGTGAACGTAGACACAATGAGTCATTCAGCAAAATCCTCAGATTTACCGTACCTAAATCTATCACAGGAGTTCGATCCTGGTCTCATCCTTTAATCTTTTCTTAATCCATATCAGTGAGTCTTTCCTCTTATTCTTTACCTCTCCGAAGGTCATGTTGTAATAGTGTTTGAAAGGTAAACATTCAGTAACAGTGATGCCAAGATTCAAGAGACAACAGAAAGAAAACGTGGGATGGAGTCAAACTGAAACCCACTGATAAGGTCACTTAATGCAGTGGAGCAGAGATGGAGCCAAAAGTTTGTTTTTGGCTGGAAATCTCTTTTTATAGTCGCAATAAACTTCAGTGATGGACTGTAGACAGGGAACGAAAAATATGAGAATCTTGCATTTGAAGAAAATAAAAACTGATGCTAGTTGCAGATGCTGTGAAAACCACACCAAACTACACTAAATGTTGACAATAATTTAAGCAGGTCAAATATATACATTTATGTGCTTTTAATTGTGCTTATGTGCTCTTGTATGTTTTCTTTAATGCCATCAACCTGCCAGGGACTGCAGATGAAAATTAGCCTGTATGGCTAAATCTGGCACATATACATGATGGCTCATGTTAATTATTGTGTATCGTCCGTTTTTAAATAACAAAAACATTTTTTTCAAACAAACACTTGTTAGAAAACTGTCACTAGTAATGAGCACTTAATCACAGACATACAACATTTGACAACATGCAACGCAATTGACCGTTCGTTAAACCTAGCTAGGCACAGTGTGTTTGTCTGCTTTAACGTAAACTGCAATAGTTAGCATGTCTGGCTAACTAGCATGCTATCTACAGTACCAACCGAGTGTTAACTCCAAGGCTAAGAGTTAGCATAGCGTTAGGTTAACTAGCTACATTAGTTTGTGGGGTTATGTTAAAATAAAATAAAAAGATAGCACATCCACTTTGTTGCATTTCCCCACTGACTGGAAGCTGGTCTTAGAAGCTATCAGAGTTTAGAAGGCTATTGTTAGATTTATGTACTCACACACTGATTAACCGCAGCCAACGTTACATGAGATAGCGTTACGTTTACCAAACACATCAGTTAGTCCTCAATGCCTTAATTCTCTCGTAATGTTAAACATGAAAACAAATTATTTGAAAATACGAAGCAGTATGTAAACTAAGCTGCCAAACAGGGTTAACAAGGCAAAAGAGCGTGGCTCACATACCCCCGCTCACCGCTTGACCCCTACTAAAGTAGGGCCAAAGGTTTTGCCCTTTTGGAACTAACCTTTTGGTTACTACGTTGTCGCGGGGGTATAATAACAGTCTGACACCTTATCATACTTATAATACTACAACTAAATAACTAAACACTGTAATACACAAACTATACTTATTCTATGTCTTCTACTTGGATCATCAATACTGACTTTTTGCCTTGGACATGTAGCTTTAGCCTGTTAGCATGAAATCAGTGCATGTAGCCATCATATACATACTTAAACATAATTTTACATCCTTCTAGTGTTAAAATAGAATCAGTTGAAAACATTAAAAAAAGCCAGCTGGAGACCAACTCACCAAGTTTTAGCCTCAGTGACACGCATCATGTGTGAAGCATCAAGTGCGATATTTAAGATATTTTTACAGGTTTCTCCTTTTAAAACCGGGTCAAGTGATTGACAGCATTTTAAACCATCTCATAGAGCTAACGCTAGCTTAATTAGCTAGCTAGTTAAAGCTAATAAAATCTACCAGCAACAGTTGTCATTTCAGCCGACAAAATCGACGGCCGCTGGCTAGAGATGAGAAGCCTGTTCTGGTCTACCTCTGTCTCAAATCAAGGACCTATTGTTTCAAAAGTTATTTATAATTTCAAGAGTAAATGTGTCAGCGTTATCATTTTAAAACTGCTTAAAAAAAAAATATATATTTATATATATAACGTACAAGTACAAGAACAGAAAGCTTGCAAGGCTTGCTAAAATACAGTGTGGCCTTGCTTATGTGTAAGGACTACTTTGTTATACATTTTTAAGAAAACCTAAATAGAAGCACCATACATCTAAAAATGTTTCAATTCTTGGCTGAGGTGGAAATGTTGGTGCATAAACAAAGACATGCAGAAGGATTCTTCCTTCCACCTCTTCTCGTCTTATTTCAGCGCAGACATTTAATGGTGCTACCCATCGCAACATGCAGAAAATGCTCAAAAATGAAAATAAAAAACAAAAAAGGTGTGTGTGAAGAGGGAATTCATTCATGAAATGATTTTAGTAGGTGGGAAGCATAGTGTAGGAGTTACTGAAGCTCTTCTTATTATGTAACTTTCTGAGGTAGACAAACACTGCTGTGTATCTTCTAGACTTCTAAACTAGAGTATCACTGTTCAGAGGGAGACTTTGGCCAGTTAGGAATGACGGGAAACAGTTTTATATGTTCAAATACTGTACAAATGCACGGTAAGCTGCATCTGACCTATAACTTAATAATCTACCGGTATGTCAGACTCGGTACCTTCTCCACACTCGCGTAGCGACTCGCCAGCTGCTTCCTGAGGTCGGCGATGTGATGGTCGTACTTTTTCAGGTCCTTCTTGAAGTTGTCGTTCCTGAACGTCAGCAGGGGTTTTTCAACCTCAGTGTGGAGCTATGAAAAAAAAATATTTATTACAATTATTTGTTTACTAATATTTCACTATTATTCATAACAAAAGGTTTACATTTACCTTGTTTTTAACCTAACTGCTCCAATTACCTTTCTCTAAAATCCATACATCTTCTGACACATTTTACTTTATTACAGCTTCTCAGGACTTATTGCTTTATAAAGCCTGTTTCCTTTTCTACAAAGTAACATCCATCACCATAAAAGGAGTCGATTACACTTTTAGTCCCAGTTTCTATTTCTCCCAGCAAACACTTATTTTCATATTATTGTCCAATAATATGAAAAAGCATTTTTTTTACGACACTTCAATAAGCTACAAAGTGCTCGTCAGCAGCTCTCCACACAGAATACTAATCTAGTGAAATGCCAAAGCAGCGAAGATATAGATGAAATGTAGCTTATTAGAAAATGAGCCGGAGCTACTGCAGGCTTGATAAGACTTCTCATTCCCTGCCTGACCACGCATTACCTTCCCCTCACCCACCTCATAATGAAGCATGGAGTATCAGAGCACTGGTGCAGCGGGGAGGGGGCTGCATGGCCCTGGGTGGGGGGGCTCGTCACAACACCGAGCTAATTAATTAGACAACAGAGGGCCGTGAAAGAGCTCCGAGGCCGCCTCTGCGTTATTTAAGGCTGCATCCGAGGCCAGCGTGCGGTTTCTGCATCGCTGCTAATCGGACCGCGGACTGGTCATTTTCTTCGGTCTGCGCCGACAAGGTCGAGGTAAACAAGCCCCGTCACCTCAGGATGTGGTCAGATCAAGTATCCATTACTTCAGTTGATTGAAAACATTAAACACTTGACCTGAAGGTGCAGAAACCTGCACACCAGAGGCAGCACAGACTCCTGTGATTTAGAGAAAGCTATAAGGCATTATCTCCTTTTTTTTTTTTTTTTTTTTTGCAGTTAAATTCTTTACAAATCACTGATAATTTAAATAGTGGGAAAAGACTTATAATATCATTCATTTTTGCTTGAAAACATTACAGAAATAGGGCTGCAACTAACAATTAATTTCATTGTCGATTAATCTGTTGGTGTGTGTCTCAATTAATCGATTAGTTGTTTGGTCTATAAAATACAGAAAATGATAAAAGATATTGACCAGTGTTTGCCAAAGCCCAAGATGACGTCCTGAAATGTCTTGTTTTGTCCACAACTCAAAGATATTCAGTTTACTGTCACAGAGGAGTAAAGAAACCAGAAAATATTCACATTTAAGAAGCTGGAATCAGAGAAGTTTGACTTTTTTCTTAAAATATGACTCAAACCGATTATAAAAATAGTTGCCGATTAATTTAATAGTTGACAACTAATCGATTATTTATTGCAGCTCTAGACTGAAACAATTAATCAATTATCCAAATAGTTGCATATTAATATTTCTGTCAATCCCTTAATGAATTTCCAGATCTATATGATTCTATACAGTAAATGCATTCGTTTCCAACAGCAGATATTAATTACCTTGTTGGAGAACTTCAAGTGAACCTCAGCCTCATCATGAAGACTCTTCTTCAGCTGAGTCCAAGCTTCTCCAAGAGTCCTGAGAAAACATTGATGCCAAATAAATCCTGGAAATCATTGCTATCATTTAAGTTTCAACTAAAAAAAGTGGGGAAATATAACACAGTGGATGTGATGACGCTCAGTTACAGTAGAGCAGATAAACACACTGTTGAACTTTAAACTAAAACTATGTTTCATAACATCTTGTGTTTAATTGTTTAATTGCCAGAGTAGTGTGGACGCTAGGCATAAACGTAGCAAGTTATGCGTTTTAAAACAAAAACGTATTAGTGTGGATGTAGCCTAACTCACCAAAGTAATTGCTGAGTTCTCAGACAAACATGAGCAATCAGACAATCAAGTTGTAATAAAGCTGACAGATTTTTCAGATCAGCGCCACTTAATTTAAAAAAATCAGGCTGTAAATTGTGATGACTGTTTACAACGCACAGTTCGGATTGTAACTTACAGTCCGCCTTCATTTTCTCTGCAGATAATCAGATCAATGTGATTAACCTGTTGGCTTGTTTACAACCTTTCTGATTGTCTGACCCCTGCAAACGTGATATCTGGACTTGGGTTTGTGTTTCCATTTAGTTTCATTTTTATGACCGAAACAGAAATGTTCTGTAATCGAGGAATTTCCAGAGCTGGAAAGAAAACAGCATCCACTGTTTCTCGAGCCAAGACTCTGCTGGGATCTGCTCAAAGATTTCGGTGTTGTTTTGCTGACAGACAAACATGAAAAAACATCCAAGTCTATTTTAAAAACTCCTATTTTCAGACCCGGTTCTGTAATTACTAAACCTATGTACTGTTGTGCAGAGAGCTGTGTTTGGTCTGACAGTTTCTGTTTACTGCACTCACCCTTCCTCCTGTGCTGCCAGGGGGCTCAGAGACAGCTTGGAGAGGTTCTTGGCATATTCTTCTTCAATCTTTATCCTGAAACACAAAGACCACAATGTGAAGGATGTGAGGAGCTGAGCTGCCTGGCTCAAGGGAGGACAGACACTGCTTTAGTGAGGTGGTAAAAATGCTTTAACACAGATCATTTCAGGGGGTGCACTGCAGCACAACAGCAGAAACTTCTACTACAATTTGCTGCAAAGGCCAGCCGTGACCCCTGCACGTCAATAATCCCATTGTACTTTGTGTGACATTCACTTCCTGCACCGGTCTCACATTTACCATCCTCACCTAAATAAATCTGTCACCTAAAGAAGGTCACAAGGCCCATTCTTTGACTCAATGTTCGGATACTCAGCAGCACCGAGCAACACAGCGAAACAACACAGAAAGGTCAGCGCTGAATACAAGTCTAACTGAGGGATTTGGGAGACGGTGGCCTCTTGAATCAGAAGGATCCTCATTAACTTCCCACGACTCGGACCAGCATGTGAACAGAGCTTTTGTACAACTAGACGGAGCTAATTATATGGAGAGACGTGAGATCGGATGTAAAAGTTTTAACGAAACTCCTAATTATTCACGTTGTTTTTTGACATCCTGTTTCAGATTCAGTGGGAGCTAAACAATCTATGCATTTCCTTTATGCTCAGCTGAGATCTCAAAGCCCCTTTAATTACTGGGTGCAAGCTTTAATTACAGCTGTAAGACAAAAGCTTGGATCCCTACAGATCCTTTATAAATTGATTAATTGACATGTGTGTAAAGCACAATAAAAACATTTTCATTATGCCTTCTTTGAGAAGATTTCATACACACCACATACACAGCTTTGGGATGTTTTTAATATATAATTTAAAAATAATTTAATAAATAATTAGTAATGCAAAAATAAAATATTAAGGAAATAAAAATAAAAATAAATAAATAAATAAGGGAAGAAAAATAATAAATAAACAATAATAATAAGGGAATATAAATAATAATAAATAAATAAACTTCAGTAAAAGCTGTAATACCACAGTGTAAAAAAGATAGTCCTGCATTCATATTTTTACTTTATATAGTGTTGGGTACTTAAAATCTATTAAAAAAATAAATGCATCATATTTTATAAGACTATTATATATAATGTATGCAAAATCTGAACATGCAACTAGTACTCTTACTGCACTACATTTATATGGCAAAATTGTTCTTGAGTAAATGTACTTAGTGATGGTGTCATTACTATTATTGCCTGCCGTATTACTTGATATGTGTGATTCCCCCAAAAAACAAATGAAGCCAGAAGTATCTCAAAGTTTCCAAGTGTTACCACAAGGACAAAAGAACACAGACAAATACTGAAAGTGATAACACACACAGAGATAAAACACTGACAGCTCTATTGAACACTAAGAAAGTGCATTAATTGATTTTTCTGACCATGATGAACAATGTAGCTGTGTTGAATATTTAACAGAAATGGCAAAACTGGAGAAAATCCACTGAAAAAGAAGAAGGTTAAAGATTTTGTTACTGTTAGTAAATAACCAAAAACCAACGATGTGTTAGTCCGTCTCATACATAAGACATACATCTATAAAAACGACTACAAATATATTTATATTGTCCTCATCTCAGGACAGCATGAAACGTGCTAATACTAGCTGACATAAAGGAACAATTAAAACTTGCACAATTGAAACAAATTCCTGAAGACTTGTTTTGCTTCTGGTTCAACCTCTACTTCTTCTACTACTCTGTTTACTGGCAGATTACAGCCATGCAAAGCCTATAGCGCAAACTTCTAAACTACGCTGTAGCTGAGTTTATTCGCTCCAA
This sequence comes from Sebastolobus alascanus, assembly GCA_916701645.2. Taxonomy (NCBI): domain Eukaryota; kingdom Metazoa; phylum Chordata; class Actinopteri; order Perciformes; family Sebastidae; genus Sebastolobus; species Sebastolobus alascanus. Next base: position 3,070,416 of record CAKAOJ020000072.1, on the reverse strand, counting down.
ACCAGTTGATGGAAACACACCAAATTCACATTTTTATTTTGCGACATTTGAATGGTTTGCTTACAATTCGCTTGACAATTGAATGGAAACACGGCTAGTGTCGCTCATTGATGTGTTTTTAATAGTTTTTGGACCACAGTGGAGCTCTATGGCACAGAGGAAGAAGATATATCAGGCTTTGATACGCACACGATACTTGTTAATAGATACATTCATTGTTGGTTTTGGTGTTTTCTTTGAATTTGTTGACAATAAACCCTTTTACAGCCGATGTAATTTGCTGCATGTCGCCCCCTCTCTCTCCCCCTTTCCAGTCTAGCCACTGTCCTATCAAATAAAGGCCAAAAAGCCCTAAAAATAATCTTTGGGAGCGGCAGTAGCTCAATTGTCAACTTGGCATGGGAGCCGGAGGGTCGCCGGTTCAAGTCCCCGCATTGCCCAAGAACTGAGTGTGGACTGGTAGCTGGAGAGATGCTAGTTTGCCTCTTGGGCACTGCTGAGGTTCCCTTGAGCAAGGCACCAAATCCCCAAATGTTCATGTGTGTATGTATTTCAGGCCTGTGTGTAACAGTGTGAACAAATTGAATTTCCCTTCGGGGATCAATTAAGTATGTTTTCTTATACAATCTTTCGTTAATGTTTGGCGTAGATAACAAACACAGATAAGTATTTACTTAAAAGTGACTGAAGGCTTTTACGAGGACACCTACATGTTCTGTTCCTGTTTTCTTCCAAGTTAAAACATTTTTATTTTAGCTGAGCTTGTTTCAAGTAACCAACTTCTACTCTAATAAAAGCTTCTCTGGCTCCTCCAGTGTCTGTGTGTTTATTAATTAATTCAAACTGCTGCTGACTCTGTTTTGTTGTTATAACGGTCTGATCCGAAATGAAACTGTTACCTCTCGTGGATAAACTCTGACATCTCCTTCTGCATGTGTTTGCCCTTCATCTGCTTCTGCAGAAGGACCTCGAAGCCCCCCACCGAGGTGGTCCCCTGGGGGTCTTTCTTGTCGGTCTGAGGAGGAGGAGGAGGAGGATGAGGAAGAGAGCATCATTCAAAAACAGCAGTTGACCAATAAACAACCACAGCTATGAGTTCACGGACAGAGCGTCCAGTAAGGACTCTTTGTTGTGTGTGTTTGAGAGTGTGTAGGGGTTTGTGAGAATGTGCTTCTGAATGTGTGACTCACTCTCGTGTATGTCACGGAGGACATGCGTTGGTGTGTGTGTGCGTCAATCACTGACGGCTGGATGTGTGTGTGCTTGTGGGTGCGGGGATGTGCAGCACTTTGTCTTGTTTGTGACAGGAGTGATGTGGAACAGAAGTGCCAGATTTATTTCACACAGCAGGTCAGCGGACGCACAAAACATCACAACACGACAGGCCGCAAAACAAGCAGCCAAACAGCAAACAGCGGAGGAGGAAACAGGCGTCGGGTTTCAGTCAATTATGCGGGCTGAAGGGTTTTCCGATACAAATCTAATTTAGTATGGAAATGTATGGAAACTGAGAATTACAGCAGCCTCTGGGGAGACATTTGAAGCAGGATGATCACTGTGTTTGCAGAGAAGCCGGTCGATATGTCTTCCACCTGTGATCCGCCTACTCCAACATGAAAGCCAATTGTGCCTTTTGTTAAACGAGAAGGAGAGCGGATCCATTTGCTTTCTATTCACACAACCATTTTTAGACACATAATTTAATGTGAGCATTAGAGGCTTTTAACTGCACTTTACAGCAAAAGTTTGTTCAACGAAATGTGTCGACAGGAACCTTGTGGAGCTTTTCTGGTGGGTAGTTGGACCAAACACATACAGTGCATATAATAACAGTGAAAACGGCAGTCTTGGATTCATTATTAAGAAACATTACCTTATGGTTCAGTTAAAAAATCTTTATACTATGACAGTTTTCGAAAATTAGATTCGAAAAATCACAATATATCGCCTTGCTTACAGTATCGCAATATATGACAATATATATCGAATTGTAACCCCTGTAACATGATAAGTATTGTATCGCCTGATTCCTGCCAATACACAGCCCTAATACATAGGCGAATATACTGGCCCAGCCAAGTGAATGTATTGCACTGTATGCACTGTTATATACAGTACAGTGCCTCCAGGTTATCCAGGCTTTTCAGAGGACAGTGACTATATATACTGCTTTTGCCTATCAGGTCTCCATATGAAGTTGGCACTCATCATCACCAAATATCACAGTTCTATCATAGTTATACTGTAGTTCCTGTGTTTCAGCAGAACTCACCCAGAAGTAGTCGCAGTAGCTCCATTCGTTGGGCTTCAGGAGCTGCTGCTCCGGACCTTCTCCAGGCAGAGGGAAAGTCACACAGTTGATCTGAAGCAACAAGACAAGAAATACAGAGATGAGAAACAATGACCTAACTGAGAAATGAAACAAATAACAGATCTGTGAGGAGTCAGAAGAAGACAAGAGGAGTGGAGTTAAAATGATTTCTTTAAGAAAGTGAGCTAACAGACCTAGGTTTCATCTGGACAGCGGTGGAAAAGTTACTTTTACTAGGATACTCTACTTGAGTACAATTTTGAGGTACTTGTACTTAGCTTTAGCATACATTATACTTAAAAACCTCTACATCTCAGAGGCAAATATTGTTCTTTTAACTCCACTACATTTATTTATTATATATAGTCACTAGTTATAAAAAAACACAACAAATCTTATTTTCACGTGATTATACACTAAAGAAAACATACTTTACATACATTAATATTATATTCCATTTCTGCCAATAGATCCCCCGAAATGTTACACACTGGTCCTTATGAACAAGAAATTGGTGTGTTATTCATACGCCATTTGGTGAGACCAGGCTGGTATGAGTTGTTGATGTGACTAAACTGTTTGGATGGCTTTATTTAAATAACTGTTTGAATCCCAAAGAGATCACATTATCCAATATTTCACTAAAAATCATAGATGAAAGATGAATGACATTCACTTGTAACAAAGTACTTAATTATACATCATGGTATTGGTGCTTTACTTCAGTAAAGTTCTTCTTCTACCACTGCATTTGGATCGTGCCTATGAGAGGAAAAAGGTCAGAGTAAACAAACAAATGTTGGCCATCCAGAAGGTGACCCCCGGGCCTTCAGGGGGAAAGAGAGAGAGACAACCATGTCCACTCCAAAACACGGAGAAACCTTTTGTACTACAGAATGAATAAATTAACTTTATACACTTGAGAATATGTGGCACTGCAGATAAACACACCCAGCACTCAGCCTGAATACAGACTCCATGGTCCACAGCGTCTTCAATTACTCTTGGGGCTGCAATTATGTAATGTTCACCATCTGTGAGCCCTCCCTCCTGGCACCGCAAGATAGCCTCTGTGCCATGTCAACCGCTGCTGCAAACTACATGGGCATCCAGACAGGATGCTTCATCCACAAACATACAAAAACACACTGAGTCACAGTGTTCACTGCATGAGCTCACCACTGTACTGCTGTCACACAGACTGAAGACAAACATGGAGCGTTCACCAGCTGGCCTTAATGAACGCCTTCATTCTTTTAACTTCCCAATAAAAAAGGTGTGACAGGAATAACTTGAACAACATGGTGCCAGTAAATGTTTACCAGCTTGTGTCGTGTGTGACGCTTTACAAAGAATACTGAAGGGGAAGCAAGAGGCTGAAGAAGAGAGAGGCAGGTTTGGTGTAGTGATCACAATCCAAATAAGAGGTCATATGACTCGCTTTGGCCCAGAAGGACTTTTCCCCCAAATGCACAACCATTACAAAAGAAAAACTTCAAACTTCCTCCTTGTATTAACAAAGTTTGAGCCATATGGTCCAATATCATGATGCCATATTATCACCTTATAAAGGTAATATGTTGAATTTGTTAGCATACAGTTGCTTATTTACACATCCAGCAATTACAGAGCAAGATGACAGCCGATTATTAGTTGTCAGACTACTAAATAGGTGTTATCAATAGTTATCAGCCTCATAGATGTGGGTCAGTAGGAGCCTACTACACCCACTAGTAGGTTTTATCATCTATTCACATGGTAGATCACAAAAAAGGGTATAAAAGGACACGGCAGCGACCGTAGTAATTATGACAGAAGCAGAAGTGGAAGTTAGGCTGTAGTGTAGACAGTGTGAAACTCCAGATGGGGTGGAGGTCGGGGGCGATAGACAGGACACAAAACACAGAGCTTTCACCCAGGTTGCCTTTTTGTTGCCTAAACCTAAAGAAGCTTTTTTGTTTGTGTTCAAAACGTAACGTTTCATTTAGTTTCACAACATGTTAGAACGTGTTGCTATTAAGTTTCGCTTTCACTTTACCAACGTAGTAGGCGTAGTTGTATTATCACCTCATAAAGTTAACATGGCTAACATGTTAGCAAAAAGACATGGAGTAACATTAGCATTTATTTGTAGTAGGGAATGTAACTGTTTTTTCATTGTTAATATAAAAATATGGATTTGTGAAGCCAAAATTATTCAGAGGGACAGAAACAAAACCAACAATTTTATATGTTGAAATTGATGAAAGTGGTTAAACTCAACTAGTCAATGTGTAGCTGGAGAACGAAAACAAAAAGCTGAAAGAGGCAAATAGCTGTGTAGTGATAATTCTCTTTAAGCTCTGCGTCTCCTTTCATATTGCACACACACCTGATTTATTTTTAGAAATATTACTTAAACGTACAACATCTCTGTCTCTGAGACGCTCTTCTCTGTTGCAGCCTCACTGTGTGATCCATGATGATACGTTGAGTGCAGCTTTGCATAAAAATCTGCAGCTTTAGAGATCATAAATATTGAGCTTAGAAAAAAAGCTGAACTTCCAATGAACACTCGACATTGACCTCTTCATTCTCTGCGCTGCCACCGCAGCACTTGATCTGAACAGCTTCCAATAAACAACTTAAAAAACAGATGAGTAATACTCTTCCTCTGTTACATAATCACTAAAAATCCAGAGGAAATACTGATATGGCTACTTGCCAAGCGGGCGTACCGATACGACAGAAAACAGCTGAAACATGCATGAACAAGAAGCGCATTAACTCACAGTAACACTTCACAATCTAAAGGAACAACAGTGTGATTTACTCTGTGTGCCGACCAGTCACTTTGTTCATTTTCTGCCTCAGAGATCATACTGATTGTCACGGGCACCAGATTTTCCATTACACTGGCTCCACATCTATCATGACTGTTGTTTATCTGCCTCTCACATCCAGCAGAAAATGAGACCATTTATCTTAAAGAAGGCTGTCTGGCTAACTTACTTCTCCTTTATGGCTGCTTAGTGAGGTGCTCCGGGGGTTCGGGAATAAAATATTAATATAGATTACCTTTATTACACAGCATGTAATAAATCAAGTCCAGCTGTTGGACTTGGGATGTTGCAGCAGGCTGCATCGCCATATTTCATCCTTGAATGACTACGTTCACACGCACACTAATATTTCACTATTATTACGAATGTGACAAGATGGTGAATTTGATACTGGTCATGTCAACAGCTTATTCGGTTTGGATATTCTGAATTAGGACTTATTCTGAATGGCGCATTTTCAGATTAAGACATGTGGGATATGTCTGGTATTCAGGTTTCAGGAGCATTCTTTGGACATGTACTGTATACAGCATATTCAGAATATGCGTCTCAATTGGGATTTTTACGACAGTTTGCGACACACAGCCTCTTACTTGTTTAGCGCTGTGCGTTGTACTCAAACCAACTAGCCAACAGTTTGCAAGGCTGGAGTAGAGATGCATGCCCAAAAGAAAAGCCCACATATCTGGTTGGAAGGAGAAACACACCTACATTTAAACATTATGAAAGAAGGGAAATTTAACTTATTTAAGGGTGTTAGCCGTAGGATGTACGTCGTGGTCCGAAAAATGTTCCATTGGACTGAAAGCCCATTTGTCCGAAAGCCTGTTATCCTGAAAAACAAATGGCCATTGTTCTTAAAAGGGGTGCGTATCGGTACTCAATACTAGAGGTCGACCGATTTATCGGTCGGCCAATTAATCGGGCCGATTATTTGACATTTTTTCATAATCGGCATCGGCGATGCCTGAGCATATTAAGCCGATTATCAAGCAGGCACATCTGCGGGCAGCCCAGTGTAGTTGTTGTTGCTGTTGAACACGTGTGACACCGCCCCTTGTGTGTCAATCAAATTGCCATTCTGCCGGGAGAAACCGGTAGGCTTAAATTCCTCTCTTTCAAAGCCCTATATATTTAATTGGTTAGATATGAAATGCTCCGACGTTATCAATTCTGTTTTTGGTAACGGAGAATTTCTCTCCGTCGGTGACGTTAGCTGCGTGCGGGGCGGAGCAGCTCTCACGTGCACGCTGCTGCAGCGCAGACACACACACACACACACACACACACACACAGAGCTTCTGCTCTTAGTAACTATGGCGGAGAACCTAAACTTATAAAGCGTAATTACACTTTACTAGAGTTGATGCTGACAATGCTTGTCATAAGTGAACGTTTGCGTGTGAGGACGGAAACACGAGCAATTTGTCGAAACATTTAGCAAAAAGTTCACTTCCTCATTAAACGTCTCTCGGGGTCCTACATAGCGTCTATGACGTCACCGCTGGCCTGTGTAATCCGCAGCATAGCAGATATGAGCAGCAGGCTGTGTAATACGAGTGAACAAAGTTATTATTATGTTTTGATCACTTAGATTATGGCCATATAGCTTGTAACAGTGTCTGTCAACAAACATAAATAAAAAACATGCTTTAGGACAGTTTTGGAAAGGTGCTTAAAAGGTTTTGAGCCCTGTACTATTACTACTATTAACCATCATGCACAAAATAAAATATGCACTGCAGTGCAGACACAAAGTGCAGATTGGAGAGACAGACCATAAGTGTTGTTCAATAAATGTTTACTTAAGTTAAGACATTTTGTGTATTATTTGTTGTTATTAAGCTGCTTTATTTTATCAGATGGAGGAAAAAAAGAAAACCAGCCAAACATATCTGCAAAAAAAAATCGGCATCATATATCGGCCATCGGCTGTCCTGATTCTGTAAAAAATCGGCATCGGCATCGGCCATAAAAAACCCATATCGGTCGACCTCTACTCAATACCACCGAAATAACCCAGAACCAAGTAGTGTTGAAACTTCTCCAGTCAAACAATACCTGCATTCGATCTTTTTTTTACCCAGATCTAGAAAAGAATGACTATTTGTATGGTTTTGCTCGCAGTCAATCACCACAAGCATTCTTTGATTTAATGTGACTGGCGATTGCGATTGGCGACTACCTACAGTGGTATGGCTATACTACACGCTTGTGTCGTTTGATATAAATCAATGCGGTGGTGGTGGCATTTTACGCAACTGAATGTCTCCATTCACATGATGGGTATCAATGAAGTAGAAAAAAAGATATCAAATGAAGTACTCTATTGGTATTGGTATCACATTAAGGGCACTGGTATTGGTACCGGTATCGTAATTTAAACAACACCCAGCCCAAGTTCCAAACGCCCATCACTCTGAAAATAGGCTAAAAACTCTCCGTGCAGCAAACAGATGCACATGGCTAATTATTAAGCAAAATAGCGTCATCGGATCTTCCCAGTCGTGATATTTTTTTCCTACCGTGACGAAAGCATGACCCGCCCTGCTCTGCCTCTGGTTGGCTTAACCTGATATTCTTAACCTAAACCTAACTAATCTCACTCCTCATGCCTAAACCTAACCAATCTAACCAACGAAGACAACCAACGAGTAATAAGAGGCAGTGTGGTGGGTCATGCCTTTGCCAGTAGGAATAAAAAAATCGGGCAGGTCCGATGATGTCAGTCTGCATAATATTTAGCCATGTGCTTCTGTTCGTTGTACGGAGAGTGGGTATTTTCGGAGCAAGGGCCCTTCAGAATAATGGGCGTTTGCTTTCGGGATAACGGGCTGTTGGACAAATGGGCTTTTAGCCCAATGGGACATTTTTCGGATTATTGGGATTTCGGAATAATGGGCCGTCAGAACAAACAGTGTTTTACATTAATCGGAGTATGCACAGCTGCAGGTAAATGGGAATATTAATGGATTATAAATTTTTTCGGGCTGTCAAAGTTAACGCGATAATACCACGTTAACGCAAATTTGATTTAACGGCACTAATTTCTTTGACGCATTAACGCAACTTGCAATTTTTAGGTTGTAACAGGCTCAGTTCTAAAGCTACTGTAACTCGTCGCAAAGGAGGCTAAATAATTTTCCAAAGTTCCGCTAAATTTTGGCGAGGAAAAACTGGCATGGCCATTTAACACATTAACACAACTTGGGATCTTTAGGTTGTAGCTGGCTCAGTTTTAAAGCTAGAGTTAAGATACTGGCATTATATGAAACTAGAAAAACCTACGGAATCCATTGGTATCAACCATGTCATACTAGCTCACGAAGGAGGTTACATAACGCCCTAAAATTACACAACATTTTGGCAAGGAAAAACTGACATGACCATTTTCAAAGGGGTCCCTTGACCTCTGACCTCAAGATATGTGAATGAAAATGGGTTCTATGGGTACCCCTGAGTCTCCCCTTTACAGACATGTCCACTTTATGATAATCACATGCAGTTTTGGGAAAGTCATAGTCAAGTCAGCACACTGACAGCTGTTGTTGCCTGTTGGGCTTGAGTTTGCCATGTTATGATTTGAGCATATTTTTTATGCTAAATGCAGTACCTGTGAGGGTTTCTGGACAATATTTGTCATTTTTTTGTGTTGTTAATTGATTTCCAATAATAAATATTCACAAACATTTGCATAAATGAAGCATATTTGCCCACTCCCATGTTGATAAGAGTATTAAATACTATACTATACAAATCTCCCTCTAAGGTACATTTCGAGCAGAAAAAAAAGAGTGATCAATTTGTGATTTAATCGTGATTAACTATGGACAATCATGCGATTAATCGCAATATTTTAATCGATTGACAGCTCTAATAAATTTTCTTTCGCCATGTAAACAGCTTAGTGGGAATATAGTTTTTATCAGAATAAGGGCAAACCTGAAATATTTTGTGCATGTTAACGTGGTCAATGTTACCGTTTAGTGCAAAACAAAAGCTGCAAGCAACATATAAGAGGGCAGATCTGTTGAGTGAATTGGGACATTTTGTCCTCCCTCAGCATTCATAAACATTCACTCTCATGGGGGGGTTTGTTACCAGGCTCAAGGCAATGGTTGTTTCATTACACATTTTAATGCTTTTACTTATTTATTTATTTTTTGCTTTGCTGAATACAGAAAAAAAAATCATGACACGGTGGAAGAAGAAATCTCCCACGAGAGGCGTAAAAAATAATTCGTTTGGCTGTTGAACAAATGACTGAAACACTTCCTCCCTCTCACATTCATTTCTGAGAATATTTCAGCAAATGTGACTGTAGGATGCTCTGCTGCTGTTGCTAAGAGACAAAGTACTTTTGCTGTAAAAGACCACCCCCCACCTCCACACACACACACACACACACACACACACACACACACACACACACCTTCACATAACAAAACAATCTCAGACTCTATTCTCCCTCCATTCCTCCCTTCTCCTTTTCAAAGACCAATCAAAAAGCCCCGTCCGAGTCCCGCCAACGAGGCCAGATGACACTCTAAACCAGCCTCTGTTCTCCCCCCCCCCCCCACGCCAAACATACGCATCATAGCAACAAGTCAAACTGCACGTGAATCAACGTTTAATAAGCTGAAAAAATGCAATGCATTTGTTGTGATTGGTCAAACTCCCTGAAGGTGAAAACAAGGTCACAGTGTGTCTCCTATCTGATGTGTTGAAGCCTCGGCGTCCTGCGAGGGGTCCATTTTGCCAACAACAGTCATGGATGTGTGCGTCTCCATGACAACTGTGGAGGGTTGTGTAATGCGAGGTGCACCGTGGCGAGCAGAAAGACACCTTTGTGGACTGACGTCATCCAGCCACTGCTACAATTTCAATCATTAGCACCTCCTGTATTTTATATTTGTTTCATCTTCATGAGCTGCAGCAGAAATATTTAACATTCGTGCACTGAACACTGAGTATTTCCTCCCATTTACTGGCTGTATTTTCAGAAATGAACACTTCTCTGCAATGTGTTTATTGGGAGCTAATTAAGATGTGAAATTGTGTTTAAAAATGCCTCAACTCTACATGAGAATTTGACTGGATACTCATGAACAATAGATCTATGAGGCGCTGCACAGACAGAGGAAGGAAAATCATATTTTTTCAAACAGTATGTCTTCAGTGAATCTCTGAATGGCTTCCCCCTCCTCCTCTCCTATGCCAGTGTTTTCCATTTCAACACCCATTAATCAGTGCTATTGCTTTTGTCACCATGGAAACTGGACTTGCTGCATCTCACGCAGGTCTGGTGGGTTTTTTTTCTTTCACAATAGCCAGACTGACGGCTCCCGTGGCTGCAGCAGGCCAGCGAGCCCACCGAGCGCAAAATCAAGACCCTGCGAGACACAAAACCACTTCAGTCTGTCTGTCTTCCCCTCACCATCATCACCGCCACCGCCGAACTGTCGCCTCACCCCCCCTCCCACAGTCATCATTAGAACAGATTACATAACCGCAGCTTCTGTCTGGGCATCTTAAGGCAAATTCACTTGGTGAAGAGCACATTTAATTCCTCCTGGGTTCTGTAATGAGCCTCATCTCAGGCTGATGCGGAGGACTTTGCAGCCCAAATAAGCAAAAGTGGGAGTCCCTCATAGTCTAGCGCACAAAGTGTTCACTTCCCGAATGCTGCCGTGTGACCCGCACTGCCCTGCAGATTACATGCGGAGTCCTCTGAGTAAGAACAAGGGGGTATTTCAGTATCAGACTGAGCAACAACTCGATGAGAAAAACACTCCAGATCTTTATCAGTCAGACAGAAGCGATTCTAAAAATACCGACAGCGGTCTCCGGATCAGCTCCGTACTTTTCGCTCAACATTTGAATGTGGTGAAGTGAAGACACACATTTGAGTGTCGTGAGAGGAGAGCATTAATTTACCTCTGACAGGCATTAAATCAATATCATGGATCGAGGCCAGTCAGTCAGTCAGTCAGTCAGTGAGACAGAAATGAGCACAAGACTCCTCTTCATTCAGACTAATGTGGTATCCAATATATGCAGGGAACCCCACGTTACTCCACGAGAGAACCCATGATGCATTATGATTTGAGCTTAAAGACAACAGATGAGAGTAAAAAGATGAACTCAGAGGATGGAGATGGAGATGGAGAGACAGCAGAGGAGGATGAAGAAGAAGAAGAAGAAGAAGAAGAAGAAGAGGAGTAGGAGGTTTAAGTACTTGGTACTCACAGTGATCTTGGTCTCCTTGACCTCCCTGATCTGCCTCTTGGCCGGCGAAACAGAGCCGGGGGGCTGCGGGGCGAGACAGGACGGATCGTCAAAACTCTCCTCAGTGTCAAAGCTGGCTTCCATCATCATCCCTCTCACCTCCTCCTGCTTCTCTATTCTGGGAAAGCCTCACTCTCTCCTCTCTCTCTTTCCCTCCACGCACCGAGGCTGCCTTCAGTCTCACCGGCTACGGAGTGAGTGGAGAGGAGTCGCGTTGCAAAGGGGAGGGGGAGGGGGAGGGGGAGGGGGGGTGTAGCGCTGGGGAAGGTAGCGTTGGGAGTGAGGAGGGGGGTTGTAGGGGGAATCGGTGGCGGCAGTGGGAGTGTGACGAAGTCTAGCCTCCGGTTAAGCTGCTGTCACACGAGTTTTAAGGTTGAAGGGCTGCAAGGAGACGGATGCTGCCCGCAAGGGGTTCTGCGTCCCCTCCACCCCCACCCAGCCTCACCTCCACTCCTCACCCAATGATGTCCATGCAGAGAGAGAGAGAGAGAGAGAGACCACTGAGCCAGCTCATGGATTGAGGTGCTGAAGTGTAAAGGGAAGCAAAAGCATGAAGAAAGAAATAGTAAGAAGAGGAGGAGGAGGAGGAGGAGGAGGAGGAAGAAGAGGAGGGGGGGTTTATTTACATGATCCCTGCCACACCTCCCTCCCCAGAGAGGCAGATAGTGTGGGAGGAGGGAGCAGCAGTGGTGGAGGTGATGGCGGTGGAGGTGGGGGTTGGTTTGAAATGGTTGAATGATGATCTTTAAAATGACTAATTACGATTGGGAGGGAATCTGAAGGAGGAGGAGGGGAGGAGAGAGAGAGAGAGAGAGAGAGAGAGAGAGAGAGAGAGAGAGAGGAGAGAAAACAGGCAGCCAATGAGATGAAGCCTCTGTGATTGTGTGTGTTTAAGATCGAAGGGGTTATAAAAGTGTGCCGAGGAGAAAAATTCAGGGACTGTGTGTCAACATATTGCACAAATCATTTGTGTATTTATATGTGCACGATGTGACGTTCACGTTTACAGCAAGTATGTGCGTGCAAGACGGCGGCAGCTACGTCGTTATCATCTCTTTCATATGACAGCGCTTCACCCGAGGCTTCAAACGCAAGCTGCGTGCAGAGCGGAGCGGCTACGACGGCACACGTGATCGAGGCGGCTTCTCACAACATCCAACACCATCACAGCCAGGACAAACCCCCCCCACGAACGGGCACAACAACCACGTTCTCACCTTTGCTGCACAGAACATGGCGGCTCTGACCACCGCAATCCCAGTCCAGGTTTCGGGATCCGTGGCCCCCAGTGCTCCCAGCGTGAGCTTTTCTACTGTCTTGGCTGGCCTCCTTTCCACAACTGACAACCTCTGACAAGTGAGAGTCCAAATCTCTGCTGCCCATATGGCACCAACTGTCTGTCCATCTATACTCTCCTGTGCGATTACGACTCGGTGTGCCCTCATCTGACTCGTAATTAGTCACGTGGGTTGGCATGTAACCGATGTTGGCCCGGGTCCATCCGAGAGGAGGAGGCGGTCCTGCTTTCAGTGGACGGAGCGCGGGAGATTTAGATCATGGAAATACTGACATCAGAGAACTGAAAGCGTTGTTTACATGGGAGAAAGCACCAAGTGTGGATTTGATTTTTTTTGCACTTAGGCCACACAGGAGAGAGATTTTGAAAGTGGACGGCAAACTGCTTAAGCTATCAGTTATTCTTTAAAATTATCGTTTATAAAATATTGTGAAAAAAACATTCCAAATTCCTAGAGACCAAGGTGACGTCTTCCGATTGTTTTGTCTGACCCGATACTCAATTTACAACAATTTAAAAACAGAGAAAGGCTTCAAATTTGAGAAGCTGGAAACTGGGAATGTTCAGCATTTTTGCTTGATACTGACGTAAAAGGGTAACTTTGGTATTTTTCAACCTGGACCCAATTTTTCAATGTTTTTGTATCCAAGTGACTATAATGGGTAAACAAGCTGCAATGTAATCGCTCAGTACAACTCCTCACTATCAATGTACGTCAACTAAAGTGCTTGTTGTTGCCACTGACGGGCTCAAATTGTTATTATAAGCGTCTCGCAACATTAGGGAAAGGACCCTGCAGAAAAATAAAACATTTTTCTTACCTTTCGCTTTCTGTTTGTTATTGTGTCACTTGACTTGTTGCCGGAAGACAACGTTGGAAACGCGAGTGAGAGTTGGAGAGAGGAGAGTTTGTTGTGTTGAGGAGTACAGCAAGCGTAGCTTAGTGTTATCTAAAAGATTTTCTGTCGTGGCTGAATATTTAGCTGATTTTAATTTGAAGGTTTTGTTAGACGATGACCAAATCGATTAATCGACTTTCGGCACATGAAACCATAAAGGGGAAACAAACACTGTTTAACAGCTTCATTAGTATGTGAAGCCTCATACTGAAGACAGTCTGAACCTCTTTGTGTGCAAACGGGGCTGACGATTCGTACTGCTAAATAGTGTTCTGTGGCTTACCTGTTTGTTCATGGCGGGCTTCCTCAGAGCGACATCAGCGGCCTCTGTGGGCTGACTGGTCTTTGTGCTGCTGTGGCATCCGTTGGCTGAATACAAAACAGATTATAAACACACACCTTACTGATGACAGTGACAGCTGGAGTCTTACTTTTGTACAATAACTTCACATAAATGAGAAGGTGGGAAAGCGAGAAATCGACAATTTGGGAGGCGACTCAATTACAGTGAAAAGGTCACCTTTTACTGAGGTTTTGATATGTGACATCCTTATATTGGTGAGTCCAAGCTAAGGTTTGATCTTTCAGAGCTGGCAAGTCATTGCTTTGGTGTCAGGGAGAACAAATCAGACTATTTCATGCAGCTTTTGTGACATTTACAGGCTATTTAAGGCCAATTTTCCAGTTTGCACTGAGTATGTTCTTTTCCCCAGATCTATATATCCACATATATCCACATATTGGAGGAATGCCATTAATGAGCCGAGCCCTTGGGGGTTCACGGCTCTGTAGTAACGTCCCTGGTTTCATCCTTTAGGCCCTTAATGGTTCTTCATCGCCTGTGATTCATGAGCTGTCGTTGCTCATTGCATATCAAATGGTCCCATCTCCAGCTGAAGGTAAACACGTGAGCCCGGCTGAGTGTGACCCCCGAGGGCACGCATCACATCCGCGGACGCTGGTCGGAGCAGCACCAGAAAAAAAACATGCCGACTCCAAAAATAACAACAACGGTCACTTTGCTTAAAGGGGCATTAAGAGATCTACGACCTTTGTTGACCTCTGTTACTCACCAGTGAAAAGGTCCCTGACACATGAAAAACAGTAAGTCACATTTGCACAAAAGAGAGCAGGGATCCACCATAAACAGACGTAATGTCTCACCTATGAACACTATATGATATCAATTGTGCTTTGTCGTTAGCTTTATCATGAAAATGGAGAAAATATTAATCTTCAGCGAAATATGTGACTTTCTTGTGGTCCAATCCTTAACAATTGGTGGAAATATGCTAATTATCTTCTTCCTCCCTGATAGTTAGATGAGAAGATTGATGCTGCTCTCGTGTGGATACATTAAGTACAGAGCTGGAAACAGGATGTGGTAAAGTAGCTAAGCATAACGACTGAAAGCAGGAGAAAACTGTTGTTCACCGAGTAACAGATACAACTAAGGGATGTCACGATACTAGAAATGTAGTAGTCGATACCAATACCAGTGAAATGCCACGATTCTCGATGCCAATTCAATACCACGGTAAAAAAACAGAAACAAACAAAACTAAACAATAAATCCCATGTGCTTCAACATTCACTCATTTATTACCGTTTGCATACTGGTATTTGCAAATATATTATTAATCCCTGATAATCCAACTCGCCAAGTTTACATTTAAACACATCACGATAACCTTATAATTTACCTTCACCCAATACACATTTTTTACCCAACCGGTTGAGGCAGATGGCTGACCCACACGGAGCCTGGTTCTGCCCAAGGTTTCTACCCGTTTTTTTCTTGGCACTGTCGCATAACAATGCATGCTCATGGGGGATCTCTTGTTGGGTTAGGGTTAGTACGGTCTAGACCTGCTCTATATGAAAAACGTCTTGAGACAACTTCTGTTATGATTTGACGATATATGAAAATAAATTGAATACTGAATAGAGCTTGAACGCACCTTAATGTAACTCAATACAACCTCCGTAGGTTAGCTGTTAACGTTCACTAGCTCTCCTCCTGCCGATTTCAACACAGTTTGTTGTTCACAATGTAGCATTATCAGGGAAACTTTCCATCGACCCCAGGACGATGGGACACCATTAGTCTCGAGCCCCCCCCCCCCGGTACCTGCAGTACTGTAGAAAAACGAGTACGGCCATGTTTTCCGAATTATGGTATCGACATGGTATCAAAGTATCGGTTCTCATCTCATCTCATCGACATCTCTAGTTACAACACATAACTCCTGATTAAAACACAATATTGTCGCCTATATACCCATTTGTGTACAAATTAACAAACAAGATATAAATATGTTAATTAGATGTGATGATTGATGTATTTTTGAGCTTTTGGAGGCAGCCAGGCTAGCTGTTTCCCCCTGTTTCCAGTCTTAATGCTTAGAAGATATTGTAAAGCTATTAACGAGGATGTTTTTCTTTCTTGCTTCATGCAAACAAAAGCTAACTAGCAGATTCTTATTGTTTGTAATACTTTTGAGTATTTGTGCATATTTGTACACGTGTTCATGAACGCACATGTACCTGTGATGCTCTGGCACGTGTTCAACAACCCAGTCTTATCTCGTCTACTTCCTCTTGAACGCCGCCTCACTATTTCTCTGTCTCTGAAACCAGCCGGTCAAATCCCCAGCTTCCTGTCTGGAGGTTGGAGGAGACGTCCAGGCTGCTCAGCTCTAAACCTGGCCTTCATTAAACTTCTTGCTCTCCGAGGAGGATCACACTTGTCTGCTTGAATGCTGACAAACTCCCCTGCAGCTGACTCGTTTTCCCTCTAAGTGTGTTTAGGCCACATGCCAGCAGAAAGAAGAAAACCATCTGCTCTCTGCTAAGATGTCGTTAGTGAGGATGCTGGCAGCGATGAAACATAATAAGCCAGTCATTAAGAAAATGTAGGATTTCCTGCAGTAGCGAGGTTTGTGATAATGTAGGACACAGCAGAGGGATTTGTCAAAGGTTTTGTGAAAACCTTTTGGGAAAATGTGACTAAGTATAATGGAAAAACAATGTGATTGCTTGTATTGTTTCAGTTAAACTGCTCATCTGAAGGAATCTGGTTTAAGAAGATTACTACTGCTGATGCTAACAGGCTTAATCTGTCTGACAGGAATAATGTTGAAAAATGAAGTTATGACCTGTGGCTCCAAAATGGAAACAATCGTCATGGAAAGAGCAAATTTAACAAATGAATACAGATATTACAGTTATCATCGGCTCTCCATCTTTGTCATTTCTAACCTCTAAAACTCTTTAAAACTCTCCTTTTCATTGCTGCAACATTTGTCTTCAGTGTTTGCGCTTCTTGTGCTGTTTTGTTTTCTACGTGTTACTGCCTTTTTAGAAATTGTGTCATAAACCGGGTGGCTGAGAAGATAACGGCTCAGTTTTACCATATGGTGGGGCGTTCTGTTGTGCCAGCGGTCTCTGTGGGGCCTCGGCTGACAAGGAGGGACGCCGCCATGTTGTTTCTGGAACGATACAAACAACAGGAAGGATGACAGCTGAAAAAGAAAATGTGCCTCAGTTTCACATAACATCAGCTCCTTCTGCACATTGATATTCTCTGCACAACCTTCATGCAACAAGATGCACCTGTTAATATGAATATTGACTACAGTAGCACATTATGTGCACAGCTATGCAATACATCTTCTTTCTTCAAATTCCCATGTCCCTCTCATTGTTATAATACATCCTGCATAGATACACTGACACATGATTAATGGTTTCACCTTTTTCAGACCTAGTTGTGCCATACGCTTTCATTGACAAAGGCTTTGGGCACGCACAGTTATTTTCCCACTGTTATGCTACACGTCCACAGGGGGCGTTTTTATCGCGAGGGATCGCCTCGTTTCCCAGCTTTGGACAATTGATGGGCTGCAACTAGACACAAGGCACGAGGCACCTGATTGGATGAACGCTTTCACTTGCTGCTCCCAGCGTTCAAACCGGAACCAACATGGCGGCTCGTTTGGAAACTTTCTTCTGTTATATCACGAAAATAGTTCACCGAAATGTGTTTCTGAAAACATTTTAGAATTTTTTTATTTTTAGAAATAAACCATGCTTTTGCTGTATCTGTCTTTATTTTGGATCGACAACGGTTAGTTTAAAAGTTTCTAGGGAGTTTCCAGAGGCATAAAGTAGCCTAGACCTCAACTTTATGCAAATGAGGAGCAGCCAAAAAAATCGCGTGCTGTAAACAATAAATGCCAGTTGGGTGTTGTGAATGATGAATGTTAGACGCAGAAAATGATGAAACATGGCTCCGTTTTCATCATATCACGACTGTTTAAGTCAAATCGGCATTAAATTAATCAAAGCACTTTATAATTTATCACACCATTTTTCATTTCACATCCATTTTCATCAATTCCCTTTTTATCAGTGAATTTTTGTTACTTCCACCCCTCATACACATTTGACATCAAGGCTCAAAATTAACTGTTTTCCTTAGTGTCTACATAATAAATATAGTTTTATTATAAACTATTTAAGAGAACTATGCAAGTTAACTTGTATTACTTCATTTACTCACTCTACTCACTTCTGAC
Source organism: Sebastolobus alascanus (assembly GCA_916701645.2). Classification (NCBI taxonomy): domain Eukaryota; kingdom Metazoa; phylum Chordata; class Actinopteri; order Perciformes; family Sebastidae; genus Sebastolobus; species Sebastolobus alascanus. The sequence continues at coordinate 3,052,219 of CAKAOJ020000072.1, read as the reverse complement.
TCACTAAAGTCTGTTAAATATGAGCGTAGCTTCACTCTCTAAACAACCATGACGCATAATTTCATTTGGATTGATAAGTTTCTCTACTGTCCCAGGCACTGTATCTTTGTGTCCCAGGTGATATTTTTATTGTCCCCATGACAACGGGACATCCTTAATTTCGAGCGCTGCTTGACATTGCGAGCGTGGGGCCATCCCCACATAGCTGCCTCTCGAGCCAAGCGCAATTAAAACACCATTTAAAAACTATTATATCAGCCACTACAATAATGATAAACAATGTTGAGGATGTTTTATGTCGTGCATTAATCCAGAATTATCTTAATTTCTAAGTTACGCAGTACCACTACAACCACACTAAATATATAAACGTAAAAATCTGATGGACAGAGTGTTGTGATATTTACTGAGCACATTCATGTTCCTCAGGGGATAAACCTCAATTTTGGATGCTCTGAGATGTTTTCTAGCCAAAATGTCATTTTTGCACACAATGTGTCAAAATCTAATCTAATCGAAATGTTCTGCTATGCAAATTCTTGCTCCATACGGGATAAACCTCGTGATTTTAATGACCGTTACGGATAAACCTGTCATTCTGTGGGTGTAATGAACATATACCCACAAACTCCCAGGAAATCCTAAAATGTCCCTCAATGTCAAACTCTTTTAAATATAATTCAGTAAAAGTAAAAACAAAGTGTTCAACCTTGTTGTGCCAGTATGGCAGGTAAAGTCAAGGTAAACTTTATTTCCTGAAAAATAAAACGGTGAGATTCTCGTCCATCTATTTACAAGTGAACCTTCTGGATGAAAGAATGAATGATTTCCACCTGCTGTATTTTAGCCGTCTATCACACAAAGTAATGAGGAATCATTCCACTTAGCAGAGCAGGAAGTCCTTTACGCTGTGACAGTTGCAGGTGAATCTGTGTTACTGTGTGGATCTTTAACACAAATGTCTAAATGTGTGAGTGGATGGAGAGCTGAAAGCCAAGAATCATGGATTTGTTACTGTAATGTACACATTTTAATTAAGAAACACAGTCACTGAATATAGCTATGATGGGCATTAATATGTAATACTTATTAATAAGTATTACATATTAATAATACTTATTCAAACCTCTTGAGATCAATAAAGGCTTATCTTATCTTATCTCATATCTCATCTTATATCATATCTTATGGATGATTGTAAATAGTTTCTTCTTTCTTCATACACAATCACATGTTTTAAGCCTCAGCTCCCCCTTTTCAATTCTTTCTCATCGTTCCAATTCCCACTGTCATATTTTCAACCCCAAAGGGATTAAGTGGAATGATTTCAACTCATCCTCATTTTTGCACCTCCTCCATTAAATGACAGATGAAAAAAAATCAAGCAGCTTTCTAATAAACACTGTTGGCATCTCTACGACACGCACACACACACACACACACACACACACACACACACACTCTCAGTAGCAGCTTTTTGAAGTGCCACATTCAGACACGAAACAACAACAAACTGTAACAAAATAAAAAGTGACTGCTGCAGCATATGGCTGCTGAACGTAAAAATAGCTTTTGGGTGTTTTGTTTCTTCCTGCTCAGTGTGTGTGTGTGTGTGTGTGTGTGTGTTGCGAGCCAAAGTGCAATCACTGCCAGAGATGTTGTTGATGCAGCCTTTTCGTCTGTCCCGTGGGAGTCTGTCTTATCCGCCTGGATTAATTCCCAAATGAGGTGTAAAACACAAACACACACACACACACACACACACACACACACACACACACACACACACACACACACACACACACACACACACACACACACACACACACACACACACACACACACACACACACACACACACACACACACACACACACACACACACACACAGATGTTTGTGAAAGGTCGCCTGCCTTCTAGCCTCTGTATTAAAATAACTCTTCAGTCTCTCGTTAGGTAGCAGTGTATTAGAGCAGAAGACTAATATCCCTCCACGACTGAATCCACAGATCTCAGCGCTGAGATACTGGCTGTGCAACACGTTTAAGATAATCAGATTAAAGTGGATCGAATCTGTGAGTCCACATGAATGGACTGCTGAGACCCGCTGATGGGGAGGAATGATAATGAGTCCTCATAGTTCACAGTGTTGAGGCAGTGAGAGCTGAATGACTTGATAAGTTAACTAAAACACAAGAGGAGGTGATACTCAGTTCAGTACAGGGCTATTGACTTCTGTGTCTGATCAAGTGCAGTTTTCATTCTACAAATGTGTCTCAAAGGACAAAGAACAAAGTTTAAGCATTTGTATCACAACTCTGTTCACCTCCCACTCTTTTGTGTTGCAGGGGAAACCTTATTTGCAATAATTTTTATTTTGCAATATCTAACATTATCTACATTTAAAGGGCGGGTACATTTTTATTTATTTTTTTTCAGTTTTTTTATATCTTTGTGTAGTTTCCCAGTGTTGTTCCTTATGTATTCAAATCTGAACATGCACATTTTGGTCAAGTATGTATGTTTTAGCATCAAAATGCTATATTCCCAAGCCTTTCTAAAACCTTTTTCCCATGTGACCTGACGTAGGTTTCTGCATGATGACGCTGCTACATATACAGTATACAGTATATATACATCCTTATAGTCAGTGTATTAACGTTACATACAGTAACTTAGATGGCGGTCAGCATGCCCCCAGTTTAGAGAAGCAGACAGGAGTTAACGGAACGGAAGCTAAGCAATGTACTGCTGTGGACGCCACGTTAGTTCAGGTCCGAAAGTTTTATGGCAATCCTTTTCATAGTTGTTGAGATGTTTCAGTTTGGACCAAAGTGGTGGACCTGATTATAAAAGTGATATTCACAAACACAAACAATATTTTTTTCTTCCTATTTTTCTTTTCACTTTAATTCAGTCCTCTAGCAGCAGAAAACACAGTGTATTTTGGATGCTTGTGGACGATAAATTCTGGTGAAAATCACTTTACACCGTATTTAATTTGCTAAAAAGAAAACAAATATATTGCATCTTACTTATTAGAGAGCTCCACCAGCAATCACAGCTCTATTATTATTATTATTATTATTATGATTATGGAGCCAGAAGAATACGTTGGTCCGACTCTGACATGAAAACATAGGCTTAACCATCATTTGACCATCCTCAACAAAACCATGCCCTTGCTGTTATGAATCCCGGCAGATTTACTGATGTACTTTACTGTATGTTTTCAGGCGTGGCTGCTCTCACCTTTACTGCAGCTGTTGACGTAGTACCGGAGTCCCTCAGGTGATGTGTAGCTCCTCCATCCTGGGGGAAGAGGCCGGCTGTCAATCTCCTCTCTGGGTGCAGCAGAGTTCACGACCGCTGGCTTCTGTCAGAAACAAACACTCATTTCACCACCACTTTAAATGTTACTACTTTATATACTACTGCCATACTTATACTATACTTACTGGTACTGTACATACATGTTCTACTGCATTGGCTCCACCGGGTTACTGTCTACAACCTGTTTACATCTTAGTATATACATATATATATATTTTACTACCCGTTTATCCATCACAGCAGTGGTTCCCGACCTATTTTCCTAGAAGCCCCCCAACTAATATCTAAGAAATACTGAGCCCCCGACGTCATCGCCCTAGAAAAACTTGCAAATTTTCAAACAAAATCCTCAATTTTGAATAAAGTGAGTCAGTGTTTGTTGTTGTGGTTAAATAAATGTAATTTAAGGTGTTGTTAGATTACTGCTAGACCGCCCCGTTAATACAGGTGTGGGCCTCCCTTTGTGTGCGTCAAGCGGGAGAGCAAATAGGTTTTTGACCGCAGTGAAAATGTTGATTTTGAAAGGCTAAACGCCAACAAATATGGATTGAAGCAGAATATTTCGTTAGAATTTGTTACTAAGTAGCAAAAAAATATATCTTTTAAAATAGTTTCATATACAGACTGTTGTATAAATTATCCCAGAAATGTGTTATTATGATTTAAGTTAAACATGAGCAAATCTAATTTTGACCCCAGGTTAGGAACCACTGCATCACAGTATATACTGTATATGTATGTGCATACTACTGTTACTGTACACCTGTTTTATTTTATATTTTATTCCTATATATTAATTGCTGCACTATTTTATGTCTTTATGTCTTATATTTGAATTTTACTTACTTGATTTTCTTTTCTTTTTGTAAACATATTCATTCATTCCTTGTTTTTTTTTGTTTTATATATCAAGATGATTATTTATGTGTATATGTGATAAACATTAAGTTCATTATTTACGTTCTCCAAGTTACAGAAAGGGGTAGGACCTTATGAGTGTTTAACTTCTGCCTATTCCTTTTCAAACATATAATATTGGTTTATTTATTTAGTTTATTTCGAATTTGCTGTACATGTTAAGTGTTTATTTTATTGGTTATTCTCATTTTGTTTTCTTATTATTTTTAACATGTTCAATTAAATCTATATAATAATCTATTAATATGAGCATTATTGGAGGGAGAATTTGATTGCCAACGACTGTTTTGTAATTATTGTGCATTATAGGACAATAAAGAACTTGAACATTCACATTTCCTTGTGTTTCCTTCCTGTAAAATATTATCAGAAATTATTTAAACTGGGCCTTGAAATCTACAAGAACATCTTTTCATCAATATTATGAAATCTAACAAACTGGCCCTGAAATTAATGCTATTGTTGTGTTTGGGTTGCATTTTATTGGAACACCCTTTAAAAGGAGGAGATCCACAGAGAGCGAGAGAGAGAGATACACAAATATTGTCTAACTAACAATTACACAATAATTGTAATTAACAGGATTGTCTCCTAAATTTCCATCAAGTCATTAAGTGCTATACCGATTTCCTGGAGGCTACAGAAAGTTATGTTGTTTGAGAACACTCTGCTCTAATTTAGTTCATAAACCAGGACATCTGCAGCTGTAGCCACAAATGAAGAAGAACTGCATTCTGGTATATTGCTGAATAATAACTATTGAGGATCCTGAGGGCGGTGAAAATGGATGCTTTAGTTCATCCTGAGTAAGGGAACATTGAGTAAGAAAGCCTATAACGTGATGCGGTTGCTTCATTAAACTTTATGCATTTCCACAAGCTTGCATATACAGGAATGTAAATGTTGGAGTCATAACAGCCTCTTCAATAAGTGAAGTTATTATCATCAAATCCCCATTTTGCTTTTCAGCATTTCTCTGAATAATGGTGTTATTCATATGGTGAAATATGATCCACTAAATGGATAAATAATGATAAATGCTCCTCCACCTTATCAGCAGCCCCCAGGAGCCTCCACACACACACACACACACACACACACACACTCACACACATTGTATACTGGGCCAGAAATTACTGCAGTGTGCTGCTGTACAAGGAAAAAAGCCGCTTCTCATCTGCAGCGATCGCTGACTGGCTGTTCATTTACAGACGCAGCGGTGCGTGGCCCGCTCAGATCTGTAAACTTCAGGACGGTGCAGTCCAATCAGACATCTGAGAGGAGGTGGGCGGATGCGATCCAACAGATATATAAATGGGCAGATTATTAGCAGAACGATAAAGGAGTCGTATCGTGTTCTTTATGCTCGCATGGGCAACAGTGGGTGGATAAAGGCGATTGATGTGTAACATTAAAGGGACTCTGATTTAAGTTTGCAGAAAGCTTCAGCTGCTGCAGTATTTTAGCTGCACAGAATTTTTTTTTGACATCCTCTCCTGACAGCTAACAGTGACGCATGTACCGTCAGGGCATCCCATCTTATTTTATGATCCACACCATAACTGGGAAACAACAAATGTGCAACCTATCGTGTAAGAATTAAACTTCATTTAGCGCATGTGTTGCATTAGAAAGATGTTGGCAGGATTATGTTTCACTTCCCTATCGTTGAGAAGTTTTCATAACTAAGTGACAGAATGGTAGGGGTGTAAATCACAAAGTCTGCCACGATATGATTTCGCTTCGATCCAATTTGGTGGCCTGCGATCGATATGAGACAATATCGTATGCCTATTTAACACAATTGAGTTACATTTATAGAAAGTCACAGAAAGCAACGGAAATATGATTTAACTACTGGGCTCTTCCAGACATTTAAATGAAAAACAATCTTTGATTTTAGATTAAAAAAAATAAATATAAAGAGTGAATTTCAAAATAAAGTAATATCTTAAAGATGACAATATACAGTATATCGATGTTATCACTTTGCATTGATGATATGGATGGATCATTAATCATTGAATTGCTTTAAAAACACCTCAATAATCGAATACTTAGTTAAATGCTAATGTCAGCAGCATGGCTACAGTCTTAATCACAGCTAAAAAACTCAAACTGTGACCTTTAAGGGACTCTATAAACTTTTGATGGCCATTTATCACGTTTTTTTCCCCCTCAAATTTAAAAAAAATAATTAATCTAGGGCTCTTACAATTTAAGGCAAGTTAGATTTAAGACTTTTTAAGACTTTTTTAATGCCACTTGGAATTGAATTGAGACTAATTTTACAATAATAATAATAATAATAATTTATCCTCTGCTCCAATCGCCAACACCTGTCTGCTCTGAGTGCATCCACTGTCTCTTTCTCTCTACAAAATATGAGTGTTGTTGATTCCGCTCAGACAGGATGCAAACACGCATCGCTGGTGTAATCCTCCTCGTCTTTATTTTCCACTGCACTATGAATGTCAAACTACTTCCTGTATCGGTACAATGCTATTGGATATAAACTAAATAACTAAAGCAGAGGAGTTTCATCTGAATATCATTTGTAGCAGACTCGAATGCACTAAGAAGCATCCATACTACATTTTTTTTCACTAGCAAGCAAAATGAAAGAATTCCCACATTGTGACTGAATGAACCAAAGGTTTAAAGATAAACTATTATCAGGAGATTTCACATGTCCTCTGGCTTGCAAGGAGAAGTGCAGCTGAATGGTATCTGAGCTTTTATGGAAACTCTTTTTAAAAAAAAAAACACAGATCTGTAAGATATCACTGCCAAATCCCACAATCCTCTTGGGTGCTGCTCTCAATGTAACCCTGAAACCAGGATATCCACTCCACTCCTGTTAGCTCACTTCTCTCTGAACAGGAAGAAACTGAGAAGACAGGCTGTGTCAGGAGGAGGATGCCTCTCGCTGCTTTACTGAGGTTCTTCATGAGGTCTGACAGGGAGAGAAAGAAAGCACCGAGATCCCTTTCTACCTGGAAAATGAGATTAATGAACCTCAACCTTCTTGTGGTGGTGCAGGAGAAAAGCTGATGTTTACATTTTTATGCTTCTTGTCCATGTCTGCATTCACAAGGTCATATCAATTCCATTTTATACAAGAGGGAAAAAAGGTTGTTTTTTCTACTGTAGAAAAGCGATGATATGAGACAGAAAATATTAGGGAAAATAACCTAAAAATAGGGCATCTCGTCGCAAAAAAAAGTGTTTCATTATCATAAATCTATTCTGGAATCTGAACTGTATAAGCAATCTTAAGTTATCAAAAAGGAACAGCCTCTGTGTGTAATTTTAGAAACGACAAAAGCACAATTTTTCACATGGTTTGTTTCTGTGTCCCGAGGCAGCTGCTGAGAGTTTCAAAGAGCAGCAATTATAAAAACACAAGAGGAAGGCTTATAGAGGAATGTAAAGTCACTCCACACAGGATGCTGATAAAAGAAATAAAGCGGAGGGCATGGAAACAGCAACGAGGCCTTTATCATCTCAGAGGCTAAATGAGCATATAGCAGCACATTACTCAGCCTGCTGGCAGGTTGGTTTTTGTTCCTCTGAGGGACGCAGAGCTTTGGTGAGGATGTAAATTAGGAGAGGCTGTTATGAGCAGCTTTTGGCATCTTAAAGTTAACTGTTTGAAATACTTTGACAGTCGCAGTGTGTGACGAAGATGACGCTACATTTTTTATGGAAAAGGGACATAAGGGTCTACAGCCATGCGGCTCTGTGAGGCTACTTAGGCACAGCAAAATGTATAGAAGCAAAGAGGTGAAACTCTGGTGCTTTTTTGACAACAGCCGCTAGATGGTGCTGAGGTAGCGCTGCAGCCATTTTGGACTGAAAACACCAATGAGTCCATAGCCATGAATGCATAAAGAGACATCTGTAAATCAGGTAAATCAATTTCCCAGTATGATAGCCCTCTAAAATAGCCCTCATCATAATAGCTGAATCCAGAGTTATTTTCCTCGGCACAATAAACGTGCATCAGACACACGGTACTGCACCGCCCTGCACGTTCATATGACATATCCGGTTCTGCCAGCTTCCTGCTAGCTGTATGCGGCTGTAATAATGGATATACTGGCTTTAATTCATCACTTTTATTATCTTATAATACCCCCATGGGCTGTATGCTGTAAGCCTGTACCGTGGTGGATGTATTAACATCTCTGTTGCCAAACAACCGGCTATCGGCCAGTAGCTAGTAGTGCTAGTAGCATGATATAAACAGAATTTTATGAAAGCGGCCGGGCAAAAAAGTTTAATAAATAAATAATTAAGTAAATAGTTATAATAGTATGCATATTTCTAATATTTGTATTGTTCAACACAGGACATTTCGTTAAAGACAATAAAATTATAGCAATAGAATCCAAATAATTTAGTTTTAATTTTGTACGGCACTTTGTAGACGGACGTTTTACTGGCGACCGGTAGTCGTTTGGCGGAAGCGTAGCTCCGCTGCTGGGCGCTAACGTTGCAATGGAATGAATATTGGCTTTCACTTCTTAGCAATATATGTTCTTTCGGCACAGTGCTGCCCTGAGCTAAATGCTAACGACAGCATGCTAACATATATTATATATATAATGTTTACCATGTACTTCCTTACATATCTACAGTGGGGAAATGTAACTAAGTACACTTACTCAAGTACTGTACTTAAGGACAATTTTGAGGTACTTGTACTTTTCTTGAGTATTTCCATTTTATACTTTTACTCCACTACATCTTAGAGGAAATTGTTGTACTTTTTACTCCACTAGATTTATTTGACAGCTTTAATAACTTGTCGGATTACGGATTGTGCATCGTCACAAAACTGAAAACAGGCTGTTTTTCTGACTTTTTAGAGATACGTGGTTCTCAGCGACGCTTCAAACATATGATGATCTTATAGACCATGATGCATTGCTGTAGATTAAATTAGCCAACAGGATATAAAGGAGTTAAAATGCAACATACACATGAATACAGCAGCAACATGAATCCAGAAACATCAGATGTAATGGTAAAACACTGACAGGGAACATTTTACTGCACAATGAGTACTTTTACTTTCATGCTTAAAGTAAATTTTGTTGAAACACACTTTTACTAAAGTAAAGGATCTAAATACTTCTTCCACCACAGCATATCTGAATAGTTTTAGAGATTCATATCTCACCGCACACCAGACCTCTAAAAGTTATTCTTTATTTCTGCATCAGATAAGAGAGTTTTTTGGGAGCTAACAACTCATTTCCCATCCATGTTCAAACTTTAATCATGAATAAAGCAAAATGTGTTGTTCACTAATAACTTCTGGAGCGATGTGGTGGGAGATACGAAGTTCTCTACTGTAAATGAATTACTACGTGAAGCAGAAAAGCGTTTAAAAAGAGAGGGATCGTAAACATCCTTTTATATGTCTGCATGTCTGCTTCATTTACTGGTGAAGACGCAAACTAAATCCAAAGTCTCGCATTGGAATATAAGAGGATAAGTCTATTGGAGTAGTGGCTATAATTGTACTACTTGACATAGATGCAAACACTTCTTTAAATAGCGTTTAAGGGAATTAAAAGAAGTTCTTACCATGCTGCTACGCTGTCGTGCTGCAGAACTGTATCAGTCAACCCGGAACTGGAAATATGAATGAAGAGACAGAGGGGATTATTAGATGTCATTTGTGTAATGATCCAAAGCCTTCAGGGTCGCAGCTCCGAGTGAATGGAGACACACTGAATATCTTTCAAGCTATTTTTCCACTTGTTAAAAAATAAAAAGGCCTGGCAGAGAGGCATGCTTTGGTTTTGATCAAGACATTTTCTATGAGTCTTTGTTTGAGCAGAAATGTCCGTGGTCCTCGCTCTGTGACAGAAACACAAAGGAGGACACTGTCAGACGGAGCTGTGATGTACACGGACAAAACAAGGACTTGTCTGTCTTCACTGCTGGTTTCTTCTGTTAAATCCAATTGACTCTGAATATAGTGAGCGACAGTCTGGTTATATTCAGGTCAAACAGATGAGGTCTATCTCTCACAGGAGAATGAAGCCACTTGTGATTACACTGCCGGGGCCTATTGGGATCATAATAAGATTTATGAGTAACAGGTTACTTTCCAATGTACAACAGTTAGCTGCAATTTATGGCAGTCAAATATTTCAAAACAAGCTAAAACAAAACAAAAAAGAAAAGAAAAACTTATGTTATTAAAGCTTTAAAAAACACTCCATGATTTTGTTATTGTGCCCCCAATTTGGTAAAGCAATCTCAAAATGTACTTATTAAAATTTTATTACAGCGGACACAGTCTCCACATTTCACCAAATTTTGGAATAGGGCCTCAAAAACATATTTGTTATAATTTCAAAAGTAGTTTGCTGCCCCCAAATAGAATACAAATCTGAAAATGTACTTAATTAAAAATAGATATACATTTTTGTATAACATTTGTTAGGAGTCACAGCATTACAGCAATTTAATTGTTATAGGCCAAATTACTAAATCTGTTATTAGGGCCTAATTTTATGAATGTTTAACTACAATTTATGACAATTAAATCACTCCAAAAACAAAAAGAACTGCTTAAAAAACTGTCAAATGTCAAGTATGGTACTCCCATTATGAATTATAGATAAATACATGTTTTGTATACACTATGTTATAGTAGGAGTCCAGTGGCGTTTTTAGGTGGAAAATAATGGTGGGGAAAAAACTGTTATTTGTTATTAGACAGATGTAAAACCAGAAAATATCACACAAGTTAGCAGTTAATGCATTTTTGCCAATATAATCCAACTGGGCACATAAGGTTACCTGTTCTCCTCAACGTGATGTTAACCTGCTCATTTCCCCGTTTGTATGCGCTAGCTACGTTAGCCATGTTTAGCCAACAGCTGTCCTGCTTCCACCGCGTTGTCCTGCTTTCATGTTTCAGAAAGATGCTCCTCCGCAAAGCCTGTTCCTGACCAGGTAACGTCCCGTAACGTCCCCTCCGAATAACACACACAGGAAGCAAAAAATAAAAGCTCTGAAAAGCTAACGTTAGCTAGTAGTTAGCTAACAGTTAGCCATTTTGTACCGGAGAGCCACTCCACCTTAAATACGATTTTTTTTTTTACCAGAGGTTTGGTTTATAACAATACGCTGCGTCTGGTGGACACCGAGGTGTTTTATTCTCGACCTTTTCATTCATTTTAGTAGAAGATAATCCACTTCGTTCATGGCGACCGCAGTTACTATCTTCCTTAAAGAACTAACCGTCTGATAATAACCAGAGCCAATGACAACTACAGTATTTGGCAAATAGCCAATCAGATTGCAGCGGGGCTTTGCGCATGCGCATTGTTGCTTTACCCACACTGGGCACTTGACGTTGGGAGTTCTTTTAATACATCCATGGTTGGGAGCCAAGCAAAATTAAAGCACCATTTAAAAAACCGCTGACCTTATATTGTTAAATAATGATCAATAAAAGCAGGATGTTTTATGCCATGCATTAATCCAGATTTGTATTAATTTCTAAAGTTCTCAGTACCACTAAAATCACACTTTTTTCTTTGCAATCGCCTCCGTAGGGAATGGAAATGTGACGTCACCGACAGCAAGTCTTCCATTTTAGAGGATAAAGGTTGATGGTACATGTGCAAAGGCTCTGTCCTTTCCACGCTTCCCATTCATTGCCTATGTAAGCGGCCTTGCAATGCATTCTGGTTGCGTGGCGGTGAGATTCGAGAGACGGACCGTCACCTCGCCTGCTCCTCCTAAAGTTGCCTAGACCTGAATTTTATGCAAATCAGGGGCGTCCGCCGCCTCTTGAAACTCCCGAGAAGCATTTAACCGTTGTCAATCCAAAATAAAGACAGATTCAGCAACTGCATGGCTTATTTCTCACATAAAATGTTTTCAGAAAACTTTTCAGTGAACTATTTTTGCAATATAGAAGAGAGGAAAGTTTCCAAACGAGCCGCCATGTTGGTTCCAGTTTTAAAGCTGGGAGCAGCAGCCCACGAGGGAAAGCATGTTCCTAGTGCAGCCCATCAAGCGTTTAATGCTGGGAAGCAAGGCGATCCCAGCCCCTGTTGACATGTACCATAAGAGTGCCATCCGCTGGTTGTTTACTACAAGTGTCAAAAGATAACTCAAAACACTGCACAGTGAATAAGATTCAAAAGCTGAATTGTAGTGTATATATACCTAAAATTAAAACAAACCTAAAATTTACTAGAACCCAACTTTGATATAGCAAAAATATATTAGCATAAGCTCCTGAAATCATAATCCAAAAATAATTTAGAGCACCTAAAAATATACCAGTGCTTTAATTATAACTACACTAAGCTATTAATTAGTTTATTATTGTATTTATTTGATTATCTGCGATTATTTTGGGGGCTGAGGAGCCTTACGAAGCCACTAAATTCACTTAGGCTGTGTTCAGACCGACAGTACAAACAATTAAGTCTTCATTAAATAAATGATCTGTTAATGATTAGTCTATAGAGTCTTCACAACAGAGAGTGGAGGCTATAATAGTTACCTTTGTAAGCCTGGTTGTCTCAGTTTTTCTCACAGAATTAAAAGGTTTTAATAAATTAATGACAACATCATTGTTATGTTTCTCTAATATTTTCTCATTCTGTCATCGCTGCACAAAGCAGCTTTGTTCTAAATAAAATAGTCTAAAAAAAACTAGCTTGTTTTTGTTACACTGTTCATTTTTTATTTTATTTTGGATCAAAAGCAGTTGGATGTCTCACTGGAAAGCAAAAACAAAAATCCTAGACAAGATAAAAAATTAATAACTTATCTTCAAAAGACTAAAAGGAGACGAGGGAAACAACCACATACAATATTTAGTTCAACTCATGCTGTCAAAAAAGATCTCTGAGTGATCTCTCTTTTCTTAATTGGAAAATAAATGACTTTGATAATACTTCATTATGATTTGGATGTTTATTTCACCGGCTTCATTTCTACCTGCCCTATTTTCCTGCTGAAAGCCGCCTAATGGTGTCAAAATACAACAGTACTCCAGTGTATTATAATTAATAAGTTATATATCACCCAGAAGCATCTTTTTGCTTTCAATGCACTGTCAATAGAATGTACAACACTCAGCATTTAGAGTGATTGATGAGGGTCAGAGGTCATTCGTCTCTGGTGTATCAGGAAAACACAATACAGCAGCGTAGAGGTGTGGAGGTGCGTGTGGGTTGCAATATGACATGACAATATAACCTCACAAAAAGAGAAAAAAATAAACATTTAAAAACATCGAGACAAAAGGAAAATGTAATTAAATAATTAAATAACAAGAGACAAAAATAAAATTAATAGGACTCCTTCAGTAATTCAAATAATTAACTTTTTATTCACCTCTTCAGAAAAATTGCAAAACTCACTGAATCAGGACTTTCCAGCCTTCTCCTCTCCTTTCCTTTTACCTTCATGCTCTCCCTAAATAAAAATCCTTGTTGTAACATCCACACATGATCAAGTTTTATGTGGTTTAGAAGGTTTATATGTTCTTTGGTGTTTCATGATTTTTACAAGCATTTTCAGGAAGGAAAAACGAGGTGACACATGAGTTCAAAGAGACTCTGATGGAAGAAATGTTTGCTAATATCAACTGTGCAATCAAAGTCAAACCTATAACCTGCAGACGCTTTGTTAAAACCCCGTCCCTTAGCTCACCTTGCTGTGACATTACAGCTACAGGACTCGATAACCTCCAACAAAAGCTTCAGTTGAAATGTTAGCCTGACAGGAGTATTCACTGTGAGCTGTGATTGGTCGACACTGAAGATCACGGGCAACCTCACACATGAATAACAATGCACTTCTGTTTGCTTTGGAGCGCTGCCACAGTCTCATTGTTAAAACAACTGTATCCCACTCAGCCTTTATTTCCACACCAGCTGCCTGCAATAATCCTCTAAAAGGAATATAATCAATCCTCTGCAAATCCTCTTTTAAAGGTTGTCTGCCCGTCGGTGTCCAGTCACTAATCACCTCAGTCTGCATTATCTACCAAAATAGCAGTTGTATGTCGGAAGAGTCAAAGAGAAATGTAGATGAGATCTTACAGATAGTATAAATAACCAGTCATCTCTGTTATATATATATATACATATATATATATATATATATATATATATATATATATATATATGGATGAATGTGTGTACTTATTTTAAGGATGATCGCTAATTTATTTTAGTAAACTATTTTGATGAGTTAATACGCTATGAAATTAGTATGGTAAACTACTTTATATAATTGCTCTCAAACATTTCTGTCATGCACGTTTGTCTCCGCTGGTGTTCAGAGAGTTAAAGTCCAACATTTAGCAACTCGCCCTGTCCTTCTTGTGCCTGCAAATGATACAAAAACAGTGTATATTTATTAGTGCTGTCAATCGAATGAAATTTGTAATCGCGATTAATCACATGATTGTCCATAGTTAATCGTAATTAATCGCAAAATGAATCCCACATTTTTTATCTGTTCCAAATGAACCTTAAAGGGAGATTTGTCAAGTATTTAATACTCTTATCAACATGGGAGTGGGCAAATATGCTTGCTTTACGCAAATGTATGTATATATTTATTATTGGAAATCAATTAACAACACAAAACAAAATATAGTCCAGAAACCCTCACAGGTACTGCATTTAGCACAAAAAATATGCTCAAATCACAACATGGCAAACTCAAGCCCAACAGGCAACAACAGCTCTAGATCTACCATGTGAATATATGATAAAACCTACTAGTGGGTGTAGCAGGGCCCTACTGACCCACATCTATGAGGCTGATAACCACTGATAACGCCCACTTAATGACCTGATGACAGTCTAACTGGCTGGTGAGTTCCAGTCATACAGACAATAAGGACATTAGCTAAGTATTAGTACATTTAGTGGACATGTGAAATAAAAGCCATTCAGTACCTTTGTCCCGATTTCTCGGCTCTTTGCTCGCATCTTATTGGCCAGAGATTCGGCCACGTCAGCTCTCTCTTCAGCCTCCTCCAGCTCATGCTGAGCCTTCCTGAATCTGGCAATTTGCATGTTAGACTGCTCCTCCTGGAAATTAACCATGTTGACTGTAAGTCCTGCAAAACCTTACTTAAGTAAAAGTATGTAACTATTATCAGCAAAATGTACAAAAGTACTGATGTTCCCCGTCAGTGTTTTACTATTATATCTGATATTTCTGGATTAATATTACTGCCGCATTAATGTGTATGTTGTAAAAAGTACAATATTTACCTCTGAGATGTAGTGGAGTAGAAGTATAATATAGCAGAAAATGGGAATACTCGTGAAAAGTACAAGTACCTTGAATCTGACACATTACTGATCAATAGATACAGTATGTGAGATTCACTCACAGTTTCTTCGACGTGTTGTTTGTAGGACTTCATTTTGATCTGGAGCTTGTCGACCAAATCCTGCAGTCGAATGTTGTTTTTCTTGTCTTCCTCAGACTGAAAGAAGTCAAGACAAACTTCTGGATCATTTTTACAACAACAATATGGTGCTGAAATGTTCATAGGCTCAATGAATCACCAACAAAAACCGAGTTGTTGTAGCTTTACCTGATAGCTTAGCTCTTTGACTTTTCTCTCATATTTACGGACTCCTTTGATCGCCTCCGTCGAGCGTTTCTGCTCCGCTTCCAGCTCGATTTCCAGCTCACGGACCTGAAGAGCACAATCCAGGATCATTTTAATGTCACAGTGAGTCTCCAGGATTTTATTTAGGATTTTTGTTGAGTTGCTTATGTCAGAAAAATGACTTTCACAATATTTGGTACATAATACATATGGATAAGTTAGAAAATTTGTTTAATTTAATCATTTCCAATGATTGGGTATGAAATTCTTGTAAGATTGGCCTTTTGGACTTTATTATGTGTGCACATATTGAAAGATAAGCCATCCTGAAAGAAATGTAGCATTTAAATAAATACAAGTATTTGGATTTAATACATTTAGATAACTCAGAAGTCATAAGTTTGACTGTCTTTACATTTTGCACAATCTGTCCTTGGAGAAAGCCTGGATATTCCCTCATATGATCATTATTGTCTAACATCATGTCTATTTTGGTGTAGATAACAAATGTAAAAACATTTTCTATTATTAGTATTATTATTATGTAATGTGGAAGTAGAAACATACTCTAGCCTCCAGTTTCTGAAGCTGCTTCTTTCCGCCCTTCATGGCCAAGTTCTCAGCCTCGTCCAATCGGTGCTGCAGGTCTTTCACCGTCACCTCCAGGTTCTTCTTCATCCTCTCCAGGTGAGCGCTGGTGTCCTGCTCCTTCCTCAGCTCTTCAGCCATCATGGCGGCCTAGAGGTGCCACAGCAGTTTTTTTTTTATTCCATAAAGTCTGTGTTATAACCAGAACAAGATCCCTGTAAGAGCTCCTTACTTCAGTGATGGCTTTCTTGGCCTTCTCCTCGGCGTTCCTGGCCTCCTGAACGGCTTGCTCTATCTCAGAGTGAAGCTGAGTTGCATCCGCCTCGAGCTTCTTCTTGGTGTTTAGGAGACTGGTGTTCTGCCAAAGATAACAGAGATGTGACTTCTACAGATAAAAAGAGGTTTGTTTGATAACTTTGATACTTGTAAACAACTTACCTGAGAATGTAGAAGTCCCGCACGCTCGCTGGCATCAACCAGTTCCTGTTCAGACATTTTGCGAATTCGCTCTGTTTGTTCCACGACAGCTCGGAGTTCTTCAACCTCCGCCTGCATCAACGCCGTCCTCCGTTCCATCACACCGACCTGCTCCTTCATATCATCCTGCCCTCTGACGGAGTCATGCAGGTGGATTTGGGCGTCCTAAAAATGTATTTATCCATTGCAGTGGTGGAAAGTAACGAAGTACATTTACTCAAGTACTTGACGGTACTCTACTTGAGTATTTTCTTCACATGACACTTTCTACTTCAGTACATTAGTTACTTTAGCCTTAAGACCACTCGAATCATTATATAAAAACGCCCTTAAAATTCATGATGGAAAAACACGTCAAATCAATACATATATACATAATTCCGTATTATTTTTATTTTTTTTAATTGAAGGTTTTAATTGTTTATTTTTACGGGGGAGGGAGAATAGGGACGGGTTTAACGTAATCATTATTTATTTACTTATTTATTATTATTATTAATATTATTTTACTTATTAATTTTAACAATTATAAATAATAATAATAATAATAATAATAATATAGCAAAACCACTATACTGTAAATAAAATGTAAAAAAACAAACACATCAATATCACCACTGTTGTATACTCACTAAATATAATATGTTAACGGTGCAATGTGTAAGATCTGGCCAGAACTTTTAAAACATAAAGAAATGAGCTAACATTATCATAACAGACAGTCTAAACAAGACGTCTATGTATTGTGTTGCAGAGATGTCTACTGAACTGAGCATGCTAACCAGCTAGCCCCGGCCCGTCCTGTCTTGTAATACCACTTGTACCTCGAGAGGCGATAGTGAGTCACTGTAGCGTCCAGTCTGCCCTCAGTCCAACATGAGAGGACCAAGAAGTGCTACCTTGTGATTGACAGGTCGCTACCACAGTGTTGTCTGGTCTGGGAGTTGTTCGTGTTTTCATTTTACAACTTAAACCCTTTCACAGTGTGTTTTCAGGTCATCAAAGTTAATTATAACCTTTTCGGACGCCTAAAAATGTCTTATTCAGCGTTCTGTTGTACTTAGCTCCACCCTCAAGTGTCACTTCTGGTTGCAAAAACCAAGATGGCGACGGCCAAAATGCTTCAAAACCGTAGTCCACACACCAATAGGTGACATCACGGTGAGTACGTCCACTTCTTATATACTTATACTTATATACTATATATACTTATATAATTTTAATAACGATGAGGTTTGGACTGTTGGTTGGACAAAACAAACATTGTGAAGATGTC
Organism: Sebastolobus alascanus; assembly: GCA_916701645.2. Taxonomy (NCBI): domain Eukaryota; kingdom Metazoa; phylum Chordata; class Actinopteri; order Perciformes; family Sebastidae; genus Sebastolobus; species Sebastolobus alascanus. The sequence continues at coordinate 3,033,995 of CAKAOJ020000072.1, read as the reverse complement.
ACTTTGAGCTCTGGGTTATTGTGATTAATTCTTTCAATTTTTATCTTATGAGTTTAACTTAATTTGCAAGAGTAAGAGTGTGTTATTTCCTCTTTTCAAAGTTACATATTCTCACTTTAACTCTGTGTTGTTGTACCTTGAGTTGCCCCTGGATGTTCCTCAGCTGTTTCTGGGACTCGGCCGCCTGCCTGTTAGCGTGACTCAGCTGGACCTCCATCTCGTTCAGGTCCCCCTCCATCTTCTTCTTCACTCTCAGCGCGTCGTTCCTGCTGCGGATCTCGGCGTCCAGAGTGGCCTGCATGGACTCCATCACTCTCTGGCTGTTCCTCTTCAGCTGGTCGATCTCCTTGTCTTTCTCCGCCACTTTTCTGTCGACTTCAGCCTTCACCTGGTTCAGCTCCATCTGCGCACGCAAGATCTTGGACTCCTCTTGTTCCAGGGAGGCCTTTAAAAACATCAGCGGTTACTTACACGGATGCCGAAGACATATTTGACGGCTATGTTTGTTATCAGTCGTACCTCAGCTTCTTCCAGAGACGTTTGCATGTCATATTTTTCCGTCCCCACCTGCTTCTTGAACTTCTCCAGCTCATGAATCGTCTTCCCGCTCTCCCCGAGTTGTTCCGTCAGGTCTGAGACTTCCTCTGGAAATCAAGCTGCGGTTTTAAAAATGTTTCTCACAATCTGTTGTTTCCTCACAATGAGATTTCACTTACGTTGCAGGTTTTTATTTTCCCTTTTCGTCGTCTCCAGATGATCCAGCGCTTCTTCGTAGGAGTTCTTCAGTTTGAAAAGCTCAGTGCTCAGAGATCGAGACTCTTTCTGAGCGCTTTCAAGCTCAGCCTGAGACTCCTCGTACTTCTGCTTCCACTCGACTAGAATCTGAATTCAGTCAAACATTATATCTGCTCATAGTTACTGATGTAATATATAGAAATCTATGTGGTATTAAGCGCAATACCTTGTCAAAGCTCCTCTGCTTCTTGTCGAGGGTGGCGGCTAAGCTGTTGGATTTTTCCACGTCCACCATGAGATCCTCCATCTCATTCTGAAGTCTCTGTTTTGTTTTCTCTAGCGAGGCACACTTTGAATTCACTGCTTCGATTTGTTCTTCGGCCTCTTGGAGACGCTGGGCGAGCTTTTTCCTGTCAAAAAAGAAACCACTATTGATAAAATTTTATCAAGGCGCCTTTGTTAAAGGTGCAGTGTGTAGGATCTGGCGTCATCTAGCGGTAATAATGTACAGCTAGCGGGTCATTGTTGTGAAAGAATCCCCATCAGGGCGATGAGAGACCTCTTTCCCAACAATGACCGGCTCGCTGTACATTATTCCCTTACGTATTGATTTAATCTCCGTGTATATGATTACTTTGCTTCCTCCAGCTCCTCGGTGCGTTGGATGGCATCGGTCTCATATTTGTTCCTCCACAGAGCGACCTCACTGTTGGCTTTGGACAAACTGCGCTGCAGCTCAGCTTTGGCCTCCTGCTCCTCCTCAAACTGCTCCCGTAGGAGATCACAGTCGTGACAGGCCGACTGTAAACTGTGAGCCAAGGCGTTTTTAGCCTGTCGAGAAGGACGGCCAATAAAAAAACGTCATGAAGAAATAAAGCCAAGTTAAGCAGAACCGTGTTTTCAAAACTTTGAGTACCTTCGTTTCCTCCTCGATCAGTCTCTTTAACTCGTCAATCTGCGTCGTGAATCCCTGTTTTCCTCTCGTCAGCTGGGAGATGAGACTCTCTCTCTCTTCTATTTGTCGGGAATATTCAGCTACGACGAGTCAAACAAGAAAATATGTTTCAAATAAAGACAGTGGTGGAAAGTAACTAATTACATTTACTCAAGTACCGTACTTGAGTACAAATTTGAGGTACTTTACTTGAGTATTTCCATTTCATGCTACTTTCTACTTCTAGTCCACTACATTTTGGAAGCCAAGGGGAAGTATTGTACTTTTTACTCCACTACAATTATTTGACAACGTTAGTTCCCAATTACTTTACAAATTAAGATTTACTTGTAACAGAGAATTTTCACAGTGTGGTATTAGTGCTTTTACTTTAGTAAAGGATCAAAGTACTTCCTCCATCCCTTATTAAAACTCTAACTTTATGAATTTTAACAAGAGGAGGAACATAATTACCATTCTCAGTTTGAAAACGAGCCCTCTGATTGGTGAGATCAGAAATTTGCCGCATGTTTTCATCACTCTTGGTCCTTAGCTCCATAAGCTGATCTTCAAGTGAGCGACACGTCTTCTCCAGGTGCACCTGAAAGTGTGTAAAGCTAAGTCAGTTCTATATTCATTTGTTCCCTCAATATCCCACATTTAAAGATCTCACCTTAGTTTTTGCAACGGTTTCCATATTAATGGACAAATCGTCGCTCTCCATCTTCATCTCGCTCTTTTCCTTTTCCAGTTTCTGTTTGATTCTCTGGAGGTTGTCGATCTGCTCTCCCAGCTCGGCCATGCTGTCCGCCTGCTTCTTGCGCAGCGCGGCGGTCGTGGCCTCGTGGTGCAGCGTGGACTCCTCCAGGTCGCGCCGCAGTTTCAGGAACTCGGCTTCGCGTTTCTTGTTCATCTCGATCTGAGCGGCGGTGGCTCCTCCGGCCTCCTCCAGCCTCTCGCTGATCTCCTCCAGCTCCCTGGACAGATCACACCTCTGCTTCTCGATCTTCGCCCGGACGGCTCGCTCAGCCTCAACCTCTTCCTCTAGCTCTTCCATACGAGCCTTAAAACAACAAAAAATACAGTAAGCCTACCATGAGGGTTGTTATCAGTCTGACTTTAATGTGAGTTCTATTACATGGAGCTCCTTCATCTTCTTCTGAAGCTGGTTATTCATCGTTTGCTCTTCTGCAATTTTGCTGAGCAGCTGGTTGTTTTCAAATTCTTTCCTGCAAGGAGAAGAAGATACAAGATGTGAGTTTATTATTGTTATCCTCATACATGCTGTACCTGATCAGTGCATTACTTCTTAATCTTCTCCTCAGATTGTTGTTTGTCATTTTCCAGGTCCATCAGGGATTCTTGAGCTAGTTTCAGATCCCCCTCCAGCTTCCTCTTGGCTCTCTCCAGGTCCATGCGGATCTTCTTTTCTTGCTCCAGTGAACCCTCCAGCTGGAAAGCAAATTGCAGAAAGTTAATTAAGATGTCAAAGTAACACCAGGATGTATTTTTGACTACAGTGACTCACATCATCCACTTGTTGTTCCAGCTTCGCCTTGGCTTTGGTCAGAGAGTTGACTTTGTCTTCCTCAGCCTGAAGATCGTCCAGAGCCCGTTGATGAGCCTCCTGAAGGGATCTCTTCTCTTTGGTCAGTTTGCCGATGTTTTCATCCTGACCAGCCAGCTCCTCCATTAGGTTTTTAACCTGGGATAGGTAGTACGCATTATTACACATTCATTATGATCAAAAACATGAAGCACAACTAGAAAGCACTCAGAGAACACATAGTTCTCCAAAGACTGGAGAATACCAAGTCTGAAATAGGGCTTGGTACAAGGATCAATTTTTAAAAAAACAAACAAAAAACGACTCTTGATCATTAATTTATGGCCATTAAAATAATTATGGTCTTGTAGCGCCACCTATTAGGTGAAACGCTCATATATGTTAGTATATGAAGTACAAATCAGCTGATTGTACTTTAATTTAATGATGATGATTAACAAATTAATCTTTTTTATAAGTTACTCATGTTTTTATGAAACCTCTCGCTGTGCAACTAGTAACAATAGCTGTCAAATGAAATGTAGTGGAATAAAATTTAAAAAAAATTATAAAAATAAATGTGATTGCAAGGGAAAAAACATGTATAAGAATTTAAACAATTTATGTAAAGAAGCCCATGCCCATACCAAACTGGCAACCACTTATTGTAAAAAGAAAAATTGAATTTTCAGTGGGATCGTCCAAACATGTAATGAACCAAATTAAATAAAGTTTGGATGATAAAAATGATATGAAATTATATAAAAAAAGTGTTTCATTTCAAAATTGGGAAAAATTGGGACCAAATTCCATTGAAATATTACTTTTTGGGGGTCTTTTTGGAGAATATTAAGCCTGTACAAGACCAAGCTTGATCAGGAAGGATTAATTGTAAAAAACAAAATGTAAAATATGAAATGAGCCAAATTAAACGAGGATTGGATGAAAACATTCAAATCTAAATTGGGAAAGATCTGCCAGAAATGGGTGTGTGGTTTAGAGGTTGTTAGCAAAAATGCAAAGAGTTTTATAAAAGGCCACATGGTGGCGCTGTCTGTCCAAAAACCCATCTGCTGTTTGTTGGCCAATGGGCAAACTTGTTTTTGAGATACCCTGCTCCATTAAGAAGGAGATACATGGAGGTACCAACCGAACAGTACGGGAAAAATCACAAACCTTGTTTTCTGTGGCATGTTTCTCCTTCTCCACTTTAGCCAGAGTTATCTCCAGGTCGTCGATGTCTTTTTTAAGCTCAGAGCATTCGTCTTCGAGCTTCCGCTTCTTGGCGGTCAGCTCAGCGTTCATGTCCTCCTCATCCTCCAGCCTCTCGGTCACCTCCTTGAGTCTGGCCTCCAGCTGGATTTTACTCTTGATCAAGCCTTCACATCTCTCCTCTGCATTGCAAAGATTTTCTGAGTCCTAAGAAGAAAAAAAAAACACAGAGAGAACGACACTAACGTATGATCGTTTGGATGACTTGACTGAGATCAGTGGCTTTTATTTGCGATGACACTCACAGATTGTACTTGCAGGAGGAGGTTATTTTTCTCCTGCAAAAGAGAAACCATTTTCTCTTCAAGATCCTTCCTCTTGGACTCTGACTTTACCAGATCCTCTGTACATTTGACAAAGTCCTCTTTCACGGTCGCCATCTCCTTTTCGGTCTCTGCGCTTTTTAGAAGTGGCTTTATTTTGAAGAACAGCTTCATCCACGGCCAGTGCTTCACACTCATGAACGAGCGCAGGTTATACTGCAGAATCCAGATGCAGTCTCTGTAAGATATTAGATTTGAGTGGTATTAGTTTAGTTTCTATCATTGTAGAGGAGAATTCTTGGTGCTGATCTTACTTTTGAATCGTTAATTTGGACATTTCTTTTCTCATGAGATAACCACGAAACAATGCTTGAGTCTGGGTCACGAGAGAAACCAGTTTTTCATCTCGCAGCTCCTCCAGAGTGCCGAGTAAGCCAGCTTTGAAGAAGACCTGAAACAATATGGTGTAGTAATGCTGCATTAAAATTAACCAATGCGTTGCTTGTAAAGGCTAAAGTCCATACGCAGTTTTTCCAAAAGCTTTAAGAAGGTAACCTTATGAGGCCTTATTTGAACACATACCTTTGTAGACCCAAATCTGTACTGAGTGTGATCAAGATCAATCGAACCAAGAAGCTTCTCAGCAGCTTTCTTTCCATCGATGAACTGTCCCTCAGGGAAGGCACTGGTGTTCAGGATTTTGTACCTGTTCAAATTTAGGTAAAGATAGATTATCACAAACTGGAATAACTTAGTATTAGTGATCTTTATGTTGAAGGAATCAATGCTGACCTCTGCTTGAAGTCAGCATAAATGATCCTGCTGGGGAATCCCTTCGTGCAGATCCTGATACCCTCCAGCACGCCGTTACAGCGCAGCTGGTGGATGACCAAGTGATTGTCCATGATGCCTACAGTGAAGTCAACATGAGCTGATTGACAACAGACACTAGGAGCATATTTGGTAACACTTCATTTTACAGGTCCGCAAATTTCATGGTAATTAGGTGATAATTATCTAGTAACCTTTTTGAAATTTCTTTGTAATTACTGCCAAATTACCCCAATATTTACCCTCAAAATTTATAGAAAATTACTTTAGTGTTACCACATATTTCAACATCATATTCTTAATCTTACTTTGCATCAACAAGAGCCTATGTACAGTGGAAACCACTTATAGTGATCAAGGTTACCGCTTATATGGATCAGAAAGCTTGGGACAGAATCATTCCTAAATGCGGTTTAAATAATTTGCTTATATTAATTAAGTAATCCGCGTTCATTTTGGGTCTTTTCATACATGACAACATATGGAAAAACATTTTAAAACTACAGTAATTCTATTTTTTTCTTTTTTTTAATTTACTCCCATGATGAATTTAGGAATATGTTTGTTTTCAAACTCTGCTACCAGTTTGGCAATGATAGCCTACAGTTAATTTTCAGGCCTGTTAAATATGTAAAAATGCACTGAAACCACCACCAAACCACCACCAAGCTGTGGCTTAGTAGCCTCATCGCACTACTGACGTTACTGTATTTGTAAATAGCACAATTCTGTTTTAGGCTATAGCCAAATTATAATTTGAACTACAGTAATCTATATTTTATATTCTGTACTGTATTATAGTGTATTTGAACTTTTGTACGGTACTGTAATTTGAAAAGTTTTTTAAACAGCTATAGGCTACTGTATTTTCAAACAGTCAATTAAATTCATTAAAAACCAAAGTTGTCCGTTTCATGAATCTATATTCATGTAATAAATATACAAATATCAGTTAGATGGTAATCTGCATGGGAAATAAAGAAAAAGATTGTTGTTATAATATTTATCTGCTTATAGTGATCAATTTGACCTGGACAGACGTGATCACGAAAAGAGGTTTCCACTGTATTTGGAGATAAGCAGTTTTTCTCGTAAATCTGTACCTGGTGTTTTAATCTCATTTGGAATCAGGCAACGCACAAAGTGAGGATGGGTGCTCCTCAAGTTGGTCATTAGTTTTCCGAGATTTTCCTGCAGGAGGTCAATCGTCATTAGATCTTTGCAGGACAAGAAAGTCAAATCTAAAACAGATTATTTTCACTTCTGTACCCTGAAAACCGCAGACACAGTCTGAAACGAGCCGCCCTTCTTCTTCGCTCCTTTCTTTGCACCTTTGCCACCAGCATCTCCGCCCGACTCTACAAACAGACAGAAGAATTATTTGGTATTTGCCAAGGTATGAAGCCCAGAAGGTGAAGGGGGGGGGATGGGGGGGGGGGCTCTTTTGATAAATCATTCTCGCCCCAGACACACACTGTTCTCTATATTAAGACGTTAATTATTCCAAAGCTTTGTTGTACCTGCTTCAGCACCAGAAAATGAAGCATACAAGAAAGACAGCAGTTTCATTGATGACTTCTGGTAAAGCTGCACCACAGACTCATTCAGAGGGTCTTTGTTCTTCTCCAGCCAGCCGGAGATGTTGTAGTCCACGGCGCCGGCGTAGTGCACCAGAGTGAAGTGAGCCTCCGGCTTCCCTTTGACCACCTTTGGCTTTTGGAAAGCATTGTTTTTCCCAAGATGCTGGTCGTAGAGTTTGTTCTTAAAAGAAGTGTCTGAGGCCTTGGGGAACATACACTCCTCTTCAAGGATGGAGAAGATGCCCATTGGCTGTTGAATGTATCATACATTATATAAGGTGCCTAAAATGACATAAAATACATCCTGATGTGCAGTAGATCAATCCTACCTTTTCAATGAGCTCAATGCAGGCTGCCAAATCCATACCAAAGTCAATGAACTCCCAGTCAATCCCCTCTTTCTTGTATTCCTCTTGCTCCAACACAAACATGTGGTGGTTGAAAAACTGTTGCAGCTTCTCGTTGGTGAAGTTAATGCAGAGTTGCTCCATGCTGTTGTACTAAATAGAAGAATTAACTCATGACATATCAACACAAAACTGAGAATCATCACCATCAACTGACCAGAGCTTAAGCGTCCAAACTCACATCAAATATTTCAAATCCAGCGATGTCCAACACCCCGATGAAGAACTGCCTCGCCTGCTTCGTGTCCAGCATCTCGTTGATTCGTATAACCATCCATGAGAACATCTTCTCGTAGACAGACTTGGACAGAGCACCAACTGCATTGGTGACCTGATCAGGAGATTTTGAACAATCACTAACACAAAATGTATATATTTTTTATGCAAACAGGGTTGTTAACTACTACGGAGTATTAGGGCCACATTGAGGGGAAAAAAAATCAATCTGAGATTTCAAGAATAAAGTCATAATACTATGAGAAAAAAGTCATAAGTTTACAAGAAAAAAGTCATAGTATTATGAGAATAAAGTCATAATATTATAAAGTAGTAATTTTACGTGTTATTTTAGAGGGGAAATAAAGCAGCGTGCCGCATGTGTGAAAATGAGGAACATGGAGCATCTTGTGAAGTTATACTTTAGTATAGGTTTCACAAATAATGAAATACTTAATCTTTTGGCACATCAGCACCACATTATCATAAGTATCAGGACCTTGAAAAGATTGTGCAAGAAACTGCGTTTATTCAAAAGAAAGAACCACACGGACCTGGGGAAAATTGCCTCTTTTGTGGAGGAGGGAATGACTTTTTATCTCGTAAAGTTCTAACTTTATTCTCGTAATATTACAATTTTTTTTCTCGTAAAGTTATGACTTTATTCTCGTAATATTACGACTTTTTTTTCTTGAAATAGTATGACTTTATTCTCGAAATCTTTACACTAACACTAGCATTAGGTACAAATTTGCATTACTTTGGTAACTGGACATGACAAGGTGTCCCGATATTAAAAGTATAGTTTTAGAGAGGGGACGATATGTCACTCTGCTCAGCATCACTTTGCCTTCACCTTGTGCATTATTTTCTCATATTAGTACACCTCACCATGCATTTTCACTTAAATGGCAAGTTAAAGTTAAATCTTGGAGTAGTAACAGTACCTGGGGGACTGTCTGGCCCTTGGTGACGTATTCATTCCCCACTTTCACTCTGGGGTAGCAGAGGCCTTTCAACAAGTCAGCAGAGTTCAGAGCCATGAGGAAAGCCACTTTGTCTGCCACTGAGAGATAAACAAACACATTCCCGTTAATATCGTCGGCATGTTTTCATTGATAACAAAAAGACTAAAGCGAGAAGCGTCACCCTCGGTGCCATCGGGCTCCGCCTGCTCCTCCCGCTGCTTCTGCTTGAACTTCATGTTCCCATAATGCAGCACAGCGCCGGTCAGCTTGTAGATGGACATTTTCTCTTCGTTGGTGAAGCCCAAGATATCAGTGGCAGTCTGTTACATTAAATTCAATTTTAGTAGAAAGCAATAAAATGCATCACTGAAAGTGATAAAGAAGTAGCTCACATCTGTGGCCAGCAGCTCTTCTTTGTCGTCGATGCTGGCCACAGTGATCTGCCCCTGACTGATCATGGGGAAGTCATATGGGTTTGTTGTTATGAGAAGCATTTCTGAAGAGAGAAACAAAAACTTATTTTCTTTATTTATTCTTCAAAATATCTTAATATGATAAAGATATAATGTTCTCAGCATACCTATAAGCTCTGATTTGTGGCCAGTCATTATCTGATAGAAGATGTGGTAGCTCCTCTCTTCAGACAACTGGTACGTCACTCTCGACTTCTCCAGCAAATCTACATTGGATCATATATTAAATGATGATTGTCAGTTGTATTCATAGACTGTATATAAGAAGGGGACGTAGTCACCGTGATGTCACCCATTGGTTTGTGGACTACGGTTTTGAAGCCACGAGTTAGGCATTTTGGTCGTCGCCATCTTGTTTTTTTGCAACCAGAAGTGACACGTGAGGGTGGAGCTAAGTACAACCGAACGCTGAATAAGACATTTTTAGGCGACCAAAATGTTACAATTAACTTTCATTAACTAAAAACACACCGTGAAAGGGTTAAAGTTGTATGATGAAAACACGGACAACTCCCTGACCGGAAAACGCCGTGGTAGCGACCTGTCAATCAAAGATAGCCACGCCCAAAAGCAGTGGTTCCCGACCTATTTTCCTTGAAGCCCCCCTACTTGTATCTAAGAAAAACTTTATTTTGTAACAACTTAAAGGCAGGGTTGACGATTTTATCCAGTATACACTATTTGTTATATTGGTTGAAATGGTCTTTACACCCCGACAGTGATCCATTACTGATGTGTGTGGGCGGCGTTGCCTTGGAAGGAGTTTCGAGGGGAGGGGGTGGGTTTAGACGGAGCTCCTGAGGCATGCTACTTTCAAATTATGCTAGCTCTCCAAGATTGTCGACCCTATCTTTAATTTACAATAATGGTATTACAGCCGAAATAGATTTTTTGTTATTGTGGTTAAATAAATGTAATTTATGGTGTTGTTAGATTGCTGCTAGGCCGCCCGTTAATACAGGTGGGTTGCCTCTCTTTGTGTGCGGCAAGCGGGAGAGTAAATAGTTTTTTGACTGCAGTGAAGATGTTGTTTTTGAAAGGCTAAACACCAACAAATATGGATTGAAGCAGAATATTTCGTGAGATAAAAACATGTTGTAAATTTTGGAAATGATTACATCTATCTTTTTTCAATAAATTTTGACTTTTGGACTAATCAACGTTCTGGGGTAATTGGAAATGTTACTGGAATCTAATTCTACAAATAGTATAATACTAAAAATATTAGTGTAGCCTGATCTTTATATGCAACCGTGCAGAAATACCGGGTTTAAACAGAATGTGGCCTACTAAGTAACAAAAAAATATATATTTTTAAATAGTTTTATATACAGACTTGTATAAATTATCCATTAAGTGTGTTATTATGATTTTAGCTATACCTGTGCAAATCTAATTTTGACAACCCTCAGAGCAGACAAATCCTGGCCGCCGGGACCCCAGGTTGGGAACCACTGTCCTAAAACATACCCTGCTTTATGGTCTATTTGACTCTAAATGGGACCATAATTTACTAAATGAACATCATGCTGTATTGAAGAAGACTTGAAACTAGCGATCGAGACCATAACTCATGTTTACAATGTTTACTGAGGTATTAAATCAAGTGAGAAGTAGGGTCATTTCCTCACAGACTTCTATACAATCAGACTTATTTTTGCAACCAGAGGAGTCGCCTCATGCTGGCTATTAGAAAGAATGCAAGTTTAAGGCACTTCAGCATTGGCTTCACTTTTCAGAGCAGGACGTTGCCGCCTGGTTATAAGTATACATATAATGAACATTATTATTATGGAAAATCAAACTTACAGGTTTCAATATCAGCAGAAGCCAGTTTTCCTGTGGTTCCAAAGTGAATTCTGATGAATTTACCCTATGAAATAAAAATCCTCTGTGAAATTGCACAAGAAACCATGAAAGTTTCTAATCAAGATTTGGGGAATATTTAAAGAATAAGACAAGGTTGCAGACCTTGGACCACTGGACAAACTGACTCTTGTTCAAAGATCCCATTTTGAAAGCTCATACTTACAAATCGTGAGGAGTTGTCATTCCTCACAGTCTTAGCATTCCCAAAGGCCTCCAGCAAAGGGTTCGCTGAAATGATTTGATCTTCCAGCGTACCCTGGAAAACACAACCAGCCTCATCACAATCCAATCATAGTTTTGTGTTTTTTTTCAGGCTTATACAGTATATTGTTGAGGGATTACCTGTATTTTGCCAGATGAGTGCTCTTTCTTGTCGCCACCAGCCACTGCGATTGTCGCAAAGTACTGGATGACACGCTTGGTGTTGACGGTCTTCCCTGCACCAGATTCTCCACTGTGAATACAGAATCAAAAAACTTTACATTTGTTATTGATTGAATTGTAAGACACATTTTTACTAATATGCGGCGTGACTCACGTGATCAGGACAGACTGGTTCTCACGATCTGTTGGTGATAAAAGATAAACTTCAGTGACAGTTTTGTCTCAATAAAGTGATGCATTAGTTTAATGTGACAAAGTGGCTTAAAGGCCCTGTTATTGTGAGCAATGGGATGCTACACGAACAAAATATTCACATTTAGTATTTGCCCCAGAATTTTGATTAACCCCAATTGAAATGTGTACTTTTTAAAATCTCACAAAAAGTAACACTGCAGCACAATTAAATAAATATAGAAATGTATGCAAAAAAAATTCTCTGAAGGTTCAACAGATTGTTTTAATACAGTTGAGTGAGAGACTTCCATCATGTCTTTCATACCGATATGTCTGGTTTGTTTAAACAAGGGTGGATGTTGACCTTCAATGTCAAACCTTAATGCTCTGTAATTCTGCAAGAGGCTCAAATAACTCCTCACTCTTTCTTACCTGTTAGCATATTTTGATATGCATTATCAGAGACGGAGAAAATATGTGGCGGTGCCTCCATGCGCTTCTTCCCTCTGTAGGCCGCCACCACCTTTGGGTCGTACACCGGCAGCCACTTGTAGGGGTTTACAGTGACACAGAAGAGCCCGGAGTAGGTCTGCAGATGACAATATACAGTGTGTCAGGTAAGAGTGAGACTCAAATAGAGAGGTGAAAATGTCCCTCTAATTACCTACATAAATCATCCACGCTGCATAACGATCTTTGAGGTTAAACAGAACAGAGGGCTCATTGAGGTGGGTCATCATGGCCATGTCCTCAATCTTGTCGTACTTCGGGGGATTCATAGGATGGCAATCTTCCTCCTTGACTGTTACAGTCTGGAAAATAAAGTGAGAAGAGAAGATGAAATGGTATCGATTGGAGAAAATAGGATGTTCTTGCTGCAGAACGAACAGGATTCATCAACAAGGAAAGAAAAATAGCACATGAAAATAAAATAGAATATAAAATTTAACATTAAAAATTAATACAATGTGGGTTTCTTTAAATAAGTACCAAATACTGGTGTTTTTACATTCAACATATATTCTTTATGTTACACTAACCAGTTTTAAAGGTGCAGTGTGTAGTATTTGGTGGCATCTAGTGGTGTGGTTGCAGATTGCAACCAACTGAATACCCCTCCACTCACTCCTCCCTTTCCAAGACTGTGGTAACGTGAGCTACCGAGCGCAAAACTGTGGTAACGCCGTTCGCCTCGCTTAAACGCCATCCTTATTCGGAGAATTACGGTGGCCTTCAGGTAACGTAAAAACGCTACAAGCTCTCTATAGAGTTCTGGCCTACTGTAGAAACATGGCGGAGCAACATGGCAGACTACGTGAAGAGGACCCGCTGCCTGTAGACATGGAGGGCTCATTCTAAGCTAAAGAAAACAGAAAAAACGTGTTTCCATTACACTTCTTTTTTTGTCTTTATATGATAGTGACAGTAATAGTTGTCAAAGGGGGAGAGAGAGGGTATGAAGTAAGGACTCAGCCTTGGTACACAGGGCGCCGGCTCTACCAGATGAGCTACCTTAGCGCCCCGATAACACATATTTTTATGCACATTTGGAAGTATGCATTAGAAAAGCAGTATGGAAATGGCAAAATTTGACAAAAACTTCCTTTATTGCAGAATTGTTTTTTACGCTTGCTTGAGGTAGTTTTTGCCTTTATCGAAAAAGAGTTGATGCGCTAAATGTGTTATGGAAACGCCTTTGCCGAATAAATTCTGACGTAGCGAACATCTAACTCACATGACTGATCAGCCGTTTCCGCTGTCGGCGTCTTCTCGGATATTCCCATAACATGCGAATGCTTCATTTCCGGACAGTATGAAACCAAGCCAATAGTAGCTGACATGAAAGAATAACTACAACTTGCCCAATTGAGACAAATTCCTGAAACATCTGTCCATTTTTCTATCACAACCTCAACTTCTTCCTTCTCTGTTTACTGGCAGATTACGGCCATGCAGCCTCTAGCGCCATCTTCTGACCAAACCACACAGTAGCCAACAAACCGAGTTCATTCGCTCAAAACCAGTTGACGGAAACGCGCCTAATTCACATTTATTTTTTGCTTAAAATTTGCTTGACAATTGAATGGAAACACAGCTATGCTTCTTAGTTTCAGGTGATTATACACTAGTGAAAACATAGTTATGAATATTATATTCCACTTTTGCTACTAGATCCCCTGAAATGCTACACACTGTTCCTTTAAAGCATGCTATAGTGTTTTTTCCCCACCTTCCATGCAGCCACTGGTTCCATTTCTGTACAATATGATTTTATTGTTTTGAATGATATTTATTGCGTAGTAATTGAGTTGTATACAGACATATTTACCTCCTCAGCTTCAGTCTTCACGGTTACTTGGCCACCTTCTTTGCTCTGGATGAGACCTTTGATGTAAAGCACTTTGGCATCGGGCACAAAGCAGGCTGTTCTGGCATCAAACGGTCGGTTCTGAGCCTCGACTCTCTCCTTCTCAGGTTTGCGGAGAAAGATGGCCGCCGGCCCATACTGGGCCATCTCGGCATCACTGCTCATGCTGCTATCTGAAGGTAAAAATAGTAAGAAAGTGAGTATTTGCAATTAATTAAACATTTCAAAAATACTTGTAATCTAATTTGTATCTTACTTACCGGGTTTACACACCCCAGTAGAATTGAATCAAACCCACCAATGTTGACAGATGCCAGAGGGGAAAATTATGGATCTTGCCAATAGTCAGTGCAGCAGGGCTCTAAGTGAACACCAGCGGGAGGTTGAGGCTCCTTTTATCATGACGAATGTGCTGCTGAAGCAAACCGGACGCTCCAAACTTGGCAAGTGTCAATCAAGTCGCATTATGGATCTCTGCTCTACACTTAAATATGGCACAGGATCTTCTAGTGGTAATAGGAACATGTCAGCAGCGACAGGTGATGATCCTCAAGCACTATTTTTACATGCCTTCCATACTGTCATTAGCTACTGAACGTTTGTGTTGCTCCTCAGTGGGGCTACATGTTTAATGCATAATGAGCTGCTGTGTTTAGTGTAATAACGTTGATTTAGAGACAGAAATGTGTCACTGTGTGTATTTATGGGTAGAAACCATACATAACTTAGTGTCTCCATGATGCATCATGACCTTCATGTTCATCCAGGACCACCTGCTCATTCTCCTACAAGGCACCTTGCTTGGATTAACCGGATTAAACTCCAGACATATGTTGACATTACATTTTGGAATGTGTCACGAGAAAATGAACTTTTTGTCTAATGCACAAATCAGATTGTTTCTTATCGGGGAACTCCACTGAATTTGTATTTAGGTTGTTATTCTACAATGCTAACATATGTTGAATATGCGTCCTACCTATTACTGTCTAATTATAAATAACTTAATTCGTAGGTTCTCAAGGTTAAGTACATGTAATGCTTGATCTGGAAGGAAGCTTGACATTCTACAGGTGGACACTGCACATATCATGAACAGTACACCTGCATTCAGCCAATCGGTAGATTACATTAGTAAAGTTCCTCATGTTAAGTCAATGATTTAAAAATTACTGCTTGTGCTGCTGTGAAAGTTGAATAGTTTCAATCGGGTATTTAGGCTGCTGAAGCCACAAATGCCAATACAGTATTTAAACTAGAATTACCGCCTCACGGTTGTTCGCCTCCACCAACCAGTGAAGTTGCAGTTTACATCCATGTCTGTCCAAAATGCCATCACTTCATCATTTAAGATAATTGTGTGAAATTGTCATCATTAGGCTATGAATTTGTGAGCTATGACCAAAACCTAATCAGTTGATCTTTGAGTCCAAGTGGACGTTTGTGCCAAATTTGAAGAAATTCGCTCAAGGTGTTCCTGCGATATTGCTTTCACGGGAATGGGATGGACGTAAGGTCACAGTGACATTTGACCACCAAAACCTAATCAGTTCATCTTTGAGTCCAAGTGGACCTTTGTGCCAAATTTGAAGAAAGATACACGTACAGACGAATGGACGGACAACCTTAAAACATAATGTCTCTGGCCACGGCTGTCGCGGAGGCTTAAAAAAAAAAGAAAATTTGCCACAAAGAAAATAGGCAATGAGGCTCAGGATTTTCCCAGAACTGTTTTAAATGGTCTCATTTATTCCATTCTTCAAATTTTAGTCTTAAATGGCTAGTAAACGCTGTCAGTTTTGTCCTACAAATAGCAGAGCTGTTGTGGTTAACTTAATTCAACTAGTATCAAATAATATCACATTATCCATGGAGACTTCCCAAACCAGTTCTCAAGCTTAATCCACTTCTATTTATTGTTTTATTGCATTAAAAAGTAATTGCTTCTAGCTTCAGTCATAGAATTTAAATAATAGTATTAATTATAATATAATTATATTATCATAAGTCTTTATAATATATAGTTTTTATAATATTATTTAAATTATAGAGAAATAGCAGTGCATCATCAACATAATGATTAGATAACAAAAACATTAATAAAGAGGCTTTGTATGAGCTTGTACACAGAGAACAGAAATGGGCCAAGAATCGAACCCTGTGGCACACCAACAGTTAAAGTAATGTATACAGACACTGAACTTGATATAAGAGAAAGAAGATTTTTTATATTTTTGGACAAGGACTAAATCCTGGTTGCACATACATTAAATTAATTTACTACAAATGCTACTTTACTCTGTTGCTTTTAGATTCAAATGGTAATTGTTGTTATTAAAACCATAACTCATTTGTCTGCAACATATCTCATGCCATGTATCTCATGCCAAGGTTAGTGATAGCCAGCCACCTTGAGGGAAGTTGCTGGTTTGTCTGCTTTGTTTACAAGTTAACACATGACGGCCTCCTGTGTGTGCATGTGTAGAAACACATGACGGCAGCTTTGTTACCACATTTAAAATAAGCACGGGGGAGTGTCTGTAACTTGAGCTCTCATTATATTAGGGGGAGCAGGTGTGAACAGCAGGTTGTTATCTTGAAAATACATCAAATCTATTTTGTATCCAGCAGTAAAGCAGAGTGCATGTAGACAATAAGAAATCACACTGAGCAATAAAATCAAAGCTTAAAATCCAATTTATATCAGTAAATTACCTCATGTTTCTTTTACCAACTGATGAAATCAAGTCAGTTTTTTTCTATGTCTGACATGATGGATGAGCAGTTTTTATTGATTTCATATTCATTTTAGAGTTGATGAGAATTGTGCTGTTTGTGCTGCTAGAAGGTCATAACATAAAAGAAGATTTTAATTAGGCTTAAGTAATTTGGTTAAATTTCAGATCATCCTGGATTTTCGTGAATTTGTGTCAATTCAGTTTTTCAGATAAACCAATGACTTTTTTAAACGGTTTATCTAACATAAGAAGAGAGATTATTTAATAAATAAATAAATATTTAATCTTTTATCTGAAAAATCAAAATGATCACACTTGGAGATAGCCTATATGGTAGCAACTGGACAGTGACACTTTAACAAAGTGGAAAAGATCCTGAATACTCTAGAAATGGTGGCATGAATATACTTAAATATAAAGACGGCAAACAATATAAAAACGTGTATAAAAGTTAATGAAATTAAAACTATTGTTGATTTGTTATTTAATCTGCTGTATTCACATATAATCTATAATATCTATAATATTTCGGATGGATGATTATGTCTGTTTCACATTAGGAAACTACAGAAACAGTGGGGGCAAATTAACTTCTATATGGTAAAACCAATGTTAGATTCTGGTCTTAACTAAATTTGTTTTTGCTGTGTTTTGGCTTTGTAGCAGTATATTGTCTTTAAGATAAGTGTTTGATCTTGTTTTTTCCAAGTTTTTCCTAATTCTTTCTTTGTAGCGTCCTCTGTTTGTATACTGTAGTTTATGTTCTCCGTTTATGTGTTAATCTGTTATTTCCTAATTTGAATATTTTTGCCACCAAAACAAGCCTCTCCAGTGTGAGTGAATAACCCTACAGTCTTTGAAAATGTTGTGGAGGTGGTGGACTGTGTGCGTCTGTCCCTTCCTGTCCACTTAGTGCAAACAACAACCTGTCAGCTCCTCAACTACCACCCGTCCTCCTCTTTGTACTCTCTCTTCCCTTGGAGGTTACCTTCAGCACTCGTACATAAGCCTCCCCTGCTGAAAGTCACACATGCACCACAGTAACTCTAACCCTGCTTCACAGGGATTTCTACTAATGTCATGAACATACCAGCTGCTGCTGATTACTGCACCGACGACAGGAGTGAAAAAGGAGGATTTTGACGTGGTCCATTTTAACTCAGGCTTTTCCACAATGCCCAAATGTCAGGCCTGTCCTTATCTGAGTTTTTATCTCATCTTTTGGTTTTCAGCTGAAGCTATGAGCCGACGCTAATGTGATTTTTACAGCTGAATTGGTGGGTCACGGCAGTGTAAATGAGCAAATTTTCATTGTCAGCTGTGTGCTTCAGTTTTTAGTTAAAATCCACAGTGTGGTAGTAGCATCTGAGTGTAACCATGCTGGTTTAATGCATTAATTTTTCTCCATTCTAGCAATTGGTGACCAGGTTGTGTCTGTATTCTTATAACTAACTAACCGTATATCTAAAAATGTTTTAACTTCTGTTAAGCAAATTTATATTTTATTAGCAATTATATCAGAGATCACAGATTTCAGTTTCTCAAATTGTACAATCTCAAATAGCTCTGCTTTTCTTTTTGTAGTTAGTTGATAAACAACAGGATTCAGGATATAAATGCAGGTTAACAAATAAAATGTGTTTTTATTGGTTCAAGAGACTCAACAATACTCAAGAAGTAATGTTAAACTTGGATAAAGTGTCTCCATCTTTTGGCGATCTATTTTTATTGCAGGTACCAAGACAAGACTAATGGTGGGTTATTTATTTACAGACTAATAATGAACAAATACTCAAAACTGAATATTAATTTGTCTCTTTCTTGTTAACACAAAAAACTGTGATATTTTTTAAAGAATTTATAAATTTATAAAGAACAGCTTTTTTTCCCCTTTTATTAGTTAAATATGTTATTATGTGATGGTGTTTTGGCTGCAGGGAGTATTAACTTATTAATATTATTAATTATTAATTTCCCCCAGTTCAGATACATTACACAGTGCTGGACTGGCACAAAGACTTTCAGAAAGGTCTTTGGGGTTTTAGTTCAGGTCAGTGCGCAAATAACTGCAGAGTAGACACTATTCCTTGAGCATGTTGAGCTGTCACTGTTTACTTTGCTCGATCCTGACTGATCCCAGGATTAACAACACAGAATGGTGACCAGATGCTGTATATAAGAAACTTTGTTCTGTACATATTGATTTAACAACTCTGACTAGTCAGTCTATCTTTACATAGACAGAGATGAGACAAAGCTACATGGCTCTATGGATGGCAAAGTCAGTCCAGACTGAAATATCTCAACAACTATTGGATGGATTGCCGTGAAATTTGGTTCAGACCTTCATGCTCCCCAGAGAATTAATCCAAATGACTTTGGAGATCCCAGTATGTAGGATTTAGTGGCGTCTAGTGGCAACATCCCAAAACACTGGATCCTACATTTCCCATAATGCAACTGCCCCTTAACTGCCCCTTTTAATGTAAAATAGCTCAACAGTGAGGTTCTGGAAGTGAAAATCCCATTCATATTCTTAATGAGGATTTGATTATTAGCCATAATGTCGTGACCATCCTCGGTAGACTTATCACGAGCTACGAGATTGTGAATTGATGGTAAATGCTCCTGTACAAGCCACAAGTCTGTATGATATCAACCTAGCTTTAAGATAAACAGGAGAGAAGTACTACACTACCCACAATCAACAACACAAACAAGTGTAACAGCGATGTATCGAATTGGTGGAGCTCGCTGTTACCATGGAAATGTGTACCGCACCCGTGACCGGAGTGTACGTGCACGTACGTGCTGCTCCGTGGTCTGATCCCGGATTTCAAACTGGACCAACATGGCGGCTCATTCGGAAACTTTCTCTTATATTACAAAAATGGTTCACCGAAATGTGTTTCTGAAAACATCTGAGGCGAGAAATAAGGCGCACAGTTGCTGAATCCTTCTTCATTTCAGATCGACAATGGTTAGTTTAACTGTTTTTCGGGAGTTTCCAGAGGTGGTGAGTCGCCATTCGTAATGGTTTATGGGATGATTAGTTCCTTCACTCTTAAAATAATGACGTACACAGTCTTGTACCTTTGCTTTTTTTTCCAATGTTTGTTTTTTTGCTCCGAATCAAATGATTTATGGTCACGATTCATCTCGTAGCTGGTTGGCTTGGTTCCATGCTTAAAACTCTTTATACAAGGATTTTCTGAAACGTCAATGGAGTAAATGAATGGGAAATTCAATTCCTGAACCGCAGCTGTTAGAAAAGTGGGTGGTCACTGTTGAGCTCTATAATATAGAGTATTACATCGGCTGCTTATATGACAATCTTGATTAGTGGAAGGTCAGTTTATTACATTTTTACCATGATTTTAGTGTTACTTTCCAAAGAAAACCACGTTTCTGCAAATTTGATTATAATTCTTTTCAGATAAATTGAAATGCGAAGTGTTCCTTTATACTGTAGGGTGCGAAAATTCTACTTCTTAAACTAAACAAACCATTTTAAAACCCATTGGATGAGCTGAAAAATGCATCGTCACAAAGCTGATAGAGTGGATTGTACCGGTGCAGATTTCTATTCCGCTTTACCGACAACATCACGGCTCTTTGCTCGTAATTTATTCAACTGGGATTCTGCGATGTCGGCTCGTTCCTCGGCTTCCTCCAGTTCATGTTGCACCTTCCGAGCTTTAGCCAAATGGACGCTGGTTTGTTCCTCCTGAAGTGTCACAGAAAACAATATAAGAAAGGTACACATGAAGCAAACATTTCAAACACTATTCATGTGTTTTTACTCACCGCCTCCTCACACTGACGCTTATATGCTTTCAATTTCAGCTGCAGTTTGTTGACCAAATCCTGAAGTCTTGCCACGCTCTTCTTTTCCTCCTCACCCTAAAACATTCATGATGTCACTCTCACATCTCATTTTGCATATTCAAGAAACCCAGTTATATAACAGTATAAACCTTTTACCTGATAAGTGAGCTCTTTAATTTTCCTCTCATATTTGCGCACACCTTTCATGGCCTCGCTGCTGCGTTTCTGTTCTGATTCCAATTCATTTTCCAACTCACGCACCTTAAAAATGCAGTTAGTTTTAATCACTTTTCATTTGATTTTTCTCTCAACTGAATGGTTTTTGTCCCAGTTTGATTAATACCCTGTTTTCCAGTTTCTGCAGCTCTTTCTTTCCTCCCTTCAGAGCCATCTGCTCGGCTTCATCCAGACGCTGCTGCAGGTCTTTCACCGTCACCTCCAGGTTCTTCTTCATCCTCTCCAGGTGAGCGCTGGTGTCCTGCTCTTTCTTCAGCTCCTCGGCCATCATGGCGGCCTGTATGCAAATGTGAGCTCACTGTGAAAATTAATCTGCACGGCCTCGTTGAAACGACTCTGCGGTAAATCGGATGAAAGGGAGGAGACTTACATCCGTGATGGCTTTTTTGGCCTTCTCATCGGCGTTCCTCGCCTCCTGGACGGTGTCCTCCATCTCTGACTGCAGCTGAGCTAAATCAGACTCCATCTTCTTCTTAGTGTTGAGGAGGCTGGCGTTCTGATCATTAGATAACATTTAGATATGACACCTTGATTCACATTGTGAGTGGTTTAGATCCACAGACAAGTTCGGTAACACTTCATTTCACAGGTCCCAAATTTCATGGGAATTAGGTGATAATTAGCAAGTAACCTATTTGAAATTTCTTTTGAATTACTGCCTATAATTATTAAATAATGTTTATAATAAAGTAATTTTCGATAAATTTTGAGGTAAATATTGGGGTGATTTGGCAGTAATTCCAAAGAAATTTCAAATAGGTTACTTGCTATTTATCACCTAATTACCATGAAATTTGCGGACGAGTAAAATTTGTGTTACCGCAATTTCTGATATAATTTTTTACAATTATTGTTGGGAAACAAGGTCCATTTAGTAGCACCATCTAGCGAGATTGTTCTCTCAACTGCTGTTTAAAGTCGATTCATTTTTAACCTCATTTTGGTAATAGTTTGCTGTAATACATAAAGATATGTTACTCGTCCTGTCATGTCTGTATCTTTGATTAGAATATACTGTACCGGTAGGCTAGCTAGCTTGCTATCGTGGACAAAAAAAAGACGAGTTACGAGGAGTCGGAGGCACTAATCGTGCCAGTGGAGGAGAGGAAACACCACTTTCTTAATTATATATATATTAAACATCTATACAAGCAGTGACAACAAGTATAATATTATTATTTTAATTGTGGTGAAAACCGGGACATTTTAGCGTTTTACAGATTTTGTCTGGACTTGCGGCACCCAGCTTGAAACTTGGACAATCCTGAATAAACCAGGATGTCTGGTCACCGTACATCTTCATTGTCACTGCCATACAGACCTAACAACTGCTGCTGCTATTTTGGTAGTTATTTTGAATCAGGACAGGATCTATGCCATCCTAATTTAGGTAACTAACTTGTAAAATCCCTAAGTTAGGATGTCTCTGTAACAGCTAAATTCCTATCCTAAGATAAGATGAGATGATGATTTAAGAAAATTCAGGTAGGAAACATGTTTTTTGTAAAACCAAAAATCCTAAAAGTCATCGTAAACTGAAGATTTCAGACTTAGGAAGTTTCTGTAATGACGCCCCTGGTCCTACTACTGTACATCTGACCTTGTCCTATCCCGCATTACCTGACCATACCATGCCCTTTACTGCCCTTGTGTCCTGTTCAGTCCTGTCCTCCTGTACCGTCCTATATATTGTCTCCTAACCTGAGAGTGCAGCAGTTGAATCCTCTCAAAGACGTCGATCACTTCCTGCTCGGCCAGCCTGCGACTTCTCTCAGATTGCTCCAGTGCCGCCCTGATCTCCTCGTTCTCGGCCATCATCAGGTTGTTGCGGCGCTCTGTGATCGCTAGCTGTTCCTTAAAGTCCTCCTGAGTGTGGAGCGCTTCATCCAGATGGACCTGGGCATCCTGGGACAGAAGGCAACGGCTTGGAGCTTTAAATACATCGGTCTAACACTTCACGCAAACACTTCTATGAGAAGAACAAACGCTTAACAAACCTTCAACTGAGCCTGCAAGTTCCTCATTTGTTTGGTGGCCTCGGCCGCCTGGCGGTTGGCGTGACCCAGCTGGATCTCCATCTCGTTCAGATCCCCCTCCATCTTTTTCTTCGTTCGGACGGCGTCGTTTCTGCTGTGCGTCTCGGCGTCCAGCGTGTTCTGCAGTGTGTCCACGGTCCTCTGGTGATTCCTCTTGAGCTGGTCGATTTCTTCGTCTTTCTCAGCCACCTTTCTGTCCACTTCTGACTTGATCTGATTCAGCTCCAGTTGAAGGTGCAGGATTTTGGCCTCCTCGTGCTCCAGGGACGACTACGGAGAGAAAACAAACACTTGATTGTGGTTATTTGAATGAAAGTGGCCGTATATAACGTCGTTCAAAACACAAACCTCAACTTCCTCAAGAGCCGCCTGGGTGTCTCTCTTCTCCTGCTCAGCTTGCTTTGCCGCTTTCTCCAGCTCATGGATAGTTTTAGCAGATTGTCCGACTTGCTCTGTGATTTCTGTAATCTCCTCTGAAATTGTAAAGGAAAACATTATCTTCTTGGGTCAAAAACAAACACCACCAAATATGGATGAAGTGCTGGCAGCAGAACCCACGCTGAAGGTTTTTATTCTCTCTTTTCATGGTGTCCAGATGATCCAGAGCCTCTTCGTATGAATTTTTCAGCTTGAAGAGTTCGGTACTGAGCACTCTAGACTCTCTCTGGGACACTTCCAGATCGGATTGACTCTCCCCATTTTTTTGTTTCCATTCAGCCAGAACCTAATAGAGGAGGACATGTGTAACCAATGCAGCCTCAACAAGATGCAAATGTTTCTGAAGAGAAACAAACCTACCTTGTCAAAGTTCCTCTGTTTCTTGTCCAAGCTGGCATTGGCTGCATTTGACCTTTCCAGCTCAACCATGAGATCCTCCACCTCCGCCTGCAGTCGCTGCTTGGTTTTCTCCAGAGACGCACATTTGACATTCGCTGCTTCTGTCATTTCCTCAGACTCCTGCAGCCGCTGGGCGATCCTCTTCCTGTGAACCAATCAGAAATTGTGTTAAAGGGGAAGAAACCCGCCAGCAGTGAGTGACTAAGAAAGATACAGTATGCTGTACAGTTCTCACTTTGCCTCTTCGAGCTCTTCGGTGCGTTGGATGGCGTCCGTCTCGTATTTGGTTCTCCACTGAATCACCTCGCTGTTGGCTTTGAACAGGCAGCGCTGCAGCTCAGCTTTGGCCTCCTGCTCCTCCTCGTACTGCTCTCTCAGCAGCTCGCAGTCATGGCGAGATGACTGCAAACCGTGAGCCAGGGCGCTTTTTGTCTGAAAAAGCGAGAACAGTGGTTCAATGCCTGAATTAATACTATTTTAGCGAGATGTAGTTAAAGGGTTCCCAGTGGAGTTATTAATGTTATAAAAAGGTTTTAACGAGTGGGTACCCGCTTTGTTTGGTAGCATGCGAGTACGCTGGCGACGCAATACACAATCATGTCACAGGTTAGACGCTTGATTGTTTGTTGCCAAAGGTTTTGCCCTTTTGGAACTAATGGAATTAGTCTATTGAGCACAATCCAGCTTGTTATTAGCTCACCTTCCTCAAGGCCAGGGTGCCCAAAATCTTTTGAAATTTTGGGCACCCTGGACTTCTAACTCCCAAAAGGCACAACTAGACCACACTGTCAACCATCATACCAAATTTGAGGTTCCTAAGTTAAATAGTTTCCGAGTTCTGCTCCGGAAACGAAAGTATGACACGCGAACGGACGGACGGACGGACGGACACACAGTGTGTCCTTTGACATCCCAAATTTCAAGCTGCTTCTTTGCCAACTTCCCTGCACTGCAGGTTTAAATCACTGTTGTGGCTGTAACAGACTGTATATCAGACGTAATTGTGTCCTTCAGACCTTCATTTCCTCGTCCAAAAGTCTCTTCAACTCTTCGATTTGTTGACTCCCTGCAGATTTGGCTCTGCTCAGCTGGGACAGAGTGATCTCTTTCTCCTCCAGCAGACGTGTAAACTCACCTGTTTAGGATAAAGAGGACACAAAAACAAACTTATCTCTCCATCTTAATCGCTCGTTTTGATAATTTCACATTTAGAAACGTACCATTTTCTGTTTGCAGACGAGCACTGAGTGTGGTGTAATCACTCAGAGACCTCTGAGCTTCATCTGCTTTGGTTTTATATTCATTCATTTGGTCTTCGAGGCTCCTGTACAGTCTCTCCAGATTAGCCTGAAACATTGAGCAGCGGTTATCACGAGCAAAAGACAAGATAAGAAAACATTGTGCTTCTCTGCAGACAGTCTCTTACCTTGCTTTTCAGAACACTCTCCGTGTTGCTCACCACGTCATCGATTTCCATCTTCAGCTCACTTTTCTCTTTCTCCAGTTTCTGCTTGACCCTTTGAAGGTTGTCTATCTGATCGCTGAGTTCGGCGACGCTGTCGGCCTGTTTCTTGCGTAGAGTCGCGGCGATGGATTCGTGCTGTAGGGTGGACTCTTCCAGGTCACGACGCAGCCTCTGAAACTCGGCCTCACGCTTCTTGTTCATCTCGGCCTGAGCGGCGGTGGCTCCTCCGGCCTCGTCCAGCCTCTCGCTGATCTCCTCCAGCTCTCTGGACAGATCGCACCTCTGCTTCTCCACTTTGGCTCGAGCCGAGCGCTCAGCCTCGATTTCCTCTTCTAGCTCTTCAGTGCGAGCCTACCGTCAAATTTGATTTAACTTGTAAAAATGTGGGTTCACAGGATGATAAAGAAATGTATTGAAATACGTCCACTAATGTTATCAATCATACCTGAAGCTCTTTAATCTTCTTTTGTAGTTGAGTGTTGAGAACTTGCTCGTCATCGATTTTGCAATGCAGGCTGATGATTTCAAAGTCCTTCCTGAAAAGTTTATTCAGCACAGAAAAGAATGTACTCTGCTTTTTTACTATGAAATTGCTGAAAATGCAGGTTTTTAGTGTTTTTTTCACAAATAAGTTTAAAGGTAGAAGTATTTTTATTCGCTTTCTTGTGAGAAGATTGATACCACTCATGCTTGTAGTTGGAGTCAGCAGCTGATTAGCATAGCTTAGCACAAAGACTGGAAACAGGAGAAACAGCTCACCTCGCTCTGTCCGAAGGTGCCGACCAGCACTTCTAAATCAAACTAATTAACATGTTATATCTTCTTTGTTTGATTCTTACAAAAAACGTTTTAGCGGGGTTACGTGCCAGACGATTTTCTGAAGTCTTGTTCTGACCGTGAGGTTATCAGGCAACCAATGGAGAGTCCGGCACGTAAACCACCATAAAATTACTTTTCTTTTTTTTTGTACAGATTAAACTAGAATTTCCGCACCACGGTTGTACGCCTACGCCAACCGGTCAAGTTGCAGTTTGCATCCATGTCTGTCCAAAATGTCATCACTTCATCATTTTATCCTGTTAGACATTTGTGTGAAATTGTCATAATTAGCATATGGATTCTTGAGTTATGGCCGAAAACGTGTTTTGTGAGGTCACAGTGACCTTTGACCACCAACATCTAATCAGTTCAGACAGAGCCAGGCGAACAGTTTCCCTGTTTCCAGGCTTTGTGCTAAGCTAAGCTAACTGGCTGCTAGTTGTGGTTTCATATTTACTGAAACAATCCTCAATCTTCTCATCTAACTCTCTGACAGAAAGCAAGAGTATCACCCTCAGATACTTAAATCTTCAGTGGTAATTATTAAACTTACGTAACTGCATCCACTTTGTGTTTTAGGATATAGCAGTATACAGTATGCAGGACTGAATCATCAAACAATAACTCACTTTTTCAGTCTCTCTTCCATTTGCTGTCTTTCATTCTCCAGGTCCATGATGGTTTCCAGGGACAGCTTCAGATCCCCCTCCAGTTTCCTTCTGGATCTCTCCAAGTCTGCATTCACCTTCTTCTCCTGCTCCAGTGAGCCCTCCAGCTGCAAGAGACGTTCAACCAGTACGTTAACCAGTAAAACAAGGACACCTAACCAGGGACATTATGCCATTAAAAGAGGATTATATTTTGTTGTCCAGACTTACGTCATCAACCTGTTGCTCCAGCTTGATTTTGGTCTTCATCAGAGAGTTCGCTTTATCCTCCTCGGCCTGGAGGTCATCTAAAGTCCGCTGGTGCACCTCCTGCAAACCTCTGATCTCCTTTGAAGCCTTCAGCAGGTTCTCCTCAAGAGTAGTGAGCTCCTCTACCAAGTTCTTAACCTGAGGAGCATTTAATAAGCAGGCTTCGAATGCAGGACTTGTAGTGGAGTATTTTTACAGTGTACTTTTACTTAAGTAAAGGACCTGGATACTTCCTTCGACGCTGCTTAAACTAAAACCTGCTTAAAAGGCATGAAATCATCAGAGGTACCTTATTTTCTGTGGCGTATTTCTCCTTCTCCACTTTGGCGATGGTGAGTTCCAGGTCATCGATGTCTCTTTTGAGCTCCGAACATTCGTCCTCCAGCTTCCTCTTCTTCGTGGTGATTTCGGCATTGATCTCCTCCTCTTCCTCCACCCGCTCGGAGAACTCTTTGACTTTGGCCTCCAGGTGGATCTTGCTCTTTATCAAGCCATCGCACCGGTCCTCGGCATCGCACAGGTTCTCCCTCTCCTGAGGAGCAGGGGCACACGAAACCATAGACTCATGGTTACAATGTTTACTGAGGTAATAAATCAAGTGAGAAGTAGGGTCATTTTCTCATAGACTTCTATACAATCAGACTTCTTTTTGCAACTAGAGGAGTCGCCCCCTGCTGGCTGTTAGAAAGAATGCAAGTTTAAGGCACTTCAGCATTGGCTTCACTTTTAGGACCCGAAGGTTGCCCATTGAGTGTTATCATCATCATTTGCATTAATTTAATACCTTCGGTCTGATCTGTTCCTATTTATCTTATTTTACTTTGTTGAATTTTGCTCCTCGCTGTGTTGGACTGCAGAGATCAATCACACTTCCTCCTATCTTACATTACTATTGATTATGTAGTTGTTGAATTTCAAAAACAGAAAAAAAGGTCTTTTCTCTCCTGATCTCTTTATCTGACAGAATGAAATCAATAGAAACAGACCACTTTGTTGTTTACATACTGCTTGGATTTGAAGGTAAAGGTCGTTCTTCTCCTGGAAGAGCATGACCATTTTCTCCTCCAGCTCCTTCCTCCTGGCCTCCGACTTTGCAAACTCCTCTTTGAGTCGTGAAAACTCCTCTCTCATGTTCTGTATCTCTTTTTCGGCCTCCGCACTTCGTAACAGAGGCTTTATCTTGAAGTAGAGCCTCATCCAAGGCCAGTTCTTCACATTCATGAAGGAGCGGATGTTGTACTGGACGATGAAAATGGACTCTCTATGGAGCGAAAAAGCAAAACAATAAAGACTTTTTTCTTTAAAGCCTATCGTCAGGATTCAACTGTGACTGTGACGAATGACTGAATGATCTTTCTAATGCTGATCTTGCAGTGAGAGTGATAAAGCAACAGGCTAAAAGTCATTTTCAACGGAGGCCAGTGACATGAAGCTACAAACTGACGCCGGACACTTGTCGTTGCGTGCCGGGCGTGATACGCTACAAATCAAAGTTGAGCTACCCTCAACTTTTTTCTGCATTCCAGCGTCAACCAATCATATGTTTTTGTTTCAACATTTCCGGTCCCCTTCTCTCTTCCCATAATTCCTTTTCCGTCTGAAAAAAATGGAAGAAAAACGTATTCTTGCCGTTAGCTAGTTCCCAGTACTTTTTATCAACATAACTATGTCAACGAGCACACGAGCAACACTTCAACGGCGACTCTGCGACAATGTGGCTGGTCCTGTAGCTGGTATATGAAAGAACTTGATTTGTCAGTGGACCTTTTTTTCATCATCTCCTTGAGCCGCAGCCTGGTGACGTAACCCCTGGAAACGGCCTGGATACGAATCATCAGCACAGCCAGCCGTTCATCCCTCATCTCCTCCAGGAGACCCAGAAGGCCCGCTTTGAAAAACACCTGCATGTTGTCAAGATACAACATTTAAATGGAAATTAATTTACGATCGTTTAGGACATATTTTTCCTGATTCTTTTAGAATGAAATTGACACTATAAGTGTAGACGGTGCCAAAACCCAGCCATTAGTTAGATGAAAAGTCCACTAAAGGTCAGACTGATACAATTCTTTAAAGGTGTTTTAGGAGCTGATAAATTAATTAATTAATTAAATTAATTTACATGTCACAATATGGAACGATTCAACTTGCAGTGGTGGAAGTATTTTGACTTTTTAAGTAAAAGTAGTAATACCACAGTGTGAAAATATTCTCTGAAAAAGTCCTGCATGTAAAATTATTTATAAAATTAATTATTTAAGAAATACTAAGTAACAATAAGTACACATAAACAGAAACAAACAATGTCAGATGTTTGTGATAAAATACCTTTGTGTATCCAAATCTATACTGGGCGTGGTCCACATCAATGGAGGAGAGCAGCTTCTCTGAAGCCTTCTTGCTGTCAATAAACTGCCCCTCCGGAATCGCACTGGCGTTCAGAATCCTGTACCTGTCGCACAGAGAGAGTCGAGGTTCAAACGGAGCTAAGTTTGTGTGTTTCGTCATGTGCAGAGGTGGAGGAAGTACTCAGATCCTTTACTCAAGTAAAAGTAGAAATACCACAGTCTAAAATTACTTCATTACAAGTAGTAATGGAGTCCAAAGTAGTAAAGAGAAGTACAGAAGTATTATCAGCAAAATTTACTTAAAGTATCAAAAGTAAAAGTTCTCAATATGCAGAATGTCTCCTTTCACAGTGTTACGTTATTATAGAATATTACATTATTCTGTTTCACCAACAAATACATGTAAGAGTATTTTAATGCTGTAGTTCGTCAACGTGGAGCCAATTTAAGGTACTTTGTATACTACTGGGTAGATTAGTGGTATAGTACTACATCATATCATATAAGAATTTTTATTTAAAAAGTAACTAAAGCTGTCAAATAAATGTAGTGCAGAGTACCTCTGAGATGTAGTGGAGTAGAAGTATAAAGTAGCATAACATGGAAATACTCAAGTAAAGTACAAGTACCTCAATACTGTACTGAACAATGTGTGCTGTGTTACCTCTGCTTGAAATCTCCATAGAGGATCCTGCTGGGGAATCCCTTCCTGCAGATCCTGATCCCTTCCAGCACACCGTTACAGCGCAGCTGGTGAAGGACCAGGTGGTGATCCATGGACCCTACGTGGAAAATACATGTTGGGTTAAAGCAGGGCTGGACTGGGACAAAAAATCGGCCCTGGCATTTTGGCCCAGACCGGCCCCATCACCGCCCGTTTGTGCTGTGTGTACCATGTTTTGTTGAAGGCTCTATTCGAGGAAATACCTTCAAATGTGGTTGTTTTGTATACTTGCCAACCTTGAGACCTCAAACCTCAAAAATAGGGAGGAATTCAAACCAAAGCGGGGGGTCTGGGGGTCCTCCCCCAGAAAAATTCGAGTTTCAGAGACTTTGTTTCCTGAATTCTGGTGACTTTAAAACAATGAAAATAATAAAATAATAAGTACACCGCAACAGCATTTTATGTTGAACTTCTAATTTTACCTTTAAATCTCAGGAAAGAAAACTGAATAATTTGCCCCTCTGGCATAAACTTTGCATGTGAATATCTAGCATAAACTAATATTCATAAATTATAATTCATTTTTTTTGCCACTGCTGTCCCTTTTTAGGATTATATTGCTTTACAGATGCTTGAACAGATTTTCATGAAACCTGGTGGAAGGGTGTAGCGTGGGTCGAGGGGGAACCCATTAAATTTTGGAGCAGATCCGAATCACGGGGCGGATACACACATCATTTTTCAATAATGGAAACGGCCTTGGTGGAGGTCTGCACTCTCTGAGTGCCCTTTTGAATGCCCCACTGCCCCTTTTAGTTTGGTTTTACATCATTCTGTGCATCTTAAAGGAATAGTTTAACATTTTAGGGAATATGCGCCTATTCGCTTTCTTTGCAAGAGTTAGAAATCAATACTTTCACATATGGTGAATATGTAGCTGGAGCCAGCAGCTTGTTAGCTTAGCTTAGCATAAAGGCTGGAAACAAGGGGAAACAGCTAGCCTGGCTCTGTAACTAAGGTAACAAAATCCATCTACAAGCACCTCTAAAGCTCACTGATTAACACGTTATATCTCCTTTGTTTGAGGTAAAGACGTCAGAGAGTGGTATCAATCTTCTCTCTTTAACTTTATTATGAATGTTATTTCTTCTTACCTGGTGTCTTGGTTTCATTGGGGATGATGCATCTGACAAAGTGTGGATGTGTGGACCGGAGGTTGGCCATCAGTTTATTCAGGTTTTCCTGCAGAAGAGGAACAGAATATGGTCTCTTGAGATGTTTGGGTTATTTCATTCATACAAATGGTTTAAGTTACATGTCAGGTAGTAGCCAGGACTGGTGTATGGACGAAAAATAAATGAACGGAGGCAAACAAAATTAAATTGTATTACAAAAACAAGCTGAGTCATTGCTGCTCAGTTATTCCAGCAGGTCACTGTTTATTCAGCAGCTGCTTGATATGTGAAAAGGTTCCTCTGTGTCCTCGAACACACGGTGGAGTGAAAAAGACTTCTTCTTCTGCAGTGAATAAATAGTTAAAACTTTGTTCATGTTGTGTTGTGTCTTAAAATGTTTCTGAATGCTTCAGAGTTGTAGGTACAATTAGGGAGACAGAGGTCGTGTCATATGTATTTCTGAGCCTGAAGTCAGTTTATATTTGTAGTGTACACTTAAATTTAAACTTAAATTTGCTTATGGTTGGATGTTAAAAGGCAGATAAATATTTTTTTAACTTTTAATTAAAAGTGAAGAAATACTAACAATACAATTTTTGCTTGGTCCCTGCCTTAATACAATTAGAGTAACTCATACCACCTTACCACACTGAAAATAATCAATCACTGTAATTCCTTCAGTTTTGATCTAATTATTGATTATTACCCTGAAAAGTGCAGAAACCGTCTGGAAAGAAGATCCCTTTTTCTTGGCACTTCTCTTACTTCCATCAGCAGCTACAGAAACATGAGAAAAACAACCTGTGCGGTAAACTATGTGGTTGAATACATAATCTCATTATAACGTGTCATTAAAGGTGAACTGACCGTCAGCAGTGGAATATGTGGCAAAGAGCTGAGAGAGCAGCTTCAGGGAAGCTTTCTGGTAAAGCTGCACCACGGTGTCATTGAGCGGGTCTTTGTTCTTCTCCAGCCAGCCGCTGATGTTGTAGTCTACGGTGCCGGCGTAATGCATGAGTGAGAAGTGGGCTTCGACCTTTCCTTTGGAGTACTTGGGCTTCTGGAAGATGCTGTTCTTTCCCAGGTGTTGGTCGTACAGCTTGTTCTTGAAGGAGCCGTCTGTCGCCTTCGGAAACATGCACTCCTCTTCGAGAATAGAAAATATACCCATCGGCTGCAGGAGAGAAAGCTGATTAGTGTTGGAATATCTACTGTTGACGTAAATTTTTGTGTTCATAAAAAGATGATGCACCTTTTCAATGAGCTCAATGCAGGCTGCCAAGTCCATGCCGAAGTCAATGAACTCCCACGCAATCCCTTCCTTCTTGTATTCCTCTTGCTCCAACACAAACATGTGGTGGTTGAAAAACTGTTGCAGCTTCTCGTTTGTAAAGTTGATACACAGCTGCTCCAGGCTGTTCATCTGGATTAAACAACAGCGATTGCATTTATATAGAGATTTTAAGAAAGATTTGTTTTATTTATTATAGGCGTGAATCACGTTTACCTCGAAAATCTCAAACCCTGCGATATCCAGGACGCCAATAAAATGCTGTCTTGGAAGTTTGGTATCGAGCTGTTGGTTGATCCTCGTGACCATCCACAGGAACAGCTTCTCATACACGGCCTTAGAGAGGGCGCCCATGGCATTGTTCACCTTTAATCAGTGGGGGACAAAATATTCAGAACCTTTTACTGTAGTAAAAGTACTAATACACCACTGCGAAAATATCCACTACAAGTAAAAGTGCTGCATTCAAACCTTACTTAAAGGGATAGTTGTGTATGTTGCAATTCCTGCTGTAGATGTTTAAAGTTGTGCTTACTTTAACTCCTTTGTGTACAGTTAAATCTACAGCAATACATAATTTTCTATCATTTTCAAAATCCATGCTACCAAACGGTTCAGTTTAGTAATTTTAAGATGATATATTTACAATTTCTATGAAATAAGAAAACTTAAGAAAAACATTCACTGCTGTTAATATCATTTGTTAATATTATATATTTAAAGTTATTCCATTGCATATTTAATAAACAAATTATATCAGTATGATTTTCACCATTTCCGGGATAATTTCACAGTATCCTGCTAATATGGTAAATATCTGGAATAAATACATGGAAATAATACTAGTACTGGTAGTACTTCTAATTCCATGGTAACAAATTGACATATGTTGGTAAACTAATCTATAACTGGCATAACGACAGTACACGGTTTGTATTTTATATTTACCATGAAGCAACATCTCAACCGTTTGGTAGAGGCCTATATTAGAAAACTGTGGGGTCTGCTTACATTGATTGCTGTTATTATTGCCCCAAGGACATAAAAAATGCAAAGAGAAAATTTTTCCATTGCTTTTTTCGTAGTACAGTACTTGAGTAAATGTACTTAGTTACATTCCACCACTGCCTATACTCAAACATAATCTTTTAATTAAATTTATATTCAGATTGAACATTTTCAGATGTAGAAACAGACTGTACCTGCTGAGGAGTCTGACCTTTGGTGACATACTCATTCCCAACCTTCACTCGGGGATAACACAGCGCTTTCAGCAGATCAGCTGAGTTGAGACCCATGAGGTAGGCCACTTTATCTGCCACTGAGGACAGAAATCACACACGTGAAGCAGTTTAAAACGTCTATGTTGTAAGCCGTGATGTTGCCATACTGAAGCCTAATTTGGTCTAAATTTAGCTCAGACATCTCACCCTCGGTGCCGTCGGGCTCCGCCTGCTCCTCCCGCTGCTTCTGCTTGAACTTCATGTTCCCATAATGCATCACGGCGCCGGTCAGCTTGTAGATGCCGACCTTTTCCTCCGTGTTAAACCCCAGGATGTCGATGGCACTCTGAGGGACAGACGCACATGTTGAAGCTTTGTGATTAGTGTTGTTAGTCTAAGTTCTTGTTAGTTCTGATCTCCGTACACAGCTTTTTTTTTTTATCAGGGCAATAAAATCATTTCTAAATCAATATTTTGTGTCAAATGATTGATTTCTTTAGTAAGTAGCCATGTAATAAGCAGGATAATATACAGTGAGTGGGTCATTTTAGCGAAATGATCAAAACCTGCGCACCCTGAACACTACTGAAAGTATCTACAAACCCTCTCTCCACCTGAAATTATATTAAAAATACTACTACTAATAATAATGAGTATATTAAGTACAAAGGATTGGTGATCTGAAAAACGATAAATAAATACAATTTAAAAATAATAACAATATTCATAATAATAAATAATAATAACAAGACATGACCACATACTGTACATATTTAAGTGTAATGTATATACCAGTGGGCAACTCCGGAGTCTGAAAAGTGAAGCCAACGCTGAAGTGCCTTAAACTTGCATTCTTTCTAGTAGCCAGAAGGGGGCGACTCCTCTGGTTGCAAAAAGAAGTCTGATTGTATAGAAGTCTATGAGAAAATGACCCTACTTCTCACTTGATTTATTACCTCAGTTAACATTGTAAACATGAGTTTATGGTCTCAATCGGTAGTTTCAAGTCTTCTTCAATACAGCATGATCTTCATTTAGTAAATTATGGTCCCAAAAAATATATATTTTAAAGAGTGTAAATTATTGACTAAAGTTTGAGAACCACTGGTACAACAGATACAAGCTAATTCTGGTATCAACTTTTAGTGGAATTTGATCCTTATGAAACAGTATGATGATATCCTGTTATGGTTTAACATGCTGCTGTCCATAGAGCCTTGTCTGATGCATTGCATGCCACTGGGACAATAACTTGATTGATTAATGATTTTGTGATTTCAACGCATTGCCCAGCCAACGTTTCATGTTTCTGCTAATATATATTATAGATATATATTTGACCCAGGAGCACTCACATCTGTGGCCATCAGCTCCTCGGTGTCGTTGATGCTCAGCACAGTGATTTCACCCTGGCTGATGAAAGGGTAGTCGTATGGGTTGGTGGTTATCAGCATCATTTCTGAAATGAAATACTAAAAGTATTGATTTCTCTATGCAGCAGGTCAGCAGCTACAGTAGCCGTGGAAGAGCAGCATCAGATTCACAACCAGTTAAACGTGTATTTACCGATTAAATCAGGTTTCTTGTTTGACAAGATCTGATAGAAGATGTGATAGCTCCTCTCTGCCAGCAGCTGGAACGTCACTCTGGATTTTTCCAAAAGGTCTAAATGAAATGAATATAAGTGCAAACAGAGATTATATATATATATATACCACATATATGTACTGTATAGCAGTGGAATATCAATGACACTGATGTAAGCAAACTTACACGTTTCAATATCAGCTGATGCCAACTTCCCCTTTGTTCCAAAGTGGATGCGGATGAATTTTCCCTGGAAAAGTTATTAAATCATTATTTAAGTTTGACACAATAGTTTCAATATATTACAACTGACAGTTGCTCTGATATTTGGAACCAGAGGTAGAAAGTAAGCAAGTACTCAACTACTCAAGTACAATTTTGAGGTACTTGTACATTACTTGAGTGTTTCAGTTTTCTGCTATTTTATACTTAGTACTTCACTAAAATCAGAGGGAAATATTGTACTTTTTACTCCACTATAGTTATTTAAATACTTTTCCTTTCAAGTTCCTTTGCAGAGTCAGATTATAAAATACACTAAATATAATCAACAAATAAATTATTATGTATTATTATGGAAAAGATAAAACTATATTTATCCCTTAGTGAAATTCACAATATGAATAAATAAATAAATAATTAAAATCAGCTCCACTTTTACCAGCTGCAACATTAAAGTGATGAACACATTAATGCATCAATAATTATAATCCCATAATATAATATTTATGATTCTAAAACGGGCCATTCTGAATAATCAGTACATTTACTTTTGGTACTTTAATTATATTTTGATTTGTATACTTTTGTACTTTTACTTGTGTCAAATTTTGAATGCAGGACTTTCATTTGTAATATTATTATTTCTACGCTGCGGTATTATTACTTTTACTTCAATAAAAGATGTGAGTACTTCTTCCACCACCGGTGAGAACTGCCATCTTTAATATTATTTTATCCTCTTATCTCAAGAACACAAGTTAATTATAATACTTACATTATAATAAGTTGTTTTCTTGTGATAATAGATTCATTTTCTCATTATCAAGAGATAACAAAATAAAAATAAAAATAAAAATAAAAATAAAAACAACTTTGAGCTTCCATACAGGTCAATTTTGAACCTACAAATCGAGAGGAGTTGTCGTTCCTCACAGTCTTGGCGTTCCCGAAAGCTTCCAGCAGAGGGTTGGCCTGGATGATTTGATCCTCCAGAGTCCCCTGTGAACTCAAAGCATCAGTAAATGAATTCATTCATTCATATCTAAACAATACATCGTCAGAATGTAAGATAAGTGGACTGAACCTTCATCCTACTGGGAAGTTGCTCTTTCTTGCTCACGTCTCCCATTGCAATAGTTGCAAAATACTGGATGACTCTCTTTGTGTTGACGGTCTTCCCGGCACCAGATTCTCCACTGACAGAAGAACAGCATGAGATGAGTGATGGGAAGTTAACGTGTATGGAGGAGTTTTTGTTTAACAGCTCATAAAGTCACACTTACGTGATCAGGATAGACTGGTTCTCTCGATCTGTTAAAGGTAAAGAAACTGGGTCAACACTGGTGTAGTTCAACTGTATTTGAGTTTTATCACCATGAAACTTCCTCAGTTGATTACTTACATTAAGACTTACATTTTGTATTGTAAGTTTTCTGAAATGTTATGTTTAAATATGCAAATGAGGCATTATCTAATGGTGTCTTTTGGTAAATTTAGGAGAAAGACACAAATAGACAAAGTAGTAAAATAAACACCTAAATGTGTATTTTGGACATGATATGGAAGCAAAATATCCCAAAATCTCAAAATTGACCAGTGCATGAAAAACCATGTTTTTGCCAAATACAGAAATCTTGTGAAATAATAACGAAGACTGTTTGGCAGAAAATACTGTCTTCATGTAAATCCCCATCAGTCATTGTAAGAAGCTGATTGAGAACTTTTCATCTGAGGATATTTTATCATTATCAAGTGCACATGAAGAAAACTGAACCAACTGGAGTTACTGGTATTAATGGTGAGACTGGACCTGTGAGCATGTACTGGTAAGCGCTGTCAGAGATGGAGAAGATGTGTGGGGGAGCCTCCTGCCGCTTCTTCCCCCGGTACCCGGCCACCACCTCCGGGTTGTAGACTGGAAGCCACTTATAGGGGTTCAGAGTCACACAGAAGAGCCCAGAGTAGGTCTGAGAATAAATGAGAAGAGGAAAACCATCACGATTAAGAAATTATGTATCGAGCTGTACAACGTGAGGTCTAATTTCCACGTAAAATCTTTTTGTGTTTATAGTTACGTAGATCATCCAGGCGGCGTAGCGCTCCTTGAGGTTAAAGAGCACGGCCGGTTCGTGCAGGTGTGTCAGTAGGGCCATGTCCTCCAGCTTGTCAAACTTAGGAGGGTTCATGGGGCGAATGTCGTCCAGGTGCACTGTGACGATCTGAAGAAGCAATTGAATGTCAGATAAAAAAAACAGAGGATACGAGATGTGAGAATTTAAGTAAATGCCTACAAATGTTTCCCTGACTTCTTCTTCACCTTTCCATCCTCAGTCTCCACAGTGACCATGGAGCCATCTTGGCTTCTGATTTTCCCCTTCACGTACTCGTGCTTCGGGTCAGGCACAAAGATGGCCGTTTTGGCGTCGAACGGCGTGTTTTGAGCTGCGATTCTCTCCCGCTCTGATTTGCGGAGGTAAGGGGCAGCCACCCCGAATATTTCCATCTCGACATCGCTCATTTTCTCTGGCTGCATGAGCAGGACAAACAAATGCACTCAGAAATAATTAAAACTGAGCAGATATTGGGCAGAATTAAAGAAATTAGATGTGGCGTCGTACTTACCAGAGAGCTGCAGACCAAAAAGAAGATTCCCGCTCTTTACTGTTGCGAATAGATTCAGAAGAGAAGCACAGACATCCCTCACCCCAACAAGACTTTACCAGCTTTTATAAGCCATGCTCGGGCCCGTTTCATGGCGCCTTGTTCTCCTATATTTGGAAATCTGGCTCCTACGCCACCTTGAAAAAGTCAAGTATGTCCATTTTGTATTTGGAACTGTCTATGTATAGCTGTGTCGTGTCACTTTTAAATGGTTTCAATTGTAACCCTTCGGGCTGTCCATTAAAAAGCAATGAATGCTAAGGACGGCAGCTTAGAGGGCTTACAGTCCCGACACAGCGGGACTCATTTTCTGGGATCAGGGAAGATTAGGTCTGTTAGGGCATCGCTGAAATTCTGGCATTGGCTGTCTGGAGAGCCGAGCTGATCACACACACGACTGTTTGGGTTTTGTGTTGGGGGGAGCCGGGCAACATTTAGCACATTCCAGACGGACGCCTGGCTCTGTTAAAGAGGTTTCTGATGGTGTTGGACAACAAGTTGAATTCTGATTGAACTAACAAAAGACTATCACATTGCATTATGGGTGATACTGTTTGTGGAACTTAGGAACTAAAAATCAGGATATCTCGGCCTCTGCTGCATCGATTCTGACCAATATCTTTTAATCATCTGTCTCTCGCAAGTCTCCAAACTTTACAGTAGTACAGTTCTGGAGGACCCCTTTAAGAAACTACTCCATCTAATTTAGAAATACTGCAAGAATATACTATAATATGAAGCCATTTCTATTCTCCTGTCTTGACTATTGCAATGCCTTATTCTCAAGCCTCATTCCAACTACTATATCTTTTTTTTAAAATGTATTTATTTAACCTTTATTTTTCCAGAGTAGTCCCATTGAGTCCTGGCCAAGACGGCAGCATAAAAGTTCCACATAAAAGCACAAATAACAGACTTAAAAACAAAACCGCACAATTTTAATTTGACATGAAAGAGACAAGTAACAGACTTAAAGCAAACAGCAAATTGCATCAACTAATGAATTAGCAGTGTCGTTCAGTAACAGCACACGTACATTCAGTGTTCAAATAGTCCTTAATCCTGTTTTTAAAATCTCGCATGCTTATAAAATAATCTAGTTTAAAAGATTATTTTATATACCTTGAACCTCCATGCAGACCATCCACACTATAGAGCTGCAACAATTAATCCATTAGTTGTCAACTATTAAATTAATCGCCAACTACTTTGATAATCGATTAATCGTCTGAGTATTTTTTTTCTTTTTTAAGTCAAAATTCTCTGATTCCAGCTTGTTAAACGTGAATATTTTCCGGTTTCTTTACTCCTCTATGACAGTAAACTGAATATCTTTGAGTTGTGGACAAAACAAGACATTTGAGGACGTCGTCTTGGGCTTTGGGAAACACCGATCGACATTTTTCACCATGTTATGACATTTTATAGGCCAAACAACTAATTGATTAATCAAGAAAATAATCTACAGATTAATCAACAATGAAAATATTTGCAGCCCTAATCCACACATTCCTCCAGTACTGATGTCTCTGCGCCATTAAAATCAAATTGAGTTTCACCCTCTTGCAGCCTTCCTCTGTTAGTTATTTGGCATTTATTCATACGTACATTTATTCACTGTTGCTTGTTATTTCACTTAAAAAGCACTTTTTCAGCAGCTACGTTGAAACAAACTAAAGAAGTCAAAGTGTTATTTGCTTTTGCACATAAAAAATACTTTTGCAATTCCTCCTCAGAGCAGAGGAAAGGATGTGGTATTCTAGTGGGGAACGAGATGGGCATTTTGTCTGGCAGTGCATCACAGACAGTCTAATTGGTGCTGATTTAATAGCCTCTTAATGTCACTTGAAGGTCTGGCAACAGCTGCGATTATAATTGGCTCTGGGTAGACGAGCGCGGCCCGGGCAGGCAGACTTACAGTACGCCGACCCCTCTGTCACGTCTCGACACGACAACAAATGTTTGCGTGGACGTTTGACAGCGGGGAGGCCACGAGATGTGAAGTCGAGGGTCAGGGGACAAGAAAGAGAAGAAGCAGGGAGAAAATCCCTCATCAGCTGGTAGTGTGGGAGAGGGGCCGATGCCTCACCCCGCGGGGAAAATAGATCTGACGACGGGTGCATCTGCACAGGATTAGGGGGTCAACGGGAGAGACAAGGACTGGCCTGGGGGGTAAAGCTACTGCAAACCACAGACGGAATAAAAGTCGCAAAAACACTTCCAAAAAGATGGAAAACTTCTAATGTCAGATGAAGATGCATTTTAAAAACATTTACATGTTACACTATCTTTTAAAGCAGCAGTGGGTAGGAATGGAGCAAATATGATTTAAAACGGTCACTATATCCTGACAGCAGTGCATGAGACAGGTAATCTGAAAAAAAATCATGTTCCTCTGTGTCCTCCGGTGCTCCTAATGGCATCTGCAAGATTTCACAGACCGGAGGAAAACAACCAGTCAGAGCTGATCTGGAGACCAGGCAGCGCTGATCAAATATGAATCAATATTCTGTTACTGTAATGCTTATTTCTCGCCTCAAATGTTGTCAGAAACATCTTGTAGTGTACTGTTTAGCTGTAAAATGAGAAAGTTTGTGACCCGGCAGCCATGTTGAGATCAGTTGAGGAAATACCGCTCACCAGCTGGAGCACAGCCAATAGGAACGCTCTGTCTCTCTGAAATGACCTGTGATTGGGCAAAGTCTCCGGTCACGGGCTAGATTATTAAAGCCTGAAAACAGAGCCATGAGGAGGTGCAGAAGTCTAGTTTTCTCTCAGAACACTTGAATTACGATATGCTGAAAGGTTATTATGGAACTTTTTGGCCAATGATGCCAAAAATATTCGGCCTACTGAAGCTTTAAACCCAGCTTCTTCACCGATCTGTGTCATTTGTGAACCTAGAAAACTGCAACAACCATGAAAGCGAGAACCAGACTACATTTGGATTAACGGCACGATTGATCGGCC
Organism: Sebastolobus alascanus; assembly: GCA_916701645.2. Taxonomy (NCBI): domain Eukaryota; kingdom Metazoa; phylum Chordata; class Actinopteri; order Perciformes; family Sebastidae; genus Sebastolobus; species Sebastolobus alascanus. The sequence goes on along the minus strand of CAKAOJ020000072.1, from coordinate 2,992,957 downwards.
AACGAGCGGGCTGATTGTGGGAGACGTCAGTGGAGCCTTGAGGCCGGGCAGATCAATGGCGCTGTCAGTCCAAATGCATGTTACTTCTTGCTGTCACTGTTGTTGCAGTTTATGTTCACAAGTAAAACAAAGCTGTGACGGAGAGGTGTTTTAAATGAGAAGTAAAATATATGCTGCGATGTGCATCCATTGACAATAAAAGAGAAACAGAAAATGAACGGGAGCTGGTTGTGCTTTGTATGTCTTTACCTTTCTTCTCTATTAGGGCAGTATACTGTATGTAAGTCCCTGTTGTAAATTAGTTGCATATGAACATAATAGAAGAAAGTGTTGGCTGATCACTTTAAGGTTTTTGGTATTGTGTTGTGTAGATTTGTAGTGTTTCCATTGTTTTTGCCTGCTTTTACTTGTCTGATTCCACCACATCATGAGCTGTGCCCCAATTCTACAACTACTACTACTACTACTACTACTAGTACTAGTACTAAACATGTATGTAATACTGTATATTTTCATTACGTTTTTTCAGTTAGTGAGTAGTGGAAGAACAATCCACTCAGCACTTTTATTACTGCCACTTGGTCACATTAAGATTTTAAGATGCAATTGTCATGTGGCCTATTACTGTGTATGGTGTGTCTTTTAGGATTACGAAGTCAAGAACTAATCTGAATTTAAAATGTGTTTCAGCTGCTTTACTGTATTCATCTGGTCTGAAACGGGCCTTTTCCAGTGAAATGCTTGGAAACAAACAGGATAAAGTCTCAGGAGAGACACTGATGGGGTTTAAAAAAAAGCCCTTATCAATCCAGAAATCAATTAGTTCCATTTTGAGCGCTCCATGTGACGGCGGTGTCTGGCCGCTGAGAGCCGAACAACTGCTGTGTTTGCTTTTCTAATCCGATTTCTAAAGCAGGAACACGACAGGTGTGCAGCCAGAAAAGATATTAATAAATCAATACTGGCTGGTGGCAAGTTTCGGGTTAGAATAAATGTGATGTCGCTCTGAACGTAGTTCTTAAATATTATATATGATAGCAGACATTTTTTTTTCCATTAAACTATTACTGGAAGTGGTCAGCCTCCACCAGCAAACAGTGAGGTTTTTTTAATGATGTTATCAATCTGTGGTTAAAGGCAATTACTCATTATGGGTGAGCTCAGTCTTCCTGACAACACTAATGAGTTTAGAGAGCAGCATTTTTAATTAAATATTCAGTCCATCAGAAGGAGATTTTTGCAGAAACCCGAGAACTTAGTGCACAAATCCTCACAAAAAGATAAAGAGAAAACATTTCATCACTGTCAGTCCCTGAAACCTGCTGCTCTTGGTGGAAATCTTCATGTATTTTGTTGAAGATGGAAAATACAAGAAATTCAAAATTGAAACTAACTTATTGGAAAGCTAACATCAAAATGTTTCCACCAGCCTCATTTCTCTCAAAATGTGTTTTGGATATTAGATCCTTAATTGATGGAGAAACTACTGATAAACTCTTAAAAACTGTCACTTTGGCAGTTTCAGTGGCAATATGAGGGTTAAACACTATAATGTACATTTGATATCATCATGTTCCGGTCGTCCTGCTGCAACTCAGTGTTAAAAATGTATAGTTTTAGGGCACCGAATGTCTGAATACAGGCTTTAATTTTCCATATCTCCTGTGAGGTTTGGCTAATTACGTGTATATAATATTTACACTACTGCTATCGCACATCATTTATTTATAATGCACATATTTATTTACCTTTTATTTATGCACATATTTATTTACCTTTTATTTACCTTTATAACATAACTTTACTAGTGTTCTTATCCCTTGGATATTTTGTATTCTTATTTATTGTATGCCCTGTCCTATTCTTATTTTATGTACTGTCTTTTGTTAGAATCTGTGCTGCTGTGAAACTGCAATTTCACCACGGGATAAATAAAGTGCTATCCTATCCTATCCTAATTAGACGTCTTGCCTGTGAAAACAGTTTCCCTGGCAGATATTCATTCCAATTTTGCATTGGGATTAATAAAGTAATCTATCTATCTATAGATACCTGTGTCTGAACAGTTTCAACAGCTGCCTCCCAATCAAAAAGGTTCAGATCCTCTGACTCTGGCTGGTTTCCTTTCATTGAAGCACTGTGTTTATCTTTTTTTTAATATATACACCAACAGTCTTTTGTTTCCCAATTTACGGCAATCACACACATTTTCTTCAGAAATTGCTCTTCCTAGGTCTTATTCTGCTACATGATGTCACTACTATCTCTCCAAAGATAAAAGTTTATGTCTATAATGATTATAAACATACTTATGTGTTATAATCTGCTTATAACACTGTATAATTGTAGGTATAAGCAATCATAAATATCCATAATACTTTATGACAATAAGCATAACACATTATACAGCATTTATAATGACTTATTAGGTCAAGTACCATAATACTTCATAACTGCTGGTCACTCACTGACATTTTTTTTGTACACAGATCATAGTGCATTATAATACCCTAAGTTGTAATACATTATGATCTTTCCATAATGCATCATAATGTGATCATACGTTACTATAAGTGGTCATTGTTTGCTTTAGGTAAAGTAAATAATAATTTTACAACATTTTGTGTTGTTCTTGCATAGATTTAATATATTTTTTTTTTTTTTATATATAATGCGTTATGATTACTGTTATAATAATTAAGTGCTTATAACATTAATTATACAGTGCTATAAGCAGATTACAATGCATTCTAAGTATGCATTCTAGATATACAGTGTTACCAAACATCAGTAAAATTATTATACGTTTTTAGAAAAATGGAACACTCACTCTGGTGAAAACTGGTGCAGTGTGCCGTCCTGTCTTTTCTTCTACTGTACGACCACTGGGAGTCTCCAGAGTCACATACTGGAATCCTACACATGCTGTAGGCTTTCAGGTACTCCTGATCAATGGTTTGTCAATAATGCATTAGGACGTAATGGTAACTAATTTTGTCAAACGTTTATATTGCAAAAACTAAGTATTGCCTATCACAAAAAAAATCCAACCCATAGTTGTACTTTGTTTTTTTATCACAAAATCAAACCGCATTATTTCCTCATTCTTTGCATCAGAAATCAGAGATATTGAGCTCATTGGAGCTGATGTGTTCACATTTTATCAAGCAGGAGGCACTTGTTGCAACCTTTTTCCGAATGATGTCCACACGGCAGCAGAATGAACTCTATTACAGAAAACAGCATCAGACATCAGACCTGTTTTCCTCTGCACACCACTCATTGAAAGGAATGTTACGGCAGACACGTTAACTTAAACAGAATGTTCAAAATAAATACAGGGAGCCGATATAAACTGGCAGTAGTGATTTAAGTTAACACCTGGGGAAAGACTGTTAAGAGTCCAGAGTGGTTTTTAAATGGGCTGCTGCTCACTTTGCCTTCTTATACTTCCTCATGTGTGATGCTATCGTGTTGGTGATCTCCACACTTCTTTTGTTTTGTCCAAAGTACTCTGCAAACTCTCCGTCGGGTCCCACGAGGTACATGATGATGGTGTGATCGACCTGAAGACGACAAGAGGTGGAAATCAGACTTCACGGACAAAAATATTTCATTTATTATCCTTGCATTGTTAGGACACGTAGTAATAACAGAGCTTGTTATAACTCACAATGTAGTCGTTGTCTTCGTCCTTTGGTCCCTGACTGTAATAGACTCTGTAGGCTCTGGAGACCTGCTCAATCTGAGCCTTTGGTCCCGTCAGGCCAATCAGCTTCGGTGAAAAATCTGAAATATAAATCGTGGATCTGTTAGACTTCACGCAGTAAAAAGCAAGTTATCTATTCATGTTTTAATGTAGATGATAAAGTACAGTATACAGATAAACACTGTTGTTTGACCTGTGGTTAAATAATCAAGATTCATTAGACAAAAGACATATTTGAGGGTAATTAGACATAATGGCGTTTTGTATTTGTTCAGTTTATACAGTTCTACATTTTTAAAATGATTACTTCCTGAAAATATATCACTCTTTTCCTGACAAAACAGGAATCTTGCGCCATCATTTTAAAATTAGCAACGTAAATGATGAATCACAAAATGGTGTTTATTCTACTTTATTGTTGTTATTCTATCATAGACATCAGATTAAGTACAATATTTTTAATATGACATCAATTCTTCCTCTTAAATAGCTCCGTCTTTGAATTTGAACAATGCCAAGTTGTTTGATGCTTTTTAAAAAAAAATCTGATCCTCTTATCTCCTGATCACTTCTATAGTTCTGATCTGAGGTCATTAATGTGTGCAGCGGCGAAGAGGAAAAATCCATCACTTGCAGAGATTTCTGCCGCCGTTTTCAAGCGTTGTTACTGGACATTTAGTTTTAACTTTTGGGAAACCTTCAGCACTTGATGCTCCATCTGCCGTTTGATTTGGGGACGGAGGAGTGAAAGAAACCACCTGCGTTTTACAGATTGTGCACTCTACGTCGTTTTTGTCAGAGTGCTGGACTGTAATCTGTTATTTTTGTGTGAAAAGTAATCGGAAGAAAACTGCTACACCTGAAAATATGATCCGGTTTTACTACTGTAACAACAGTATTATACAGTTGGACTTTAGCATTTAACTACAGTTGCATATTAGTGTTAATGAGGTTTGGAGAAGGTGTCTTTGTTTCAGTACATATGATAGTCTTTAGTACACAAGCACGTATTTTTCTCAGGAAAAGAATGTAGATTTTTGCAAGAATTCACGGAAAAAATATGGGGATCTCAATTCCCCTTATTGTTGAACCATCACTTACTCCATATATACAAAACAGACAATGTGTTTTTGTACCTTTCACATACGCGGCCATGGCCTCAGCTGTGTCCCTATCAGGATCAATGGTGATGAGGATGGGCGTCAGGTTTGGAAGAGACTTTATTTTATCTGTGGCAAACAAAACAAGAACATGATGTTTGAGGTAAAATAAGGATACTAGACATTAAATCTCTATTGTGTAACATAATTCCTGATGAAAACAGTTCTTATTACCTATTTCATCCACCACTTCGATCATCTTCTCTATTTCATCCGGGCAGATGTCGGGGCAGTGAGTAAACCCAAAATAGATGAGGACCCACTGGCCGAGGAAGTCCTCGCTCTTGGTGGGCTTGTTGTTGTGATCGATGAGCGAGAACGGACCGCCCAGCGCCGGTCGGCCGATCGATTTGGTCCGCTCTTTTTCAATCACTGCAAAGTTCAACGGTTCACAATTAAAGATTTAGACCAGGGCTCATTATTTGTCAGCATCTTCATCACTCGATTTAACATAAACATTAGCTTGGTCCTAAACCAATCATTTTTAACTTGTTTTACACATTAGAGGGATAGCTTGGGTCTTCTTGAAGTGTGGTTGTATGAGCTACTTCTCCATAGTCAGTGTATTACCTACAGTAGATGGAGTTTGAAGAAACAGACAGGAGTACCAGCACAGGAGCAAAGCAATGTACTGCTGTGGACGGGGGCAGCAGAAAAATGGATTTTAAACACCTAAAAGAATCAATATCAGTTTAAGTGTACGCTATATTTACAATATTTTCGCCGGTTTACCTCGCTGTCAGACGGCCCTTTCTGACGGGGAACTGAAGCCGTTTACTATGCTCTCTTCAAAGCCACCAGACTCCATTGAAAAAAACTGTAATTTTACCTCGCAGAACACGGGAGTCGCTGGTCTACCGCTGCCTCGATCGGTTAGCTTGTTTGTGTAATTGTGTGACGTTCACCAATGGAGTCTGGTGGACTTGAAAAGAGCATAGATGGGTACCAACGGCTTCAGTTCCCCGTCGGAAAAGGCTGTCGTATGGCGAGGTAAAGTGGGGAAAATATTCCCAATATAGCGTACACTTAAACGGATATTGATTTATTTTTTTTTAGGTGGGCCTTTCTTTTAGGTTTCTAAAATGTGTTTTTCTGCTGCCCCCGTTCACAGCAGTACATTTGCTTTGCTCCCTTGCTGGTACTCCTGTCTGTTTCTCCAAACTCCATCTACTGAAGGTAATACATTGACTATGGAGAAGTACCTCATACAACCATACTGAGAAACACTCAAACTATCGCTTCATCCTTCACGTGCACTGTATATTAAAATGGTAAAATACTTACATTCTTCCTTTTCTTTCTTTAAGTATTTCATCCCTCCGAGCAGAGTGCCTCCAATAGCAAAAGTTATTGCTAAAGATTTCCATGTCACAGGCTTTAAAGAGGAGACAATGAGAAAACTAAATCATTGAGGAATCCCTTTCATTTCAAGTAAACGGCTTCTTGGGTTTATTTATGCTAAACTCTGGTCATCAATCTGTATGCTCTGTTCTTCCCAGACTGCCTGAAGCAGATGTTCAGAGATTCTCCTCTCTAACAAACTCTGATGAGGTTCTGTGAAAAGAGAGATCATAATGATCTTATTCAAGGTGTTGGAATAAACTGTAAATATTCTCTCTGTGGTCAGAGAGAAACCTGACTGACGTGGTGTGGTGGAGGGTTTAGAAAACCTAAAAACAATGCATTTTGTGTGATTGAAGACACTTTCTATACTCTGCAATGGAAGTGTTTATAAAGTCTCACCTTTCCATTTGATGAAGTCAGTGTTGTCTAAATGTAAGTCGCTTTAAGCGGCTTATGTTTTACCTCCACATGCACGAATCAGTTCAGGGTTCAGTTTCTTGCTCAAAGACACGTTGACATGTGGACGGGGGAGCTGGGGATCGAACCTTTTGAATAATGGCCGACCATTTCTAACTGGTCTACTGATGACATATTTATTGCAAAAAACATGAAATATTTGCGAAAACGCTCGGACAATTAATATAGTCTCATATAGGTTTCTTCCGTTTTTTTCCCTTCTTATTTTTTTTTATAAACAGTATGTTCCCTAATTCAGTGTTAAAAAATGCCAAAAAAAATTGATTAAATAAAAAAGAAATACATAAATTAGACATTTGTCTTTGTCTCACAGCACAATAAAAACAATCAACACAAAATACATCAAATCATTCACATCACAGGCAATACATGTGCAGGAGTTGATACAGCTTATATAATATTAAACACATATTTTTGTAGAACTCTCTGGTGAGGCCCCAGATTTTTAAGGTAATTATTGATCTTTTTGATGATGTAGAGGTCTCTGAAACTTTGTGTATTAAATATGAGGCAAATGGCATTATAGGGTTAATATGCCACTGAAGTTATTTGCTATTTATTATCTATTTATCAGCAGACATGGAAATAAAGCATATCAATTAACTTTGTATTCTTTTCCTGGAAATGTATTAAATGAATCACCAGCTATTGGGAAATATAATTATTAAATAATGTTTATAATAAATTCATTTTTGATAAATCTTGAGGTAAATATTGGGGTAATTTGGCAGTAATTCCAAAGAAATTTCAAATAGGTTACTTGCTAATTATCACCTAATTACCATGAAATTTGCGGACCAGTAAAATGAAGTGTTACCCCGGTTTCTTTCCTGGAGCTTGAAGTTGACAGGTTGCAGCATTAATAATAATAATAATAAATATGCATACAAGGCAACCGCTTTTAAAAAGCTTAGTTTATAATATTTGCATTAGTCTTTGTAAACCCATATCAGATACATCCTTGTACAGGGTATTTAATGTATGATCACAAAAATCAGACTTAATACCCTGACAGAAAAAGGCACAAAAGGCAGTCACTGTACAACATGAAGAGGTTAAATAATATATCTACTAACTACAGCCATTAAATTGGACAATGCCTTAAAACCTTCCAAACATTGGACGTGAATACTCTATTTGAGCCTTAAACCAAAACTCGTTATTAGTCACTTAATGTAGTCATGTCACATTGAGGAGTTGCAAATTTAACATAAACGTTTGCCACTTACCCCAGACTTCTTGTTCTTGCCCCCTGATGAAGGCGGTGGAGGTATGGAGGAGAAGTGTCTGGAGGAGTGTTGATCCAGCCGTTGAGCTGCTCTGCAGGTGTACCCCTGATTCACCTGTTAATGAGAAAAACACAGGAAAAAGCTATGTGTTAAAAGCCTTCATATCTAGCCTCTAGTGGCTAATTATAAAACTCCAAAAAAACATCTAGGCATTATGCCAAACTCTATTCCAGTATTTACTAATTTAACGTGGTGTTGCATGACGGGAGAGACAATGTGCGTAACTGGAGATGTTTTCTAAATGATTAAGTGTTTTTTGTCTCGTTTGTTTTGTACTGTTTATTGTATTCCCTATACTTTTGTACTTGTCTTTTGTTGAAAATAAAGTTCTGAAAAAAAAAAAAAAAAAAAAAGTGTTTTTTTCAATCCAGCTATTTCGGCTAGTATTTTATTATTATTATTATTATTATTATTATTATTTTGTTAGCTTTTTTTTTTTTCAGAACTTTATTTTCAACAAAAAACAAGTACAAAAGTATAGGGAATACAATAAACAGTACAAAACAAACAAGACAAAAAAAAAAATTAAAAAAATAAAAAAAAAACCTTAATGCCAGAGGAGTTCAATGTAGAAATGTTTTGTCAAATATTTCGACGCTCTTTTGCTATAAAAATACTATGTGACGCATTAAGGAAACAAATAGGCGTCTAAGATTAAGTTCAAGTGAAATTAATGTTGCATTGTGGGTTGTACGTACTCGAAAATGTGATTAAAGTGCTTTGGGAAGTCGTGTTTTAGCTAGGAAGCGTGGCTGCGAACTTGCCAGTGATGCGTACGCTAATAAGCCAAATTCCTGAATGGAGTTCGGTGTTCCACCTGACAGATGATACTGAATCTAGCTTTGACCTACCGGGCAGCAGTGAACTCTCCGCGGTGACAGACTGTGTTCCGGTCCGGTTTCTCTCCGGAAAACATTGAGTGCGAGTCGGACAGTTTGGGTCTGGGTACATTTTTGTAAGAGTTTAACGTTACCGTGATACAACCGGCATCCCAGGCTGTGATATAAAACACTCAGTGCCATGTCTGGACCTTGACAGGAGAACCCGCTGCAGGAAGCGGTATGAAGTTTACAAAACGTGATAACTGCGAAGGAGAAATACAGCATACAAAACTGCTGTTCTCGAGTCAGTTCTACACATTCACGTTCCGTTTAAAATGCGTGTTAAAATGGAGGATTCCAAACTAAAGGGCTGCTCTCAGATCAGTGTTATTAAACACAAGAAGTGACGTATGTTACATCTTCCTCTATCATCCTCTCATCAGTCACAGTGCTCTCTACTGCCCTCTGGACGGCGGGAAATCATGTTAAAAAGACAAAAAATAAACATGGAACTTTTGTGATCCATTTTTTATTTTTTTTTATTTTATATTATTTAAATATTATACTTCATTTGACAAAAAAAACATGGCTCTAATAGACTTTGATACAAAATTATAAAAAAATAAAATACAACAAAAATAAATTGAACTTAACGACACAGTTTGTAGGTAAACATTGGATGATGCATGTTATTCCCTTAAGTGACACCATTTTAATGCACCTTAGGTGTCATATGTTTGGATTTAATGATACTACAATTAATTACTTAAGCAGCATTCTTGGTCCAGGATTTTCAGTCAAAGAACATAACAAAAGGAATATCTAATCAGCCAAAAAAGAGGCAGGAAGTTGATCTAAATAGCATTTTTACAATGTGAAGGCCAGTTTGATCTCAGCTCCTTATTGATGTAGAAATAAAGCCAGGCCACGAAGGGGAAGACTGTGATGGCAGCAGCTGTTGAGACTCTGAGCATCCCGACTGGAGCCCTGACAGCGAAGAGTGGAGTAAAGATTAGGAAAAAAAAAACATAATAGAAATAAAACGTTTTCTAGAAAAGTGCATTAGATCAGTTTTATTTCAATAAAAAATACACCTGGTTACGTCTTAATTTTACCTTCCAGAGTGACGACACAGGAGAAGCCAAACAACCGTCAACATGAGGCCAGAAAATTCTCTAAAGGAGGAAAAAAAATTATTAATTGTACATTATTATTAATTTATTATTAACCTGAATCAGATCTGCTTACAATTTTATGGGCAGTTTTTTTTTTAATATAAGTTATTCTCATTAATGATGTCTGTACTGGGTTTGTAAACCCCAATTCATCATGATTTCACTGTTGTAAGTGTAATAGTGAGATCTCTAATCAGAAAAAGAAAGTTGTATATATTCTTATGTACACATACAAATCTGTAAATTGTAGAAATTATAACACCTTCTAATTCACATGATCCAAATATCATGATTAGATGATTATAAAAAACTTAGTGCACGTTAAAATAACCTTTAATCTATTGACATTAACACAACCAATAAGAATTAAGCAACAAGCACGTGAGTGACAGGGCCTTTGTCTTTATAGAATCATGAGAAAGAAAGGAAATTAGAGATGTCTCTTTTTTAAACAAAATGTACATTTGGTATAAATAATTTTTGATATTACATATCTTTTGTCACTGCCAATATAAGTCCTACATGCCGAACTTGCAGTATATAGACGTTATGTACATAATCATACAGTTCACGTATATCCATTCAGTATTTATTCTTTGCCCTATTTGTATTGTTTTACACTTAAAGAATACTTTTATTTCTAATCATCGTCTATTCCTCACCTTTATTTGTCCAGCTTTGTTGTCCTTGTCCCTAGCTGTTATTTCTATATCTGTGTAAGTATACTTAGAGAGATGCATAAAAAAGAAGAGTCAAATTCCTTGTATGTATGTAGGCTACTTGACAAATAAAACTGATTCTGAAATATTTTGACATGCAAAGATGCACACATCAAGTCTGGCAATGCTAAAGGTAAATTAATTGAAATAAGATGTCTTGGAGACTAGAAAAGACAGCTTGTTAGATCACTACAGTGCTGCAGACTCCACACAAACAGTCCAACAGTAAGACATGTCTACCTGCCCTCCTCCTGTTGGAAGATCTCTGTGATTCGCTCTTTATAAAGTCTCCATCCCAACATGGCAACAAAAGCGCCGGAAACCATCACATGGAGATGAGCAACACGCCTCCAGGACAAAGTCTCTGCAAAAAAACAAATCAATGTACAGATCAGCTCTGCAGTTTCTTGTACTGATGTTTAGGTTGAGCTGTACAGTCAAGATAAAGCCACTTGATGGCGCTATCAGCACTGAAAAAATACATTCAAGCAGAGTTTAACAGCCTGTAAAGTATGGAAAACACAGGGAAGTACAAACTGGATACTCTCAGAAAGTAACTGGGTTCAAGGTCATTTATTAAGGATTTCATTCTCATTAAAAGATAAAGCATCTACTAAAAAAAAACTACCACAACAGATCCCAAACTAATCTGTCTACCTGTCACATGGGGTTTCAAGCCAATAAATGCAGACAGAACCGCAGGAACACCATAACCAACCTGCAACAGAAACTTAGTGTAAATAACAAATCACATGCAAAATTATTAAAAAAACAAAAATAATATGCGAAATAATTGTATTCTTACCATCCATAACCCTGCGTCTGGATCATTGATCTAAGGTGGAGACACGACATTTCTGGTTAATGATCACGATTTAAGAGGATGCATAAAGACATTTATGATAAATTAAACGCTCACCTGTACGTATGTTGCAAGAGCGAAGAATAGAGACATGAAAAAGTTGCAGACTCGCCAAATGACAGAAAGCCATGACTCTCTACAAACTTCCCCCATTGTTGTTTCTAACATTTCACTTCCCCGCCCGGGCCTACGGGAGGTAAAGAGACAGGAAAGCAAACGCGCTGACCCAATCCTTCTGGTCTGATAAAACGGTGAGGGGGTTCGTTTGATATTTACGAAGACTTCTGCGTGTTGACCTGAAATGTTTAGACATAACCACAATTACCCAAATTGTTTAATGTCTCTATCTCCCAAATAAGTCATATACGAGACCATGCACCCCCCCTTTTTTTACGTGATATACAGTAAGCTCACAGACGATAATTTTAGGCGGATGCTCTTTTATTTTTGTAATTATGGGTTGTATAACTGTCAGTACTACACACAGGGATACAGTCCTATAATCGAAATACTGATATTTATATGTCCTCTAACATAAGTATCTTCTCATATGAAAAAAAGACCCTTATCGGTCTATTTTTATTTAACTACGTTGGATTAAATCCTGGACGTTTTCTGCCCTGGCTGTCCAATACAACAAATCGAGCACACATTCTCCAAGACCGCAGTGACGTCAAGCTACCCAGGAGGCAGAGACTTGATTTCCGATATTTCCTTACAAAATAAAATCATTATTGACATGTCAATTAAAGTTTTGTTTATGTCTTGTAATAAAAATGGTTATCGGACAATCATTATAGTTCCAAACATGAGAAATATTTTTTTAAATACTTTTTTCCCCTCTTCATTATTAATTATTATAACACAAAGTAAAAAGGCTAAACATATACACACACATAAAGGGACACAATATCAGCAGTTGAAAACAACAATAACAAAAAGGAGAAAATGAATCCATTAAAAAATAAATAGTAAAAAAAATTAAAATGTGTTCAGGTTCAGGTGGTTCAGGTGACTTTATTTGTACCCGTAGGTAGATTTGTTTTGCAGCAAAAATAGAGGATGGCATCCGTATTGACAATAGATTAAGCAGTAGAGCACAGACAAAAGACAGACACACCAAAAACATGACAAAGAGCACTCAAAAGGCTTACTGGGATCATGACCCAGCAGAAAGAAGGCCACAAGAACAATATAGAAAATCACTGAAATATCAGGAGAAAAGACACAATAAAACGACAAAAGTATAAACTTTCCATAAATATGTGCAAATGTTGCTATGACTTATTTAGATGAACAATTGCAGCTGGAACAAAGCTGTTCCTGTAGCGCTTTGTTCTACACCTTGGGACCCTAAACCTCCGACCAGATGGAAGAAGCTGGAACTCACCAGACAGAGGATGAGAGTCATCGTGTGAGATATAGCTGGCTGTCCGCTGTAACTGCCTGGTATACAGGGACTCTAGACTCAGCTGTGATTCACCAATCAGCCGACTGGACCATTTAATAATTTGACTCAGTCTGTTTCTGTCCTTCAGAGTCAATTTGTCAAACCATGACACAAGAGAAAAGGATAAAACAGACTCAATAAAAGCACGATAAAATAAGGTCATCATGGTTTTTCCAACGTGGAAGTGGGACAGCTTCCTTAGGCAGAACAGACGCTGGTGCCCCTTCTTGCACACAGCTTCACAGTTTGCCTCAAAATTCAGTTGGGCATCAATGATAGTCCCGAGGTATTTGTATGATTGCACCTGTTCAACAGTTTGACCCTTAATAGTTGTGACTTCGGGTTCACAGGCATGTCTTCTAAAGTCAATGATCATATCTTTTGTTTTTGTTATGTTAAGTTGCAGATATGATTCCTCACACCATTTGACAAAGTCATCAATTATGAGGCCATGGCTGCTCTCATTGCCCTGAAGCAGACTGACAATCACTGAGTCATCAGCATACTTTAAAATAGTTTGGTTTTTAAAAGTGCTCTGACACATATTAGTGTAAAGGATAAAAAGCAAGGGTGAGAGCACGCACCCTTGTGGGGAGCCAGTTGAAGAGCACACTTTGTTTGATAAAAACCCATTAACTCTGACTCTCTGTGTTCTGTTTGTTAAAAAGTCTAAAATCCAGCCCACAAGATTGTTACTTAAGTTAAACTGTTCTAAAAGCCTGTGGGTTAAAATGTGGGGTTGAATAGTGTTAAAAGCAGAGGAAAAGTCAATGAATAAAAGCCGGGCATGACACCTATTTCCCTCCAGGTGTTTCAAAAGCAGGTTAAGCAGAGTGAGTGTGGCATCCTCCACTCCTCTGTTAGGCCTATATGCGAACTGCAGCGGATCAAGTGCATGTTCGGTGTTTTTTAGAATCTCTGACCTTACCAATTTTTCCAGAGTTTTCATTAAAATTGAGGTCAGGGCAATTGGTCTAAAATCATTTAAAATGTTGGGACTGTTGGATTTAGGAACCGGGACAACAACAGCATCCTTCCAGACTTTGATGCTACTCCTTGTTGAAAAGCAAGTTTCTTTTTCTTTATGCTAGACTTAACCGATTTGGAGACCCATGGCTTATTGTTGGGGTAGATTTTAACCCTCTTACTGGGAACAATCATGTCTCTACCAAAAGCAGCATATGAGCATGTAACATCAGTAAGTTCATCCTGTCCATCCATCATGTGTAGAGTCATACTTATTTTTTTTGGTATATGGTCCCAGATTTATGGTTTTAAAATACACAAAATAAATCGATTAAATCACAATACATAAACTAGAATCACATACTTTATTGTCCTACAAGAGTAAAGACATTTGTCTTTGTCCCACAGCAAAGTAAAAATAATAAACACAAAATGCAATCATTCATATGTATAAGCTGATACAATTTATATAATATGATAATATGTCCCAGTATGGGGATACTTAAGCACTGTGTTTATTATATTAATGGTGCATGACACAAAGGATCCTTTGTATAGATCTTCAAAAATATTTATTTATTTTTATTAAAAGGTATTTTTCTGAACTAGCTACAGTATTACCTAATTTGCAGTGAGGGCCCACAGCTTTTTTGATACTTATTGATCTTTTTGATGATTGAACTCATATAGTAAATATGATCAGTGGTGGAATGAAACAAAGTACATTTACTCAAGTACTATAAGTACAATTTTGAGGTACTTGTACTTTGCTTGAGTATTTCCATTTTATGCTACATTATACTTCTACTCGACTACATTTCAGAGGGAAACATTGAACTATTTACTTTACTACATTTATTTGACAACATGAGTTAGTAGTGACTTTGCAGATTCAGATTATGAATACAAAATATAATAAACAATTAATATATGATATATGATTATACACAGCAATATATAAGGTCATTCAAATCAGCTCCACCTTTACCAGCTGCAATATTACAGAGATACATACATTAATCTATCAATTATTATCCAATATAATATACACGATTTTGGAATGCAATATATTTTGATGCCAATACTTTTGTACTTTTACTCAAGTAAAAGTTACAGTATTTTTACACTGTAGATAGATAGATAGATAGAAAGATACTTTATTGATCCCGAAGGCAATGTAGGCATCCAGTGTCTTAGACAACAAGTCCCAACACCAATACACCTTAAAAAAGATACAATCGAATAGAATAAAGTGAAATAAAATAAAAATAAGATAACATAAGTACAGCAGAATTACTACTTTTACGAAAGTAAAATATCTAAATACTTATTCCATCACTGCTGGTATGATTATAAGATACACTTTCTTTTTTTTTTTATTTTGAAAGAAATACAGCGTAATATCCGGCTTCCTCTTAGCTAACTCCCGTTAGCTTGTGGTTAGCTTCGGGATGCTGTGGGTGTTGACATGTCAGTGTCACTTGGTCAGCTGATTGCGGGTCTTAAAGCTTCTCGGCTAGTACCGCTAGCCAGCTTAGTTAGCTCATAGCCTAGCTGACTGTTTTGTTTTTGTCAACCTTACTACACAGGTAGCTTTTAACGAAAACTTTTAAAAAACCTGAATAATTGAACGTATTTTAAAACTATTCCACAGTTGCTAACCGAATCATTTCGCGGCCCTGAAGTCGCCGTTTAGCGAGGCGGTGATTCTTGTAGCAAGGGAGGGGAAGGGTGAAGTTGCTCTCCGTGTATCTATCTGCATTGCAGCCCCGGGTTGCTGCTGATGGAATTCAAACACACAACAATGGCGACTCCCAGCCCCAACAACTCAACAACACCGAGCAGCCACAACAGCAGCAGCAGCAGCAGCGGCAACAACGCAGGATCCGCACCGCACCTCCACCACCAGTCCCAGACTCAGCACATCACCACGATGAGCAGCATGCAGGGTAAGTGTGTGTCGGGGAATGTAAATGTGGAGCTCCCATTCTGCTGCAGTGAAGGTTATAACGTTAGCAGGGCTGGTTAGCCGTGGGAGGCTCAGGCTACTCCCAGGACTGAAGGAAAAAAAAGATTCCCAAGGAATAGGACCAGCATTTTTTTTTTTTACCCAAAAGAGGAAACGCACCGATCACTGGCATTAATAATAATAATAATAATAATACATTTTATTTGTATAGCGCTTTTCTTGGAACTCAAAGACACTTTACACAGATAAAAAGATCATAAAAACAAGGACATCATACAAATATATAAAAAACACAGTATTAATCGCACATTAAAAGCAGTTCTAAAAAGGTGAGTTTTGATTTGGGATTTGATTAATAGGGAAAATGAATTATTTTCTTATTTCTCATGAAATTGCATTTAACGCCCTTGTTTTTTCCATTTTTTAAATTTTTTATAGTCACGTTACATTCTGTTCTCTCTTGTCTTTGGGGAAAAAATCTCGCCAAACTCCATTCTAAAAATTGACGATTATAAGTCGCGACTATAGCTACTTATGTTATAGAATCCGATTGTAATTTTTTTTTTTTAAATTGTACAAACCGTAAAGTTGTACAATTCCGCATATATATGTAATCGGTGTGTCATCGTGTATTTGAATTGCAGCTCCCCTTGACATTCGTGACGTACGTTATTCCTAAATTAGGCTTCATGCGTCTTCCACACAAATCAGAATCAGAATCAGAATCAGAAACTCGTTTATTGCCAGGTGTATGATGAGGTTTACACTTAACTAGGAATTTGCTTTGGTGGGTTGGTGCAATAAAACAGTAAAAATAACAGTAGGATAATTAAGTGTTAGAATAAAATAAGAATAAAGAAATTGAAATCTACCAATATACAATATAATATATACACAAGAATTAAACATAGCATAAAAGTATAAACAGATGTGCAAAATTACTGCAAATGATTGTCAGTGTGCAAACAGTCAGTGTGCAAATACAGTGCATTGCACTTCTTTGGAAAGAGAGCTATGTTAGTGTTAAATATGCCGAATTTATCGAAATAGCTTCATCATCTAAGAAATTATGTGGAGCTGATGTTAATTTGGATGTCTGTAGTTGGCAATGTGAAAAAGCAAATTGAATCGATTGTAATGTTTGATGGGCTTCCATCCATTTTCTGCAACATTATCATGCACTGAGTAACATGTGAGCTCAGTGAAACCTGAAGCTGCTCTGTTGCTTTTGAGGGCTCGTCTACAGAAATATCTAAACTATAGTCTCTTCATTCCCAACACAACTGAACCAAATGCTCATTACAATGCTGTATTTCTGTACAAACAATGTCTCATTTTTAACTTTCAGAGTCCAACACCTGCTGGAGATGTCAGAGTGAAACAGGTAGCTACACACTCCGTTGACTTAGTAGAGAAGAATAAGCAGTTTGATTAGTAATCCAATTAAAGTGTTCAGTCTTAATACAAGATGACAAGTTCTAGCGGGCTAAATACTTAAAAAATTTAAAAAAAATAAACACAGATCTGATCAAGTTTGTAGCTACTAGTTCAGCCCTGAATGGTGATGTTAAATATAGGTGGTATAGTAGCATTTTGGTTGATTTATTTCTTGATTTAACTTTCACCTGATTGGTTTAATTAATCAATACAATTAGACTTATAACTGAGATGCACGTTGATTTATTTTATATGCCTTGTACCCCTCTTTATAAAGAAGGGAGATGCTACTTTAATTAATCCTAACAGTAGGTGATTTATTTGATTTTATAATCACAATTTATCAGGTATCTGATACTTAGCCCTGTTGTGTAATCCTGTGCTTTCATTCACATTTCCCTGACCATATTTCACCTTTTACCTTACTGCTGCTAACTAATGATTCCTAACTCCTGACATGATGCCGAATGATGGTGAGCTGTCCCAAGAAAATGTTTATTAAACTGTAATGTGTTTTCCATGATGGTAATTCATAACTCACTTGCAGATCCTTTCATTTTTGTTTCATCTGCAGTTCATTTTGCCTCCTTTCATTTTGCCGTTACTCTGACTGACACACAACATACTTCACCGAGTGCTCGTAGTTGTTTCGTAAATGCATGCCAATGCATTCCAGATGATGCATTTGACCTGTGATAGATATGCTTGACATGTTAGCAAAGCAAGGCCAATTTCTGTGATTATGTGTCGACCCTGAAACTGCAGGATTCCTGTTTGTTGGGTGAAACGGACGCCTCTCTTTTATTGCAGCAGGAGGTGATTTTTAGAAGAGGGCGGTAACATTAGTTCTAACTAACAAAGCAGCCGACAAGCTGGCAAAGTGAAGGTGAAATATGAAGAAAATAAAAGCTGTCTTCTCACCTCTAGGGTTTCAGATAAACCTGTCTGGAGCTCCCCCAAGTAAGCCAAACCTCTTTTGCTTCAGCACCAACAGTTCTCATCCCTTTGTTTCCGCCTGACAGTCTGGTATGGGGGAGTCTGTCCTGCTGTTCTCAACTAATCCAAGTCAAGACTTCTGATGGGTTCAAGTAGGCTTGTGCCGGTAGCTACTAGATCAGCGCTTTCAATGATAACAGGATAAAGCTGCAGCTTGTCACACACCTGCATTTATGGATTTTTTATTATTTACAAAGATGTTAAATACATCACTATGTTTTTCAACTACTTACTGCAGAATTAAAGGGTAACTTCGGTATTTTTCAACCTGGACGCTATTTCCACATATTTTTGTGTCTAACTGACTAATGGGGACAACAATTTCTGAAATTGATCCAGTCCTGAGGGAGAGCTCTGCAACCGGAAGCTGCTAAACTGCCAAGGGCAAATGAGCAGCGTCAATGTAACGTTACGTCCACTTAAGGCTACAGCCACACTAATACCTTTTTGTTTTAAAACGCATAACTTTTGCTGCGTTTACGCCTAGCGTTCACGCTACTCCGGTGTTTTCGAGCCCCTAAAACGGAGACGTGGAAAACACTGCGGGCGCGGTTTTAGTTTTAAAAATTCCGGAGTTGCGTTTTAGTCTGAATGGACAGAAACGGAGAGCTTTGAAAACGACGACGCAGACACCCACGTTCGCTTCTTGATTGGGTCTTAACAGTCGTGACGTGCCCTTCCCATTCCCATACGTCACACCCCATCACGTGAACCTTTTCCGGAAGAAAACAAACGACATCAGCCTCGACCACCAGCGGTTAATTTCAACATAGATAACGAAGCGTTGCTGACCTTGTTGTCTGTGCTAGCAGCTGTTGTGCGGTTAAATTCTGCATTTTGTAATGCTACTACTGCCTACATGCACAAGAGGTACTGTAAGCTAATATTAGCACGCTTTGCATCAATTCCTGTGTCCAGCGCTGCTTCCTGTTTACACCGGCATGCGCATGCCCAGTTTATGTGAATGGTCATGTGATATGTGTTTTCAGGCGTGGTAGTACGGCACTAACACGCTCGTCTGGACGGAGATCGTTTTCGTTTTAAGACGAAAACGTATTAGTATGGATGTTTCCTATAAGTGTTTGTTTTCGCCACTGACAGGCTCAGATTGTTATTCTAAGTGTCTAACAACTTTATGGAAAGGACCTTACAGATAAATAAAACCTTTTTCCTACCTTTCACTTGATCCAGTCTGTTTGTTATTTTGTCCAAGTCTGAAATGAGAAGTCTCGTCGTGAAATCTGAATAAATACGGCTCAAATAAATACGAGCGGCCATCAAATTCAAAGACCTCTTCCACATTGTCGAAATCATCTAAATATTCAGCCATGATATTGAAAATCTTCTAGATAACACTAATATACACTTTCTGTACTCCAACACAACAAAATACTCACGTTTCCACCATGCATTTATTCCGCTGTTCCATCGTTGTCTTCTGGCAACGCGTCACCTCGCCAGATTTCAGAACGAGACATCTCCTTGAGCGAGACTCTTCCAATGCTGTCAGACACTTTTAATAACAATCGGAGCCTGTCATGGCAAAAACAAGCACTTTTAGTGGACGTAAATGACGGTGCCAGCTTGCCCCATAGCACCATGATGCAGCCTGTGAAGCTGCCTAGTCTACAGTGCTCTCTCTCAATACTGGACCAATTTCAGTATTTCTCTTTAGGGTCCTTTCCATAATGTTATCAGACACTTATAATAACAATCTGAGCCTGTCATGGCAAAAACAAGCATTTTTAGTGGACGTAAATGACGGTGCCAGCTTGCCGCAATAGCACCATGTTGCAGCCTGTGAAGCTGCCGTCTACAGCGCTCTCCTTCAGTACTGGACCAGTTTCAGTATTTCTCGTTAGGGTCCTTTCCATAAGTTCATCAGACACTTATAATAACAATCTGAGCCTGTCAGTGGTAGAAACAAGCACTTTTAGTGAACGTAACGTTACATTGACGCTGCTCACTTGCCCTCGCAGCTCGTTTAGCGGCTGCCGGTTACAGCGTTATCCCTCAATACTGGACGAATTTCAGAAATTGTTGTATCTATTAGTCAGTTAGACACAAACACATGGTTGAAACATGTTGAAAAATATTGAAGTTATCCTTTAATGTGCTGCCTAAAAAGTGCAGTTTAGTGTCCTGCTGATTAAGCAACTTCTTGTCAAAAACAATAGCAGGTAAGTTGTATTTGTTCTCATCGGCACAAGCCTAAAATTCAGAGCTTCCATTGATATTTAAAGATCCTCTGAGCTGAATTTACCCGTCTGTCCTTCCTCAGTGTGATAGAAGAGTCCTCCCAACTAAAGACACACCCTGTTTTCATTCATTAATTAATAAGATAACCAATTAAATCCTATAATGGAAGCTCTACCTCACTGGTTTTCAGAGTGCAACTAACAAGCAAAAGTAGTGCCTGTAGTGTTGTCACATTACCTTCAACCGGTTTGTCTTTTCTTTTTTTTTTTTTTTTTATTGGCATGGGTGCACTTCAGCATAGCACTTGCTTGTCGAGACAAGGTACACACACTCAACATTTTCAAGAGATGTTTTCGCATTCGGGCCGATTGGAATTCAGGCGCACGCATTCTTGTGGTATTTTGGGTGGAGCGAGCGTGGAGCGCTGTCCTACGATTCAAGGTGAAATCAAAGCAGTTGGCCTTGAGGAGCATGTCACATATTAGTGTTTTCTCTTTGTGTTTATGTTCATGTGTGGGTTGGTGTGTGTCCTCTGTGAATGTGGGTGTTTGGGATTCTAGCAGCATGCTACGTTTCTGTTTCTGCATCAAATATTCAGATATATGGCTGTAAGAAACTGGTTTTATTTTAGTTCTACTGAAAGCTTTTAGAGCGGCACACTGATGATGAGCTGAACGTGTTCGGATGCTGCTGAACATGTGACACCAGTATAGGACAGGGTTGGGCGATTTGACAACTTATACACTGAGATGAATTGTCATAATCATCATATTGCAAATCAGAGAGCAGGTTTAAAGTATTCAAAAAGGTCCTCAAATATAAAAATATAGAAATATATTGTGATAGAGGATCGCCCACTCTTAGTATAAGGACAACCCAGTAATGTAAACAGGATTTTAACACACTAACTGACTGTAAATGCTATTAGCAAATATTGTTTTGCAAATTCTTTTGAAAGCAGAACAGCATCTATTAATTCTAGAAATGGTGAGTAATATAAAGGATAATAGCAATACATGTTAACGGTGTTATTCTACATTTTACTTATTGTTAAAAAAATCCCATAAAAAGACCAAAACTACTGATGCGTTTGTCTGGCTGTGACCCACCGGTTCCTACTGAAGACATAAATCTAAATCTATTAATTATTATTATTAATTTGTGGAATAGTTTTGACAATGAAAATGTGTAATACACTGAATCGATTTAGAAAATAAGATGATTATCAAAAGTAAAACAGGTATGAACACTAATGTGTATATGAATTTTTATTTGGGGCTTTTTGGGTATATTTAATATACATATATTTTGTTTTGTTTCTTTCATTTTCAGTGTATAAATGTAATGAGAAGTGTACAAAATAATGACTGTAAAAAGGGTAAGTGTAATAAGCCTCCACCTTTTCAGTCAGCATAAAGTTGCTTTGTCACTATTAAAAAGTAATTATTTATTGTTTTTATTATCTTTTATATATGTATTTGAGTTGTAAAAGTTGAAAACGACTGAAATAAACGAAAGTAAACTAAAATAAACAAAAAAATACCTCACAAATTTATAATTTGATGAAAAAATTACAGTGACCAGCTGTTTTAGGAAATTACTGAGATTATTTTTAGGAATCAAACAGGAGGAAATAGTGCATTTGTTGGGGACTATTTTCAGCGGCATATTAATCCACATGTGGTGCTCTAGTGAGTATTTGTGGCAGCAGGACGGTGTATGTGGGATTGAGTCAGAATAAACAACAGTGTGTGTGTTTAATGGAGCTCTATGGCTCAGAGGAAGAAGATATATCAGGCGATTCATCGTTATTTTCTCGATTAATCGATTCGTTTTTTGGTCTATAAAATGTCAGAAAATGGTGAAAAATGTCAATAAGTGTTTCCCAAAGCCCAAGATGACGTCCTCAAATGTCTTGTTTGTCCACGACTCAAAGATATTCAGTTTACTGTCATAGAGGAGTAAAGAAACCAGAAAATATTCACATTTAAGAAGCTGGAATCAGAGAATTTTTACTTTTTTTTCTTATAAGAAAGAAAATACTGTAATCAATTATCAAAATAGTTTGCAATTCATTTTATAGTTGACTACTAATCGATTAGTCGTTCAGTGTTTTGGTCTTTTTAAGGGATTTGTTGACAATAGTAAAACATAAAGAATATCACCAGATGTATCCCAGGCTCATACTGTAGGTGAGTATATTCTTGGAAATATGATGGCAAATTTGGAATTAATTTAGTGAAACATCCATATATGGTGATGCAGAAGTTGCCACTCGTTGTATGGAAAGCATGACATCCGTGGATTTGAGTAAATTTGGATGAATTTACTTCTCGTCTCCTCACTCCCTCTGTTATCTCATTTTATGGTTTTGTGTTTAACGTTCTGACCTTTCATGTGGGCTGAGTTTGCTTTTGGTCTCAATCCTCAACATGTGCTGCTTCATTTCAGATCTTATCACGTTACCGTTTCCTTTTTTCTCCCGTTCAGGTAAACGCAAAGCTCTGAAGCTGAACTTTGCCAACCCTCCGATCAAACCCACGACTAGATTCACACTGAACACGGCCGGGCCGCCCTTTCAAAACCCGCACATGTGAGTAAAAAAACCTTCGTCTGTTCATCAAATAAATCCAGGGTTACTACATTTATTCTGTGTCTCTTTACACTCACTTCTGGTTTGTGTGCAGAGAGAGGCTGAGAACACACAGTATCGAGTCATCAGGGAAGTTGAAGATCTCCGCGGAGCAGCACTGGGACTTCACCGCCGAGGATCTCAAAGATCTGGGCGAGATCGGCCGAGGGGCCTACGGCTCCGTCAACAAGATGGTGCACAAGCCGAGTAACCAGATCATGGCGGTCAAGGTGATTTACCTTTGAGATATGTAGACGTCCAGGGGCAGATTTCATGTGTTTGATTGTTCTGTGTGTTTGTTTCGCAGAGAATTCGGTCAACGGTTGATGAGAAGGAGCAGAAGCAGCTGCTGATGGACCTGGACGTGGTCGTGAGGAGTAGCGACTGTCCTTACATCGTGCAGTTTTATGGCGCTCTGTTCAGAGAGGTGACTTTCACTCACATTCATTATTCTCAGGAATAAAGTGATATATTTTAATTTCTCTTTAACTCCCGATTGACTTCCTTGTGTTTCAGGGCGACTGTTGGATTTGTATGGAACTTATGGCTACCTCGTTAGACAAATTTTACAAATTTGTATACTGCTCATTAGACGACGTGATTCCAGAGGAAATATTAGGGAAAATAACATTAGCTGTAAGTTCTCGTGTCCCACTTTTCAAAAATAACAAAGCCTCATTTTCGACTCCTGCTGCTAAACCATCTCTGTGTTTTGCAGACTGTGAAGGCACTTAACCACTTAAAAGAAAACTTGAAAATAATACACCGAGGTAAGACGATACTTCTTATCTTATTATCCTCATTATGTTCAACCCTTCGGGCGTCTGTTTAACCACCCGTTTCCCTTCACCCTCCCATCAGACATTAAGCCGTCAAACATCCTCCTGGACAGGAACGGCAACATAAAGCTGTGTGACTTTGGCATCAGCGGTCAGCTTGTGGACTCCATCGCCAAAACCCGAGATGCCGGCTGCAGGCCGTACATGGCGGTAAGTAACACTGAGCTGGTGGTGAAGTGGACGGATGGATGCTGTTGAACTTCATGAGAAATAAGAGCTGAGATGCCGAAATCAATCATAAAAGTGTCCGTGGTAGATTATTGTAAAGCTTTGTGTTTAAACCAACAGGACTAAAACGAAAAACTTAATTGTGGAACTCATCTTAAAGATCTTGTAGTGCAAAGGTACAGTGGTTTCCAAAGTAAAGGACTCTCTTAAATTTTCCCTCTGCAACAAATAGGATAGGGATATGAATCAGGGCGTCTGACTCGTCCGCTGAGACCAGACGGTGGTTATATTTTGATAGATAGATCCTGATGAATCAGCCTTGACTAAGACCTGTTAGAAAAGAGACATCAAGTCGACTCGGCTCATTAAATATGTATTTAAAACAAGAAAATAACACAAGTAAAATCAAAATGAGAAGACATAAAATAGTGCAACTTAAAATATAGGGCTTAAAATATAAACATAAATAATAAATGAAATATATAATAAGTAATGAGTAATGTTTGGTTGTAACTCAGGTTTTCTGTTTAAAAGAAATTGGAAATGTCCAAGCCCGAACCGACGTAACACTGATGACATCACTCTGACATCATCAGGCTTATTTTCTTTCACATTTTAGGAAGCTCCTTCAGAGCCACAGGAGACATTTATGCATCTATATTTTCTCCACAGAGTCTCCGTGACGGATAAACTTGATGTGTAATAATGACAAATCGTGATGGTTAGAATAGGTTGAGTTCCCCTTTAATAAAAAGACGAGTATCAATAGATTCATTGATTAAATGTCATCATAATTTCCTGTTTTGACCAACGACCAAAGATATTCAATTACAATTATTTCAAATGATGTAAAGCAGCAAATCTTTACATTTTAGAAGCTGAATGATAATTAAATGACCATTTTGTTCTCACTATCTCTACTGTTTGTTAATGAGACCATGTTTTTGGTGAGAATCCTCTTTGTGTGTGTGTGTAAATACATGAGTGCATAACATAATTGAAGAGCAGCAAATGTCTGGCAGTTCAGTGAGGTGATCTCAGTGTGGCGTCATCACTCCAGGTTATTTTCTGTCGTGGGGTTACATCCCCCTTCCTCCTCTCAGCCCCCTCCCGGTCTCTCCACAGCAGTTTCCATTCTAAATTTGGTTAGGCACTATCACGACCCAGCAGCACGCTACCACCTCACACGTACACACACACACACACACACACAAACTCTGGCCAGTGAAAGGCCGAGGCCAGGAGCTTCTTTCATGACGTGGAGCTTCCCACAGCTGTGAGCTCAGACTGCAGGAATCTCGGCTCCAGTTTCTTGTTTCTCTCCAGGTGTTCGGTCACGGCACTGCTGGTTATAGCAGGTTTAATGACGTAGAAAAACTGACCTCAGAAGAGCTGAGGTAAAGAAAAGCTCTTTACCTCGGGCAACATTCACGTGTTGGAAGTAGGGCTGCTCCCTCTTCATCGATTAGTCAACTAATTGGTCATTTTGGTCCTAGTCGACTAAGATTTCTTTAGTCGATTAGTTTTTTATGCTTTTTCATGCTGAATAACTTGTTTCTAAGAAACCTACAAGCACATCTCTGGTAAACACCAGATTTAAAGTGGTGCTTTTTGTGTGATTCTTTGTGGAGAAACTCAGTTTCACAGATCTATCGATTAAATCAACTAATTTATTAGTCGACAATATCGTATGACAGTTAGTCGACTAAGAATTTCTTTGGTCAAGGACAGCCCTAGCTGGGTGCATGAGGAATTTAGATTTTACAGAATCAGTATCTTTTATTAGCAACTCTTGGTGGTCATGGTTATGATGATATTTGGCTATAAGGGCTGTAACCAACGATTATTTTCACTATCGATTAATCTACCGACTATTTTCTAGATTAATCGATTAATAGTTTCGAGTCTCAAAGTCCAAGATGATGTCTTTAAATGTCTTGTTTTGTCCAAAACCCAAAGATTTTATTATGATATAAAACAGAGAAGAGGAGGAAATCTCCATATTTGAGAGGCTGAAAACAGCATCTTCTGCCATTTTTGCATGAAATATTACTTTAGCGATTAATCCATTATCAAAATAGTTGGCGAATATTTTTCTGTCGATCGACTAGTCGACTAATCGTTGCAGCTCTAGTCGTGGTTATGATGATATTTGGCTGTTTAGGGCTGCAACTAACAATTATTTTCATTATTTTGATTAAACGATTAATTATTTAGTCTATAAAATGAGGACAAATGCTCATCAGAGCATCCAGAGCCCAAAGCGTCACCTTCTAGTTGCTTATTTAGTTTTAACAGCATTAAAAATAAACCCGAAGAAATTCAGTTTATAATGATAAAAGGCAGAAATCCTCACATCGGAGAAGCTGGAACTTACAAATATATTAATTGATGATTGAAATCGTTTCCTCACTAATGTGCTTGTGGAGACTAAACACTTGCAGTGTTGGCAGATGTGCGCGGGCTCTCTGCAGCAGTCAGCTGCTGCTCCATAATAAAACCCATCGTTGCTGCAGCAGCACAGACTGTCCCACTCTGCTGGGTGACATCAGCATCTAAATCAGGCCTGTAAATGGGCCAGCGAGGTGCTTCCTCCTCTCTGCGCAGCAGCCTCGGACACACTTCATCACCACGTCTGTTCTGTGGTTTGAACAGGAGGGGAGGTTGTGAATGACAGAAGTGATCTTGTGATGCAGGATTGAGGGATCCTGCTGCTCATGTGTGAGCCGGAGAGCTGATGGCATCTTGTTGTGCAGGTGAAAACATGTCCAGAGGTGATGAGCCGTCTTGGTATTCTCAGGGGCGAGTTTGTCGAGCAGCGGCTTTGTTTTGACCCGGTTTGGGCACGAACACCTGTTTCCTTCTTATAGAGCCAGTCTGGAACTGAAAAAAACATTTTAGTTTCCCCCATGGGATGTAAAATCAAACACTTTTCACATCATAAACCTCCTCTTATGCGTGATAAGTAGTGAAATCGGTTAGTGTAAGAATCAAGATTCTTGTCTTCTAAGATTCTGAGAAGGGCTGCAACTAACAATTATTTTCATTGTCGATTAATCTGTCGATTTTTTTCCCGATTGATCGATTAGTTGTTTGGTCTATAAAATGTCAGAAAATGGTGAAAAATGTCGATCAGTGTTTCCCAAAGCCCAAGATGACGTCCTCAAATGTCTTGTTTTGTCCACAACTCAAAGATAATCAGTTTACTGTCACAGAGGAGTAAAGAAACCAGAAAATATTCACATTTAAGAAGCTGGAATCAGAGAATTTAGACTTTTTTTTCTTGAAAAATTACTCAAACCGATTAATCGATTATCAAAATAGTTGGCGATTAATTAAATAGTTGACAACTAGTCGATTAATCGTTGCAGCTTTAATTCTGAATCAATTCACAACTTCTAAAAAACGTTTTGTTCTACAAAAGAACCTAGATATTGCCACTGATGGTCAGTGATCCTACACACCAAGTCAAAGTTGTTTCAAGTATTATTGTCTGATTTGTTGAAAACTCACACAGAATACCAGGTTTACAGTGTTATTGAATATAATTTTATCTATGTAACATTTTTATTTGAAGTTGTATTTTCTTGAAGTCACCGAGAAATACAACAAACTTTTTAGTAAAAAGTGTTTATTTGTGCAAGTTTAGCATGAATAAATGCCTTTGTGTGTTTACATTATTGCAATTAGTTGATACAACTTTTTCAAATATATAGTATAATAGCACCACTATGTACTGAATATAGAATCTATTCCGAATCGTGTTTCCATGCAGCTTTGTACTGTGTAAAGTGTTGAAGAGTTTTCTAGTGATGAAAGATGAAGCCTTGTGGAGCTTTCGGTCTGTTGATGCTGAGAAAAGATTTCAACACGCACAGGGACATCTGGTGGTTAGTAAAACTTATAGCAGCCCTTCAAGACTGGAGCTAAAGCACGAAGACAACAACTCACTGATTTCAAAGAATCAATCTCATTATTCATTGTCCTTATTTATTACATCTATAATACTCTGGTTTATAAGTCCTCCAGTAATATTATTATTATTATGTACGACAGTAAAATAATTAGTAAATCAGAAACGGATTTATTGCCAAGTAGGTTTGCTCATAATAAGGAATTTGACTTGGTGATTTGGTGCATAATAATAAACAGTGCAAAAGTATAAAGAGATAATATAAAATAAAGATGATATTTACCATAAGAAGAATATATAAAGGTATGTTTTTAAGTGGCTGTTTTTAAAGTGTACAGTTGTGCAGGAATGTGAAAGTCATTCAGTGGGGGTCCTGGGCCTTGTTATGGAAGTGTTTTGTTCAATAAGCCTACATATAAAATATTTAAAAGTTTTATTAATGTATCTTTTTTGTGTGTTGTTGGTGTCCACTGTGCTCACTGTGGGTGTTTGAACTTCACGGTCAATGTTTATGTGACATTTTAGATGAGTCACAATGTAATGTAGAGATTTATAGGACTATTCATTCAAATATTACTTTTATTTACTTGGTATCAAATGTTCTTGTGAGCAACACGGTATTTTTCAATTCTTCTCTTCTTATCCCACTAATGTATGCATCAGTAGAGCACAAAGTTTAACTGAAAAAAGATCAAACTGAAGCACTTTCTGAAGCTCCATTTCAGTAATAATGTACATGCTGACTTGATTTAAAGAGTCTTTTTGCCACAAGAACATATTGGTGGTAATATTTCCTCAAATTCCTTCTCTTTCCTGCACAAACTGTACCATCCTGGTCACCAGAAAGCACATATGGGTTTTCAGGATATGTTAAAAAACTATCTTTTCTAAAGTCAAATGTGAATCTGTTTCCTGTTTGATTCTCAGCCAGAGCGAATAGACCCCAGTGCGTCCAGGCAAGGCTACGACGTCCGCTCAGACGTCTGGAGTTTGGGGATCACACTGGTGAGTCTCACACCCTCAGATATTCATAGAGAAATTATACAAATGTGTACATTTAATGTTGATAAAAACCATCTAAAATACAGTCCTATTGTGCAGTATTTACATTTTATAGTACCGGATTTTTGTACCCATCATTTATGCTTTAATAAATACAGTTGGACATCACATAGTTTCTCCCATGAAAGTGGGACACTACACATGAATAATTTATGCATTAACTGTGAGAAATAGCAGCTCTGCTCTTTATCCCAGAAGGTTAATGTTTTAATATTATTCTTTTATGATGTTAGTGGAGGTGGTCTTTATTTCCTCTACTGTAAAACACTGCTGGAAGGAGATGAAGGGCTCTTACTACGTCAACTCCAGTTTATTTGTTCTGATTTGCACAATGTTTTGTAGCAAGTTTATTGAAAAAGGTTCAAGAAGCTGATTGACTGCCTACCTACTGCACATTTTTTAGTTATTTGTCTAGTGATTGTTTGACTGATTGTTTTATACTGGCTCTGTCAGGTTATTATAGGATGCCAAGTCTAAGTGAAATACTGTATGTACTGTATATAAGTATCTAAATTACCGCAGCTGTAAGGTGCTGGAAAAGCTTGAAAATGCACCTTGAAAAGTGCTTGAATTTGACTTTTGAAAAGGTGTATTTATTTCCTTCTAATGTTATTTCACACCCGATTTGTAGTTTTAAAACACCAGTTTGCCCTGATCATGTCCTGTCCTGTGTTTCAGTATGAGCTGGCCACTGGGAGGTTCCCCTACCCAAAGTGGAACAGTGTGTTTGACCAGTTGACCCAGGTGGTGAGAGGAGACCCGCCGCAGCTCAGCAACTCGGAGGAGAGGCGCTTCTCTCCCAAATTCATCTCCTTTGTCAACTTGTGGTGAGGAAACACTGCTGGGAATGCATCAGCGATACGTTACAGTTATAAAAATGGAAAAAAACGGTGTTAAATGTTTAGGATGCTCTAATGTCAGGAAATCGAACTTGTCAGTAGTTGACTGTAGTAGATGCTTTCAGCTGCTGCTTGCTCTTCTGTCCCCCTGGTGGACAAATGGCTGAACTGCATCCTTCTGCTTTTAACACTTTTTACTTTTCATCCTTTCCCAAGCCTTACAAAGGACGAGTCCAAAAGGCCCAAGTACAAAGAGCTACTGGTGAGTTCATCGTGAAGGCTACTGGCCTCTCTGTATACACTCATAAAGTACCAAACGAAGGCTTTAAATGTTTTAAACTTTTGGTATTTTTCAACCTGAGTCCCTTAATGGGGACAACAATTTCTGAAATGAGTCCAGTATTGAGAGGGAGCGCTGTAGACGTCCACTAAAAGTGCTTGTTTTTGCCATGACAGGCTCTGATTGTTATTATAAGTGTCTGATATTATGGAAAGAGTCTCGCTCGAGGAGAAGTCTCGTTCTGAAATGCGGCGAGGTGACGCGTTGCCGGAAGACAACGGTGGAATACAATGTCATGGCTGAATATTTAGCGGATTTCCATTATGTGGATGAGGTCTTTGAATTCGATGGCTGCCACATATTTATTTGAGCCAGAGTTTACGGATATTCAGATTTCACAACGAGACTTCTCATTTAGCGAGACTTGGACACAATAACAAATAGACCGGATCAAGTGAAAGGTAAGAAATAGGTTTTATTTCTCTGTAGCGTCCTTTCCATAAAGTTGTCAGGCACTTATAATAACAATCTGAGCCTGTCAGCTGCAAAAACACTTTTAGTGGACGTAACGTTACAATGATGCTGCTCACTTGTCCTCACGGCTCGTTTCACTGCTGCCGGTTACAGCGCGCTCCCTCAATACCGGACCAATTTCAGAAATTGTTGTCATCATTAGTCACTTAGACACAAACATGGGAAAATAGGGTCCAGGTTAAAAAATGCCCAAGTTTCTCTTTAAATCCAATCATAAGAGGGTTTTATCTTTTTTTCTTAAATTCTGTTTTTTGGTCTCATTTTGTAGGAGTTTGTATTGACGTATAACTCGACTTTTTTCCTTTTGTCCACTCCAGAAAGATCCGTTCATTCAGATGTACGAGGAGCGCTCGGTCGACGTCGCTAGTTACGTGTGCAGGCTCATGGATCAGATGCCGGCGTCTCCCAGCTCACCTATGTACATGGACTGATAGCAGGACAAGACAGGAATACATCCATAAATATACACCAGTCTGCAACAATAAATGCATAAAGAAAAAAAAAAGAAAACAAAGTAAACAAAAGAAATCCTTGTGTAAATTTGCTTGGTCCCCTTATTGCAGTGTTAAAAAAGAGAATTGTAAAGCCTAAAAAGAAAAAAAAAAACACCATTTGCAATAACAGTGGTGTTCATTTCAGTCATGTCTGTATAATATATCAACACTTCTGTTTCTCTCTTGTTCACAAACACACACCGACGCACACCGTCATGTAAGTATAATAGCAGCAGAATCAATCAATCATATGGTCTTGACTCATCTTAAAGAGGACACATCTCAGTGGTTAGTACAGTGATTTAAGAAAAAAAAAATAATAATAATAACTTGTATTTATAGAACCAAAATCATGTGGAGTATTTGATTTGGAGATTCTTCAACATACTGGAATCATGCTCTTTGTGAATTGTCCCACCTCTTCCATGTACGTAACTGAAAGCATTGTGTTTGGTATCTTAATGGAACTTTGCTTCTCTGGGTATAAAGCAGTTAAAACGTGTCGTTGGTCAGAATCATGTTAGACCTGCAGTCCAGTGTGAGTGGCTGCTGTCCTCACTGTGCAGTGGACTATATGCTGATATACGAATAAAGAGGGAGAAAGGAAACATGTTTTGTCTTTTCTTTGAATGGGTTGAACAAAAGTATATGGGGGTTTTTATATCTGTGTATTCTTAATCTGATGCTGCATGTGGTCCTGATGCACATCTGCTTATTCCATCTAGAACAATAATTAAAGAAAAATTCAGTCTTATTAATTTGCTAAACTCTGAGCTGCTGTATGACAAAACATTTGACTACATTTCTGTGGAATAGAGGTACAACTGATGACTCAATGTGTTACTACACAGCTAGTGGGATATTAGAAGTGTGTACTAGGCCAAAAAAAGGTATGTGGACACGTACTTTATTGTCACGTGTCTCATTGCAAAAACACAGATATTAATCTGCTACTACTATTATTGGAAGGTTTTCCACAATATTTTAAAACCTAGCTGCAAGTACACAGTCTTGGCATGTAACTAAGTAGTACTAAGTACTTGTATTTCCATTTTATGCTACTTTATACTTCTACTCTTGGAGGCAAATATTGTACTTTTTACTCCACTACGTTTATCTGACACCTTAAATACAGCTTTGTAGATTCAGATTATTAATACAAAAAAATAAACTAATAAATGATGATGTAATATTATAGATTAAGCTACCCAGCATGATATGAAGTGATTCAAATTAGCTCCACCTTTACCAGCTGCAACATTAAAGTGATGAATATATTAATACATCAATAATTATAATCCAATAATATATATTATTCTGAAATTAGCCATTCGGCATAATGAGTACTTTGGTACTTTAAGTATATTTTGATGGTAATACTTTTGTACTTTTACTTAAGTAAGAGTTTGAATTCAGGACTACTGTTGACACTGTATTATTGCTACTTTTACTTAAGTACAATAGCTGAGAACTTCTTCCACCTAAAAGAGGTAATCCACACACTTAACATGGTGTCCAAGGATGGATGTCATGATATTATTTGTTGAAATTCGTTGGCACTAGCTAACGCAAGCCCACGTCATATTTTGTTTCACAGGAGGAAAAGAGAACTGGATTTTGATATAAAATAATAAGAAATAGATTTTTTGTCATATTTTTGCATATATTGTTAAATAAATGCACACTATGACCGGGGATGTGATCTAAAAGGGTTAAAAAGACATTTTTTCTTTAAATTTCATTTCGACTATTATTATTAAAAAATAATTAAATTAATTATATTTCATTTATTCCTGGACATAAATTCCCTGTAGAAGATAGGAAAGACTTGCTGATAACAGCACAATCTGAGCCCAGGCGAATAGAGTTCTATCCCCGCCTCCCTCTCTGAAAACGCCGCTGTGATTGGTCCACACACCTGCTAAATAATTCTACACACCAATGAGAGACGAGACTCCGCGACGTCATCATTAGATGCCGGAAGAAGTGTCACATGTGTCACATCCATGGTGTCAACCAAACCGCTAAAGTCCTGCTGAATGTACACCCAGCTACTTTTAGGTAATTCATTCTTTTAAAAAAGCGTGTGGAAATGTATAAACGAGCGTTAAGTGACTAATCGGCGCTGATTATTCTAATTAATTGTGGCGTATTTTATTATGAATACGGTCCATTTGAAGCTGAGGTCCTTTACCCTTCTGGTTATTAAAGGCAGATCTCTCTCTGCTGGTCCTCCGGTTGTCTCAAGCTGCGATTTCCCTCTCCACCGGGCTTTTTGCCAGTTTTTCCGAACCATGGCTACTAATTCTAATAATAACCCGGAGACGAGACAGCCGCTGGGGTTGAGGAAAGCCAAGCAGAAGGAGCCTCTGCGGCGGGTGAAGACCAAAGAGAGCCGGAACAAACGGGACGTTCACGGACCGTCCACGGTTTACCTGCAGGTGGTCGGTGCTGGCAGCAGAGACAACGCTGCGTCACTGTATGTCTTCTCCGAGTACAACAGGTATCGTATAAATAAATGTATAAAATTCAGTACACAAATATGTTCCAGTAGCTCAGGCTTTTACTTTGAAAAGAGGTGCTGTGTAAGCCTCCTAAAATCACAAATATTTGAGGTACAAAGTGTTGCAGGTGAAATTAAAGTGCTTTCTTTTAAAGAAAGGATGGCATAAAGTGGCACCATTATTAAAACATTAACAGTATAGTCATATGTGGTCTCTTAAAGCTTAAGTAGGCAGTATATTTTTGGCATCATTGGGCAAAAGAATCCCATAATAACCTTTCGGCATATTGTAATTAAAGTGTTCTGAGAGAAAACTAGACTTCTGCTCCTCATCATGTCTCTGTTTTCAAGCTTTAAATGAAGTAGCCCGCGACGGGAGACTTTGGCCAATCACAGGTCATTTCAGAGAGACGCTGAACAACTGCTCAGTCGTAAATTGATGGAGTGAACCTTTGAGTCTTCAAGATGATTTCAGGTGTTCCTAAGCTAAATGAGGTTTAGCCTAATTTAAAGGTCTCATATTATGCTCATTTCCAGGTTCATATGTGTATGTTAATGTTCTACTAGAACATGTTTACATGCTGTAATATTCAAAAAACCCTCTATTTTTCTCAAAATCCCTCTCTTCATCAACCCCCTTTTTCGCTCATTATAAAATTCTCTGATTCAGAGCCTGTCTCCTCCGGTTTCCTCCCAGTCTGCTCTGATTGGTCAGCGTTTTCTGTCAATCAAACGGCTACAACAGCGTCACTGCCCTCCCCGCACTGGAGCCAGAGAGCAGCAGGGAGAGAGATTCACTGAGTTTATCCGCGTTTCTAAAGTTAAAAATAAACTAATTAAAAGTTTATAAACCAGAAACTTCACACAGCGCACGTTCCCGGAGGAATCTGATCCGAAGTCGAGGAGAAATGAACAACATCTGCGGCCAAGATTCTGGGTTTTCTGACGGTTCTGCTCCGGTAAATATGCTATTTTTAGCTCCTTCACGTTAGCTCAGTATTTACGTTATGCATAAACTCTGTAAACCGTAAACATACACTCTGTTTTACGTTTGTCTTTACAGGTCCATTTGTGAGAAACGACCGACAGAAGAAGAAGACCCAGTGAAGAAGAAAACGTTTGCTGTGAGCAGATAGCTCTGTTTACATGGGAGATACAGAGGTAACCTGTTAGCATGTAGCTACATGTAACTGTGTGTAAACACAGCGAACATCAGGGGGGAAAATAGAAGATGTGAAACAGTAGTCAGTTCATTATTTCTGGTATAAGACACCTGATAAACGTATGAAAGTAATCAGAGTAATGGTATATTATTTGATGTAGGAGCTGTCTCTGTGTGTTATCATGACTACAGACCGGTTAAAGTTACACTTAAAGTATCCTGCCATGCTGGAATAGACTTTATCCTGTAGTGTCAACA
This sequence comes from Sebastolobus alascanus, assembly GCA_916701645.2. Taxonomy (NCBI): domain Eukaryota; kingdom Metazoa; phylum Chordata; class Actinopteri; order Perciformes; family Sebastidae; genus Sebastolobus; species Sebastolobus alascanus. Next base: position 2,957,700 of record CAKAOJ020000072.1, on the reverse strand, counting down.
TAACTGAAGGTGGAATTACTGATCTTATATATAAAAACTGCTCAGTAACCACAGTACTGAGTCCATGTTTCAGAGTAACTTAGACAGTTATTGCCATATTTATGCTGTGAAATGTTTGTCAAAGCTGCAGGTTATCTGTTCACGTTCAAAATACTGTGTATAATTAATATTGTCATCTGTCTACTGAAATAAAGTTTGACCGTGAAACAGAAATGTGTTGTGTTGCTTACAGTCACTATTTACTACCTGTACCCTTCTACATGCATGACATAAAATTAATTTTCCATATCACCTGTTTAAACTGTAATTACATTTCTTTGTGAAAGAACATGTTATATGTATCTTATACCACAAGATCATTAATTTTAAATTTAAAAATGACAAAAACCCTCCTTAAAAATACAGCTCTTTATTCACAATAATAACACTGAATTATAAATTGGGTACACATAATTCCAAAAGCAGCAAAGCCATGACTTGTATGTAAACTGTCCACATCATGTCCTCCTTCAGAGTAAAGGGTTTCTTGTAGAGTGAAGTTGTGTCAGCTGGTAATAGTTCATCCTGGTGCATCTCCATGTGGATCAGGTCACTCAGATGACCTGTAAAACATGACAGATTCAGTGTTAGAAAATACTGTCATGTAATAACATCAAGGTGTATAACAGTAACATCATCTTCTAACATGTGTAGTTATGGCAACAGCTACAAACAGTGTAAAATGATAAATCATTTTTTATCAAGTATGGAGGAAGAAATGGATTACACAGAACTTTTGACTTGGAGTGTAACTTGTGTTGTCTGTATCAAAAGCTAGACCTAGAAGCTTAGACTTTAGTAAACCTTTATGTATTATTTAGCCCAAGACAACAAAGAAGCTGCCAGTATTCACGTTGTAATGTCTTTTAATAGCTCTAAGAGGGAAGTAACGTTACAGAGACTCCTCTGATCAACAGCTATCTGCTCTGAGCTCACGGCATCTCTCTCTCTCTCCCTGCTCGTTCGCCCACTATAACTCCGGTAATCCGTCACAAATTCGTACAGTTTGACTGTTTGTTTTTCACATGAGCTCCTTCAGGACAGTCTGTGGAGTAAATCTACACACTCTCAACATATCTGTAACGCAGACAAACACATCAGAGCAGAAGGTTTGCATGTAAACAAAGCCCCGGTGGAGCCACTGAAAGCTAGCGGCGTTAGCCGCGCAACATGCTAACGCTAACAGGCAAACAGTCTGCTAAATAAATAGAAGCTAAAACAACATAAACGTGACCAACTTACAGCTTCCAGGTTTGAAGTTGGGTCCCAAACAGCCGGTATGGATCCATCCTGAGCTTCAGTTTGCAGTGAATCCTGTAGCCTACTGACCCGTGTGTTTTACTGTTGCTGTGAGGACATTTCAGTCAAAAATCACCTAAAACAGCTAAAAGATAAAGTGTATCCACTGGGTCTTCACGTCCTCAGATGATGGGAGGACATGAAGACCTTTCTGCTGGTTCTTGCAGACTAACAGAAGTAGTAGCATGCTTTGCTTGTCCTGTTAGCAGGTCTGTGATTATACCGAGGAAAACATGGCAGCGAGAAAATACAGCGAGCAGCGAGGAGGGCGGGCGCACCTAGGAGGGTAAGGAGGGAGGGAGTTGTTGTGTTGCTGTAGAAAGCGGAAAGCCATATATGGCTCGAATGGCCCTTTTGACGTCAGGAGTGGCAGGAATTACGAACAGCGCCACTTCTGACACATTTTCCGAGAGATGGAGCAGGAGAAAAATAGAGAGGATGGTCTTTTATGATACTTCGGTGGTCTCTAGACACACTGGGGACAGATATTGATGTTTATAAGACATGGAAAAGTGCATTTTGCATAATAGGTGACCTTTAAACTAAGTTATAAACAATTTAGTTTAGAGTTTTCACATGTTCTACCCAGTGTAGGCACACACACAAAACAGTTATATGCAACAAGACAGATATGAATGTTTGGGTCTTCAAAGCAGCGCTAGTTTGGAGACTTCTGTCCGACCTGACCTTTATTAATTACACGTATGAAAAGCAAACCTAATTCTCATATTATTATTATTATATTCTAATATTTTAAAAGAAGCATATGTCTATTAAACATAGACATAATATTATAACTAAACCTGAAGATATCATGCAGCCTACGAAGGACCAAAATGACACCACATATTATCCAACTGCAGTATTGTCACATAGTTGTTTATTTACAACCCTGACTAACTTCCCTCCTCTCTGCTGCAGATACCTGTTCAACTGTGGTGAAGGAACGCAGAGACTCATGCAGGAACACAAGTAAGCTGGTTTGAACACATGTTGTTTATCATCGATCGTAGCCAGTCTGATGTCGGAGATAATTGATATTCTTGTGTTTTCCTCTGACAGACTGAAAGCTGCTCGATTGGACAACATCTTCCTGACCAGACTGAGCTGGGAGAATGTGGGAGGTTTATCAGGTCAGTGATAACCTGGGAACTGCAGCTCCCCTCGGCTCTACGGAGATTCAATGTTAAGCTGTCTGACACACAATTTTACTGTTCTGGTTCACTCTCAGCGCTGTCAGATTGAAGCATACAACTTCAAAATGTAGCTAGCAAAAGGGGTAGGGTGAATATTCATGTATTTTTTCATATTGCAGGATTTTTTCATTTTGCAGGATTTTTTTTCCAACATCGTACAGCCCTAATTTGTACATTAGTGGGAATGTAGCACAGCGTGGAAGTGAAAGCAGTGCTCTGTTTATTTAAATGTGAAAGTGCAATAAAAATATGTTGTCGCTAAAATCAGTGAATAATCGTGATTATCATTTTGGCCATAATCGTGCAGCCCTACTTGTATTTAAGAGCAACGGTAGAGAGCAACACGTATTTCTGATTCTGATTCTATGATAACTGAGATTGAGTTTCGTTTGTGTTGTTTCCTCTGCAGGGATGATATTAACGTTGAAGGACACTGGTGTCCCGGAGTGTGTCCTCTCTGGACCTCCACAGCTGGTGAGAGACTCAATCATACAGTCTTCACTGTTTGTATGTCTGCAGAATGTGTTCACTTCACATCTACTGTCTCTCTTCTTCTTCTTCTTCTTCTCTGCCTTTTTTAATCAAAGGAGAACTATCTGAACGCCATCAAGTCATTTTCTGGACCACTGGAAGAAATCAAGCTGTGTATGTTGAATGTACTGAACTGAATGAGCATTATTATTTCTGTGTGGTATCGGCGTTGTGTGACGTTTACTGTGTCATGCACTCCTAGCGGTTCGACCGTACACTGAAGAGACGTACACGGACAATACGATGACAGTTTATCAAGTGCCAATATTTGGTGAGTTCAAATATTCATGCTCTTTTTTTTTTTGTCTTTTTGATTTTCACTCAGACTTCTTACATAGCTTTTGGTTGACAGCTGACTCTTGTGTTTTCACTCACAGCCCAGTTGAGGGGAGACGGCAGAAAGCTGTCACCCCCCAGATCGGGCAGGAACAGCCCCTCTCGTAGTCCTCCCTCTCCCAGGAGAGACGATCCAGGCAGTCCAGGTGAGTCCCAGGACAAACTGAAGGGGGAAATCCTGAAGCTTGGTCTTAATCACGGTTTGTGAAAATTATCTGTTAGTTTGAGGAGTTCACAGATTCATTTTCCACCTCCAAAGTTATTACAATTTTATCCTGAGGGGAACGTTTGAACCAAATTTCCATCCAATAGTTGTTGAGACATTTCACTCAAAACCACGAATGTCATGGCTGCTAAAAAAAAGTCAAACTGAGGTCTAAATGAGAAGTCTAAAATCACTTAAATGTTGAGAGTCCCACAATGCAATGCATAGTGGAAATGAAATACCTACATTCAGATATCGATGTGTTTTCATTGACACAAAGAGTGATGTTTGTTTCTAATATCTTGTAGGCGACAGACGAACAGCGACTAGAGATACCTCTCTGGTGGTTTCCTTCATATGTAAGGTAGGAGACTGTAGAAATGTTGTCATCCTGTATGTGATGTTCACCATGAAGGAACTCTGTTTCTGATATTTTCTTCTTCTTCTTCTGTACTTTTACAGCTTCACCCCAAGAAAGGGAACTTCTTAGTGGCTCAAGCCAAGGAGCTCGGTTTGCCTGTGTGAGTTGAGTTTTAATACAAATAGAACAGAACATAAGCCAGTTGTTGATCTGTTGGTAAGGATAATATGCAATCTGACGTGGTGCATTTTCACTGATTTCATTGATTGACACAAGCTGTCAATGCAAAGCCCTTCAACTGACTCTGATCAGATTCATACAGCTGTGCACAATGTCTAGTTATTGTTAGTTGTATTAGTTCTGTTATTATTATTTTTATATGGTTATATTATTATAGTATATTATAGCTCTCATTATTATTTATTTATTATTATTATTGCCCTATTTTTTCGATCAACCATGTAACTGAAACTTGAGTTTTTGTTATAAATTTGTTTGTTTAATCGATTTATCGATTGGTTCATAAAATCACAATGTCCCAGAGCCCAGAGTTTTTACTAATATTTTATTTATTGCACAATCAAAAAGGCACGTGTCATATTCAAGAGAATACAGTTCACAGTAATAGTACAACCGAGCGAGCGATAGCAACAATAACAACAATAATAACAAGGAAATTACAAGACAAAAATAAATAATAATGAAATGTTAGAATCAGAATAATTTGATCAATATGATTTATCCAAAAAGTTTATCTGCAAGAGAAAAAAAAATATGTTCAATGTTTTTAGTGTCTGAGTTACAGAAAGTACAAATATTCAAATCTAAGTTAAAACTTTGATGTAGGAAGTCATTACACGTTCATCATTTTTAAAATTAACTTCTTCAGCCCAAGGTGGAATCCCAGAGCCCAAAGTGACGTATTAAAACCCCCAAAATATTAAATTTACAATATGATAAAAGCAGGAAAATCTTACATTGGAGAAGCTGGAACCAGCATGTGCTTCTTTCAGCACTACATTAATTAGTTTCATCATTTTAAATGTCTTGTGATAAAGCTGCAGTTCAGAAACTCTAATCATGAAACCTTTTCCCCACAGAGGCACAGCAGCCATCGGTCCATTCATCTCAGCTCTGAAGAACGGGAGAAGTGTCACGTACGAAGGCAAAGAGGTGCCGTAAAAAGACGTCCCGTCTTGATATGAACCTCCTTTCATCAGGCTGCAGCTCTGAACTGGATTTCTCTCTGTCTTGTAGATCCGGCCGGAGCAGGTTTGTACTCCCACTGACCCGGGACCAGTCTTTATTATCGTCGAGTGTCCGTCTGAGGAGTTTGTCGATGCTCTTTGCACCAATCTGCAGCTTAGAAGGTTTGATTATCTGTGATGTACATTTTAAGAACTCATTAATGCTGATGTTTATTTATCTGAATTAAAACATAATTAAATAGAGTGTCGTCCCCTCTAGACACCAGACCGGAGGGACAGAGGACTCTGCTGCGCTGGTGGTCCACATGACTCCAGAGGCTGTTCTAACAACTGATCAATACAAAAAGTGGATGGAGAGGTTTGTTTTCTCCCACTTTTGAAACCAGACTCTGTAGAGATTCCTGCTTTTTTTTTAACATTCAGTTAAGCTGAGAGTTTTCTGTGTGTTTCTGCAGGTTTCCGTCCACAACAAAACACCTGATCCTGAATGAACAAGTCTCTACTGTCCACAACGTCAGAAGTCACAAGATTCAAGCTCAGCTGAACATGATTCACCCACACATCTTCCCACAACTCAAGTCTTACAAATCAAAGGTACCACAAAACCATCACGTTATTTTATTTCTGTATATTCAATATATTTACAAGGTGAGGTCTGATTGTACAGGTTAGAATTAAATCATTGGTTATGACCCCCACTAGGGGTCGCCAAAGCTTCACGGGGGGGGGTCGTGAGGCCTTCTTGATTTTAAGCGGTGTAAGACAACAGCTGGCTTCATTTTTTGCGATGAAAACTAAATGAAATAGTTATTTTTTAAGGTTGGATCATTATTTAAGATATAAACAGGATAAGGGTACGGTGTAGACCTGAACACAAGAGCCTTCCCTCTCTGCTAAACAGCCTCGTCCCGCATTAGAAAAGTGCGCAGCCAAAACAACCAAAGAGCTAATAAAACAAAGGCCAAGCGCCAGGGAGAAAAAGCCTGTATGATTGTTAAAAATAAAAAAAAAATACATAATATAGACAGAGAATTGTATTAAAAGTTCCTAAAATAACAGGAAAACTCCTGCAGTTATTGCGTTCACTATTTGGGTTAAAATTGTACAGTTTATCAATTGTTCTGTACGGTTATTGTTATGTATTGAATATAATATGAAACATCCATAAAATATGTCACTTAGTCAGTTTACTCAATGATAGAAAAGAGGTACCTTAAGGAAAAAGTTTATGAACCAAACACTGCTCTAGGGGACGTAACCTGTAAATTCTCTGTAGATTTCCTCCTCATTCCTTATGTACTGCACAATTAGGGATGCGTCTCTAATTAGTAAAGCTGAAACTTATTGTCAATTACTTGATTCGTCAATTGACAGAAGTTTTTCGACAACAATTATTATCATCGATTGTTTGTCATTTAACAACATTCAGCCTCTCCAATATTTGGATTTACTGCTTTTTTCTGTTTCATACCTTTTGTAAAGAAATAGGGCTGCAGCAAACGATTATTTTCATTATTGATTAATTATCAATTGCCAATTATTTTCTAGATTAATCGATTAGTTGTTTGGTCTGTAAAATGTCAGAAAATAGTGAAAAATGTCCATCCCAGTTTCTCAAAGTCCAAGGTGATGTCTCTAAATGTCTTGTTTTGTCCAAAACCCAAATATATTTAGTTTAATATGATATAGCAGGAAATCTCCATAGAGACAGAGGCTGAAAACTGCATTTTCTGCCATTTTTGCATGAAAAATGACTTGAACGATTATCAAAATAGTTGGCGATTATTTTTCTGTCGATCGACTAATCAATTAGTCGATTAATTGTTGCAGCTCTTTAAATAAATATCTTTGGGTTTTGGACTGTTTGTTAGCCACAAACAAGATATTTGTAAACCTCACCATGGACTCTAATGGACTCTTGTCACAATTTTCTAAAATTTTATCATGACGTTAATTGGAAAATAATCAGTAGAGTTAATCGCATATTATTTATTTCAAATTATTGGTATGTAGCTTGTTTTCCCCCCTCAGCAAAACCCGCTGTCATTTTACACACATAATATCATATTTTATTATGGATGTATATTTTATAATCATTCCCATTTGCTGTATTGTGTATTTATGTACTGTTTTTTTTATGACAGTACTGACTGCAGTGGCTCTTAGTAACACTGTTTCTACTTTCACCAAGTGATAAATCAAGTGTGGGCCATAAAAGCTCGTGTCTTTATTCCCAGGAGGCTCTGGCTGCCCTGCACGTCCCCAACGTCAGAGCCGAGTGTCTGCTCAAGTTCCAGCTCAGACCCGTAATGGAGTGGCAAAGGTTAGTCTGTCCTTCAATCCCCTCAATTTAGCTGACATTACTCTGCAGCTCGGAGCGCTGCCTTGTCACAGAAAACAATCTGGAATGGACCATTGCACTCGGCCGCCCGCTTCTTCTTTCTTCTTTTTCAACCCCCGTCTTACAAGTGTCAGTGTTTTTTTCTACACCGTTTCTGTCAAGTTCTGTAGAGGCGCATCAAGGTCAGATGTGGAAAGAATCCCCCCGCCAGTGTTGTTGCAGGCAGTGGTGTGTGTCTTCTTGACTCTGTATCTCCTTCGTTAGAGACGCCATCCCCTCCTGCAACACAGAGGAGTTTGTGAAAGAGGCTTCTGAGGTCCCAAACTTTCTGGAAGAGTGCAGGAAGATTTGCTCCACTGACGCTGCTGCAGAGCTTTCTGGTGAGTTCTCCCCTCTAAACCCCAGAGGGATGTTTTTTTTTATAGTTTATAGCCCAACAAAATGTTTCTTACTTTTAAGTGGACGGTCCTTCAGTGATGTGAAAGAAGTCATTGTAGAAATACGGTTCTGTTTTCCACTGCAGGGAGCGGAGATAAACACCCAGAGGTGGTTTTCTTGGGAACCGGATCAGCTCTCCCCATGAAGATCCGAAACGTCAGTGGCACTTTAGTTAATATCAGGTACGGATCTCAGGTTATGTAGTGATGCATGTAGTTGGATTGCACCTGGAAATACTTCACAGTTTTTTTTCTTAAATTTGAACTTGAGAAAGGTCCAATGAAAAGTGTTTTTAAACCACAGAATTGTTCGTACCTGTGTTCTTATAATGATGAATCCCATTGTCCTTGTGAGTTGAAAGCGTGTGCTAGTTGATCCAAACCCTAATCGCCCCGCCAGTCAACGTAAAAGTGCATGAGACTGCAGGGCCGTGTGCACACAGAAGTTGAAAAGAAAAGTTGAGAGAATAAGAATGCCCAAATGAAAGTCTAAAGAGGGTGGAGCACCGTCGGACTTCAAACGAAAAAAAATAAATGTCATTACTTAAGAACTGGAGGTACTTCTTCAGGAAGTGAACGCCAAACGAGCGGTCACATTTAGTAGTGTCAGTAGTGGATATAAAATAATAAAAAAATATGCATGGGATACTATTACTCGTTCAGTGTTGAAGTGCTAGTATTTATTTATTTTAAAAGACTATAATGCTTTGTATAAAATGAAATTATTTGAAAAATCCTCTGTTTGTGTCTGCATGAAGCCCGAAACAGTCGGTGATGTTGGACTGTGGAGAGGGAACCTTCGGTCAGCTCTGCAGACACTACGGCGACGCCGTGGACGACGCTCTGTCCAAGATCTCAACTGTCTTCATCTCTCACATGCATGCCGACCACCACACAGTAAGCAGCTGTTCACGAGAACCACGGTGTGGTTTAATACATGAAATCATTTCAGTGTAAATTGAGCTGCTTCAGAATAACCTCATGTGTGTTGTCTCAGGGGCTGCTGATGTTGCTGTATCAGAGGGAACGAGCACTGGTAGGGAAAGGAAAAGATTGTTTCCTTTGGTCATTTCAAGTTTGAAAATGACTCATAATTGTTCGTAAATGTTTGTGTCTCTCAGACAATGTTAGGGAAGCCATTCAGCCCCGTCTACCTGGTGGCTCCGGTCCAGATCATGACCTGGCTCAACCAGTACCACGATTACTGCGAGGAGATCCTCAACCATATCAAGTATGTGGACACAAAGACGTCTTAAAGAGGAACTAAATCCCCCAAAAAACTCTTTTCAGCTGAAAACCAATATATATGGGTATTTAGTAGTGTTGTTGATGGATTCATATCCAAATCTTGTCACTTTAGTGCAAAGTATTTAAATTCTACATATTGTGTTATAAATATGCATAGTGAGTGCCCTCTACTGGTTGAAACCTGGCTATTGAATTCTGCTATTAGCTGATCTGGAGGCAGCTTTCGTCACCAACCAACTCTCCTCCCTGCACCTCCTATAAAACAACACACTGAATATTTGAAGGCAAGCTTTTACGTTTATGCTTATTTTGTTGCAACTGTATGTTCTTGAAATGAAAAATTAAATATTTTTCCGTATTTTGTCATATCGTCAAGAATATTATCATCGCAGAGGTACCCTGAAATATCGTGATATTATTTTAGGGCCATATCGCCCACCCCTAGTACGGAGATAAATCCTTTAATTGAGCCAACACCATCTTTGCCTCTAATAGCTTGGCTTAAGTTAGTCGCGAGCATTACAGCCTCACTGCGTCGCTAATGTGGCTGTATATTTTTTATTTTTGTGGCTTGACGTGTTTAATGTCATGTGTTTTGTGTTTCAGCCTCATCCCTAACAAAGTCCTGTGTGACAATGCTGAGGAGCCCAAGCAGAGGACAAAGTCCTTCATCCAAGCGCTGCTGAAGAAGAATGATTTGGAAAAGGTGTTTTAATATCACATCCTTCAATATTAATTAGGGCTGTCAATCGATTAAAATAGTTAATCGCGCTTAATCGGACATTTTTTATTTGTTCAAAAGGAACCTTAAAAGGGAGATTTGTCAAGTATTAAATACTCTTATCAACATGGGAGTGGGCAAATATGCTGCTTTATGCAAATGTATGTATATATGTATTATTGGAAATCAATTAACAACACAAAACAATGACAAATATTGTCCAGAAACCCTCACAGGTACTGCATTTAGCGTAAAAATATGCTCAAATCATAATATGGCAAACTCAAGCCCAACAGGCAACAACAGCTGTCAGTGTGTCAGTGTGCTGACTTGACTATGACTTGCCCCAAAACTGCATGTGATTATCATAAAGTGGGCATGTCTGTAAAGGGGAGACTCGTGGGTACCCATAGAACCCATATTCATTCACATATCTTGAGGTCAGAGGTCAAGGGACCCCTGGCCATGACAGTTTTTCCTCGCAAAATTTAGCGACAGTTTGGAGCGTTATTTAACCTCCTTCCCGACAAGCTATCTTCACTCTAGCTTTAAAACTGAGCCCGCTACAACCTAAAAATCGCAAGTGGCGTTAATGCGTTAAAGAAATTAGTGGCAAATTTGCGTTAACGTGTTATTTTCACGTTAAGTTTGACAGCTCTAATATTAATAATGGCTTCACAGTTGGTTTTTTTTTTTTTTTTTTTAAATGTACTTATTATTTTTGTTTGTGTCTCAGTTCCAGACGTGCACGGTGCGTCACTGTAAGAACGCCTTCGCCTGCAGCATCACTCACCAGTCCGGCTGGAAGCTGGCGTTCTCCGGCGACACCATGCCCTGCGACGCGTTCGTACACACCGGTCAGTACGGTACCACTCTGACTGATTAACAAGTGTATCTACACAGACGTACTGTGTGTAAGAGCAAATTGAGCGTACCCTTTCGGAGCTTCGCATAAGGTCATCCGACTGTATCTGAATAATGTATCAGATGTTTCTTAATGCTCTCGATCACTCTCGTAGCTGGCAGCCTCTTCTAAAGGTTCCTGAGGGATCACACTTCATTGGCTCTTCTTAAATTGCTTGACTGGATTCTGTCCAAGCAGAGCCTCCCAGAGACAGCGAGAGTATCCCCCGCCTGTTCATTATAGATGGCTCGGCTCAGCGGACAAACAGGGCGTGGCGGTTCCTTGATTACGCCGACTACCTGATTGATTTCCTGTGGGACGGGAACAGGCTGGAAGTGCTTCAGGCCTCTGATTCCACTTTTTTTTGTTTGCAGGAAAGAATGCAACCTTACTGATCCACGAGGCCACGCTGGAAGACGGGCTGGAGGAGGAAGCGGTGGAGAAAAGACATAGGTGGGTAAAATAGAACAAATTGCTTTAATGCAGTTTATGAAAATGAATAAAAAGGAAAAAAGGTGGCAGTTAAAGTTCTATCAGCCAACAAAAGAAATGCACTTTGAGGTTGCACTTATTTCTGAGTGCAGTATTAAATATCTTTACTCTCCACAGATATTGACATTGATTTTTGCACCTTTTTTTTTTGTTATGGTGCCAGAGTGAGAGTCTGTCTTCACAAAAACATCTTTTATGTCCATAGAAAACAAATGTTTCCCTCTTCAGAGAGAAAGCAGTGAATCTCTGACTTTATGCTTCATGTTTTCTGACAGCACGACCTCCCAGGCCATCGGTATCGGCATGAGGATGAATGCCGACTTCATCATGCTGAACCACTTCAGCCAGCGTTACGCCAAGATCCCTCTCTTCAGCGAAGACTTCACCGACAGAGTGGGGATATCATTCGACCACATGAGAGTAAGTATCTGTAGACAACGATGTTATCTTCACAGCTGCTGATTCGATGTATATCACCGAAACTTGACAGCTATCTGCTGCTGCTGCTGCACTGAATTAACTTCTTTTTCTGGTCTATACGATTGCATCTGAATGCATCATTTGAACAAAAGTTTTTAGTGGTTCTACTTCAGATGTATCTTCATGGCTTTAAATGTAATGTGACTGTGGCACCAGTATCAAACTGTGAAATATCAAAAGCTGCTTTCAGATGGTGAGATTGTTATTCTTGTTTCACTGATTCTTTAATCAAATAATTCCTGATCTAAATCTGGAAACTTGCTAATTGTAGATGATAATGACTTTAAGCAAATATAGTCTTTCAAGTTGCTGGTCATTTTTGAAATTTTGTGCTTTTTGCTTCCATAACATGTCTACTTTCAGACTAGTGGAAAGAAAACATCCAAAATACACATTTAGGTGTTTATTTTACTACTTTTTCTATTTGTGTCTGTAGATTTCTCCTAAATTTACCCAAAGTTAGCATTAGATAATACCTCGTTTGCATATTTAAACATTAAGTTTCAGAAAAGAATTGCCTTAATGTCAGTAATCAACTGAGGAAGTTTCATGGTATCTATTCACCTACATATCTTTAAAGACCGTTTTCTCCAGAAATCTCCACTTTAGTAGCTCTTACATCCACTAAACTTTCCGGTTTCATTCCTGTCTATATTCTGAAGGTTTTTACCGAGGGGTTTGTTCATATATCATTCAGAGCCTGATTTATTTAACATTTTATTCCTAAAAACATGGCAAAAATGTGTTTTTTTTTAATGGCTGTTGACAGTATTTTTTGATTTATGGAGTGATACAAAGAGATATTTTCTAAAAAAAAACCTTTGACTCTAATATGTCAACAAAATGAAACCAGAATTTTGAACCTGGCTTTATCCAATGTTCAGATTTCTGTTCTGGAAATGTATGCAAGTTATCACATATTTAATAAGATAATGCCTCATTTGCATATTTAAACATAACATTTTCAGAAAACTTGTAATACAAACATTAATTGTCTTAATGTAAGTAATCAACTGAGAAAGTTTCACAGTAATATCTATTAGTTAATTTCTTTTAACCCTATTTACCTGCAGTGTCTCCCCTTAAATATCCAAATACAAGTTCTTGGGTTTTCTATTCCTCAAACTAAGAACATAAATTAATTCAATATATGAAAAAAAATGCACTTTTCCATTTTCTCTGGCTTCATAATTTTACCTCCATAAATAAATAAATAAATGTTTGACCCAAATAGTGAATCATTTGTGCAATAAATTAGCAACAAGAATAAACTACCATACTGTACAATGCAAATCATCCAAAAGAATATACAGTACTTTAATTTGACAAAAACAATCCTGAGTTGAAATTGCAACAACAAATAATGACAGTTATAACATGACATTGAAAATATTTACAGATAATAGATAAAGATACAAAAAAAAAAAAAACTCAAAGAAAGGTTAATTTTTCTAATTTGGTGAAGAACAATATGAACCCATCGTGTAAAGCCGGGTGGAAAGGTGTTTTTCTAGTTCAAAAGTATCAGACGTCGGACAAGAAATGTGGCAAAGGAAATACAATCTGCCTCTGCGTTTTAGAGGTAACTCGAAGGAGACGAGGGACGAGAAATGGCCAGCAGGGGGCATATATTAACTGTTCTACCGAGGCAGCTGGAAATTAATGAAAAGTATAAATCTAAATATGATTTAATAAAAGGCAGCGGCAACCAGAAAAGTTTTGAGCTTCAATTTGAAAGAAACTCAGACAAGAAGAGTGTTAATATGAGACTGCAGGCAGCACGTCTGCCTGAACAGCTTTATATTGTTTTAGTTGCTGATTCCTGAAGTACATAAAGATTCCTTCCTTTTTAGATGAAAGGCTGAAAAGATGTTAGTTGTAAGACAGTTTTTATGAGCTTCACTCTTTTTAAGAGTTATAATTCAGACCTGGTAGCAGTCGCTTGAACATTTTCTCCATTTTTCTCTCTGCTCAGATTCGCTTTGGGGACTTTAAAATCCTCCCCAGGCTCATTCCCGCACTTAAAACCCTCTTCGCCGAGGAGATCGGCGAGATGGAGGAGAGACGGGAGAGGAGGGAGCTGAGGCATCCGAGAGGAAGCAGCTCTGAGCTGAACAGCGAGCAGACGACGGCCGACGTGGGCCGAGGTGCCAAAAGAGACCAGGAGGAGGCGGCGACGACGCGCGATGTGGAGACGAAGAGGCTGAAAACCAGCTGAAGCCCGACTGACGAACAAACAGACTTTAACTGAGAGCATCCTGAGTTGTTTTATTTAAATGAATTAGAGATTTTTATTTGGCTCGTGTGGTTTCATTGAGGAAACATCATGTATATTTCCTGCACCGCAGTGTGCAAAGCTGAGCTGTGAATCTCGTTTTTGCTTTTTCATTTAACAGAATAAAGTGATACCACACAGTCTGTAGTTTACCATCAGTCACTAGACGTGTGAGTCAGAGGTTCCCAACATTTTTCATAAAACATAAAGCTCTATCAACACCAGCTGTCATGTTCCACATATTCAGTTTACTGTCATAGAGGAGTAAAGAAACCAGAAAATATTCACATTTAAGAAGCTGGAATCAGAGAATTTAGACTCTTATTCTTAAGAAATTACTCAAACTGATTAATCGATTATCAAAATAGTTGGTGATTAATTTAATAGTTGACAACTAATCGATTAATCGTTGCAGTTCTACAAGACATGGTGATCTACTATTGGACGGATTTCCATTAAGTTTGGTCCAGACTTGCCCCCCTCAGGTTACATTTAGTGCACATAAAACACAGGGCACATAAATACAAGGCCAAAAACACAAATACACAGTGAAAATACTGAATAAAAAATATATAAAAACTAGGACTAGGGCAATTTTTAGGTTGTAGTGGGCTCAGTGGGTTTTAAAGCTAGAGTGAAGATACTGGTATCATATGAAACTAGAAAACCTAATGAATCCATTGGTACCAACCATGTCATACTAGCTTGTCGTGAAAAATGGGTTCTATGGGTACCCACGAGTCTCCCCTTTACAGACATGCCCACTTTATGATAATCACATGCAGTTTGGAGCAAGTCATAGTCAAGTCAGCACACTGACACACTGACAGCTGTTGTTGCCTGTTGGGCTGCAGTTTGCTATGTTATGATTTGGGCATATTTCTTTTGCTAAATAAAGTACCTATACATATACATACACATACATTTGCATAAAGCAGCATATTTGTCCACTCCCATGTTGATAAGAGTATTAACTACTTGACAAATCTCCCTTTAAGGTACATTTTGATCAGATAAAAAATGTGCGATTAATCGTGATTAACTATGGACAAACAATATTTTAATCGATTGACAGCTCTAATAAAAACAATAAGTGAAATACCTTTTTCTCTAGAGTTTAGGAGGGAGATGACAGAGGGTATAAAGGAGAGTTTTTTAGGGAATTTATTGGTTTTAGCAATAGTGGAAGTCTGAAGAGGGATCCAGATCTGAAACTGTCAATGTAAAGGATGGGAACAATCAGACATGATGGACTCTGCTTTCTTATAAATCAATTCGTTGTAAAGATTCTGCAGAGTTTCCTGTAAAGTGCCGGTTATTTTGCTCTTATTGAGTACATTTTTGTGTTAGAGCTTGAGAGATTGATACCAGCAGATGAAAAGTGAGCACGGGCTCAATAAAAGATGGATAAAACATCAGGGTCCTGTCAAACTTAGAGAGTTTTCCTGAGACCAAAAAGAGACGCTGCTGGCTTTTCTCGTGCATTATATCAGTGTTACTCTCAAATGTTTAAAAGTTTATTGCCTAGGATGGACTGTAATAACTCTGGAGACCCTTTTATCTTCTCCATATAGTTCCACTCTCACTCACAGCAGGTGATGTTCAGGTGTTCCTGTTGACTCAGGTTGGTGGGATATGTGTCCCGCACATTATAGACCTATACAGTATCATAGCTGGTAGCAGTGTTGTAGTACTCCAGACCGGTCTCAAGAACACTTTTTGAAGGTCTCGTCTTGGAAACAATTATAATAATAATAATAATAATATTAATAAACTTTATGTATAGCACTTTCCTTAATGTAAACAAAGTGCTTCACAAAAGAAAAGAAAACCGAACAAAGCAGATAAAATTAGATAAAGGTCAAAGGACTTGACCACAGAGGAAGTAAAGACAATAACATTAATAAGATCAGATAAATTGGAATTAAAAACAATAAAAATAAAAATATATATATTTTTTTAGTTTGATCCGTACTGGGCTTTTCCAGAAAGTGTGTTCATTCATGTAATGGATCATTTCTTATCTCTGAGCTGCAGTCGAGACCGGAGACCTCAGTCGGTGACACCATTGATTCAGGCCACACGGGGGCTTCAGTGAGCCACCAGAGCTCCCATCAACCAACTCGGCCTAAAGGAGAAAGAAAATGAGCCAACATGGTAATATTGCTCATGACATGAGGTATGACTTGTTGCCACTTGAGGGAGCGGTGGCTGCAGGAATCTCCTCCGTTCGCAGCAACAATGAGGGTTTCAGCCATTAGCGGGGTCAGTTGGGTGTAACTGTTAAAACTATTAGGAGATATTGAAGATATTGGCTCAGTCGCTCAGTAGAGGGATTGTTAGAACATCTTACATGTGGCTCGTTTATCTAGCCTTTTATTTTGCCACATGACACGTACAGCGTGTTTCTGCAGGCGTGAATGAACTTTGATTTCAGGGTCTGACCTTTCAATTAGAGAAGAAGAAGAAGAAGCAGCCCTCAGAGAAAACATTCACCACTGCCTTGTTGTTTTCCAGCACTTCTCTTGCACTAACGCCGGTTCTACTCTAAATTCAAGGCCAAAGGTAACTTCTACACTGAGAGGATCCCCTCTCTCTCTCGCTCTCCTCAGATAAGACAGGTGCCAGAATTTGCAGTAAATGTGAGTTTTTGGAGATTAGTGGGCTGAGCGGTGGGGCGACGATTAGCCTATTTTCTGGAGTGTGAAGCAGTGAGATGAAGATGCATTGGAGTCCATTTAGGGGCCTTTGCTGCCACCGAGGCCGCCTCTCCTCTGTACAGAGGAGGCATGAATGATAAGCAGGAAGGCGGCAGAAATAGGTTTGCAGAGTCAGAATGGTGGATTGATACCTAATCGTCACTTAACCAGCAATGGACCGCCGCAAACGGCACAATTCAGATGTATTCATCATGCTAGAATTTAGAAAACCACCTGATGCTTCATATTTAAGAGCACAACTCACTGGTCTGTCTGACTGATTTGATTTTTGGGGTCAAGCATGCAAAGACTTGAAGGATAATCCAGGTTTATTACACTGTAAGGTAGAGCTTTATTTCTTGTAGTTTTGGCCATCATTTCTATTAGTTATGCTAACACTGTACCCACCAAAGTAATTGCTGAGTTCTGGGAATATGCGGCCTCGATAAAACTAACGTGACAAGAAACACAAGCAGTCAGGATTCAGGCCGCTTTATTTGGAGGAAAAAACTGAAGGTGTAGAGCCAAAGTTGAACCTAGAAGTGGATCTGTGAACTGTGATGGAGAGTTTGTCACAATTTAACTGTTTGACTCAGATTTTTCCTTAAATTAAGTTTGGCTAACCCGAGTGTTTAATTTTTTTTTTAGTATTTTATTGAATTTTTTGATAAGCACAAGAACAGCTTCTTTCCAGAAGCTGTGAGACTGTTGAACTCTGCATCACTCTGCTAATGCTGTACTGTTACTATGCTGCCACTTAATGCAACCTTTCAGCATATTGTAATTCAAGTGTTCTGAGAGAAAACTAGTGCTGCACCTCCTCATTGCTCTGTTTTCAGGCTTTAGAAAATCTAACCCGTGACGGGAGACTTTGACCAATCATAGGTCATTTCAGAGAGAGAGCGTTCCTATTGGCTGTGCTCAGGCTGGCGGGCGGTGCTTAATATTTCCTCAACTGATCTCAACATGGCTGCCGGGTCACAAACTTTCTAATTTTACAGCTAAACAGTACACCTCAAGATGTTTCTTACAACATTTGAGGTGAGAAATAGGCATTACAGTAACAGAATATTGATTAATATTTGATCAGCTCTGAGAAGGTCTGTGAAATCTTGCAGATGCCATTAGGAGCACCGGAGGACACCGGAGGACACAGAGGCACATGATCTTTTTCAGATTACCTGTCTCATGCACTACTGTCAGGATATAGTGACCATTTTATAAAAAATAACTTTTTTTAATCATATTTGCTCCATTTCTACCCACTGCACCTTTAATGTTGTGAATTAAACAAAAACACTTGCTTAGGTTTAGGCAACAAAACAACATGTTTGGGCTTAAAATTACTACGTTTGTACAGTGAAAATGTGAAATGTGAAAGTGAAACGTAACAACAGCGGTCTCTTGGATGAAAGCCATGTGTTGTTGGACCCTTCCACCTCCCCAATGAAGAAAAAACCTTGACAAATACAGGACAGGATGGGTTGATCAGGTATAAGTAGGCTTCACAGGTGATTAGAGGCGTGGCCCTGCTCCTGTTAATGTCATAACTTTAATGGCTCATCAACCACCTGTTGTTACATCATGATTGTTTCTGTGGATTTGACTCTATATCTCTATATCACAGCTGAGCTCCACTGCTAAAAGCTATTGATACAATCAGTAACTATGTTGATTAAGTTGAAGATTAGCTTGTACATGTAGCCCAACACCTGTAATGGGTGGAGGCAGATATTGCAAAACCTGGACATCACTAGATGTGAGTGAGAAAACATGACTTTGTGTAATATGCATGAATGGGCCCCGTGATGGTGAATTATCTTTTCTACTTTGTAATGTTTCTTCTATTGCAGATATTTGTGAATATGGGTTAGCTCCTCCAGGGATTCTTTTTTTAAATTAAGGCTAATAAAAAAAGAAAAGAAAACTTTGCTGCCATCTTTGGATCAACCATCTAGTTCTGAGACGGACTACCCAAAAATAACTGCGGATAAATTAAAACATCATCAAACTAACTGGCAGCTGCGTTATTCATGTTTGTCATTGTTTATCAGGTGTGGAATGAAGGGAGACAGACCGATCAGATACACCTCCTCCATCTGAATCCTCCGCTTCAATCCAAAGTCAATTATGCAGCCCCGCTCGCCTCTCCTCACATTTTCTGCCTGGCTGCTGATTCAGAGAGCAGCGGCCCCGTTCTGCTCTGGCAGGAATCAAAGTGTGAGGTAATCTGAGGGGACTTGTGTAGAAATAAATAAATAAATAAGAAAGGGAGGCACCGGGGCCCTGAGCCTCTCAGATTGGAGGTCACAGTCCTGGCCAGCAGCACTGTCACACGGACAGGTCGGTAATTGTGGGCAGGAGATCTGACCAGGACTCCTGTCCGTCAGCTGCCACCTCACATCTGGATCTTCATCCAGACGCCTTTATCCATCTGCTACAAAACTGACATCAAACATCCAGTCAGACCTTTAATAACTCTCAGAATACTGTGGCACTGGCTGTTTTTTTCTAAAGCAGCTTCAAGGAAAGAAGAGGCGGTGCGACACAGGGCATTAATATTCCATGTTCAGCCCGGGTTAGCCTCTGTACCCCCCCCCACCCCCAGCATGGCTGCTCGCCATTAACACACTGTCTGAAGGGAAACCTCAGGAGGCTCAGAAAGCACTGACATGGCACTCACCTGGCCCGGCATGTGAATAAAGTAAAGATCTTCCCCCGCCTGAGAAAAGAAAACAATCAGCTGTTCTGATATTCACAAGCACAAATCACACCTGCTGGAGACAGAAAGAAGAGGAGGCAGCATTGAAAATCTTTGTTTCTACATGGTGAGCTGGATAAACTAACATTGATTTTTCTTGTTTGTTTGTTGTTTTGACACCCGGATAAAGACTCAGTTGAGGATTAAGGTAGTGAGACAGTAAAAGATGCTCGACATGCATTATTCTTCATTTCTGAAAATAAAGCTCCCATGAGAGTTTGTGTGCGATGTGTGGATTCTCCTCAAAATATCACTCACGCTGAGGATTATAAAGCAGCTTTTTTTGGGTCAAGCTTCTCATATTTTGGTGCTTTGTTCGTTAAGGAAAACATCGTAGCTGCTGCTCCAGAATCTCACAGTTTTGTGTTTGTGACTGACACAGATGTGGTTTGTGGTTTATTCTGTGGGGAATACAGATGTGAAAATGACAAAGAGGAAGATGTAACAACCTCGTGCTGTACATCCAACCCGTTCTCATTCCCAGTGCGTCAAATACCGAGGCTTTGTCACGGCCGTCGTTGCTAAGATGCCGCCGCACAAGGCACTCTTTAGTGGCAGTATGAAAAGTACCAGGCGTTCCATTAACTACAATGTAAACCCATCCGCAGCAACAGTAAACGCTTCGAGAAAGTGCGCTGCGAGTGCGGTGATGTAGTTTAACCCTCTGAGACCCATTTTTGTCTTTTTAAGGGAGTTTGATTTGGTATCAAAAACTTTTGACATTTGGAGATTTCTGCAAGAATTGCATTTTTTCTGCGATTGGATGGCGAGCACTTCTGTTCAGGAAACTGCTCAGAAACCCCCTTATTGTCAATCTACCTAGGAAAGTCATCCATCCTCTGAATGCTCTAGGTCTCTAGTTTGTGGCTGTAAAGTTTCATGAGGCTGTGATTATCCTAGAGGTCACCACAGGTCATTTTATAGTGAGGTCAAATTTCAAAAACGGTTTTACTACAATGAAATGGCTACGATGGTGACTAACATCATCACACATGAATACAATTGGGCTCATTGGATCCACAAGAGTCTCACCTTTACAGTGATTTATGTAATTCAAGACTGTTTATGGACCCCAGTATGCAGAATTATTCAAAAACACCATTTTAGGATAGGCGAAAAAAACACGTTTATACTGCATTCATATAACTGCATGTTTTTTTTGCCTCAAACTGCATGTGATTATCATAAAGTGGGCATGTCTGTAAAGGGGAGACTCGTGGGTACCCATAGAACCCATTTTCATTCACATATCTTGAGGTCAGAGGTCAAAAGGGACCCCTTTGAAAATGGCCATCCCAGTTTTTCCTTCGCCAAAATTTAGCACAAGTTTGGAGCGTTATTTAGCCTCCCTCCCTTTCATCCTTTCATATATCTGAGCCTTCACTCTCGCTCTGAAACTGAACCTGTTACAGCCTCAGTAGAGACAGTAAAGTCGGTCGGGAGCTCTCAGAGTTCACAATGCTCAGTGTCAGTTTCACCATACAAACGTAGTAGTTTTAAGCTCAACCATGTAGTTCTTTCCTAAACCAAAACTATAGTGGTTTTGTTGGCTAATCTTAAAGTGACGCCAAGGGGCGTGACAAAGCGGTGGTATGTGACAAGCTGGGATGGGAACGTCTCCACAGAGGTGACAGGAAGGCAAGGTACTGCTTTATGATTCAAGTGTCCTATATGATACAAAAACAGCATGTGAACTTTTAATTTGAACGACGCACTTTTGACTCCTTTAACATAATTGCAGAACCATCAGCGATCACTTGTTCCCTGCAGATGGAGGAGAAGAGGCCTCTCCTGTCGGGACAGGAATCATTAACAGGATATACTAAGTGATCGTTATATTTTACATACCTCATGAAGTCAAACTTTTATTTTAGTGGTTCCTGATATCATCCATTGAAGTCACATGTAACCTTTTCATCCTGTTTTAAGTGCTCTAACTGAAAATAAACAACAAAATCATACATAGGAGATAATCTTTCTGCTCTTTCTATCTATTCATTGTATTTATTCAAACATTTGGTACATTAATGAGCATCCTGCATAGATGTCTGTGAATTAATTGACTTCCTGCTGTAGCCAATCAGTCAGTCGTGTACTAATTAATAAAATGTGTTGTGAAATAAGCCTGAATGAGCCCACAGTGACTCATTCCTATAATGTAACATGTCTTTGTTTTTGCAGCAACTCAGCAGCTCCAATTTATTGATTTTCATGTTTCCCTTTCAATTATGCCTCTGAATCTGTTAATAAGAATCTGTAATGGTCCTCAGTGACTCATACAATCATTTTAGGTTCAGGTGACTTTATTTGTACCCGTAGGTAGATTTTAATCCCATTGAATAAACTTCTAGGGATTTATTTGTCACTTAAAGTGCACTTGCAGCCCAACTGAACAACCTCATCTGTTTACTGCATCCATCCAAACTTCTATTTACACAACTAAGTCGTAGCATATTATGTATTCATGTATATGTCTTACGTATCTTTTAATAACCTGTACACTGTTTCAAATGTTTGTTTATCGGTCTGATGACAGATAAATCTCTGGGGGCAAGGGGCGATATTTATGGGGTTCCGGTGTAGCCAGCTGATATCCGGTTCAAGGCTTCCTTTGCTCATTGTTTACAGTCCGATTAGCAACTTGAGACCCCAAGACTGGAGTTGGAGTTGAGAGAAGACGGGTACGACCGGATCGTTTCACAAGTAGTCAGTTTACAAACTAATTTTAAACCAATTAAAAGCTAAATCATCATCAAACGATAGCTGGTGGGTTCCCAGATTGCATTTCTTTTGCTCTCCACATAGACGTGATTGGTCAATCTTGGCCTACAAACGGAAACCAGAGCACTACAGATTCTGCATATGAATCTCTGTTTATGGAGATTACGGTATAGTTAACGTTAGAGAAAGATTGTGTTGATGTGTGTGCAAACGTTTGTGCCAATAATTGATGTTGAGATATTTCGCAGGATAGGTGATTTATGTTCGTTTTATAGCTCAATTTATGCTTCATTCATCTTTCCCTTCCTATCCTACCACCCACCTACACCTAACAAGGGGTCAAACCTCCAGCTGTTCAAAAACACCGTTGATCATACTAACACTGTACATGTTAAACATTTAAATGCATAGTAAAGACAGAGCACACACACGTTCGGATCCTGAGAATCAACTCTTAACAACACACACTGGTAAAGACGAGCAGTAACTGGGGTAAAGTTGTCAGGAGAACATAGAAGACAGAGGCAGCAAGACAAGAAATGTGCATTAAGCCCAGAGAGAAAAGTGTCCTGCTGGAGAATCAGCGAGGAATCAGAGGATGAGAGTGATGTGTGAAGGTCGGAGCTTCATGTGTGACAACGTCTTCACACCCTGCTGGCTTTGAGATGAACCGGTGGAAACACGAGTTGACCACTGGGGCGGAACAACAGCTCGACTAGCTTTTGTTACATCCTATAGAAACTACAGGTGAATGTAACACAAACGATGTAAGAAGATGCATTTTGTTGCAAATCTCGCTGTGCTTTGTAAACCTGGATGAAGACATTGCTGCACACAGCTGCCAGCACCTGACTGCCTGCTGGCGTGCAGCAATTAGCCGGAGCATTGTGGACGTGTGCGTGTGAACTGAAATCAGACTGGAGCAGAATAATGGCACATCAAAAACATTCAGTCAATCTGCGCTCTGAACAGAGGAGATGTCAGTCTGTCAATCCTGAGGGAACAGCAGAGAGAAAACAGAGACTACGGCTGCACAACAAAAGACAGGGTGACTCTCACAGCAGGAAAAGCACAGGTGGAATTAATTACAATCATGACATGGCTGCAGTCCATTTGGAGATTCCCAGTTAGAAAAGGTCCTGTTTTTGTGCATGCTGGCTTTCTGGCACAGCTAAATGGAAATGTTATCAGTTACACCTGTACTGTTCCTGCTATGACAAGACAAGATGTCTGTCGTGAAGAAGGAGTTGTTTAATTAAAGGATAAGACAGGTGTTATTACATAGTTTTCTTTAAAGTGGCAGTAGGCAACAATTTTTTGCCATAATTTGGCAAAAATTCCATAATAACCTTTCAGCATATTGTAATTCAAGGGGTCTGAGAGAAAACTAGACTTCTGCTCCTCATCATGGCTCTGTGTTCAGGCTTTAGAGAAATCTAGCCCGTGACGGCAGATTTTGATCAATCACAGGTCATTTCAGAGAGAGAGAGCGTTCCTATTGGCTGTGCTCCGGTCAAGTGACCAGAACTTGGCTTCCTTCAACAGATTTTACAATGGCGGCCACGTCACAAACTTTCTCATTTTACAGCTAAACAGTACACTACAAGATGATTCTGAAAACATTTGATGATTCTGAAAACGGTAAGTGAAATCCTTCAGATGGCGTTAGGAGCACCGGAGGACACAGAGGAACATGATTTTTTTCAGGTTACCTGTTTCATGTACTACTGTTGCGATATAGCGGCCGTTTTCTAAAAATAACTTTTTAAAATCATTTTTGCGCCAATATCGCATACTGCAGCTTTAGGTCAACAAATTCCAAGATTAGACATCAATGTGTTAGTTTGTCTCTCAGCTCCAAGCTCATTGGTTCCTCTGAAGAACTTCTAAAACTGACTCACCAATATAAAGTTTCATTTAAAAAAAAAAAAAAAAAGGCTCAGTAATTTCTCAGTAAAACAGCTGGTCAATGTAGTTTTTATCAAATGTCAAACAGGAGGAAATAGTGCATTTGTTGGGGACTATTTTCAGTAGTGGATTAATCCACATTTGGTGCGCTAGTGAGTATTTGAGGCAGCAGGACAGTGTATTATTTATATATGTGGGATTGAGTCAAATAAACTACACAATACTTGTTGATAGAATCAGTTTGTCTCGACCAGTAAGTTCCAGCAACAAAGAAAGCAGGTGGAGATGAGCTGGTATAAATACTCTGGGGGGTAATTAGAGAATGAGGAACAGGTGAGCAGGTGGATGAGGGAGTCAGGTGACTGGGACAGGACTGATTTATCCTGGTCATGAATTAGGAACAGATTTCCTGAAGTAACAGTAAAGTTGCACAAAGATCTTTTAGACTCGTCTATAGAGTTAGGCCAGTTTAAATTTTGCAAGTTTGACACTTTCATAAAAATAAAGACTTATTTTAAACCTAAAACGTTAGCCACCCTACCCCCAGGCAAACTCAGCAGTTTCTCGGTCAACCATGCCTTTTAGCTTTTCAAAAAAGTTTTAATTTACCCATAATTCATAGCAAATTAGTTCTTATTAAGATAAAAACTGGGAAGACTGTGAAACTTTTTAACGGAGAGTTTTTGCCATAAATGTTTACCTAACTGCACACTTTGAGACAAATTTATCAATGTGTTCTTAATAGTGTCTGCTCTGTCCTTGTGCGTTATTAACTTGACAAATAGCTGAATTGTTTTCTGTTGTTCTCATTAGGAAACACCTGAGTTTTGTGTTCTCAACAATAACAATGAGTCATATGGGAGGTATTTTCTGTTGCTTTTCCATTGTATTTTAAAATAAACTAAGTCTGGTGTTTTGCTGTTCGTGATGAGTTGAACCGATCAACAGGGAAAACTGAGACGAGACTCAGCAGAAAGAGACGACTGTAAAAATGTCGTCAGGGCCATTTTACCGAAGAAACTACACATGAAAACATCCATTATGGTAAACAGTGAGGAGCATGTAGAGACGCTTGTTAGCAGGTGTGTCACTAGAGACGTGAAGGCATCTCCCACCACAGCAACACAAAGCTTCAACCCACTCAATCATTATTATAATATCAGTTTATGAGACAAGTTTCACAAGTGCTAATTAAATGAGTGTTTCTTTACTGTCTGGTTTCACTGTTTCAGCCTCAGTCGACTGATATATGAGCTCTCATTAACGAGGACTACAGGTGCTTGAAATTAACCTTGTTCAGTTCGGACTACGTCATCAAAGAGTAACTTCAACTAGTTTAAGATGTGTTTCACATGACACATCATACAGTTTCTTTTAGCAAATTAGATCAGTTACATTAGATTAGTTTTGTAGGCTTCAACATAATTCAGTATTTTGGCATTATTAAGGGTGTTGTATCAGGGGTTAGACGATGGCGATGTTATATACATGCATGCAACTTCTCAGAGCCTACGCACGCTGGATAGTGTCTACCATGGAGCACTGAGATTTATTACAAATTTTAAAGCGCTTACGCACCACTGCTCTTTGTATGCTCAAGGATGGTCTGCCCTGTCCACCCGTAGACTGAACCACTGGCGTGTTCTTATTTATAAGGCTATTCTTGGTCTGCTTCCATCTTACCTACGGATCTACATCCTTCAAAAAAGTACGGGAAGATACTGTCTTCGCTCACAGGACTTAATCCTACTACAGTAACTGTCCCCAAAGTCCGTACTGAACTGGAAAAAAGGGGCATTCAGGTATGCTGCTCCCTCTTCTTGGAATCAGTTACAAAATGACCTGAAACTTTGAGAGCTGGTCTCACTGAATGTCTTTAAAGTTTTTCTAAAAGATTTGGAAACAAGCACATCTGGTTGTAGATGTTTTGAATGCTGATGAATGTTTTCTTATACCTTATGATTCTGTAATTTGCTCTTTGTCTTCGTTTTCAATTTTTATGTTTGTTTTATGTCTGCAACCGTGTGCAACACAACTGTGCTGCTGCCTATCTTGGCCACTTACTCTTGAAAAAGAGATTTTTAATCTCAATGAGTTTTTACTTCTGGTTAAATAAAGGTTAAATAAAAAAATTAAATTAAATTAAACATTTATTTTAGTCCACAGAGGAAGCTGTAATCTTTCAATTATTAAATTCCTCAGAATTGGAGATGTAAGGTTTTTACCTGACTTCATGAAATGTGATGTGGTCATTCATCATGTATTAAAACATCCACAGAAACTTCTCAAACCAGAGTAGTAGTATACTGCTAGTATAATATACTCCTCTGCTGTCTGTCTGTATACTTAATATGCAATTTGGAAATAACGTGACAGTGAATTTAGCAATTTACAGAAAACATTTTAGCATTTTCTAGACATAGTGTCTTTGAATTGAACCGTTTTAAGCTTAAAATTAGAATTATCAGCCTAAAACTTTGACTTTTTTGGGAAAAAAACATATTTGCTTAAATTGTATGACACAGTTGTTGTTGTTGTTGTTGTTGTTGTTGTTTTTATGACATTATTAATGAGCGTCGACACCATAGACTGTATATAAGAAGTGGGCGTAGTCACCATGACGTCACCCATTGGTTTGTGGACTATAGTTTTGAAGCCTCGGCTTTGTCACTTTGGAAGTCGCCATCTTGTTTTTTTGGAGCCAGAAGAGACATGAGAGGGTGGAGCTAACTACAACCGAACGCTCAATAAGACTTTTTTAGGCGACCAAAATCTTACAATTAACTTTGATGAACTGAAAACACACTGTGAAAGGGTTGAAGTTGTAAGACGAAAACACGGACAACACCCAGACCGGACAACGCCCCAAAGCATACCCTGCTTTATGGTCGATTTGATGCTAAATGGGACCATAATTTCCTAAATGAACATCATGCTGTATTGAAGAAGACTTGAAACTAGTGATGGAGACCATAAACTCATGTTTACAATGTTTACTGAGTAATAAATCAAGTGAGAAGTAGGGTCATTTTCTCATAGACTTCTACAGAATCAGACTTATTTTGGCAACCAGAGGAGTCGCCCCCTGCTGGCTATTAGAGAGAATGCAAGTGTAAGGCACTTCAGTATTGGCTTCACTTTTCAGACCCGGAGGATGCCGCCTGGTTGGTTCCAACATTGGAGATAAAATACTTTCATATGGCATGATAAAGGATTTACTTCCAAAATTTAGTTTTTTAAAAACAACTGAGAAAAACATCAGTATTTTGGTTGGATGACAGCATTTTTGCCATTATTAAGGGCTTTAATAGCCACATTATGTTAAAATAAGTCTTGAAGGAGTATATAATTCTTCAAATGATTTCAAGTATGAAGTTCACCAAAATTAGGAGGAAATATTTTCGCCTGATACGATGTGACATCCTGTGTTCATTTAGGCGTTAAAGTAAAAACGATTTAGCTTTAAGATGTTTACTTTTTGGGAACTAAGAAACTCTTCCTTATTATATTGGATGACACTAAAGTTTTGACATTATTAAGGATGTTGAGAGGCTTTAGTGAGCCTATTAAGATGTTGTTTCAGTCCATGGAGGAGTATATATTTACAGTAAACAAAGTTAAAGTATATATCTTATTTTGTCAAGAAGGTTAAATTGTTGTTGTTATTTTATTGTTTTGGACATGTGTTCATATTCTGCTAAGGGCCCCAAATGTGACATGATTCCATAGTAAAAGCCTCCTTGTCTAAATGTGCAAACAGCTCTAATTGTCACTAGTTTTTTCCCATCACACTAATGTGGAAGTGAGACCTGGTGCCAGTGCCATCCATAGATATGAATATGTAAATGTCGCATTGGCCTGTAGATCATACGTCAACGTCGCCGCCATATTGGGGAGGTCAGGACAGGCCTGTAAACACATACAAGTGAACGGGGGACCTGCCGTTTTTCTGGATAAAAAGCACTATAAAGTTTACATTTCTGAACCGATTTCAACGAGTCGTTTTTATATTCAAGCGTTTACAATCTACGTGGAGTACTGTAGGTCAGATTCCCCCCACAGAAAGTTTTTTTTTATGAAAAACGGTTCAGTAGCATTACTCTCAACACATTTTCTTTTCAGAATTTTTCACATCATCAACATTAGTTTAAGTTACATCTTTACAAAACATTTGCTCCGTAGATCATCAGATAAGATCTAGCTAGCGTTTGTTATTGTTTTCTATCTTCGACCAAAGATAATGTTAGCTTATAGATCTTCATGTTTAACATAATAATCGTGTTGAAAAGTTGAAATTTACGATATGCATCTAACATCGCAAACAATAAAACTGATGTCATGTCTTGGGTTTTAGAACAGTAACGTTAACTCTCAGCAAAATGAATTATTTTCCACCATGTAAGTAATTCAGTTCATGTAACGTTAAGCTACTTTTGATACTCACTCATTTGAGCGTCTAGCAGCGATTATAGCCAAGTGTCGAGATTTTAAGTAACTGGACACAAAACTTTCTTTTCCAACATACTATACTCCGTAGATCATAAATCCTTGAGTATAAAAACGAGTAATTGAAATAGGTTGAGAAATGTAAACGTTATAGTGTTCACTTCTATGTGATTACAGGCCAGTCCTGACCTCCCCAATATGGCGGCAACGCTGACATATCGCAGCAACGGGCTGAAGCAGCCAATGTGGTAACTACGTACAGTACTGTATATACATCTAGGTGCCATCAGGCTCATGTAAAACGTCCTTCCTTCAGCACATTGTTAAGGAGTTCAGTTATTTCAACACTTCACGTCTTCGTATCAAATCTCAGCGTTTTCGAGCCCACTAGCCTTCAGCTTCCACCTCCGCAGCTTTGATTTCCCTGCAGTCCTGCTGCATTCATGCTTCAGAGGAAGGCTCCCCTCCCTCGCCTCTTGATGCTACTTCACACCTGTGATAAGAAGGAAAACCCCACGCTTCATCACACTGCGCCCTTGTTGTGCTGTAAGTTAGAGTAACATTCCCACCTTTCTGAAACAAGAGGGCTGTGATCTTGAGTTCTTCTCTCCAGAAGGAGGAAATCTTTCACAAATGCTAATCAGCAGTGAAGTGAGCAAAAAGGGCGACGGCACTTCTTTACTGCTGAGCAGAAAAAGAAAAGGATAATCACGCTCTGCTGTGGCTTCTGTGTGGAGATGCAGTGAGGAGATAAACACATCCCCCTCGGGGGAAGGTAGGCAGACAAAGATGGATTTGCCTTATCTTCTGTAACAGCGTGAGAGGTTGATTTAAGAAGATAATGAAGACCTCGGCCCCGTTCCTCCGACAGGACATTAAAGAACAGATATACCTAAAAATCCTCAATATTCACACATTTATTTTATGTTTCATTTCGGAGCTGTTTGGAATGCGTTTGCAAATCTGATCCGACACACCGTTTCAGAATAAAGGCTGTGATTCGGTTCTCTTGTCAGACAAAAAGAGATTACTACAGGGATTTAATGTATCAATGTTTTCAGATGACAAGTGTGAAAACCGAAGCATGAAAGGGTTTAAAAAAACTCCTTTTATGTCAAGTTTGAAAACCAAACAGTGAAATGATGATATTTCACAGTATAGATGACGTTTAAAGGGAAGTTTTTCATGTTTATTCAATGACCAAAAAGTTTATCTTTTCTTCTAACTGGCCCATGATTCACTTATGATACATCAACATTGGTAAATGGTTAAAAATAGATACTGAGGATTGATAGCCATATTTTGAAGAAGATATGACATAATGAGCCTAAGGAAGTGTTTGAGAAGGTTCTTTACTTTGTAAAACACTTTTTTAGATCTACTTTTTAATAAAAACCAACTAAATTCATCATCTGGAATTCTTTGTGGAGGATTAATCTACAAACCTTTTAAAGATACCTTAAAGTGGCAGCAGACAACTTTTCAACCCCCTTATTTTGGCAGGTAGAGTTACTCTGGTTTTTCCATCGTCCACCATCTACGCTACATGGGGATAGCTACCGATAGGGCAAAAATCCAATGCCACTATAAAATCCACAGGAGGAGAGTTTGATACTCAAAAGATGGAGAGTGTTTCCTGAGATGTGTCCGACTTTATACTTCCACAGGTGGAGAAGGCCATGACATGAATCGAAGGTTCCTGGCTGGAATCAAATGGCTGTTCTCATTCACTTTTAGTACTTATAGCTACACAAGTAATGTACTATAATTCATATATAACCCATGTAATCAATTCGAATGTAATCCAGCAAAGACTGGTGACGTATAGCGACAAAGTCTGTGAGGGAGGAGGTCGGGGTGGATGGTCGGGTCTAAAGACACCCAGGAGACTGCTGTTTGTGTCCCGTGTGAATCCAAAAGGCAATGTTGACTTATTTGTTACGTAACTTCCGTACTTAAGTAACGCCACTTCTGTAGTTATTTTAACTCAGACCAGGATCTTATCCTAAACCTAACTAAGTAGATTTATTGCGTAAACACTGCAGGGCCTTGCACAGCCGCACTGATCGCTCGTGTTGCTGGACATTCGTACGAAAACGCACGAAAAATAGCTAAATTACTTTTTCATAAGATATCATACGAACCGCTGTAGAGTTGGTTATTTATGTTTTATAACATCCATCTTTCAGCCTTCACCTTTCACTCGAGCTGTGTGCTCTCACCAACCCAACTCAATACAAACACCAACGCGTTGACATGAAGACAAATCTCTGATAACAGCAATCACATCTAATTTTTTTAGCGTAGTTTGCTGTTTGCGTCTTGCTGAATGAGAAATGTCACTTTACAGTACAAATGAATGAACTCAGTCAAACGTTTCTGAAAAAGAGACACAAATCCACGGGGAAGCAAGTGTTTCTGAGCCGGAGAAGTTTTCATTTATCAAGAGCAAGAATCAGAAATGTATGTTTCTATTGAGGAGACTTTAGCTGAGGTAAGGGTTCCTGGCTGTGGTGATGAATTGGTGGAGGCTTATTATCATCGTACAGTGTGGTGATACAATCTCAGCCTTTCCATAAATCCCTGGCCGTGTCCTTGGTTTAAATTTACTATATGCTACAAAAACTTTTACTGCAGCAGAGCGACACACGGCAGCTTTTATTCAGAGGGGATTCTGCATGTGTAAGTACACTATAGTGTGTGTATGCTTTACATCATTATACATGAACACCTCTGGGCTCTTTAATTATACATTTGTTGATTCGGCTCTAATCCGCCTGGTGGTGCAGGATGGGCTGAAGAAGGACTGATTGGTCCCCAGCTCTGACTGACAGATGTATTCCAGTTGTGGGCTTGTAGCCAAAGGGAGGCTGGATATCACACCTATCCAAGAAGTGCCCTTGAGCAAAAATGATAAACCCTAAAGGTGCTGCCTGTGCTCTGACCTCCTGGAAGAAATCCAAGTGGAAATGTGTTTATTATGTGTAAGTAGGAACCAGGAAGAATATTTTACTGCCTTGTGCAGGTTGACAATAACCTTAATTAGGAAGTCAAATCAGATGTTGGTCAGACACAATAACCACTCTGGTCATTTGTAATGTTTCATTACTTTTCTGTAGAAAAATTAATACATTTACACACAGAAATAAATGTATAAATACATAAATAAACATGTACATTTAAAAATAAATATCAAATAAATAAAAAAAGAATGCAAAAAAAAAAAAAAATACATGCAAAAATTAGAAATAAATACATAAATATATAAAAGGGGAAATTAAACAGAAGAGTATATAAATAAGGGAATTAACACAAAGATAGATGAATAAAGAAGCAAATTAAAACAGAAATATTAATTTATGTCACATTTTATCAATTAATGAATGGCTATATTAATTTTATTTTTGATTTATTTATTTTTGATTTTGGCAAGTTCTGTCCTCCATATAGCATTAGTTCACTGTGTCACATGTGTCACGTTGCCTCCCCAAACAGGCCTATTTTTTGGTGTAAACAGGTATCCATCTATCAGATTAGCAAAGCCATTTTTGACATGAGTAGAATAAAAGAGCAGAGAGGAGAAAAGAAGGGAGACAATCTGTGTAAACTCCCACACAATCCTGAAAAGAAAAATAAGTGAAAAATATCAGTGGGGTCAACCATAGGTGGAGACTTAAAGATTTGATGTAAGGGACAAAAAAATATCCCTTTTTAAAAGGTGAAATCAGCAGAAATAACTGGATTCTCTGTTCTCACAAGACACAGAACAAAAGGGGTTGTTGCCTTTCAAGCTCTTATTCATGAGAGAATCTATGTTAATATTTGATGGTTGTGTGGTCTTCAAAGTGAAGTTGTTTTTCTTTGAGGGATTATTGTGCAACATATGAAAGAGAGTCAGTTTTGCTTATGCTTCTCTGTACGCCATTCCCTACTTGAGATGGGATAAAACAAAAATAAGGAGCGGAGGTTACCTTGATTTGCATATAAATCATCGATGCATGAAGGTGTTCACTTATACCACCATTACATTGTTAGTTGCTTACTGTGAGTTCATGTTTTATTGTAAACACAGCAGTAACAATACTGCCATGACTGGTTTGTGTGATTGACAGGATCCGACTGCACCAGATCAGAATAATCTGAAGAAACCTCCAGGTTTTAGCGTCTTTCTAGGTCAGCTGCTGAAGTTCTTTAAATGCAGCACAAGAACCACAACTGCAAGATTACGTAGAGCTCAGAAACTGTGGTTGTGAGAGACTCTGAGCTTTAAAGGATTTAGACAAACCATCCCAATTTTTCTGAATACAGACAGAGGAGCACATTTAATATCATGTCACATTATTGAAAAAACATTTGCTGCAGCAGCATTTTGATGACTCAGGCTTTTCTCTCTCTTCCTAGAAGTAACCTGTAAAACATTTTCTCCTCCTCAAACTATGTTCAGGAATATAAAGAGATACCAGTCCTGAAAGCTCGGAGGACGGTGCTGCTCGTATATGGCGACCAGTGGGAGCAAACAAGCTGTTGTTTTATGCAGCTTTTTCACATCTTCTTTTTGTGATATTGTGTGAGTGACTTTATACGTATTTCTAAGATTTTGACCTGAGTAGTTTTGTTTAAGCCCGGAGACAAACTGCTTCTCACTGCACTGATTGTTTGCACTTGTCTTCGGTGTTTGGATGGGAAAATGGCCAAAACCATGGAACAAAGCTCTACCTATATTAACTTTATTCTCAGTTTGCAACACAGCGGAACTGGAGACAACCTACACAGACTGGAATATATACCATCAAAGAGACTCTGAGGAAATATGCTGAGTGCAGTAAACACAGCAGCTGAAAAACACCACCAGAAGGAAACACCTGCCACCGGGTTTCCTTGGAAATGTACGCTCAGTGTGTAGTAAACTTGATGCAGGCGAATGTGTACCTGCAGGAGTACGCTATATGTTACGGTTCTGCTCCCACAGCAACCATCTTTAACCCCTGCAGGACCGCTGACTACAACTCTGTTCTTCTGGCTTCTACATACCAGCCTGTTATACAAAGAGAGAAACCTGCTACTAAAATATTTAAGGTCTGATGGAGAATAACATTGAGGCCCGTAGAGGCAACACATTCTCACTCCCAACTCGCCAAATACCGCTGCTTGGTCAGTGGCCCTACACTTCAAACTATGACGTTCTAGGTACCCCTCTGGCATCAGTTTTGCACAGGAGTGTCCAACCCGTTCTTATTCCCAAGGCGTCAAATACCAAAGCTTTGTCACGGCTGTTGGAGTGACTTACCGCCGCACACGGCACCCTTTAGCGTCAGTATGAAACTCACGTGAAATGTCTACGTTTACCCCATTGAGGGACGAATAAAGTATTTTGAATTGGATTGAAAACACTGCCCAACATCTGCTTACATCTGTGAATCATGTCCTGTCTGGGTTGTTGCTGTATTCGCTGATGTTCTCCTCCACAAAGAACATGTGGTCAAATAAAAATCTAAAAACACTGCTCACCCAGTATCAGATATAGCTGAGGTGGTGGAGCTATAGACAAAAAATATCTGCAAACTCAAATCTCTGCAAAACTGGGAAGCAGGCCCATATTCAGTCTCATACTTTCATCAACTCTATCTCATCTCAAAGGAATACACCTGTTAAAGGTGGATAAAAAAGTAAAAGGTTTTATTTTTGTTGGTGGTGAAAAACATTTGTTTTCCTGACATGTAGACTGATTGAATTTTGAAGTTGGACACGTTGAAAATGTCATTGTGATTGGCTAGAGGTTTTTTGTTTTTTGTTCATATAGTCCATCATTTACTGATACAGAGTTGACTGCTTCTTAAATTATGTCAGTCATGTCACTTGTTGTTTCAACACAGGACGTTTCAACTTTTCAACAATAATGTTTCCTAAATCTGACATCAGAACAAGTTAAAGATCAGCTGCCTCTTCCTGCTTCCTGCTTCTCAAGCTGCCCGTTCAAAAGCCACAGACACAAAATAATACATTATGTATTTGGGATCTGATCACAATGCAGGTTGATCGAGATGACAGGAATCATTAGTAATACCAGCGTGTAAATGCAAAGGCCTGAGATCAGTTGTCATTATTATTATTATTATATTATTATTATAATAATACAGATTGCAGGCTAATAAAAGCTAATAAGGCTAAACTTAACTGAATCCCTAAAATAACTACAGCACCTTTTTTAAGGAGTTACACCTGAAACCAAAATCACTAAATTATGAATACGTATTTGAGGTATTCAAATGGTCTTTGGATATCTGGTAGACAGCTCTATTCAGTGTGCTGTTTGACTTTCATAAGGCAAAAATGGGATTGTTTTTCCCCAGTTTTTATCATCAGTTGGAGATAAAATCAACAGCTCAGCTTTTAGTGAAATTAGACTTATAGTTTTTAATTCTATATAGAGAATTATATTTAAAGTCTATTTTAAAGGGACAGTGTGGCAGGATTTGGTGACATCTAGTGGTGTGGTTGCAGATTGCAACCAACTGAGTACCCCTCTCCTCTCTCCTCCCTTTTCAAAACCATGGTAACACCGTTCGCCTCGCTCAGAGGCCATCCTTACCATAATAACACTACGTTAGGAGCAACGGAAGTCAGACGGTGACTGGCGGCACCACAGTTTTGCACTCTGCGGCTCACGTTACTGTAGTTTCAGATAACGTAAAAATGTGAAAGGCTCTCTCTAGAGCCAGTGTTTGACTTGTCCCTTCTAGGCTACTGTAGAAACATGGCTGACTCCGTGGAGAGGACCTGCTCCCTATGTAGATATAAACGGCTCATTTTAAGCTAACGAAAACACAACGATTCTTAGTTACAGGTGATTATACACCAATGAAAACATAGTTATGGATATTATATTGCATTTGAAATGTTCCACACTGTTCCTTTAATGAAAGTAGATCAGTGGTCAAAACAACAAAAATCAGACTTTTCGGTCCTATGTATGGAAGGAGCAGTTCTCTGCAGAATACAGAGTATTGAAATTCCATACAGTAAGTAGGTTGTTTTTTCACTTCTCTAAATATTTGTTCTTTCCTGACCAGAGGCTATAAAAAAACACAGTTTCATTGCATTTGATTAAAATCCTCCCGTTTCCTCCCTGCACCGCCCGCAGAGTAAATATGATCGTTCTGCCTCATTACCTCACAATCCAAATCAAATCGTAGACCCTCGATGCTGCTACACTCCAAGTTGTTGTTGTTGTTGTTGGCCTCGCTGCCCCTGAAGCGATGCATCACACATTCACCCAACAGAATAAGAGCAGAAAAGGGAGATGAGATGGACACTGGGCGGAGAAGAGAGAGTGAAATGATCAGTTGTTCGTCTCTCTGCTGATCTTCTCTTGGTACGTTCTTTGCAGCTGCAACAAAAATCCGTCTCCTGCTGTTAAAACTGAGGAAGACAAACAGCAGGGAGAGATTTACCTGTGTAATCCCTGCAGACGGCCCGTAGTTCATCCTGTTAGCTTCTCTAATCAGCATGAAATCCTAGCAACTGTAGATCTGATATAGTTTCTTTTATTATGAATCATCTCCGGTGATTTCCACCGTGTGGAGGGAGACCTGGGGGACCTGAGCTTGTCCGAGCACAGACATTAATTTCCCTCCAGCAGGCCTACATAGCTGCAGTTGTTCTATTTATACAACTGTGCGAGTAACACTGGATAAGATCTTTAAATGTGATGTTAGAGCAGTAAACTGGACTGTAGTCTAAACCTTCCACCAACAACAGGAAACAAATACATCATGAGACAGTAGCTTGGAGACACAACGGTAGTGGTGCAGTTTTAATGCTGATTAGCTCAGAGTTTGAAGCATTTAGCGTCGAGGGATCTGAACTCCTTTTCTCTCGTTAGCTCCTCTGCTGCCCTGCTTAGGTTTGGTAAAGACTGAAAATGAGCTGAAATAGACACGTTCTGCATCTCTTAATGCTCCAGCCTCTCACACGGAAAGAAGAAGACAGATTACATTATTTATTTTGACAAGTTATTCCTCATTGATTTTGATGCTTTCGCACAACAAGTTTGCATGAAATTACAACTAAATGTGGGTTTAAACCAAACTAGAGTGCCTTTCCCACTGGACATTAAACCCAATAACACCCACTAACATCTGGCTCTTCAGTGGGAAAGGTTACAATCAGCATTCATTCCCGGACAAATGATTCTGCAGTAGTCACAGGTATTTATCAACTTTATCGTGTGTCTCCATTTAAAATGACTTTGTGCGTGCAAAACACGCAACACGTGAGCGACTTTGGTCATTTTAAATGTGCTCTATAAATACATTTATTTTGATTCAACACTCCTCTGGAGTCAAACTTGTTTTGCCGCACGAGTGGTGAGACTATAAGAACAAAGTTTCCTGGTATGCGGTGAGCATCACATCTCCACAGCGTGATGCTGTAGGTGTAATGACAGTGTGTATACAATATAATGCCATGTGTTTTGCTGTATAGGGCCCTTGATTAGAATCACTGATTGGGCTCCTGCAGAGCTTATAGATCAGGATGAGAGAGAGAGAGAACAACTTCCACAGAAATCCTCAGACAACTGAAGTAAATCACGTCTGCTACAAATGTCTTCTTCTCGCCTCTCACAATCAGCAGCTCGGCACACGGCGAGTATTGCCTGTCCAGAGTAATCACAGAACTGGCTCAAAGCACAGGAAGCCTGGATGTGCACTGGAGGCTGAATATGACAGACACATTCAAGATAAATTGCAGCTGAGTTCAAACAGAAGAAGAAGAAAGGAGGGGGAAAGCACCCCCATGCAGTTAGTTGTGTGGCACTGAGATACGTTTGGTCTGGAGGTGAAGATACATGTGGAAAAATTTTAATCCCAATGTACTTTTGGACTGTTTTCATGGCGGCACCATTCCATCAATCATTTGAAACTTTGAGATCTCCACTAGAATTTAACATGAAGTTCTGTGTGTTTGAACAAAGTTTGGCTGCACAGCATGAAGTTGTACTGACTGTCCCAGCAGCCCGTTCTCATTCCCAGGGCATCAAATCCTGAAACTTTGTCACGGCCGTCGGCGTTCGATACCGATGCACAAGGCACAAGCATCGGTATGAGACGCACCGGGCGCTCCATTAACTACAATTTAAACCCATCCACAGCAATAGGAAACACGCAAACGCGTTAAGTTTCACTTTCACGTTACAATCCGCTGTTCGTTTTTGTACTGTGTTCACAACGTTCAGTGTCATTTTCACTTTACACGTAGTAGATTTAAGCCCAACCATGTTGTTTTTTCCTAAACCTAAATATAGTGGTTTTGTTGCCTAATCCTAAGCAGTGTTTTTGTTTAATTCACAACATTAAACACGTCTTTACTGTGACCGAAAAGTGATGCCGAGGGGTCTGACAAAGCGTCAGTGTGTGTTGGACGTGCTGCTAGCAGTGTTCTCGAGAACCGCTCATCGCTCGTTGACACCAGGAAAGTGAAGAAGAGCTCGGTTGTAACGTTAGTATATCCAGCATCCAGCTGCAAAAGTGAACTGCAGTCAATGAGTGTAAAGGACTGCTGCGGATGACATGCTTGACTCAGTCCGCGGAGCCCTGAAGACCCGCCTCCCTAAAGGCTATTGAACGTATCACATGTCCTAATTGAAATTCAACACAACAAACCCTTGGATCCCCTGCAATATACCCGCCAAGTGTATATATGTAGTGTAGCGTATATGCCAAAGTTTATGCAAAGGACAGACAGACAGAGATTTTGCTTTATAGTCTGATTACTGAGGATTTAAGGGCTAGATGCTAGTGATGTGCAGACCAACTCTTTTCACAGAATCGGTTACTTCGAGTTGACACATGTAAATGTGTCAAACCTTTAGAGTTGTGATACTTTCTGCAAAATATGGCGTCAGTTTCTCCGTGACACTCGACAGCTAGTGCTGCCATCGCCGTAGTAGGCAGCATGAGCAGTACCCAACGATAACAGCGAGTGAACGAGTGGGAAAAGTCAGGGATTCGGTTGGGATTCCTTGTTTGAGACTCATTCTAGCCAGATGTTGAAAAGGTGTAAATGCATCTGCAGTCTTTACTCCTACGTCAGTCCTCTGCGGGGTCTGTCTGCAGTGATAATGACAGCTGAAGCTAAACACTGAAATTAGCCGTTGTCCTCCCGTCACTTGAGACGGAAAGAAAAGCAGCTCCAGCGGTATCAACACATTTAATCATAGAGAAGCTGCACCGAGCTGTTGTAGCGTTTATCTGATCCCTACGGAGTCCCCGAAGGGTCGCGCTGGGATTTTTTTTTTGCTGAACTACTTTTATGTTTCCTCACAGTAACTTTTGTGTCTCGCACTGTGGTCACAACCTGGGGCATAATACTGTATCATCATACAGCTCAGCTTTTCTCTATGCAGTTTATGCTAAAGATGCATTTAAAGAACTTCACTAAGTAGTGAAATTGCTTCTTCTTGTTCTTATGGTGCGTTTATTTGCAGGAGAGTCAACACGGCAGTCTGCTGCTGCTACATGTGTTTACATATTCTCAAATCAGAGACAGCTCTGTACTTCAGTCCCTTTTGGCCTGCTGCAGGGCCAGCCTCGCCTCTCATTGAACAAACACTCACTCCATATTATAGAGCAAGAAGCCGTGAGGAGCTGGGAAACCGTGTTGTAAAAAGTCTATTTGAAAGCTATTACTGACACTGCATCCCGCGCAGGAATATCATTTCCCATCCTCAATAACTCCCCGTTTCTCTGGTGTCCTAATTTGTGGTGTGGGGATATTGCTTGTTTTCTCTCTATAATAGGCCATGCAGAGGAGTAATGGTCACGCTGCTGTGGAGCTGCATTCCTTCTCCTCTCATCCTTCACTCATTATTCTTCCTCTGGTATGTGCAGCGAGGACAGGTCTCCCTTCATAGCTGGTCAAATGGCTGCTCTCTCTCTCTCTCTCTCTCTCTCTGTCTCATCGTGGGAGTCGGGGATAGAGGGCGAATCTCTCGGGGAAACAGAATCTAGACCAGAGCCTTCCTGAGCGCCGGCCTCATAATTAAATTGGCAGATTAAATTCTCTCTTATTGTGGAGAATTTAATGAATATTCACTCTGCTTTAAGTCGTCTGGGTGATGTGAGCTTTGCTTTAGTTATCACGTTGACCCCATCACACTTCAGCCGTCCCTCTGCTCATCACATCTGCACACACCCAAGACCTTTTGACTTAACGGATCTGCACCGTAGTGCCATTTTGGTTTCGACCAATATCCAGCAACGACTTGAAGGTGTCAGTATTAAATACCGTTGGATTCAGCAATTTTCATTCAAAAGAAGTTTCTGGTGAGGACAGGTTGGCAGAGCCAGACGAAATACTTCATGGAAGCGATACAGTTTTCTACGTTTCCCTGACGAGTGACCTCTTGCAGTCGTGAGTGTAACAGCTGTCCTCTCTATGCAGCAAGGGCAGGAGTCACATGATGTCATACCATTGCAAAACATCTCCAGGGAGGAGGAGGTCGGGGTGGATGGTCGGGCCACCAAAGCGCGCGACTTTGATGGAGGTCATCGTGGCTCAATGTCAACAATGACAGTATTTCCTCCCCTTAACCAAGCTGTTTAGTCACCTCGTAGCAAACACCACTTCACCTTAAAGGTGGCAGATCAGATGATGCTTATATGAGGTGTTTTTTTTAAAGGCACACATGACCTATTTTGTTGTTTAGATATGAGGACTTGTTGATAAAGGTGCTTTAAGTTAAAATCCAGGAAACAGGAGTTACTAGGCGTCGAAGCAGACCAACAGGGTTAGATACTGTGTCCCAAATCCAAACAGTTTACAGTATGAAGCTAATACTGTTTTTTCTAACAGGAGATGATGCATGCACTGACAAGCATCAAACAAACTGTGACCTGCTAAATAAATGTCACAATGGGAAAGGAAAATGTTTTCTTTTTGTTTTCTGAGATCTCCCCCATTCTGTTTGTACACTACGTTGTATATATATTTGCATAAAGCAAGCATATTTACCCACTCCCATGTTGATAAGAGTATTAAATACTTGACAAATTTCCCTTTAAGGTACATTTTGAAAAGATAAAAAACGTGCGATTAATTTGCGTTTAAATGCGATTAACTATGGACAATCATGCGATTAATCACGATTCAATATTTTAATCGATTGACAGCTCTAATACGTGTTTTCTTAAGTGTATAATCACCTCAAAATAAGAATTGTTGTGTTTTCATTAGCTTAGAATGTGCCCTTCATATCTACATAGGAAGCGGGTCCTCTCCACGAAGTCTGCCATGTTGCACCGCCGTGTTTCTACAGTAGCCCAGAATGGCTTGGGCCGGAGTCGATAACGTTACTCGCTCCCGTCGCCGCTGCTCTCTCTCTTTTGCTTCACAACTCACTTTCCGCGTACACACACACTCTACGCACTGGCTCTGCTCCAAATGACCTAAGCTACTCTTACAACAACTGGCTCTAGAGAGGGCCATTCCTGTTTTCCGTCGGCCACCGTAGCTCTCCAACACGCTTGGCACACGGGAGAAGTTGTAATCTACAACCTCACCGTTAGATACCTCTAGATCCTACACACTGCTCCTTTAAATTTCATTCCGAGTGGTTTTAAAAAAAAGTCTTAAAATGTCTTAAATCTAACTTGCCTTAAGCTGTCGGAATCAACTGGAGTCCATTCAGGTTAAAGGACTTCTCATCGTGAAGGTCAAACTGCAGCATTTTAAGCGTCATATCAGATGTGGAAACAACTCTGTAGTGACTGTTGTGATTTTGCTTGTGGGACAGAGGTAACAGTGAGACAGATGAGTGTGTGTTACCTGTCGCCCAGTGGAGGAGCAGGAGGAGGAGGAGGACGACGGGTGGAGGAGAGCTGGGGATATTTTGGGACGCTCCTTTCATACCATTAGTACTGTCATTCTGATGGTTAGGCATTCATTAGGCTCGTCCAGCCGCTGCCCTGAACCCTTCCACAGTGGCAGTTAATATGTAATGTGATTTCCACTGTGTGAATATGATTATGCTGTGTGACTGACAGCGGAGGGCAGGATGCAAGGGCAGGTGCAGACAAACAGGGAGGAGGGTCATGCATAATGAGGAGACGGACTGGCCGAAGAGAACATCAATGCTGACAGCAACAAGATCCGAGCCGTTCAGACGAAAACACAGGAATGAGACGAGGAGCCGCCGACTGCATCAGAGAGAATCTGTATCGCAGAGAGGAAGATGAAACTTCCAGCAGGATGTCCTGTCTGGTTGGGAGTGCTGCTGACATGGAGGAGGAGCGCTCGGAGGTGACTGCTGCTTTGTCTCAGCTGCACACCAGTTTAATGGACTCCAGACTGGAACACAGAGAAAACCTGGACTAATACGCATCTCACTGCTGCATGAAAAGTGGTTTCCAGCACAATTGATCGACTCATTATTACAAATTGGGTCAATAGAATGTGTTTGATTATTAATTTGTTGTGTATAATACAAGGTTTCAACTGGTTTCACATGTGACTAGGGTCATAATACACATTCTGCCCACACTGAAATATGTCTAGTTGCAGATTTAGACCAATTGCACGAGCACACTCAAGAGAATGTAACACAAGCTCTGCAATTCTCAATGTTTTCCAACTAACATTGTAGACCGCCTGCTCAACTGACATCCTCAGTGTTCGATGGCTTTGTCCATGAATTAAAAAAAAAGGCCATAGAAACATTACAAATGCATCAAACATCTTGGGTGATTTGGTTTGCCTGGAACACACCGAGGAATAGACCCTGTATTGTTATGATCCATATATTGTTCAGACCCTACTGTCACTTTTGATGTGTAAAAATGACTGCAAGAGCATCAGTTCATTCTGTCCCATACTGTGTGTTTGGGGAACTGATTTTTCAGCATAATCCTCGTTGCTGCTTGGTAACGTTGGAGAGCTCCATCAAAGAACTAAGCCTTTTCTGTCATTTGAAATAAATGGTCAATTCCTTGACGAACCGAACTGTAAGTCTGCACAAATTATTATTGTCTGTCGTCCCTAGTTCAGCTGAGGTGGTTGGGGTTAAAAAAAATCCACAGGTGAAGCAAAATACAGCAGACGGCACTAATCCTTTGTTGGAAGATTAGTGGTGAACCCGTCACCTCGCTGTTCTGCCATTTTCTAAATTACTCTAATCATCCACACCACACTTTTTGCTTGTTAATTCTTTGATTTGTCATAACGATGTAGCCCAATCCACTCATCCAATTTTACCGAAATGTTGTGAAACGATGCGTCTCCCCATGGCAACCCAATACCTCAATAATCACACTGATTATCGTGATGGATGCAGCGCAGCTCCATCTGAAATCAAGGTGCAGCACTCGTCAGAGGGGGTTGTTGCATTATTCAGGAGGAGCGCTATGTTCACTGTTGCCTTGTTTCGTTGCAGCTGAAGTCGTGGATTTATATCGTATCATCCACTGCGGTCCTCGCAGCAGAGCATTAAAGAAAAGTTAGAGAATTGAATGTTCCCACATAAATCATACAGTGTTATGAGTGGAAACAGCTCGGGCAAAGTTGAGCAACTGTAGTGAACACTGAGGAAAATAAATCATTTATCACCTCTAACTGCACCACTGAAGCATGCAGCGGTGAAATAGAGGAGGTGGGCCCGGGAGTGCTTTGTCACCGTGTGCAAAAACAACTCCAGTCTGCCCGCGCTGGACTGATACTTAAAGGCTATGAATCGCACCGTGAGTTGCAATTCAAATGAAGGTTATGAGTCAGGCGTGGTGGGGATGAAGGAACGTGGCTGAGCTGTCGCTGTGATGAAGAACTGCTTGATCGTCCCGCTAAAAGGAAACTGATATTTTTAGTTTTGGTCTATTATTTGACTCCACCAGCAACTTGTCAAGGATATCATCCCAGTTAACACCTCGGTACCATTGTCAGCGCTCCTAAGTGAAACCAATTTGCCATAGTGAGCGGCGTCGCAGTGGAATTGGTTTCAATTAAGGCTGCTGAAGGTGTCGAAAGGCGTTTCTCGGAGGTCATCAAGCTTAATTCCCACTGTGGCTGATGACATAAAATGAGCTTCTTTTGTAATCTGTTCATTTCAGAACATATTCAGCAGCCTAGTGCATTGTGTTTACCCCGAAATCTAACATTTCACTTGATTTCCATACATTTCCTGCTCTCTCTTACCTCTCTTTGTTCCCTCCTGAGGGAGAATAAAAACAGTGACAAGTCAGCAGCTTCGTCGCCGTACTCATTTCCCTCGGATATATCTGAGGGATCAGAAGGTCCTACAGATTTATGGCTCCCCAGACTTGCGGTGACCAATCTGATTCAGCAGATAATTGCTGAGTATGAGGTGTTATCAAGTGGACAACCAAGGTGCCTTGATTTATTTCCCAGATTCTCAGGTTAACTTCATCAGGCGAGCTGTCAGAGGAAGAGGGAACAAGAGGAGGAGGACAAAAAGGGACTGTAGTGGAGCTCTGCTATAACTGTGCAGGAGTGGGGAAGTAACCGCTGCCAGGGGACGTCGTTCA
Source organism: Sebastolobus alascanus (assembly GCA_916701645.2). Lineage (NCBI taxonomy): Eukaryota > Metazoa > Chordata > Actinopteri > Perciformes > Sebastidae > Sebastolobus > Sebastolobus alascanus. The sequence continues at coordinate 2,913,559 of CAKAOJ020000072.1, read as the reverse complement.
ACTCTCAGTGGTTGTGAAGCAATTAATTATATGGAAACATGCCAGACTGCATGAAAAAAAAAATTCAACTGACGGCATAACGATAAATAAAGCTCAAAGTCTGTAGGAAAAAAAACAGCAAAGCGATCCGTTCAAGCAACACGGCACCCACATCACACCGTCTGATTGGTGATTGGCTTGAGAAGTAAATGGCACAATCAGCATAGGTGAAAGGAAACGGTTTAATCAATTATCCTTAATTTTGTGATCTGGTAACACAGCATGGTCCTTGTACAGTCAGCTTAAGTAAAAAAAAATATTTATTCTGGAATTAATTACATCCTAAGAATTAAATGTTCAGGGATAACTCAGCAACACAAACTGATCTCAAACCTTTTGACATTTGTCCACCGAGTTATTAAAATAATACAATGATGTATGAATTCAGGGCCTTCATGATGTGCTCCAATATATACTATTGCATTAATTCCAGGAGCACTACACATCTGTACATATTTAGTCATTTGTGTAAACATATAGCCATAATGTATCTCAGCAAGCTGTACCTAAGTATATTTATTAGGGCTGTCAATCGATTAATACATTTAATCACATGATTGTCCATAGTAAATTGTGATTAACCGCAAAATAATCACACGTTTTATCTGTTCAAAATGTACCTTAAAGGGAGATTTGTCAAGTATTTATTACTCTTGTCAACATGGGAGTGGGCAAATATGCTGCTTTATGTAAATGTATGTATATATTTATTATTGGAAATCAATTAACAACACAAAAATATGACAAATATTGTCCAGAAACCCTCACAGGTACTGCATTTAGCATAAAAAATATGCTCAAATCATAACATGGTAAACTCAAGCCCAACAGGTAACAACAGCTGTCAGTGTGTGTCCGTGGAGACTCATGGGTACCCCTAGAACCCATTTTTATTCACATATCCTGAGGTCAGAGGTCAAGGGACCCCTTTGAAAATGGCCATTACAGTTTTTCATCACCAACATTTTGGATAAATTTGGCGTGTTATTTCACTACAAGCTAGTATGACATAGTTGGTACCAATGGATTCCTTAGGTTTTTCTAGTTTCATATGATACCACTATCTTCACTTTAGCTTTAAAACTGAACCCGCTACAACCTAAAAATCACAAGTTGTGTTAATGCGTTAAAGAAAGTAGTGGCGTTGAAACAAATTTGCGTTAACTTTGACAGGCCTAATATTAATAAGTGATGCAACGGTTCAACAAGTCCACAGATCGGTTTTTGGGTCGCGGTTTCAGTTGTGGTTCGGTTTGTGTATGAACTCCAAAATATATGATTAGATAAATAGATAGATTGATAGTAATAAATTATATTTCTATATTATATGAAGCCATAACACTGATTTTATACATGAAATAAGGCAGGCGTCTTGATGGTTGAGTAGGCCTATATGTTCAGATAGTTGCCTCTTCTGTCTTCTTCTTCTGCACCTCACCAATAATTATCTGTATTTAATAGTGGTGCAACGGTTCAACACGCCCACGGTTCATTTTTTTACAGTTTGGTTTTGCATCCCTAGTATTTATTGGACTGTACAGTATACTGTCTTGTAAATACTTAGCTCCTCTAGTTCTTATATTTTAACATTTACAATTTCCAATTAACTCTCTCTAACTGTTTTGCATTCTCATAATTCTTACAGCCACATTTTTCATATCTATTGTTCCCTATTCATACATTTACTTCCTGCGTTGCACATGCTTTTTGCTCTGTCTTTTCTTTTATAACGTTCCTAATTTCTTTAGGGTTCATGTATTTCCTTGTGGTACTTGCACTACACTGTAAACACTTCATGTTATCATATCTGTCGTCACAGCAGGGATAATATTGTGCTTGGAGATAGGGTCACAATCATTGTCATAAAACAAAAGATAAAGCAGTTGAACCTGGTAATCTGTACTTCTTTATGTTTGTAGTCTACGGAAAAGGCAGCTTTCACTGCACACTCTACTGTGTACACTTATGCAGGGTGAGTATACTACAGGGGAGCTTGGTTCCACTTAATAATTCATGAGCTCCAATGAAAACATGATTTGTTAAATTTTTGGGGATCTATAAAATACTGAAAATATGCTATTTTTGCTCCACATTCCTACTTTTCTGTATCTTCATCATCATGGATGATTCATAAAATTAGGCCATTATTGATGTATGATTCATGCATGAGGGTGATTCATCACTAATTCACTTAGTAAAGATACCGGCATACGTGTTACTCTTGCCATCACCATCGAAGCGTAGGGGCGATATACCAAAAACCTCACTCTCTTTAACTCAAAGATAGATAGATGTTACAAAACTCACTGTTTCAGTGCTTGTGCTCATACATTTGGATATCTGGAGTGCCGACCAACCCACAAACTGTGAAAAAAGACAACCCAGTCAGTTTATTTGTGGGCTGCTTAGATCAGAAAACATTCAACAAGCTATTCAGATTTGGCTCCCCTTCCTATGTCACATGCAGGCTCATTAGATTATATCGCCCACAGCTTGAGAACTACCTTTGCAAAGGTGCACAATAGTTTTCTCGCTAGCCAATCAGAGCAGACTGGGCTTTTTGGGGAGGGGGTCTTAAAGAGACATGCGCTAAAACGGAGCGTTTCAGACAGATGATGAATACAGGTATATTCCGACAGACAGGATGAGAAAAATAAAGTGTTTTTTGAACATTAAAGCATGAAACAATGTTCTAGTAGAAACCCAAAATATAAGTATGAACCTGGAAATGAGCATGATATGTCCCCTTTAAATCCCTGTAAAAAATAAGTGAGCTCCCCAAATACAATACAACGATGTATGTGATAAACAAATCTCTTGAATCTTCCAATCATGAAACACTGAGAGAGCTCATCCTTCTGCCAAAGCTGCACAATCTTTGAAATGTATTATTTTGATAATAGAAAATATTTGCATATTATCATTTAAATACACTATTTACTCCTGCCTGAGAATATTAGAGCTTTATTTAAATGTATCTTGTTGCTGTAGTATCACATAATGCCGTCACATTTTGCAGAATCAAAAATTGATTTTGATTTATGAAAGTCTCATTTAAGTTCAGTTACACAATGTGTTAAAAAATGTCATCTGTTATTATATAAAATATATTGAATAGATTTTATATAGAATAGTTTTGCAACCAGTTGTAGGACAAATAGTCACATTTAGGCCCGACCTTCCACCAAATTTCATTGAAATATAAGTATTTTTTTCATGTATCCTCATACAACGGTTCATATGATATCTTACAAAAAAGTTATTCCTCCTTTTTTGTTTGTTTTCCTGCGAATGTCCAACAGGTGTCAATTTCCACTCGTTACATGCATATAGTCTTTTCAAAATAAACTTCACAGGAAACAACCTCCTTAGGTTTAGGCAATAAAACTACTTAGTTAGCTTTAGGAAAAGATCGACTTGGTTAGGATTAGGCATCAAAACTAGTTAGGTTTAGGAAAAAAGATTGTGATTTGGTTTAGAATAACTCGGGAAGTGGCGTTACTTGAGTATGTAACTTGCGTGACAAATAATCAACGTTGACTTCTCTCAGGACACGAACAGCCGTCTCCATCCACCCCGATCTCCTCCCTACACGGCGTTTGCCACTCTTTATACTTCCTGGTTAACGATTACGTGAATTACACACAAATTGATTTTGTGGGATATATACGAATTACAGTGCATTATTTTTCTTAGCTACGAACAGTGTATGAGACCAGCCTTTTTTTTTTTATGCTTGCAAACTGACAGACAGACAAAACTGAACACATAAATAAAATCTTTAGTGTTGATTAATTTAATTCAGGATGTGTATTTGTATGACAGAGTATAAAACCTTGACAACAGGATGTATTTTTACACTCTGTGTGGGGGTCCATTGTGTGCATTTGTCTCTGTGTATTTCTGCAGGAAGAATGAAGGCTAGGAAGGCTAAAGGGAACTGATGTTGTGTGGGCGGAAAATGACATCAACGGTCTTTTCAAGGACATCCCAAGGTAACCACGGAGCTCACACTCCTCTGTACATCACGGCTCCGTTCGCCATAGGCCACGACGGAGGAGTGCTCTCTCACCATTATCCCTCTCCCTCCACTGTGACGACAGGCTCTTTAAAATGCCACCCACAAGGGCCAAAAGATGATGGCTGGGATGTGATTGGCTCTGCCGGGCTGCCTGGTTGCTATGGAGGAGCTGGGTTTTAAAAAACAGATTTTCATACGTCTCAAGAGGATGTAGTGACGCCTATATGGCAGCACTGGTAGGTGATTTGTCACATGTGTCTTAAATTAGAGGCAGATCAGATGAAAGTTTAATGATCGCTATGAGGAAAATGGGTCACTTCAGCTACAAATAGTCATAAAATACAGCAACGAAAAATAGGATATTAATAAGCAAACAGAGCTCATGTTCTATTAACTTACAATGTTGACAATGGAAATGCTAAAATCTTTACTGAGGGGTGAAGGTTGGAGCATGTGCAGAGTAATATCAACACTTGCCCAGACAAAGATAAAATTATATGTAATGTAGTACACCAAATAATGAAGAAACAATGTACGTTATTTTTATTTTTTTTTAAGTTAATATATTATATTAAATATCTGAAAATGAATGAAGTGACAAATGAAAACAATGACATCCTTTATGAAGTTTTGTGCCGAGTTTTGGCAAAAGCTCAATTTTCTTTACAGCCGCATATTGAGTCAATAAAACTATCTGCATGGCTTCATAACAAAAAAAGTAACTGGAAAAGTATTTTTTGGGATTTTGTTGAACTGACCCTTTAAAGTAAAAAGGCTGCAGTCTGTACAAAGTGTGGTGGATTCATTTTACTACATAGTGTGATAGTTCAATGTATCCTCATACAACCGTTTTTCATGTTTTGTGCGTTCTCCTACGAATGTCCAGCAACACGAGAGATCATCAAAATTGTGGTTTGGGTTAAAATAAGTATATTTGCTACGTAAAATAGCTACATAATTTACATAGTAAAGTACGTAAGTTATACATAAAAGAGGTATTTTTTCTATTTCCCATCAGATTAGATAGATTTGATTCAACTTTAATGTCAATGAGTACAGGCGCTCAAAGACACTTTTCACCTACTGACAACCCAATAATGGAAATGTGAAGATTTTTTTTTTTTGTGAAATCAAGATTTCAACTACACATACATTTCACAAAAAAAAAAAATCATCACATTTCCATTATTGGGTTGTCAGTAGGTGAAAAGTGCCCAAAACAAAAGGTACATTTCATTCAGTGTTAATCACGTAACACATTGTATGTCTTTGAGCTCGAACAAATGTGGTAAATGCATTTACTTCCTCATTTGCAAAGATGATTTTTTAAAAGTATTTCACATCAATGTTTACCAGCTGACAGTCTTCTTCTTCACTTTTGTGGAGCCTTTTAAAAGCACTGATAGTGTGAATGAATCCCCATTCATCACAATATTTACTCTGTATGAAGCGTACTTTTGTTCAATGTCTGTTCTGCATGTATTTACACTCGTGTTCAAAGATGCACCTCTCTCTCTCTCTCTCTCTCTCTCTCTCTCTCTCTCTCTCTCTCTCTATCGCTCTCTCTCTGTCTGTTATTTACGAGCTCTCTCTACCATCCTTCTATCTGGTGTGTGTCTCAGGGGAACCATCTTTAAATAAGTAATGTTTACTAGTACGGGGAGGTAAACAGAAAGCCTGCCTCCGGTTCAATAACTCCGCTAGAAGTACATTTCCATACAAATGTTATTTCAGTACAAAAGAAGAAGAACAATAGTGCAACATGCTGGAAACAGGTCCATTATTTTCAATAATTCAGCCTGTGGTGGAGTTCTTGCTGAAAAATACTGTATATAAAGAGAAGAGAGTCAGATCAAGTGCTCATGTACACAACAGTTTGGTGTTTGGTGCACAGACACCTTGTGTATTTAGTTATTAGACATACGATCGGTAGGTAGGCTCATAGAGATGACAGACTGACATCGTCGTCGCTAGGAGAAACCTCCTCAGATGGAGGTCAGTCTTTGCAGGTGCAACAGGAGCCGGAAGAAGAAAATGTACAAGTGCAAAACAATGAATATAAGTGAGAGTAATTCCAATTTAGAAACAATATAAAGCGTGATTTATGCTTGTCGCATCCGTGAGGGTCGCAGGTGTTCGCATGGCCAAAGTGACGTCACACCATCAGAGACGGCCCTTCGTGAGGGTTCCGTGCAGCAGGTATTCGCCCGTCTGCGCAAATCTTTCTGACTACGTGGATGGACGGAGAAAATTAAGAACTTTGAGGAGCTTTGAGAATGTCTGTTTACCGCGAGGAGAAACCTGCACAGAGTATAAAAAATCCAAACGTTTCTTTGCCACAATTCAACGTCAGCTCATGTCCATGCGACCGTCATTGCAGAAATGTAATAACCGAAGCTTAAGATGACCAATAAATCCTTTGTTATAATGTGGACACCACGGACGCGTAGTTTGTACTGTCTCCTTGAAGGACGCGTTCCACGCATGCACTACGCTACCACTTGGTTAGTGCGCGATCTACTGCCACAAAAAGTTGGCGGTACGTGGACGTCTGCACAGAGCCTACGCGTACACCCTGTGATGACGAAATTTACGTCAACACAATCTGTCTCTAACGTTAACTATACCGTAATCTCCATAAACAGATACATATGCAGAATCTGTAGGCAACGGGACACAATTTTGGTATCAGAAGTGTTCTGGTTTCCGTTTGTAGTACTGAGTAGTATTGACCAGTCACGTCCATGTGGAGAGCAAAAGAGGCAAACCGCATTGGCTGAAAAGCAACGTAACCCACCGGCTATCGTCTGATGATGATTTAGCTTTTTATTGGTTTAAAATTAGCTTGTAAACTCACTACTTGTGAAACGATCCGGTTGTACACGTCGTCTCTCAACTCCAACCCTAGTCTCGCATCTCAAGTTGGTAATCGGACTATAAACAATGAGCAGCGCAAGTCTTGGCCCGGATATCAGTTGGCTACACCAGAACCCCAGAAATACAGCCTGTTGCCCCCAGAGGCTTAGTAGTAGCGTAGTTCTCACGAGTTCTATACTCGTGTCTCGTGTGCAGATACTGCAGGAACATTTGTAAAAACTTGGACTGAACAAACATTGTCCAATATTGATGTTGTTGTTCTTCAATAGGGTTGTGAGGCCGGTGGTGTTGTACGTGGAGGATGGATCTGTAGAGCAAAAGCAGTCCTGAAAGGAAAATGTTGAAATCCAGCTGAACAATTGCTGCACCGTTGTTACAGTCAGCCTTCTGAGACCTGAAAGATTTACCTCTAAACCCCCAAAAGACTCAAACGCAGCTCTGCTTGGTACCATTTTGCTGTGGAGTGTAGAAACAGAGCTGTTCAGGCATGTTTACACTGACTTTGACCTTGTTGCCAACATCATATACGCCAACATAAACAGACTGCTTAGTATCAAAAGTATCTCCACCACCTGGAAACCATTTATCTTGAGAAACTCTCGCTCTGTTGCTGCACTACACTCCTCCACCTTGTAAAATCCATTATACTTGTTGATTATCTACTAATTAGAAAGTAAATGTTGCCTAAGACGCGGAGGCGGTAAATATGGACAGTGGTGCCATGCATGTGGAATTGATTTACTGCTCTCAATTTCCAAAGGATAACAGTGAAGATGAATTATTCAGAAAGTCCACACCTCTCAATGGATGGCTGACCTTTAAGAAGGACTTTAGCTGCGCTTGTTAGTACCTGACTGATAAACTCAGGCCTCCACAAATCACAGGGTGAAATGTGAAATGTGAGAGATTATTTCTGAAAGCGAGATTGGCCCGTTCTCGTCTTCGTACGGTCTCTTTGGCAGGTTGTGGAAAACTCAATTTGCCGTGAAAATCTGCATCGCCATGAGAGACACATCACATTAGATCCGACTGATTGTAAACTCATTACTCAGGATGCAAATTGAGGCACATGAAATGAATTTATCATTTCGGTTCCGCCTCGAGATTCAGACCAGCGGAATGCTTTCACCGTCGTAGGTGTTTAAACCTTTGAACATTGATCCACAGGGAGAAACTCATCTACAGTACATCGGAAGTCTCCTATAAATTACGCACTCAACTTTCAAACTCAGCACTTAACTTGGACTCATTTGTGTGTTTTTACATTGACGAGGCTTGTTATTTTATCCCGTAAAATCCCCAGCAATGTCGATATGGATTTTATTGTCCAATAGCTCATCCATTACTGCTCTTTCTAACACCATGCAGCATACAAAAAGCTAAAGTGTGTCTCTCTAGATAGCCTGGATTGCAATATTTCAACCAAATCAATCTGAAAGAGAATAAAACATTTGCCCTCTACACATGGTTCTCTTTCCAAGTACGATTCCCAGACTGCTGTATGTATAAACTTCAACAGCATCGTCTTCCTTTCATGCATTTTTTAAAAAGAGGAAAGGGATCCAAAGGCCGGTGATACTTTGATCGCTCGGTGGTTTGTTTGTTTGCTTTTTCTGAAGCGTGATTCTCTATTTTTCCCTCTTTTGCTTTGAATTGATAAACCATCTGCTCCCGTGACAGTTCAGAGCAGAGTGTCATCAACTGCAGCGCTCACATTCCCGCAGATGCTGCTGTCAGAGCGCCAGCCGGAGAGCCAGAGACGTGTCCTGCTGCACCCATGATGTGTGTGTGTGTGTGTGTGTGTGTGTGTGTGTGTGTGTGTGTGTGTGTGTGTGTGAGGGGTGTTTACCAGAACAGTTTTTGGCATCTTGCACAACCCAGACAAACTTGCACCCTTCTTAAAGCACCTTTTAACCTCTTTAAAGGTAATTTTGTTTACTGACTCAATTCTATATTTTTTGTTATTGTCAACAGATTCCATAAAAAGACCAAAACCAACAATGAAGTATAGTGTATATACACACAAATATAGTGTTTGTATTCTTCGTCTGTGCCATAGAGCTCCATTAAAAACACATCAATGAGCCTCACTGTTGCACCAACACGTCACATACTGACGCTTTGTCAGACCCATCGTCGTCACTTTTCAGTTGCACTAAACACGTACTTAATGTTATGGATTAATAATACTTGATTAGGTTAAAGCGACAAAACCACTTAGTTAGGTTTAGGAAAAAACAACATGGTTGGGCTTAAAATTACTACATTCTTACGGTGAAAATGTGACTGGACGTTGTGAGCCCGCCCAATCGCACAGCAGTTCGAGAAATAGTCACGAAATTTAATGGATGGATGGGTGCGTGGGTCCAAAAATACTGGACTTTCGCCCATGAGACCGCTGTTCGTGTCAAATGTGAAACCAGAAGTCAAGTTGATTTGTTTGTCACGTAACTTCTGGACTTAAGTTACAGCACTTCCGGAGTTATTTTAACCCAAACCTTTTGGTTTGGGTTAAATCCAATCTTTTCCTAAAGCTAACTAAGTAGTTTTATTTTGAAAAGACTGGAGCGGAAATTGACACGTGTGTCACGTGTTGCAGGACATTCGTGGAAAAATACGCTGGTGAAAGTCGTGCTGAGCGTCATGAAAAAAAGGGAAATTTGTTTCTATGTACACGAATCAAATAGATTCAATTTCGTGGCTATTTCATGAACTGCTGTAAGACTGTGTTGTGTGAACTGCGGTCTCGTGGATGAAAGCCTTGTGTTATTGGACTCATCCACCAACCCTCATGGTGCACATTCTCTGAGTGTATATTATTGATGCGGATGGGTTTACATTGTAGAATGCCTGTGTCTTCTACATATCGTACGACGCCGGCCGTGACAAAGCGTCGGTATTTGACGCCCTGGGAATGAGAACGTGCTGGTTGCACTGGGTGACATGTTCATTCATAGATGAGTATTGGCAACTGTATAGTGAATCTACAGTATCAATATATATATACTCTTTATATATAAGTACAGGAATGTATGTATTTATTTTTACTCAAAAACGCAATGGGATTCTACGTTCTGAGATTTCAAAAAGCTGCAACATCCATGAAAACAAGTCCAATTGCGCACAAAATACACTCAGACAATCAGACATGTTATCAGAACAGATAAAATAACTTGTGTCTGAATAAAGTTAATTTTGTTGCGATTTAGTTTCAGGATCGAACCCAATGAGAAAAAAAGCCATTTTCTATCATATTGAGGGACTAATCAAGCTTGTCAGGATTGTACATTGCCGGTTTGATGTTTATTTAATTTGACTGAAGTCAGAGTCTCCGTCCTGCCAGTTCATTACAGCTTCTGACATGAGGGGGAGACTTTCAAAACGATATAAGCATATTTTAATACCTCGTGTAGCTCTCTTTGGTTTGGAAAATGTATTTTTAGAGGAGAAAATAGGATTTTCAAAGCCTCCTGGGCACACTGCACCCTACACACATACCTTTTAAAATGTTATGTAAAGAATTATTGACATCCTGAGAGTTATATTTCCTCCTCAGTCATGGGAAAAGTGAAAATGCAAAGAAAAAAGAGGAATAACAGCAGCCCTCAGCACTCCCTCTTGTAGTGTAAATGATTGTTTGAAATGCTGTTGAGCTGCAACATGTTTGTGTGAATTGACAAACCGATGTTTGGATAGGAGAGACACAGTTATATGTTCCAGCAGGCTTTAGTATATAAAACAGTGTTGGAGTGAAGATGGCTGCTGTATTCTGGGTTAACTCAGATGTAAAACACAATAGCTGCATGGGGAAATCTTCTTCCATTATTCAACTGCCTTCCTTTGAAATTTGGCTTATGTATGATTGAACAGGGCTTAATTTTAGATTGGATTTTCTGACAAGAGTACTTGTCATTTTAAGCCCTGACTTGTGTCAGACTAAAGGAATGTATGACACGGGGACAGCTGGTGAATGACATGGTTCATAAGCACTCTGCACGGTCACCTTAAGAGGAGCTGGCGGTGACTAATGCTGGAGGGAGAAAGGATCGATGCAACCCTCAGTGTGTGTAAATATTCATGTCAACACAGTGAAATACACTGATGGAGAGGACCGTAATACATAGAACACAATGAAAATGTTTGACGTCACATGAGTATTGATTAAAGCTGAAGTAGGTGAAGTGGAAACAAATGTCCATGTTAGCCATTTCTTTCGTACAAGTTATGGTTTTATGTATATAAAAAAATAATCAGTTTGTATCAAGATTTTATCCGATCATTTTGACCTTTTGTCAATTCTAGAATACAACTTATCCATGGCTGAAAAACAACTAAAGTTAATACTGCAATACTATAGATTGCTCCCTTTAAAAGGTTTTTACTTTATTACATTTTAAAAAAATACTCGGGCTGCCCCCTCTTAGTCGATTAGTCAATTGATCGGTCGTTTTGTCTTCGTCGGCTGAGATTTCTTTAGTCATTTTTTATGCTTTTTTTTTCTCTGTACATCTGGGAAACATGCCACTATGTTTTAATTGCACAGCATTTTTGTATTTCAATATTTTTCCTGACCATTTAGTAGATGATAATAGATGATGAATTGAATAAATGAGTTGAGTCACCCTGCTTTACAAACCGCTAACATCTATACCATAACCATCTTTCTTTGTGTTTGTGTCAGATTTCAATTACCAGCATGAAATATTAACGATGAGAAGCTTTAAAAATACCAATATTAGTATTAGTCTTCTAATTAGGACATTATCGATTAATCTGCAGATTGTATTTACAATTATTTGATTTATCTTTTGGTTACTTAAACTCAGTCACCATTTCCTAAAACCCAAATAATAATAATAAGAAGAAGAATGAAATTAATTTAATTATATACAACTGAATTTATACAGGACCTTTCAAAACAAAATGACAACGTGCTTTACATGGTTGAAACAGGAATAAAAAAAACATTTCAGGACCACAATGAAGTCAAATCAGACAATAACAACATTACAAGTTAAAATGGAAATAAAATACCCAAAAGTAATATAAACTAGAAGGTAGGGCTATCACCCCTTAGTCGATTAGTTGACTAATCGGTCGTTTTGTTTTTTGTGGACTAAGATTTCTTTAGTCGATTAGTCATTTTTTATGCTTTTTTCATGCTGAATGCCTAATTTCAAAAAACTTATGAGCACATCTCTGGTAAACACAAGATTTAAAGAGGTGCTTTTGTGTGATTCTTTGTCGTATGAGTGTTAGTCGACTAAGAATTTCTTTGGTTGAGGACAGCCCTAAAAAGTACAATGTTTCATCAGGTACCAAGGTATCGCACTGACTCAGCTGCAGGACCAGATCTCCAAGCAAAATACAATCAGCACTGTGCAAACAAATATTGTATACGTAGGAAATTTATCACAAAAGCAACAAATTCTAAATATTATCAAGGGACAAAGTCAAAGAATTCCAAAGATATATACAAAATCATTCAAAGTAATAAAGTCATACACAAATATAATAGTAACAAAAGGCAGTCAAGTGGAAAGATAGGATTCAAATCTTAATATAAGATCAACATTTAATCTAGACTGGGGAGAGTAAGTTATACTACTACTATAGTTATTACACCCTGGAAGCTGATTGAAAACTCTGCGGTTGTTTCAGAGAAGTTTCCATCAACATCCACAGCTACTCATCAAAACAATCACCCTCATACAGTAGCATATACATATATCAAAAAGTTTTAAATTACAATGTCAAAACCACACAGAGTGAGCCTCCGCAGTAGATTTGATGATGTGTGGATGAGAGTGAAGGTTCAGGATGACGAAGGTGTTTCTGTTAAAGCACTTCAGACAGATGAGGTTCCCAGGGACAGGTTAAAGTGTACTGACTTACTCATAAATGTTTTATATTCTGATACTGACGTACTAACATCAGACTGAAAAAGTTCATAGATTTTAGAGAATTGAATTTGTGTGTTTGCAATATAATGGCACATTGACCTGCCTCGGTCCAGCCTTGGACTGGGGCTCATTCACATGAATGGAGGAAGGAAATAACTCTGGATTCATCTATTAGTTCATTTTACAAGCTGATTTACCTGAAAAAGAATTAATTCATCAATTATCAAATTATTGGGTAACTATAGGGAAATGATAGTATAATTTCTCAACTCTGTTTCAGCTTCGGGCGTCTTCAATGACGTCATTGGTCTAAAACGATACAAGCCTCAATACGCGCTTCACAGAAAACTTCCTGGATCACTCGACACGCTCCGAAGCCTCGGCACAGCACGTAACATCACTACCGAATTCTGCCTACCTGTTCTTGTTGTTTTGGGGCCGTTTGCTGCTAGACCGCCCTGTTAATAGCCTCCAGGTGCGTGCAGGAGAGTAAACAGTTTTTGACTGCAGTAAAAATGTTGTTTTTGAAAGGCTAAATGCCAACAAATATGGATTGAAGCAGAATATTTCTTTCCAGCCCAAGGATAGGAGGTTATAGATGATGAATGAATGGAACACATTTGGAAACTGACGTAAAAAAAACAAACAAACATTAATATCCAGTTTTCATGCAGTGTTGCAGCAGAAATAATTTGATTTCTGACAGTGAATTCAGGTTTTCAATGCTGGTGGAAAACTTGCATCATCATAATTGATTCAAAGCTAAAATGTTGGCTGTGTGTAGAAAAATGAGAAGGATGAGGAAAAGGGAAGCAAGCTTTATTTGTGTAAACAAGGAATTGTTAAAGACAAGTATTGGGACCAACAACCGGGAGCTTTTATTCTGCAGAGATTCTTCCATCTATTTCCTTGATGAAATGTCTCACAGACCTCTGTGATAAACGTCTGAGTAACATCATCATCATCACGAAGCAGAGACTCTGTGTTCTCTCAGTGATTTCGGAACATTCACCCATTTCTGCTGCTTATCTCTGATTTCCTACATTTCTCTGCATGTCAGAGAATTGCCTTATTTATGATCTCCTGTCGAAGGAGAGAAAAAGAAAATGGGAAGCCACCGTTGAGATTTTCTCAAACCACAAAACAGTGTGAATGCCTCAGAGTTTAACACACCTGCATGCAGAGACGACGAGTTCTTATGCAACGTGTTATGGTACGCTATATATTACTGATTTTCTGAGACTTTACAGCACAAGTTTGATACATTAATATCATATAAAAGACAGTCCCTTTATCCAATTGTATTATCCTGTAGAATAAAAGATAATAGTAAACACTGAGGTTTGTATAAATATACGACCACAGTACATTAATCCACAGAAAGAAAAAGGAGGCGATGGAGAGATTATAGTGCAGTAAGTAAAAATACACCTGTAGGGCTAAACTGATGCTATTGGTTTCATGGCATTTATTTATCTTTTATTAAAATGAGATACAAGCCAGTTTGACAGTTTTGTTTGACAGTGAGCCAATTAAAAAAAACACGTTTCCTTGAAAAAGGCTTAATTGCAAGAGAATGAAACTAATTAAACATCCCAAATGTGAAATTTAGTCTCGGATGCGTGTGTGTGCTCCTCGCTATCAGCATCTTTAATTCACCCACAGGATTTTATAAACACAGTAAATTTGGAAAGTCGTGGATGGAAGATGGAAGTCATATTTGGCTAAATAGTCTCATGCTGCTTACGGTTTACGGTTTCTCCCTGGAACACACATTTCAGAGGCAGATTTTATCACAAGAATGAGGCAAAATCTCAATTGGTAGATTCAGCATATCATTTTTACCTGCTGGCAAACATAGAAATAACTGGAACATTTAAGTAACAAATATGGAGTCTTTCAATCTTAATCTGTAATCATCATCACATTCATTATGAACAACAGCCTGCTGGTTTAGTATTTTCAATTTGCTGAATATGTGGAATCATCTGGAAGCCGTTTCAATGAGAACTCTGTGGTGGGAAGCAGATGATTAAAAGTCTTTGTTGCAGTCAGGAGATCTCACGTGATGCTTTCAAACTTCATCTTTGTCCCAGAATGATTTCCACCTGGAAATTGGAAGATAATCCTTCTTGACCTCCCGCTAGCCTGCAGTCCAGAGTGATGATGGACATCAGCTATATCGGTCTGTCCCTCTGTCTCTCCACAACTAGTGGACAGAGGAGAGTTTTGAAGAAAATCATGGAGTTCATACACATACAGATATCTGTCCTTTTATGTGTAGAGGATAGGGGGAACAAGAGAAAAAATAAATAAATGAGTAATATATATATAATAATGAATAATAATGAATAATAATGAATACTAATAATAATAATAATAATAATGGCGTTATGTTAATAATATCAATAACAACAATAACACAAGACCTGTCGTCTTGCTCCACAATCAGAGGATGTGGACGCCAAAAACATCCATATTTGTAGGTTAGATTGCTGTTAAAGGAATACTCCACTGAAATCCCATCCTTTGATTCCTCTGAAATGTTTATATGTATACTGTATGTTTATAACCTCCTCCTTTGTGTAGTCAGCAGTTCCAAAGGATTCCAATGGTGATCCAGAGACACAGAAAAAAACATCTTAAAATGTTCATAGAAACAAACAAACAAAAAAGCTCCTGCAACACAATCCACTTCTCTGTATTGATCCACAGGTTGAGTATGTTCCCAACAATTGTTTTTGCACCAATATATCCCTAAATATGTTGCTTCCGGCAAAACTTTGGCGATATGAGAAGACAGCAACCTGCACAGAGGAAGCACTATTTTGTGGAGAAACAATAAAACCTTGACTTCAATTCTCGTTTCCACTTCTTGTTCTTCCACTTTCTCTGGGGGGTGAATGCAGGTTTCCACGCCCTGACCTTGTTGGGTCGTTCACTATTATCACACTTGATAAGAACTTATTTGATTGTTGTTGTTGGTTTAAACTAAGAAGCGACATCAGGACATCACGACAGACAGAGTAAATCACTGCGGGTAAATACACCCTCTGGAATCACAGCCCATATCTTTTAATCCAACCTGGCAAATGACCAAAAAGGGAAAACATGGCGGGAAGCGTTTTCATTTTAGATAGTCATCTTCTCTCTATTTGAAGTGACTAAAGATTGTCACCCTCATTCTGCAGCCGTCACCTGTCAAACACCTCCTCCACGCCCTCCACGCTGACATCGGCCATCGCCGAGAGAGAGCGATGGGAGATGATGTAAGATGGAGGGAGGTGGTTGTGGGGGGGGGTTACATGTGTGCTCTTTCAAGAGGACGACACTTGCCGTCTGGGAGTTATTGTGTGTTTGTGTATTTTTTTGTTTTTTTGGAGGGGTTTGTCGAGCCGTCCCGTCAAACCCTGTCCCCCCTGGAGGACGCTCGGGTGCTGGCATGTTGACAAGAGCAGCTGCCTCAGTCAACCCTGCACGCTGATAAGAAGCAGCACATCTAAAGACTGAATAATGGCCTGCTGTCCTCACGCCTGCAGATCACTCCCATGCTGCAGGACAGCAGGGGACAGGCAATCAGCGCTCAATCTCCGGGCATCAGGAACAAGAAAAAAAAAATCAGAGAGAGGGGTTCATGCAGTCGGTGGGAGACGGGAGGATGATGTGTTTACATTGACATCTGCGCAACTGGGATACACTTGAACACATACAGCAGTATACATATAACTGCGATGCTCCACGGTTCTGAGATAGTCGCAATACATGATCTGCAGGTGCATCTCCAGCGTTGCCAGATGTGAAGCTATGGTACCAGAGGCTTAAAATGATCATATTTTGAGGAAAATTGTCATACACGAGTCATAACCACGAGAACAAATAGGCGTAAATGTGCAATTTTACAAAACGCATATTAAAACGACTTTTTGACTTTTACAAATCTACCCAAATGCAGCAGTTTACCTTGCACGACAACTGGATTTCCCGCGATATCAAGAGATCATGCGAGAATCACGGGATGAGATAGCACACGAAAATCCATCTCGTCAGGCATCAAGTAAGGCGCTTGTGTCCGGCTGGCCAGATCACTGACCAATCGGCGTCCTGTGAGGAGCTCCTGGCAGCTACGGGTGTGGATTAGGTGTGTCTGAGACTGTTCGTTCATTCAATGGCGGCTCCTGAAGAGGTTAGCGTAGCTGCAATAGCATCAGTTATATCCAGCCCTTTCTCAGGTGTCAAATACCAACACTTGGTCACGGATGTCAGCGTTTGATACCGCTGCACAAGGCACTAATTCGTGGTGGTATGAGATGCATCAGGCGTTCCATTAACTACAATGGAAATCCATCCGCGGCAACAGTAAATGGCACTGAAGGCTTTTCTTGATGTTTCCGCTCTTCTCCTGACTGGCTTCGGCAAGATTCTGATTGACAGATGGTTCATCCAATAACCTGTAGAGTATTTTTTGAAAGTGCCTGCCCTTTTCCAAACAGTTTCCAATGACGGCTTCTCACATGGTTCTGTGTAAACAAACCATCTGACAGGTCAGGTTACAGTTTAGCTATCTCTCTCATGCAAATTCTCTTCAAATGAGCGCCGAGTGGAGGGAGACAGAACGACAGCCGTTGCTCGCGAGTCACGTTCCTCAACATCACAGCCTGCAAGCACGATTATTATCGCTCGTCTGGCAACACTGTGCGTCTCTGACCAGTTCTCAGGAACCATGATAAAACATTTCATCTTGTTGCACTTTCAGCGTTTTTAAATCCACCTAAGAGCACTTTTTCTTCTTTTGGCTAGAAGAGTAAACCCTTATCTCTGTCCTTCAAATGTCTTGTAAACAGGATTTGATGGACTAAAGCTCTCTGGTCCAGAAAGCATAAGTGTGGCCAGCAGTGATGAGCATCGTTCCTCTTGGCCAGCTGAAGAGCTTCTCTCTGAAACTCACTCTCTGCACCAACACACTCACCTACTGTCTGTCTGAAAATAATCAGTGGATGACAGTTTTATAATTCTGCAGGGATGATGAGATTGTGCTTCACAATCTAAGTTACAGTTTGTAGGAATATTGCATTCCAGTGTGTCTGTATCACATTGTGTCACATTAAGTTAGTTATTTTCTCCTGCAGTGCTGCAGTTTTCTGCTGGCCATCATACCCAGTTCTGCTTTTGTGGAAGATGTAATATCTAGTATGGAACCATATCTGACATTATGAAAAGTTACAGTGACGTTATGTATCCCGTTTTTAAACATTTTCCTCATTATGTTATGTGTTCATTTTAAACTGACCAAGTTAAGTCAAACTTTCCTCTTTCCTTTCAGTATTTAATACTCTTATCAACATGGGAGTGGGCAAATATGCTGCTTTATGCAAATGTATGTATATATATTTTTATTGGAAATCAATATGTCCAGAAACCCTCACAGGTACTGCATTTAGCATAAAAAATATGCTCAAATCATAACATGACAAACTCAAGCCCAACAGGCAACAACAGATGTCAGTGTGTCAGTGTGCTGACTTGACTATGACTTGCCCCAAACTGCATGAGATTATCATAAAGTGGGCATGTCTGTAAAGGGGAGACTCGTGGGTACCCATAGAACCCATTTACATGCACATATCTTAAGGTCAGAGGTCAACACGCATCTTTGAAAATGGCCATGGCAGTTTTTCCTCGCCAAAATCTAGCGCAAGTTTGGAGCGTTATTTACCCTCCTTCGCGACAAGCTAGTATGACATGGTTGGTACCAATGGATTTCTTAGATTTTTTTCTAATTAAAATTCATCCTCTGGGGATTATGAACGTCTACACCAAACTGCTTGGCAAAAGGGCATTTCAGTTATTATTTAAATGAATTGACTATAACTAAAAACTAAAAGAAGTAATTATTATTCAACAGTCCCCTTTATCTTATTTGGGTCAAGTAGGTGTCAAGGAAACAGCTGCTACGGGAAAACCAAGATATGTTTTATTTGAAACCCCCCTTAGTTAAAGTTGTGACAGTCCTTTTGTATCCGTGTTCAGTATATACTGTAGATAAAACCAAAAGCTAATTACAGTAAGAACCTGTGAAGGCTTCTCTCAGTTTGAGCCTCAGCACATTCAGAAATGGATTTCCTGGACTTTAACCCAGCCACTGTAACTGGTGTTTCACTGACTATTATGGGCTTTTTTGTGTGCAAGAAAAGGTAATTAACTGAGCTGTAAAAGGCCCAGATAGTTTGGAGCAGCTGGGTGAACCTTTATTGGACCGACAGAAACAAGTGTATTGTTTGATGAACTCCTTCCTTGTAATTCTGGCTGGTTACAAGTGAGACTTTTTCTGCATATTAATTGCACGTATAGCATTAATATTTCACAGCATGTCCCACTAGCTGCAGGGCCAATGGATAGACCGTCTGACCGTTCAACACTTTGGTCAAATTGGCAAATTGCAAGGAGTATATTCACTCTTAATGGAAGATTAACTTTTTTGATTTATAACCCAGTGTTTTTCCATCTAGCACCACCCGCAGGACAAATGAGATAAACTAAATATGCATGAATTTGGGTATTTTTTTATTGTCTGTTTTTTTTGTGATTCTGCCAATTAAAGCCATCGCTTTTGTTCTCTCTGTAATGTTTGTGAGCTGAAATGTGGAGATAAGGCTTGACGTTCACATAGGCCCTATTGTTCTGTGCACGAAGGAAGGCTACTGAACATAACCTACGCAGCATATTTATCATCAAGGAGTGGCGTTGTAGTTCCCTCATATTTGGTGTAAGATTCTGATAGCAAACAAAAGCCTTCAATTTGGCAATTCTGCCCAAAGTAGTAAGACTTAATTCTTAGTATGTTGTTTTCCATTCAACAGAGCATTTTGTGTTATCCTACCATGAAGGAATTTGTTGTGCTCAAGCATGCAAAACAAATTTCAAGTAACCTATTTGAATTTTTTTTTTAATTACTGCCAAATTACCCCAATATTTACCTCAAAATTTATCAAAAATTACTTTATTATAAACATTATTAAATAATTATATTCTGCCATTTCCAAATAAGCAGTAATAAATAGCTGGTAATTATTTAATACATTTCCAGAAAAAGAATACAAAGTTGATTGATATGCTTTATTTCCATGTCTGCTGATAAAGAGATGATAATTAGCAAATAACTTCTTTGAAATTTCTTAAAAAACTCCCTGAATCATTACATTAGCTACCAGGTTACATTTGTGTAGACAATAAGTCACACAATGGTGAGATTTGTGTCTGATCAGAAGTGTCTTCTAATAGTTTTGGTTTTCCACCTCCGATGAAGAGCAGCGCACAGCTGCTTCTCAAGCCTAGGGGCCCTATTTTAACCTTTATATGCTATTTTGAGGTAAATATTGGGGTAATTTGGAAGTAATTCCAAAGAAATTTCAAATAGATTACTTGCTAATTATCACCTAATTACCATGAAATTTGCGGACCTGTAAAATGAAGTGTTACCTTTAAGTCTTGTAGTCGCTGTGATGATCGGTGCCAGCATGTCTTTTTGAGTTTCAATTCACATGAATGGCATGATAAAAGTAAATATTCATCACTGGCTTCACATCTGCTAATCTTTCTTTATGTTAAATTTGTCACCTCATCAAAAACCTCTTTTACAGGCAATGAAAGACATGAATGACACTATAGTGCTTTTGTTAAAAGGAAAGGAGAAGAAAAGGGTTTGAGTAATGATTGAAGCTGCAAAAGGCAATCCTCCGCTGTTAGGTTGTTATGGAAACAGTCGTAATATTGTGGTGACAAAATGTTTGCTCGTTACAGGAGGCCTTCTACACTCCAATACAAGGCAAACAAACCCGCCTTCACACTTTGCAGCGATGCATTTCCAATGAAGTGTCACTAAGTGTCACTCAGGTGCAGAAGACGCGATCAAACATTCGCTGCAAAACGATTTTGGCCTCTGATGATATATAGCCAGCTGCCACGGTGGCTGTTTATTCCTTATGCATAATTCATTTGGAATGTATGACCCATAATGCATTCTCTATCCATTAATGAGACAATGCTCATTATTTTCCCTCTGCTTATCACGCAGCCTCACAACAAAACAAAATCAATCTGCGTCACTGGCTCCTGTTTAGGTCAGGAAAAAAGGGGCAAATATTGCTGAGCTGCGTGTCTTCCCTCAGTGTTTCACATTCAGAGGCTGCCTTCTGTTCGGAGCAGAAAAAGAAACCCAGTGATCAATCTGATTTGTAAACAAAGCCAGCCTGTTTGGTAAGTATACACCGATCTCCTCCAAAGGCCGGGATGAGGATTTAGATCAATAGGAGATACTGAAAGACGGCTGCAGCCAAGACAAATGTTGTTTCTTCTGGACGAGTCTCATGCACCATTAAATAATGGAGCATAAATAGCCGGGCTTATGTTTCATCTTCTGAAAACTAAAAAAGAAGAATGTTCTTTCGAAATTACGGCCCAGCCATCACATCAAAGTCCTGCTGATACTGGAGTGTGTTGCATCTGTATTTGGAGGGAAAACACAGCTCATTATGTGAGAGCGAGGGACAGACGAGCCCATTTTATTGGGAGTTTTTTCAGCTGATTTATTTGGATTCAGCGCGACTGGGACACACAGCGAATACGATATTGTGTTTACTGCATGTAACCACAGACTGCTAGCTGGTCCTATTGCACATTGTGCCCCTGGCGATGCTAAATCTGTTCACAGCAGAACATACAGAATCAATAGACAATTAGGTTATCCAGTTGTTTTCTCTCAGTTTGGTAATTACTACCTTTAATGCCTTGCAGGGCTCCGACATAGGAGTTTATTTTGTAATCATCTATATGTCTCTGCAGCCAAGAAATGAAACACTATGACGCAGTTTTTCTTAAATTTAAGTAACTAACTTAACAAAAATCTGACTAGAAAATTGGAACCACATTCCCCCCCAGTGTCTTTGGGAGATGACTTCTTTTAGGCGGAGACGCTGACACTTTAAAGACACACCTGCAGATTTAGTAATAGCCTTCCCCAAATTCAACCTATGATGAGTTTAAAAAATCACCGGCGCGCTGGGAGGAAATGTGTGTGCACTATGAGGTGCTATAAGAAATCCAGGAAGTGTATCTTTGGCATTCTGTGTGTAATCTCGCAGTAGGAGGTTAGAATTAGCTGGAATGGTTTGTTAATCTTAATGACACGAGTCTCAACCTGCCAGTTGGGTGGAGAGGAGTGGGGGAAAAACACTCTTTTACGTGTAATTAATGACTGAAGTTAACTCAATCAGTCATTGACGATAAGGTCGGTGATGTTGGTTGGTCAATCTGTCCAGAGCAGCAATATCTTGTCAACTACAAGGAACATTGCAATGAAATTTGGTTTGGAAATTCATGGTCCCCAAAGGATGATTCCTACTGATTTGCTCCCCTGATGTTTTGACCATCAGAGTAGAACCAACATCCAAATACTTGGATTTAGATTTGAATACTTGGTCGCTGTTTTCTGACATTTTAATCAATAAATCGAGAAAATAATTGTCAGAATTATGGATAATGAAAATAATAATTTGTTCCAGACCTAAAGGCTTTCAGGTCTTTAAATTTAGAGGGCATTCAGTTCAGCTAAAGCTAAATAACATGCCGACAGTGAGATGATTTTAGTCACGCTGCTCTTATTTTGGGTACACTGACCCGACACTAAAGCTCAAACTGTCGTGTAATCTCAGAGCGAATTTCCAGTAACATATGTGACCGTGTTCCCAGAGTCCTTCTCTTCATTTTAACCCCTGAGTGAACCCTCTCTGTGGTGCTGTGACATCTGCCGTGCCCCGGGGTCTCGGTAGGGAGCAGGGGGGCTGTTTTTTGGAGTGATGGCTGATACGGTATGTTGATCATTTCTCCAACAGGATGTCCTCCACAAAGTCAAGTCACACTTCAGTTGCCAATTTCCTTCCTCGTAAACAAGTATATGTGTGCGGCCCGCGCTGGCGAGGTGAGCACCGTGATGCAAATGTGGAGTGATGGGGAGGGCACGAGAATGTTAATTGAAAGTCAGACTGTGTTTCCCCGCTTTGATTTCAGACTAGAAGGAAACGTCTTATTTAACCCTACTGCCGTAACTCAGCCTAACCTCAGTGTTTATCAGGATACACACTCATTCGGGTGACTGTCAGGTGGAAAAAACAACTTCCTCCTGCTGGCTCTCTCTCCGGCTGCAGGGACACCAACAACTGTATCAGCTCTAATGGGCACATGTTGGAGTGGTTGTAATGGAAAGGCAGGACACAGTCTTGTATAGTTATTGATGTTTAAAACCATCTCGAGATCGAGATTCTAATTATGACATATTATTGGGTCATTTTGACCCAAATAAGAAATTTAAGGTGGCTTAGCCTTCAGAGAGGCATCAGAGACTGCAGAAACTCACAAAAAACAATTTGTCTTCTGATGTCTTCAACCTATTTCCGATCTTTGATTACTTAAGTGGCACCTGTGACAGTCAGCTGGCAAACACACCTCTCCTCTATTATCTGGAAGAACCTCTTGACATGACTGACAGTCCCTAGAACATTAAACTGATATCATAGGTGAGATAAATCTACAAGACGATGTATTTAAAAGTAATACAATGTGATAAAATCACAAAAATGCAAAGCTGACAACAGTGAAATATAGTATGACATGGTTGGTACCAATGGATTCCTTTCTAGTTTCATATGATCTTCACTCTAGCTTTAAAACTGAGACCGCTACAACCTAAAAAACGTATGTTGCATTTAATGCGTTCATGAAATTAGTGGCGTTAAAACACATTTTATTATTAACGAGTGCGTTATTGTCGCGTTAATTTGAAAGCCCTAATTTCGAATAATTTCATTTACTTTGTGCAGAACAAAAGAAGCAGAAAAAAAAGAATGAAGCAGCTTGTAGTCTTGAGCAAACGCTGACTCAAGTGACATTACTCGAGGACAATTTTCAGATTAAGTGTAGCTCCCTCTGGAGCAACAACAGGCAACTTTTGCCCACATATGCAGAAGTACTCCCCAACACCTGTGAACATACTTTGAAGTGTAAAATATGTGGAGTTCCCCTTGAAAGCGCGTTATTTTGCTTTGAACAAAGTGAGGATTCTGTCTCTTCCCCGAAAATTCAACACAGACAATAGAAAAAAAAATCAAGAAACCATAAGTCATTCCCGTCTGCCGTCGTCGCTTCTTCCTGCAATCTGCAGCCTCAGCGGAGCCTCGAGCGGGGCCACTCTCTCCTCTTGGGGGTATTTCTTGGATTCAGCGTCTGATATGCGGCGGGGCTGTAATGACTGTCCCCAGGTGTTTCATGTAGATCTGTCTCGTATAGTGCTCCTCTGACGGCGCACGTCGTGCATGAGGCTCTTTGATTGAGGCCTCAAATTCAGCCGGGGATGATTATGTCTGAGGCTGAAAGGGACAGCTGCCAACCGGCGGAGCTTTCAGCCATAGAAAGTGCAAATGTGGAAAATGACGATAAAGCCACTCTCTTTTCTACGTGTACGTACTTATATTCATACGCCAGACCTGCCCACGCCTTCTGTAACATAGAACTGCTTTCACAGGTGACAGACAAAAGCCTTATCATTCAAGGGAAAAGTAATTTCTTCACGTCATTTGATAAAATCATCACAATATATTAATATGCAGCTGGTGGAGTTGTTGATTAGTAGATCCAAGATGGAGAACCAATATCCCAAAATCCAGAAATACTCACAGTGGTTTCCGTCAGTTTCAGCAAAAAAAGTCTGTGGTTTCATCGTTTTTTTTTGTGTGATAAATTACACCTTTTCATCCGAACTACTTTGAACTTAAAGGTATAATACGTAATATTTTTGCATTAAAATGTCTAAAAATGAATAGACCTATGTTATATATTTTGTTGTGTTGTATACTGATTATTCCAAATGTTTCCAACAATTTTCAAACCTGAGAAATCAAGGTATAATCAAGGTAACGGTGCGTTTCATTTGATCGTCTGTCAGTGGCGTCACATATCCTCTTTGTGCATCCATCAGGGTTGTGGTTGTCTGCCAGAAGCTGTCATAAATTGACTTTTTATCCAGTTTTATACACTTAAATACACTTTTTAGGTGGTTTGTAACTCTATATTTTGACTGGATGAAGGATTTTAGTCATCGGACGTCTGGATCCAAAGTTATCAGAGAAAAAAAGCTGAGCAAATGTGAAACTGCTTTATTCAGTGTTTTTACCGGTTTTAATCAGCGGGTCCATTTGTTTTGGAGAGGACGAGACCTCTGTGGTAAAAACCTCCTGAATGATGAACACTGAAGGAATCCTAAACGGGAGAAGCTGACTGACATGAAGACAACAACTCCCATGATCCCACGCTGCTTCAGCACATCACCATGCGTCTGTTGTTATAGTTTTGATTTAGAGACTCCTAACGGCAGAAAATCTCATATTGTGCATTTAAAGGACAGATCCGCTGTGCCTTTTTGGGGTTTACTCAGACAAAAGTTTACTATCGTTAGAAAAATGGGATGAAATCTTTGATTGTCCAACTTTTACTGCAGATTTCATTAAGACACGTCCACTATCAGCTGATTTAGAGCTTTAGACTCTAAAAGAACATTATTGACAATGTCATAAATTTTGAACCGAATTCTCTCAATGTGACTGCTTCTTCGACCCACGTCTACAAACCAACCAATCAGAATGCAGCATGTTATGACAGAGTAGAGTTGCACAGTATAGAGCTTCCCTCATGGTAGTAAAAGTCCTATTCAGGTTACGTAATTCATAGTTGTAGCACTTGAATCGGCATGAAACTCATGTATCTCAGTATATACTGTATACAGAAGGCTACACCTCAGTATATTGAGTTGAAGGTACAAGCCTGTGTACATTAACACGTCAGTAGTGCATGCATCTTCACTAAAACCTTACTATTTAAAACAATTACGCATAAACAATCTCACACTTGGGCAGGCATGCTACTCGTCCAAAGTGTTTTAAATAGTAAGGTTTTAGTGAAGATGCATGTGTTTGGGAAGGAGTGAGCATCCATTCATTCATTATCTGTTACCGCTTATCCTATTCAGGGTCGCGGGGGGGGCTGGAGCCAATCCCAGCTGACAATGGGCGAAGGCAGGGTACACCCTGAACAGGACGCCAGACTATCACAGGGCTGACACATAGAGACAGACAACCATTCACACTCACATTCACACATACGGGCAATTTAGAGTCAACAATTAAGCTACATGTCTTTGGTCTGTGGGAGGAAACTGGAGAACCCAGAGAAAACCCACGCTAACACGGAGAGAACATGCGAACTCCACACAGAAGGGCCGCAAGCCGGGTTTGAACCTGTGACCCTCTTGCTGTGAGGCGACAGCAGTGAGAATATGACTGGATGAATGAGACTTGGATTATACTGCACGGGTTGTGTAAGAGTTTGTAAACGGATGATTTGAGTTTTGCAAACGCAGCCCCCATTTATTTCAGATCATCAAGACTTTTCCCCGTTTTTTGATTCTACACTCACCGCGGAGACATGAGAGAAAAACAAAGATTTCTTCAAGAATTCAAGGTAACACAGGATGAGTGATTGATACACAAATGGTCATTTTGTATCCTTATAAAATTTGGTTGTGCGTCGTTAATGGCGGGTGGACGCTAAAGATGGTGGTTAGAAAATTTGCATCTTAAATTAGCTTGAAAAAAATGTAGATTAATCTCCTACATTTCTGACTCCACCTCAAAGTATCTCTAAATATGGGAAAATAAAAGCAAAACTGTCTGCATTGCTAGATACCACTATGAGGTAAGTGAGAAAATAGTTTTTTTTGTAGTAACCTGGGTGAACCAGCCCGTTATAATCCACTGCAGACATAAACCCCCGCTGGGAATCTGCAGCAGGAAGCCTGTAAAGCTGCTCTGGATTTTCTTTTCATTATTCTTCTAATGTGTTAAAAAATAATGTGCACTTCATCAATAAACCTCCAGCAGAAAAACACAGTGCACGCATTTTATTTCCTTTAGTGTGTTTGTGTGTGTGCGTGTGTGTGTGCGTGTGTGTGTGTGTGTGCGCAACAGGTTAAATCACACCTCAGCGGCGGTGAGAAATTAGGTGAAGGACAAACTGTGGATTGTGATTCATTGCTTGCCCTCACTTCATCCCCGCTTTGAGCCGGCAGAAGAAGTTAAACCAACAAAAAGCAGCTCCACTAGCTTTGAGGAGCTCGTTCTTGCAGCCCTGGTGTCCTACTTAGAATTCTCTGTCAGTACCGCTGGCATCGGGGCTCCGTGTGCAGTCAGCTGCTGCCGATCCGGTGCCGCCGCGTCAAACACACACTGTGCTAGTCATTAGTGGAACAACGGCTGAGCCTGATGATTAAACCGAGTTAAGATTTTCAAAGGAATTTCTGCAACCAAGAGACCAGAGAAGCAGTTTTTTAGCTTTATGATTAGACGAGGAGCGGGGCTGTGTTTGAGTCTGTACGCTTCCACAAGGTAATTAAACTGCTTCACTGATTAATGTCAAACACAGGCGAGCTGATTTGTGACTCGGTGATGTTTCTGTTTTAAATGCCACAAACTTGTTTATGTCTGACAGGCTGTGATGAGGGGAGGAGGTGAACTGAGCTGGGTATTGTGATGGCTGTAACAAATATGCAGGTCGGGCAGGTTAAAGAGGCCCTGTGTTTTATACTGCATCATGCTGGCACTCACACTGGCACCTGGAAGAGGTTCCCACTGAGGTCACGTTCATTTAGTTCATGTAATGCAAAGATTGTAGGAAAGGAACTTTTACTCAAGTGAAATATAAATACTACAATGTGAAAATACTATGTTGCAGGTTTAACTGTGCATTTAAAATTTCACTTAAAGCTGCACTAATCAACATTTTGTATATTAACCATGGATTCAATGACTGTGTAATGTGAAAGGGGTTGATCATAGTGACAAACCCACAGAGAATAATCACCTAACTCTGAAGTTCCTCTCAGCTTCTTTCAGGTCATTGTTTTGGTTTTCCGGCCCGTAACTTTTCTGTTCTGGTTCACTCTCACCGCTCTCATCAGCATTGTTTCCACAGCAGAGAGCCGTTTTTCGTGTAAGAAAGCTGGACAAAGCCACTGTACACTACCTGCTCAGCAGCAAACAGCAGACAGACACAGTTAGAGACTAGCTGGTGAACGTAGTGGAGCATTTAGCAGCTAACTAGAGAGATATTTCCCTCAGGAGTTGGTGGAGACCAAAAACAGAGCTAAAAGCGAGAGAATAGAGTGGTGCAGGGATGATGTATTTTGGTTGGCCAACCAGGAAGTTAGCATCGCCCTGGTTCCCTTGACAATAAAACAATGGGATTTTTCCATTGGGTTTTGGATTATTGCAGAAAGTAAGCTCCTGAGATGTAGTGGAAGTAGTAAGTAGCATAAAATGAAAATACTCAAATCAAGTAAAAGTATCTCAAAATTGTACTTAAGTACAGTACTTGAGTAAATGCACTTGGTTACATTCCACGATTAAATGTTACTGTGGGTCTAAGGAGAGAGGGTGGCTACGTTGGGAGGGAGGCAACTTTGTGATTTTGGGTTTATATAAATAAAATTGTCTTGACTTGGGCACTTTATTAAATTAATTTATGTACTTTCCACTGCTGTGTTTCAGAGTATGATTCAGAGGTTAATTAATCAGCGCAATAAAAGACTAAAAGAACAAGAGAGGAGTCATGGAGAGACTAAACTCCCAGTCACCTCTGCACCATCTCCTGAGTCAGACGTCTCCAACGCCATAATCACATGACATTTACAGCTGACACACACACACACACACACACACACACACACACACACACACACACACACACACACACACACACACAATTAATTACGGTAACATACCGTCCTGCAGAAAGGAGTGACTTTTAAGGTTGACTGTTTCGGTTACATTGCCATGCTGTGCCGTGGACTTTTCACATTTTCAGACCTTTCTGTTAGAGAGCCCCCTTCACAAAGTGTCAAAAGATTTCCCAGCCGAGGCGCATTAAAATGAACAAAGTGCTCACCAGCTCCCATTAGCTGAAGAATTTCTTTGAATCCGCGACCCTCTGGGAGGCCTGTCTGAAGAAGAAATAGCTCTCCTAATTAAGTGAAGGGATTGTACGCCGAGTCAAGAGTAGCGAGGCGAGCGGACATAAACTTTGACTAAAAAATAAAAAGGTTTTGCTGCGGAAGCACTTTCTTTTATGAAACCCAGGGGTAGAGCAGAACAGGGAAGTCGTGTCGTGTAACGCCTTATCGTCCGCTGGCCCCATCACTGAACGCCCAGCACTGGAGTGTACATTTGACAGCCGCGCAGAGGACCATGGGGGAATGCTGAGGCGGCCACTGCGGCGCCTGCAGCTGATTAACTCCAATTGAGGACTCATTAACATTCCTGCCGGATCATCACATGCACGGTTGTTGATGAAAATCAGTACTGACAAGTCTATAATTATGGGACACTTCGGAATCGGTCTGGATGACCGGCTCCTTTCAGGATGAGGGCACGAAGAGAAAACCTCCAACTCCGAGAGGACACAAATGACATTTGCAGATTTGGGCCAGTTCTCATTGATTGCTTTGTCAACATGTAATCTCAGCGCGGCATCGCGAGGGGAAGGTCGTCCAAGCGGGATGTCCCAGGGGAGAATGTGAATAATGCAGATAATGTAAGTGAATCGTAATGGTGGCGACGCAGGGTGGGAACCTCTCTCTCTCTCTCTCTATCCTCCCTCGTCGTGGTCCTGTTCCAGTGCCCTTGTCACCGTCTCCTTCCCCTCTGTGCTTCAGTGTGTCCCACTTTCACAATGGGCAAGATTTACCACTTTGCAGACGAAGAGAGCACACTTTCGCCGAGATGAAGGCTATTTATTTTCCCCCCTTCAGCGCATGGCAGATTGAGAGCTTGATATACAGGTTATCACTGGTGTATCTAGGTTTCCTCCGCTGAGGATCACACTCGCAGCCACATACTGTACTCTAGCCCAGTTCTATCTGGGGGTTGCACTGCCTTGTGCCTTCATTCTGGTGTCATTGGTGTGTGTGTGGGGCTGCAGATGTGCAGCTAGAAAAGAGGAACATGGCAGATAATAAAACATTGAGTCACAGTGATTAGAGGCAGCGTCAGGAGGAGCGCTCTGAGTGCTCGCCCGTTCGTGTTAAGTGGGAAGGAGATATTGTTCATTTGGAGCTCGGTGATGAACAGATGTCCACACGCAGCTTCCCTGGCAGAGGCTGCTGGAGTCGACAGATGCCCTGGACCTCGGTTCCACCTTGGACATCGTGATCAGCACCACCTGTGTGAATCTCTCTGCTAATTGAACATCTACAGCCCACTAATGGCCTCCGCTGCTGCCGTTAACCACCTCCTCATGTCTCCTGATGTCGAACTGGCACAAACCAGCAGAATGATCCCGCTGTGAGACACCTACAGGAGAAGTTGCTGTTCATGTTTTAGCAATCTGATGGCAACACATACTGCCATTTAACTATGTGCCTGAGCACTTCACTGCAAGGATTCCCTTTCTGGGGTTAGGTGGATAATTATGAGGGGTCATAACGAAAGAGAAGAAGGAAACAATGTACTGCAAATATTATGTCTATTTTTTCAGGCTTTTCTCAATTTTTGTTTTTCTCTTACGACAGTTAAAACGCTTCATCTGTCATTGTCATTCAAAATGACACATATGACCATTTTTTCGAGTAAACCGAGTAGGGTTACATGTTTGTCAGTGCCTTCCAAACACACATGACTTTTACAAAAATGATTCATATGACTATTTTCTGATTTGCCACCTACATGGATTTGGTTTAGTTTAGAAAACTAAAGCTTACACTTAGTTAAAGTTGAGGAAAGATCATGGTTAGGGTTAAGCCTCGGACATACTTTCCTTGTCCGCAGATAGCTGTAGACTTGTACTGGTCATGCCGACGCCACATGGTTTCATTCGTACTACAATTGAGGGGCTGCGTCGGTCTGACATTTCACGCATGTGCATTTCCCGGTGCATACGCCATTCCAGTTGGTAGCGGTAATGCACCATAACACTGTTTGCCAGGAATTCAATGCCATCTTTGTATTCCTTTAAAGATGAATTATATATATATTTTGTATTTCAACAAAATCTTATGAGTGTTAGTCAACTAAGAACGTCTTTAGTCGAGGACAGACCTACTATTTACTTGTTAGTTTGGACTACACTGTATGTGTACATATATTGTCATGTTTGTCTGTCCTGGACGATGGATCCCTCCCCTGTTGCTCTTGTTGAGATTCTCCCATTTTTTGTGGTGTTTCTCTTTATATGAATCAAAGGTCAAAGGACAGAGGGCGTCTATGCTGAACAGATTGTAAAGCCCTTAGACACAAATTGTGATTTTGGGGCCATATAAATAAAACTGACTTGAATTTAGCGTAACTGGATCTGGTCCGTGCCCGATCATTATCGCAGCCTTCTTCGTCTGATCTGGTTGTACAAATATAAATCTGATGCATGTGTTTGACAGTGAACAGCATTGATAACACTTGTGCTTGTTACTTGTGCTCTTCCCCTCACACCCGCCGTTAACAAGATGTTTTTCAATGACAGTATTAGTATACCCAGTGTGCGGAGTTCCTGCATTTATTAGAGTTTCCCTTACTTCAGAACGAACGCGCTGCTTGTTATTTTTCTTCTGTAACACTACTTTAATAAGCAGCGGATCGTTTGACATCCTGTTTCATCTGCCTTATTAAACAATGGGGTGCATTTCAAACATGCCTTCTTACATGTGACATTTTGGACATATGAGGTTCCCTGAACCTTCCCGTTGTCATCATCAGTTTGACGAACCAAGAACGCTTCAATAAGTGACTTTCTATCACAGTCAAGTGAGAAATATGGCAAGAACCCAGGCCTTGATGTGATGTATGGTGTTTCAGTAGATGATTTGGTGGCTTTTATGGAGGAACCAGCGCGGTCTGACAGAAGCGGTACCTTGGGGTGATCTTGTACTTCTGGCCGATCGGCTCAGAGGTGGCAGGGCAGAAATATGAATGTCGTCGTCGGTGGTTGTGCAGCATATCACATTAATAAACCACCTCAATGCATCATTCTCCGGCCCTCTGGCCTGGACCGCTGCCCAGAACAAAGAGATTGAAAGTCATTTGAATCAGGGCGTGCAGAGCAGAACTTACACGAAATGAAAGCCGCCGACTGCACCGCCGGTGAATACCAATCAGGCACAGAAGGCCATCAGAGCGATTGGTTAAGAGAGATGGGAGACACTGAGAGGCAACTTATTCAGGTTTAGAAAATACAACACATTGTCAAAATACGTCCTCCAAGTTCTTTTTACACACAATGTCACGCTACACAGATAGTTTAAAGTTTCAATCTTTGCATGGTTTACATCTATGTTTAGTTGCTTGTTTTTCACTTCCTTTGTGGACACATTCTTGCATTTCTCGGCACGTTTTCACCACCTGAATGGAAGAGTGTGAAACCATTGGCAGGAATGAGTATCACGTCACCATTTGCATCTGTGTGTGCAGAATACAGAAAATGGGGACCCACTTAATTAGAAATAATTAAAGCATTGGTTCAAAACCTCCACAGGGCAGCTTTAAGTTCTTTTGTGTTTCTCACTGCAGGTTCTCTTTGTCTTCACTTTTATGCTTCTAGACACACACGCTTCAGTCAACACAGCATTTAAGTGTAAGATTACTTCACAGGTTTTGCACCAAAGTGCTCCACAAGGACAGACATAATATGTGCATACAAATACAAGCATAGAGACATGTGCATAGATGTGGGAATAAAGCAAGATTTAAAAGTTTAAAATGCAATTTAAACCCAGGGAATCGGATAAAGACTGAAAAAAAACCACACAATTAAAAGCCAGAGAATAAAAGTGGGTGTTTAGGTGCATCTCAAAAGCATCAACCGACTCAGCCTGTCTAACGGCCTCCAGCAGGCTATTCCAGAGCAGAGGAGCTGCTCCAAAAGAAGCTTGTCATTTTGTAAATTGTTTTATGCCACACTTACAAAGAGAAGTCAACATATGGTGACACCCATATCCATCATTAGACACACCCCTTGCTTCTCTACCAAGTTTAGGCGGCAACCTCTGGTTCTGATAAGTGAAGCCTCGAGCGGGGGGCGACTCCTCTGTTTGCAAAAAGAAGTCTGATTGTATAGAAGTCTATGAGAAAATTACCCTCCTTCTCACTTCACCTCAGTAAACATTGTAAACATGAGTTTATGGTGTCAATTGTCTTCTTCAATACAACATTATGTTCATTTAGTAAATTATGGTCCAATTTAGAGTCAAATAGACCATAAAGCAGGGGATGCTTTATGTGACTGACAGGTCGCTACCAACTTTAACCGTTTCTCAGTGTGTTTTCAGTTCATGAAAGTGAATTGTAACATTTTCGGTCACCTAAAAATGTCTTATTCAGCGTTCAGTTGTGCTTAGCTCCACCCTCTCGTGTCACATCTGGTTGCAACAAAACTAAGATGGCAGCGGCCAAAATGCCAAACTCGAGGCTTCAAAACAGCAGTCCACAAACCATTCGGTGATGTCACGGCGACTACCTCCACTTCTTATATACAGTCTATGGTTTAAGATCATGATTGGCCTGAAAACACATGAGTATCAGCCCAACTTTTAAAAATATTTTTTCTCTTATGCTCATCCTACTTAAATGTTCTTTGTAATGTGTTTTATGATGACCCCGATAAGGGCCACAAGTCAAAACACACTGGCCTCACGATAATATTGTTATTCACACTACACGTGTTGCTCAAGTGTTGACCTCTTCAGGGTGTTATTTTTTTACCAAAGTGGAATCATTTTTGGTGTATTTTTACATCTAAACCCCTCTCCTTTCTTTTCCTGTAAAACACCAACATATTTCTGATGGCTCATCTTGAACTCAGGGGTAGTTACATAAACGTATCCAATCAAACGTGATTTGGTTTGACTAGCTAACCTCGGCCATCAAATAAAACGGCACTTGACCGTTAACTAGTGTGGGTAGCTAGCAGAGAAATTTCATAGTGAGAGGAGTGCAGTTTGTGAGCTCTGCAGGCTGCTGCTTCCACTGTGAGACCATATATAGACATGTGGGCCTTTCCAAAGTCAATCAACTGAAGCGACTACAGGTGGACTCCAATCAAGGTGAACATCTCAAGATGATCAAGAGAAATTGGAGACACCTGAGCTCAAAGCGTCTAAATGCTTCTGTCAATGTCATATTCAAGTTTTTTTCTTTTTAATGAATTTTGGCTTTGTCTTTATGGGGCATTGGGAAAAAATGAATTTAAATTATTTTATCAAAAGGGTGAAACATTACAAAATGTGAAAAAAGTGAAGGGGTCTGAATAGTGATGTTTGCATGCTTTAATGGGGCACTTTTACCACATACTCATTTCTAAATGTATGTAATTTAACTTTTCTTTATACAAGATCGTACAGCAGGACTGGAGCACAAACTCTTATGGTTCAAATGTGCTGCGGTTTCAAACTCAATCGCTATTCTTGTATCCATAAAGTTTGTTAAGTGCACTCCTCACACTGTTTTTATCTTATCTATCTCGCCATTGACTTCCACAACAAGAGCAGAGAAGATGAAGTGCACTGATGCTGTGTGTTTAATCCACAAGTACACTGAAGAGTAAGTAACTAAATTCTGAGGAGCTAATTGCTCTGCAAGGTCCACCAAATAATGACTTCTCCAACAGCGACTGGCTTTAATAGGCTCGTTTGACATTTAGAAACAAACACTAATTACTTACTTTAGAGCTGCTGCATGTAGGTGATGAATGTGTAGGTTTTTTATTTAACAAATCGCTTGATTATTTTGTCTATGATTTATTCATTATGCATTTCCACCACTTCAGTCCTCATCACAGTTTTTTCCACTTAAAGTCTGCAACTTCTTCAGAACAGCAGCCACATATTTAATTTAGCAGAAACCTCAAAGGAGCAGTTTAGAGAGAAGAAGGAAAAGGTGTTTGTTTACACATGCTGAGACTGAAACTGCCGTTTGTCGAGTAAATCACAGTGTCAGGAAACACTGACGATCTAATTCAAATAAAGAAGAGGCAAATTAAGCTAATGCAATTTCAATAGCTCAACTGCTCCAGGTTGAGTGGCTTTTCGATAAATTCCTGACCCTGTTCAAATAACATGAGCCCAATTTAAAAAAGAAAATCAAACTAAATTAGCTTTTTGGAATAACCATTCATCACAAAGTTAATTAGCAAACATTATATCCACTTTCACTTTGCACAGAGCAGTTGGTGAACTATTTATTGTTAAATGATTAAATCCAGTGAAATTAAATAGAAACTCTTCCACAGACATTGGTACGACGGCGTACAGCGTTGAATTAGGGCCATGGTACTGTGGGTGAAAAAATAATTACGAAGCCGAAGGAGGGGGGTAATTTGAGAAAAAACTCTGAATTTCTGAAATTATAGTTGGAAATTTTCAAGAAAAAAAAATCACTTGCAAGATTATAAAAGTCAGAAATTTGCAAGAAAAAAATAGTGGACCGTCTGTATTTCGTTGCTCCTTAAGTAGTGTTTTTATAGTAAGGATTGCCTCTGAGCGAGGCGAATGTCCTGCAAGATAGATTGTATAGCCCAAAATCACAAATCACAAATTTGCCTCAGGGGGCTTTACGATCTGTACAGGATACGACACCCTCTGTCCTTTACAGTACGACCCTCTCATCGGATAAGGAAAAACAACCCCCCCCAAAAAAACCCTTTTAACAGGGAAAAAATAAAAAATGGAAGAAACCTCAGGAAGAGCAACAGAGGAGGGATCCCACTTCCAGGATGGACAGACGTGCAATAGATGTCGTGTGTACAGAGTAACAACATAATGAAAATACAACATAGACAATCCATATGACAAAAATTAATACATATAATGTGAACATATGTGAGAAGGTGGATCCAGGAGGATGTCAAGCAGCTTCCTGGCGTCGCAAAACAGAGCCAGAGCAACACAACCTCCTCTCTACGCCAGATAGATAGAGCCAGAGCAACACGACCTCCTCTCCACCATGGAAACTATATTTAAGCACAGCTAACACTAAAAACCAACCGTTGAGAAGACGTTACTCCCAACATACTGCGTTACCATGGTTACTCACTGACTTGCATTCTTTCTAATAGCCAGCAGGGGGCGAGTCCTCTGGTTGCAAAAAGTAGTCTGATTGTATAGAAGTCTATGAGACAATGACCCTACTTTTCACTTGATTTATTACCTCATTAAACATTGTAAACATGAGTTTATGGTCTCAATCGCTAGTTTCAAGTCTTCTTCAATACAGCATGATGTTCATTTAGTAAATTATAGTCCCATTTGGAGTCAAATAGACCATAAAGCAGAGTATGCTTTAGGGTGTGGCTACCTTGTGATTGATAGGTCGCTACCACGGTGTTGTCCGGTCTGGGAGTTGTCCGTGTTTTCCGTCTTACAACTTTAACCCTTTCACAGTGTGTTTTCAGTTCATGAATGTTAATTATAACATTTTGGTCGCCTAAAAATATCGGTCAAGGGTCGAGGGTGGAGCTTCACCGTCTCGTGTCACTTCTGGCTGCAAAACACCAAGATGGCGACGGCCAAAATGCCGGAACTCAAGGCTTCAAAACGGCAGTCCACAAACCAATGTGTGTCGCCACGGTGACTACGTCACCTTCTTATATACAGTCTATGGTTACCGCAGTGTTTAACGGTGGCATATGTGGTGTGATGAGGTTGATCCAACCTTGCAAAGTGAAGCGATGCGATTCCTTAACAAAAAAACCCCCCACTATTTTTCATTACCACATTTTTTCACTCTGTTGTTTTTCTGATTTTTTTTTCTCACAAATTTGAAGCTTTAATCCTGAAGAATATCCCAGAGTTTTTCTCTCGTTAATTTACAACTTTAGTCTCAGAAATTCTGATTTTTTTTCTCGGCTCGCTGTCGTACATTGGAGATACATTCACACAAAACAATACTTTTATTGTGGTCTCCATTTCAAAACAGAGCCACAAAAACATGTTTCAGTGCATCTAAAATGGTCTGTTGGCGTCAGATATTTGGGTTTTGCTGTCCTTCAGTTGATTGCATCTCTGTTTTTTGGTTTCACAACATGCTCCTGCTCTGATGTTTCTCAGGCCGCCTGCTGTGCATCCTGCTCTGATTTGGTATCACTGAGAGAGGATCCCCAAATTACAAGAGGGTTTATTTATTTATTTCTCCAGCCCTTCTTCCATACTGTTGCTTTGTTTCCCAAGCTGACAAACGTATTAGAGCTAATTGAATATGACCCGCTGACAGCTGTCTGAAATAATGAAGCCTCTTTTCCTCACATTTTCTCCCCCAGGATGGCCTCTCGCTCCTGCACTTCGGTCCACATCAAAGTGCCTTATCAGTGTGGAATCTGGGGCTGAAGGAATTATTGATCACACTGAGAGCCCGGGCCTCCATATTTACTGCTCCCGTTCTGAGGGAGAAATGGTATTATGGAGCCAAAAGCCATGCTTTCAGAGTCAGGAGACAATGGTCGGACACTATATGGGGTTTTCTGGTTGATTTTTTTTGTTATTTTAGATAATTATATCTAAACATAAGGGTGCGTGAAAGGGACCTATATGATTGCTTAAAAATACGTTTGATTATTTGGTCAGGGTGGATGGGTGGTTCAAAAAAATTGACTTTCACTCAGGAGACTGCTGTTTGTCCCATGTGGAACTAGAAGTACTACTTTTGTGCTTGAGTAAGGCCATTTTCTTAGTTATTTTAACCCAAACCGTGATCTTTTCCTAAACCTAACCAAGTAGTTTTGTTGCCTAAACACTGCTGGGGGCTAGCGCAGGTGCACTGATCGCTCATGTTGCTGGACTTGTAGGAAATCGCACAATGATCATGGTCCCCAGAAGATGATTCATAGGCTGTTTTCCCATGGGCCCGGTTTAGTCAGTGCTGTGCGTTGGTCGGTCCACCACTTTGACTGAAATGCCACCAGTATCGGGTGGTTTGCCACGAAATTTTGTACAGACCTTCATAGTCACCAGAGGAAAAATCCTGCAGACGTTGGTGATCACCTGACTCTTCCTCTAGTGCTACCATGAGGTTGACATTTGTGGTTTTCAGTGAATTATCTTGACAACTATTCGATGGATCGCAATTAAATTTGCTTCAGATATTCGCGTTCCCATCAGGATGAATTGTAATAACTTTAATTTGATGATTGCTTAATCATCAGGTTTATGACCAAATATCTAAAAAACCAATGACATCAGTCATCAACCCATTAGTCTCAATTTCACTTTGTGTTAAGTGCTATTTAGCAAACGTTAGTATGCTAACACACTAAACTAAGATGGTAACCATGGTACATTCTACCTGTTAAACTTCAGCATGTTATAATTGTCATTGGGAGCATGTTAGCATTTAGCTCAATGCCTCCCCGAGTTTGTGGTTACAATTCATGGTCCCCAGAGGATGATTCATTATGTGTATGTTTGAGAAATTTACTAATCACATTCATGCTTCCCAGATGATGAAATCTTTCCATTGTGAACACTTGATTCCCCATTAACACCATCTCCACTGTAACCCACAGTAATGAATCTCTTTAGCTCTTTAAGGCAGGGTGACCCCCACCTGTTCAGTGGCAGGAGTACTCTGGGGATAGACTGCTACCTTTTAAAATGTGGATTTAATTTGTACAAAGTATAAATGGAAAAATTCAATTACTATAATAGATGAAGTAGTATTTCATGGCAGTTTTATGGGGCTGAGCTATATTATTATGAACCATCATGCACCATATTTCAAAACAGGGACTATTTGTTATTCCTTTGGCCAAAGTTTGTCTGGATGGTCTTCAGTTCACTCAACGTGCCCCACGGCTTCATCCCTGGTGGTCGCTGATCTGTGGTTCACCAGTATATTTATAACAAGACTGACTGATGCTTCCATGTGTGCTGGATTAATGCGGCCCCGTGTCATTTGTTTATAAGTGGAGATTGGCAGAAGAGGCCCTTGACATCTTACACAGTAATGAAAATGTAAATCTGCAGATGATTAGCCATACTGCTGGCTGACAGGGTATTATAATGGCCTTCAGATTATAATGAGGTTACAGTATGTTAATATATTGCAGTACAGCAGTGATATACCTTTCTCTTGCTATATGATGTTATAGTGACATCAGACACTTCCCAATATACTGCAAATATTTCAACTGTAGGTTTTAATTGACATATTCTGTGGTATTAGACTGTTAATACCACACTGTTTGGTTATTTGTTCAAAAATCTGGCATCACAAACAGGACCCAAAATGCTCATGCATGTGTCAAATTTTGTAAGATTAATTACATTGGGATTTTTTTGAGAAGACCTTCTTCCATTTTTAATTTGCATGAGCACACTCCTGTCCGAAATACCAGAAATCAAACAATCATACAAAGACGCCAGAATCATCATATTTCAGGGAAAACTATCTTAAATTCAAATCCAGAATGCAACTGACAACGTACCAGAGATGCATTCACAATACAGTAAATCCATGGGTCCACCATGTTGAATGGGCGCAGCCTTGAGACCAGTATTTAATCTGCAGGCTACAGGATACACTATGCATCCTATTGTGTAAGCAAATAGGGTACAAGTAAAGCCGTTTTGTACCATAAACAACACCAATCAGAATTTGAGAATAACCATACCAAATGAGATGGTTTGAGGTTGTGAGAGGAAACAGTGTCTGTTTCAGCAGAGGTGAGATTTAATCATGTGTGGCAGATCCAGCATCAGTTTCCTGTAATACATTGTTGACGTTTAGGTAACGTATGATGACAAAAGTCTTGATTGTACATCATACAAAGGCTAAATTATCATACAAATAATATAATTATCCTACACCGATCAACACTGACCTACAACCAGGGAGAGAAAGATCAGACTAAAGAGGAATCTGCAGAAAATTCACCTTAATGAAGTTGTAGAGAAACAAACTTCAAAAATCAAACTTGTGATTTGGCTTCTGTTCTTATCTGAACTCGACATGTATTTATTCTCTGTGTGAGAGCTGATGTATAGCTCTGAAACCAATGGTATGTCAGCTGAAGAAGAAGCAAGATTGATATCAAAGAGGGTTGTGGGTAAAAATGCTCTCTGTATCTGTAAATAATCTCTTCTACAAAAAGACATTTCTCTGCAACCAAAAACCAAGAAACTTTATGTTCTTGGTTGTGATGTGACGAACATTATTTATCTGTTCAATTATTCATGCTTGTAGTAATTTGTGTTTTAGCACTTAATTATTTATGTGTTGTATTAACAAATTATTGATTAAACAATTAATTTCATGATTTGTTAGTAATTATGACATCTTTTTCAGTGTTAGGTTATTTTTGCACCATTTTATCATCATTATTCTATTGACCTTTCACCATCAGGATGTAGTAAAAGTGTAAAAATACCAAGGCATATAAATGGCACGACATTTTGTGGACATTTCCACGTGTCATGATAATAAATTTTAGGCATTTTATTTTACAGTGACAGGTTGCGGTTATGTTCAGGCAACAAAACCACTCACTTTTTATTCTACATCACTTGCTCTGAGTGTAGCATATTCACACGGATATATTTATATTGCAATCAGTCGACTACACGGCGTGCAATAACAGGCCAAAAGCAAGAACGGCATTGTTATTGCATGCAAAATCACTTACAAATTGCATACGCCATTTGGAGAGACTGGCTGAAAAATACATATACATGCCATAAAACCCCTCTAACCCAAGGTCTCCACTTTCCACTTTGCTGTTTCAATGCCAAACGACTACCATGTCTAGCTTTACTGTCTCTCACTTTCTGTGGACAGAACATGTATTTGCATTTTAAGATGTGCTTATTCCATAAAAGATTTATGAGTCCAGACTGACTATTCACACAGAATTCAGGAGGCCTTTGGCCCAGACACAGCCCCAGACATTTTGTCCACATACTGCATCTTTTAATAAGGGATCAGACCCAATTTTGAAACAGTGGATTCACAGTTCAGAGCTTAGTATCGTGGTAAAGAAAGAATGTCTTTAGAATTGATCCAAAAAAATGTCATACACCACCTTGCTCCTTTTCCCCTCTATTGTGTAGAAGTGTATTATTTATAGCTACTCAAGGCAAGAGAGAAGAAATACTACCCCATTCATTACCGGTAAAACTTGAGAAATGTCCCTGCCACGCAGCAGAAATACCCCGCAGACTGAACAGTGTCAGAGTGAACACAGCACTCTTTCTCACATGGGGCAATTTCAAAGCACTGTATCTTATTTTATTGATTTACAATACGACAAATCATTAGACAATCAAGCTGACTTTCAACCTGCCTTCATGCCTGGTGTACTCAATAGGACAAACCTCTCATCATCATCATCATCACCAGATTGATGTGAGAATATATCCCCATGCTCTCATTGTAACTCACTTTGCTTTTCACAGAGATTATTTTCCTCCACTCAGAAGATAACTTGTGCAAGAAGGAAAGCAGGGAGGCATTCTCTGAAGCACATGTCTGCAAACATGGCAGTGAACTTTAAAAGTAATTTATTCAGCAGACAGGAGCTGAGAAAGATTGATGTTCATATTTCATCCATCAATGGTTTTCATAATTCACTAGCCTGGTGGACGGGTGCTAGTCAGAGCTTGTCAAGAAAGCTATGGCAAGTACATTTTAAATTCAGCTGGCTTATTGATAATCAAATCTTACCAGTGAGCGTGTCTTGTGGTACATTATGATCAGAGCAAGCGTTGGTGTCTGGGGACAGCTGAGGGGAAAGGCAGCGATGCCAACAATGCAGTCAGTGACTCCTCTACAGTCGGATACTCCACAAACGCTGACTGCCGTAATGTCACGTCCTAGCGAAAAATGTCACCGATGATCAGTCAAAAGTATAATTGAATACATAAATAAATAACACAGTCAGCTAAATGTCAGTCAGTTTATTTAAAATGTCAAATTTCCTCCCA
Source organism: Sebastolobus alascanus (assembly GCA_916701645.2). Lineage (NCBI taxonomy): Eukaryota > Metazoa > Chordata > Actinopteri > Perciformes > Sebastidae > Sebastolobus > Sebastolobus alascanus. The sequence continues at coordinate 2,871,669 of CAKAOJ020000072.1, read as the reverse complement.
ACATTTCCCAGTTTTGCTGTTGCTTATGTGATTATGAAAGGTTTCCGGATGTCGTAGGGGGTTTCTCATTCGTCATTGGCTAATATTTAGTTGTATCTTAATTCATGGCTCATATGGGTCCGTGATAGGACCTGAAGGTCAAGATGAACCCCTGCATATTCCCAAAAATGAGAAGGTCTAGACTCACAGAGACCAAAACTAAATGTGTTTGAAGGCTTTTCATCAACTATGTTTTACCAAGAAGTTGCCTTTAAATGGCCAACAAAGTGGTGGTAAACTCATTTACTGTTAGATTAATCATAACTGAGTTTACAGTACGAGTTGTCACTTCAACAAATAATGGATGATAAACAGTGCACAAACAAACACAGGACTTTCACCCAGGAGAACGCTGTTCATGTCCCGTGATAAACCAAAAGTCAACATTGACTTTACGCTTGTTATGTAACGCAACATATTCTCATACAACGGTTCGTATGATATCTTGCGAAAAGTTATTTCTTTTTTGTGCAGTTTCCTATGAATGTCCAGCGTCAATTTCCTCTCCAGTCTTATCAAAATAAACTTCCGTCTTCACAGTAAACAACCTGGTTAGGTTTAGGCAAAAAACAACTTAGTTAGGTTTATGAAAAGATCGTGGTTTGGGTTAAAATAACACTGGAAGTGGTGTAAGTATGGAAGTTATGTGACAAATAAATCAACGTTGACTTCTGGTTTCATACGGGACATGAACTGAGAACTGTTGTGTGTAAAATAGAGACCAAAGAAGAAAAAAAAATTTACAATCCATATAAATTATTGAATTCACTCTTATTGCTTATTTACTTTAGTATTTATGGATTCAATTATACGTTTGACTAATCAGACTGCCTATTAGTGTCACCTCTGAGACTCCATATGACCTACAGCGACCAGTCATCCCTGTTGTTACCTGGAGGTAAAACATAAATGTGGCCCAGATATCACTCAGAGTCATAAAATCTCTAATTCCAGGTGAATTATAAAGCAATTATGATTAAGAAAACATCGACTGTAATTTGTTATTTTCCTGCTTTTCAATTTGCATCAATTGAAATGCTCCTATTGAATGTCTTAACCTGTCAGCCATAAATAATTATATAAAAAACAATCATCAAAATGCAAGGAAGCTCAGGCCTGTCAGTTAATATTTAATGAGCAATATGCAGTTTGCGAAGAGGAAAATGGAATTACTGATGGAATTGTTTCCCCCAGTCTCTTAATTTCATAAAGGGCAAAGAAGGCAGTGAAGAGACGACTCCCTCCTCTGCTAAACCGGGATGTTGTGAGAATGAGAAAACTTTGCAAGGAAAGTTGTACTTTTTTTCTCACGACTCTGAGACAATCAGAGGTCACCGCTCAAACTGGAGCTGTCATTGATTCGGCACTGCCACCACCGAAGCCGTCTGGATTTGAGTTTCATATGTTCACCTGCAGCCTGTTTGTAACAACCAGCAGGTTTCCAGCTACCTGGGGATCCTCGCACATAAAGCCGCCTCGATGCAATTCCCCTTGACGTTATATGACTAATTGCTTCCCAAATGTTCTGCCGAGACGCTTGTTTCGATTTGTAACAGGGCAGATAAATTCTCTCTCTATGGTCGGCTCAGACAGTGCACTACCTCCAGATGACCACGGCTGACAGCTTATCATGAACCACAAGTTTTGTTTTCCTCGTTGTTCATAGTTTTGACAGGGATGGATGTCTCAGTAAGGCACGGAAGACAAATGATGACAAATGCTATCCAGAACATTGAATATCCTGTAAACTGCCAAATATTCTTTGGATTTCCTACTGAGGTATTTTACTTTCTGGCTGCAGACAACGTTTTATCTCTTGTTCTTAATATAGCCTATATTCTCACTTTACTTTTAAGAGGATACATAGAGATCTATTGAACAATGGTGGAAGAAGTGTTTGCATCCTTTACTTAAAGCTATGGTTAGTACTTTTGAGAGAATTTCAAAATAATCTAACTGAAAAACTCTGCCCTGTGTTGCCAACTCTTTTCCAAAGTAAATACACTGCCACAATTACAATACAGTACAGTAACCATACAATAAAAGTAAACCTCCGATATGTCAGAGAAACACACAGGTAGAGCTCCTGTTTCCACATTCACCCATGAACAGCTATTATATGTGTCCTAATATTTGCACTAAAGTGTTTGAGATGCCTCTAAAGGCACAAATACACAGCAGCGACGTCCCATTGACTTGTATCATTTTTACATGCTAGGGGCCTATTAAGAAATTCACCGGGTTAATTTCTGAGCCATTTCACGCTGGCTATCTGTACGCTTGTCAGCAAGAATTAATGTGCAAATTAAGCTTTGAGAAGTAGCTTTAGGCCTCTTTCACAGGTCTAATGCATAATGGTCTTGGATGCATTGTAACAAAGGCGTTCTGTCCATAAGGAGCACAATCTCACTGCTGTTGGAGCCCATAACGCCTTCAGCCTAAACGGCTTTGTAATCACAGCCGGCCTGCGGAGGATTTAGAGATGAAGATGATTAAAGCTGCGTCAAAATAAAAAGCCTTATAACAAACTTACACACGGAGGTTGTTGCTTTTGGTGTTCAACAACTGGACATTTTGATAAAGTTGCCATTTGAAAATGTGGCTTCAACTCGGAAATGAAATACAAAGTATGAGGAACTTAGCTGTTTTACTTTGAAAAAAAATAGTTTTACTTTCTTTCATCTGCAATGCTTCAGTCTGATCAACAGCGTGCCTGATTTTTGAGTATTTGATATGATACACCCGTCTACAAGACTTTCTGATGTGCAAGAACTGTGAATTATTTTTCTTTGACGTCGTTACCACAATAACTGACAATTAGTACATTTTCTCAAGTAATGTACTAAATTACAATTTTGAGGTACTTGTAGGCCTACTTGTATTTCCATTTTACGCTACTCCACTACATTTCAGAGGGAAATACACTGTACTACATTTATCTCACAGCTGTAGTTCCGAGTCACTTTTTACATTAAGATTTTACATTAGAAAAGAAACATGAAAAGCTTATAAAATACAATGTTTTAAAGTTAAAATTATAAAATGTCATAAAAAGTTGCAAATATTAGATAAAAGTAAAAAAAATAATAATATTATGTATCAGAATTTTTTTCTTCTTTCCTCTCCCATTAATCATCTCACAACCCCTCAGATTTATCTGGTACCTTTGGAGAGGTCCGACCCCTAGGTTGGGAACCACTGGACTAAACTTGCTAAACGTTACAAATTTAATAATATAATCAGTCACAGGGATCATATTTCTGCAAAACAAGTGGTGTAGTGGTTTTGATGCCGACAATAAAGGGAGTGACAAAGCGACGGTATGTGACGAGTTGAGACTGACAAACGACCTGTTTTGTGGTTCAGTTTGAAAGACTTGTTGCGTTTGATGGAGCTAAGCTGGTATTTTCTCTGATTTTAATATTTATATTTAGGCTAAACAAATCTATATCTCTGTGATAAACACATAGAGATAAAACTGATATATTTTGACATCTGAGTTTGGTTTTATGGCAGTTACAAAAAAAATCCCAAACTGCTGAACTATTCCTTTAAACAAACAAACAAATAAAAAAAAAGACGTGAACAAACATCCTGGTAATGGGCCCTTTTGAAGGTCGTCATGACTCCAGCACATGTTGGATGCAGTTTTTAATTGAGTTAATGGTGGTGGGGGGAAATAGAATAATGACTTCTAATCGCATTCTCTGCACATAATCAGTTTTTATAATCACAAGTCTTCAACATTAGACGTTATGAAACAATTCAGCCTCCTGGCGTCAACATCATGTGCAGTTTTCCATTCGCAAAGTGACATCTAACTTACGTTGAAGGTACTTCGGCACATTGTTGCGTATAAGTGGAGGGTGGTGGTGCAGGTAGATTGACAGTGCAAATTTGTTTTTACTTGCTAATTCAGTCTTTGTTTGAAATAAATTCTTTTCTTACATTTCTTTCAGTTTGGATGCTCCTTAGAGATGTGCTCTCATAGCTGTGATTCAGTTTGTAAAATAATCGAAGTTCCAGGTCTTATTGAATCTTTTATTTCTTCTTTTTTAATTAACAAAGACTTTTCATTTTTTTGAAATGTCAATCTCACAGTTTCAGTTGAGGAATATAGAATTATTTATAAGGTTGTTGCAAACCTAATTTGACTGGGCTGAGATTTCTCGACTCCCTCAGTGGCAACAGTTGCTTGTACTTTTCAACTCCCCGTCTGTTTTCATTGCTTAAAACAATGAAAGACCAACCTGTGACCTGTAGCAATATAATGTAATTATTGCTTCATAATTAAAGTGTAATGTGGTGTGTTTCCCCTTTTCTTTTTAAACTGGCTCTAATTTATACACTGAGGCACAGATTGTGCAAAGAGCCATTGTATTAGCCATGCTTATTACGCCCACACATAGCTCATTCATAATTAAGCTGCATATCTTAATAGCTCCAGTTGAATTGTCTCACTTTACTGTGTGGATGTTTTATGGGAGGGGGGGTGGAGGTTGAGTGGGTCTTCCTTTATGTTTCATTAATATTTGCACATTTGATGACTTCTAGTAGCTTGAACACGGGTGAAAAATTAAGCTGTTAACAAAATGTCAAAAAAATAACAGACAAAGGTTGATGAAACGAAAAGAAACTGTGCATGCCAGAACATGACAAATAAATCATTCTGGTTATTCAAAACAAAGAGTCATAAAGTCGTCCTCCTGTCGGTTGGTGCTGTTAAATAAATCAATGTGTTTTCCTGCCTGGTGCTCTAGGGTCTAAAACAAAACCTCCATAGTAATTAGGAGATGTTTGCAACCTCCCCTTTTATTTCCCTGATTAAAAATGTATCCAGAGCTTGTTGGTGCATCTGCCCAGCCCGGTCTATCCAAACAGCATATCATTTGTAAGTCATTTTGCGTGAAATCACAACGCTGTTCTTGCTTTTTGCGTGTCATTTCACGCCATGTAGTCTGTAGTGACTGCAACGTAAACGCATCTTTGTGAATATGCTACGCTCAGAGCTAGTGACGTAGAATAACAACCGACCCGGTCTCACAGGAAGGCGTATAAATACCACGACCTTACACGGACATTCCGTGTCATAAGTACGCATTTTAGCCTTTTCGCGTGTCATTTGTACGCAACGCAAACGTCTGCAGATAGGTTTAGGCAAGAAAACCACTTAGGTAAGGTGAGGAAAAACGTCATGGTTGGGCTTAAAATAAGTACGTAAACTAAGTAAAACTCGAACGGAAACAACTATGGAAAACACGTCACAAACGTCAATAAAAAACACGTGACAATCGTCATGTGACAAACGTCACTAATGTAACTTACAAAACAAAACACCGGTCAACAACGGTCTCGAACACGGATCTCCTGGTTAACAGTCTAGTGTTTGATGGACACATCCACCCACCATAAGTGGTCTTTCTCGCTTTTTATCCTATGTCACCAACTCTTACCGTAGCATTTATACACGGATGTGTTTACATTTAAGTCAGTACAGGATACATGGCGTACAGATGACACGCGGAAATCAAGAAAGGCGTACTTATTGCATGCTAAACGGCTCACGTGTTTCCCATACTTCTGTGACGTGTTTATGTACATATTTTACTTAGTTTACGCAGGACAAAACAAACACTGTCTCTAGATAGGGCCATTCACGTTTTCACGTTTTTGCGTCGACCACCGTAGTTCTCCTACACGCTTGGCACACGGGAGTAGTTTCAGTTGGTTGCAATCTGCAACCCGTCCGCTAGATGCCGCCAATTCCTACCAACCTTTAATGACACGCAAAAAGCCCCTTCACAACGTTAACCCTGTGGTGTGAATAGACATGTAGAAATCTTTCTATAGAATACATATTTATACGCCTTTCCATGAGATCAGGTTGATCTTGCTGCAACACTAAACAGCCTCTTCCTCCGGTGGCAGCTCGAGACGCAGCGCCCCAGTGCATGAATACTATGAATGAAGTTTGGGATGGAGTAATGGCGTAGGAGGATGGGAACAGCCTCTGGGCCTCATCCCGGCATTCATCTCGCTGCTATCAGTCTGGGGAAGTTGCCCTTCAAAGCTCTCGGGGGGTGAAGCTGAGAAGACACGCCGATAGATAAAGGCGGCAGGCAGCTCTATTGCGCCTGTCAAAGACGCCCATCACTGTGCGCTTCCTAGAGCAGCGATAAAGATGGATGAGGTTGCCACGCAAGATCCCAGTCAGCCAAATCACAAGTCAGAGCGACGCTGATGGAGAGCTCGTAGAGGGAGATAGGAGGGCTGTCTGTCTCATACAGGTGTGTTTACTCCCCATGCTCTCCATATGATGCAAAGGGTCTTAATGTTGGGTGTGCTGGTAAATTGGCACCATATACCACAGTGGGTTCCAGTAATTTAGAGTTGTCCCTTTTTAAAGAGGCGTCAAAGGCTCATCTGTGCAAATAAGGTGAATCTATACGATCTCAATACAAGAAATGAGATGCACCTCTCTGCTCCAATTTGAGGTGTAATTTCACATAAATGTCTTGCACCTGTATTTGACCACAATATTTTCCTAGGCATAACACAGAGGTTTAGATTTTTAAAAGTGTTTTTTGTCCCTTCAGACAGCCATTGGTTTCCATTCATCTTGCTACGATATGTAACTCACGTTGCAGATAAAAACGCTCGGGTGAAATTGGTAATCCATCAAAATGAACATCATATCTGTTAATAAACATTACTGTTTGTGTGTACTGCAGACCTGAACTTTTAATTGCATTTGTGGGTGCTGATGTTAAAAAAAGCATAACAGGGGGAAAAAAAATATTTAGCCACGCAGATGGTTTCATTTTTATTTGCAAAGTTTTTTAAGTTATCTGCCAATGAGATTTCATTTCAGTACAATGGAGGGAAATTACATTTGTGGTGCTCATTGCATTGAAAAATTACACAAAAAAATCAACAGGAATGTCTTTCATAAACAGCAGTTTAATTTATTTATTTTTTGTGTGTTTTGGATTAATTGACTCTGCAATAACTGATTTATTTGGCACTTGGGGGCAAGCTAGTTTTTTAATCCACACAGCAAACACCCGTAACTTTTCCTCAGCCTCACTTGTTGGTCAGACAGTAACTGAGATGTACAACTGGGAGTAATTTATTACTTCATCACAGTCACATCTGTAATATGAACTCTTGTAAAATCCCACTCATTTTATTTTCATGCTGTTTATAAAAATAGCATTGGGCTGAATTATTATCAAACTTGTTTTAACTCAAAGCACCGACTGAGCCCAGAAGAACTAAAAGTCTTCTTTTATAGGGGAACAAGACTCGGTCAAAACCGAGTATATGGCTGGACCGTATGGTCAAGTCTCTGAATTTGTGGCTAAATTCTTACACAAATAGTCAGTGGTCATATCTATAATGTTTTGTGAACAGTTTTTTTCACTTATATCTTAATGTTTGATTGAAAGCCAACTTATAATGAAGCAAATGGCATTCAGTAATTTAAATGGTAACATTTACTAGTCAGTATATTATACATTTTATACAAGGTGAAAAGGTATTAGCATGACATACATTATGCAAGGTTAAAAGTATTTCAGTTTTTTATTAAAGCATGTGTATCAAAAGAATTCATTATATAAGTGGTGTTCAATATATACATACGTTGCGAAGGTTTATCAGCGTTGAGATATTCCCGCTGTCATCACTGACGTTGTTGTTGCTGTATTTATTCCTAGATGGAGTGTTAATGGAGCAGCTGCAATGTTAACGTAGCCTGCCACTGATCGATCCGAATTCCATTCAGAAGACAAGCATTTTAAAAGTTGTTTGCCTGTCGTCTTGGTAACAGACCTGACAAAGCATGAATTCAGACTTTTTACTAATCAGCATCATTATGTAGTTATTTCGGCACACTTTGATCCGTTTACAACAACGTCGCTGCCGTATTTATGCCTAGATGACGTTATGTTGAGTGTTGATTGAGTAGCTGGTGTTATCCTAGCCTGGCATTGATCGATCCGAACTCCGCTCAGAAAACAAGCATTTTAAAAGTTGTTTGCTTGTTGTGTTGCGGACAGACTTGACAAAGAATGAATTCAGACTTTTTACAAATCGATATATTTATGTTGTTATTTCGGCATTATTTTGATCTGTTTATCGCAATTAAATCACTGCACAGTCTGTTTATTTTGGGTTCATACCGCAGTAGTGACGCGTGGCTGCTAGATAGTCAGTTCATGGCGGAAATGGAGGAAAGCGAGGCGAAAATTTGTGAACATAACGTAACTTAAACGAACATAAACAATAGCACGTGCACAACAACAGCACTATGTAATGTTACAAAACCGCTGGCTCCCCAGAAAATGTAAACACAGAACTGTTCTCCGCCTTTTCATTTTGAAAGAGCAACAGCCAATGAGGAAGCTCCAGCAGTCAGCCGACCAATCCTGTAACTTCATCACTCACTCACTCAGCGACAGACTTTTGCGTCTGTAGGGCTGGCCCTCTGCGGTCCAGCCAAAAATACAGCAGAGAGAAACAGGAAACATAGCATCAATCACAAGAGAGATTTTATTGTATTTAACCTTTAAGTTTAAGGAATCTCTTTACAGAACATATTCCAACTTACACAGTTAGAAACACTCACACTCGGAAGATACCTAGTATAACCGTCTGATCTGTTGGCCATGCTGCAGCTCCACTGGTGCAATTTGGTTCAATGCTTTGCTCAAGACAACCCAGTAGCCAGAAAAAAATACGTTTCATAAATATGTTTCATATCACGCTTGCAGAAACACACATTGCCACGTTGTTACCGTCGTGAAACGATTTGTTAGGTTTAAGCCTCGGTTATACTTTCCACAAGGACGGTCGCACGAACATGAGCAGATGTGGAATCGTGACGAGGAAACGTTTGGATCTTTTATACTCGGTGTGGGTTTCTCCTCGTGGGAAACCGACATTCTCAAAGCTCCTCAAAGTTCTCCATTTCCTCCGCCCATCCGCGTCTGTGTAGTTAGAAAAATTTGGATGTGCACAGACAGGCAAAAAACCTGCCGTAGGGAATCCCAGCATAGGGCCGTGTCTGATGACGTGACGTGACGTCACTTTGGCTATGCGATGAGGCAAGCATAAATCACGCTTATGGCAACAAAACTACTTGGTCATGGTCTGCATGGTCTACAAAAAGGTCATGGTTTGTTTACAAATAATAACGAAACAAATGTACCGTAAAAACGTCACTACCATTAAAAAACAATTACGCAACAAACGTAATAATGTTTACTTTTGGCTTCACACAGGACATGTACAGCGGTCTCCTTGGTGTAAGTCCTGTGTTGGTTTTACCCCATCTACCCTTTGTGTCCTTTAATGCTTGTTATACTCGTTATTATAACTTTCAATAACAGTCGCTCGATATACTACCTCACTTGCTCTGACCAAACGCAGAAACGTCCATATTTAATGTATCCGTGATTTGCAGAAACTTACAATGGCAACATTTTATCCTGGCGCCTGGCTCAAGGGCACGTCAGCGTTGGTAATGAAGAAGAGGTAACCACTGCTTCATCTTACCTGATTACGTGCTTGAATGATCGGACCCAAGCCAGCGACTGTTACTGTTACATGGTATGCATTCTGGGCCAACGGGACTGCCCACAATTGTTTTGTGGACTTTTTATTAACAAATGAGTTAAATTATTCTTCCCGCTTTGTTGTGACAAAAGCAATCACCCACAATGACCTGAGCAGCTGTTTCCTCTGTAATGAGGAGTAAAGTTTGCTAATTGGATTTAGATGATTTATCAAAGCTGGTTTTGTAAATATTGTACAAATGCTGGAGATGATTTAATTTTTTTCTCCAAAAGACAAACTGATCAACAATACGTTAACGTATGGCCTTGTATCTGTGTGTATATACAACACATTCCTGCCTAGTAATGAGAATGCAACACTATTGATAAGCTGCTTTCTGTCCAGAACATCTGGCCTGACCTTGTACTGCGGAGCCAACTAAATAAGACTGAATGATAATGATGTTTTTACTGGCCCCAGTGCCCACATTAATCTCTATGAGCAGGTGCTCACACAGACAGGCCTGTGTTTACCTGCGCTTTGTTAGCATTGTGCTAGTCATCTAACCGCTGTCTTGGGGCAGCACTGTTTATTCTCCTCACATAATACACTGTGTAAGCTGCACTGTGGCACTATGGAGCAAGCAGACCAATATTTGAGTCGGATAAGGAAAGGTAACAGAGAGATGTTAATACTTTTTATCTCCTGTGCAGGCATGCATACAGCAGTACATGTACCTGTTTACAAATCTATTGAAGTGCAGAGTAGCTTGAGTTAAACCTGTCAGGTCAGAAGCTAAATATGCTGTAAAAAAAGACCTTTGTACGTACGAACTTACAACCTGGTCTCACTCCCAACGCGTCAAATACCGTCGCTTGGTAAGTGGCCGGCGTCTGATACCGAGGCCGACGCACCGAGGCACCCTTTAGCGTCTGTATGGGACGCACCAGGCTTTCAACAAACTCCAATGTAAACCCATCCACATCATTCTTATGGTCAGAGCAACTGATGAAGTATAAAGAGCGAGAAAGTCTGCGTAGGGGACGGGAGGATGGATGTGTCTAACAAGCTGGACTCGCTGTTTGTGTCCACCCCGACCTGCTCCAAACGCGGACTTCCGCGGACTAAAAACCTATTTGTGATACGTCAAAAACAAACGCAATATGGAAGGAAATATGTTTCCCTCGATACGTAATTGAAAGTATTCTCATAAGACGGTTCTCGTATGATATCTTATGAAACAGTTGTTCCTCCTTTTTCATGTTTTCTTACGAATGTCCAGCAACACGCGTCAGTTTCCACTCGTTACATGCATACAGTCTTCTCAAAATAAACTTCTGTCTGCACAGGAAACAGCTTCCTTAGGTTTAGGCAACAAAACTACTTGGTTAGGTTTAGGAAGAGATTGTGGTTTGGCTTAAAATAACTACGGAAGTGGCGTTACTTAGGTAAGTAAGTTACGTGACAAATAAATCAACGTTGACTTCTGGTTTCACACGGGACACGAACAGCAGTCTCCTGGGGCGAAGTCTGGTATTTTTAGACCCAACCATCCACCCCGACCATCTCCCTACGCAACGTTTGCCGCTTTTTATTTTTCCTGGTTCACAATTACGTGGATTACATACGAATTGATTTTGTGGGATATATACGAATTACAGCCCTGCGATAGGCTGGCGACCTGTCCAGGGTGTACCCCGCCTTCGCCTAATGTCAGCTGTGATCGGCTCCAGCACCCCCGCGACCCCTAACGGGATAAGTGGTTGCAGATGATGGATGGATGATGGATGGATATACGAATTACAGTGCATTACTCTTTGTAGGTATAGCTATGAACGGTGTATGAGACCAGCCTGAACTGACAATACAGTTTCATTGTATGGGAACGTAATTTTTAGGAGACCAAGCTGTTCTGAGCTACCTCAGCTGTGTGTTTCTTTAAAGCCGATCACACAATCCAGATGTTGTCATTCATCGTCTTGTTTGTGTTGTCATGGTGATGCAGTAGCATCAACTTGCAGTGGATGGAGAATGGAGGGCAGGGCAGAACTCTGTGCCTGTCCTGGTTCTGCCAGCTCACTGTGACAAGGAGCCACATTAATCAACTCCATCCAGCAGACAAGGGGAGAGTCCAAAATTAACATGTCACCAAATTTAGCCCATTTTGACGACAGAGAGGTTACTGCCCCCCTCCGCAGGAATACCCTGGCCCAAATATCCTCTCTGGCTCTGCCTGGAGTGAAGACATCCTTCACTGATGTTAAAGGTTAAGGTAATATGAGAAATAATTGGACTCTGGCTCTATAATTGTTTAGGATTATGTTGCACATAAAATATATTGCTGAGCAGGTACTATTTTAGGCAGGTCAAATTAATTTATTACGAAAAGCTAATTAAACAGACATAGCTCCTCGTTTGACTGGCTGATTGCTGCAGGCAGATAAGAGCCAGACACCTCTGCAGAAGACAGCCTCTTTTCACATGAGGAGACAATGGAGCTCGCTTTATTGATTCGCTATCGATTCATGGTTCACGATCTCCGCTCCTTAGCCCCATACTTTTTTGGGGGGAGAGCATTGCAGCAAATCAGGTAACATTGTTAGAGAGTGAGATGGAACCCAGTTAGGATGGAGGGATTTAGCACTGGTGATGCTGTGATTTGGATCTCGTCTGCAGGCCCCTGCTCTCATCCCACTGGCCGATACAAGATGTAATTTTGTCACACCAGATTGAGCACCTCTCCGCCGACCCTATGGGCGGCCGGCACTCTGTTAGTTATGGTGATAGAGAGTGCGGCCATTTATCAGCCCAGGCGATTTCTTAAATGAGGACATATTGGCAGGTGCCCAAGCAGCATGAGGCGGGATGAGGGCTTCACGGTGGCTGCAGCCAAGAGGAGACAGCGGACATCTTCTCTGGGTGTAATGAGGAAAAGAAGTGCAGAATATGTGGGTGAAAACATGAATTTTTGCAGAAATTTGCATTCACTGCAGAGTTGCACAACTGCACGCTGAAAGCATTTTAATTAGATACAAAAATGAGGCTCACACACTGTAGAAATACAAATGATAAACAAGGACTGTCATGTAGAAATATGTCACAGGCTGTCTGTTCAAATATGATAACAAGACATTTCTTCTGTATAAATCAATAAAGTTGGCCTGTTATCAATTATAATTCTTTTTGCGAAGGATGCAGTATAGCGGCAGTCAAACAACACCGCCTGGGCCGCATTATGAGAGATGGGATGAGCTCACAGATTAATTTATAACAAAAGAGTCAACAAAGGAAAGAGCATTGTATGTCACCTGGTGCAGACAAGATAAGTACAGGGTCTAAATTATATTTGTTGAGATACAAACGTAGATGGATTACCTCTGTTCCCAAACAGTAAATTAAAATGCAGCATATTCACCTCAGCGGGCGCCTCCTCCTGCTGCAAAAACTTTCTCTTTTCATGTATTTGCTTATTTATTTCAATTTAAGGAGGCTGCAGGATGGAATAATAAATCGTCGTCTTTGGTGGTTGGTTAAGACTCATTAAAAATCTCTACAAAGCATTGGGAGCCAATGGAGACTGTGTACCATGTGAATAGCCTGCAAAATAAATATTGTGCCTCAGCCATATTTTCTTTCAGGGATTTACATTAATAAGATAGTGGGTGTGCAGTAATCAGCTAATGGCAAGCCTGGCCAAGGAAGGCTAATAGCGGCGAGGTTGTGCTACAATTAGCTGGCGATTGCAGGCAGCTGGGTTTCTTCGGAGGAGGAGGAGGACCGAGAGACCCTAATGAGAAACCCTTTTTAAGGATTGTTTTATTTTAAATCTAATGCTTTCCCCAATTTGTAAGCAAAATGCATCCCAAGAAAGTAGTACACCTGAGATCTCAAGACCAACAACTCTATCACAGCTAGCAACAAGATATTCAACAGTCCTTCCAGCCAACAGTCTAAGTGCACTATGGATCTTAAGTTTCTTGCATATTTAGCAATAAAGAAAAGGCTGTTCGTTTCCAGACCTGTCACATAATTCTAGTCCATCCAGCCCTTTTTAATACAGCAGTTAAACAAAGAACCCGACTGTGAGCTGAGGACCTGACCTCTATTCAAAAGGACATCATGTAAGCCCTTGCAATAGAGCAGCGTATAAAAATAGCAGCCTCCTTGTTCTCTCAACTCATCCCACATTGCTGCGCTTCTCCAACATTTCTGCACATGCTAGTTGCTGAGTGACGGACAAAAAGAATAACCAAACCACAGTTGTTTAATGGATTATAGGCATTCAGAATCTGATTTGTTGTCAGTGCTTAGGTGGGCACCAAGTGGCCACCACTAGTACAACACCTGTACCTGCCAGTGGTATCAATGTGTCAGGATACTGTCCTATTTCACAGGATTAACTCATGTCTTTGCCACAAAAAAGCGCGATCCACCACTTTGGCTCGGACGGAAATATCTCAACAACTATTGGATGGATTACCATAAAATTTGGTCCAGACATTCATGTTCCCCAGAGGATGAATCCTACTGACTTTTTGGTGATCCTCTGACTTTTCCTGTAGCGCCACCATGAGGTTGGCATTTTTTTTTTTTAGTGAAAACTGTCAGATGGATTGCCATGAAATTTGGTACAGATATCCTCAGTTAGACTTCTAATGACCATTATCGGGTTAAATATCAATTTGTCCAATACTTTGGTTTATGGTCAAATACCTGCAAAACTAATAACATTCTCATCATCTGAATGTTCAGTGCTAATTAGCACATGTTAGCATGCTAACACACTAAACAACACAGGGATTTCATCCAGGAGACCGCTGTTCGTGTCCCGGGTGTTAAGTTTCACTTTCACTTTACAATCAGCTGTTCGTTCCTGTCCCATGTTCACAAAGTTCAGTTTCATTTCCACTTTATAAATGTAGTAATTTTCAGCCCAATCATGTTGTTTTTTTCCTAAACCTAACTATAATGGTTTTGTTGCCTAAACCCATGTGACGCCAAGGGGCGTGAGAAAGCAGCGGTATTTGACGAGTTGGTTTGAGAACATGTTGGTTTCATAGCCGTAACTAGTTTTTCACTCACCTAGCTTATATCAAGAACTACCTGTGATCAACACTGTCTCCTATAACATTACGTTCCCATACAACGAATCTGCTTTCTCAATTACGTTTCGAAAACAAAACAAAACAAATATGCAACAAAACTATTAGTAAAACACATCATGGTTTGGCTTAAAATGACAATGTTTGTGATGTTATTAAGCTACGGACGTAAATTAAAATAACTGAACCCATCCATCCCCCCCGACCTCCCTACGCAGACTAGCATTACAAACGTTTGTGATACGTCAAAAGCAAACAAAATCACGTCAAAATACTTTTCCCTCGAAACGTAATTCATAGTGCAGTTCCGTTGTATGGAAACGTAATTTTTAGGAGACAGGGTTGCTGTGAATGCACATAAGCTGCATTAACCACATTTCTCCTTCTCAACACTAACATTCCTTCCTGCTGATGGAAGCCTGATGAAACTTGTTTTCCTTTGCCTTCAAGTCTCCAGGCTCATGTGAGCTTGTATGTGTTTGTTTTTTATTAAGAACCCCAGTGGCTACTCGGCCTGTAATACCTACACTTCCTGGGATCCACACAAACATAAAAATTGGTACATTATACAAAAAATAAAAAAAAGGAGTAGTGGGGGGAAAGCACAGCCCAGGTTAAAAGAGAAAATATGAGCAAGAAAGAAATAAGAATACATATGTTTTGGTTGCGTTTTTCTTCCTTTTTGCAAATCGAAGCTGGAGCAAAGACATTGCAGCAGGCCGCCACTCCCTGTCAGCAGGGAGGGAAACTGATTCCCTTCTTCTCAAATCTTCAACTTGACTCGTGAGACCTTTTGGACCTGACCTCCTTAGACACCCACATTAATGCTGATCGTGAAGATTGCTTAAAAACCTTTGCAGGTATGTGGTCACGCTTTCGATTTAGCCATTAATACAATGAGTGCATAAGAGCGTGTCTTAATGACAATCTGGGCCAACAGAGTTATAGATTATACAAATTTATAACCTGGGCATCTGCGTCACTTCGGCTCTGATTCGGTGATCTTTATTCCCAACGGTAATTGAGGGCAAGACAAAGTCATTTAATGCCAGACCTCCAACTCACCAGAGTCCAGGCTGGAGGGGAATTAAATATATTAGCTTTGCATACATACATTATTAAATGGTTAAGTTCACTCGGTAATGTCTTAGTTTGCATTATGTATTTGTATGTGTCTCTCTTTTTACGATACAGCTCAGTCAAAAATGATATCACTAGTGAGAGTTGAGTTGATGCGCAGCAGAAGTTTTGACGGCTGCTTCCAGTGATGCATGAGGAGACACAGCAGGGTTCGGACCCTCTAGCTGAGCTTTGCCTTTGCTCTCTCCTGGAGAACCATCTAGGACGTTTCAAAGACTCTCTGTTTTGTTCTTATTCTCTAGACTGTGTATTCTAGTTTATCTCCAGGTTCTCTGTATCTCCAGAGGGCCATACTGAGGTGGCAGAGGTACAAGCTGTGGTGCCATACATCCGCCTCACATTAAAAGACCAAGAGACGCTTCTTTTCCTCCCCCAGCCCCTTTATGGTGGATTAATGATTTATTGCTCTGCCTTCTCGCTCTTCTCATCTTACTTGGAGGGGGGGCAGTTTAACAAGCACGCTCATTTTCTCCCCCGGCCTTCAGATAGTCCTCACTCACAGAAAAAATGTGCCATGGTGCCACTGTGTGCAGCACAGCTGTGACCCAGTTCAGAGACTTTTTCACCAGTGCAGCCTCAGCGGGGGGGACGGAGGGGGCAGAGGGATCCAGCAAGGAAACCGAACCCGACGGGCACAGCTCGCACTGCACGCTGCTCCAAAACCTCAGTCCTGCTCCTCTCCATATACGCCTCAGCATGCTGATGCACACATTGGTTGGACAAAATCATGTAAACACTTCATGAAAAAGGACTTTGAAGTAACTCAATTACCAAACACTGTGTGAGTTGGGTCATTTAAGGCCGCGTGGCAGCACTCCACATGTTACTCCATGATCTGGGGACATAATTTCTCCGATACAAACTTCAGAATCAATGATTTTCTTACCTTTTATCCAGCAGCAGGTTGAACAAAACAACTTCTGAGATCCGGCTGATGTTTGTCTGCCCAGAATGATAAAATGTTTGCCCGGAGCAAAAACCAACATTGAAATTCAAAATTTCCAGACTGCACCATTCAGTGCCCCTGCAAGGCATTCTGGTTAGTTTTGACTTGTGACCACTGTTCTTGTTTGTCCATTCAGTTTTCCCCTTTGCCATCTTAAATACTATATACTCTATTGTTTCCAATGCTCCTGCAGTTTGCACACAGATTTTACTTGCATTGAGCTCAGTTGGTCATCTCCTGTTGCTTTAGACCTCACATATCAATGTGCTAGTTTCAAGACCTCTTAAAGTTTGAAAATGCTAGACCTTCAACCTGATGTAACTCACCTTTGTACCAGAATTACGATTATAACTGAGGTTAATTAGGAATGACGCACTTGATTGAGTCTAATCTTCAGTCAATTCTTCTTCTTCTTCAATCAACTGACGGTCTTTTAGCTCATTCATCAAACCAATTCCATTCTCAATAAACTGCACCATTTCAGGTTGTGTTATTTTGTACACTCCCATTATATGGCAGATAATTTCACCACTAATCATGCACTTGTTCCAATTGTGGTTACCTCCATCTTTGGTCCCATTTGTCTGTGTAGATTGGTATAATGTAGAAACAAACTTCTGGACTCCTCAAAAACAAGTATCTCTACATATAGGAATTGTTTTGCTCTTTATCCACTCTTCGTCAAATTTGCTACATAGTTGGCCTGATGAAGGAAGCGTTAGAAGAACAAATTTTCTCAAATTTTGTTAGTACCTATTGATTTCTGGGATTCACCAATGTTTTCTTATTTTTGCTCTTCTCTCGCAAGAGAAAATTTGTTGTTGAGAGCACTTATACCAAGATACGAAAAAAAACCCATCTTGTTTTCACAGTCCACAAATTGTTCGTCTTCTTCTTACAGCCTTTTTATGGTGGCATCTCTCCAATTCTTGTGCACACAGCACAACACCTGCCCTTATATAGTGTTTAGGGGGCGTAATCTGTGCTAACATCGGCCTTTATATAGTGTTTCGGGGGTGTTACATATAACAACACCTCTCCTTATATAGTGTTTAGGGGGGTTACCTATTCTAACCACCTGCCCTTTAGTGTTTAGGGGGCCTTACCTATGATAATACTTGCCCTTATAGGCCTATAGTGTTTAGGGGGTGTGACATATGCAACACCTGCCCTTATAGAGTGTTTAGGGGTTGTTACCTATGCTAACACCTGCCCTTATAGGCCTAAAGTGTTTATGGAGCGTTACCTATGCAACACCTGCCTTTATAGAGTGTTTAGGGGGTTTTACCTATGAGATCACCTGCTCTTATATAGTGTTTAGGGGGCGTTACCTATGCTAACACCTTCCTTTTAGTGTTTAAGGGGCGTTATGCTAAGACCTGCCGTTTAGTTTTTAGGGGGCTTTACCTATACTAATACCTGCCCTTATAGGCCTATAGTGTTTAGGTGTGTGAGAGAGCTGGAAAGCATCTCCCTCACTTAAGGTGAAGGGAACACACTCACATGCACATTGACAGTGTCAAATTTAACAAAGCAATACAGGAAGTGATGGTGCTTATGTTGTGCTTTTATTTTGTTGAGCCGTGCTAATCACTCTCTCTCTGAGGTCCACTTCCTGGAGGCGTGTTTTCAAGAGGTGCACACAAGGGAATGCAGCATCAGGTCTCCAATTGCCAGCAATCACCTACTTGGACCGAACCAAGTGACAGGGAGGAGAGAGGGGTGTGGGTAGTGGGATTTCCTTGCTTAATTAGAATTGTTTGGTGGTTCTTAAGTTGATAATGCTTCATAGGAATTTGTGTTAGACTGCATAGGCATGTGTCTGTTGTATATATTAGTATGGTGAGGGTTTATTTGCAAATATAGTTAATTGATTTATTTGGGTGTGTTTATTGTTGGGAGGGTCCATTGGCTTATTAGGCCAGCTGGAAAAGGAGCCTGGGGGGTTGAGAGCTAATTTCGGTGAGAGGAGGCATGTTGGATGTTTTGCCAGTGACCGAAGTCTGTGTTAGCCAGAGGAAACCTGTTCCATTGTCCAGCTGTATTTTTGCCATGGGTGAGCGTGTGGAATTCTTTGTGTCACATACTGAACATCACCAGTAAAAAGCGCAGAGCGCTGTGAAAAAACTGTTTGACTCTTCGGCTTATCTTTCAACTCTGTCATACACCTCCATCCCGGTTGGTTTTTCATCCTGGTTGTAAGGACTTCCATCCTCAAAACCTTACATTTGGTGTCAGAAGTGGGATGAGACGCGACCAGATTGGAGGAGTATCGCAGTGTGAGCCAACAGTATGGGACCGAAAGCACACTCCAAAGCTTCAAAGGTGGCTGTCTCTGAGGAAGACCCGGAAGAGGGTGCGGCAGGAGGACAGCCGATCATCCACCCTAGGGAGGAACACATGGGGCCTGCAGATATGGACTCCATTACCGGCATGTTGCAGCAGTGTCTTCACTTCCAACGTGACCTAAGTGCAAGGTGGGACCGAGAGACAATGAGACAGGAAGAAAGGTGGCACCACATCCAGGGTCAAGTGAGTAACCTCAAAGAGGAGCTGGAGCAGCAGCCAAGGGGAGAGGATCAGCCCCAGATGAGCCCACCACGACAGCAGGAGGAGGACCGTGATTCCCAGTCGAGTGCCCAGAGTGAGTTAACGGGTAGGGGCTGGAGGCAGGCAACAGTTCCTAGGCTGGAGGAAGAGGACGATATTGAGCAGTACCTGACCACGTTCGAACGCCTGGCGGGGGCATATCAGTGGCCGGAGGTCGATTGGGCAGTAAGGCTGGTTCCACATCTGACGGGGAAGGCACGAGCAGCATATGTGGCCATGGCAGGAGAGGACACCTTTGACTACAATAATGTTAAAGAGGCCATCCTTGCCAAATATGAAATAAATGAAGAGGTCTATCGGCAGAGGTTCAGGGAGCCTGACATCCGCCCGAACGAGAACCCGAGAGAGTTCTACAACCGACTTAAAGACGTTTACGACAAGTGGATCCAACCAGGGAACAGGACCAAGGAGCAGATTGGGGAGATCCTCATTTTGGAGCAATTCTACCGCTCCCTCTCTCCAGACCTCAGAGTGTGGGTGAAGGAAAGAGAGCCAAAGTCGGCACGGGAAGCAGCTCAACTGGTTGAGACCTTCATGGCGGCTCGTCGAGGATCCAATTACCGGTTGGAGGCTCCACACAAGTCCAGCACTGCATGGGGTAAGCCATGGGGGTCGGGGGGTGGAGGTGGTCCTAGAGAGCCAGAGCCCGCTAGGCCCTTAGAAAAACCTCTAGCTCCTGTTAGGCAAAGGTCATATGCTAAACCTGTTTGCTTTTACTGTGGTCAGGAAGGACACATTCAGCCACAATGCCCAGCCAGAAAAGCTAAGGCAGCTTATTTATGTACAGTTCCTCGTCCCTGTCAGAGTGAGAATTGCTTGGTAGGGAAACAACAGGTCACCACAGTTAAGATTAATGGTAAACCAGCCCAAGCTCTCCTGGATACGGGTAGTGAACAGACACTAGTACACCCATCACTAATCAAGAAGGGGACTCCCCTAGGGAAGCCAGTTCTGGATATTTCTTGTGTGCATGGTGATCATAGAGCGTATCCCGTTACTGTGGTGTACCTGGAGGTAGCTGGTCAAAGTTACCTTGTCTCAGTTGGGGTAATAGACAGCTTAGCTCACCAGGTAATCTTGGGACAGGATATCCCCATCCTGCGGGAGTTGGTTCAGTCATGTAAACCAGTCAACATTGTCACAAGGTCGCAGAGACAGACCCGGGAATTGGGGGAGGAGGAAGCAAGAGGAAACCAGGAAAGACCAGCTAAAAACACTCAGGGTCCAGAGGAACTAGTTCCCCAGGTCCCCGCTCAGGTCAGTCCAGAGGTTCAGAGTTCAGGCCATGATTCAGCGGAGGATGAGCAAAATGTTCTGTCTGACTTACCTTACTTTGACGAGATGCTCACAGATAGCCCTTTTAAACTGAGGAAAAGTAGGAGGCAGAAAAGGCGAGAGAAAATGGCAGGTACAGTTAGAGCAGGCTCAGGTTTGCCAGAGCCTGAGGGTTTTGATGCCGAGAAGAGTTGTGATTTTTTACAGCGTCAAAAACAGGATGAATCACTGCAGGACTTCTTTAGAGAAGCAGCGATAGTGCAGCGGGGTCAGACGGCAGGGGAGGGCTATTTCCTCAGGGACCAGGTGCTGTACTACAAGGCAAATCTTGATGACAGGGAAAGACTGGTGGTTCCGCAGGGGCTCCGGGAACAGGTGCTAAAGCTGGGCCATAGTATTCCCTGGGCAGGTCATCTAGGGACAAAAAAGACCTTGGACAGAATTGCTGGCAGGTTTTATTGGCCAGGTCTGAACACAGAGGTACAGGCTTATTGTCAGGCATGCTCAATCTGTCAGCTAGCAGGTGATAAGAAAGTGCCCAAATTCCCATTACAACCACTTCCTATTATGGAAGTCCCATTCAACCGCATAGCTATGGACATTGTTGGGCCGTTAGAGCGAACACAGTCAGGACATCGCTACATACTGGTAATTTGTGATTACAGTACCAGATATCCTGAAGCATTTCCCCTTAGAGACATCACTGCTAAACAAATAGCATACGCATTGCTGCAGCTCTTCTCCAGGGTTGGCATTCCATCTGAAATTCTGACAGATCAGGGAACAAACTTCCTTTCAAACACTCTTAGGCAGGTGTACAGGCTCTTAGGCATTAAGGGTATTCGGACCACTCCATACCACCCCCAGACCGATGGCTTAGTGGAGAGGTACAACAGAACCCTCAAAAGCATGCTGAAGAAGTTCATCTCCTCTAATGCCAAAGACTGGGACAGGTGGCTCCCATATCTTCTGTTTGCCTACAGGGAGGTGCCGCAAGCTTCAACTGGCTTCTCACCTTTTGAGCTCCTTTATGGCAGGCAGGTGAGAGGTCCCCTCGATGTACTGCAGGAGTCCTGGGTGGGTTCCCAGGAGAGGGAAACCAGTGTTCTGGCCTTTGTCTTGCAGATGAGGGAGAAAATGGAGCAAGCCACCAAGCTGGTGAAGGAAAACATGGAGAAAGCACAGCATGGACAACAACTCTGGTACGACAAGGCAGCCAGAGAGAGGTCCTTCCTCACAGGGCAGCAGGTACTTCTCCTTCTTCCGACAGTTGAGAACAAGTTGCTGGCAAAATGGCAGGGCCCATATACTGTGCTGAGGAAGTTGAATTCAACAACCTATGAAATTGAGATGCCGGAGAGGAGAAATCCAAAGCAGGCATTCCACATCAATCTGCTGAAGGAGTGGAAAACCCGGGAAATTCCACCACAACAGCAGATGTTTGTTCGGACAGTGGAGGAGGAGGAGGATGTCGTGGGTGAGTTCACTCCTACTAGTCAAAACTCTGTATCCCTTGATCTCTCCCATCTCTCCAAAACTCAGCAGCAAGAGTTGCAGGCCATTGTTCCACAAGAGTTGTTCCAGGAGAGGCCTGGGGCAACAAACCTAGTGGAGCATGACATCCGTCTGAAGGACAGCAACCCCATCAGGCAGAGGATGTATCGCATCCCACAGAAGTTGGTGCCGGTGTTGGAAGAGGAAATTGCGGTCATGCTGGAGCTGGGTGTCATCGAGCCATCCAACAGCGAATGGAGCAATCCCATTGTCCTGGTAATCAAGAAAGATGGAAGCATCAGGTTTTGTATTGACTTCAGAAAGTTAAATGCACGATCTGAATTTGATGCTTATCCTCTGCCAAGACTTGAAGACCTCATTGAACGAGTAGGCCAAGCTAAGTTCATTACCACCTTAGACCTTTGCAAAGGCTACTGGCAGGTGCCCTTGTCTAATGCTGTCAAGCCTCTAACTGCTTTCAGGACGCCTCAAGGACTCTGGCAGTTTACCAAGATGCCTTTTGGCCTCCACGGAGCTCCGGCCACCTTCCAGAGGTTGATGAACCAAGTGCTAGCAGGTATGGAAACATTTGCAGCAGCTTACCTTGACGATATTGTTATATACAGTACCTCCTGGCAGGAACATCTGAGTCACCTGGAAAGCGTGTTGGGGAGAATCAAGGAAGCAGGCCTGACCATCAATCCGAGGAAATGTGCAGTGGCTAAGCAGGAGACCCAGTACCTGGGCTACATCCTCAGAGGTGGTGTCATTAAGCCGGTCCAGGACAAGGTGGAGGCAATCCGAGCACGGGAGAGACCGACCACACGGAAACAGGTGAAGTCGTTTCTGGGTCTGGTGGGCTGGTACCGACGATTCATCCAGGACTTCTCTGCAAGGGCGGCACCATTATCGGATCTCACCAGCACGGCAAAAACCAAGTTGGAGTGGGGTGAGCAGCAGGAAAAGGCCTTCCAGGACCTTAAAGAGGCCCTGTGCCAGGAGCCTGTGCTGCAGAGCCCAAACTTCAACTTACCCTTCACCGTCCAGACGGATGCTTCGCACCGGGGGATCGGTGGGGTCCTACTACAAGGAGAAGGAGAAGACAGGAAACCGGTGGCATACATCAGCAGGAAACTGTTTCCCAGGGAGACCAGGTACTCTGCGGTGGAGCTGGAGTGTTTGGCCATTAAGTGGGCCATAGACACCTTCAAGTACTACCTGCTCGGGAGGGAATTCAACCTGGAAACGGATCATAAGGCACTACAATGGCTGGAGCAGATGAAGGATACCAACAGCCGGATTACTCGATGGTTCTTGTCCCTTCAGCCATACAAGTTCTCCATCCACTACCTGCCAGGGAAGCAGAACACGGTGGCTGACTTCTTGTCTCGCAACATGGTTGGCGAGCCTGCCGAAGGGGGGAGAAATGTGAGAGAGCTGGAAAGCATCTCCCTCACTTAAGGTGAAGGGAACACACTCACATGCACATTGACAGTGTCAAATTTAACAAAGCAATACAGGAAGTGATGGTGCTTATGTTGTGCTTTTATTTTGTTGAGCCGTGCTAATCACTCTCTCTCTGAGGTCCACTTCCTGGAGGCGTGTTTTCAAGAGGTGCACACAAGGGAATGCAGCATCAGGTCTCCAATTGCCAGCAATCACCTACTTGGACCGAACCAAGTGACAGGGAGGAGAGAGGGGTGTGGGTAGTGGGATTTCCTTGCTTAATTAGAATTGTTTGGTGGTTCTTAAGTTGATAATGCTTCATAGGAATTTGTGTTAGACTGCATAGGCATGTGTCTGTTGTATATATTAGTATGGTGAGGGTTTATTTGCAAATATAGTTAATTGATTTATTTGGGTGTGTTTATTGTTGGGAGGGTCCATTGGCTTATTAGGCCAGCTGGAAAAGGAGCCTGGGGGGTTGAGAGCTAATTTCGGTGAGAGGAGGCATGTTGGATGTTTTGCCAGTGACCGAAGTCTGTGTTAGCCAGAGGAAACCTGTTCCATTGTCCAGCTGTATTTTTGCCATGGGTGAGCGTGTGGAATTCTTTGTGTCACATACTGAACATCACCAGTAAAAAGCGCAGAGCGCTGTGAAAAAACTGTTTGACTCTTCGGCTTATCTTTCAACTCTGTCATACACCTCCATCCCGGTTGGTTTTTCATCCTGGTTGTAAGGACTTCCATCCTCAAAACCTTACAAGGTGGCATTACCTATGCCAAGTCCTGCCCTTATATAGTGTTTAGGGGGTGTTACCTAAGCCAATACCTGGCCTTTAGTGTTTAGGGGGCATTACCTATGCTAACACTTGCCCTTATATAATGTTTAGGGGGCATTGCCTATGCCAACATCTGCCCTTATATAGTCTTTAGGGGGTGTTACCTAAGCCAATACCTGGCCTTTAGTGTTTAGGGGGCATTACCTATGCTAACACTTGCCCTTATATAATGTTTAGGGGGCATTGCCTATGCCAACATCTGCCCTTATATAGTCTTTAGGGGGTGTTACCTATGCTAATACCTGCCCTTTAGTGTTTAGGGGCAGTTACCTATGCAAACACCTGCCCTTATATAGTGTTTAGATGCGTTAGCTATGACAACACCTGACCTTATATAGTGTTTAGGGGGTGTTACCCATGCTAATACCTGCCCTTTAATGTTTAGGGGCGTTACCTATGCCAACACCTGCCCTTATGTAGTCTTTAGGGCGTGTTACCTATGCTAATACATGCCCTTTTGTGTTTAGGGGCGTTACCTATGCCAACATCTGCCCTTATATGGTCTTTAGGGGGTGTTACCTATGCTAATACCTGCCCTTTAGTGTTTAGGGGCATTACCTATGACAACACCTGCCCTTATATAGTTATTAGGGGTCATTACTTATGGTAACACCTGCCCTTTAGTGTTTAGGGGGCGTTACCTACGCTAACACCCGCCCTTATAGGCCTATAGTGTTTAGGGGGCATTACCTATGTCAATACCAGCCCTAATATAGCGTTTAGGTGATGTTACCTATGCTAATACCTGCCCTTTAGTGTTTAGGGGCCGTTTCCTAAGCTAACACCTGCCCTTATATAGTGTTTAGGGGGGTTTACTATGACAACACCTGCCCTTATATAGTGTTTAGAGGGTGTTACCTATGCCAATACCTGCCCTTTAGTGTTTAGGGGCCGTTTCCTATGCTAACACCTGCCCTTTTATAGTGTTTAGGGGCGTTTACTATGACAACACCTGCCCTTATATAGTGTTTAGAGGGTGCTACCTCTGCTAATACCTGCCCTTTAGTGTTTAGGGGCCATTACGTATGCTAACACCTGCCCTTACATAGTGTTTAGGGGGCTTTTCGTATGCAACACCTGCCCTTATATAGTGTTTAGGGGGCGTTACCTATGCAACAGCTGCCCTTATATATTGATTAGGGGGCGTTACCTATTCAACACCTGCCCTTATAGTGTTTAGCGGGCGTCACCTTTGCTAATACCTGCCCTTATATAGTGTTTAGGGGGCGTTACCTATGCAACACCTGCCCTTATAGTGTTCAGCGGGCGTCACCTTTGCTAGTACCTGCCCTTACATAGTGTTTAGGGGGCGTTACCTATGCAACACCTGCCCTTATATAGTGTTTACCTGTCCTAATAATAACAACTCGGCTACACCCTTCTAATTTATGATCAAGTGGGATTCATCATTCAACACACCTGGGTAAGAGCAGATCTGGATGGTTATGAACGTTTGATGCATCTGGAGATAAATTCTCTTATTTTTGTTCGTCTTGCTTGAAATTTTGTGCTATTCCTTCTTTAATAAAGTCGTCAGAAAAAATCTGCATGATTGTTACTATGGATATTTTGATGCTGATCTGATTCAAATATAAAACATCTAAACATTTCTCATTTTTAAACTCGGAGGAGTGTTCTACCTTTGGGATGTGTTTTCTGACTCCTCGCTAGCTTACCTATATTTCTTTGACATTTACTTTTAATTTTATTTTTTATGTTTACTACTCGGGAGGAAACTTTTCAGACTGCACCCAGACTTTAGCAGCCATTGTATTAAAGCTGCAATAACCTTCTCGGTGATTATGGGTGCTTTGGTGCTGCACCAACATCATAGCCATAATCCCAGGGAAGAACATCCTCCTGGGTATTTTTTGCTAGAGGCAATAACAAAATCATAATCAATACAGTTTGAGTTTACACCACTTATTGCCTGTCAGGCGTGCATCTGCTTTAAGATATGGTGAATATATATATATATTTATATATATATCTGTCTCGCCTCTACTGTCAAACGTACCATATTTATGCTGTGATATAATCTCTGTATGCATGTCATTTAAATTCCCATCTGTCACACTACCACTTAAATTACATAACATTACATTATGTAATTTCATTTGAGAGGCAGCAATCATCTTGAGAGGGACAGGTGTCTCTTCAAAGAGACATAATGAGACTGGAATAAACAACATGACCTTTTACGTGAATTTGAAAACAGTTTTTGATTAAAACAATATTCATTTCTGTTTTCATGGTTTTTACATTGATGTACTCTGGTACAATAAATTCTACCAATTTATAACTTGACTAAACATTTTAAAATACTTCAGGTTGACTTTATGACAGCGGCTGATAGCCATCATAATCCTTTACTATCATACGATCTAAATCAATTAGTTTTTAATTCTTTTGCAAAGCAGTGGGTCTTTTTACTCTCCTGGGTTTCTCACTCTCTCACTTTAACTCTCTCTTTTGGCATACAGATCACCTATTTATGATCTGCGGTATTAGAGCCTCTGAAATAGCTGTGAAATGGCTTTTTATTAACTCATTTTATTCACAGCTTTATCAATTCAACCTGCACAATAACCTTCAATCTTTACTGAGCGTAATCACCATAGATCCAGTAAGCAACACACGCAGTTGGAAGTTTCATCAGTCATCAAGTGTCTATTTTAACCATATGATCTAAAGCAGTGGTTGCCAACCTAAATTAAAGGTCGACTCCATCTGCATTTTTTCTGGAGTTTTCATATGGAAACACTCAGCTGTTGCAAGAAGCAGTGACGTAGGTTACCAAAGAAAGTCACTAATCAATAAGGTTATGAATAATGTGAATGCTAGCACTAGCTGAGTCAACGTTAGCTGTGCTAAATTTGGAAATAACTGAAAGGGTTAGTTTAGATTTTTTGAAGTGGGGTTGGATGTAGGCTCATCCCGGTCTCACCGAATGGCGTATGAATGGCTCTGCAATTTGTAAGTCATTTTGCGTGCAATAACAACGCCGCTTTGACACCATGCAGCCTGTAGGCTACTGACTGCAATTTAAATGCATCCGCGGGAATATACTACACTCAGAGTTAGTGACGTAGAATAAAAAGTGAGAAAGACTGCTTATTGTGGATGGGCCCCACAAACACAGGACTTACAACCAGGAGACCGGTGTTCATGTCCCAAAGTGTGGTTGAGTTATTTTGAAGTTACGTTAGTGACTTGTTTTCCATACATTTCTTCCATACATATTTTACCTATAGCTACTTATTTTAAGCCCGACCATGATGTTTTTGCCTATTGATGCCATGCTTCTGTTTGTTGCATAGAGAGTGTGTATTTTTGGAGCAATGGGCCTTCGGAACAATGGGCAGACGCCCTGTTCTCATTCACAGGTCATCACATACGGACACATGGTCGCAGTTTTAAACACGTGTTTAACTTTGTGAATTCAAATAAAAATTTGAAGGAGATCATGGTTTGGGTTAAAATAAGTATGCAGGATTACATAAATTAAGTTACATACATAAGTTAAAGGACCAGTGTGTAACAATTATGGGGATCTATTGGCAGAAATGGAATATAATATTAATACATATGTTTTCTTTAGTTTATAATCACCTGAAAATAAGAATCGTTGTGTTTTTGTTACCTTAGAATGAGCAATTTACATCTACATAGGAAGCGAGTCCTCTTCATGGAGTCCGCCATGTTTCTACAGTAGCCCAGAATGGACAAACACTTTTAACTTTTCCTGCTTGTCGATAACGTTACTCGCTCCCGTCGCTGCCGCTCTCTCTCTCTTGCTTCACCAATCCCTTCCCACGTACACACACACTCTACTGCTCCAAATGACCTAAGCTAATCTTACAACAACTGGCTCTAGAGAAGGACATTCACGTTTTCGCACTGGCCACCTTAGCTCTCGCTTTGCACACAGGAGAGGCTTCAGCTGATTGCAATCTCCTCACCTCACCGCTAGATCCTGCCAGATCCTACACACTGGACCTTTAAGTAGTCAATGTAAATAAGTCAAGGATTGACTTTTGGTTTCACACAGGACATGAACAGCGGTCTCCTGGGTGAAAGTCATGTGTTTGTTTGACTCATCCATCCACCCCGTCCTCCTCCCTGTGTGGAATTTCACGCACCTGACTTCCAGAGCACTTGTTCTGAGCACTTAATATTGCTGCGGCATGAAATGACACGCAAAAAGCAATAAACGTGTAGCGATAACATGCAAAATACTTAAGAAATTGTTGTGATACCAGGCTGAGAAAATAGGTTGAAAAAACATCTGAAATGTCCCTTAATAATGAAGCATGGTGTTTTTTGGGGCCTGGTGGACTGTTAGCTTAGCTGAGCCAAGCTGATAGACCTGTTTATGTGATTGTCACATGTTTCCAGCCCACCTGGGAACGGCGCCATCAGCGCGGGATGTCCTGGTTAGGCTTCTTGTTCAATCACTGCTCTTGGCTGCCGGTCGTGTTGCCCGTGGCATTTTGATTGAATGTTTTCTATTCACACACACAGCTCCCTTTAATGGCCCTTTTCATGTGACAGTGATCTATATGCAGGTAATTACAATTGGCTATGATGGATAGTGCTGTCCGATTTACCATGATTATCCCGAGATTAAACATGTTTCAGAAATCCCAAATGTCAAAAACTATTACAAGGTCACAGGAGGAGTTGGTTCTTCAGGTTATAATGTATTTGAGATGATATGAGTGCAGTGCTAACCATGAGTATATGAATTTCTCTTTTATGATAAAAACTATTTGGAATCTAGATCATGTGATGTTTGTGAAAAGCAACGTGCCGTGAGATCAGACAGTATGTACCTTAGAAACCATGTGTGCCTTGTTTATGATGACTAAATCTCTCAGCATGGCTGTCACACTGCAGAGTGTGAAAACACACTCATTTGATGTTTAGACAGACAGGTTTCACAGGCCTGTCTGACTGACTGAAGTCTGCCAGAACGGCGACGGATGCTTTATAGACATGATGACAAAGCCAGCGAGTCTTGTGTGTCAGTGTCTGCGGAGGAAACTAAATGGAGAAAATGGATCAAGTATTGCCGAATGCCCTTTTCTGTTATTTGTTTAATAATCTTGTTGGCAAATTCCTCCGTTGTGTGTTATTTTGTTTTAGTTCCTTTTAGACCCTCCAGAGGCATTTATCTCGACTTTCATCATGAGTAACAATTTTTTCTAAGTTGACCTCTCTTGTTAAAATAAAGGTTATGTAGAAAATAAAAATAAAAAATTCTCAAGGTTGTCTCTGAAAGCTTGGCTGGGCCTGTGCCAGCCAGGCAGGAGGAAGCCAAAGAGTTTCCTGAACTGAGAGGACATCCGCTAGAAAGACAAGGCCTGAAAGTCTAATTGGTCTGATTAGAGGGACTCCTAAGCCAGCACTTCTGATTAAGTGGAGTGATGGAGGCGATAAAGGCCGACTGGCAGGTGGCGCTGGACCATTAAGTGGGCAAAATGAAGCAAAGTTTAGTCCTGGCTGGATGGAGATCCTGTCTTATATTTCATCCTCTGTGAGCAGTGAGATGGGACCATATCAGTCATCATCTTGTGCCAGCGCCGGCTCCATGCGTCTTGCTGCTGCAGCCATTCATAGACTGACACATGCTCAAAGTGTGAACAAAAGCAAGGGCAGAGCCAGGAACATTTCTGCTTCAAGAGTTTCACATTTTCCTCCTCAGCCGACATCTAATCGCCTCGTTCTTTTTCATTCTTTTGTGTGTTTATGCTGCTGGACCCAAACGTTTTCCCCACACCTTCTGCAATATGCACAATTCAATATTAGCACTTATATATATATAATAAGCAGATTAGATTTCATTTTCCTTTTGGCGACGCGCCAACAAGTTAAAATTCAGTTTAAAAACAATAACTGGGGAAAGGAGAAAGCAAAGACAGCTATGTAGCTCTGCGGGGCGTGTGCCATAACTGAGTTTACAAACCACAGGAAAAAAGTAATTCTTTTCTTCCAATTCTAGTGACGT
Organism: Sebastolobus alascanus; assembly: GCA_916701645.2. NCBI lineage: Eukaryota > Metazoa > Chordata > Actinopteri > Perciformes > Sebastidae > Sebastolobus > Sebastolobus alascanus. The sequence goes on along the minus strand of CAKAOJ020000072.1, from coordinate 2,841,213 downwards.
ATGGCTGTTTTGTGTTGACAGATGTGCCCCAGTGTGTTCAAAGTTCACTCTGGTGCACACTTTACAAGTGTCAACACTCTGCAGACTACACTAAACACAGAATATGAAAAATAAAAGTAGATATGCTCATTGTTAAACACAAGGGACATATTGCTAAAAGCTCATGCCTGAGTGCTGTCAGCCTTGCAGTGTCATTTTGGGACACAAGTCTCGATAAGGAATTAGGTCGTTTGCGCTGGGTAAGGAGGAGGCAACGTATGGCTGGATAAGAGAATATTATTCTCTATTAATGCTAATCCTCACACCTAACTGCATAAAACTGGATTTATCACTAAGGGCAAGCGGGAATGACATGCTTCAGCAGTGAATCACACAAAGATAAAGGAAGTGATCTCATCAAGCCATCCCTTTTTTTGTGTGTTTTGTTCATTATTTTTTTGCTCACGCTCATTTTATTATGTGACTACATACATGTTTAGATTTGATATTGGATGTCCAGGCTCTGATCATGCACCAGGCTCAGCACAGCAGAGACTGGAGGAGTGACAATAAACTTCCCAGTGGTAGCTTGGTCTCACACCCAGGGCGTCAAATGCTGACATTTGTTAGTGGCCCGTGGTGTCTTGATACCAACGCACAAGGCACCCTTTAGTGTCTGTATGAGACGCACCGGGCCTTCAACTGACTCCAATGTGAAGCCATCTGCATCATTATTAGACGCTCAGAGCAACTGACGTAGTATAAAGTCCTCTAAGGGCGGGGGGGATGGGTGGCCTTTATACATCGGGGTCGTGATGAATAAATGACACGAAAATGCGAAATACTTGCCTGCAAATATTCAACACGTTCTCATCCCAACTCATGCCATACCGCTGCTTTGTCACGCCCCTTGGCATCACTTTATTTTGGCCATCAAAACCACTATAGTTAGCCTTGGCATCACTTTAGGATTAGGCTACAAAACCACTGAAGTTAGGTTTAAGAAAGAACTACATGGTTGGGCTTAAAACTACTACGTTTGTACAACGAAACTGAACTACGTCACCAGACTCCCGGCGCACTTTCTCGGAGCGTTTACTGTTGCCGCAGATGGGTTTACATTATAGTTAATAGAACGCCTGGTGCATCTCATACCGCCTATAAAGGGTATCTTGTGCAGCGGTACCGAATGCAAATGCCTGTGACAAAGTTTTGGTATTTGACACCCTGGAAATGAGAACCAACTGGAATATTATATGTCTAGGGCATTTATTGTGAAAGGTAAGAACAGAAGCGGATTTGGTCTGCGCTGCCTTTGTCTAGGGTGAAATGAGTAATAGAGTTTACCGTCTTGGTTCGGACTGCGGAGCGTCACTGTTGTTTCATAAATATAGTTGCAATTCAAGCCGTTCCGCACAACGTGATCGGTTGATGCCGATCGCGGTGTGAAAAATCAACCTCATTCCCAAAAAAAGTATGTGGCTTTTTCGCCGCATAATATTCACATTCTGGGGCGCGGTAGCTCACTTGGTGGAGCAGGCGCCCCATGTGGCAGGGCTGGGTCCTTGCCGCAGCGGCCCGGGGTTCAAATCCGACCTGTGGCCCTTTGCTGCATGTCATCTCCTCTCTCTCCTCCCTTTCAAAACTATATCTGTCTCTCTCAATAAAGGAATAAAAGCCCCAAAAATAATCTTTAAAAAAAAAAATAATATTCACGTTCTGTGTGAAAGTATTCATGAGAGAAACAATAGCTCGGAAAAATATATTGACCTGACTATTATTGCACACAAAAAAAACGCTGCCGGTGTGTACTGAGTGGTTTTGTTGCCAAACCTAACCACGACCATTTCAGAACGCTTACCACGTGCAAACCTTCAGCGTCGAGGTTGCTACGCAAAAGGCTGCCCCCGGCATCATTATAGTGCCCAAGCGGCAAAACATGACGAGTAGGGATGCAATCCCGTTGCCAATGGAAACAGGTGGATGCGGGGGTGGGACTTGTGAAATGCTACATGTGCAGCAGCAGTGTGAGCAGCAAGTGTTTGCAGTCGTGTCACGGCAGAGTGGAGCAGCAGCACAAGAGCAGAGCATTGACTGTCACATAGATTCACAATTAGTGTTGGAGGAAGTGTTCAGGTCCTTTACTTAGGTAAAAGTATCAATACCACACTGTGTCTTGTCCTGAGTACTGTAAGTGTTATCAGCAAAATGTACTTAAAGTAAAAGTATTGATGTGTCAGTAAAATGTTCCCTGTCAGTGTTTTCCTATTCTATCTGATGTTTCTGGATTAATGTTACTGCTGCATTAATGTGTCTGTTGCATTTTAACTCCTTTATATGACTGTTGGCTAGTTTAATCTACAGCAATGCATCATGGTCTATAAAATCATCATATGTTTATAGCGTCGCTGTCCTGTGAGAACCACGTATCTCTAAAAGTCATAAAAACAGCCTGTTTTCAGCTTTGTGACGATGCATTTTCCAGCTGATCCAAGAAGCTTTTTAAAGAGTTTATTTAGCTGAAGAAGGAGGAGGATTTTCTCAACACATAAAGGAACACTTCATCCTTCAGTTTATCACAAACATTCAACATCAACACATCTGGAGATACCTGGTTTTCACTGGACAGGAAGGGGATGAAAAACTGTAATCTGTAAAATAACAAAAACTGTCAGATAAATGTAGTGGAGTATAAAGTACAATATTTACCTCTGAGATGTAGTGGAGGAGAAGTAGAAAGTAGCAGAAAATGTAAATACTCAAGTAATGTTCAAGTACTTCAAATCCGCCTTTACAGCCTCGTTGTGTATACTCACGCTGATGTGACCGTGGTGTAGTTTGGTTTATAGCCTAACGTTAGATTTTTACTTCTGCCAATTGCATTCACACTTAAAAAAGAGATTACCTTGCTGAACAAAACGTGTAAGTATCATAAACGTTTGTTTGCCACAGAGCTTATTTTCTGCAATAATCCAAAACCCAATGGAAAAATCCCATCGGCTTTTTGTCGAGGGAACCAGGGCGATGCTAACGTCCTGGTTGGCCTACACTCTATTCAATTAAATAGCATTACAACCAAACCTTGGAGGAGGACTGAGACTCACATTTTTAAACTGAATATAGAAAAATAATCACTCCTTGTACATTTCCTCTTTAAAAGTTATGTATTAAAGACAATTTAAAAAACATTGTGATCTGAGATAGTGAGTATGAGGCTCACAAAATCTTAGAAATGTAACAGGCAGGCCTGTCGTCTACTCGCCTGCATCGACGCACATTATAGCGAGACAATATCACAAAAACAAAGTTACACAGCTCCACTGGTTTGCAGCCCGAGTCCTGGAATACAATACTACAATATCTCTGAATGAAGTCAAAGCAATGATCTTGTTTAGACTGCAGAGCATCAGCCCTCCTTCTCTTTTTAACAAACACTGTCCACTAACTATGAAGAGGACGACGAAGGCTTAAGAGACTCCTCTTCTCATAATACACGTCAAGTCCTTATTGCCTCGAGGTTATTAAAAGTAAATGTTATATTGACATTTCAATCACTCGGCCTTATTGCTTTCTCCAAGACAGTGAACGCTTGTATCTGAGGACGTTTCCTTTGGACTTCTGTCTCAGTTGCATGTAAAGCTCGTATTGCCAGAGCAAAGGTCATCTATAGTGTCTCCGAGTGGTTTAGTAGCCTATGTGTAATTAGGTTTGCATAACTTAAAGAACTCACACTTTAGAGTCTCTGGGGAGAGTTTTCCATTTCCTATTTTCTGCCTCTGCAATGAAGTGAAAGATGATAGTTTAATTGGAAATCTGTCTTTTTTTTTTTTTTTACCAGCAAGACTGTGTGTGTTTACGAAACCTTCAGCATCTATCCCATCCTTAATAAACCAGCGTTTCCTCTCAGTCTCTGCCCAGTGACAGTTTCCAAAGCTCTGACATTTATTTCCAAATGGTAATTGATTCAGAGGAAGCTGTTAGTATGCAGCTACAATTTAACAACCCTCCTCTTGGGGGCGGGGGAGGGATCAAGCCCTGGAAAGGAGAGACAACATTTTTTTCTTTTTCTTGCTGTTGTTGTTTTCTGTGTTTTAGGGAGCTCCCTCCCTTGAGATGGGAGAAAAGATTGGAAAAAGAGAGGTGGCTTGTTTTCCATGTTTTGCTTCCCGGCTCCACATACACACACTCGTGCGGTGGGATGCTGCTGAGGCCGTTATTGATTGGATGCCACTGACAGAATGGACTTTGTCACAGGCAGTACTCTCCGCTCAGGCTGCAGGCTGTGTTTACTGGTGCATCTTACCTGTGAAGTCGAGGCACCAACACCACAACGGACAACAACAACAACACGAGGGACCGACAAGCAGCAGTAATCCTCCCCAGATGCTCTCAGGCCTGCTGAACAGAAATAATGGCATCACATCCAGCGTGCCGACTGCATGCACTCCCCGCAAAATTGCTAGAGTTGTCACTCATGATTAGCGCTCGTGAGCACTGGCCACGGAGCGTTACAATTATGACACACTTAAGGAGAACAAATGAAGCGATGATTGGCCATATAATGTGACCTCCAGCCACTGTCATCAGGGTTCATTGTGCATCCTTACACTACGTTCTCCTTCAACATCTGCTAACACTAATGATCACTTAACATGAAAGGGTTCATTTTTCAACCTGGAGCCTATTTTCACATGTTTTTGTGTCTAAACAACACGTTCTCATCCCGACTCGTCACATACTGATGCTTTGTCAGACCCCTCAGTTTCACTTTACGGTCGCAGTAAACACGTGCTTAATGTTGTGAATTAAACAAAAACACTTGTTTAGGTTTAGGAAAAAACAACATAGTTCGGCTTGAAATGACTATTTTTTTACTGTGAAAATGTGACTTGACGTTGTGAACACAGGACACGAATGATCAGCTGATTGTAACGTGACTCAGAACGTTAACAGCGGTCTCCTGGATGAAAGCCCTGTGTTTGTTGGACCCATTCACCTCCCCTCCCACCCACCCTGTGTGTCTCTTTAAACTATGTCACCACAGCACACTCCCTGAGTGTTTACTGTTGCCGTGGATGGGTTTACATTGTAGTTAATGGAAAGCCCGGTGTGTCTCCTACCGCCGCGCAAGGTTGCCTTGTGCATCGGTATCGAATGCTGACAGCCGTGACAAAGCGTTGGTAGTCTCGTGAAATCTGGCGAGGTGACTTGTTGCCAGAAGACAACGGTGGAACACAACCATGGTGGAAATGTGCACCGGATTCGACTGTTATCAGGCCATGAAATAGGCGTTATCGGTCGCTATAAACACCATAGATGTGGGTCTATTGTGGGGCCTGCTACGCCTACTACGTTGTAAAAGTGAAAGTGAAACCTAAAAGCAACAAATTCTAACACGTATAACTGAATGAAACATTACATTTTGAACACAAACAAAAATTATTTTTTAGGTTTAGGCAACAAAACAACTTGGTTAAGTTTTGGGAAAAACATTGTGTTTTGGTTTAAAACTTTCAAAAGCGAAAGTGAAACTATACGCTTGTGAACACGTTGTTGGTTTCACACGGGATGAAAGACTAGACGAGACTTCTCCTTGAGGCTTGGACACAATAACAAACAGACCGGACAAAGTGAAAGGTAAAAAGGTTTTATTTCTCATAATGTTGTCAGACACTTAACAATAACAATCTGAGCCTGTCAGTGGCAGAAACAAGCACTTTTAGTAGACTAAACGTTACACTGGCGTGTTTAGCGGCTGCTGTCTACAGCATTCTCCCTCAATACTGGACCAATTTCAGAAATTGTTGTCATCATTAGTCACTTAGAAACAAAGACATGGGAAAATAAGGTCCAGGTTGAAAAATACCAAAGTTATACTTTAAGAAAACACACCAAAAACCCAAGCAGAAAAAGAGAGATCACTGTGCCTGAGGATTATTCCCTTCATTACAGCGATCCAAGACTTCTCTTGAAAACAGAGAACGCCCGAGCATTCAATTTGAAGTTGGGCTGGAGCAGAGGTGAAATGAGTTTAGCACCACAATCTTAGCTAAACAAGACAAATGCACTGTTTTCAACAGTTTACTCCCTTTAAGCTAGTCTCCTCCTGATCATTAGAGTTGCACAAGTGATGAAAAGGAGGAAATCATCAGTTCAGGCCTCTGTTTCTTCTGGCATCTTTCATTACACTCCATTTTCTCTCAGAATCATGCAAACCAGCATGATAAGGATGCACGATCGTGACAAGAAGTTTCTCCTTTACCACAGTAATAATCTTTTTTATTGCTATTTGATTTGACGTGTAGAGCAGAAATATATTAGTTTGCTACAATGTCCCTCTTAAAGTATGGAGTGTTCACTCTTTAAACTGCACTTCACCAACCCTGACAGCCAGATGTCTTCACATAAATACAAAACACCTGTGATGGTGTGATACACTCAAACACACGCACACACACCCACGCACACACACACACACACACAGTCAACGCCTCGACTTCTGTTTTGATATTTACTTTGCAAGCATTGATCTCCTCTGAGGAAATCTCAGCAGTTTTTCCCTCCTGCACTGTGGTTGTGTACCTTAAGTTCACGCCCTGCTTTTATGCAATATCTCAAAAACAGACGCTTAAACAAACAAAGATGCTAAAAGTTTTAATTTCCCCCGACCCCTTCTTTGCATTCATTACGTATTCTTTAAGGTTCGACTCATCCAGTCACTCAGGTCCAAATTAGATGTGTATTTTATAATCCCCTTCTATGCATCACAGAACAGTGAGGTGTGTCAAATAGAGGCCGATAACAGGAATCGATGCACTAACAGGTCTCTCTGGCTGCTCAGCTTTACCGAGTTTGATGAAACAACACAGTCTCACGGCAGTTTGTGAAATAGTCAAGAAATTTTATCTATTTGATTTGTGTACATAGACACAAATTTCCTTTTTTTTGCTCAGCACGACTTTCAACAACGTATTTTTGGTGCGTTTTCCTACAAATGTCCAGCAACACGTGACGCACGTGTCAATTTACGCTCCAGTCTTTTCAAAATAAAACTACTTAGTTAGGTTTAGAAATAGATCAACTTGGTTAGGCTTAGGCAACAAACTACTTAGTTAGCTTTAGGATAATAACGTAGTTTGGGTTTAAATAACACCGTAAGTGACGAAACTTAAGTATGGAAGTTATGTAATTTACTGCAGAGCTATCTTACCTATATCATCCTACATCTTAACAGAGCCCAGCACCTCCCTTAATCAGGCAAACCTGTTTGCAATTTCATTGATTGAGCTGCTGAACAGCTGATCTACCCCACCATCCCAGGCAGGACAACAAAATCCTATGAACCCATAAAACAAACTAAACAAGCTTGAGTCATTTATACACAATACTTGAGATTTTATCAAATAAACTGAAACATTTGACTGAAATCAACAATTAAGCAGACACAAAACACTGTTCATTTTGGGGAACAGGGCCCAGTGAAAAGGGAGAAAGGTAACCTTTTCACATGTGGATAACATACAAATTGATTTCTTGCTGACCATCACGAAAAAAAAGTGAAATTCATGTCTATGAATATGAATCAATGTCGTGACTATTTCACGAACTGCTGTGCGACTTGACTGGATGAAAAGAGAAAGTTGGGCTTCTGAAGCTTTCTTCTAATATATCCGGTCTGGTGGATGCTCCTGATCCCCCCATGAATATCTTTCAAGAAATTTATTCAAAAGTAGAGCTTTTATTCTTTTAATTCAGTTTGTCCACATCATAACAAAACCATTAAACACACACTGCGAGTAGTAGGACAAGTTAGATGAATCTGAGCAGGTAATAAATGTATTTAAAGATTAGACCCTTGTCATATTCAAAAAGAAATGCCCCGTCTTAAAAATAAACCACAATTTACTGCACAGTGTGCAACTAAAATCTTAAAAATAAGGTGTCTCTGTATCTTCTGAGCAATGTGGCCATCCAACATTGTAATAAATCCTTGTAAACTTCAAATTCATGGCGATTGGTTGTTCACACAAAGTGACAGAAATAGTTGTCTCAAGAATGAAAAAAGAGAGCTTGGGAGAGAAGGTCAAACCCTGAGTCGTTTCTCACCTCCACACAGCTGACCAATCACAGTGTGAAGTGGGTGTGAACAACATATTGTCGGTTTATAAAAGTTGCAGAAATTGACGGTTTCCGAAGCCATCTGACAGGCAGTTCTGACGGAGTATACTGGCAGCGTAACTCCATCACCAATGGTTCCTTCAGACTTTATTCCTTAAACATCTCTTTAACCTGATGAAGGACAAACAATCTCTGTAATAACTTGACTGTCTCAATGTCTTATTCTGACATACTTTGTCTCTTTTTTTTAAATCGCTATCCTTCACGGTCACCTTTATATTATCTCTGTTAGGTTCACACATATAGATACAAAGTACAGTTGTAGTAGACAGTGGGTATGTTGCAACACATTCTCACTCCCAATCCGTCAAATACCGCTGGCTCTATAATACATATATATATATATATATATATATATATATATATATATATATATATATATATATATATATATATAATACGCTCTAGGTACCCCTCTAGTGTCAGTTTTGGACGTGTCAGGGACGTCGTTTCAGTTCCGCATGTTACATGCTATAGTGTCTTTTCAAAATAAACTTCCAACATACTCTACTTAGTCTTTAGATTTACTTCTGCAACAAAACTATTTAGTTAGGTTTAAGAAAAGATTGTGGTTTGGGTTAAAATAAGTATGTTTGTTTCATAATTACGTACATGGCGTATGGAAATTACTGTAACAAAATGAAGGTAAAATAAGTCAACATTGACTTGGTTTCACATGGAACACTTAATAGTAGTCTCCTGGGTGAAAGTGCAAAACGTTCTCATCCGACCTCGTTACATATGGCCGCTTTGTCACGCCCCTTGGCGTCACCTTATTTGTGGCATCAAAATCACTATAGTTACTCTTGGCGTCAGTTTAGGATTAGGTAACCAAACCACTATAGTTAGCTCTAGGAAAGAACTACATGTTTGGGCTTAAAATTACTACGTTTGTGAAGTGGAAATGACACTGAATGTTGTGAACACGGGACATGAACGAACAGCTGATTGTAAAGTGAAAGTGACTCCTGGCGCACTTTCCCTGAGCGTTGGGTTTACATTGTACTGAATGGAAAGCCTGGTGTGTTTCATAGTGGCGCTAAAGGGTGCCATTTGCAGCGGTGACCGACGGCCGTGACAAAGCCTCGATATTTGACGCCTGTTTGTCCTATCCATCCACCCCGACCTCCTCCCTACACGGACTTTCTCGCTCTTTATACTACGTCCGCTACTTTGACCATCTAATAATGACGCGGATGGGTTTACATTGGAGTTGAATGCCTGGTGCATCTCATACAGACACTAAAGGGCGCTGACCAAGTGTTGGTATTTGACGAGTTTGGAGTGAGAACGGGATGTATGTTGTACTTAGCTCTTACTGGACTGCTGTTTTCTGACGTAGTTCTATGCACGACAAAGTAATTAAATTCCTGTTGCAGTTTTTTTTCCATGTACAGAATAGCTTTGTTTTTTGTTGAAACTGCATTAGATTGACAGGTGGAATTGTGTGGTGTCAGCAGTGTTATGAGCATTATACTTTTGCTGCTTGCTATCTTCTATGCTCCCAAATGTACCTCTCACTTATCATCCTCTTTGTCTGTTGCTCATACCTTTAACAACACAGTATATGCTGATAACTCCAAAATGGTGACTCTCTCTGCAGGCCTTGTGCTTGATGTGAGGTAAAGCTTATTATGGGTCTACTTTAAGTTAAGAGGCACAGTATGGAGCATCAGACACCTACAAGGTCGACGGGATACGAGCAGCGTGGCCCCTTTAGTGATACACAGTGATACCAAAATGGTGTTAAGATTCACTTTGCATCGAGTGTTGAGCTTTTGAAACACGTCGAGACTGCCTGGCTCATTAACAAAGGCGACGGAGCGGACCCTTGAACAGGGCCGGTGTCAGAGGAGAGCAATTCCCCTCTGCACCAGAACTGGGGCAGACATTTTGGTTGGTGCTCTGAGCTAAGCCAAATCAAGACCCACATAAAATCCCTGATTGAAAGACAAAATATAGACCAACTAGATACTAGAGAGAGAATGTGGGGCAAATATCCGCGATGCTAATCAACGGGACAATTACAAGGCGAGTGCTTTCAAGAGCCTTCGCACAGTGATGTAAAGAGCTGCATTACTTCTCCTGTGTGATTGTTTTGTGCTGTTGGCGTGGAGATCTCTTTGTGTCGTTCCTTATTTCATTCTTCTGTCGAAATATGGTCTCATTATTCTTCAGCCAATGTCGACCCCGTCGTTACCTGTCAGCGCTTTTTGCTGAGGCCAGCTTTGCTCACTCAGAGCTGTTAAACACTAATGGACAATCGCTCTTCCCTTTGTGCTCAACATGCCATCTGATGTGCCATTTTGACTGACAGAGGAATGGAGGGCCAATTTGCAAATGCTGACTTCCAGAGCATCCAGTGTGGAAAGACGTTCATCAAAAGCTCCGTGCCCTTTTTCTTGTCTCCTTGTCATATTATCTGTACAGCGCTGTCAGAGGCGCCGTGGAGTTGATCACACTTTATTTCTAAGGCATGCATGAGTAGGTCACATGACTGGTGGAAAGTATGGCTGGGCAATTAATGTCCACTTCCTCCTCTATCTGGGATGTAGAATTAGCAGTGTGAGATAAAGTTCAACTAAAGTCCAGAAGTAAAAGTATAAATCAGCCAGGAATCATTACTGAAGGGACTTTTCAATTCCATTTGTATAAAGCAAAGAGTGCAGATACCTGTGATATCGTGTGTTTTCATGACCTACTCGAGAATCTATAATCTTTCTTTTATCTACAGTATTTTAGCTACGGATATATAGAGTGCTTCAGGAATGAGTCCTAAAACCCAGAAATTAGTCAGCATTTTAGCACTTCTGGTTCCCTCGTCTGCACGAGACATCTGGAACATGTCTAATATTGAAATGGTGCAGCAATAAAAAACACGAAGTCTTGATTTTGAATATTTTACTTTGTGTAAATATCATGTAGCTTCAACAAGGAGCAGAAACAAGTTAAAACTGAATATATATGACCCTTTCAGACAGTGGGGAATAGAAGAAGAAGATGGTTTTAACAACTCTAAAGCTACTGAAGGGGAAACTGTATAACTGTATGTAACAGTATATGTTAATGTGTCAAGTAGTGATGTAACTTCTCATCTTCCAGCCAATCACATGCCCTCTGCCTCTTAAGCACTCATAGTTGTCAGATTGGGCTATTTTTTATTTAATTGGGAAAGTAAAAATTGTTTTGGGCTACTTTTTGTACCATTTTGGCAGTTTACACTTATGCATTAGGCTATTATATTAGGCTATTAAGATCAGTGTAATAACTTCAATGTAGCTAAATGTTGCAGAGAACAATAAGTATCATCGCCTCACCCCACCGGGGCAACATGAAACCTCTCTGCTATAAAAGTAATAACAGCAGACCTTGGTCAAACAGCATTCACCTTGATCAAATAGCACTCAAGCTGGCTAAGACAAATAAATCTTGGCAGTGGTTTTAGTCTGCCCACCAGATGGATGAGCTTTGACACGCCGGATAATAACGTGAGTGAATGAGGACAGTGGAGTTGAGGCAATGACAGCAAAGCATTTGAAAGTCAATTTGATACGGTTTCCATTCGCTGTTAAATTACCTGTCCGGGATATTTTAATGTGGTCATTTTCACCATCTGGTACAACCAGATTTACCAGATTCAAACACATTTGTGAATACGATTAAACCTCCATCAAAATGAAAAAGATTATACCTTATTAATAACTGTCGTCCACTCCCAGTTTTCTCCTTGTAATGCCTTTGTGGAAATGGACTGTTGCGTTATGGAAGGAACTGATAAATGAACTGAATGTTGATGTTGGATGTTTAATGTGCTTCTCAGTCTTTGGGGGCAACATGAAATCACAGACGGATGACTTTTTTTGTCAGATAGTCTGAATTCTGCAATCAAACTCAGGATTTTGAGAATAACGCCATGATTATTGTAAGACTCAAGTGAAGTCTAAGAATGAAGATAGAATTTTCAGATCTGAATAAAATATGAGAATGAAATCAAAAAGTGAAACCTCTGGTATAAGTCAGGATTATGAAAATAAAGTCATAATTTCAAGAGTGAATCTGTGAATAAAGTTTGACATTTTAGATAAAAGTTTCTGAGACTAGAACATCAGAGAATAGAGTTATTATTTGTAAGTGTAGAGGGGAAAATTTAGAATTTTGTAATAAAATCAGAATTGTGTTGGTAAAGTGGATTCAAGTCGATGACAATCAATCAATTAATAATATTTAAATCAAATTTCAGACTAAAAGTTAGAAATATCAGATCAAAATCAGAATAAAGTCATGATCCTGAGAGTGAAGTGAATTCTGAGAACAAAGTTGGAATTTTTAGAAAACCGTTATTGACATTAGAAAATGTGAGAATAAAGTCATATTTCTATATAAAGCCAAATTTCACTAAAAGACCCAAAAGTCTGACATTCAAGTCAGAATTTTCAGAATAAGATAATTCTGAGAGTAAAGTGGATGCTTGAAATACAGTTCACGTTTGTAGATAAATCAAAGTTAAGGTAAAATTTAATTCTTTACATACATCCAATAATAACTACTTTTACTTTGAAAGTCAGAATAAAAAAAAAAATCCAAATTGGCATTTGAAGCAACGAAATCCTTTCCACCTCCCCCTCTGCATGTGCATGGCATTTGATTTATAATTCTAAAGTAAACCCGCTCGGACATGTTTTCACGTTTGCCTGAACACACACACACACACGCACACGCACACGCACGCACACACACACACACACACACACACACTGCAACGCAGAGGACGTGATTGGTGACTTGTGAGTGGATGCAGCTTGTGTGCGCACTGATGCATGAATGTGCACCAACAGCAGCGCCTCGCCTCTTACAGACAACTTCTAATACACTGTTATCTTTCTGCTGCTTATTTCCACCTCCGCGAGTTATCGTGAAGCCTGGGGACATATGACCAAAGCAGGGGGAGGGGGAGCCGATTGATAATTAACTGAGGTACCTGAATCAGTGACGTGGGTGGTGGGTAAGACAGAGAGAGCGAGAGAGAGAGGGTGGTGGAGGGAGGCGGGCCGGAGAGGAGAGGAGAGAGAGGTCTTGCCTCTTGTCTTGCTGAGGCTCTTTGATTCAGTGGCAGTGGCTGAGACAACCCCGTTACCGGCCACCGTTAACCCGGTAAGTCCTCCTCATCTTCTTACTCCTCTCTTTCAACAGTCTTCGTTTTTCTTATTTCCCTTTAGAAAAAAAATAGAAGAGAATGCTCCGTTTCCATTCAGGAAGTCGGATAAAAGAAAGTTGATGCGTAAAATAAAGGCATAAAAACGCTCCACGGCGGCATATTTTGGATCCCTGTGCAATTCAGGAACTCAGCTTGTACGTATTCTCTAGTTAAATAACCAGTTTTATGTTTGGAGTCAAATCAAAGTAGAACCCCTTTTTTACTTTTTGATGCTGAGACGCTCCAAACAGCCAAATGGAAACTTGGGCGCTGTCCGCGGTGCTGAAAGTGTTCGCAGTTTTTACAATCAGTCCAGTTGTTGCCAGTTCTTCTTTCTATTACGCCTGCTTATTAATAAAGTTTCTCCGAACTTAAAGTCCTATTTTACCGACTAAATCCCTCCCTGTGCATGCTTCTGTTCTCCACAGTGAAACTACGAGCATCGATCATCCTCAACAGCTCATGGTAAAGATCTCTCCCTGGAGGACATCGCGTCTTTATCGCGTCTCTGCAGCCGAAATTAAAAGAGAAAGAGGACAAAGCGAACTTTTATAAGAAAAGACAGATCGATACTGGATGACAGCAAAGTCAGAAGATGCTTTGTGTGTCTGACGAGCGCCAAATCTACCAGTCAAAGTCCGTCAGCGAAAGCTTGGCACGTCAAGGAGTATAGCCTACCTGCGATGAAGAAACCCGCAAGGAGCTCCACGCGGTAAGAAGTGGAAGAGTGACACCGAGAGAGAAAGATCGGACAGAAGAGAAGAGAGTGGAGGCCAAAGAACAAAAACACCAGCGCGTCCTCAAATGATGGGGATAAAGCACCTTCTGCTTCTTTTGATTTACTTAGACCCGCTGAATGTCCTGTGCGCCGCCACCACCGCCAACAAAAAGAGCAAAGTCCTGCCGAGGAGGAACCCAAAGGTGAAGGAGGTCAACGGCAGCACCACCGCGGTCCCGCTGGCCGCGGCCGTCCCGGGGAGGATCACCCAGGTCCAGGCTCCCGAGGTCCAGCACGACACCTGCCTGGGCTACTACGACGTGAGCGGGCAGTACGACAAAGAGTTCAGCTGCAACAACACCGACCACCGCTTCTGCTGCGGCAGCTGCTTCCTGCGCTTCTGCTGCGCGGACCGGGGGAAGCGGCTGGAGCAGAAGACCTGCACCAACTACAACACACCGGACTGGATCAAAACCCAGCCGCCTTCGCCGGCGCCGACAGGTGACACGTACGACCCGGAGCTGGACCAGACCAACGCCACGGTGTACATCACCTGCGGGGTCGTGGCGCTCGTCATCGCCATTGGGATTTCTGCGAAAGTTGCCTATGATAAAGCCACCAAGCCCCCTCAGGAAATGAATGTGCACAGGTAAGACTTTTAATCCTTTGTAGATGATGGAAAAAGCTGAAAGAACATTGTAAAAAATGTCTACAGAGTGATTTCACACCATAAAGGCAAACAGTATGTCAGCTTTTAAGTGGGATAAACTATACCCATATATTCCTGGAGCATGTGTAAAATGTGCTCACTGCATTACTTATCATTTTAGTGTTGAATTATTTTCCATTTTGCCCAGAATTAAACTGGTATAAACTATAGAAAAATACTGTCACATAACACTGCATATATCTACTGGTAGGGTGTGAGTTGAACACATTTTTTCTCTGTAAACGTGGAGTGTAAAAACCTGACCATCGTTTCCCTCCAATAGCCTTCAAGTGAAAATCTATCCTGTCTTACAGCAGCAGCCTACATGACTTACAGCCTCAATATTATGGGTTCAACCAAGCTCATGACCTTTAACATGTGCCATTACTCTCCTCCCCAGAGCCTCCCTGTCAAAAAAAATGTCAAGATTGTATACGTTTCCCTGGTACACATTGTGTGTCAGTCCAAGGAGGGGGGAGCGGGTGGTATTCAGCGTCCGTTCAACCCCAGAGGGATAAAGTAAATGCCACTGAAAGCCATTATGAGTGATCACGTTCATCTTGATGGGAGTGGTCTCATCTACGATGGCTACATTTTTAAATCTTCCAGCACCAGTAGTGGTCACTGAATTGCTCGATGAGCGTTAAGGCAACATAAAAAGCCCGTCCTGTGGCCATTTCAGTAGCCAGCTCAACAAATTGACGAATGGTGATGTCTGGATATGACATTTTCACACCATCATTTGAGCATGACATAATTTCTTAATGTTGGCGATTATATACTTTTTAGTACGTTTTTTTCATACCGCTGTCATCGGCACTTGTGTCCAGGAACAAACCTCCCAGAGAGCTTTGTCAGTTTTGATTTAAGTCTCAATAGATTTGCGCTGAATGTCCTTAAAAACAACTCAAATTATGGACAGAATTTGCCATTTGAAAGACAGCTACTCTATGGTAGTGTAGCATATGCTACAAATGGTGCCAGGAGAGACATGAGTTAGTGTTGCATTCAGACAGCTTTCGTAAAACTTGGTTCAAACCTTAAAGGTGCATTGTGTAGGATTCGGCGGCATCTAGCGACTGAAACTTCTCCCTCCTAACTCGTCAAATACCGCCGCTTGGTCAGTGCCCCTCAGCATCTGAGACCGACACACGGGGTACCCCTCTTGTATTACTTTTAGACGAACCAGGGGTGGCGTGTCAATATATGCTCGTAACATGCCTTTCAAAATAAACTTCCGTTTTCACAGGAAGTTAGGTTTAGGCAACACATCCACTAAGTTAGGGTTAGGAAACGGTTGTGGTTGACGTTATTTTCGCTGACTAGCGACTCACAGGACTGACGATACCGACGAGTCACGTGACTCACAACTGACGTGACGAAATAAGTCAACGTTACTTTTACTTTCACACGGGACACGAACAGAGGCCTCCTCGGTGAAAGTCTTGTGTTTGATTGACAGGCTGGCAACATAAGCAAATCATAAGCATAACATAAGCAAATCTTATAACTGTCAAAATGTTTTGATGCAAATGGTGCTAAATTCTGATTGGTGCACAGAAGTTTGTGACATCACCCTTTTCCATCTCAGCCCCGCCCACTTTAAACCAGTGAAAAAAAATAAAAATATGATATCAAGGCCTTTATGAGTCCTGTAACGAGAGCTGAAATGATTCCACGATTAATTGATTGACAGACGTGATTAGTTTTTTAAACTAAAAGTGTCCATCATTTGGTCCTAGCTTCCCAAATATGAGGATTTGATGCTTTTCCTTGTCTTTCGTTATAGTAAACTGAATATCTTTGGGGTTTTTTTGGACTGCTGATCGGACAAAATAAGTCGTTTAAAGAGGTCAGCTCAGGCTGTAGGATTCTGTTATTGGCAGCTTTCTTACATCTTATAGACCAAATGATTAATCGATGATAAAAATAATCATTAGTTGCAGCTCTACCAGTACCTCTTCTGGCATTGAGGTAAGGTTAGTGTATTGTGTGGAAAAGCCTGAGGCAAGGTGTGATTTTGATTTTTAACCATTATTTTTGTGAGGGATTGATACATCTCCGGGGTGGCTCAGCGGTCAGGATGTACAGTATGCTTTTGTGTTGTTCGCTTGGGTTTCCACCCACGATTTTAAGACATTCAGCTGTCTCTCTTTACAAGATTGGACTATAAGTGTCCAGGCTGTCTTTTGTGTGACGCACGCTGGGATACTCTCCATCCCCACTGAAGCAGGAATTGAAAATGTTTAAAATAGAAGTATAAATGGGTTTTTAATTGGGGTTAGGTCTGACTAAAATTGCATGTTTTCCACCCACTGGTAAAGAAAAAAATCACTTAGTCATTGCTCTTATCACTTGAGTCACTGCCATTAGTCCATTCTGGACAGAGCAGAGGAGGACGTCTTGCGTTGATTTAACGATATGAAAATAGTTGAGCATTGTTATGCCTCGGTCATGACACTTTGGCGCCTGCTGCTTTGAAAATGTCAAAAAGGATTACTCAGCTTTCTGAAAAACAGGGTGACAAATTCTTATTGATAAAAAAATGTCCATATTCCAGCCCTGACAACAACACAAAGAAGCTCTTTCAGTAGATATATAATATTAAATTTAAGCTCCAGTGATTGCTCTAAGTGTCTTTTCAAAAGTTGGCACAGTCAGCTTTTAATATCCAGATGGACTCATGAGACATTATAATACAGTATTTCATTTGAAACAACAAAAAGAACAACAAAGCTCATGATGCAGCACTTTTTCCATCTCCGCTCTGAGAAATGAAGAGATGGTGAAGTTTGTGTGTCTCCTAACTGCGCTTCTATCCCAGCCACGGGGCGTACTTTCAAGTGGATCTGCTTAATGCCACCACTTCAATATGAGCAGGAGCCATGAGAGTTTACAGAGAGGTCGATTCAATGAGGAGGCATGGCATGCTGGGTGCTCAATAGTGGTTTTATTTTTATTTTTATGATTTGTTTATTTCCACCGCCCATTTGGCATATAGAGCTGCCGTAATGATGTCTGCTGGAATAGACATCGGAGGCTGGCAGCAGACATTCATGCTGACAGCCGTGACTAAAAAGAAGTAGTGGAACATGGGATTAGCTTTATATTTGGCACGGGTCTGCTCCTAAAAAGTGGGTGCTTCTCTAATGTAATTTCGTCTCTTACCTCTGCGACGGAGGGAGGACTGTGAGCAGAATACTGAGCTGTTGGCAGACCTTTGCTGTTTGGTCTGTGACCTTCACCGAAACACAAGAAATGCAGAGTGAGAGCTAAAGCCAGTGGTTTGAACAGGCCGTATTGATCACCTTCTGCAGGGCAAACCGAGAGGCATTTCATGCCGGCTAGGTGGTGGAAATAATGCTTTGTTCTCCGATTGCAGGACTGAGAAACTGAGATAAAAGGCAAGACCACTGAATGGGCAGAATAACTGAAAGTTCAATGCAAAAGGGACTGAGAATGCGCAAAGTTTGTATAAGAAGTCTGCTCTGAGGATTTATTATCAGCCGATTTGAGCTTATCAGAGAAATGCTGGTATCAGCAAATATGGTGGACAATAAAACACAACAGATTGCAGAGCAATGCCAAAGATATGTTCTGGGCCATCAACTTCATTACATAGTTTGTCCACAAGAGAACGATGACAGCTTTAGTTTCTTCTGCTTTTGATTAGATTGATCACTCGGTTGGCCTTATCGTGAAAGGATGAGGCTGGTGGTATTCTATATGTTTGGTGCTGTCAATAAATCCCAAGAAAAGAACAAAACCAACAGTGTGTGTGTTCGTCTCTGTCCGAGTTCACCACCCTCAGGCCCGGGCTCATTGGTTCTTACTAGGGTATCGTTTAGAAAAATTACAAAGTGATACCAATACCAACAGAGTGCTTCATTTGATACCTTTTTTTATAATTCATTCAATGCCCCGTCATGTGAATGGAAGCATTCAGTTGCGTAAAATGGTACCACTGCAGGGGTTTAGTGTAGCCATACTTTGGAACGTGTTGGAGGCATCTCTGCTCGTTGAACTGCCAACTCCATCAAATATGCCGCGCTCGACTTCACCACCCCACAGACTGTATGGGTTTTAGCTGCTGCGGTAGTGGGCCAGTTACACGTCACATTAAATTGAAGAACGCTTGCAGTGATTGGCTGCGAGCAAAACCACACAAAATCTTTTTTTTGTTTAGATCTGAGTTTCGATACTACTTTATACAAGAATATTTCGGTGGATACCTTAAAGGTATCAAGTACCGATAACCAGCCCAGATTCCTACTGAAGATGTAAATCTTTACAAGCCAACATATTTTTTATTAAATTTTTTTATGTTTTGTTTTTCATAAAATAGCTGAGTACTGTCATTTTTAGCAAATTTTAATTAAACAGGAGGACATAGTACATTTGTTGGGGACTATTTTCAGCAGCAGATTGTTCCACATTTGGTGCTCTAATGCAGTGGTTTCCAGCCTGTGGTCCGGGCCCCCTTAAGCGGGGCGAGAAAGATCACAGGGGGTGTGCCAGGATTTATCTGCTCCGAGGTTGTCAAAATTAGATTTGCTCATGTATAACTAAAATCATAATAACACACTTACTGGATAATGTATACAAAAGTCGGTATATCAAAAACTATTTAAAAAGATATATTTTTTTGCTACTTAGTAGCAAAATCTGATGAAATATTCTGCTTCATTCCTTATTTGTTGGCATTTAGCCTTTCAAAAACAACATTTTCACTGCAGTCAAAAACCTATTGGCTCTCCCGCTTGCTGCACACAAAGGGAGGCCAACACCTGTATTAACGGGGCGGTCTAGCAGCAAAGAACACCATACATTACATTTATTTAAACACAATAAAAAAAGGGGTCACCTTTTCTTAGATACAGGTAGTGAGTAGTGAGTATTTGTGGTTGCAGGACCAACACATTCTCGTCCCAACTCGTCAGATACCGACCCCAAACCTTGTCAGACCCCTCGTTGTCACTTTTTCCGTTGCCTCCGTGCCCGTTCCATGCTTAACAAACCCTTGGCGTCACTTTACATGTGCTTAATGTTGTGAATTAAACAAAAACAGTTAGGTTTAGGAAAAAACAACATGGTTGGGTTTAAATGACTGTTTTTACAATGCAAATGTGACTTGACGTTGTGAACATGGGACGCGAACAAACATTTGATTGTAAAGGGAAAGTGAAACGTAATGCACAGGACCTGCCTTGTGTTTGTTGGACACATCCACCTCAACCCCCGCCCACCCTACGTGTCTCTTCCGCGTTTTAAACTACGTCGGCGGATTTACTACTTGTTAGTAGGGTCAATTTATTGCTGGTTTTGGTCTTTCTAAGGGCTTTGTTGACAGTGTGAAATAATATGGAATATCAACAACTTACTGTTTAAGGGTACTACTTTAAATCTGTTATGTCCATACCTCTCAGAGGACAGAACCTTTTGTAATAGCAGACTCCTGTTCCTCTGTTAATTGTGGCGTTCCCCAAGGGTCCATTCTTGGCCCATTGTTGTTTTCAGTTTCAGTGTGTGAAAAAGAATGACAATTGGCCAATATATTGTTAACAGATGTTTTAAACTCTCAAATATTAATATTAGTATCAATCCCAAGAATGCAGTATTGATCAGGCTCTACAGTATTAGGATTATAAACAGTCAAAGCATTTCTGACAAATGCTCCTGCAGTTTCTATGTGGCTTGACAACAATCAAAAGAGTACAATAGATTTTTAAAAGTGATCCAGCTGAAAAAATGAGCCCAGTGTTGCCAATTCTTTGCCAATGACAGTAGCTAGCAGCACTAGCTCCAAAAGTCCCTAAATCTAGCGAGAAAGTCGTCAAGTCGGCAACACTGACAGTCCGTCCCTTCAGGCCTCCCTCCAAAGCCACTCCCCCAAAATGATGAACATAAACATATTATTATGAACGTGAACAACGAACAGGGCTTTTGTTAGTGCTAGCAGCTGTCAAGCTAGAAGCTTGTGGAAGACTCCGGTGATGCGCAGTGAGTGCGGGCAGAGTGCACGCAGGTAGACCGGTAGGTAGCCTGTACAATCATTTCATTCTGGCTGAATTAATTGATTGGATGGATTTATTACAGTCCTGCGACAGCCACAGATACCGGATTTTCTTTTTTTTTGTCAAAGCATTTGCTTTATTGATTGCCGTTGGGATATAATGAGAATCTCATCTAATATAACAAAAAATGTCTCTAAAATCTTAACCAACCCTGCCTTTAAAACACATGTTAAAAGTCGGTCCTGTTCCTGCAAACTGCTGTAGCTCCTTCTGCACACGACATGGCAGCCAACTGGGACAATGCAAAATCAGGTCGCCTCTGTCTGCGAAAAAGAAACGGCTAAAGTGTTCTCATCCTGGAAGGGAAATGCTATTTATATACTGTGTATCTCCCAAAGTCACAGAGTTATGGAAAAGTGGAATGTGTGGTTGCTTTAGGTTGACATTGACACAGTTAAATTGCCCTTTCATTTCCTTTAAGGAAACGCAGAGCCGGCACTCCATCTCACAGGCCGACACTGTGCCTCCAAAAGATCCAATGGTGAAATATTGCTTTTATTTTGTTGCTTCAAAGAAGGGACACCGACTTAACTCCTGATAAATGTGCCTTGAGCTTGAGTCCGGCACACATAATATGACTTGTCTGTACCTTGTGTACCGCGCTATTGAAAATCTAACTCCCTCGTGAATTTGGGTAATGAGGATTTCCACTCTGCTTTGCTCCATACCTCTATGATTCAAATTGGAGCTGTAGCTAAATAAATTAGGAAGACCTTTAGGGGGATGTAGAGGAGAAAAACAAGAACATTTTGGTAATTGCTCTTTTTTCATTTGTGTGGTTTCTTTCCAGAGCCCTGGCAGATATTCTGAGGCAACAAGGACCAGTTCCAATATCTCAGTATGAACATGAAAACGTTGCAGCGATTGATGGGTCACCCAAAGACGAGACGCCGGTCAGAACCTTGAAGAACCATTACACACCTGTTCACACCAAGGCATCGAACCACGGTAGGTGACACTGCTCTGCTTTTATACTGATCAATAACTCACTGTGAAGACTGTGAAGGCCAAATAACTTGTCTTACGTGTAGCCTTCACTGCATGTCCATTCAAAAAAATCCAACTTTATGTTATTGTGCTGGTAAAGCGTAAGTGTTGCAAAGAAAGACGCCCTTCGCTTTCCTTAATCTGCCACAGCATTCTTTGATTGACATCCACTGAAATAGATGGACGGGCTGTGAATCTTAAGCTTTTCCCCTCAATCTTTCTTAAGAGGAAACATACTAGGAAATATATAGAGAATTAAATGGGTGGGTTCTCGTCTTCCTCACGCTGCGGTCCCATAAGCCTACTCAGCATTGGCTCAAAATTGAGATGCAAATTATCATCTTCTGCGAGAGACGCAAGCTTTTTGTCCAGAGATAAATCTGTCGTGCGACGCTGTTCCTCCTACTTTTATCCGGTCGGTCTCCAGATCCCTGCTCCAGGGATCAGCTCGTTTGTTAAGTGCCCTAGTATGGTGTCCCAGTTTCAACAGTGTTGTGTTTCACTCTTGTGTCACCCTGCCTCCACCCTCCTCTCCTCCACCACCACCACCACCCAACATGGAGGGAATGTGTCAGAGGACAGCTGATACAGACTGTACTGAACTGTAGTATGTGAGTTTCTCACTTTTCTGCAGCAGAATGACTTTTTAAACTAAACAGGCTGCCCAGACTTTACTGCTTCTGCCTATGTTCGTGTTTTACCAAACACAAGTATACTCTCGGTCACCAATGCAGGTTTAAATTATCTTCTCTTCATCTTATGTCTGCAATATTTAAAGTGTCATCATTTTCATATAAATCATGTCCCCTTTTCTACTCTCTATTAGTAACACTTTCTGTTGATCTTTTGAGACTTCAAACTAGCCAAGTTTCAAAACATCAACTGAGAACCTGGAGGACATTTTGAGATTTTAGGATGCTACTGGACGTTACAACCAAACCAGCAAGTTTATCTTTAAAGCCTCTGAACACCCACACAGGTGTTTTCAGTTACTGTGGCTGATTATACCTCTGCTCAGGTTGAAGGTAGGTGGAGCTATGATGAGGTCACAAATCTTCATCTACCACTAAGCATGATGAAGGTGAAACTGGTCCCGCCCTAACAGGGGAAACACAGCTAACAGGAGACTCAGAAAGATGTCAATCAATCAGTCTGTACACGCCCTGAGCAGAGGTCTAATCAACCAGATATAACTGAAAACACCTGTGTGGGTGTTCAGAGGCGTTAAAGTAACAAACCACAATATATTCATCAAGATTTAATAGTAATTCAGCCTACAATAAACAGGATTTATGGGATTCAGGAATCCGTGAATTTTATTTTGAAGTTAAACTAAAATTTAAAAGAAGGAATAGAAGAGTACGTAGCCAGAGGAGTAAAACCCCCAAGACTGAACATACAGAGAAAAAAAGTATCACCAAGAATGAATTTTCAAACGGGCCCCAAACCTTCAGGTCCACCAATCACCATTAAGTCAGTGGTAATTGACTTTATTGCAGATTTGTTTGATAATCCTGCATGCACCACTACAGCACATTATGAACTATAATGATACGGACCAATGATATAAAACCTGCAGTATTACTTGTTGTTAAGGCCCATCTTGTAGGTGACAGGGCTCCTGAGTTATAGAGTCTAAATAAATGACTTTATTTTGAAAGTATGTATTCATGCCTTTTACTAAATACTTTGTGCTAAATCAAGTTACCACAAATTGATTGCAAATTACTAGAGGGAGAAATGGGTTGGGTGGAGGGGGAGTTTGTCAATCTGGCCCTGAGCGAAAGACGATGTCAGCTTTAGGGCCGAACAATTAACACATTTTTTTCTGAAATCGCAGTATGGCCTACTGCAATTTTCAAATCACAGGAGATACAATATTTGTTAAAGGTGTAATGTGTCAAAATACCATTTTAAATTAAATATTGTGGTGCTGCAGAGATGTCCTGGCCTACACATCATATTCTAGAGACTGAAAGCTGAAGTAGGCGAGATTTGAGCAAATATGATTAATGAAAATTATTTTTATAAAACGGTCGCTATATCCTGACAGTAGTACATGAAACAGGTAACCTGAAAAAAAAAAAATTGTGCCTATGTGTCCTCCCGTGCTCCTAATGGTATCTGCAAGATTTCACAGACCGGAGGAAAACAACCAGTCAGAGTCGTCCAGCTTCCGTCTATAAGCAGATGTCAATCACACACAAAGTCCGACCAAACGGTCAAACTAGGCAGCGCTGATCAAATATGAATCAATATTCTGTTACTGTAATACCTTTTTCTCACCTAAAATGTTTTCAGAATCATCTTGTAGTGTACCGTTTAGCTGGAAAATGAGAAAGTTTGTGACCCGGCAGCCATGTTGAGATCTCTTGAGGGAATACCAAGCGCCGCCCACCAGTCGGAGCACAGCCAATAGGAACGCTCTCTCTGTCTGAAATTGACCTGTGATTGGTCAAAGTATCCCATCACGGGCTAGATTTTTTTAAAGCCTGAAAACAGAGCTATGAGGAGGAGCAGAAGTCTAGTTATCTCTCAGAACACTTGAATTACAATATGCTTAAAGGTTATTATGAAATTTTTGCCCAATGATGCCAAAAAATTGTTGCCTACTGAAGCTTTAAGAAAACATTTTGGTACAGATCCTCACAAAAATCACACCATAATCATTTGAATGTTTTTTCAATGAAAATGAGAATAATTATGTAAAAATGATCATTCTCTCTTATATTGCAAATGCAAAATCAGTCAAAGATTGACTGGCAGATGATTTCTGTGAAGGGCAAATGCAGAAACATCAAAGCAGTGATTTTTCAGCAACACAATCTAAATACCAAATAAAATGCAAGCAGTTTTGAATAAAACTCCCTCCACATCATCCACATAAAACTTTGTAGCAAATACAGTTTTTTAATTTTTTGTCCAGTGTCAGAGCTGGAATGTGTCTGCATGATTTTTGCAGTTTTTCATTGGCTCATGTTCCTGAAGTGCTGTAGCATTTGTATCGGCAGCAGCAAAGTGTCTGAACCTTGAGCACATCTCTGAGGATGTATGGGGTATACAGAAAGGAACAGGCTTTCTTATTCAAATTTATCACATGGCCTTTTAGATTTTTGTAAATAGTACTTTGACCTGTGTAGACATATTTTTTTTAAACTTAATCTATTGCTCATAGGCGATGGTGTCTAGAGACGAAGCAACATCCCCCTGTGTGAATCACAAAGCCAAACGTTGTTATTTTGTTCCTAATATATGGCGCCCACAGAAAAGATGTCTTAATTGTCCAACCTGTGTCATGTCAGCCTGCTATTGTGTGCTGCGTGAACAGCAGCAGGACGTCACATTGCAGCAGGGGTGAGTGCATTTGAATGGAGAAGGCTTGAGAGAGGAGGGTGGAGGTTGTCCAAGCAGGGATGGAGGCACTCCAGGGAAGACGTGACTCAGATTTTATGACAAATTCATGACAGTGATGCGAATTTAAAAAAAAAGAAGATGACTTTGCTCTTTTTTTCGTGTGGAAATGGTCAAAGCTGGATGTTATATATATTCGTTCAAGCCGTTGTTGGACTTCTCTTAGTAGATATCAGTGTTACTATTGAGATTTTCCAGGCTGACCTCTTTGCTTTGAAACATACTACTACAGTATAGTATATGAATGTGTGGCGGCATGTTTGGGACACACCTGTGGTTTTTGTGCTGAGGCATCTGTAATCAGGTATATGTCTTTTTGTGTGTCAGTGGTCTGAATTTGTGAATTTCAGTTTTAGACTGCAGCAATGAGGACAGTTTTGAATATTTTGTCATATTCTCAATTCTTTAAATGATCGCTCAAGATTCAGTTTTAGGGTTACGGCAGGGGTCAACAACCTTTACTATCAAAAAAGACATTTTTGTCCCCTCCCAAAAAATGCAAATGAGAGGCATGACACTGAACACGGTAAGCCAGCAGCGGTGGCGGTGAAAGCAAACAAATCTCTCCACGAACAATTAAATTCTCTATTTTCCTATTTGGAAATATAGCTAGTCTAAATAGGGACCCTCAAGACTAGCCACCGCTACAGGGGTTTGGCAAAATTAGAGGATAAGACAGCGGTAGATGTTTGTAGGCTTCGACGCATATTTTAGTTGACTAGAATGTTAAACCATTTTATTATTCAGTGTATAGGCTACACATTTTTAAAATTGGAGAATGTAAGAATCACTTTAGGCCTACAGCAATGATAAATGAAAATTAATATGTCAAAAAATATCTGTTATTCATTTCCATATAATTTTTTGTCAAAACCATGGGGAGCCACTGGAGAGGGGCTAAAGAGCCGCATGCGACTATAATTAAGTGAAGGTCAAGGTTAAAGGATTGATGTCAAAAGAAAAAAAAGGTTTTAGTCATATGGAAACATTTTCTAACCTTAAAGCAATAATTACAGAGTGTTACAATATGCAGATGATGTCTCTGTTTTTATAAAGGTTTTTGTAAAAGCAGAATATAGATGAATAGCACAATTTAGACTTTTTTGGATAAGTCCTTACTTTTCCTACTTTATTGTACAGTAGTACACAACTTTTTAATATATAATTTATGTGGTTTTCAGCTATATAAATGATACTGGCCAATTAGCACGTAGAAAAATCTTTGAATGACTTGTTGTAATTGAAGACATCAAGCTTATTCAAGGTTTCATGCTTTCAATATTTACTTTATCCTTGAGCTTCAATAAATAGAAAGGAAGGGGGGAACAGGGTTTGTATTAAAAATGTTTCCAATTAATATTGCATGTTTAAATCCATTTGTGAAAGGTGAAGTTCGCCTCACTGGGAACAGTGGTCATGTTTTCAATACAAATTCTCCTTTCATGATGTTTCCCACTGAGGTGAAGGATAAAGAAAAATGGTCTATTATCCACATCTGGATTATAAGATGGCCTTCATGAGGGAGGCCAGCTGCTACAGCGAGTCTCTGGTCTGAAACCATCTCCTGGGTCACAGCAACAGATCGGAGTTAATGGGTGAAGCGAATAAAGATGGATTTGAATAGATTTTTTTTGATGTAGCAGCATAAAGGGGTATAAAATATATTGGTGCTGTCAGAAGCCACACTCAATTAGTGTGGAGCTCATTCCCTCTTTTAAATCCTTTTTTATCACTGCTTTTATATACTCTAAGTGATAAAATGTGTCCTTAAAATAATAATTAAAAAAGAGAGCAATTTTATGGCATTTCTACCAAAAAGGAAAGTATTAACCCAAGGGTAAAAAACAATAAAAAGAGGCTGATGACATGCAGCAATGGTGGATTTCTGGATTTGAACTGGAAACATCAGCAGTATCGATGTACCTGTATGAGATACTGATGAGTTTTTGGGTGAGGATGGTACTTCTCCAGAACTGTCCTAGAGTGGGCATTATCACTTCAATTCCCCACAGTTCTGTTCTGTTCTCTCATTGTCGTGCTCTAAAGTTTCTATGGTGCTGTGAAAATAGGCGACAAATGTCTTCCACACTTTGCAGACAGAATGGAATCACCTCCGTAGGACACTCACAGCAGCTGGGTTCATTTGGAGTTTTTAAAACTCTGCAGAAGTTGACTATAAAATGACATGAGACCAACTTTGGGATGATATTTTCAAAGAATGACGTCATGTTGCTGATGATAGTGAGTCTGGATCTCTCAGTCTGCCTGTAGAATCACAATTACAGACTGAGTGTGTCTGTATTTATTCAACTGATGTTTTCATTGATATTGAGAATTTACACTGCATGGCCCAAAGTATATGGACATGAACATCTTACCCATATGTGTTTCTGGCATTAATCTGCTGCTATAACAGTCTTAATTCTTCTGGGAAAACTTCTCATCAGTGAACTTGGCTGCAGAGATTTGCTTCTATTCAGCCACAAGAGCATCAGTGAGGTCCAACACTGATGTTGGCTGAGAAGGTCTGGCTACAGTCGGCATTCTAGTTCATCCCAAAGTTCTCGGGGAGGTCAGGAGTTTTTGCAGGCTGTTCAAGTGATAAAAAAAAAAAAAATGTGAAACCACTTCTTTATGGACCTGGCTTTGTGCATGGCTGCATTTGTACATTGCAACAGGAAAGGGACATCCCCAAACTGTTGCCATTAAGTTGGAAGAACACTATTGTCTAAAATATTATAACTGTAGTATTAAAGGAATAGTTCAACATTTCGCACAGATGATGCAATGCAAATTTGCTTTTCTCTACACCTTCAGAGGTGCTGGTAGGTGGATTTTGTTACGATTGGTAAGAGCCAGGCTAGCTGTACCTGTATGTACCACAATATTTCACTATTTATTGTGGTTTTAGTTTTCCACTTCTTAAACACACGCTCATGTGGTCACTTCCATCTTATATGATGTATTTCTTACATGTTGCATAATGCACTTGTTAAGCACTTTGTGACTTATGTTTGTGAAAAGTTCTATATAAATACATTTTCCTTACTTACTTACTTACTGGTTCCCCTGTTTTCAGGCTTTACGCTAAGCTAAGCTAACTAGTTGCTGGCTAAAAGTTCATATTTACCAAACAGACATGAGAGTGCTATCGATTATCTCATCTAACGCTCAGCAAGAACATGAATAAGCATTTTGTTTCCAAAGATGTCAAACTAGCCTTTTAAGAATTCTCCTTATCGGAACTAAGCAGCCATGAAAAACAGCCCCAGACTAAAAGTATGTGGACAGAGTTGTTTTAGGCTACGTTCACACTGCAAGCCTTAGTGCTCAATTCAGATTTATTGCTTTAATATTACTTTGTAAATTTTACTTTTGTCTGGAGATTTGAGTTTTTATCTCTGAAATAAAATGCATTCATGGATGTATGATGAAAAAGTTCTCCAAAAGAAAAGGTTAGATCTGTTTTCATTATGCAGTGTAGATAAGGCAGATTTCCAGAAATAATAAGGGGCTATAGGTTTGCTCTGGCACATGGGAGCAATTTATATCACAGTCAGCGTCTCCAGCTTCGTGCTTTCAGCTCCACGGTGTCGTCCTTGGAGCATACGGAGGTTATGAAACATCAGCATTTCACCCTGGGAGACATCACACAGATATACTCTACTGTATCATCTACATAGACACAACACTGCACTGTTAAAAGTCACTAGATGCAGGGAAATATATTTATTCCTTTCTTCTCATATTTACGGATTTCTTCGAAGGTCCCACATTAACAGAGAGTGCGTCAGTAATGAGTTTAAAGTCATCCTCTGGGTTTGATAAAAAGAAACAAGCTGTGGTGCTGAGGCCTGAGTGCCAAACTTCCTTGTGATGAAGACCAGGCCGAATGGTCCCAGGTGTTTCTTCTCATTATGATAATTTGAAATGCTGTTCGATATCGGCTTCCCGAGGCCCAAAGGTCTGACTGATGTTATTGACTTTGAGGTTCCTTGGAGAAAGAGGCATTTAACTGTTCGCCAGTTAATGTAGAGAGGGACTAACAGAAAGAGAGAGAGGAGAGGTTTGATAAACCATCTTTTTTGTTGGTTGTTTTTTGTTCTTTTTGCTGTTTCCGTCGACACTACATTCTTGTATTTTATCTTAAGACTTGTCTGTGATTGACAGGACAATCGGAAGTTGTCAGGGTGCTAGCAGGCACCGTGTCTTGCAGCTTTGTGTTCAGGCCGCACTCTCAATTACAGCACTGGTCCGGAGCGGAGTTAACAGTGATGTGGTACAAATTGCATTACGAAGTGGTCTTTTAACACAGGGGAAATCCAAACGGGGGTATACCTGAGGTGTGCTGGCATCCTCAAAGAAGCGGGCTTAAATCCTTTCTAGAATCAAGTGTATCCCACCCCTCCGAGGAGCCAAAAGCACTTTCATTTTTCAATTAAAGGAAATATTTCACCTACTGTGGAGAGAGAAGAGTGTTTGATAAATGGGTGATATGAAAGCCCTGAAACCTGCAGATTGCATCTCTGGCATCCTCAAGCGATACATATTGACGAGCTGATGATCCCACCCGAGAGACAGTGTTGTCAGTTGTGCCATTTAGCCCCGTTTAGTATTCTTGTCATCTATGGCTACTCTTATAAAATGGCAGCTATGACTGGGTAATTGAGTACAGAGACAGTCACACCAGAATTTAATATGGTGAAATCTTGCTGTGAATTAATTTCAATGGAACGGCCACTGTCAGTGGATTCGCTCATGGTGGCGACATGCTGTAAATCCATCTTTACACAACCCAGTTGTTAATGTTCTGCAAACCACGGATACGTTGAATCTCGACATTTCTGAACCAAAAATATGTGTCATATCAACATTTATACATACGTGTATATCAACGTTATAGTGTTTTAACCTCTTGTGGCGCTTGTGCCATTTTTCGAAACTGCCTTCTCAACAAGAAAATCCATTATCTGTAACCGCTTAAACTATTCAGGGTCGCAGGGGGGCTGGAGCCGATCCCAGCTGACATTGGGCGAAGGCGGGGTACACCCCGGACAGGTCACCAGACTATCACAGGGCTGACACATAGAGACAGACAACCATTCACGCTCGCATTCACATCTATACGGGCAATTTAGAGTCAACAATTAACCTAACCTGCATGTCTTTGGACTGTGGGAGGAAACCGAAGAACCCGGAGAAAACCCACGCTAACACTGGGAGATCATGCAAACTCCACACAGAAGGGCCCCAATCCCTTTGAACTTGCGACCCTCTTGCTGTGAGGCAACAGTGCTAACCACTGCACCATCGTGCAGCCCTCAACAAAAAAAGATATAGCAAAAACGTCCTTGAAGAGCTGAATATTTAGATATTTGAATGGTTTCTGTAGCTGAAAGTATGCAGGACAGCATTCACACAACTACATTTAAGTTTAGGCAACTAAACAAGTCCCATGTTTGTGTTTGACCCAACCATCCACCCCGACATCCTCCCTATACACAAACTTTGATTAAACATATTTGTGATACATCAAAAACAAATGTAATCCACGAGAAAATGTTTTCCCTCGAAACGTAATTGACAATTCAGTTTTGTTGTATGGAAACTTAACTTTTAGGAGAACAGGTTGTCTGACTTGTCTGTTATGTTATGGTCATTTTTTAATTATCTCAACTTCGTTCCTGAGAAATCCCGTTTTGTCCATCATTTTGACAAGACCGACAGGTCTAAATACTACAATACCCGGCCACCATTGCCACGGAGAAGACGCCAGTCATGAATCAGTGGCATCAGCGGTACCACATTCAAAATGTTTCGTTGTTTAATTTTGTGAACAAAACATGGTACTATTGAATTTCTCCAAAATTGACCCAGAATCCAAAAGCTGATTCATTCATTTTTTCAACACGAACATCTTGAGCTTTGACCAGTGGTTAGCGGCACGTCATAGAATATATAACCCGGTGACTGGATGGGTCTGATGTTCTGAAATGCACCTTGGGAGTCGTAGTTAACTTCTGGCAATAAACGACCTACTACAGAGGAAATAAAAAGAGTTTCAAGGCTATTGAGAGTGACTAGCGCTAGCATGTTCCTCCTATGTTGCTAGCGTGTTAGCCATCGGCTCGCCAGCTACAGTGGTTCACTCACCAGCCCTGCTTGTAGTCTACATCACCAAGCCTCCAGCAGCACCTATTTGGCAAGAACACATACATTTCACTGCACCACTTTATGGTGTGACCTTTAGTCAAAGAGAACACCTACTGCCCTCAGATATTTAGCTGACATTCATTTTCCAAAATTGTTTGTCTCACCAGGACACTATGGAAAAGAAAACCTGCGCAGCGGAGGCCAAGACATGCACAACTTCATCTCCTCTGGGTTTGTGACACTCGGACGTGGCCACTTGAAAGGTAAAGCCCATCCTCATTATGTGTTTTTTCACTTCACAGTATCCTGAAAACCAAAGATCAGAATAATAATCATTTCACTCACAAAGCTCCTGTGTCATGCTGTCGTTCTCTTTCTGCCAAATGAATGCAGCAAAAGAAAATGTGACTGTGACTTTTGTTCAGCTCAGTGGAAGTTGGACATTACAACACGCAATGGCTGGAAGTGACATCTTGCTAAGTCCACACGCACATTTATTATCTGTGATTAAATCCACACTTCCAATGACAAAGTAACACTTCCGCCAGTGCGAATGCAGCATGGCACGGTAGTAGATTTCCCCGATATTGTGTTCCATTGGAGTTTCAATGAATTCGGAGCAGTGTTGGAGTGAGAATGAGCTGTAAACAAGAGGCCCGTTGTTGTGTTTTTACAGCGCAGCAATCCATAGACGAATCGGGGCAGATGTCCTGGCAGGGCGATCTGGACATCCCCCTCTCCTACGGTACGTTCTCCAAATGTTCCGCTCTCTGCCGGAGAAAAAGCCACACAACCGGCTCTCTGCTCGCACCTGATAAGAAAAGTCACTCACACTTCACACACAGACGGACCAGTCGAGTGCCCTTGGCTGATAATCACAGCGCAGTCATTGGGTGCAGAGTGCCAGAGTCGTAATATTTTATTTATTTTTCCTGTTGGTGGTTTTGTGAGCCAAAATATTTCCACTGCTGGTTGTTTGATGGCAGGTTTCAATAAACGTGACGGCCATACAGTTTGTTTATGGCTTTTATGGACAGGTGAGGGTGTCAGATATTACAGTTTTTTTTCCAATTGCCAAGACACAAAAACTACTTGCTGCAAAATTATTGAAACCACTGAACCATAAGCACATTGTCTGCTTTACGCTAACTTTGAAATTCTAAAACACATTACTACACACGGTTATCGACATTGGAGACATCATTCGCAACTATAAGCCTGTGTGTGTTGTTTGCTAAACACTGCCACTGAAATACCACACTCGGTTATCAATCACCTGCACCCAGAATGCACCTGTGAAAACTCCTGGAATCAATTAGATCACTTAGAAATCAGAGCTTGAACACTATGAACAGGATGCATGTTTGCTCTTTGGTATGCACAACAATAGAGAGAGAGTCAGCACAGTTGTGTCTGTTACTGCGATGAGTATATGAGTACTGAGAATAAACCCATTTCATTTGTGTTCATAGTCTATATTTACAGCATGCTACAAATGAAAATGCCAAAAGACTCTAGATAATAGTGTGGCATGTGGGAAGAGATATTTATTTGGTGTTTGTGTGTAAAGTTGTGATGCAAAAATACAATTTTCAAAGAGTTTATATAGTTTAGAATGAGGTTATGAAGATATTTTGTATTTTGTGTACGTTTTTGGTTTTTGCATGTAGAGTTTCGACAAAGAGGGCCCTAGTTTCAGAACTTGTGTTTTAGCAATTACAAAAATCTGCATTATATGGCTGCGGTCATTAACAGTGTGAGTCTTAACAGCTGATAAATACTTCTTAGGTGTCTGCAAGGTAAGTGAACGTCTGATTTAAACACTCAACTTGAAGCATTTAGCTCTGATTGGGAGTGGCCATGCCATTATTTATTCATTTATGATTGTGTTTGCAATGTATTTTGCAGAAATCATCAATCACACTATGAATTTCATGTTGAATTAATTTATGCTCATCAGTTTTGTGTCGGTTTTCCATGGGTCTGTTTCAGATCAGGTCCTTTATTTTGGACCTCTAGTTTCTTCCACACAAGTTAACGTACTATTGCTGCTGTGAGTGACATAAATACCCAGAATGCAGTGCCAGAAGGTGTTTCTCCTCAAGAGGTGTATTTTATTGAACCGATGATTGTGGCCTGACAGCTTTATTTTAGAGTCTTTGTGATTTAGAGCGACGATCGCTGCGAGTAGAAGTCTTGCAGTGGAAATGGGTTTGCTTGATCACAAAATATGTCTGGTGTTACTGAAAAGGAAAAGCCGTTCTCCAACCTGCTCAATGTGGTTTTAACTATCATCAACCTCGACCAGCACACATAACTTGTAGTAGTTAACAAAAACAGCTCGAACTGACCAAACACAGTTATTGTGGTCGATGTATATCCGAAGCCTCTGCACTATAGTTACAGTGGTATTAGTTATGCAGCTTTGCTGCTATATTGTGTAACCTCCTAACACACATCCACCTCAAGAGCAAATAAGTGTGTTCTCCATTGATTATTTTCAGAAGACTTCTTGGTTAAAAATCTGGTTAAATTTGGAGGAAATTGCAATATTTAGACACTAAGATACATATAAATATTCAACAGTAACTCTGTTATTGTCCAATGTGTTGGAAAGTTTATAACCAGTTTAATAAAAGCCAAAAAAATGTAGAATGTATAAAGAATAGTTTTATAGCTTGATAGATTTATAGTTGTTAAGTGTCCCCATGAGACTTTTATGAGGCAAATCCAAGGACACCTATCCTCCTAAAAATATCCGCTCTGTTGCAGGTGAGGAGTTGACAGACATTCACTGTTGGTGACATGTTAAAATGACTCAACCTGAAGCTAAATAACCATCACACACTGAAGAAGACTTAACTGTGTATTTCATTCCCCTGTGCAAAACATTTAAACCGAAAAAAAAAAAAAGAAACTCTTGTACTTGCTGGATTAATCTCAAGAATTAAACAAAACAGCACGTCAGCTCTCTTGAGCTGCAGGATAAATCTCTATGGTTTTATTTCACTTGGCATTGGAGAGATTTGGGTTATAACACGTCTTTGTCGGGACTAAATGGGTGTTTAAACAGCTTCAACCAAAGATAATATTTTAAAAAGGCGCCGGAGGCAGCGACCCTCTCCTGACTGTACCCGTCACCCTCTCGCTGCACCTATTAGGTGACACGCTTTAGCGGCCTGATGGCGGTAGCTGTCACTTCAAAGCGGAGGTCCTGTCAGCCTCCGTCGTACATGTCTTAGTTTAACAGCTGGCTGTCGGCAGGATCTCTACCCCCCCCCCCCACACACACACACACACACCTCCTGTTAGGGGGAAGCAGACTGACAGATGTGTACCATGTCACCGCTGACTGCAACCAACGCCGCTGCACAGACACCTCATATCTCGTTTCTCCAGTAGATAACATCTACAGCTATAACATATCTGCACATTTCATCTGACTCACCCCCGGGTTCATCTCTCTGCTTCATGTGAAGAGCTGGGAAATGGTTAACTGCAGCACAGTACTTGAATAAATGTACTTTACTTGAGTATTTTGATTTTAAGGGAAATATTGTACTTTTTACACGCTTCATTCCGTTTTCACTTCTTATTTATTTCTTTCCCTCCCCTTTTCCCTCTTACTTCTTTACTTATTTCTTTTCTTCTGTCCTTTTGTCCTTCCTTCTTTATCTTTAAATATTTGTACTTTTCACTTCCCAACATTTATCTGATTATTTCTTGTATTCCCATCTTTTTTGCTTCAGTCTTTTTTTTAAATTTCCTCTCTTTTTTTCACCCCTCCTTTCTTTCCTCTCTTCCTTTGCTTCCTCATCTCCTTTCTTTGCTTCATCCCTTCTTCCTTCCCCCCGTCCTCACCGCCGTGCAGGGTTCCTTCTTTCCTTTTATCCTCCCTTCTTCTTTCTCCCTTACTTTCCTTATTTCGTCTATGCATTCGTACATCTCTTCTATCTTCCCTTCTTTTCATCTTTTATCCCTCTTGTCCTCCCCGATTTCCTTATTGCCTTTCTTTCCCTTTTCTTTCTTCTTTAACTGCTCAGAAACAAACCAAAAAATCCCCAAAACTGAAGATGTGATTTTTTTTTTTCACCCAGCAGCAAAGCCAAACTCTTAATAAACAGCACTTTTATTTGGTTCAGGAGTTCCTTTTACTGCTGATATATGTTGATTAAATATTTGAATTCATGACGTGAATTTGTAAAAGTGTATTTTAATGTACTTACATTAAAAGCTTTGAGTAGCAGCCTGCTCTGGCTGCTCTTATTTGCATTTCAAAGCCAAGACGCTTTAGAAAAGCAAAACATTTTCAATAATTCCGCTGTTTTCTAAGACAAAGCCCGTGTGAGCATGAACGGCTACGACCTCAAACTCAACTGTGTGTGTAACATTTCATTGTTTGCGTGGGAGCGTCGTAGCGAAAAGGAACAGTACAAACAGTACCGATTTGAATGTACGTCAGAGCTAACAAGGCTCCAAGTAATGCTGTCATGAATATTCATGCAGCCGTGATATAACACAGTGGATCCACACAGACACAAAGACACCGCTGGTCGACCTGCTCCAGTGTTGGACTGTTTGTGGCCACTGCCATGGCTGAGAGTTGTGCGTTCCCTGGTTCCATGTCTGTCCGTCTCTTTTCCCTGTGATGGATTGTCTGTAGTGATGCGGCCGTTTAACAGCTCTGCACCACAGCGAGTTTACTCTGGTGGAAGGCAAGCGGCTTCTCGCTGGAGATGTTCAAACACAATGAGACTCCTTAACCTGAATGATCAAAGGTGGTTGAGATGCTTTTTTTTTAAGATTCATATCTGTCTCCTGATTCCCCTGCATGTTCTGCATCTTTTACCTTTGACCAAGATGTTTCCCTAACCTTAACCAAGAGGTTGTAGTTGCCAAAACAGAACCAAACTCTGTCCATAAAGGTGGCAGGTCAGGAAACACTCATAACACTCAAACACATGTCGTGTCCCAAAGTGTTGTTGAGTTGTTTTGAAGTTACGTCAGTGAGGTTAGTGACATGTTTTCCGTACTTCTGGTACATTGTTTACGCACGTATTTTACTTAGTTTATATACTTATTTTAAGCCAAACCATGATGTTTTTCCTAAACCTAACTAAGTGGTTTTGTTGCCTAAACATACCCGCGACCGTTTCATGGTAACAACGTGGCGTTAAATGGCACGCGAAAACCCTAAAATGCATTATCATGACATGAGGAATGTCCTTAAAAGTGGCATGCTATTTATTTTATACGCCTTGCCATGAGATCAGGTTGCAAGGTGACATTCTCCAGTTGCCTTTTTTGGATCAACAGTTCTCACAATATACCATCCTTTATTTACAAATGATTTATTTAGAGATAAATAAAGGAATTTAAAAAAAAACACTGAATTACCTCTGAGAGGTGTGTGTGTGTGTGTGTGTGTGTGTGTGTGTGTGTTTGTGTGTGCATTCTTAAAATTAGAAATTGTTATCTGACCAACAGTCTAAAACCCAAAGCGGTATTCAGTTTACAATCACATAAAGCAGAGAAAAGCAAATCCTCACATTTGAGAAGGTGATACCAGATCATATTTCATATTTTGGTTCAATTATTTAGTTGATTTGCAAAACAGAAAAAAAAAAAGACATCATTTTCACATTTTTAAAAACAAGCACACCACATACTCAAAAACTGTCCGAGGTTAAACGATCCCGTCGTGTGCGTTTACCTCCCAGATATGTTGTGTACAGACATCCCTCTCGTCCTCGGGGCTTGTTCACCTCTCTCCTCGCCTTCTCCGCCTGTGGCATCCACTGATGTGCATCCTGCTTAATTACTTTTTCACGAGTTGCTCCCTGTTTCCGTCCTGAGGGAATTGC
Source organism: Sebastolobus alascanus (assembly GCA_916701645.2). Classification (NCBI taxonomy): domain Eukaryota; kingdom Metazoa; phylum Chordata; class Actinopteri; order Perciformes; family Sebastidae; genus Sebastolobus; species Sebastolobus alascanus. Next base: position 2,803,946 of record CAKAOJ020000072.1, on the reverse strand, counting down.
TTTCCCCCTCATCCCAATCCACTTAAGGTGACCTTGTCTTATTGGGACGCACTGCTGCAGTACTCCCACCTCCCTCTGCTGTAATCCCTGCAGGCCTATACAGTGTGTCTGAGCATGGCTGTGGTGCTGAGCGGGAGTGCAAATGGAGGGGAGACACAGTGTGCCAAGCAGGTATCACTTCCCCAGTTTGCCTCCATTACCGAGTCCTTATACGCCTCCTCCTTTAAAGCTGCGGTTAGTGGCTCTGCGCTCGGGCAGGCGGTAACTGAAAACTTTGAACTTGAGAATCGATCAATAAATCATGTAATGTGACATCATCGGCACACTGCACACTCATGTTTACCAACTTGACTATGACGCTTTATATTGATTCAAAGAGATCGAACAGTGGTGAGTCGAGCCTTTTCTGGATCGAGTGCTCGCTCACTGCTGATAAAGTTTCATTCTATCAATGTGTGTGGACGCAGAACCATCTGGATCTCAGTTCTGGGTGGAGTGGATGCTCTTTCCTGTTTCAGGCCCTCTTTATAATTTGAGCTGATTAGATGTAATTATTTTTAGTACCTGATTTTGTACAGCTCCATGCAGCTTTCATTGTCTTGCTCAAATTGGTGTTTTAGTGTTTGTGTTATGGTGGCAGCAGCGGCTCAGGAGGTAGAGCGAGTCGCCCACTAATCTCTGGGTCGGAGGTTCCATCCCGGCTCCTCCTGTCCACGTGTCTTGAATCCTAATGCTCCCGATGGACGAGCCAGCGCGTTGCATGGCAACTCTGATGCCATCGCTGTATTTGAATGGGTAAATGGCTGTCTGTTGAGGTAGAAAAGCGCTATATCATTTAACATTTGCATTTTTTTGCTCGATTGAAATCATGACCACCAAGCACAGAGGTCTGAACTGAACTGCAGCAAATAATAGACAGAAATATCTGCACCTCTTTCTCCTCCAAACTAACTAAACACGTTATCAAACTTGTTTTGAGCAGGTCTCATCTACCACACATTTAACTGTGCTGAACCGTTACAGCTCACCTCACAGCTGGCCACATCCATACAGCACAACACAAAACACCAAAGAAAATGGCAGAAACGGGGTGCAGCTTTGTGTCTTGAGACGATCAAAGCATCCACAGGGCTGAGACTCAAAGACAAGGCATCAGACGGAGCGAAACAGCAGCGAAAGCTTTACCCCCTCAGCCTCCTGTCGCCGAGCTGTGAACTTTTCATCCTGGTGATTTGTGTGACGGGTGGAAGCTCGTGGCGGCCCACGCTGGGCCAGATATGAACCCAGACGTACACAAATCTTGTATAGCTGAGCATTTTGACCAAACGACAAAACTCTCAACTCTCAGATGTAACTACAGTAGAAGTTTTTCTCTCCAAAGAGGTTGAAAAACAGCAGAAGAGACTGAAGCTGTCGGGGTGATACAGCAGAGGAGGGATATGTTCAGTGAGATTAAAGGGACAGTAACGACGAGGTTAAATGAAAACACTTTTTGCACTTTTTGTGTCACCGCACAAAAATGAATGTATATTTATTCCAAACACTAATTGGTGTATTTGCATAAAGTTTTTGGGCAACCGTGGAATTACATTTTCATAGAAAATCCAGTTTTAACAGAAGAAGCCATTAAATACATTTATCTCTGAGCGAAAGTTGCTCCTGGGTTAGCAGCATCACCCCCACCTCACCCATGTTTAGCCAGAAACAAACAGTGAATTAAGTTTCCCCTGACAAACACTTAATGAATAAATGCATCCGTTTGCTGCATTCAAGTGTTGGATAGAGAAATTAAATAATTAAAGGCCACAATCAATCACTGGTGAATCAATCAAGTTTGGATCAAGAATAATCAAAAGCCAGAAGGCTGTGTTGATACAGGTTTTACTAATACTACTGAGGCAAAATCTTCCTTAACAAAAACTGCTGTGTTCCACTTTCATAGGTCATGCACACCTGCACGGATGTTTTCAGTTGTTGTGGCTGATCAGAGGTCTAATCATGCTCAGATAGTGAAAACAGCTGTGTGGGTCAACTACAGTACTGCTGTGTAGGACCTTTAAGCATTACTTGAAACATAACTCTCCACATACACTGAACAACAACATGCTTTAAAATAAACATTTCAACAAAAGTTTGTGAAATGCTGAAACTATATGTACCTATAATCACACTGTATTTCCACTGAATGTTGATATTCATATATTCAGCGACAAAAATAAATGAGTATTTAGAGGGATATAAGAACTGAGACAAACATGATGCAAAGAGGTTAAACACCTAAATAAGTTCGGCCAGGAAATTGAACAGGGATAGATTAGGTCTTCATTCCCAGCCCGGTCACTTTGCATGCAACAACAACGTCATTCTTGCTTTTGGTGTGTCATTTCATGCCATGTCGGTACTGATTGCAATGTAATCGCCTCCGTGTGAATATGCAATGCTCAGAGCTAGTGATGTAGAATAATAAGTGAGAAAGACTGCTTATGGTGGATGGTTCCAACAAACACAGGACTTTCAACCATTAGACCGGCGTTCGTGTCCAAAAGTGTTGAGTTATTTTGAAGTTACGCTACTGACGTGTTTTCCATACTTATGTTGTATTTTAAGCCCAACCGTGATATTTTTCTTAAACCTAACTAAGTAGTTTTGTAGTTTTGTTGCCTAAAATAACCGTAACCATTTCACTGTAATGACGTGGTAGTAAATGACACGTGAAAAGTCTAAAATGCGTTATCATGACACACGGAATGGCCTTAAAATGTTGTGCTTTATTTATACGCCTTCCCATGAGATCAGGTTGTCATTCCTTACCCATATGTAATTCCATTCAGAAGCACAAATCATGATCTTTCATCTTTTTTAAAGATGGTTCGCCATAAACTCCTCGAATTTATGCTCCATGCGTCCTAGATGTTAAACATACAATATTTGTTTTGAGTCTGAGTAAGAAGTTTAACCTGATATGTGAACTTTCGTTGTGTGAAAATCCAGGAAACTCAAAACCTTCATTCTGTCGCCGGGCAGTTTCCAGGCAGCGTCGAGTCTCTGATTGGTCTTTATCAGGTCATTTTAAGTCAGCACAGCGTTCGCCGGAGTGGTAATTTCCGCTTCTTTCTCAATGAGCGGGATTCGGAGCAGCAGGGAGACGGTTCTCTCACGGTGCACAGATCTGCCGCCGCCAAATGCACAATATGAATTGATTCCTCTCCTTATCTCTGCTGTCCATTAAATAGGAGGCTAATGAACCTGATTAGGTTGGTTGGATGAAACTCACACTCTGAGAATCCCACAAGCAAGCCTTCCTACTGAATACTGAGATTCATACATCGCGTCCTCACACACACACACACAGATAGCCTCTAACGCATCCTCTCCTCATGCATTATGTAGTGCATGTTTGTACACTGAAATCACATCTGAGGAGCTGACCGGATGGAACGTCAACCTGCGCTATCTCACATTAAAGCACCACTTACCTTCTCCAAACATTCTTTATCTCAAATTGGAAATATATATCGTCCTTCCATTTCTATATCAAGGCTAAAGTATCTGTATATATTTGTGTCAGGCACTTCAGAATATATTTGAATATTCCCGTGAATTCACATATCAGGTTTAGTAGGTGAATATGATCTGACTCTGGACTAAAGTGGAATATTTTTTAAAAAAACATGTGATGTAGAAATTTAAAACATTGTTTGTTATTTTGAGATCCCTGGACAGTAGAGTAGCATCTTCATCTTCAGACCTTGAAGCATTTATTTTGTTGATGTTACATTAAATTGCATTTTATTCTTCATTGAACCAAAATCTCTCTGACGCAGTGTAAAAAAAAAAAAAAAAACATAACAGGCAATGCAGATTTATTTATAATGCACAAAAAAGCAGGTGTGCAGGTGGGTGCGGAGGTCCAACACGTTCTCATCCCAACTCGTCACATACCGCCCCTTGATGTCACGTAATTTTCGTCAACGAAACCACTATAGTTACCCTTGGTGTCACTTTAGGATTAGGCAACAAAACACTATAGTTAGGTTTAGGAAAGAACTACATGGTTGGTCTTAAAACCACTACATTTGCACAGTGAAAATGACACTGAACGTTGTGAACACGGGACACGAAGGAACAGCTGATTGTGGCGTGACGCATGGGACACGGACAGCGGCCTCCTGGATGAAAGCCTTGTGTTTGTTGAACCCATCCACCTCCCCTCCCGCTCACCCCCGTGTGTGTCTTTTCGCTCTTTAAATTACGTCACCACACTCCCGACTCACGTTATCAGAGTGTTTACTGTTGCCGCGGATGGGTTTACATTGCAGTTAATGGAATGCCTGGTGCTTCTCATACTGGTGCTAAAGGGTGCCATGTGCGACGATACCGACGGCCGTGACAAAGCCTCAGTATTTAACGCCCTGGGAATGAGAACGGGCTGGGAGGTCAGGTCAGGAAACACTGATGATAACTAATTCTGATGATATTAGTTACTGGCAGATCTGCAATATAGCAAAAAAGGCACAATATTTATGAAGAAATTGGAATGATCAGAATTTATGCATGAGAGGCAAAAGATATCCTGACTTTTAGTCCCTTGTATAGGTCAAACTCCTAAACATTGGATCCTACATTTCCCATAATGCACCTAATAATCTGAGTCTTACTGTTAGAGCCTTGCTGCCTGTTGAATGCACATGATTTTTTTAAACTCCACGCCCCCAGTTTGTAAGAGAGACTTTTCGTCTCCAAACCCAAACTGTAAATCGATCTTGATATGTAAAGTCTCAACGTATCCCCATATACACACACACACACACAACGGTTCATATAATATGTTAGAAGAGTTATTTTGTCATATTTTGTACATTTTCCAACGAATGTCCAGCAACACGAGGAAGCTCTTGCAGTGTTTAGTCAATAAAACTTAGGTTTAGGAAAAGATTGTGGTTTGGCTTAAAATAAGTACGGAAGTGGAATGACAAATAAGTCAACGCTGACTTCTGGTTTCGCACGGGACATTAACAGCGGCCTTCTGTTGAAAGTCTGGTGTTGTTGGACACACCCATCTACCCTGACCTTGCTACGCAGACTCGCTCTTTATACTACGTCACCTGTCCTGGTTCACGATTACTTACAAATTCATTGTGGGTTATATATACAAACTATGTATAGAACTAGTGTATGAGAACAGCCAGAAAATCTAGAGAGGTTTTTATTGATATTGTACTTCCAATAAGCATGAGTTCACCTGCTCAGCTCAGACAGCGAACCTGTGAACGAGTCAGGCTCCACTTCCCCATCCTCCCCTCTGAAGGCCGTGGGGCTGTGCCACCGTGAAACGTTATTAGCAGCATAACAAAGTTGTGAATTGAACGCGGCGGCGATGAGAAAGCACTCTATGACATGTGAAATCCTGTTAGGATGCAGATTAGCGTTATCTGCGCTGCACCTGTCAATATCTATTATGAGTGGAGGGCAAGGACAGGGCAGAGCTGGACATGGAAATGCTTCTGTCAGCACAGTCGCCACAACCAAATACCAATACTTGAAAGAGGGCAGCTTGTATTGGTATGCAAGGAATTAGCTCCGATACAGTAGGCAGGCCGGCCTGAGGCAGCCTTGTTTTATCATAGGGGAAGTGTTCTCCCTTTACAATGAGGAGGGACTGCATTCAAACCAGAAAGCTGCCAGAAGGATAGAATAATTCAAGAAAAAACGCTGACAACCAAGGACGAAAAAAAGCCTTCGAGTGGCGAGAAGAGGCTGAGTGTTAATGGCTGTGTGGTGAAGGACAATGTCCTCATTTGGAAAACAAAGAGGGCTAAATTTCACAACACTTGCACTCAGTTAAACGCAGACGACTCACACATACACACTGAAAGCCTTTCATCTGAAAATATGAGCAAAAGGTTACTACCCGAGAAAAGAAAATAGAAAATGTTTGTTATCTTAGCGAGGCTTCGGCAGAGGTAGCAGAGGCTGGGGGATATGAATGAGTGGTACTGAATGTGTATGTTTTCCACCAACACTATGACACTGTAATAGCATACAAAGAGGTGGTATTACTCCAACTGCAACTCTCAGTTGCATAACTGCTGTATTTACAGTATATGTCGGGGTGTGAGGTGACGTTGCGTCGTATTTTCAGGGTGAAGTGTCCCGAGGTATGTCATAGATTTTTCACAAATTGTTGGTGGTCAAGCAATAGAGTGTATATAAGAAGTGGACATAGTCACTGTGACATCACCCATTGGTTTGTGGACTGCGGTTTTGAAGCCTCGAGTTTGACATCTTGGCCGTCGCCATCTTGTTTTTTTGGAGCCAGAAGTGACCAATTGGACGAGAGGGTGGAGCTGGGGAAGAGCCAGGTCCGTTAACATAACAAACAAAGTTACCAGCTAACGCTAGAGCTAGCTAGGTTAGCAAAGTGCATCCGTAATTCACATTATCTGTTAATATTAATTGGAATGCTAATTTTGGCGATCAAAAAACAAGCTTGTTTGTCATGTACCTACTGCAAAAAAAACAGCCAACTCCACGGAGTGTCTTTTAGTACAACCAAGCACTGAACAACGCCGTGGTAGCAACTTGACAATCACAAGTGTCCACGCCCTTAATTAAGCCTAACTTTAACCGGTGAGTTATATGACATTTCACTTTTTCCCTGTTAAAAGTTTTTTTTGGGGGGGGAGTTTTTCCTTATCCAATGAGAGGGTCACACTGTAAAGGACAGAGGGTGTCGTATCCTGTACAGATTGTAAAGCCCCCTGAGGCAAATTTGTGATTTTGGGCTATACAAATAAAATTGACTTGACTTGACTCCCTTTCGGAGCCAGCTTCAAGTGGCCACTGAACTGCAGTTTTTGGCACTTCACTTCATTTCTCTGCACCGGAGGTTGCTGCTTGGGTCAAGTGGACAGAATTACTGGATTTTCTCTGGAAAAAGGGAAATAACTTGACTTGTAATAAACACTATAAAATGGGACCATCAATAGATCATGTTGTAATTTACAAACTCAAAAAAATGGATGTAGTGTTGTAAATTATCGCCATCCGATGAAAACCATCTATCTCCCAATTTGGCAAAATGCAACCTTTGTTGACTGTAGCATGAACACAAGGACAATGATCTAATCTGGAGTGCTCATGCATCTACAATCAGAATACACTCACACACATCACACAAAGGATTTGGTAAAAGCACAATGAGCTCATCAGAGAGACAGAAAACTGCCGTACAAACAAATCAGCGCCCAGTCGGGTAGAGATGTGATTTTTGTTCCACATCAAACCTCCCACTCTCTCCCACTCCTCTCCACACAGCGCTGCTGCTGCTGCTCGAGTGTCAAATTGCGAGCGGCGTCGAGCGCTCACTCCAGGCACAAATGGCTGGTAATTGTATGTAAAATGGCATCAGAAATTACAATTTCAACTCATCTGCAGGTTAACGCCAGCGCCGGAGTCTTCTCCTGTAAATGCTTCGTTAGTCACTGCCTCTGAATGTTTTCTGTGAATGGGAGAAGCCGAGCCGAGCCGCCGCCCACCCGTTTCCTGTGACCCTTTGGGCAGACCTGCAATCGCTCCAGTGATGCATCCTACACACACACACACCAGGCTTCATTCATAAATGTAGCTCTTTAAAAAAAAAGCACAGATGTGAAGGAGCCCTCGCCTTTACCAATAAAAAAAATCTGCATTCATACAGCACCAGGCTGCGACAGTAGGATCAGGGATTGCAGGCTTACTACTGTGGAAATCTGTGGAGTGAGACAAAGGTGTAGGGGCTCAGAGTGGGGAGCACTGATCCTCTGATTAGCACCGTCCCTTGTGTGTTGTCTTGGTAAAGCACCCAGCACGCACTGCCCTGCCTGACAAGAGTGGCACAGAGAGGATGGGGAAAAGAAAGGAGAGAATAGTGAAGGGATGCTGGCTGAATTGTGAGGTTTGGATATTCTAATGGGGCCTCTTTCTGCCGTAATGTGAAACATCTATCAGAGATGTTTCAACAAGCAGTGTGGCCACTTTTCTTCAGCGCTCATTAAGAGTCGACACCAGCTGAGTGCCTGCAGGAATGCATGATGGTTCATTATAATATTTACCCATTTTGCGCTCATTCATCACTGGGTGTAATGTGGTTTGCAGAGCGCCATCAGCATTAGGTATTATCATAAGTGCGTACCACCGAGCAACTCTTTTGCCTCACAGTATAAAAGGTTTTAGATCGAGAGCTGGGTTCTTTCTGGGCTTCCTCTGGGTGCGTTCCAAAGACAAGTATAGAAAATGAATGGGTGGATGACTGCAGACAGCAGAAGTTTAGAGGCCGTATCTGCATTCTTTTGGCCAGCAGTAAAAAAGGTAGGAAAATCAGAAGTGGAATCAGGTCACACTTGAAACAAAGTCAGTCTCAAGTCGAAGGCGTGCAGCAAACACGGTCGAAAGACTGAACATTTATATGGTGCAAATCTTTTTTCATTAGTTATTTCTACAGAATCTCAGCACGGCAACCACAGCATGGTTATGTTTAGGTAATGTTTTAATATGGAAGGTCACTGTCAGAATAAAACAGGCAACATTGTTTGTACCAATGAGGCTCTTTAACAAAGATGACACATTACAAACTCCGCCAATGGTTTGAAATGGTACAAACTTCCTGTCTCCTAAGTGGGCGTGGTCATAGCACATCCGCCTCTCCCCGCCCACCTCCAACTCGTTTGTAAATGTTGTTAACACTGTGTGGATGGATGAAAGTTGCATTTGCGTAATGTATCTATATTTTCTTTTGCTAACATTAGATATGGACACAGCTAACAGCCATATTTAGAAAATGAGTTAGCTAGGGCGTTCGCCAACGTTAGTTGCCAGATATCGCGAGAGTGTGTTGAGACAGAGAAAGGTCTCAAACAAAGTTAATTTTGTCCTGATTTGTCCGTCTGAAAAATGTTATTTTAGTGTCAGAATGTTTGGAACATGTGTGGCTTGTGAAAAATGGGTCCAACATTTACTTTGGTGACTATGGGGCCAAAGAATAGGGAGTAGGGAGTAGTGAATGATTCCGGACACAACCATGGAGTCTCCATTTTTGGTTGACATCTGTTAAAATAGAAGAAAAAGAAGAAAAGTAATACCTTTGCAGTGGCAAATAGCTAAAGTTCCGAATCAGGTCAGATAATCTGACACATACAGAATACAATGAAGCACTTTCACTTAAAATATACATCACTGACAGTCTGGAAACCAAAGCCAGAAATGTTTGAATGCAAAGATTGTGCTTCAAATTGTGGTTTGTTTGCATAAAGAAGTTTTAATGTTGCAGTGTTAATTTTAACAATAAAATGCACTCGTACTGCTTTAACTGAAAAGGTGTTCGGTGACTTTAATCCGTCATTGTAAGTCAGCACCTCACCCACACACCTGCGGATGATTGCCGAATCAGAGGGTGATACCACTCCTGCGGTGTCTGAAGTGTTTTCTGAGAAAATACATCAGCCTATAAAAATAAAATGGTAAACTGAGGCCAGAGTATTGAGTTGTTTTGGACTTTTGGAGTGCTGCCATTCCAGTTTATGGGTTTGAAAATGTTTGAAATGTTCATATCACAAGTCAGTATTAGACCAATGTCCAGGGAAGATTTTCTACATTTTACTCAGTCATGTGGAGCTGATCTTCATGTTATCTAAAAGGTCAACATTTATTTATTTGCATTTGAGGCAACATCCAACTGATTTGATCTGTCAATTAACTCAGCTCTTTAATGAATTCAGATAAATTCTGAAATGTTGTGTTGAGCGAGATGGAAAAGAGATGTCTTTATGGAGCAGTAATGATGCATGCGGCCGTCTCATCTCTGCCTTATCGCCGTGATGTGAGCTTTAATATGCTGCAGAGCTGTGGCCCTATCAGATCAGATGTGGCTCCGGGCGATTGGAGCCTTCATGGGTGGAGGGGGGTGGAGGCGAGGAGGAGAAGGAGCGGCTGCGGCTCGCGGTGCATCATATTCTTCCCATTTCTCCCCAGTTCCAGACAACAGGCCCTGACGAAATGACTGTGGGTGCCGCCAACTGTGAAATTAATTGAACTTGTGATCCGAGGGGTAGAGACCAGCATCCGGCCCGAGGAGGGAGGCGAGTGTGCATCCGCGCTTACATTAGCTCACGACAACAGGAACAGTCAAGTCCAGAGGCGCTGACTTGATCCGTGGTCAGTTTCCTCGACAAGATGTCTCCGGACGTAGCTGCTGAGCTTCACTTGACTTGCGGGACATTACAGCAGAGTGTGTGAGGCGTGCTGTCATGCTGCTGGCTCTCGTTAGAGGCATTATTTCGGAGAGAACTCGGATTTGTTCGCAGATCCATCTTGTCAAGCTGATGATCCTTCTAGTGATAATGGTTCTGTGTTGAGGACAGGTTTTGTAGACGGGGATTAAGCGGAGTTCGCCAAGATCTAGAGTGGGTTTTAAAGGATTATCCAGTTTACGACGATTCGGTCATTTTAGTTTTGGCCATCATTTCTATCTGTAATCATAAAATTACAATGCATTGACATCGCCAAAAAGAAGTGAAAGATGGCAAGAAACAGGATCAATTAGACCAACGTGATCTCTTGAGAAGGTGTATAAATAGCACTCCACTTTTAAGGACATTCCGCGTCACGTCTACGCATTTTACGCATTTCGTCATTTAACGCTTCGTTCACGGTTACTGTTTTACACATGTGGTTGTGAATTCAAACAAAATTACTTGATTATGATTAGGCAACAAGACTACTTGGTTATGTCAAGGCAACAAAACTACTTGAATCTGTTCAGGCAGTGTCAGTGGCCTTTTTATAAACTACAAAAAAAGCCATGTTCCAATAGAAGATTTGTCCTTTAAAACAGAAACTCAAATTGGCTTCCTCTCATGGTGTTTGGTGTAGATTCAAGACAGCAGGATGCTTCAAAACAAAGTGCTTGTTGGATCTTCTAACAGCAGCTAAAATGGAATTGGCTCCGGCAGAACATTTTTGTAACTTATGTCTGAAACAGACAATCCATCAATCACACCGAATGCAACTGGCCAAGTGTGCTGAGGTGTGAAAGTCAGGAGGGCTTTAACTTCTCTCTCAAACTCTCTTTTGTAATCCTTCACACAACTTCTGTCTCTTTGTTTGAGTACAATACCGTGATCGCCTTCGAACTGGTTTAAACGTGTTTTGTTTTTTTTGCCGTTAGACACGTCTGGATCACACTGGAGGCCTTAGATTTCATCCTTAAATTATGTGATCTGATTTCCTTAATGAAGATCAGAGTTACTCCAGGTCTGAATCAAGGTTTAAATTAAAACCTTCCTAGCAGGCAGGTTTAACCTCAGATTAATGCTTAAAGTGGACTCATCATGGATTATTTGGACTATTTTAATGAAGACTTAAGAACAGCAGCTATAAGCATCTGATGAAACCAGACATTTTACACACATTCAAAGACAATGTAGTGGATATAATTTCTACTCCTGGAGCATCGATTCTTACTACTTTCTAATGTGCTAATAAGGTTTTTGATCGTGTTCTTTTTATTTTATTATTAATTCCACCAAATCATGAGTTTTTTGTGATTTTTTTTCCCCAGCTCGCCAGCAGCCTCAGGCCAGTGCCATGTGCATGTACTCTCACTAACGAGGACCTACACAGGTGGAGGGAATGAAACTAATTTAACTTAGTGCAGCACTCCAGAGTCAAGAAGTAACGAATACGAAGGCCACTTTTTTACTTTAAGATCAACTAAAAGACACTTTTAAGTGAGGATTAACTGTTAAATCTCCCAGTAGTGATCATTGCCAGAGAGTTTAAAATAAAAACATGACAAATATGCAGGTTAAGCAACATCTGCCTCCATGTTGTCATCTACGAGTCTCTGTCTGATGAAATTCAATCAGTAGGGAGTAAATGAATCAATTATTTTCCTCTCATTTTCCTTCTGGCCTGCGACCAGAGGCAGAGCTGAACAGACCAGAGGCTCGCACAGTGAAGAGAGTAGGCCATCTCTATCTGCTTTAAGCAGATTGTGTCCCTGAAGTTTCCCGGCTCTGCACTCCGCGGCCCCGTGGATACAATGCAATCTGCGCTGCCCCACATTAGATAAGTATCCTCCAGCTCTCATCCAGGTCACATTGCACCGCAGAGTGCAGCAGGGCTTCCAAGACTCTGCTGCTGCTGCTCAGGAGGAGGAAACACTGCGTACGTGACAAAAAGCCTGTTGGTCAAAGTGTTTCAGGTCAGCTGAATTACACCAAAAAGATCTGGTTTTGTCTACCAGGAGGTTGTCAGAAATGTCTCTTTTATTAAAGATGATATACATGATGTCCCCCTCCAATGGGATGAAGGTTTCCTCCTGATTACTGCTACAGAGATATTGCCAGCATCTGTAAAATTTGCATTAAAATGTTGCTTTTTCTTCACTTTTACAAAGCTGAAACCTGCCTGAACACTGAGGCTTTGTAATGGTCCAGAATCAGCATCCTGTCTATGAAATTACACATATTTTAAGATTCTGAATATTTAATATCAATTAAAACAAGCAGAGCTGTCTTAAGTCTTTTAGAGCGAGTCCTAGTCAAGTCTCAAGTCACTTCCAACCAGCTCCAAGCCAAGTCTCAAGTCCTGTCCAACAAAGTCCAAATCAAGTCTCAAGTCCTAGAAAATAAGTCACAAGTCATGTCCAAGTCTCAAGCCCTTACAAATAAGTCTCAAGTCCTGTCTAGCAAAGTCCAAATCAAGTCTCAAGTCCTTGAAAACAAGTCACAAATCATGTCCAGATCAGGTTTCAAGTCCTTGAGGAAAAAGCCATGTCCAATCAAGTCTCAAGTTAAGTCTCAATTCCTGTCCAGCAAAGCCCAATGCAAGTCTTAAGTCCTTGAGGACAAGTGAGAAGTCATGTCCAAATCAAGTCTCAAGACCTTGAGGACAAAGCCCTGTACAATGAAGTCTCAAGTCCTGTCCAACAAAGTCTGAATCAAATTTCAAGCCCTTGAAGACAAAGTCATGTCCGATCAAGACTCAAGTCCTTCAAGACAAGTCACAAGTCATGTCCAAGTCAATTCTCAAGTCCTGTCTAAATTAAGTCTGAAGTCCTTGAGGACAAGTCACAAGTCATGTCCAAGTCAAGAAATGTCTTCAGTCAGAATTCTGAATGCTGACCATTTAGGTGACACAGCAGTGAACATTGTGCTTGTATAGTTTTGCTAATATTGTCGATTCAAAGCAAATGCTTAATATTTAAATATAATTTACATGCTGCGAGAATCTGAAAGGACTCATGATGACTTAAGTCTGACTCGATTACAAAGTCTCGAGTCTTCAGCTCTACAGCTCAGAAATCCCCAAACTCTTAAAAAAACAGGAAGAAATCTAAAAGGTAGAACTAAAATTGAAGTAGTGCATCAAAACATTATTATTACATAATGTCACACAAACAGGCTCTAAATCTTGTGTAACTAAGCCATCAAAAAATAGTAACATTTTATTTATTGTTCCAGGAGCAAAACATAATGTTTCTGACATAAAGAGTGAGGAACTTAATGCATCTCATAAAGGTTTTGAGATTGATGTTAAATGCTACAAATACTCCACAGCTTGTTATCAAAAGCTGTTTTAAAATCCCATTATAGCTGCTGCATTGATCCAACACCGACTGTCCAGAAAGCATCTTTCTTCAAAGCATTGTCAATGAATTTCTGTTCTGAATTGATCCTTTTTTCAGCGGCGACAGAACAACATGTGGCTGAGTTGAATTTGAGTATGACGTTCATTTATTTATAGAAGTCAGAGTTTAGAGCTATTTAATTAGAACGCTTGAATCTGTCGTTCAGATACCACAACCTTTAAGAAAACAGCCTTCTTTGTTACAAAGAGCCATGGCTGCCTGCTTGCCTTAATCAATTAGACGCGTAAGCTTTTAAGCTCATTCCTCTTGATATCTGTGATATGCATAATAATGACCTCATTACTGGAGGCGGCGGCATTGTGTTGGGGAGATTGGATGCAAACACAGACTTTTATCATTTGTAATTTATCCTTCAGAGCGGCTGAGGAGAAAAAAACAAAACAAATGGTGAGAGCAGACTGGGAGGCTGCGGTAGAGAAACCAGACACTGTGCGAAATTGAAACCGGTCTGAGTCATTCCAGGCATGAACACACATCCAACCATATGTGGCATCTGTACTACCTGCCCATGGTCGCATTTAAAGTGTATGAAAAGTCACTTTTTCAAACTACGTAGAAAACACGTCATTGGCAAAGCCAGCTGCCAAAAGGTAAAAGGAAAGATGACCTTTGTTGAATGGAGATCAGGCTTGGACGTGTTCTCTTTCAACCTGAGCCGTTCCCTTAGACTCCGTCTTCAAGGTCGACCTTGTTTCACTGTGAGGTTTGTCTGTTAAAGGACAATATTCCTGTTTTTATTTGGTAATTGGACAGCTCTCTGGCCCGAGCAGAGCCTTGAACACGGTGCAGCTCAGACTGCTTGGCTGGCTTCTTCGGTAACATTTTCTAATAACCATCATTTATAGTTAATTCATAGTTATTTTACTGTTAACAAACAATGAAATTATAATGAATAATGTAATAATGCTAATTATTAGTAATCCTATAATTTCTGTTATTTTAACATTAGTTTGTGTAATATGAAATAATTAGTTTCTGAATTACATATTGTTATAAATGACATATTATTACTTTCTGATTGATGCTTTACAAAGTATTTATTAACCATTTAACAAGGTATTATAATCATCAGTTGCAACTTCATACTAATGTTTATAGATGGTTTACAAATCAATTATTTAACATAAACAAAGAGTTACAAATGTCTGGTCCATCTATCTATGTAATGTTTACAGAGTTTTACAAACACTTTCTGATAGGTTTACAAATCATTTCGTAATCATTTACAAATACTTACATAAAATGTTATAATTTGTGCAACAATAAACTACTACAAATAATTAGAAAACATTATTATTTATAATTTCATGGTTTGTTAACAGTAAAATAACTATAAACTAAGTTTTAATTGCCTATCAATTTACCATTTATAAATGATGGTTATTACAAAAGCGTTTATTTGGTGCACAATAGTTCGAACAAATATATGAAGTTTCACACAAAATGTGCTCAGTGTGTCATAAAATAATTACTTATGAAATCTATAGAGGGGGGCCTTGCATTTGGAGGCATTTTGCAGATAAATAATTCATGCTTTTTGTTATTTCTCTCATGCCAACAGACTGTCTGAATGTCAAACAGGGGTGTGAAAAGCACTGAGAACAGAATGGATAAGAAGAAGAAAAACACAGCTCCATATTCAATCCAGTCCTCTGTTATCCTAAAGAGCCAGTTAGTTCTAGTCCTAAAGAGCCCTTTGAAACTCCAACACATTTTCACAGATATGGAAAAGTAGAATAGTGTTAAATTATATGATTTCCCAAAGAAAGATTAAGAGTTAAGTTCAGATTTATGTTGTCTGTCAGTGGAGAACTCGCTCATCCACGTCCTCCGTATTCAGACTGTGTAGCTCTTTATACTACGTCATCTGTCCTGGCTCAAAATCATGTGGATTACAGTACATACAAATTGATCACGTGGGTTATATATACAGATAACAGTGCATTACTTTTCATAGGTATAGCTACGAAAGGTGTATGAGAAAAGCCTGGTTAAATTAGCTAAATACTGTATATTTCGGGGGGAAATGGCACTTGATTATGCCATATATATTGAAGATACTGAACATATCTGCAAAGGATTCATAATAAACACAAAATATTCAACATTTTTCTGTTTATAAATGTCAGCACTGACTTCCAGTGTGAGATGGGATGTTAATGTTTGCCTCTGTTGCCAAATGCAACATGTGTTTTTTGTTTTTCTTCTTCCACCGTCTTTTACTTTTTACAGCTTTTACTTCTCTGATTCTGATGTGCTTCATGTGATCCAGTCCATCTTTTGTGAGCAGCCTCAGGACGGAGCCGTGTGCAGGTGCTCTCACTAACGAGGACCAACGCGGCTGTTTGAGATTAATCTCGTTTAACTAAGTTGGGCAGGACTCCTTTGTCAAGACAAGTTTATATATACGGCCCAAAGCCTTCGGTCCCAGAGGGGTTTTACTATCTGAACAACACGGGACACCTTCTGTCATTTGACTCTCGATACAAACGTTAATCAGGACAAAATGTGAGGAGAGAGATTTGTCTTCAAAGATTCATGCAATGTAGAGTAGAAAGAAGTATTAGCAGTCGTAGAATCACAATGCAGCCAAGCAGAAATGCAGGACTACATAGAATCACAGGGCACTAAAAATACACAACAGAAATTAAGTTATTCAACTAAGAAGAAGAAGCAGAAGTAGTAGCCTATTAAAATTAATTAAAAACACGCCACTGCTCTGCTTCATATGAGCAAAATGTAGAATATTTACAATTTTGCACATGTGCAACAAGTAAATGAGAGTCAATCCCACCACTTAGAGCTAATTCCTCTAAAAATGCTGCTTTTTTCCAACTGAACATAACATTATTATAGTCTTAAAAGAGGAATACTGTCTTCAGTGTCGGCCTTTATTGACAACCAGCAGGGAATGTGCCATTTCGGACAGGTTTTTGGCACATCTCAGTCCTGTTTGTACATTCAGGATGCGGAGAGAAGCTGAGCTATATAACCTCAGTGGTCCCGTGGTCACAGAGCGGCAGCATCACAGCGTCAACACGTTAACAGCCGCCTTTAAAGCCCATCAAGTATCCCCACTGAGATCATTAGCAAGCTGCCGCTCCACACAGCAGCAATAACTGAGCCTCCAGGTTCTCACAGCCCTTTAATCAACTAGAGATTGACCCAAGAGAAGTTTGGCCCAAAAATGTGACAGCATGTCTGGAACCAGAGTCACCTTTTATTGGGAGGACACCTCTATTAAATACACATGGGAGGACGAGAGCAGACAGTATGTTAAGGATCCATGGAGGTTAGGCTCTGTTCTACTTTAGCTGTTTATGCGCAAATATCGCAACGTCGACCTTTTCAAGAAAGTGGTTGAAGGAATGAAAGAGGGAGGCTGTGTTTGCACGGTCAAACATGTCCGCCACCGGTTATGTTAATCGGAGTTTGCAAGCCTGCATATAAATATAAGTGGAATATTCATTTTCATTAGCCATGTAAACAGCTTAGTAGGAATATTGTTTTTTTCAGAATAAGGGGGAAAAACTGAACATTTTGTGCATTTAAACAAAGTCAATGACATAACTGTGGCACTGACCCGCCTCCTTCGACATGTCTGTAATCTGGGAGTGGCGCATGTAAACAGTCACTGATATAATTTTCATTGCTCTTTACTGGCATTTCTGTAAATTAAATACAGAAATATCCCTTTACCTTTCTGGTCGCATGACTGGAGGCATAAAACTATAGCTGCTCAAATATTGATGAAACTTAATTTGTCATTATGACTCTCACTGGTGTATTCCTGCACTTTTAGAAGGAAACTGCATCATTAGTGGAGGACAACATGATCAATCCTAAAACCCTTTCTGACACATTTCTGATGCCTTTTCCTATAAAAACTTTTAATTTATGTGGAAACCGCGCATTAAGCCAGTCTTATTATTCCGCAACATCAATCACATCTTTCAATATCTGAACTGTGAGATTAAATCTGATTGTGCTTCGAAAAATACCTTTCTATTTAGGTGTGTGTGTGTTACACAATTCAGAAGTTTTCATGGCTTCATGACTGTTTTCTGCAGTATTTTGATTTTGGAAATGTATTAGTTCAATACTTAATGCTAAAACTAGAAATCTGCCGTGAAATCTTTTGGTGCCATCATCAAAACATGTCATCACTTGACTTCTCCACAGAGCATCAGATTCAAAGCAAAATACTGCCTCCTTTAAGTTAAATTAAAATAAATAAAAGTGCGACCTGCAAATATATAGAGCAGTGTTTCAGCTTTTCTCCAGTATTACAATGTTTTCCCCCCTCACTGTTCCACTGGTTGCTTCTTAATCAGATTCTTCCACCAGTGATGTGTCCATTGTTGTTGTGGTTAAAGAATCTAAATGTCCTGATCTGATGATCAGCAGTCCTGGCGGGCTCCACTGCTGAGCACAGATGGTGTTTCCTCTCTGTGACACCGTCAGGGATCCTTGTTGGCTTGAAAAATGGCTTTGTTTCTTGTGATGGTAGAAAATATAAATAAGTTCCACCTGCTCGTTCTGCTGCAGCCTGACTGGTTGAATGCAGATGAATTTACCTCCGTCATTAAATTATCTTCATTCACGAGGGGGACAACACTGGACTGATGAGGGGCAGCGCCAACACGTTATCATCCCAACTCGTCACACACTGACGCTTTGTCAGACCCCTCAACGAACCCTCGGCGTCACTTTTCCACATAATTAAAGCTGGGGTCTGCGATCTTGGAAAACTAGC
Organism: Sebastolobus alascanus; assembly: GCA_916701645.2. Classification (NCBI taxonomy): domain Eukaryota; kingdom Metazoa; phylum Chordata; class Actinopteri; order Perciformes; family Sebastidae; genus Sebastolobus; species Sebastolobus alascanus. Next base: position 2,785,500 of record CAKAOJ020000072.1, on the reverse strand, counting down.
ATAATTTGAAAGTCGCATCGCCTCAGGAGCTCCGTCTAAACCCCCCCCTCCCCTCGAAACTCCTTATAAGGCAACGCCCCCCACACACATGCACGAGCACCGCCGCATCGTAACTACTTCACATTTTTCGTAGCTATTTCATCACTAAATTCACTTCTGAAAAATGTTGAGGCGAGAAATCAACGGTGTAGATTTAGAATATTGACAGTTTTACGATGTTAGATGGCGAATCAAACATTGTCTCCACTGTTGTCGGAGTTTAGAAGCTCCACAAACTGCCGGCACAGCTAGCTAGCTCCTGCCGGGATCGCCACCTCTCCACCCGGGCATTCACTCACACAGACCCCGCTATGAGCTGGAGCGCTCTCAAGAGACCGGTCTCGTAGACGAGGGGCTTTATTTCCTTGTTGACGGAGGGGGGGGGGCAGCAGCTCGCTGGAGAGCCGGCCACAGAGCAGCAGAGAGGGGAGGGAAAGAGAGAGATACCTGCTGAGACAACACAACTCTTTTTAACATTACTCTAATATCTGGAGGGAGATCAGTCCACTCGTTTGTTTCTGTAACTGAAAAAGCAGTTTGAGTAACGTAAATTTTGTTCGGCAATGTTTTCTATCCGCCGTCTCCCCTCGTTGATAATCCTGTTTGTCTGACTTCACTTTGAGCTGTTAGAATAAATAGTTTAAATCTGCAGTATCTTATAAAGTAAACTAACAGAACATAAACAACTAAATCAAAGTTGTATTTTTCGATAATATGGTAATAGTGGTACGAGTTCGTTCTCGTTGTCCGGTGTTTTAAGAGCTGAGTTTTCTCTTCCACTCTCCAGTGAACGTGCGGCGGACACGCGCTTTGAGTTCACGCTGGTGCACGCTGAGGCTAGAGTACGAGCAGGGAGGCAGGGAGGCTTCTGATTGGTTCCTTACAACCGGGACCATTTTTACTGACTGGTAGACGTTTTTACAGGATTACAGCAGCTACAGATGACGGATCTTTTCCGGTCTTTTTTCAGTGCTCATAAGAAACGGATTGCTGTCGGGGTGTAAAGACCATTTCAACCAATATAACAAAAAGTGTATACTGGATAAATCGCAGACCCCATCTTTAAGGTTGTGAATTAAACAAAAACACTTGTTTAGGGTTAGCCAAAAAAAACACTATAGTTAGGTTTAGGAAAAAAACAACAGTTGGGCTTAAAATTACTACGTTTTTACAGTGAAAATGTGACTTGACGTTGTGAACACGGGACACGAACAATCAGCTGATTGTAAAGTGAAAGTGAAACTTTACGTACGGGACATGAACAGCGGTCTCCTGGATGAAAGCCTTGTGTTTGTTGGGCCCATCCACCTCCACCTTTCGCTCTTTATAATACGTCACCACAGCCCTTTCCCTGAGCGTTTACTGTTGCCGTGGATGGGTTTACATTGTAGTTAATGGAAAGCCCGGTGTGTCTCCTACCGACGCTCAAAGGCGCCTTGTGCGGCGGTATAGAACGCCGACGGCCGAGACAAAGCATCGGTATCTGACGCCCTGGGAATGACAACGGTCACTATTAGTTAGTGTTTTTAAAAGAAGCATGACGTGATGTCGGACGTTGAATATTTAGAGCTGAAAACAAAAACAACCATGTTAATAAGTCGATTTTGTGCAATATTATCACCTTAAAACAAGTTTAAAACAACATCAATGCAATGTGATAAGCTAATCTTATTTAAATTTCCTTCAAGTCAGCATGAATTTTTTTGGACTCTGGAAAGAAAAAATTCTATTCTATTTTTCGGGTTAAGAAAATAAGTCAATTTATGTCAATTTTATTCATACAGTACCAAATCACAATAGAAGTCATCTCATGACATTCACATAGAGCAGGTCTAGACCGTACTCTTTCACTCACTAAAGATAAGTTAAATGAACTAAGGTAAGATGTTAGGGCTTAATCGACAACATGACTTGGTGGAGATTTTTATTCTCTGTATTTTTGACAGTGTGGGTTGGATCGGAAGTGTTTGGAACGACCTAAGAGTTTGTTTTAAAGGCTAGAAGCCTCAGTACCTGACGAGGTAATAACTGACTCTTCACCCTTTTATTATCATCCTCATTTTATCCAAGGACGTAGTTAAAAGATCTTAACACTCAGGATATTATTTTTTTTCCAGTAATGCAATAGATGAGATTATTGAAAAAGCGGCACAATAATGCATTAAAGGTTTTGATTCTCATGTGTGATTACTTTCTGCCAGCTATATTACCAAGGGCTTTCTGCAGGAGAGGGTTTGTGTTGCCTGAAGGACTTTCTTCTGCCAACACCCACTGCTGCACTCGGAATGGATGTATTTGTAATTATTACCCCGGGCGATCCATTTTCTTTTTTCTTTTTTTTTCAGTAGTTGTCCAACAAACACAGGGCTTTCATCCAGGAGACCGCTGTTTGTGTTCACAATGTTAAGTTTCATTTTCATTTTACAAACATAGTAATTTCAAAGCCAATCATGTTGTTTTTCCCTAAACCTAACTAAGTGGTATTTGTTCGAATTCACTTTAACCATGTATTTACTGCGACCGTAAAGTGACGCCAAGGGGTCCTGACGAAGCAAGAGTAGGAGTAAGAGCCCAGTCGCACAGCAGTTTGTGAAACAGTCGCAAAATTTCATGTATTGATTTGTGTGAGTAGACATGAATTTCACATTTTTTTCATGATGGTCAGCAGGAAATCATTAGTATGTAATCCACGTAATTGTGAACTGGGAAGTATAAAGAGTGGTATTTCATGACATGCGGAATGTCGGTGTAATGTTGTGGTATTTATAGGCTATGCCTTCCCGTGAGATTGGGTTGGTCAAACACACAGCTCCATAAGTAGACTCTATAACAGTTATTAATGCATTAATTCTTTACCAATCTGTACCATTAGGAATGAGTATTTAATGAAACCGTATGGTGCATGTTCTATTTACAGTTGTTTTATCAGCCTTTCTGAACCTTCACACAACATCTCCGTCCTGCTGCTAGATGTGCATTTGGAACATCTCTCACCAGATTTTAATGAAATGTAAAGTGATTTCCCTCGTTGTGATAACAGTATTTCTGAAGCCATAAATAAAAAAGAGATTTTTCAGAGGTTTCCTTAACACACACAATCCCGCGTCACTCCAAAAGATTTAGTCCTTTTGTAGGAGACGTGTTTTCATGGAGGGGAAATGCAATTAGCCGAGCAGTCAGCGGGGATCTCAAATGAAAATTCACATTTTTTGATGAGTTCATTAGATTTCAGGGGAATGCGGCGCGTTGACGGAGGAACCCTTCGGCAAACAAACCGGCGTACACGCAGCTTAACAAAACAAACTGGCACAGAGTGATTAAAATATATTTGAAGAGGGATTAGAGAAGGTTAACAGATGCTCTGCTGGGTTTCACAAGATCAGCTTCAACACTTCATTTTGCATTTAGAGACTCACATGTGTGCAAGTTGTCAGAGAGAAAAATGTCCTCTACGTGCGGCTTTTAATTGGCTTTAAAACCTGCTGCTGTAATGTCACCATTCATTCATATTTAGTCTGCAGATGACTTTGATGTTCTTGCTTCATGATTAAAATGAATTGTGATCAACTTCTAAGTGATGTTGCACTGTTAATATTTTTCAGCTATTGTGGCAATTAAAATGTGACATGAAGAGGAATAAAAGAGAGGCAGAACGATCAGAGCAGATCAGAGAGAGAGGAAATGAGGCGGCATATTTAACACTTGACCTCCTCGACGTTATGAGAGGGAGCACAGAGGTGTGTCTCTGCTTTCCTGGCCTTTGTGCGCTGACGATGTTCAAAATGACACGATCCTTGGTTGGGATTCATGGTCTACTTTCTGCTCTGATATCCACACTGTCAAGATCAGACAATCAATTAATAACTCCAGTATTTATTATATCGCTACTCTCCCCTTTCTCCTATATTCAATTTTTTATTTTTCAATATAACATTTTTTCTAAATAAAGCCTGAACTCGAAGGTCTTCCTCTAATAGTTCCAGTTTCAATACTTCGCTAATTCTATTCTTGAAAAAAAATGTAAAGGAAAATATATGAACATTAGTTGAAATATCTTCACAATTTATGAAACTAAGCTAAGAAAATAAGGTTTTGAAAACTCAAGCTTCGAAGCTTCAAATGTTTGAATTCTAACATTCGAAAGCTGCACAACTTTCTTTCTTTCTTTTTTTTGGTTGTCTATTCGTTGTGTTTTAAACCTGGTATTTCTGCACAGTTGCAGATAAAGTTTAGACCAATATTATCAATATTATACTATTTGTAGAATTAGATTCCAGTGGTGGCTGCGTCGTAGTGATGAAGTGACAAAGCAGCGTACAGAGCAAGTTATTAATAACTTACAGAAACATTGCGTGCAATAATCCACCTTCTCTTCCTCTCTCTCTCTCTCACATGACGTTACGTCCGTGGCTTACGTTACATTACAAGCGTACTTATTTTTAAGTCAAACCATGATGTTTTTTTCTAACCCTAACTAAGTGGTTTTGTTGACCACCGTTTCACAACATTAAACACATTAACTATGCATGAACCTTCAGCGTCAAGATACTACGCAAAAGGCTTTTAGGGTGATGACGTCATAAAATATGACAACCGACATTCAAAGCCTCATTGAAAATGTAAAAAAATGACATTCGGTACAACACTACCAGCTAGTCGCTAGCTGTGTTTGTCTTCTCAGAAAAAGCTGCTGCTGGAAACAAGTTTCATGAGAGCGCTGAGAGTGAACCAAACCCGTAAAGACGCAGGCTGAAAAGTCCAAACAATGAGCTAAACGCTCCGTAGAGCTGAGGGGAACGGCAGAGTCGGGTGGTAATTCTCTGTGGGTTCGTCACCACGAGCCGACCTTTTTCACATTACAGTCATTTGATCTGTTGTTGATATAAAAATATTGATTAGTGCGGCTTTAAATTATCTATCAATAAGTAAGTATATTTGCACCTAAGGATTGTAGACTGCAGAAATGATTTTAAAAAGATCAAATGCAGCTTTACACTTCATGAGAAGGGTTGGCATGCTGTTCTGTATGTGGTAGCCATGGCAACATAGCTTTTGTAAATGGAGTTGCCTGTAGTGTGTAGGGCTGGAGGGAGGTTAGATGTGATGCACACATGGCGTGATGTGGACATAAGCCTGGTACTCTTTTTGCATGCTGATGTTCGGCCCCGGCTGGAGATGCTGAGCAGCCCCGAGGCGTTTTCCCCTCAGTCTGTTGACAAGCTTCCTGTCACGAGTGGCTGTCAGGTTCTTATGAAGCCGAAGGATTGAAAAAAAAAAAAAACTACAACAAGGTGGGAAAGTGAGGATTGTTCCCTTAACACTGCTGGGGAAAATAAATGCTTTATGGTCAGATAGTTTTAGGTTGTTTGCGGCTGGATTTACCTGGTCAGGGGGGAAGAAAAAAAATCAAAGCTTACAGTGTGAATCGCTGAGCAAGCTGTTATCCTCTGAGTCTCAACTGGCTGAAAGGGTTTAGTGTGTGAAAAACATTCTCATTACCTCTGGGTTAAAGGGGCATTAAATGATCTTGACTTTTAAGACCCAAGTACGTTTGATTCAATACAACTCTGAATCTGGCGACTCGTGATAAATGACCAAAATCTCCTGAAGTGTGCTGATCTGAATCTGGATGCTGAAACTGGCTCAAACCTGACCTGAGTGCTGCATGTTGGAGCTGCTTTTCAGCCTAAACTGGCTCAAGTCTGCACCCTAAATGTGACTAATATTCCATTATTATTCCAAATTTGACATGGGTCATGTAAACGACATATTCCCAATAAGGCCTTAGTATGAATGCAGCATTTTCCGATTAATTAATGGGATATGTTCAGGTTTCAGGAGCATTCTTTGGACATGTATACAGCATATTTGGAATATGCGTCTCAATTGTAGTTTTTACGACAGTTTGCGACACACGGCCTCTTGCCTGTTTACGGCCATTTCTGTGCGTTGAACACAAACCAACTAGCCGACAGTTTGAAGAGATGCATGCCCAAAAGAAAAGCCCACATTTCTTTTCGGAAGGGGAAACACATTATGAAAGACTTGGATATCAACAGGTTTTTGGAAATGTGCAAATATCACAACGCCGACCTTTTCGACTAGGTGGTTGAAGGAATGAAAGAGGGAGGCTGTGTTCGCACGGTCCAACAAGTCCACCACCGGATATATTAATCAGAGTATGCACGGCTGCATGTAAACGGGAATATTAGTGGAATATTCATTTTCATTAGTCATATAAACAGCTTGTCTTTTTCCGAATAGGGGTAAAAAACTTCTGTGCATGTAAATAATACAATAAATGATACAAGTGTGGCATCGATCTACCTCCTTCGACATGTCTGTAATGTGGGAGAGGTGCATTGTCAACATTAAGTGTGTTGCTGCAAAACAAATTACAGACTAGAAGGTTCATTTTAGAAGACATGAATCCCTACATTTTCCCAAATAATAAACACACTTATGCACTTTTAAAATTCTCTGATGGCTCCATTTATTTCCAAACTCACCCTTTTAGATTATAGTGGTGATTATAGTGTTTCCAAAGATACCAAATATTTCAGGCTGAATGTCGGGGAAATGTTTTTTAAAAGTGTTGACGAGACATCTAGAATAGCTGTGGGCTACAACTTGAGCCCTGTCTTTTCTAGCCTGTATTTGTTTACAAATTTGGCACCATTAAAAGCATGCAGAATTAGCTATTAGCAGTCCCTGTTTGCAGTGAACTCATGGATGTACAGACAACTATCACTGGATTAGTTTGAAACTGAAGAAAACTTAACAACGTGCTAATTCTCAGGCATGTTCTGCACTTATAAGGAACGAGCATGAGTGGTCTAAAGCTGGAGGGATGGTTGTCTTCACTCAGAGAACTGAGGTTACAATGTAACCAAATGCCCCCTCCCTCTATATTTTAAAGAGAAAATCCAGAGTTAATTGGAGACGGAGCTAATAGACATAAACATTATTTGTTTTCCATTGGCTGAACAAGACTGCACTTTTGGCAACGATTCAGTTACTGGGAGAGAACACTTCCATTTAAAGTCTCCAATTAGTTGAATTGATTCCATGTTAAGCTCAGTCACCAGAGACAGCCAGCACAAATAGAAAAGGAGGTGATTTTGTCTCTAATATTTGGGTCAGTCATGCCTCGACTCAAATATAAAACTCAATTTAAACTATTAGTAAGAACTTGAGCACAATCATCTTTTTGTTGTATTATTTCATCTTTTTTATTATTCTTAAAGTGTGCGTATGCCTTAACAGTGTGATTCATACAGTAGAGCATCAAGGTGAAGTGATAGAGAATAGCTGGTGTAGCATTGTATAACGGAGACCATTACCTGGGCCTACAGGAGCCACAGAGACTATCATGACTCACATTAGATTAGACCAGGCTTCTTTCATTGTCCCCAGGGCCACATTTATCTTGTGGCAGTCACCAAATATTGACTGTAATGGTGACAAATGTGGCCTGCATAGTATAACACTTTATAGCTTATATTGTGCTCTCCTGTATAAGGCCAGTTCATTACTGGAATTCATTATAAGTGCAGGACAGACTGGGTAATGCTGCGAGAATTGAAAGGCACCAATTTACTTTTAACAATATGCAAGGCTCCCCTAATCCCTCGCTATAGACCTCATCAGTGAAACGGATGGCTGTGAATATGCAGCCCATGAATCTTTAACCACCGCCGCTCCATTCGCTTGTTTTAAAACACCCCAGTTGTAGAAGTTGCTTCGCTGGCAGTGCTAAAATTCAAAGTAGAAGCTCCGGAGCTAATCCCCCCACGTCTGCGTGCGGTACCTGCCCAGTCATCCGAGTCGCCATGCAGCAGGTGAGATGATGACATTTCAATCCTGATCACTCGCATGCCCTCACCTCTCCTCTTTATTATCAGAACCTCCAGTTAGCGGGGATCCTGCGGTGTCTCATGACGGTTTATGTAAGTCTGTGTGGACAGGTTCGCCGTGCAGCGTGCTACACCCCGAGCGTCGTGTGCTGCCCTAGTTAAAGGGGTATTTTAAGAGTTCCCACACGGGTTCATTTGCCCTCGTCTCCTTCTCAAGTTCAGCCTTTTTCCTTCCGAAGCATCCTTTAGTGTCAGAACGGCGAGAGGAGGCCATGACAATTGTTACACCGTCGTCTTTTTGCAGTGAAAACATGGCGATAACTCTTATCCAACAAGTCGTCAAACGACACAGGTTTTCCGGCTCATAATGCAAAGAACAGCAAGAGGTGCAATTTCACTGGATTGCATTGGTGAGGTCTCCAACAGTACCAGAACACTGTGCACTGCCATCATGTATGGCTATTTTTATTCACATTTACCTGAGTGATGCTGTAAATCAATTATCGTCATAGGAGGAGAATCACTATAGAACTCATTAAAACCAACCTTCACAAAGTGCTTCACAATAAAAGATAACATGGAATGAACATTACTCTGGAAATATGAAGTAAAATGCCTAAAGCAGAATAGATAAAAAAAAGTATAATACAGTTGAGCACACAATTGGCAATAAAAATATACTTCACTGTGCACATTTGATAATCATAATTTAAATAGCTCAAGGCTCAACTGTTCTCTGACCATTCTGACTGAGAGAACTGTACACGTGGTCTAAAGTCATATGCGAGGGGTTGACCTCCTTCTGACTTAAGGTTCTTTGATTTATTATTATTTTGAGGGACATTTGATGCCAGTGTAAGGCCACTGACAGGGAATGAGGAGAGAGAGAGAGAGATGACGAACAATATGTTAGGACAACCTGTTCTCACTCCCTAACCCCGTCTCCAACAAAATTACTTTCCCATACAACTAAACTTCATTCACAATTGTGTTTCAACGGAAACATATTTTCTCCTGGATTACGGTCACAGTTTTAAACACGTGGTAAACGTTGAAAATTGAAAAAAAAAAACTCAACAAAACTACTTGGTTAGGTTTAGTAAAAAACATCATGGTTTGCCTTAAAATGACTATGTTTGTTACGTTTTTAAGCCACGGACTTAAATTAATATAAGTAAACAGTGACTTTTGGTTTCACATGGGACACAAACAGCGGCGTCCTGGCCCTGTGTTTGCTTGACCCATCCATCCACTCCGACCCTCTCCCTACGCAGACTTCCGCGGACTATCACTACAAACGTAATCCGCGACAAAATAGGTTTCCCTCAAAATGAAATTCCAAATGCAGTTTCGTCGTATGGGAATGTAATTTTTACGACTCAGAGCTGCACTCCCAATGAGTCAAATACTGCCGATTGGTCAGTGGCCCTCGGCATCTGATACCGACGCACGAGGCATCCTTTAGGGTGTATATGAGACACACCGGGCTTCCAACTAACTCCAATTTAAACCCATCTGCGTCATTATTAGACGGGCAGAGCAGCTGCTGTAGTATAAAGAGCGAGAAAGTCTGCATAGGGTGGGAGGGAGCTGACGTTGGACGGGTCAAACAAACACAGGTACCAGTACCAGCAGGGGGCAACAAAACCACTCACTTAGTTTTTAGCAAAAACGTCATGGTCGGCCTTAAACTAAGTATGTAAACTGAGTAAAATATGTACAGAAACAATGTAACAGAAGTATGGAAAACATGTAACTAACGTAACTTTTATGACAAAACACGGTTGAATGTCCTATGTTTGTTGGACCTATCCACCTCGCTATTGCCTTGCACATTATCGAGTCAGTCACACACCTTATCGTGCGACCGGGCTAGTGGACCATATGTGACTATGTTTGAAAAGGTAATAACTTTATGGATAGACATCTATTCACACAATAACGTTTAGACAATGCACTGTGTAATATTTAATTCAGTGACACATTGATTTAATGATGTGACCCAGCAGCAGCTCACAGTTAATGTTTTTTCTCCTATCACCATTTTTATCTCTTGATGTGCTTCAGATGAATGCAATTTCAATAACGCTCCACTCAAACAGCACCGGAGTCATTTTAATGGCTTTTGCCTGACTTTTGGGGAAATTTAATTAGCAGGATATTATTTGAAATCGTCTTTCCCGCTGCGCCGTGTTATTTGTGCTTCTCTCTACGACCTGATGTAACGACGTACTGAATGCTCCTTCTCTCTCAGACCGGCTTCTTTCAAAACGACGACCTCCAGTCTGGTTTCCTTCATCACGCTGGAGATAAATTAATGAATTTGAAATGTTTGTGCTCCATTGTTTTAATCTGCCAAGGTGATGATAGGTTTCTCTCCGTGTCAGCAGTAAAGGAGGTGCCCGCCGGTTCATAATGGAAGCTCATTACTTCACAGACTCTGGATCAGCATTTCTGGGAAGTTGGTGAAGACCTTTTTGTAATTAAATTTAAATCTCCTCCTCCTTCAATTATTTGAAGAGCTTCGATCTTGATGATTTGTCAACCAGATAATTTTAAAGTTAATCTATGACCTCTATCAACCTCTACAATACTAATTACAACATGTCTGACAGAGCCAACTGATGTGAAGAGAAGAATGAATTAACCGTTTATTGTACGGCAGAGATCCAACTAAATTTTCAAGTAAAGAAAATAAATAATCGTGCAAAATATATATATTTTTTTTTGCAACATGAGATCATTCTCTCTTGCTCTTTTTACACGTTTCACTAATCAAACCTAACACCAGAAGTGCCGTAACTTATGTACGTAAGTTACGTGACAAATAAATTAACTTTTACTTCTGGTTTCACACGGGACACGAACACTGGTCTCCTGGGCGGAAGTCCGGTGTTTTTGACCCACCCATCCACCCTGACCTCCTCCCTACTCGGCGTTCGCCGCTCTCTATACTTCCCAGTTCACAATTACGTAGATTACATATGAATTGATTTGGTGCTGACCATCATGTAAAAAATGTGAAATTCGTGTCTGTGTGCACGAATCAATACATTCAGTCACAAATCAGCGTTGAATTCAGACACATGGTGCATTATGTTATTATATTGGGATGGGTAATAATGAGTGGGATTCAACAGGATAAACGTCTATGGAATCACTGACAACAAGTATAATATTATTGTTATTTTAAATGTGGTGAAAACCAGGACAATCTGTGAGTTACTGTTGTAAACCGGGATATTTGAATGTTTTACAGATATTTGTTAGGATTCAGAACACCGAGCTTGAAACCGGGACACTCCCGAACAAACCGGGACGTCTGGTCACCGTAACAAAAGTATATGGACAGGGGATTTTCTGCATACTTTTGGTGATATAGTTTATCATTATGACTGAAATAAAGCACCGTACTGCTCACTCACAGTACGGTCCTTCATCGCTGAGCAGTTGAAATTGCTGGCAGGGATTCATTAGTACCAGATATACTTATTTACGGTCTATATATTTTGCTCTGTGGTGCAGCACATCGGTACCTCTTGTCCAATTTAAAAACACCAGCTAGCTTATATTCAGCTCCTCGAAAGCTCCTGTTTTCACATCATGTTTCCTTGTCAGGAGCAACAGCCGACACAGACAGCAGCCCAAATCACTACATGGATTCCAATCATGCAATGCCCACCAGGATTTCATCTCCAAGCAGTCATAACCCCTGCGAACCCACAGACAGATGTGTCTGGCACCCAAAATGAACAGACACAGCAAGAGGTGGAAAAACGAGCCACTCTTGAGGGCTTGTTAGTGCATCACTCTGTCTTGTGAGAAGTGCCTGGATGTTGTTTGTTCCAGTATTCGCAGAGGTGTGTTTTTTAACTCCCTTGCACCCCGATTCCTTCAGCATTTTCATCTCTCAGTTTTGGCTAGGTTCAGTTTTTATTTAGTTTTCATCTATCAGGTCCTAGAAGTGCAATTTCCCGTTTTTTTCTTCAATATATATATAAAATGCTGTCTGTGTGATCGCCACGGTGTATTAGTCACAGGCTCATATTTGCAGTCAATACACTGTGAATTCTTGCCTCAGTTAATGCAATCTCCTTTCACATTGAATAATGTATTTTAGGTTCAGGTGACACAGCCTCTTCCTGGGTCTAATTAAAAAAGCGAGAGGTTTGGTTGCAGGGGGAAGAAAGTGTGAGAGACATGAAAGCAAAGATCAAAATGGGACTGGTGGAGGCTCGCTGACAGCAGGAGTCTTCAGGAGGTAGCAGGAACTTCATTTATTCCACCGTGTGAGACACTCGAAAGCGCCACGCGTCTCCGAGCGAATCAATCTCACAAATTGTTGTTTGATTTCTCCTCTTCATCTCCAACTGTAAATTAGCGCCCTGAGGTCTCCCAGTGTACATCCTCTACATACAGAGGGTTGCAAATCACGAGGAGCTGTTTTATTTGCTTTCTTTTTTGTGCAGCTTTTGTTGAAATGTATGGCGTACGTGATCCCTGCAGGATCCCGTGCAGCAATAACAGGAACTATCAAGAGTGTTTTTAGAGCTTTTTTAAGGCTGAAACTTTGCCATTCACTCCACACATCAGGTACTTAAATTGGAGAAAGAAAGCAGCTTTTCTAAGGCGAGAGCAGTGGAGGTAGCAGGATTTAGTAATGGTGTTACAAATGTCATCACAGCAGGAGGTGTAAATGTTGCCCAGGAAAACAAGCCTTCACACAGGGATTTGGTGTGTGATCGATTGCAAAACGTTGGAACGGCTAAAAATGGAAATAGTATTGAGACGGGTTAAAGGGAACCATGGTTTTGTTTTCATGTTTTGTATTTGTTTGTATAAGGCAAGCAAATACAACACAATTTACATTAAGTAAGTATTAGTTAAGAATTTTGACCAATCAGAACAAATGTTGTGGCATTTTCCTCATCTTTGGGCACAAATGGGTTAATCTTAAATAATTTATCAAGAAAAAATGCTTAACATATATTTGCTCCGGCTTCCCAGCTTTGAACATTTACTGATTTTCTCTTTTTTATAATTGTGAATTGAATATCTTTGAGTTTTGGACTGTTGGTCAGACGAAAAAGCGATCAACCGATTTCTTAACAATAATCGTTATGCATGAAATGTCATTCTTAGTAGTTTGATAAAAAACAATCTTAGCTAGCCTTTTTTGGGCCGCTTTCGACTTCTCCATCAATCTCGGACGGTTGAAAGCTGCAGAAAAGCTATAAGTTGACCTTAGAAGCAACCATCCGTGTGAGCATATGATGGTTATGAGTTATGACAACAGAAATAATGTTTAGAGTGGAACTGATATCATTTACTATCTGACACAGTGACTAGAGGTCTGTGCAGTCTGCACCCATTCACCAGGTAGTAAATGTTTGTTTGTGAGGTGGAAGAGGAGGAAACATTTAAAAAGAGACGGCATGCATGTAGAAAAAATATACTAAAAAAGCACGTGTACCAGGAAAACACAATAAATAAAAATAATATATAATGTAAAAATATTTTCGCAGTAATGAGCTTACTTCTCACTTGACTTATTACCTCAGTAAACATTGTAAACATGAGTTTATGGTCTCAATCGCTAGTTTCAAGACTTCTTCAATACAGCATGATGTTCATTTAGTAAATTATGGTCCCATTTAGAGTCAAATAGACCATAAAGCAGGGGATGCTTTAGGGCGTGGCTACCTTCTGATTTACAGGTCGCTACCACGGCCTTGTCTGGTCTGGGAGTTGTCCGTGTTTTCCTCTTAAAACTTTAACCCTTTCACAGTGTGTTTTCACCTCATGAAAGTTAATTGTAACATTTTGTCGCCTAAAAATCTAAAAATGTCCTATTCAGCGTTCGGTTGTACTTAGCTCCACCCTCTCCTGTCACTTCTGGTTGCAAAAAAACAAGATGGCGATGGCCAAAATGCTGAACCAAGACGGAAAACTTTATTACTCCTTTCAATGGTGACAAAGGCTGCGCAGACCAGATCCACTCCTTCTGTTCTCACCTTTCACAATAAAAGCCCTAGACATATAATAGTCACTGGCGAGTGTTTCGCATTTTCGTGTTGTTTATTTGTCACACCCACGGTGTGTAAAGACCTTTAGAGGGACATTTGATTAAAACTACAGTGACCAGCTGTTTTAGGAAATTATTTAGCTTTTTTTTTAAACAATGAAACTTTTTTGTGATTGTTTTTTATATCTGATTTATATCTTCAGTAGGAACCCGTTTGTCAAAGACACGGTAGAGATGAACACATTGTTGGTTTCAAGGGTTCATTTGTTGGCAGCAAGAACATTATAATGCTTATTCTACCCCAGTGGTAGTATATAGAAAATGCACTGTGGCAGACAGAAATGCACACTACTCCTTAAAATGGGACGTGGCTTTCTGAAACATCTCCTCAGAATCCGAGACCTGATCTTATAAAGCATTTTGTGGTTTCACTCCTTCTTGCTGTTCCTCATCGTCACCTCTTTGATGTTGCTTAGGTCAGAAAATGTCTTGCATCCTTTGGAGGGTTGCATCCACCCTCTCCTCTCACCTGTGTTTCTCATTCTCTTTGTTTGGCAGTGAGGGATTTCTCCATGTGCGTATTCTACTCTTATCTGTTCACTGACCTCTCCTTTTGTACAAAACAGACGGCTCTTCAAAAGCACGACAATCACTTCACTGTTTCATACACATTTCAGTCCTCTCTTTCATCTGCAGCCTCTCACCTGCTCCTTATCTCCCCTTGTTTCCTTTGAATCAGATCAGATAGGAAGCAACTATTCAGATATATATTCCTTATGTAGTCAGGAATGTCTCCTAAACATTTTCTCCCTTGTTTTGATCGAAATAAATCCATTCTCCTGTCGTTTGTAATCTGATCCCACCTCATTTCTTTGCCGGCAGGCTCCATGAAACAACACCGCATCTGATCAGGCTTCATTTCTTTCATATCTTCTACACACACCTGCCTTAAGTAAATATCATATTTCAAGCAGAAGAGTGTGCATGAGAAAAAAAGCAACAGAAAGAAGCATTTTTAAACAGTAAATTCTCCAAATTGTAGCAGGTAAAGTTGGATTTTTCACAGCGAGCTTCCCTGCTGTCGTATAATTAGTGGTCACTTCTGCAGTCAGGGCCATGGGGGGGCGCTTTGAGCTCCGGGGAGACAACCAGCCTGTGGACACACAGCGAGGACAAAAAGACCTCCCTGAGAAACGAGTCAATTAACTTGCTTCCTAAAAGGACTGCTGTGTAGATACTTGTCACAATGAATGTCCGGTTGTTGTAATTATCCCACTACTAAAGGTAACATATGTATAAAATTAACAAGGTGTAGACTGCTGGTATACAAACACTGGAGAGAAAAAGGCAGGTCCGTTAGTAACGGCATCGTAATTAGAGTTTACGCCACAAGTGTTGTTCGGGTTTAACTCACAGAAATATGGACCTGAGATGTGACTTAGCAAAACTTGGAACTAAAGTTTGCAATAGAATATTAACAGAAGGTTGCATTTTATAGCTACATGCATTACTAGAATAATTACATAAAATAATTTGATTTAACAGCAGCATATCATCACGTGTGTTTCATTGTGCCGTCCTGACTGTTTGTTTTTCCTCTGTTGTCCGCCTGTCTGATTTTCAAGTAAATGCAGCATCAGTCTCAACAAACACATTGAAAGAAACCGGCTCTCATTTCAGTTCAATGGTTGTCATTCTGAGACCTGAAAGACTTGAAGGTTCATTTATTGTTGTTCTACAACACAGGGTTGCACAACAACATGCAAGCTGTAGTCCTTTTATGCTACATTAGAAAAAAATAAATAAACAGAACAACATAGTGGAGTACGGAGGATGCATCTTGACTTGCAGTTTGCTTTTAAAGACGTGTGACTTGATTTGGACTTTCCCCTAAAAGATTGAAAAAATGTCTCTAGCGTAGCAGTCGGTTTTATTTGAAATCCTTTAAATTTAAAATTCTCAATAGGATGCAACAACATGGATGCATCAAAGTCTTGATCCCATTGGCTAACCACGTGAGGACAACAGTGAATCTCATTGGTTCCAAATGTTTTGACCCGACAGAACTTAGACAAAAAAACATACACAACAGATCAGCGTGGAGCTGGATCGAGGGACTCTTTATTGGAACACAAGTATATTTTTGGTGTCACAAGTGCAGCAATGAAACTACTGTGGGAAGTAATTAGACTACAGAAAAGCATCTAAACACTGAGAACAGCATGGGGCGAAGGACTGACCTCTGGAGGACAGCAGGTGTCCACGTCCTGTTAGAATAATGTTACTGGAAGCACTGTAGGGTGACATCAAACCCAGTCCGTCAGAAGTGAGAAGAAGGTCATTACTGAGCTTCTGTTCTTGTTTTTAGATGTTTAGTCCCAATAAATGTTGCTGCTGCAATTAGCTTTCCCTAAGAAAAATGACAGCATCGGTTTAAAACGAGGGCTCTCAATCGATTAAAATAGTTAATCTATAGTTAACTGCACATGTTTTTATCTGTTCAACATGTACCTTAAAGGGAGATTTGTCAGGTATTTAATACTCTTATCAACATGGGAGTGGGCAGATATGCTTGCTTTATGCAAATGTATGTATATATTTATTATTGGAAATCAATTAACAACACTAAACAATGATAAATATTGTCCAGAAACCCTCACAGGTACTGCATTTAGCATAAAAAATATGCTCAAATCGTAACATGGCAAACTCAAGCCCAACAGGCAACAACAGCTGTCAGTGTGCTGACTTGACTATGACTTGCCCCAAACTGCATGTGATTATCATAAAGTGGGCATGTCTGTAAAGGGGAGACTCGTGGGTACCCATAGAACCCATTTTCATTCACATATCTTGAGGTCAGAGGTCAAGGGACCCCTTTGAAAATGGCCATGACAGTTTTTCCTTGCCAAAATTTAGCGTACATTTGGAGAATTATTTAGCCTCCTTTGTGACAAGCTAGTATGACCAATGGATTCCTTAGGTTTTCTAGTTTCATATGATACCAGTATCTTCACTCTAGCTTTAAAACTGAGCCTGCTACAACCTAAAAATCACAATTTTTGTTAATGCGTTAAAGAAATTAGTGGCGTTAAAACAATATTTGCATTAACGTGTTATTATCGCGTCAACTTTGACAGCCCCATTTAAAACCTAAAAATTGATTTCCCTGACAAGCAGCGTCTTCGGGTCGTGCAATCGCGTCACGTCTCTGAACGTAATCCAGGCGACGATAACATTTGTTAACACAATTTAGTAATATATAAACATCATTTCTAGGAGACAGTGCTGGAGACGTGGCACCTCTTGAAAGGTCACGGTGTGTCAAGATTATTACAGCATGTCAGAGGAGATGGAGGCTCAGCGTGACCCGCGGTCAAACCTCCAACAAGACATCTTTTGGCAAACACTTTGCACCTGCAGCCCACCGGCAAGCTGCGGGCGCGTTACCAGTTCAAAAGAACCCAGAGGCTGTTCGGGCTCGAAGCCAGTGTTTTAATAAGCAGTCTGACTGTTTACCTGTTGAGGAGCAACCTGACTACAGGGCATGTTTTGACACAAAGCTACACAGGGTGAGCAAATGTTCTTAACACCTTCACCCAGGGGATTCGGTAAAAATTAAAAAGCGCAGCAGGTAGACGGAGCAGAAACTTGATTGTATCTTAAATGTATGAATAAACAATCAAGACCTTGTTGTTATGAAAAGGTCCTCCTGTTTGGAAACCACTCGGGTTCGCCTTGACATTTCCAAAAGTCCCACTGCGCTCCGATTTTAACGAGTGCTGGCATTATCACTGCAGTGTTCATTTGAGATTCTTATGAGGGCGGTGGATATTGTGCATGACAGCACCTAATCAATTAGACCCGCGGCCTCGCTGTCGCTCCATCTCCGCCGCTGGGGAAACGCATCTTACCTCGTCTCTTTATTAATTTTAAGTCTCCTAATAAACACCATTAGACGAGTGCAATAGTGGCGTCTCTCACAGTATTCAGCCATCGTTAATTAGCATCATCATCCCCAATTGTTTACTTGTGGCGAATGATCATTTAATTAGGTAACTTCAGATGGAGGATCCAAATATTGTGGATAGATTATAACAAGATCAGTGGCAAACGGCTCCTGCAGCGGCTTAAGGAAGCTTAGCTCCGTAGGACAAGTATCAATCACATTTATATGTAAATATGTGTAATTATGTGTTCTAATCATCACACATTACTCATGAGGCAGCGAAGAGAAGGGCGCTTGTTGCTTTGATTCTGTGAAAGTGGCAGAAGTGTGAAGGAGACAAAGCCACTCGGAGACGTGCAGCACGGAGCCAAGAGACGCACCGCCGACGGAAGCGGCTGTAAAACAACACCCACTTACTCAAAAGCCTCCCGATAAAAGATCCTCTGAGCAGTCACTAAATGGCGAGACACTGATGCCTTTTCTTTGTTTTCCTCCAGGAACACCAAGGTTAGCTTAGTCTGGTTTAAAGAAAGCTCACACATCTGCAGAGGCAGTCTCCTGCTAGGATTTCATATTAGTCACAGACTCAGTCAGCAGCTTCTAATATCGTGTTTCCAGTATTTTCTCACCCACTCATGTCACCAATCTTCATGCACTTCAAAGACATCATCCCATCACGTCTGTAGTGAGGCATTTTAAGCCCTTTTTTAAAAAAAACAACAAGTGAAAATGTCTACCACACAAGTCACATTTGGTGTTTTTAAGACTTATTCTGAAATTTTTTGACACTATATCTTTAACATTTTGTGTGGTTAGCATTTGTCTAAAATAAACAAACGTGTAAACCAGTATGAGAGAGATGAAATACACAGAGAAAATAATCATGTTAGCATTTCTGAAGTCTACACCCCTGATTTTTAACGACTTTGTCTCGAGTATTTTCTAAATTCAAGTGTAATTTTTGGTGATTCTGCGGCAACAACTTCGTTTATTCATTCCTGTTTCAACATTGAATTAAGTTGATTTCTGTTGGACACAGTTTTAAATATTTTTACTGCACTGGCAGTTTTCCTCTCGTCCATCAAATAAAGTTTTAGGACTCAATTATAAACTTGAAAATTATAATTATAAAGATCAGTTACTGAGGTCACTAGTCTGCCCAACACACCTCCCACCACTCTCAAGTTTTGACCACAAGTTTTAAAGCCTGCTCCAAACTGCCAAGAATAAAATGATGGGGGAGAGAAACTGAAACCTTTTTTTATTATTTTGTTGTCCAAAAACAAGTCAAGTTTAAGTATTGGGTCAAAAATCATGGAATCACCTATAAAATACCCACCAAAAGGGTTGCGCGGCTTTTGCGGCTGCTAAACCTGCACAAATAACACAAAAAGAAAATAATTCTCAAAAGAGTGAACTGCACCGCTAACTGCGCTACAAATCAAATAGCGTCTCGGTGCTTCGGTGCTATTTGCACGTATTTAACTTAGGTAATATGCAGACAATTGGTGCAAAATTGGCCCCTTTCTATGCAAATGAGCCTCATTGCAAAAACAGTCCAATTCACAAAGATCAGTGCTGATAGCCACACGCAGTTACAGTGAAATTATTAGCATCTTCAGAGAGTTGGTGGGAACTGAAGAACATTTATAAGGGGTGTCAGCTCAGACTCAACTATTTTGGGATGCAGTGTCAGTTGTGTCATGAAAAATAAATGAATAAAGCTCCCCTACATGTCATTTTTGAAAACACATGAGAAAAAAAATTAGAAATGAATGAAAAATAAGGTTATTATATAAACAAATAAATCCATCTCCCTCCACAAAAAAGGTCAAATTGCACTGAGCTGCAAAAACTTGTGCTGTGACATCATTAGCGCAATATCTTTTGTGAATCGGACCTTGAGACGGGGCAGATAGTGATTGCAAATGATGCACAATGATGCGGCTGCATCCATTCTTTGTGAATTTGCCTGCAAGTGTTTAACTGGAGAGTCTAAACTCTCTCACCAATTATAAAATACAAAGGAACATGACCTTCGCCCTCAATGGTAGCTACAGCCCTGAATAAGATGGAGATTTTTCACAGTGTGAATTTCAAAAACACACCCTGGCTGTCTTTCCTTGACCCTCCACGCTCTTTCATCGCTGGCCTGCAGGCTCTGGAGGGCTCAAGAGTTTGTCTGCAGGAATTTCCTATTTCTGTTAAGAAGTCACAAGGTCAGCCTGAAACAACAGGCTGTGCCTTCTCTTGACTGGAAAAAGCATGTCGGGAGTGCACGATGCACCAGGAGCTGCGACACATGATCCCTAATCAATAGAGGAGAAACCAAGATCCTCGGCCTCAGGGGCCCCTAGTGGGAAGTCGTCATGTGTAATGCCGAGCCGTCTCTGTTCTCTTTTTGGAGAGGAGGGAGGGCTGTCTGAACCCCACACACACACTGATCTGTCAGAATTATAGATGGGACTGAAAGGATGGCATAGAAATGGTGACAGACTCTCAAGTAGGAACACTTGGAATGGAACAGCCTCCTCTCTCCTCCACTCCCGAGGTGTTGAAGTGCACATCGGAAGCCAAACAACAAGTATTCTTCAGTCATTTGTTCAGGGTGACTTTCTAGTTCACTCTGAATTTAACATGGTGCATGACTGCGCAATCGTGTCTGATCAAAGTGTAAACTCGCGTGAACTCGAATTAGCCCCGCCTCAACTGAACCGCTCTCCTAAATGGAAGTGAAAGATGTAAACATTTGGATTTAGCATCCCGCGCACTCGGTTACATGCCGGCAAGCAGCCGAGCTCGCCTCATAATTGCAAAGTCATTAAAAGATCTCGGTTGTAATTTTCCAGTTTGCGGTGTCTTCACAACGCCTGCCTTTTCTCCTTCATTGAATGATTTCATCAGCCTGCTCATCAACAGTTGCTTTGTGCCAAACTACCAACGTAATTATGAGAAAACATGGAGCGTAATTATGGAAAATAACTTGGTGGATAATTCATTTTTGGAATCCTCTGCTGCCTTTCCTTTACACCCAACCTGATAAGAAAGTCTTGGTGCGTTTTCACTTAATTACTTCAGACATACATTGTCTTCTGTTTGTGCCATGAGTCTTTTTAAATTCAGCTTTTTTAGTTTCAAAGTTTCATCATGAAACTATTTCCAACAGGAGCTCCATTCTGTAGATGTTCTGTATTCTGTAGATGCAAGCTGAAAACTAATTTCACTCTTTGCTATACAAGTTAAATAAAAAGAAAATGAGCTGGAAGTTTTCTTTAATTACCTCAAGAAGTACTGAAACAGTGGATCAGTGAGGTCCAACACCAATGATGGCCAATTTAGAAACAACCCATTTAAAAAAAAACTTTCTTTCTACTAGAGGTGTAAAGAGACTGCATTATCTGTATCTGTTCAACCCAATGATCTGTCTCTGTATTCAGATGAAAATAAAAAATAAATAAACATAAATTAATTAATTAATTGTCATTGATTATAGTGTAGCCCATATGATAACAATAACATGAATATATACAACATATTTATATCACATGAATATATATTCTTCAGTAACTGATATAGGCTTACAAAATATACACATGACTTAAAATTATTATTATTATCGTTATTATTACTATTAGTGTAAGGGAGGGGTTTACCCAAGCAAGCCTGTATTATAATGGCCCAGATGACCAATCGCGACAGATATACCGACCAATCACAAGGGATTTGTCTTTTTAAAAGTGGTAGTATCATCCAATGCTGCAGCGAGGGAGGTTCTAGCCAAGTAGTTTCACTGCTATTCACTTCTACAGCCATTCACACCTCGACAGAGGTGTAAAAATCTGCCCTCCAAGCCCCATCATCCCTCCCTCCATCCCCCTCCCCCCCCCCCCCCCCCCTCACCATTGGTACATTCCCAACAATTTATGGCACACGCGAATATTGAGTTCACAGGCTGTAATCTGCCATTAACTGCCGGGAATTAGTGAAGTCTACAGGCGTTCATGGGGCCGAAAAGCCGTTTTTTTCATGCAGTGCCTGGAAATGGGCGTGGTTTATATTGGAAGTCACGTTAAACCGGGCAAATGTTGTATTTTATAACCTAATATTCATTGGTTATGTAATTGTTGTGCCTTCAAAGCATCAAATTGATTTAATATTGGCCTATGATTAATTATGAACTATATTCCCATACTCCCATACATAAATGGAGGAAATACAGCCAAAAACTACAGGTTCTAAGCTTCATTTTGTTGTCTAGGTTGCGTTGAGGCTGGGGGCGACTACAGACTATAGCAATCCCTTTTCTATAATAAATAAATGAAATGATTAGTTAGTGAAATCAAAGTCCTATGTTGTAAACTGAAAATTCATCTTGTGGTCAGAATGAAATGACTGGATTTGATGAAATATAACTGACACACAGACGTCAATCTTGGTGTTTTTTTTCCCCCAAATGATAATGAGCAACTTCGGGTAGAAGAAATATCGGATTCGGGTATATGCCTATTTTCCACAATATCTATGGTAATGACTGGATGATTAATTTTAGGAGAAGATCATGGTTATGCTAAATAAACTATTGTTAAGGTTATGGTTTAGGCAACTGAAACACTTGGTTGGTTTGGGAAATATCCTGGTTAGATTTAGGGATACTGGGTTGGTTCAGATTGACATCAGCACTCCTTTATTTCAATAAATTACCGGTTCTCAAAGCAACATGCCGGCACAGAACCGCAACTTTAATGCAGTGCTGTTTTTGGTCTGAAATCCTGACTCACAGTCGATGCTCATCCCAAAGGTGTTGGATGGGTTGAGGTCAGAGCTCCGTGCTCTCCATTTTTTTATGGACCTGCATGGCTTTGTGCACGGGGACTTTGTGTTTCCCATTTCAACATGACAAACTGTTGGAAAGTTGGAAGTACAATATTAGCATTGTATGTTGTAGCATTGATATTCCCCTTCATGCAATGTCACCATACTTTGGCCATATAGTGTTTTATGTTTTAGAATCTGCAGGTTTTTTCTCTCAAGACCCATCAGCTGTCAACGTGGATCCTTCAGTTTCCTCTTTTTGTCGGGCTTCTTACTTCACGGAGTCCTATATTCCACGGCAAGGATAACGGCAGCTTTGTATGATGTTACTTCTGACATACCGGAGAAGACATCAGATAAATCTGTGCTTATCCTTGTTAGTAATTCACAGACTCCCTGAGACGCCGTCGGTCCAGCTCATGACACTGTTCGGGTAAGGCCCGATGCTTTCTGTTGTACACATCTGAAAATGTAAGATAATGCGTTCCCAGCAGTAAAATAAACAGAGTCAGAAA
Organism: Sebastolobus alascanus; assembly: GCA_916701645.2. Lineage (NCBI taxonomy): Eukaryota > Metazoa > Chordata > Actinopteri > Perciformes > Sebastidae > Sebastolobus > Sebastolobus alascanus. The sequence goes on along the minus strand of CAKAOJ020000072.1, from coordinate 2,762,304 downwards.
CAGTGACTGTTTCACAGCTGCAGCTTGTGAGACGGAAAATGAACTGATATGTCGTCAGCAAAGGGGAAAAAAGCCCAGTCTTTACAAGATGTGATGATTTCAGTAAGTTCACTTGTAGACAGAATTAAGATTCATTCATGTGCAGAGAGAAATACCATCATAGAGTTAAGTGCACAAAGTGGAAAATGATACTGGTTAAGAGTAATGCTTAAATAATAGGCATATACTGAGCTGTGCAACGAAGAGGCTCTCTGGGGTGTTTCAAAAAGATGACAGATGTCAACAAGATGCCAACATGTCATCAAAGATGAGTTACAGCCAATAGATTAAAGCTGCACGCATGACAGACATTCACTTCTCTGCATTTTGCTTCAGCAGCAGAGCACTTTGCCACTTGAAAAACATCCACAACAAATGATGCCTGTTTGTAGCTTGTATCAAATATTTGCTATTTGGATGGAAACTGTTTAAATTAGAAAGTGCTTTTCCATCCACTTACTGCAGGTTTTTTATGCAAAAATGGAAGTTGAAAATGTGCATCAAACCCAAGTGGAAACGGCGAAAATTAAAAAAACAAAAAAAACAATGAAGAGACTGTGACCTTCCTCCCATTACTACATGAAACAAACATGCCATATTTATACCATTTTCTACATCGTTTTCGTTTGTTTGAGGTTCGACTGGTGCTTTTTTCAATACGTTATCTCATTGTGTTCTCAGCACCACCAACTGTTTGACGGTAGCGGGTGAAAATGCACAATAATTCACATTTTATTAGCTGATTTTCTTAAAATTTGATTAAAATGTGTGCTAAATTTGCATGGAAACCTGACTATAGAATTCTCAATAAAATGTTGATTCCATCTTCTGACAATCCCATAAAAAATAACCAGAAAACATATCTATGTTAACCTGATAATCAGACTGAATTTGAAACCATTTTGTTTCATTTCATTCATTCATTCAAAGCAAAGACAAATCTGTTTCTGTCAACTTACAACAACCCGTGCAGCCGCTGCATACACCTCATCAATACTTGTCGCCAGTTATCTGATGCTATTTTTTCATGGATGTAGTTATTTTTCTGCCACGGAGAGATGACATCTCCATTCTTAATCTTGCCTACTAGAGGTGGATAATACGTAAGGGATAATGTAGAGCGAGCCGTCATTGTTGTGAAAGAAACCCTGACAAAGCGATGCGGCATCATGTGGGGTTTCTTTCACAACAATGACCGGCTAACTGTACATTATCCCGCTTATTACACGGCTACTAACTTAAGAAATCAAAAATTTGACACAAAAATGGTCCGCCAGAGTCCGACATCAGAACTGCGTCCATAGCAACGGTCTGTTATACATAGCAACGGTCTGCTATGAAGAAATAACAGACTAGAACGCCGTGATTGACCAATCAGAATCAAGTATTCAACAAAGCCGTGTAATAAAACAATATAAACCATGAGACAATAAAACTTAACCCATCACAGATTTGTCTATACTATTTATACTTCGGTAACAATATCTTTTAATATCTCTTGTTGTATTAATCAATGAGCATGACTCTACATTTGAGTCAGTTCAGATCGGTCTAATCTTCATCGCTCTAGAGGAGGACAAATACATCGAAGAAGAAGTTAAATTTCCTGAGTAGGCCCTAACTTTTGAGACATGAGTCCCTGGGGCTTCATGTTTCAGGGACTGTTTGTTCAAATAGGCCTATTTTATAAAAGGTTTTGGGTGAAGTGTCTCTTCAAAGTAAAGATGATAAGTTGTTGCTGTTGCCAACAGCACTGAATTTGGACACATAAAAACTGCCTATTTGTCAGATAACGATGTCATTTCTTCAGAGCTTTAGATTGTAAATTGTTTTGAGTCGACTGTAACTTCTTCAGATTTCAGTTGTAAATTTCTCCAGTGAGGTTTGCTGCCCATCAGAGGCCCATTAGAGGTTAAAGTCCCGAGTAGTTCGAAGGTGAAAGCTCTCATCTTCCTCTCTCTCTTGCGTCACTCTGCATCTCCATCACACGCATGCATATTATATATACACAAGGGCAAAACGAGGTGATGTGTCCCACCAGGTCCACATGGTACTTCACACTCTGCCAGCATAATGACATAGCATGGGCTCTCTCCGCAGCCAGCGTCTGTCCGTCAGCTTCCCCAGAGCGAGCCGTTTAAAATGGATCTGGGTCACAGTGGGATCCCCGCTGGAACCTGGAAGCATTCGATTCATTTGTGACAGAGCCGCCAGCGCTACCACAGCCAATCCATGTGACACACTTCACTGCCAGCGAGCTGCTGCATTATGTATTAACACTTAGCAGGTATGTTCTATACACTTCACATAGTGCTGAGCTCTGTGTCGGCTGGATTTTGGATGTCAACGCCTCAGTGTGAACGATAAAACTGATATCTAGAAGAAGAGGAAGAAATCCCCTAACATTTGCTCCACTTTTTTCGGTCAGTTTTTTGGGTTTTAGTACTGCAGCAGCAACAGTTTAAACCTCTCAGTAAAGAAAGTAAGGGACTGTAGCTCCAGATGTGTCTTTTTTTCTATTGAGATTAGTTAAAGATTGCTGGCAATTTTTTTATTGCGCTTAAATACTTGAGGTGACAAAAAACTGCCTCCACTTTCTCACCTCTTCCTAACTGGACGCGATGCGATCGAGCGAATATCAGGAAAAATTGCTTGCCCTTTGCTCTATTTATGCAAAGTTGCGCACCTGCTCCATCTCCATCTCCCACTCCAATTTATTTTCGCGTCTCAAAATCTATGCTAACTGACAGAAATCAATTAGCACTCTCTCTATGTAGGTGAGAGAGACATCGCTCGTATATATCTGGACAATTTTCACACTCCATTCACCAGAGTTTGCTCGCTGTATGTTAGGGAGAGGTGCAAGACCTTTACGCACCGAGGGCGTTTTTTTTTGTTTGTTTGGGGGTTTTTTTCGCGCAATTAATTTGCACATCAATATTTTTTTTCAAACTGTTGTTTTTGTTATGAGTACTTTCTCACAGAATGTGAACATTACACGGGGAAAAAGCAAGTACTTTTTTTTGGAACAAGTTTGATTTTTCAAAGGCCTTTTAATAGTATACACCTATGTATATCAAAAACTTGTTCAGCAGCAACAGATTGGTCTGCATGGTTTGGTCATTTTTTCCCTAGAAATTATAGTCTGGTGATATTCTGTATTTTTCTGATTGTCAACAAATCCCATGAAAAGACCATTATTCCATTATTGTCCCACATCTATTAAAAACACATCAACGAGCCTCACTGTGTCACTGGGTGACATGTTCCTTCATCACCATGAACACACACACTTTAGTTTATTTAGACTCAATCCCACATGCACCGTCCTGCTGCCACTAATACTCACTAGAGCACCACGTGGATTAATACGACGCTGAAAATAGTCCCCATTAAATGCACTATTTCTTCCTGTTTGTAACATGTAATATATATTCTACAGCATGTTTGCGATGTCTTGCAAGAGTGTTAGTCATGTGGCTCCAGTATACAGTGTTATTTTTACAACAGTGTGCTTCAGACTCTGTGGCAACAGTTTGGTGAAGATCGCTCCTGTCTCAACATGACAATGCTTCTGTGCACAAAGCCGGGTCCAGAGAGAAATGGTTTTCGCTGGTTGTTGCACGTCATACCCTCCTCTCCCCCTGTTCCCGTCTGCCTCTCTACTGTCAACCATCCAATAAAGGTGAAAATACCCTAAAAAAGAAATGGTTTTCCCAGTTCAAACTTGCCTGTCCTGCACAGAGCCCTGACCTCAACCCCATCCAACAACTCTGGGATGAACTGCATCGCTGACTGTGAGGCAGGCGTTATCAGCCAAATTCAGTGTTGGACCTCACTGATGCTCTCTTGGCTGAACGGGAGCAAATCCCTGCAGCCAGGTTCAAACATCTGGTGGGAAACATGAAACAAATCGAGTGGAGGCTGTTAAAGCAGCAGAATAACGCCCATGGTTTTGGTATTACATGTTCAATAACCACATAAGGCTGTAATATTCTGGTGTCCACATACTTTTCCACATCTATGCTGTTTAAATTCACTAAAACATCCAGTGTGCTCTGTCAGAATATCTGCACATGTTGAGTGTTTGTAGAAGGTGCAAATTGAGAGCGACAAACAACGGAAAGAGACTACATCCGTTGCGGCTGTTGCAACAGTCTGCAGTTTATTGCAACAGCGGTGTATTCAACTTCATTGAGTCATTTTTTGGTGGAAAAGGACGTCTAAACAGATCAGATTCTGTGACGTTAGGTTAGCACGATGAACTCGTCTTTGTCTTTCGGTGTAATTCTCTTGTCTCGGTAGGTAAAAGAACAAAGAAATATGAATATGAGGACTCACATTTTCAGGCATCTTGCTGCAGTTTTCAGATGACATTGTTCAGCAAACACCCCCAGCCTCAGAAATAACTGCATCTGTGAATGTGTTCCCTCTTTGTGTCGTGTGATTGCTCACTTATTTACCCGGGGCTGATTCATGCCTGGCCCGCTACTTCTATCGAGCGCCGGGATCAGAATTTTCAGTGAGATTCGCCCTCCTCGTAAACAAATTATATATTAGTTTTTACAATGTGTGCTCAGTTTAGTGGCAGAGTTTCTGCACAATAGTAGCAATAACCGTCAAAATCCTCACATAAAGGGGATAATTGGATCGCGCACATGTAAACCCTGAACTGGAGATTACCTCAAAGAAAGAGCATCCTCGCAGGGTGATAAACTTTTGAACCTTGGTTAAACACTCGTTGTACATTTTAATGTGTGGAATTTATGTGGCAGTTGCTCTGGAGGAGAAAAAAAAAACAGTTTCTGCAATTACACAGATAGTAAAAGGTTGTTATTTATGTGGTGCAAAACTGCTTTCATTTCATAGCAGGGTAATTTAGCTGAGCTCTCTGTAGCTGCTATAATTGGTCCCTTGATCAAACCTGTGTGATTGGAAAGTACAGCTGCGGGGAGAACGGACCAAAGACTTGTTTATAATTATGGTACACAGCTACTTAAAATGGCTTTACATTCCTTCTTTTCCTGAAATGAATATCAATTTCAGTTGAGATTACCAAGAAAATTCCAACAACACAGTTAAATCTGTTGGATACATCTTCACACTGGCTTAGATCTTTGCAGAAGTCAAATAACATTTGTCAGAAATGTCACATCCACCCGCTGGGGAAAGCATTATCACTGAAACACAGGCGCTGATCTTTAACAAAAGCAGAACACAACCCCCCTGTCGACAGTTGAAAGCTTGCTAAAGAGCTCATATGTGTAGGTTTAAGCTATCAGAGGCGTGTTTTTATTGTCTTTAGCTCTCTTGCAGGATGATAGATGAACATATTTAAATGCAAATAAGGTACAACTCTCACATATCCATGTTTTGTTTGCTCTGCTGTTCAGAAACACAAAGCGTAATTGAATAAAGGCAATATTTTGACTCTCTGAAATTATTCAAACTCCCAAAGCTGCTCAGTGATGGAGGTCTCAGATGATGTTGCTTTGTTCTTTAACCACTCAAACAACACATAACGATATTAGCGCAACATCAAATGACTCACTTACAGCAAAGATGGATCACCATGAGGTGTAGCTGCTTCCATGTTCCCCTATAAAGAGGCTGTAATCAATCATTTTGGCAAAGCAGTGGTACGCTGTGGGTTCTGTCAAATGGAAGAAACACTCACAGTCCCAGAACTGAGCCGTGACAGTTTACCGCTCACTTGAGACACACTGAACAAATCAAAAGCTCTCATATCTGGAGGAACAGCAAACAGTGACTGGACTGGAAGGAAAGCCGACTGATACTCTGTCCAACGGGAGGATAACGTTTGTTGTGCTAAACTCTCAGAGAGTTTCTTTAAAAAGGATCCGTTTACCAAATCCCAGAACACGTTTTTCAGGCACCTGCCAATGGTGACACATTGTCTAGATCATCCACAAGGTGTGAGGATTATAAAGTTATCATTTATATAGCGCATTACAGTACCTACAAATGGCCAATTCAAAGGGTTTGCATAATGTATTAAATAAGTAGACTGTAGACTCTTCACGTAACTGTCATTGCTAGTTTCAGACCGACGCAGTTGTCATTTTCACGTAGCAAATGTACTTGCGACAATCTGTATGCCCATTGGTGTGTTGGTCTTAAAATGAGGTGTGGTCAGGCGCATTGCTATCTTGAGGCACCATTGACCAACAAAAACCCTGTACTGTGTCTCAATTCGCGTACTTCCGTACTTACACTTGCTATAAGTGCGCTCACACTGAGAAGTACGATGTTGTACTCAAAACGGTCAAAACGTTGAGTGCATGGATGTATTAGGAGAACTGGATACAGCGTTGGAGGCGGGGCCCCGTTCATTCCTATGAAAGTTGCTCAGTGGCGCATGAAGCCAAAATGGCTCGACTTCCGCCTGGAAAAATAACAGGATCCTCTGGCAATCTTCCGCATCCATTGGGCCCATGGAGAAGGCGCATTAGCGTCCGCTCGGTCACGAAAAATGAAACATAACGAAATATTCTGCCTCATCCATAATTGTTGGTGTTTAGCCTTTCAAAAACTACTTTTTTGCTTCTCCAATTGGCCGAATCCGCCATTTAGGTGCACCTGTTTCTTAAGGGAATGGGAGATGACTCTTATTGGTTTAATTCATGTTAAGCTCAAAACACACCTATGATTAATGAAGAGACTAAATACAACCCCTTTGTCCCTTGCGCCTTACTTTGCGCCCAGATTATGCACCTTTTAACCAGCAAAAGAGGAGTTGGACACGCCCTAAATGCACTTTGGACCATGCACTATAGTTTGTTTAAATAGGGGCCCTCGTCTTGTATTGAGGTTGCAGAAGAAATCTCAAAGACACAAAATTGATTGAACTGACCCTTTAACATCAAATGCAAGGACTAAACATAGTCTGATGACATGTCTGATTTTCTTTTTGTCCCTTGAACCCACTCTGTTGAAATTAAGTGTCAACTCTCTGTCCTTCTTACAATAGGAAACCACCACCATGACTACCAGCACAGCCACCTGGATCTGACCGCGCTCACACCTAAAATGGGTAAGAAAACACAGTAATGTAGTATAGTCCTTAACTGGAGATGTGACATTACATGTAGTGTAAAAGGTCACTGTGTAAACCTCAAATGAAAATGTACATTTGGGATGCATGCCAGAAAGGTAACCCACAGATCTCACCATGCTGTAGCTAAAATAAAGTTCTCGGCTGCTCTGACTTCAAGCGGCGGTTATTGACCCGACCTGACTTTCCCAAATGATATGCGTTATTACCTGTCTCTAAATGAAAGTGAGCCAAACAATTCTTGTGATAGTCTATTTCCAATTTCAAGGACAAAAGTATATCTTTCACGGGGAAATTAAAATCTGAGGAGCTGATAAGGAACTCCTCGGAGAAAATGAAAAGTCTACGATAATCAAAGGATCATCTGTGCAGTTTCCTGCAGTTATTGAAAACTCAATTATTGTTATTGCATCCCATCTATTTCTCTAAATGTGATTGTCTGTGAAAGGAGAGCAGCTTTTAGTGTGGAGTTACTGAATGCTGCCGCATCTAAACGGCAATGAAATGAAACAATGTGTAATTAGAGAGGGAATCTGGCCTTACTTGTTAGAAAAAAATCCCCCTCTATGATATTCTAAAAACTGCAGAGGCCGTGATGTCGTTGAGTCATTATACAAACCTTTCCACCATTAATGGAGCGCCGCGGTCCACATTCTGCATGTGCTTGTCTGCCTCTTAAAGAGGACAGCCTTTTCACTGGGAAAATGGGTTTCAAAAGTACTTTCAGCACCAAATAAAACTCTTCAAACAACGCTTTTGAAGTCTATTTAGCCTCTGATGAGGGATGGTAGCTGTTATGCATAACTCCAGAGTTACTGGTTTAGATTTTTTGTGTTAACCCTTTGACAACGCTCTTTGAACAAGGACAACCGCTAGTACGGGAGGTTTGGTTGAAACTGTGCACATTGATTGTTATTGATCCTTTCTTTCTCACTTGGATTTGTTAGCCCACAGACAAATGAGATACGGTAAGTAATACACATACACGTGGTGTTTATGTGTATTTTTTCTTCTTCACCTTTTCTTCCACATACATCATGTAGCGATCAAGATTCTTTACCTGCACACTGGGGGTCATTTTTATTCTCCTTTTTCTTTCTTTTTTTAAGCGCTTGTGTATTTTTTGCTGTCACAACAATTCACGCTGCTGCATTACAGTCCATGACCTTTAGTCCGATCTCAAAATCTCGTCTTCACACATTATTTTTTATTCTTTCACTCCACCTAACCGGCTCTATCTTCCCCACAAACCCACACACATGCCGACACGCTCAGTGAATGTCTCCCCTCTGCACCATATGTTCCTTGGTGTTGTGTGTCCCTGTCCTCCTTGCTGCAGTATAGTCACCCATGCAGACCTATTTTTAAATCCAGCACCAGAGTCCCTGCCCGTAGCCCAGCCCTCCCCACCGCTGCGCCTCCTGACCCATGATGACTGGGCGTCCAAAATACTGAAGCCACAGGAGCTCCGCGCAGTGCAGGGAGCCGTCATACTGCCACACAAATCACTGATACCCAAACTGAACTGTTAACGGCATTTCACAACGAACCAAGTGTCACTTGAGCTGCTTAGACGCGGTTAACAGATTTGCAGTTTCCAGCTCAGAATGTGCGGAGGCAAAGAAGCACAGATTAGGAACATTTATTGATGCTACAACTCGTCAACATTCAGCAAACCGTGACCTTGAAATGCTCAAACAGAAAGTCACCAGACGCCCTTCAAAAATCAAGGAGTTTAGTTTGCCTTACTAGGAGAAACATTAATATCATCTGCATAAAACGCTGTCTATAACCAGTTCTTAATTGGTAGGGTATTCTAGCCTTCTTCATCAGTTCATCATGCAAGCATGCTACCTCTTCTTTTAAACTTTGTTGTACATTGTCAAAGGTCCTCAGAATAGTGTACCCCCACCAAAAAGCTGTCAGTGTAAAATCTGCATGCAAATTTTTGGCATGACAACATTTTTGACAATGAGGCCAAATGAGTTCCCTCCTAAATAGTGCCAACAAAAACCTACCCGGACAGAGAATGTTTAAGGGGCTAACGTTAACTATACAATACATAAACTAATCGGAACCTAAATGTGATGCTAACTAGCTGTTGTTTCTAACCCCGTTCTGTGACCAACATATAACGTTAGCAAGTGCTGATCAGCTCCATTACCATCTTTATCGTATCCCAGCTGCTGGGCGATCTCAAGCCATATATTGTCCTTTATTTGGTTGTTGAGGTTTAGTGTTTGTCGTACATTATTGGGTGTTGAGAAGGGGACAGCCCATTGTTATTCCGAAACACCAATAGTCCGAAAAATGTCCCATTGGACTGAAAAAAGCCGTTACCCCGAAAAACGAACGCCCATTGTTCCGAAAGCAATCGCTTTCGTGCAACAAGCACATGGCTAATTATTATGCAGAGTGATGGCAATATTTTTTGTGACATTAGTTGGAATCGCCGAAACAAGGTCTATCCGAATATTTTTTTGCACGCACAAATGTTCTGCAGGGGTGTGCAGGCTTTCATAAGAACCCACAGAATTAGTTTTTTTAAATTTCCGTGCAAGTTATTCCGATAAAAATCCGTGCTTGGTGTGAAACGGCTTTGAGATAGGGATGCAGATGACTCCATTTCATAAATGTACAAAAGGAGGAGGAAAAGGGACAGTATCTGAAGTAAAATAACAGAAAAAAAAAAAAAGATTTCATTATTTTCTAAGTATTTAAATTAGTAGCAAATTAATGTACAGCCACTCCCAACTAGCTACAGCTAACGTCTGTTGTGCTGTTTATACCGAATAGACACAGAGTGCAAGAAAATTCTTTTGCTCTAATAAAATGAGGCAAAACTTTACTTCAAATCTGGTCTGAATGCACCTTTAGAAGTGAATGATATAAAGTGGCTCCCTGCCTGCAGCCCTGGCTTTAATAACCCAACACGCTATTATTGATTCTGGAGCAAATGGGTCAAGCAAAATCAAAGTTGTTGTTTCCCCAAAGCTAAAGACCCCTTTCTCAACCCACACTCCTCACTACATCACACCTTGCCCTCTCCGCCTCTCTCCTCAAGTAAAGACTCCCAGTGTATAACCCGTCTCTCTGACTGACTGTACTCTGACTGCACCGCACCGCTTCCTCCCCTGTCCCCTGTAGAGAGACCCCAGCGGATGAACAACATCCTGACCTCGGCCACGGAGCCCTACGACCTGTCCCTGTCCAGATCCTTCCAGAACCTCAGCCATCTGCCGCCCTCCTACGAGCTGGCCCTCAAGTCTGACTTAAGTAAATACTCCTCCTCTCTCCACAGATTAAGTAGGTGGTCCTTCATTCGTCCTTCATCGCCGTGTTTTTGCCTGATGCACTTAAAAAAGAGACCGGGCATGACGTCACCCTCATGCCCCGTGCATTAAAGGGTTGCCACATTCACTGCGCCTGGCCTGATGAAACATCTGAATGTCCATTACAGAGACATGCATCATGATAAGTATCTCCAGATGTTTGGTGGCTCATCATGCAAATAATCTTTCCACCTTTTTAGGGAAATAATCTCCTTAAAATGCATGGCAACACGCTGGAGCCTCCATACTCATTCCCATCGACTCATCTATCGGCCCATCGACTGACATCTAATTGGCGTGTAATTTGGCTCCATCTGCAGCCCATGTCATGTTGCTAATGTGTCTTAATGACATATTAAGAGCCGGGCTTTTTTTTTCAGTTGAATGGCTTCTATACGCCAACAAGATGGCGCTTTAATATCTCAGCAATGCTACAGTTCATTATCTTTTCAGCTGGATGATGACGCAGATGCAACCTCATGACCAGCGCATGCCAAGTTTTCTTTACAGTGGTTGCATGTTTCCTCTTTTGATCTAGATTTTCTTTTACTGATTTATCTTTTATTAAACCAGGGAGCCTCTTGAGATACATTTTCTCATTAACACAGCAGAGTCAGATAGGACGTAAGCAGCATGAAAGAGAGCTTGACTGCTTAAAACAGTTCTTCATAAAACAAGTTTTGAATATGGCATTTGTTTGTCTGATAGGAAGGAAGTTTCCAATTTAAGTTTATCTTGTAAATGATTACAAACCCAGGGTGTTCAGTATTTAAAAAAACAATTTTCAGAACAGACTCTGGGGACACTCAAGATTATTCATATCTAATTTTTGGTCTGATAGCTTGTTTGAAACAGCGGAAAGCATTTTATGCTCAACAAGAATGGCCTTCAAGATGAAAAGATAAATATGAATCGTCCTCCGTATTTTTATTGAGGTCCCTGTAGTTTACATATGATTTTGCAATTTATCAAAATAAATGCTTTCACACCAAACCTGTTTGGCGCGGTTTAAACGAACTCTGGAGCGTTTACCCTTTTGGTTCAGTTCCTTTAGGCTGGTTTGAATGCTGTCAAACAAACTCTGGTGCAGACCAAACAACTGGACCGAGACCGCTGGAAAACATTTGTGGAGTGAAACCAAAATGGGCCAACCACAGGATTTTATATTAGATATGTAATTTTTAGCATGGATTCAAAAGCTAAACTGAAGCCATAAGCAGCATACTTGATTGAATTGGTAGCCATTAGGGTTAGTTAGAACAGTTTAGTTGCGTGTGTGTCCTACTCCGTTTATTTTAGCTGTTCCTCATTAAAAAGCTGCCCAGTCACCAGAAGAAAAATGTTGGCATCGTATGTTTCTGCAAACCACGGATACATTGTGGACGTTTTTGCATTCAATCAGAGTGACGTACGTGTTTTGTTGTGTAAGGTACGTTGGTGATGTTTGTCACATGTTTTTTAGTGACGTGTTTTCCGTAGTTGTGTTCAATGTTGACGTACGTACTTTACTTAGTTTACGTACTTATTTTAAGCCGAACCATGACGTTTTTCCTTAACCTAACCAAGTGATTTCGTTGCCTGAACTTAACTGCGGACGTTTGCGTGGCGTACAAATGACACACGAAAAGCGGCGTACAAATGACACGTGAAAAGGCTAAATTGCGTACTCATGACACACAGGATGTTCGTGTAATGTCGTGCTATTTATACGCCTTCCTGTGAGACCGGGTTGGAACCCAAGAGTAAAAGTTGACTCTACGCTTGTACGTAACGTTACGTAAGAAAGTCAGTAGTTTACGGTAGTCACGGTTGTTACTTTACGTTGTTACGTTATTATTTTAACACAAACTATAATCTTTTTTTCTAACCTTATCCAAGTAGTTTTGTTTTCTAAACCAAACTAATTGTTTCAGATCGTTAACCACGTTAATCAAGTGGTTTGCAGAAACATACAATGGCAACATTTTTTCTGGGTTGTTAAAAAGTGAGTGAAGCATAGCGAATACACAGTACCTATCAAACTAAATATTGTAAAATATTTGTATGAAGTATCTGTTACTTGGACGAGTCATGTTAGCGAGCCATCCTTTTGTACAGAATGATTTTCAAGGTTGTAAATTAGTTTTTTGGAGCATTCAAGGTTAGATTAAATTGGTAAAATGATAACTGAAGTTTGTTAAAGGCAGATTGGAGATCAGTAACAGAGCCTGATGTTTCTCAGTGTAGTAATACAGATAGTGTAACTCATTTCTTTAATCTGAATGTTCGGTTTAGATGATACCAATGTTTATAAAAAGCAGAATTGTCGGTGCATTCATCTCTCTTTTGTTTCAAACTGCCGCAGAGCTCCAGAGAGTTTCGCAAACGTGGTTCAAACGGAACCTTTAAAAGCATCAGAAACAAAAAATATTTTATAAACTCTACCATTTTTATTTGACTACTTACACTTCAGACCCTCCACTTGAGACCATCTATTTTTCATGCGTCAGTTTTTGAGATGAACCGCTTTCATTGAGAACGGGAGCGGTGAGATCATCGGAGGGGGACGTTGTGGTTGCAGCTGGACTCGTCTCGCCTGAGTCAGTGAACTCATCGAACGGCACATTTTCCTCTCACAGCTTTTACCTTCAGACTTCTTTTAACACACTCAAGTAAACAGACACTGAATATGTGCTGCTAAGTGTGCCACCACGTTGCCTATTTGTCAGTCGATTGATTCAAGCACAACCGTGGAGACACACTGTATGCTTGCTAGTGTCGTGAGTTATCACATTTAACCGATTTGTTGACAGTAAATCTTTTCGAAAAACATTTCCTTTAGCCTCAAGAAGCTGTTTTGTGTTTACAGTGATTTGTCAGTGAAAACACTGCAGAGCATTACACAGTACCTTTTTCTTCAAAGCATTGTTTGCAAAAATAAATTCAATGCATTTCAAATTGCTCTGCAGTTGTACCGAACACACGTGAATGCACCATTCACTGTCCTTGACTCTTAAGAGACGTTACACACTGAGAGAAAGCCATTTAAATGTGTCTTTTGTTGTGTGATAGAAAAACATGCATCGGTGCAATCTCCCCTCAGCGCGTTCACCATCCGTCTTTTATACGTTTGCCTTCTCTCTCTCTCCCTTATCAACTCTGGGCTTTGCTCTTATCTCGCCGGAGCCTTGTACACACACAGAAAATCACAGAGATGAATCGCGCTGAACTACAAAGAGGCTTTTCGAATTTGAGACAGGAGCCCTGCAGAATTTGTCAAACGAGCAAGCAAAGTCGTCCCTCGAACAAAGCCCTTCCACTCGGAAAAAATTTTTAATTGTGGGTTCAAGCGTGAGCGATTTCTCTGGAAACAAGCCTAAAAGTGATATAATTGGTTGTTATTTTAATTAAACCATCTGGAAAGATGATGATGACTAAATGAAATTAGTGTGCTTTATTTGCAATTTTTAAATGATGTGGTGTGATGTGCTTTTCCATCCTGCCCGTCCTTCAGTGATGTCAACGAGGCAGACTTGAGGACGCTGCTCTAAAGTAGGGGTTCTCACACTTTTTGAGGCCAGGGACCCCTTAAGGAACATTTTCAAGGCCCCCACATAATCATAACACTGATTAAGCATAATGCTTACTACCATTTGTACTGTTAGATGCTATTGGAACTATTTGTATTCTAAAACTTTTCAACCTAAATACCTCAGACCTGTTTGATAGTGATAAACAGATACACATTACAATTTGAATCATGTTAACACCACTTTGTTTTGCGCTGATATTGTGGGGGCTTTGTGACTTAATGATGTGGACTGACTCAGATATTTCTCCATGCTCACCAGCTAGCTAGCTTGCTAATAATCTATAAGCTAAACAGCAGCAGGAACGGTTTGTTGCGCCCTGAGTGAAGTGACTGATATGATTACGACACATTACGTCAATCTGTCATAAATCAGAGTTTCTATTGGCCCAAAGCTAACGTGGATGGCAGTAATGGACATAATGCTTGTTTTATTGGCGCAAATAGTCCCCATCTGTAGATATGTACTTTTTAATGATACAGCAAAATTTGATAATTTATAGCTAATTATTTCGCGGTCCCCCTGACAGAGTGCCACGGACCCTTGGGGGTACCCAGAACCCGGTTTGAGAATCACTGCTCTAAAGCAACGCCCTCAGCTCCTCCAAGGAGGCTGCAAAAAGGAGGAGACACAAATCTTGTTGTCTTTCACCTTAATCGCCCTAAAAGGGATTAAAACACCTTTTAAGAACAAACAAGCCACCTCTAATCCTCCCAAAAAGAAAAAAAAATTAAATGAAATTGCTGCGCTGCTCCCTTTAATTTCACCGCTCCACTTCTAAAGATCACTTTATAATTGATGTTCCACTCGTTTCACGAGTGTTAGTGCATTACATGATTACCGTCTTCTGTGATCAATAGCTGACACATAAATATACTGCTTATATTGAATGTAATCTAGCAGAGTGGGAGCTGGGGTTTAATTAGCCGTTGTTAGCTATTTCCTGTTTGCAGCCCCGCCGCACGCTCGGGACCCTTTAGCCTCTCGCAATCATGTTAATTGTAAAGTGCTGAGATGAGATGGAGCAAAATGCCCCTCTTAAATCTTTTCAGTCACTTAAAGTGTAAACGGTGTAACATGTGTACACTCATAAAAAGCAGGTCTTAAATCAAGTGGCGGGAAAGGCAGTTTTAGAGGAAGAGGAAGTGCATTTGTAGTTGGCCATTTTCTAAAATTAATATTACAGTGAATTCTCAAAAAGTCTTTATTTACCTCAGTGGTAGAGAGACGCTCAAGGGTGCCTTGTGCGTCGGTATCGAACGCCGACGGCCGTGACAAAGCGTTGGTATATGACGCCCTGGGGATGAGAACGGGCTGTTATAACCCCTCCCGTCCCTGGTAAGCTTTTCCTTTGAAGGAAATGGAGAGGTTGTCTCAAAAATGTCGTGATGCAAATTTTCTATTCGATCCACCTTATAAGCTTTTAAACATTTTCAGAAAGGTTTGAGTTTTATTGATGCTAACTTAAATGCTTTTGGGGAAAACATCAGAATATTGAAGCAACAGGAAATATTTAGTAAACAAAAACAGTATTTTGAGTTAAAAAGAGAGTCAGAGCAGCGGAGTGATGAGTAAGATATGACCCACCTCCCCATTGTTTCTGGTCTTTATTGGTTGGTGTCAGCCACGCCCCCCTGGCTATTATCTGAGACTCGCCTTTTATTTGACACCGTGTGTGTCTTTTCTTATCATAGCAGGACATTCCTGCCACATTAACATTTGAGTGTGTAATCACTACAGATCTCTCTCTCTGACTGGAGTTTGACCTATTAACGGAGCTATGGGCCACGGCTTCTCGATTGTCCGTATACTTGTAGCCTCTGGTTGAGTTTGGTTGACATTTTCTGCCATAATGTCACATCTAAACCTAGCCTTTAGGGAAAAACGCCAGAGCACATCGCCACGGGCCAAAGCCGGGTCTCCTTCATTAGGAATGCACAGAGCAGTGGACATGAAACCCCTCATGGAGGGACAATAAGGTGACCTTCTGTATCCAGGCGTGACATCTCTCCCAGAGAGACGAGCATCCACACAAACAATTCCCATCATCCCTCTTCTCCACGACTCGGTGAAGCGTGGTAAGCACCTAAAACGGCCATTCGACCTCTGTGTTCGGCAATAATTAACTACTGCAGAGGTAACGACCCCTCAGCCGCAACAGTTAATCAGAGAGCTTCTGTGGTAGCGTCCCCCTGTGTGCCAGCGCTGCCAAAAAACAGGTAGATAAAAGTCTGCTGAGAGCTGATTGCCGCCTGTGGATAATACAGCCGTAAATGACTTTACCATTTAGGAGCACCCAGCGGAGAGACCGACCTGCTTTCTGGCAGGGGAAGTAAACAACTGGTCGCCCGTTCACGCACAACATGAACTGTTCAGTATTGTAGCATGCTGATGAGTCCTCTCCACGCTAGAGGACAACTACTCGAGAGTCTGCTGTTGTTCATGAAGAAAAAGGACAAAACTACTCAAAACAGAACTATTACCGTTATCATCCCTTCAACAGCAGCCAGAAGGTGCAGAACAGATATAATGGAGTCTAACGTGTTTTCCTCCCACTCTTTCAATCACTCTTGGCCCTTGCGGTCCTCAGGCCCGTTTCACAAAACTGATTTGCGAGCACTGCTTACATGCAGATGTCAAATAGCGGCAGCATCACAAATGATCGGTGCTTGCAAATTGCAGATAACTTTGCGAGCCCCGCAGGGCTCTGGCATGCTCATGCATGGGTTGCAGTAATGATGTTCGTTTTGATTTCTGTAATGTTCAAAATCATAGGTTGTATATAAAGATGGACGACATGACAGCTCCCCAAAAGTGAAGCCAAAACATCTCGATCACCCCCCTGGTGGCTGGCTGCAGTAAATCCTGCCCCCTCCATGTTAGCGGATGAGACATGGGCCAAACTAAAAAGTCAAAGTAAAGTTCAAAAGCTTGTGATTGGCTCGGGCGGGTGTGTGGGCGGGACCTTGATACCTTGATCACTATGGCGCAGACTGCAAATGATGTCAAATTCTCAAGATGGCAGCTCCAGTAGGCTATCCGGGATATTTTGGGGTTGTGTCTAGAAGGTAACCCACCATTTGGGATACTGGGATACAAGATAGTTAAGGTTATAGGCATTGACCTTGAATGGTTAGGATAGGTTGTTGGGAAGCTAGTCTCACGAGAGTTTTTGCAAGTTTTTACCTTCTAGACATACCCATATTTTTGGATTCAGTCGTTCAGAGAGATTTTCTGGTCTTGCTGCCCCACTGTGACGTGTGTACTATAGTATATATTCTGCGCGACTCACTAACTAGAGTAGAATGCACATTCAAGTATCCAAGGGTGTACTTATTCAAAGCAAGGCCAGTAGTCTTGATACTGTCGTCTCTCTCTGAGTACCTTCGTCTTCTTGCTCCTCAGGTGATAAGGACGTAGATGACTACTACACCAGGAAGCATCATCATCCTGACTTCGGCGGCCGGGGACCGACCCACATGGTGAAGCTGAACGCAGATCCCCAGCAGCACCAGCAACACCAGCAGCAGCACCAGCAGCAGCACCAGCAGCAGCACCAGCAGCGGCAGCGTCCCCGCCGAGTCCAGAGGGCCATGTCCCAGGACCACGTCCTGTCTCCTCCCAGGACGCCACGCCGCGGGGACTACGGCTTGTCTTCGTACGGCGTCATGGGGGCCGCCGCGTACAGCAGCAGCCGCCACCTTTCAGAGGAGCAGCTGCTGTCAGCAGACCGCCTCCACTCCCAGGATCCCTTGCTGTCCCCGGCGATGAGGCGCGACAAGTTCCGGGAGAAGGCGATGGCGCGGGCGATGTCTCACGCCGACATGCTGATGCCCGTCACGCCCGTCATGGACCGCCACAAGATGACCAAGATGCACTCTCAACCCACTGCCTCTAACGACTCCTACAACACGCTGACGGTCAACCACCAAGCGCCCACGTCGAAGAGGCAGGCGTTTGCCTCCCGACGAACACACACGGTGGACCACCTACAGTACATTCCCGGCCACCACCACACGTACCGCACTGCCAGTAAGAACGAGGTAACTGTTTAACCGCAGAGTGGTTCGCTGAAGGAATCCTGAGACAGCAGGGACGTCAACAGAAGTCTCCTCAGCAGAGGTGTTCTGTCTTCTTATTTAAAAAACCTCCTACATTAAAAAACTCTTCCTGCTTTTTAGCACAAGCCTCCTGTGTCATCCAGTTCAACCCCGGCAAAGACGTCCCTCTCTTAGAGCATCATAAGGGCTTTGCGCGTTGACACAAAGAGGGATCCTTCATGTCAGACGTTTGACAGCCTGAAGAAAATATTTTTTAAACTTGACATGGGACTGGAAGGGAATTGTATCAACTTTATAAATATATAAATATACTATATTTACTATTTGTATTTTCAGTCCTTGTTATAGCTTTAGAGATTCTCATTGACTGATGTAAGCACTGCAAGTGGTGCCTCTTAAAATGGTCCCATTTCAACGATGAAGTGGATTTGTGGGTTAAAAAGCACAATTAATGAATTCCCTTTTTTTTGTTTTGGTTTATTTTATTCTTCTTCTTTGGTAAAACGGCCAGGACATATCAGCTTATTAGTGAAAACAGAGGCTATTTCTGTTGCATACAATAGATGATTGTAAATAGGCTATATTAGCAGCATTAAAACAAGAAAAGCTGGCCCTTTGACATTATTGTTTCGTTTGGTTTTCTCCCCCCTGGATTCTATCATGGATTCCCAATTATTAATTTTAATTTTAGATAAGGCAAAGATCCCAAATGAATATTATTTCCACAGATGTCTGCAAAATATGTGGATGTAATATGTACATGGGGAGTATTCTTTCTGTTTTAACTGTGCTTGTAGCATAGAGTGATTGTGTATGAAACCACCGTCGACTGGCAGCTTCAGTCTGCAGACGGAAATCCACATGTGAAAATGGAGCCTGATGGGTGTTTGAATTAATTTCTGTTCCCACACGTTCCTTTGCTTTGTCATTCACGAGGATGACCCTCCCCCGCCCACTCTGCTCGGTTTGTGATTGGCCAGCTGCTTCCATCTCTCCATATCAGGTACTCGATGTGTCGGAGCTGAGGAGCGCTATAGGTCGTAGTTTTGTGTCGCTGTGTTGACTGAAACAATCAAGAGGACGTCATAATCGCTAGTCAATCAAGCATTAAGTAAAACTGTGAACTGTTTGTCCAGATGTTTTCATTAAAGCAATGCCTTATTGTATGATCCCATGTGCTCTTAATTGAACAATCATGCTTTTGTCTCGTTGTCTTACCTTTTTGTGCAATATTAATGATATAGTTTACCAGCAGAACCAGCAGTAAACAACCTGTACAGTGATAGATGACACAGTACATATACCTCAAACCCACTAAATTCAATTAAAGGAGTCTCAAACTTTAAGAGGAAAACAATCATACTAGATGGTATTTTTATTGGAAAAGTATTACTCTAATCACATTAATTAGCTTTGTTTATGGCCTCATAAGTGTGTATACAGTGTTTTTGTTTTCAGCTGTTCAGTCCACCAGTTCACCTGGAGGGTAGAGGTCTTCATGGGTTCACTTTGTTCCTAGTGATCAAGACATAAACCAGTGAACTGGGTCCTGGAGTTATATTCTGTCTAATCGGGTTGGGTAGGATCTCCGGTCTGTTTGTCAATAGTCCATCAGCTCTAATCCAACAGTGGGTCATAATCATTGAAGAACAAAAACATATTTTAAAGGGAACATGAGCATGATATGTCCCCGATGGATAATGTGAATTATAAAGTGCCAAATGACACACGTCGCTCTTTTCAACCGCAACTGTGAGATAATTGGCGGAGCATCATGCGACTGTTCTGACAGTCTCAAGTACGTCTCAAGTCTTGGCTGTAAATTCCAATTTAAGTCCTAAATCAAGACGATAAAGTCCCAAGTTCTGAAAATGATGTCCCAGCCCGGTCGTACAAAAGGGCGTATGAATGACATGATAATGCGCAAGGCATTTCACAGGCAATAAGAACGCCTATCTTGCTTTTGGCGTGTCTTTTGTACCTCATGTAGTCTGTACTGACTGCAATGTAAACGCATCCGCAGAAATATACTACGCTTAGAGCTAGTGACGTAGAATAAAAAGCGAGAGAGACTGCTTAAGATGGGCGGGAGGGGTTCAACAAACACAGGACTTTCAACCAGGAGACCAGAGTTTGAGACCAGTGTTTTGTTTTGTAAGTTTGTCACGTGTTTTCCGTACTTCTGTTATGTTGTTTCAGTACGTATTTTACTTAGTTTACGTAGTTTATGCCCGACCATGACGTTTTTCCCTAAACCTAACTAAGTGGTTTTGTTGCCTGAACCTAACTGCGGACATTACCGTAGTTTTGTTGCTTGGCGTACAAATGACACGCGAAAAGCCTAAAATTTGCCCGCATGACACGTAGAATGTACTTGTAATGTCATGCTATTTACATGCCCTCCCTTGAGAGCGGGTCGCATGTCCAGACAATTAAATCCCAAGTTACAAAGACCCAGTTTAAAAAAAAATACAAAAATTCAGATTTGGGTAGGTTTTCCTCGCGTCCAATCATGTCCAAAATTTTGGACTCGTGAAGACCTCTACCGAAGAGTCCTAAGGCCTTGACAATATGTATGTTTATTGTCAAACAGTTTGAGGGTCAAAAACAAGAATATTTTCTGCACTGTCCATTCCCAGAATGGCAAGAATTATGACATTTACTGGTATCTCTTAGAGATAACGTTCATCAGATTACAAATTGACCTTAATATACCAGTAAAACATCAGGAGAATTGCTGTTTCTATGATCAGATATTTGAGTTGTGCGCTACTGTATATAAAGACTTAAATACAATGTTATTTGTGGTTGGACCTGTCTTTATTCAATGGTGGGAAGGCAACGTGTCATTACACATAAATTCATGATTATGTTACGCTCATGTCTTGTTGCACATCTTTTCTTAAGTTGGCTGTCTTGTGTTTAACAATTGATGACATTGTAGGGATGTGGAAAGTTGGCCAAATGAGTTATTAATTTCTTTAACTTATTTTAAAATTGATGTACTTATCTTTTTTTATGCCATGTCTGTATTAAATGATGTCAATTAGAGATTGTGTTTTTTTTCAAAATTATGTCTTTGTATATATGATATGATTTTTTTTTTTCCTTTTCTTTGAGAGTGCTTGCAGGTAATGAAGTACATGTGATAGCTATGGGTGAGGGGGGGTTGTTAATTGTTCAGTAGACTGCTTCAGACAGATATCTGTACCTTCCACCTCGCTCAACTAATATTCACAAACTTCTTTTCACTTAATTAATAATGATGTCATCCCAAGAGCCTTTTTATCTATGTGCAATATTTCCTATTCATGCAGCATAACTCTATAGCCACTTAAAATGTTGTGAGGTTCATTCGCTGCCATAAAGGCATTGTTGTCCTTTTTTATTTAGGGCTGTTGTCTTTCATAGTCAAAGAGGAGTTTGTTTTTATAATACAGCTAAATGTGGTATGAATGAAACAGGTTTCTGTGTAATTGCACAAATAACTGGAGACTAATTTAAAGGCTTCAATCAACAAAATACGACTGTTCTTGTGCATTTTCTGTTTGTTTACGAACTATTAAAGCACATCATGTGTGTTGTAATCATCGATTTAATCACTTTCATATTTATGAAAAGCAGCATCACAAACAGACCACACATTTATTTTATTTAAAGCTATTATGACAAGAATTTGAAACTTGGTGACTTTTATTTCTTAGTGATAGTGCTCAGTGTGACTTTGGCCCTGTTTACACCTGGCATTAACATGTGTCTCGAGTGACCACTTCAGTGCTCAATTCAAATAAACGCGTATATATTCCGTTTGCAAAGACCAAATGCTTTGTTTGATTTTAAACGGCGAGAGGCAGCAATGCACTTCATGTGCCCACGAGAGCCACAGCTTTAATGACATATTTTCCTGTTACGTCCTTGTCGGGGACGCATTAGCGATTACACAACATAAGATAAGTGGTCAGGACCACCTCGGCAAGTGGTTTGAGTGATCGAATCTCAAATCGCCCAAGACGCATGTTAATGCCAGGTGTAAATGGTCTGTGAAACTCATTATGGGGATTTAACTCATCAAATACTGTCGCTTGGTCAGTGCCCATTGGCATCAGAGACCTTGCGTTACTTTTGGACGGACCAGGGACGGCGTATCAGTGTACGCTCATTACATGCATAGTGCCCTTTCAAAATAAAATTCCATTTTCACATTTTGGCAAGGTTTTGGCAAGGTTTTGGCAACACATCCACTTAGTTAGGGTTAGGAAACGGTCGTGGTTGACGTCAACTTTACTGACTAGCGACTCCCAGGACTGATGATACTAACGACTCAAAATAAGTCAACTTAACATTTAGTTTCACACAGGACACGAACAGCTGGTTGAAAGTCTTGTGTGTGACCCATCCACCACCCCTAACGCCCACCCGCCCTGAACGGAATCTCACGCTATCAATACTGCGTCACTTGCTCTGACTGTCGAATAACACAGTGGGTGGGTTTACATTGGAGTTTGTTGAAAGCCTGGTGCCTCCGTGCGTCGGTTTCCGATGCCGAGGCGCACTGACCAAACGGCGGTATTTGACGAGTTGGGAGTGAGAACGGGTTGAATGATGGGTGATGTAGCTAAGTAGAGAGGAACTTTGCGTCACTTTATTGTCGCAGTAAACTTGTGCTTAATGTTGTGAACAAAAACACTTGTTTGGGTAGGCAACAAAACCACTTAGTTAAGTTTCGGAAAAAAACAACATGGTTGGGCTTCAAATTACTAGGTTCACGAACAGCGGTCTCCTGGATGAAAGCCCTGTGCTTTATTCAACCGTAAACATGTAATCGAATGTGACACTTGAGAAGTGATGCTTTTCAGTTCTCACACTATCAAAAGACTGACGGAGTTAAAGCAATCCCAGGATGTGATTGAACAACCATTTACTTAAAGGCAGTCTTTGTAAGGTTTTATCTCCAATCTCTTTATCTTCTAGTAGGTTAAAAGATGTGGTCAAAAGGCAACTTCTATTTCCATTTGGTTTGTTGTTGTCGACACACAGCTCCATCTGTGATTATGTCCAAGAATGCAAGTCGATACTTGTGACCTTGTGGAGAAAGTTTTTCCCAAGTTTCCTTGGAGAGGAAGCTGTTTGGAGAGAAGGACTTTCTAACAATTTTAAACCAACTGTGTGCTTTGCATTGTGCACAATCAATAAAAACACAGCACTTTAGTTTCATAGATGGTCACCATGGAACTGTTCCCATAGGATGTTTCATCCATGTAGTGATTATTTAGACAAACTTTTTGTTAGTCTAAATAATCACTACAAATCACATTTTAACTTTTTGGGGATTTTTAGGTTTAAACGCAACACATTTTCTAGACGCTTGAAGCAATTTTTTGGACATTGAGGGGGGTATACATGTGTCCAGAGAGGATTTGACAGGTCTCTAACCTTGAAAGAGAACCCCAAAGAATTGTCCAGCCAGGTCGCACTAAATGGTGTATGAATGACACGGTAATTCGCAAGTCATTTCACGTGCAATAAGAATGCCGTTCTTGCTTTCGGCATGTCATTTGTATACCATCAGTCTGTACTGACTGCAATGTAAACGCATCCGCGTATATATGCTCCGCTCAGAACTAGTGACGTAGAATAAAAAGTAAGAAAGACTGGACTTTCAACCAGGAGACTGGTGTTTGTGTCCCAAAGAGTTTTTGAGTCATTTTCAAGTTACGTTCAGGGTGAAAGTAGGCCAGTATGCTCCGGTACTCCGTACCACGAAAAGATTCAGTACAGGGAAGAGGGGACAGCAGCTGCCTGCGAAAACTCACATACAACCCGTCACAAAACACATCTGCTAACATCAGGTCATCATGCAGTTAGTTACCAAGGAGATTATGTTTTCGGTTCGGTTTCTGCATTCATGTGGTGTCCGAATAATCGAAAATACGAGTTCCCGACTGGTAAAATTCACGTGACGGCCCCCTTAAGTTGAAACAACAACTCAAAACAGGAAAAGTTTTGTCCACATTTACAAGTTATTCTGCAGCACTTTCATCATTTAAATAAATGATTTGCTATACGTGATGACGTCAAGTGTTTCTTTCTACACGACACAGGCATTGAATGGTGTGTTCGGGGATGATGAGGCTGGGGGTGGGAGGAAAACAATATCGAGCGATGAAGGCTGGGGTAGCCTAGTAGTACCGGCAAGAACTCCAATTAACTTTCGCCCCCGGTTACGTTAGTGACGTTAGTGACGGGGTTTTTCTGCGTCGTTTGTGACGTGTTTTCCGTACTTCAGTTACGTTGTTTCTGTACATATTTTACTTAGTTTACGTACTTATTTTAAGTCCAGCCATGACGTTTTTCCTAAACCCAACTAAGTGGTTTTGTTTTGTACACTAAAATGAGTTCTCATGACACGCAGAATGTCCTTGTAATGTCGTGCTATTTATATGGCTTCCCATGAGATCGGGTTGAATTGTCAAGCAACAAGTTTAAAACTTCAGAACAGGCTTTTTCAGTGCAGCCTACCTTGGTTAGTGGAAAAATCACAAAAGTCACATTATTTTTCTACCAACAGATGCATATTTTTTCTAGAAATACAAAAACACTTTTTTAAAAGTGCACAAAACTGCATTAAAAACAAATCCCAACCTGCCTTTGCATCACAGGCTAAAACTTTTGTTGTACTGACACCATCAACAAAAAGCATTGAGACTCCCATTACCTTTATGACACATGTATTACCTAGTGTTCCCATCACGTCCTGGGCCGTCTGAAACCTCCTTGAAATTCATAGAGGAGTGAGCGGGCAATGCATTTCTCACAATACCAGAACAAAAGCTTATGGTTACAACAGTGCACCCACAAATGGGCAGATAGCAAGTGGAAGTGTTTTCCTTCAACACTCGTCCATTTGCATTTAGATGGAAAAAGGAACAGGGTTATTTGGACAACTGTGGCCCAAATGGAGGAGCAATGGTCAAATGTTTGGCCATTAAACAATTTAATTCTGTTCTCACAGAATCCATGCGCTGCTTGAATGATCCTGATCATCAGAAACGACCATTTACCATCTAAAAAGGTGATGTTGTGTATATTGTAACATGCACCCTTATTATCAGTGATTCAACCATCAGAGGGGTTTGTCTGTGCCTCCAGGAAAAATACTGTGTCCATTCAAACAAAATGCCACTGCCAACAATGTAAAATACCCACATGTGCCCATAAATCTTCCTGTTCCGTCATTGTGTATCACTGAAGTCTTGCTCTGATGGGATGACCTTTCCATTTTGTATGGAAGAAAACACATGCAGAGCTCTGGGATGAAGTCTGAACTTTCCGCCTTTATTTCACTTTATTTTATTATTGTTGGAATTTGTTAGCCGAGTTGACTGGCAGGGTGAAGGATTTAAAAAAGGCTGCGGTTGACCTTATATATCACCACCGACCTGATCAGATCAGAAGCCACAGCGCGGTGAGGGACAAGTTCTGCTCCGAGTGATTGATGTGCCAAACAAAGGATAGCGGGACAGAAGGAAGCCGGGCGGAACAGAGCTGTACAACACAAACAAACACAGTCTGACCAACAGGGGCTGAGGAAGTGTTGAGACGTTTAAAGCTGCAATAACCAATATTGTTATGTTACAGTTACTACAAGGATCTTTTAACTGGTTATGAAACAGTCTCATTGTAATACTGATGCATCTATTTGACCTATATACAGTAAACAAACAAGACCTCATCAGCGAGAACAATAATAATAGTAACTTAATGCTTATCATCGGGTCTGATTCACCATGACATCAGGTTCAACAGAAACTCCTTCAGCTCAGACTCCAGTGTCGCCTTCGACCTGCAGTTGGATCCGTGTAACTGTGCTGCTACCTATCTTGGCCAGGACACTCTTGGAAAAGAGATTTTTAACCTCAATAAGTTTTTACTCCTGGTTAAATAAAGGTTAAATAAATAACACCGACACCACGCTGCTGGAGGCCCAGGCCGTATTGCTGGGCCCGCTGGAGGGAAGTGAGGCACAGGAGATCCAAAACCAGGACTGAGAGGGGCAGACTGTCAGACCCTGCTGCAGTAAAATAAGAGGTTTTCTAAAGGGAGTCTGGCAGCTGCAGATCTTTACGACACAATGCGGTGGTGCTCATTGGAAACACTACCGCTTTTGTCCACAGGGGCCGCCAAAATCAATACAAAATGAGACAGATATTTCTCTCAGGAGTTGGTAAAAAGAGAGCTAAAAGAGAGAGAATACTGGACTTTATAATGTTACTCCATGTCTGCCAGTAGTGTAAATAGGCAATTGTTTGCTAACGCATAGCTATAACAATTTAACAACGTGATAATGTTTCAGTGTTGTGTTTACAACTTGTTCTTCTGCCCCATGTGGTCAACACACACTTTATTCCACTTTATGTAAATAAAATTCCATCATTATTTTGCCAACTGGATAACAAAATCCTTCTTTATTGTCTATCATTATCAGTTACTTCATGGCTGACACCTCATTAAAATACACACACATGTACATGATTGACAACAATGATTTTAATTTAATATTCTCAGGCTTTCAATCTCAGTATTTGCTCAGTATTCTCACATTTTCTTGTAAGACGATTAATATTAATTTATAATATGTTTAATGTTAGACTTTCATTACATCACAGACACTTCATTTTTTCCATATTTTCAGATTTCATTCTAATATTTTTCTTCCATCTCCTCAGATTTCATCCAATACACTTGTATTTTGATTCAATATTCTCAGACTTTCTATCAATATTCTCACTTTTATTCTGTATTCCCTGATTTTTTTATAAGATTTTCACATGAATTATTTATAAATTATTGATTCATTGAAATTTAAATCACCATTTCCTAAACACTGTCTTGGTAAGTTTAAATCTATAACAATGCATCATATTTTATACAATAAACTGATCCCATGTTTTGTATGTAAAATCTAAATTTGTATACCTATAGTTTTCAGATGAATGCAGTGGACTGAAAAGTAGAACATTTTCCATATAAAAAGGGAAATACTAAATGTACTCAGTTATTTTCCACTGCTGACCAACCACCTGGGCAGAAATAGAAACCATTATCTGAGCTGCAATTATACCAACAGCATCCAACCTGAGCAGAAATTGAACAATTCATGTTATTTATGGTCCAGAGCTCGCGCTGCTCACCTCCAGGGAGCAACGAATGGATGTGGGCATCATGTAAATGCAGAGAGTTAATAGAGCAGGGTGCTTAAGGAGCCTGGCTGTGTAAACACCACAGCATTCACCGGTGACCATGCACACCACCATGGGAGTCTGATGATGAATGCAGCTAATAGGCCGAGGCAGTTCTCATTGCACCACACACCCACGCACGCACTCATACACACACACACAGCCGTAGTTCTCATAGGCGGCTGGTATCGATCCGTCCGACATACTGCTTCACCACTGCTTAAATGAGAGCAGTCAATAGCAGAGCTGTCTCTGAGATGGCCCCGAGTGCCTCTGCGGTGGAATGGATAGTTGTTGAATGAGGGAGGAAGGAAAGATTTTTGAAATTGTGTAACTAGCCTACAGCCTAAAGAGGAAAATCCACAAAAACGATTGCTGTGTCTATTCTGCAGACGCAGACAATCTGAATGTCTGTTAGCTTTTTTTAGGGAGATATTTTCTCTCCTTTTGGTTTTATGAGCTCCTCAAGCTTTTAGGGCTTTCATGAGTGTTCTCGAGGAAAATGAAAGACGGTGACCTTCAAACACAATTCATCTACATTTTTGTGCTGTTCTTATGGTCACAATAGGGATTGTTTCAGGTAATAGATTTCTTTATCACTGGCAAAGGAAATGTCTTAACCATTTCTTCTGAATAAATCAGACTTTACACTTAATGTAGTGTTCTCTTGACTTTGAGAAATCAGGCCACTCTCCTTTCCTCCCCAATAAAGTGGACATTGTCTTTATTTCTTTTCTTGTTGTCAGTCTCAATGAGCTGCTATCCAGATCTTTATTTTATTCCAACTGGAAACATTAAACTCATCACCTCCAAAGGGATTTTTACCAGCAAATCCCCCACCAGATGCTGTAGGTTTGGTACAACAATCACTGCAATATATCCTCATATGATATGTTTCCAAAAGTAATTTTGTTATTTTTCCTACGATGTCAAGCAATAGGAGCGATCAGTTCACAGTCCTGCACAAGCCCCTGCAGTGTTTAGACAACAAATCTACTTAGTTAGGTTTAGGAAAATGTTGTGGTTTGGGTTAAAATAACTACAGAATTGACGTTACTTAAGTGCGTAAGTTATGTAGTTACGTAACTAGACATATATTATTCACGGTGTACTCCTTTAAAATGGCTGATTGTTGAGGCTGTCCTCACATTAACAGTGAGCTCTCTCCTGTTTTTATAGCCCAGATCCTTTACAAATGAAGATGTTCATGATTATTCAGTGGCTACCTGTAATAATCCATAACTTGGATATGAATTGAGTAATTTCTCAA
Source organism: Sebastolobus alascanus (assembly GCA_916701645.2). NCBI lineage: Eukaryota > Metazoa > Chordata > Actinopteri > Perciformes > Sebastidae > Sebastolobus > Sebastolobus alascanus. Next base: position 2,733,719 of record CAKAOJ020000072.1, on the reverse strand, counting down.
TGAGGCTTGGCATAAAGCACCGCCGTGTACCCGGAATGTGCTCAGTCTTCATCACCTCGTACAGTTTTACCCACCGAATGAAGTTACTGGCCTGCAGATCCACGCAAAGCATCAGGGACGAGGACTCTGCCGGGAAATGATAATGATGATGATTACCGTCATAACTGTAATCACAACAATTACGGGATTCATTAAATCCCTCGTCAAATATCATGGAAATATCCTCATCAGGGAATAATGCGCTCAAAAGAAGTATCATGTTTACTACAGCAGACTCAGTCCTGGTTTTATATTAAGTGTTATAATCTTCACTTCTGGTAAAAACAAAAGGGAATGAGTTGAGCCCAGAAAGAAAGGATATTCAGGCAAACAAGTTTCAGTGTCTAGAAAAAGATGAATCACAGGCTGCAGAAGCGGGGGGCCAGGGGGGCCTAGGTAACTTTTGGAGTCTGATATAATATATTTATGTATAAAAGCCTTAATTGTATCTGTGTTTTCTCAAAACTTGTACTTTAAACGAGCCAAACAATATTGTTTAAGCTGTTTAAGCTTTATGTATCCAGTCTGTTCACACGAAAAGGTGTATGAATGCCACGATAACGCGCAAGTCATTTAGCTTGCAATAAGAACGCCTTTCCTTCGTTTAGCGTGTCATTTGTACGCCATGTAGTCTGTACTGACTGCAATGTAAAAGCTCTGTATAAATATGCTATGCTCTGATAAAAAGTGAGAAAGGCCGCATACGGCGGGCAGGTGGGGAGGTGGATGGGTCCAACAAACACAGGACTTTTAAACAGGAGACCGATGTTTTGTTTTGTAAGTTACGTCAGTGATGCTGGTCACCAGTTTTTTAGTGACGTTTTGGATGTGTTTTCCGTACTTACATTACATTGTTCCAAAAGTATTTGCCTCAAACTAACTGCGGACGTTACCATAGTTTTGTTGCGTGGCGTGCAAATGACATGCGAAAAGTCTAAAATGCGTCCTCATGACATGCGGAATGTCCTTGTAATGTCGTGCTATTTATACGCCTTCCTGTGAGACCTGGTTGATCTATCTATAGAAAAATAGCAAAAAACAACAAAATGATTGGCTGAGATACAGTTTAGGTGTTGTTTTGGAACCATGGACAGCGCTATTTCTCACGTGTTGGTGCGGCGCTGTCCGTAGTGCTGAAACGGAGCGGAGGAGATCCATAGATGGACAAACAGAAGACGTAATTTAGTTCGGTTTCTCAGCACTGTTGCTTTTCGAGGTTGTAAAGAGAGAGTTCGCAAACAAAACTGTAGGATTCCAAACAAAACTTTTTTTAATCACAAATTTATTTGACTTGCTGTAAACCATGTTTTAATTGCAGTGTGGACAGTTTTGCTCTCAATTCTGTTTTATTGGATAATAAAGATACATAATGCTCCCACTGTGTCTACATTGAAAAATAAAAGTCACTTTGTGCAAAAGCATCTGCCAAATTAATTTAATGCATTAATTACTTTAAGATAAATGATCTAACAACTATATTTTATGCATGTGTACCAAAAACAGATATATGCGCATATCATTTACTCAGGAAATGAAAATTTGAACATCAACAATTCAATGACAACTGGCACTCTCGGTCTAGACTATGATATGATATAAAGCTGCTTAATGGATCTTGGGGTGAGATTCTTATGTCAAATACAGTTTACTCCGCTACATTATGACATTGAACTCTCAGCTATGTTTCCAGCTATAAAAAGTCATATTTTCTATGTGTGCCACATCCAGAGAAAACATTCTTCAATTATAGTCAGAGCCTCCTGCCACACTGATGAATTAATATCCCGCCTGCATCGTCTTATTGACAAGCACCTTCATTAATCACAGAACATGAACACAATTCAGTCTCCATCTGCTACCAAGATAACGATGGCAGTGGTTTACTAAATTCTCCACACCCTGGTTTCTTACTGCTCTCTGTCATCCTCTACCTCCTTCCTCCTTCCTCCTTCCTCCCCTCTCTCCACCTTGAGGTTGTTGTTTTTTTTTCATCATCTTGTCAATGTCACTTTGAGGTTTATTTTTCTTCTTCCCTCTCTGGACTTGAAGCCATGAAGCCGAGCAGAGCTTCCAGACTTCAGACGGGTTCAGGCCAGAGAGCGGATCAATGTGCAGCACATCAGAGATCAGACCCTCTCCAGAGCCTGAGACCGACTCATATAGAACTCATATGTCCATTTGATCAAATGCCAGCAGAATGTATATATATATAAATATATAGAGAGCAATCTGAGAGAAAACCTTCCACATCTTGTGACACAATGAAAGAGCTCAGGGGTTTATCAAACTGCTCCCAGTTTACTGGCTGTACAAACATGAGCTCTATGTTAAGGTGACTTGTTGGTTAAAGGTTGGACCTGCCTCTCAGATTAAACCAGCACAAGAACGTCAACTTGGTGAATTTTCTGTCAAACGTCTCCGATGAGGGAATGCAGCACTACTTCTGGAGTGATATACTACTCTGCCATAACTGAACAAAAGGTGTTCACAACTTATTATATCACCAAATCTACAGCTTGTCACTGTCACTGTTTTGATTTTACAGCTTTACTGTTTGGTTCAGTCTGAGCACTCAAAAGCCAGATTCCAGACGCAGCAGGCAGCTGTTTTCAGCAAACAAGCTCTGATGAACCCGCTGTACATTACCTGCTCAGCAGCAAACAGCAGCAGGCTGGCCTCTAACACCGTTCGTAGCTATACATTAAAAAAAAGTAATGCGCTGTAATTTGTGTACATTCCATGAAATCAATTTGTGTGTAATTGACGTAATCATGAACCAGAAAATATAAAGAGCGGCGAACGCCGCGTAGGGAGGAGGTCGGGGTGGATGGGTGCAAATACAGGACTATCACCCAGGAAACCACTGTTCGTGTCACGTGTGCAACCAGAAGTCAATGTTGATTTATTTATAAGTTACGTACTAAAGTAACGACACTTCCAGAGTTATTTTAAGCCAAACCACAATCTTTTCCTAAACCTAACTAAGTAGTTTTGTTGCCTTAACCTAACCAAGTCGAGCTTAACTAAGAAGCTTTCTGAATCTGAACCCCAGAGTCCAGTACTTTGTTAACCAACCATTCACCCAGACCACCTTCTTGCAACTTCTTTGTGGTTCAAGAATGTAGACTTCAAGACGAGAAAAAACATGACTGTGAACTAGATCCAGGCAGCAGTTACATTAAATGTTTGGTACAAACATTTAGTTGGATATAAACATAATTTTTAGGGTTGAAATTGTTGTGTGTTTATTGTATATCTGATGTGAAGTTTATAATGTAACCTCATGGCATTTAAGTAAAAACACACAATTGATAGTGTATCTGTTTACATTGACTGAATGTTACATACACTGGTCTGAGTCTGGCTTCTGGTGGCGACACAGGAACATGATGTGGGACCACCTGCTTCCTGCGTGAGGAGGGTGCTGAGGTGAGGTGTGAGGCTTCCTACTGTTCGAACATGATGAAACGAGGATGTTCGCAAGCCGTCAACAAGATGCTGCTGATCAGACTGTATCCTGCTGAGAGCTATCTGACAGAGGGAGGCACCAACAGAGACCAGCGCTTGTTTGCAGAGACGTTTGTGTGTGTTCGCTGTGCTCATTTGTCTGTACAAGTGTGTCAGGGTGTGTTTTTCACACTATATTTCCTGTTGTTCAAGTATTGAATGGAAGACTTTGTAAGTGAGGGCTTTAAAACATCTTTACTGCTGGAACATTTTAGATTTATTTGCAGTGAGACAAAGTCTTTTCTACTTCACTAAAAGTTGCATGGCTGCTCAAACCGACCACTTACAGGCAGAGATATTTAATCTGGGCAACTAGGCTGCAGTCTCTCAGAGGGATTTACTGGAGGGGCACAAAGTAAGCACACAAAAGAAAAGAAAATACTCACTACGGTCCATAAATTTTCTCAGCAGTAAACAGCTCTGAGAGGCCTCCAGCAGGTTTGCTGTTCACATCACAAAATCATCAATCAACGGCACGGATGCCGCAGAGAGCGCAACGTGACGCCCAGTGGATCACCAGGTCCCGTTAGTGCAGCCACATGTGGATTTACATGAAGGATTCAAGTGTTTCATTAGATGGGCTTGTTTCGGGGGTAGTTATACAGTTGTACAATAAACCTGCCCAGCTGATCACTGACATTTGTGTTTACGGTGCCGTTGTGTAGCTTCCATAGAGCCGGTCGCTCTGCCACCCTAATATGAGGTACATGAACAGCTTGTCTCATGAGGAGAACTGTCCCAGTTTTAAAAGACACAGTATGACCTTGATTTCTACAGGAGAGAAACCTACAGAGCACTGATTTATTTCCTTAAGCCTAAAGGAAAAGCTGCACCTTGTGTTGGAGCAGTGTGATCGGGGTGCAGCCTACTTTAGCGTGGAGGCTGCGGAGGGAGGAGTGATTTTGACAGTGGGATTCTGAAAGTGGAATAACAGTGACAACGTTTACATGCACAAAATATTATGTTTTTTTCCCTGTCGGCTAGTCGGTTTGTGTTCGACCGTAAACGGGCAAGAGGCCGCGTGTCGCAAACTGCCGTAAAAACCCCAATTGAGATCATAGACTGTATATAAAGATGGACGACATGACAGCTCCCCAAAATTGAAGCCAAAACATCCTGATCGCCCCCTGGTGGCTGGCTGCAGTATAGGTCATAAAGCCCGCCCCCTCCGTGTTAGCGGATGGGACACGGACCGAAATATAAAAGTCAAAGTACACGTCAAATAAAGTTTTCCCAAAGATTGTTTCTGTCATTTTAGGTAGTTCTTATCACGCTGATGTGTGTTCAAGTGTTCAATTAGTTATATGATGCTATAAAAGGGGGGTGAGACGTCATGATTGACAGCTGTGATTCTCTCTCGCTAACAAGGTGCGGCAGTGCTCGGCTCGCGATTGGTTCGGGTGGGTGTGTGGGCGGGTGACCTCGATACCGCGGCTCCACCACCCGATCAGTACAGCGCAGACTGTGGCTCCAAATGATGTAAAAATCTTAAAATGGCAGATCCCGTAGTCGGGATATTTTGGCTTCACTTCTGTGTGGGAGGAAGTGGAGACACGTCATCCATATATATATATACAGTCTATGATTGAGACGTATATTATACATGTCCAAAGAATGCTCCTAACACCTGAATAATATCAGCATATCCAACATGTCTTAATGGGAAAAATGCTCCATTCAGAATAAGGCCTAATTCAGAATATCCAAACAGTTTAGCCTGGATCCTAATGAATCGCATCCGTGCAACACTTGTGCTGCAGACTGGGCAGTTGTGTTCTGACGCAGAGGCCGCGCTCCTCGTGAGGAAGTAATACATTTCTTGTCCAGTTAGTTTTAGTTTCTTTGCTGTCTTCTTTTAACGCGTTACAACATTGTCGAAACTATTTTGATATAACAATGGCGACCGCATCTGCTCACATTGCGTCAGAGGACATTTGCGTAAAGTTGAGCTTACCAACTTGTCGCCGGGCACCTTTGAAGATCTCTGCAGCTGGGGTCATCAGGATTGTGGGGCTTAAAAACGGGGTCACATGCCATAAAAACTGTGTTAAATCCTTTCAGAGATGGGAACAACCAGAGTCCATGAATTGCTAAATGAAAAGTGCCACATTGGATTCCTGGGATGTGGAAACCAGGCTAACTGCTAACCTAATTAACGTGGCTTCCCTCCTGTGATTTGGCAAATCAGAGAGTGCTAATTTCACCCAGCACTGCACAAGATACCTAAAGCCCAGAAAAAAAGTGTGTCTTTGCTTGTTATCAAGTAACTGCTGTGTGTTTATTGACATGCTCCAGTGATGCACAATGCTTTTGGCTGAAAAGAAGCAAGATGGAGATAAGAGTCCATTTCAGGGCTGTAAAGTCTCCTTTTTTAAATCCAGGAAAAATCAACTGAGCACATAAAACTTTAAAAGACTGTTTGACATTCAGAAGTTATACAGTTCAGTGTACCAGTTCAGAGGTTCAGAGACCTATAGACTGTAGTTTTAATTTTGATAACAGGGCTTCAAGGTGCGTTGGACACAATAACAGAAACACCTGTAGGCCAGTACAACAGCATTGTAAATCCTACAAGTCTTCATCCACATTACATTTGTGTTGCTTTTACAGTTGCAATTACAGATAAGTATGTGGACACATTTCATGGTTTGGGTTAGCTCCCTTAGTTCTAATGAAAGGGCGGCTTAAGGCAAATTCACACTATGCAACTTTCAAAGTAATCAGATCGCTGTACCGTTCACACTACACAACTTGCTGTCTTGTAATCGGGACTCTTTAAGTCGTTGTTTAAGCAGAAAATCAGGGGTAAAGTCGTGTAGTGTGAACTAGGCATTTTCTCACAAATACGATGTAATTATTTGTCCCACCCTTTTAAAAGCATCAAGTCTATATAAACTTATTGAAAATGAATGTAAGACTTAGTGACTCCTCTGTTTTTTGGTTTATCAGGTTTTATTTCTTCTGCTTCATTCCTTAGTTGCGTTGTCAGCTGAACTCTTATATCAGCAGAAAATAAGCCTGGAGGCTCCACCACTCACCTCCACTATCTGTTCTAATTCACTGTGTATGGGCCGGCTCCAGGCTCTCTATACCTGATGCTATCACAAGTTTGAGTCTTCACTCTGCTTTCTGGCTTTCGGAGAATCGTTCACAGTCACATGTATTGATTTGAGTGTACGAGAGCGCAGGAATAACATCAAGAATTCTTATATGTGGATTTATGGGGCCAGCTCTCACTGAGCCTGATAAAAAACTGTTGACCTTAAATACTGCAGAGAGAAAGAAACAGAGAGAAAATGAGCAGTCGCTTTTTGTGAATTCACTTTATCTGGCCTTTCAACTGTCCTGCCAACCGCTGCGAGCAATCTGCTAAAGAAAAAATAAAGAAACTCATAAATGTTTTGATCTCAAATGGCAAAAAGATTGCCCCGTTAAGGTCAAACCTCTTTGTGCGTTTCCTCTATAAGTCTGGGGAGGCAGCGGAATAATTAAAATACGGCATGACAGTTTGGAGCAAACAAAAAACAGATTCGGGAGAAAAAGAGTACACTCATGAATAATTCAAAATGTTAGTCTTTCAGCAAACACCATTTTATAATGAACTATGAGTGTAAGAAAATAAAGCTGCCAAGAACGTGTTGATACTGACAATGTCGGAGTCAATTACAAAACACAAGCGTGAACGTGCAGAAATACAATCAGATATACAGTTTGAGTCACTTTGCATGATAAACATTTTCAGACAAGCATTTCTGGGAGAAAAACGGTTTGTTTTGAATCTCGAGACACGGAGGAGCTGCTGTAATTATGTTCCTGTTCCTCTTTTGAAATGAAGCGAGAAAAAAAATCAATGGCTGCCTCGATAGAGAGATGAAAATGAAGGAGGGCAAAAATCAATTGTTTCGACATAATCTGAGGGAGTTAGTGTTCCTCCGCTTGTTTGTCGGAGAAGCTCTGAATGAAATCTTTAAACCTGAATGAAATCTTTAAAGCTCAAACAGCAGAGAGGAAGTGAGACTTCCATCATCTGAGAGGAATTTCATCAATAAATTGCATCATCCGAACGTCGGACGAAGCAGCTCATTGATAAAATGGTCACAGTTGTAGCCAAACAGCATGACAGTGATGTCAGCGTCCAACTTTATCTTTAAAGGACACAAAGATCAAACCACATGCTCTGGTTGGTTAAGAAGAGGACAAAAATCAAATGAGCTTTTCTTGTTAAGACATTTAAATATCAGGACACAAATGTTAAAGGATAAGATATTATCGTTTAGCTAATATCTGTTTGGATATTCAGAATTAGGCCTTATTCTGAATGGAGCATTTTCCCATTAAGGCATATTGGGATATGCCATATTATTCAGGTTTTAGGAGCGTTCTTCGGACATGTATACAGCACATACAGAATATGCATCTCAATCAGGGTTTTTACGGCAGTTTGCAACACACGGCCTCTTGCCTGTTTACAGCCAGCTCTGTGCGTTGAACACAAACCAACTAGCCGACAGTTTGCAGAGATTCATGCCCAAAACAAAAGCCCACACTTCTGGTCTGAAGGAGAAACACAGCTACTTTTAAACAGAAAGACTTGGATATCAACAGGTTTTTGGATATGCACTAATATCACAACGCCGACCTTTTCAAGAAGGTGGTTGAAGGAATGAAAGAGGGAGGCTGTGTTTGTACGGTCCTACAAATCCACCACCGGTTACGTTAATTGGAGTATGCACGGTTGCATGTAAACGGGAATATTAGTGGAATATTCATTTTCATTCGTCATGTAAACAACTTTGTAGGAATATTGTCTTTCTCGAAAAAAAATATTTTGTGCATGTAAACAGCGTAGAGAGTGTTGCACTGGATGACATGTTCCTTCATTACCATGAACACACACTGTAATTAATTTAGACTCAGTCTCACATACACCGTCCTGCTGCCACATATACTCACTAGAGCATCACATTTAGATTAATCCACCTCTGAAATTAGTCCCCAACAAATGCTCTATTTCCTCCTGTTTGTTTAATATTTGTTAAAAAAACTACAGTGAACAGATGTTTTGGGAAATTACTGAGCATTTTTATTTTTTTTTGTGTTTTTAAAGATTTTAGTCTTTAGCAGGAATAAATGGTCTCAGGAGACAGGAAGTCAGAAAGTACTGAAAACGGACTAGCAATGATCTAACAACGATTTTAGGGATTTAAAACGTATTATCTGATATTCTGTTCTGTCCCTCCACTCCGACCATACTCTCCTATTCCCCTTCATTGCCATTCTCCATCCATCCATCAGATGCCCTCAGACTTTCCCTCCTTCCCCCATCACCCGACTGCCCCGCCCATCTACACACCTGTTCCCACTTCCCTCATCTGCTCTGCAGCTGCTCCACCTGCATCTCATTCCCTCATCAGCCTCTCAGTTTATATACCGGCCCAGTTCTGTTCATTCCCCGCTAGAACATTGACGTTACTGTGTTGCTGTCAAGTCTCTGAACTTTTACCTGTAATCCTATATATGCCTTCACTTTGGCAATACATTTTTGAACTAGCCCAGTCTGCCTTGATTGTCTGTATTTGGGTCCAATCCTGCATCTGAGTCATGACAAAAATATTATTAACTTAAGGTCCACTACCTTGATTCCTATCAGAGCTTTCACCTTTATTAAATTAAAAAATGTTCACCTGAAAACTCTGGATAAAATATTGTACTGTAAGGGGATCTTTAGTTGAGACTTTTTTTTGCCAAACTGTTATATCTAAGGCCAAGAATGAACATTCAGAAGCTGTCATAACATTATATCCATAAAATTGTCCTCTACTAACATTTAAAGCAAACCTCTGCTCACATAAATCTCATAAATGCTTCCCTTTATGAGTCCATGATAGGTATTATAATTAGATTCTGCTTTACAACCTTTCTGGAAAAGAAAAGGTTACACAAATTCAGAGTGCTTGTGATTATGATCATGTGCGGTGCAGAACACAGAGTGACTCACTGCCTCCAGTCGGCACCGTGAATTTCTCTTTGCTCTGTCCAAATGTTACCCTGCAAAACAAAAATAGCAACACAATCAGCAAAAGTGCATTAAATTAATTCATGTTTTCCTCAAATGGACCGAGTGAACAGGAGGTCTAACTTCATCTAACACTGAGTCACGCTGAGGGAAAAATTAATGGAACAACCTTATAAAGGTACAAAGAGGCCGGAGCAGCTCGTCATGCTGAGTGTTTGGGAGAGCTGGTCCCCGTGGTCACACCAACAACCAACAAATGGCGACTTTACATCATAGCTGAAAAACTGAAGATAATGCGATCCCTGATATGAACCCTCAGTGATAAACAGTAACATTATCTTTCACCAACAATAATGTATAGAAAAGTGAAGGCACATGTTCGTTTGTGTCCCGTGTTCACAACGTTCATTGTCATTTTCACTGTAAAAACGTAGTTTTAACCCCAACCATCTAGTTCTTTCCTAAACCTAACTATAGTGGTTTTGATGGCGAAAATAAAGTGAACCCAAGGGGAGTAACGCCAAAGGGCGTGACGCCAAAGGACGGTATGTAACAAGTTGGGATGAGAACGTGTTGGCTTGGTACAGTTTGAATGAGGTGCAATCTGTAGTAAATCACAGGCACGTCATCAAACAAGAAGTGTAGTTTTTTTATTGTAATGCGTTATTCCGCTCGTTAATTTGCAGTGCTGATGGTCTTTTTTTTAACAAAAGGGAAACAGGGTTGCTTCTTACAAAAAAACAACACAAAAAAATGTTTGTTTTCAGACATTTCAACTGTGACATCATCATCATCATATTATGTGAGTTTTCATCAATTTTGAAAGATCCACAATTCTCACATAGCTATGTTCGAAATCATGAGTAAAAAAATGTCTTACATGTGGAATTACTATTAATTATGTTTTTATCACTTGCAACAAAGCACATGTGAAATATATGTTTTCACATGTGATGTTTTATATATCTCATGTCTAATGAGAGAAAGAGAAAAAAATGAGAACTCAACTCCAGATGCACCAAAACCATCCAAATCTGCTCTTACCGAGGTGAGCTGAATGGTGAATCCCACTTGATCATAAAATGGAGGCGTGTGGCCGATGGTTTATTATTAGCATAGGTAACGCCCCTAAACACTATGTAAGGGCAGGTGTTGCCCAAGAAGATGCCACAAAAAAAGCTGTAAGAAGAAGGAATTCAGCTGTAGTGAAATTGAGATGTACTATTAAGTAAATGTAAACAAAGTAAACATGTGATTTTCCAGAGCGTCAGTACTGATGTTACAGGAAAATCAAAAAGCATCAAAGAGCAGCATGTAAGCCATTCAGAAGCTGAACGCACACAATATCATCCAAGGGTTTTTATAGTTTTAATTGGCAACAATGGACCAATAGTATTTCTTTAATAATACAATCATTATAATTACTCTAAAACATATAATAATCCAAATTTAATTAAATGATATTCATGAGTTTTATTTATGTTCCTCAAATTAAAAACGCATGTTTTCTTACGTTATTGGACAAACAATTTGTGGACTGTGAAAACCAGATGTTGTCCAGTAGAAGGAAACTTGTTAGTTGCTGCTTGTTGCGAGAGTCCTGAACTGTTTCCTCTGGGTAATCTAAAGTCTGCCAGGCCTCTGCGCTCCACAGGGAGTTTATCCAGGTAGCTCAGTGGGACCACCATATTGACTCGTGCAGCATGTAACAAAAGGCTCCCATTTATCTTGATTAGGTCTGAACATCTGTACAGCCTCGGCCATCAAAGTGTCATTGAACGTTAGTCCTTCATGGTGAGTCTTCTCTGCATACACACAAAATATGGAGGTCTGAGAGGAAGTAAAATACTTATCCATATGACCGCAGGATCCTCTCCTTTCTGCTGATGATGGGCATGCGGATCAATATCATTGATTGGTCCCCGCTGCTCTGGGGGGAATTAGCATTTCAAAAGAAACTCCAGCTACAACTGTGAAACAGCATCGACCGGAGGGTTTCTCAATCAAAGGTGAGACATGTCTAAGCCTTGACCTGTGGTCTCTGTGCTTCAGCAAAGACAAACTGTACCGTAAAACTGCAGCTTTTAAAAGCCCTGTCACCATGGAAACCTCTGCATTACGGAGTACTGATTGTGAAATCATATACACAGGCAGGGATAGCGGTGCCTTTATCCCTTTGACCCCGGCCAGATTGCTCTTATTTCCCATGGTTCAGGAAGCCAAGCCCTCTTGATATCTGAAATTAGATGTCAGAGTCTCTCTCGTGAAGCACAGCCATAACTCGCTGTAAATTGCTTCACTTGGTTTGTAACCTCGACCAAAAGCTCTCGACTCCGTTTCAGGGACTGACATCATTAGAGTTTTATTGCTTCTAAGAGGATCACACAGAACCAAAGGTGGCACGCTGGAAGTTTTTGAGGCAACAAACGGTGGTCAATCACATCAGGGTTTCTGACACTTCAGAGTTTTTGTTTGTGGACTAAAGTTTATTTCTTTTTCTCTCTTTCTTTGTGTTTAGTCACTAAATCTTCTGCGGTAAGCGACGGCTGCAAGGTTCTAAATATTATCCCTCCTCGCTGACATAAAATGAGCTTTCACAAAGCTCTTAAAAACTGACGTGATCTTAGATGAATCTAAACCTTTGTATTCCAAATAACATTGACATGTAAAATGCATCATTTCCTGCCCTGTCAAAAACAGATGTTCATTTTTAATTTGCTTGCTTTCATAGATGTCCCATAACAGAGACATAATAAGCCCTCTTGTGAAAAGAAGCGTACTGTTTTTGACCTTTACTTATCTACTTACAGGGCATGTTGGCTGTTTTTTTACCCCGATGCCAAGTTTACAGTCACACTAAGACATAAAATAAGAACAAGAAAATAAAATAAACCGAGTTAAACTTGCAATAACTGATGTTTTGGCCAGAAACAGTGTCAACACAACACTGACAGTCTTTGTGTTGAATATAAGTCCAATATTCTCTCTCTTTTAGCTCTTTTAGCTACTTCCTGAGGGAAATATCTGTCTCTTTAGCTGCTAAATGCTCCACTATGTTCAACCAGCTAGTCTTTAAAGCCCATTTCCCACTGGACAAGACACCCACTAACATCTGGCTTTTGTCTTCAGTGGGAAATGTTACAATCTGCATTCATTCCCGGGACAAATGACTGCAGTAGTCACGGGTATTCATCGGCTCCAGCTCCGATCAGCAGTGATGGAAACATGACGCCCAGATGGAGACGCTAATTTACGCCCCTTTTCCGCCGCGATGCTATGTGATGCGCGTTGAAGTGAATATATAATAAATAAAATCAACAGGTATTTGGACAATCATTCTAATTTATTAACGTACAAAATATACAACTAATATGCTCTTCTCAAAGCCACCACACTCCAGTCAGACAGTAATTTTCTAGCTATCACCTATTTTTAGCGGGTTTTTCACGTGTTTAAAAAAAACCTGCATTTATGCGCTAATTATGATGGAAAAATGGTAAAACCGTGTCTGTCTGCTGTTTGCTACTGAGCAGGTAGTGTACAGTGGCTTTTTACAGCTTTTTTGCTTAAAACGGCTGCTTGCTGCGACTGAAAACGACACCATAAGAGCGTAGAGAGTGAACCAAAATGGTGAAGCTGCCGGCCTTAAACCAAGTATGATATCTTATATATTTATAGGTACATTTTTATTACTTGGTGTACGTGATTGCACTTTTAATAGGATTGACATGCAAAAAAATGACATGATAATGAAATGATACTATAATGCACCTGCACATTGTGCTGCTGCAGCAACAACCTTTTTGTGCTCCAATAGGTTCAAAGTATTTGAACTACAGATATTCTTTAAATACAACATCAACCATGTGTGTAAATGAAAAAGTTGGTTTGGATCACAAGTGTTAACGTCAAGTAGCAAAACACATTTTGTTCTAAGTGTTACCTTAATGCTGATAACTGTAAGACTTGAACTTCAAGTGAATATTCTTCTTGCAGTATGCATGTTTTAAGCTTTTGTACAGAGAAACAACACAATTTATACCACACTTGTTGTCTCTTAGACATTGTTCAGGCTGTATTTATTAACAGGAGGACCAGAGGGACTCTTTCATATAGCCCATATTAAAGGCTAATTCACCTTAAGTGCACCGTAATCTGCATTCTTTTGTATATTCCTGGCTAAGTGCATATAACTAGACTTTTACACCTAGTGCTGTGCGTGCTGGTCTTATACATAAAACACCTCTGATGCTCTTTGATGAAAGTTGTATGGAGTTCAATATGAAAGCCTGAATAGAAATGTAGAGGCTGTTATTCCTAGAAAGTAGAGTTGTATCATCCAGTGATCTGTCGGCTACAGATGGACAAATATGTAGAAATCAATCTGGCCAACATCAAAAGCAAAAATACAAAAAGGTGTTTGGTTCCCACTCAACATCTTAAACATGCCTTGAATTAAGGTTTTCTCTCTGCTGTGTTTCTGTCAAAAGGCTGCCGGCCCTCTGTTCACTGCCTTTTTCTAATCCAAAATGAACCATGACTCATTACAGACTCATTATTAGATAACAACATTTTAGAAAAATCATCAAATTATTCATTTCAAGTGTGAAAATCGCCCTTAGAGTGTATTCTTCCGGCCAGTGTGGTTCACCCACTGAGACAGGCTCTGTCATCACAGGCCCGGTAATTCTGGCTGATTTCTCGTATTCATGCAGACTGGCAGTGACAGCACTGGAAGTGAGCCGACACCTGCAGGTCAACTACCCCACATTTAGCTTTAGGCTATGTCTCAAATCTCTTCTTTTGGATGAATACTAAGATATTCTTTGAAGCTTCCTTTTTGTGGTGATGATCCAGTGGGTCAGATGGAAGAAAATGTTAATGCACTTTGTTTAGTAGTTGAGTTGGTAAAGCCGCATTGGGTATTGTTCCACTTTAGAGGCATCAGGTGATAGCAAGATTTGTGTGTTTGAGTGTTTTCTAAAAACTCATGTAATGAGGTCACTGGATACTGCTTCAGTTTAAAGAAAAAGATTTGGGGGAAATAAGGTTATTTGCTTTCTTCCAGAGAGCTATATGAGAAGATTGATACCACTTTCATGTCTGTACGTTAAATATGAAGCTTCAGCCAGCAGCCGGTTAGCTTAGCTTAGCACAAAGACTGGAAACAGAGGGAAACAGCTAGCCTGGCTCTGTCCAAAGGTATAGTCTGACTCACCGGATGTAGGCTGTGGGTATAAGCTGAGTATCTCATGTAGCATTCTCCTCTCCTTCCGCTATCTGCTGTCTCTGTTTTGCAAGGTCGCTGCATCCTGTGCTGGGCACCGCCCAAGACGATTGTGATTGGTTTAAAGAAATACAAACAAGCCACAGCATCGATGAGAGTCATGAGAGATGATGTGGAGCCAGATCTTTCTTTAGCCAGCCTAGTCTCACTCCTACTGACACTTAAACAAACACAGGACTTTTACTCAGGCGACCATCGTTCGTGTCCTGTGTGGAACCAAAAGTTGAGTGACGTTGCACCACTGTGTCACATGACGTTACGTCCGTAGCTCACTCTACGTTACAATCATGCTTATTTTAAGCCAAACCATGATCTTTTTCTCTAACCCTAACCAATAGTTTTATTGCCTAAACCTAACCGCCACCATTTCACAACTTTTCTACGAAAAAGGTTGCCTCCGGCGTCATTATAGTTGCCCAAGCGGCAAAATATGACGAGTAGGGATGAGATCACGTTGCTTTAGTGCTGACACAGCGCTGTGGAGATAGGTCCGGCTATGCGAGACTCGTCCAAAGGTGACAAAATGCACCTACCAAAACCTCTTAAGCTCACTAGTTAAAACGTTATATCTCATTTGTTTACAAAAAACAAAATGTAAAAAATGACAAGTTGTGGTTTCACAGGAAATTATGTGCTGGACTATTTCACCTCACGGTGGTGACAACACCACTTTTTTGGTGTCTCATTCTGGTAAATGTGGCCATTCTGACTATGCATGCTAACTTTAAATTTGCCACCCTCTCAGGAATTTTGTGAAACATGAGTCCACCAAAACAAATATACCAGAGAAGCAGCTCCAGCCTCCTTTAGTTTTCCAAATAAACTTTAAATTTACATTTACATGTCTATTAAGCATATCTACATGCTGGAGAAGTTGTAGCAAAGAAGAGAAAGTTTAAGAAGAGCAATTACTGGTTATCCAGTGGACCTTTAAGAAGATGATCATGAGTCATTTCTCTTTGATGGTCGACCCTATTATTCCAATCATACACAGATGAGGAGCCACATCAAATGGAGGAGGGAGGACCAAGAATGGAGGCAGAGATTTCCCTCATGTACGCAGTGAAATAAACTGGCCGCAATTATGAGCATAAAAATAAAAGAATTTCTTTAATTTGGGGAGAAAAGTCTTCTCTAAATGTGTCAGAATGTGTGTTTTAAGATGATAATGTCATGTGTGTATGTATCTGGTTCTTTGTGTTAGAGGTATTTTCTTACTCTGTGTGTGGGCTCCTGACAATATGAAGACTGAGTGACCTTCAGCAGCGCCTCTGGCTCAACAACTAAGCATCACATTCAGCCAGTGACCAGACTGTATGAGAGAAGATTCCCAAAGAATTGTGGAGGGAAAAAAAAGAAAATGCTTTTCCCAATAGTCAGGGCAACATCTAGAGCAAATCGTACCTGTGTGTCCTCTGCTCAGTTTCAGTCCATCAACACCTTCCAACAACCCCACCTTGACTCAAACACAGCAGTGAGCCCAGATAATCAACTATCAGATCAACTGGAGTGTGGCACACTTTGTTATTTGCCCAATTATCAGAGCGGGAAAACAAATCTGTCAGAAATGAGATGTGGCTGAGCTATTGATCTGTTTACACTATCCACATCTCCTCCTCTCCCACAGCATCTATTAGAACTAGCTGCCTTTCTCTGTCTTCGACATGCCGTGGCAGGGGTGGAGCAGTGCAGGCCGTTGACGTCATGAAACAAGAATCATCATCAGCGGACCGCACACGTAACCTTTCCTCTGACTGCATGTATTATATGCTCTATTTTTATTCCAGTGTGCTGAATAAACTAGGTGGCCATGTATATTAATACCTACGGATGTTGTGATCATCAAAGCGGGGAAATGCACGAAGTGAAAGCATGCCGTCACTTTCCTCCCTGAAAAATTCACCTCAACAGCTTGAACCCATATTTGATTCATTTGTCAAAAGGAATTCAATCAATGACCTAGATATGATAAAATCAACTTGTTTTTCATATTTCATGGTAGGCACATTAGCATGCAACATTATTTCATTTCAAAGCTGTTTTATGTGCACAGACCATACCAGTGTTATTACTCTGCCCGTTCCCTTTTTAGTTAAAGGAGACATATCATGCCCACTTCCAAGTTCATACTAGTATTTGGGGATTCTACTAGAACAAGTTTCCATGCTTTAATGTTAAAAAAACACATTCTTTTTCTCATCCTGTCTGTCTGAATATACCTGTATTCACCCTCTGTCTGAATCGCTCCGTTTTAGCGCCTGTCTCTTTAAGCCCCCCTCCTGAAAAAGCCCAGTCTGCTCTGGAAACAATGGTGCACCTGTTGCATGCAGTATGCATACAATTGGGACATACTGCTTCGTCATAACATTGTGACTTGAACTTTGACCCTCTTGCTCATATATCCGCTGTGCAGAGGATTGTGGGTTAGAATAGCCAGAAAAGCATGCTGGCTAGCGTACTACAAAATGTGACCGGATGCAGTAAGACATCCTGGTATTTTTGGCATACTGCATTTGACATACTTTGTTTTGAGACATACTAAATCTTTTTTTCTGGCATACTAAATAGTATGGTAGTATGGGTATTGCAACGCAGTGGTAGTTCTCAAGCTGTGGGCGGTATATTCTAATGATGCTGCATGTGACATAGGAAGGGGAGCCAAATCTGAATGGCTTGTTGAATCACATGTTTTCTGATCTAGACGGCCCACAAAAAAACTGACTGGGTTGTCTTACTTCACAGTTTGTGGGTTGGTAGGCACTCATACCCGAATGTATGAGCACAAGCATTGAAACAGTGAGTTTTTCATGATATGTCCCCTTTAAAATGGGCAATGTTCACTTATCATTTAACACTAGGAGAAAAAGAATGATGGAGAAATTGATGCCTTTATTTGTATGTGTAATCTCCCTCTTTCACACCATTTAGAACTATAGAAGGCTTTATTCCTTAATAGACAGTGTGCTAATATTTGTGGAAGAAAACACTATACTTCAGGCATATTGATCATAAACGTTTCAGCAACAAGAAGACTTTCGTCTTTTAACTTCCTGTCTGCACCGGAAGTGGGAATATGTCGTGGATACCGATGCCAGCAGTACTTTATTAGTCCCTAAGGGCTGCTCTCTGCAACAGTAACAGCTTATCTTTGTGCTGCTGCAAGAGACAAGGATGCCCTTTATCTCCAGTTTTGTTTGTTGTGATTGTTGAGACGGTTATGGTTGAACCACGGCTGAGAGACAAGAAACACTAGCAGGACAATTTGCCATCACTTATTGTTGATAATATGTTGTGTCACTTTAAGTTATTAGGTATGCTGAGAGAGTTTGGTGAAATCCAGTTGCACATCCTGCCACACAATTAGAATTAATCAGAAAAACAAGCGGATTTTGTGATTATTCTGAAAGGCTAAATCTCCTCTGTGTGCATAAGCAGAGAGTCAACATGAGCAGGAAGTTAGCCTCAGTGTCAGCAATGAATCACTAAAGCTCTGAGCTTTGAAACTATTACCCTGTTCACACCTGGCATTAGAATGCAAATAACCACGTACATCAATTCCGTTGGCAAAGACCAAATGTGTTGTTGTTTTTAAAAAAAGAAAAAAATAATTTAATTCACTTGCCGCTCAAAGGCTACCGGCAGCCACCGGCAACTTTTAAGATGGAATGTTTTCTTGTATTTTACTCAATGCATGGGTTGACATCATGAATCAATCAAAACACCTTAAATGTCAACTTTGACCGTTTTATTTGTTTTTATTGGCTCTTTTACACGACATACACTTTAGTGAGGATCAGATCTTCAAACACTTAAAAAAAATGTTTGTGAATTTCAACCGGATTATGCAATCTGTGAATATTCAATTTCCTCACTTGGAGTAAAAAAGTGGTTGTTCCGGTGAGCTCTGGCAGCACTTCATCTATGACCCTCATTGACATTAATGTATTTCTTAGCCCCTTACCTTAACCTTAACCATCACAACTAAAATGCCTGACCCCAAGGCCTATTGAAAGAGACTGGGACACGGGCAGACACGGGTCTTGAGGTATGGGGTATGACAAATGCGCAGTGTAACTGGAGCTGTGGTTGTGAGTTGTGAATGGCTCAATTTCAGCGAGTGCAGACCAGATTTACTGTGCATATGTTGGACCCCAAAGATATGATGTGTTGATGACGCATGACATCTCCTCTTTCCACCCTCCAACCCTTACCCCAACCTGGTCTGAGCGATCGGATCTCAATGCATCCTCAATGTGTCTTGAGTGCGTTCATACCTGTACTTAGAGCTGTCCTCATGTGATCAGATCACCCAGGACGCATGTTAATGCCAGGTCTGAACAGGGCCTAGGGCCTTATTTTAACTTTGCTGTTGGTGCACACATGATACAGAAACCCAGAAGGGTTAAAGTAAGTAGTAATTTGATGTCTGAAAGACAGCTATGACTATCACACATCTCTCTGTGTTTCCATGGCTGAAAGAACCTTTATGCTACGGTTGTTTGCAAGCCGTCCCCCTGGGATTACTCAACAAAAAGCTGTAAATATGCAAAGCAGATTAATTAGTTTCCCAAGGTCACCTGTACAGAAGAGGGCTCCATGCGTTAATATGAGATTTGTCTGCAGACGAGTGAATATCTGCAGATGAGTTGCTGCACGGATTTTATTGATATTTGCTCAGGAGTTAACGAGGCTCTGTGCGAGGCTTCATTTGGCGAAAAAGTATTCCTCTTTAATCCACAGCAGCCTCGAAAAAGCGCCAGGGCTGGAGTTGTTAGAGCATCTTAGTTCTGGTGGCTTTAACCGGAGGGTTTGCATGCTGCACCTCAAAGTCCAACGTTCATTAGAATCCAGTCCTAAACCTCCGCCAACCCAACAAACTCAGCGTGCTGACTCAAGACCAGGCTTATTAGCTCTAATCCCCGGCAACCCTCTGTGTTTGTGTTATCAAATAGGATTAGACTGATACCTGTATGTCGGTTTGCTAATATATTGGCTCAACTTTTAACTTTATAACACCAACAAGTCAAATAATCCACCTGCAATATGATTCAGGTTGTCTTTGACTACATCTTGGAAACACGGCGCTACATTTTAATTGAACATCATTTTTTTTAAATTCTTTAACAGTGTTATTTGACAATAAATTCTTTGATGATGAATTGAATAAATGAGTCTTGCTGCTTTACAAACTGCTAATCATCTATACCATAATGTCTTTCTTTGTGTTTATGTCAGATTTCAACTATACCAGCTTGAAATATTAACAATGAGAAGCTTCAAAAATACCATTATTAGTGTTAGTCTTCTAGTTTAATCTTTGGTTTGTGACAATAGGGCAGCAATAACATGATTTGATTATTGATTATTCAGCAGATTATTTTCACAATTATTTTGGTCTTAAATTGACTAAGATTTCTTAACCTTTTCCACCCACCCTTTTTTCACAGAACTGTTTTTTGTCTTTTTTAGGGGGGTAAAGGGGTCTTTAGGGGGAGATAGCAGCTCAACAGTAAATGTCACATAGAAGTGGTATGTATAAATAATAGATAATTAATTAATCAATAAATTAAAATAAATTTTGAAAGTGTATAAGGGTTTAGAACATTGTGATAGAGGTGTATGATGGTCATTCCCATACTCCATTATGTCTCATAAGTTGTTGCAGCACTTTTTGTGTTGATACCATGTTACACAGATTTGGTGCTAAATTTAACCCACTTTTTACCACTCGAGAATTGATAAAAACTTATCAATAATCTCTCCAAAATACCACATTAAGACATCAAGACCTTGAGGAACACCATAGAAAAAGCCATGCTGTGATTATATCAGTATCAAAAGCTTTTGACATTTTGAGATTTCTGCAAGATTTGTATTTTTTGGCGATTGGAGGGCGAGCACTTGTGTTCAGGAAACTGCTCAGAAACCCCCTTATTGTCAATCTAGGAAAGCCATCCATCCTCTGAATGCCCTACGTCTCTAGTTTGTGGCTGTAAAGTTTCATGAGGCTGTGATTATCCTAGAGGTCACCACAGGTCATTTTATACGATGAGGTCACATTTCAAAAAATGGTCTCACTACAATGAAATGACTACTATGGGGACTAACATCATCACACATGAATACAGTTGGACTCATTGGATCCACAAGAGTCTCAGCTTTACAGTGATACCCATTTTGTGTAATTCCAAGACTGTTTATGGACCCCAGTATGCAGAAATATTTAGATACACTGCCCAAACCTGCATGTGATTATCATAAAGTGGGCATGTCTGTAAAGGGGAGACTCGTGGGTACCCATAGAACCCATTTGCATTCACATATCTTGAGGTCAGAGGTCAAGGGACCCCCTTTGAAAATGGCCATGCCTGTTTTTCCTCGCCAAAATGTAGTGTAATTTTGTAGCGCTATTTGACGTTCTTTCCGACATACTAGCAAGACATGGTTGGTACCATTGGATTCTTTAGGTTTTTCTAATTTCATATAATGGTTCTAAAACTGATCCTGCTACAGCCTCTGAAAAAAGTAATGTCGGCCAAGGGCGCAGGTGCCCTCAAGGAGTGGAAGAGGTTGAGTCGATTATTTGTTTTTTATGCTTTTTTCATGCAGAATGACTTATTTTCAAGAAACTTCTGAGCACATCTCTGGTAAAAACAAGATATAAAGTGGTGCTTTTTCTGTAATTTCTTTGTGGAGAAACTCAGTTTTACAAATTCTATCGATTAAATCAACTAATCGAATAGTCGACAAAAACGTATCCATAAGAAAAATAATGCGTGCATCCACCGTGTGTTTCGAATCCACTCCAAAAAATCCACTCCTTCCTTGGCCCATGCTACACCCTCCCAATAAATTTCATGAAAATCTGGCCAGTAGGTTTTCCGCAATCCTGCTGACAAACAGACAAACAGAACCAGAAACATGATCTCCTTGGCGGAGGTAAAAACAGAAAGCAGTAACGTTAAAAAAAGACATGTTGGAAATAAAATGATTAATTAATGAAAAGCTTGTTTAAAAGGATATGTTTGGAGAAGTGATTTAAAAGATTTTTACTGATACTGCAAGTCTCAGATCTGCAAGCAGGGATCTCCAGAGCTATGTCATGAAATTGTTTGTCTTATCTGACAAAAAAATAACCTAAAAATATTAAATATATCACATAAAAGAGAGAAAAGCGTCAAATCCTCACAATAATAGCTGCAACGTGGACATTTTTGGCTTTTCACATTCTGTCCATTGACTGATAAACAAATTCCTTCAAATCCCCGTATCCATCAAACCTTAGTACAAGCGCCACATTTAAGGTACAAAATGACCTCTTGTATGTTACTAAAATGCTTAAATGGGTTTATAAGTCTTTCCCTAGCTGATGTATCCACCACATATTTCTAATCTTGATCAAACACACAGCCTTACGGAGGTCTGCCGCTCCATCTCATCCTTCAGCAGATTAACTCAGCGGTTTAAAACACCCTCAGATGACTATGATCAAGTGAATGGGATACAACCCACTTAAATGGACCATTAAGGAGAATTAGGCACATCATAATCGTGAGATACTGTAGCACATTACATGGAATGGTTAATTAATTTTTCACATGTGGCTGCAAAATAAAAGACTTTGATCCATAAGGCACGTCAGATTTAATGTAATTACAAAAATACTGAATTAACCGATTAATTAACTAACGCTGCTGTGAAATATTCCACTAAAAGTTAATGATGCAACTACAGTGAATTCAAATGTTTGCCGGTGCTGCCCTCTGTTGGAATGAGTGGCTCATTGCATGTATTGACAGGATTCATCATATCAGCGTTGCACCACAGGATGGTGCATTTTAAACAGCAGTAATTTAAAGGAGTTCATGCAGGAGCTTCGATATTCACTAAGTCAGTACAAGAAGGGCTGAAGAGCCGGTTTAAAGCTCTCTGTCAAGTGTAACTGTGTTACAGAGTGAGATCATGTTCAGATCAATGGCGACACTTGTGTCTTCCCCAAAGAGCACACAAAGCAACATCAGACACAAATGTAATATAAGGGTTGTTTAATGGAAGCAGGGGTGTCATATTGCAGAAACATCCCTCTTATGTTCCCCCCTGTGAATCTGAAGCAGGACATTCTAGAAGGTGAAGAACAAGATGACAAAATAAATCCTCAACTTCTGTATGACTTGCTCCATTTTCTGAAGGTTAATTATGCTACACAGACGTCATTGATTTCATGTTCAGCGGACAAAACTACAACTTGCAGATAATTGCTCCGGGGTACTTTGGGATCAATACTGTGCCAACATATCAGGCTGTATTGGAAAGTCTCTGTATGGGTGATTGCTTGCTCCATCAATCTGAGCCATTTCCTAGTTGCTGCCCTGCCCTGCTCCTCTTTGTGTGTGGGAAGAGTACCAGCCATTTGAAGCAGACATTTTCCTCTCATTGTTCAGTCCTTAAACAAAAAAGAAACACCCGAGCTGCTGGGGGAAGTTTTTAGAAGTCATTTTACAGACCAATGGAGTCATCAGTCTGAGTGGTTTGGGGTCTATGGATATCCTCTGGGGACCGGAAAGGAGAGCTCCTCGCCCTGGATGCAACATCAGGACCGACCGCCCGCGATGGTAGATGATGGTAAGGGGATGTTGGTGGTCACAGGATGCTCTTGAGGAGGTGGAGATAGCAGTGGTGGGAATCTGTGGCACTGCATTTTACTGTTTTCTCTGGTCGCACGGTGGGCGGAAAAAATTGTCAGCGTCTCCTTAAGATTTCTGGATGTTTTCTGATAGTTAAGAGGTTATTGTTGATTCTTCAAAAATACAGACAGAGACGCTTGATCCAGATTTAAAGGTGGGTGTTTGTCTACTTGTTTACTTCTATTTGTCTGGTATTATGTTGGAGCTAGGTGGAGGAAAAACTAAAATACGCAGCCCCGACTCTATTGGATAGAAAATGTGTTATTCCATAATATTGACTTGGGGGGAAAAGTCAACGTTTTAACAATTCATGAAGGCAAATTTTGGAATAATTTTGTCCTTTTAACATCCGAATAAAGTGCTCAAAAGTGGCTTCCTGATCACAGTTATCTGCACTTATTAATGACGTATATCACTCTCAATATAAATAATGTTATTTACAGAAACTATTAGTTCTAACTGTCTGCATTAGAGACCTCAGACGTCTCCCCTCACAGATTGATTCTTATTCGGCGTTACTTCCACAGAGTCATCCAGGAGGCCATGCCAGTCAGCCCAGAGAACATCCCCCTGGGAGAGTGCACCCTCTCCCAGTCCAGGGACCAGCTGACGCCCCCGAGCCGCACAGAGAGCACCGTGTTCAGCCTGTCCCGCAGCGAGTCCGTCTGGACCACGGAGACGACTCGCAGCACTAAGTGTGAAGAATTCTGGTTCGCCATCCACCTCATGTCCACCGGGGGCAGCTTCCTGGCATGCGGCATCATCATCAGCGGCCTGTACTTCGCCGGCCACTGCAAGAAGGTGACAAACTTCCTGGGACCGGCCCTGCTGTCCATCGGGCTGATGGTCTTTGTGGTGGGCGTGGTCCTGATCCCCATCACCAAGCAGAACAGGAAGCAGAACACGAAGAAGCCCCACAGTTACTACAGGCCTCCGATGTTCAACCTGTGATGTTTGGATGGCCATTCAAACTAAGAAACCTTAACTTTAAGAGCACGCTGGATTGACATTTTCAGCATGGGAGCCTCTATAAAAGACTCTGCGTGGTGACTTTTATGTTTATTTCTCCAGGATTGACAACACTAAGCGCTTATCTCAAGTGTGCATGACAACATTTGCATTAATAACCATGGCTGTGGGAAAAGAAGGTGAGAGCACACGGACAACAATGTGCTGCAATTATTCGCACACAATTTAGCGAGAAGGATACTAGAAAGCAAACTGTCCTCAAAGAATATTCATGAGGGAAAAGTGGACAAGGGGGATTTCCTAATGCTGTGTGGTGCAGTATATGCCCATTCATGAATAATTAAAGGTTGTGAGAGCTCATAATTGTCAGTTCCCGGTTTACTGTGTCTTGTGGCGTCCACTGAAGTCCCTACTGTGGGAAGGAGCCTTTGAATCTGCGTCCAGTCATCCTCAGATATATGTAAAGGATAAAAATTTGACTACTGTGACCTGAAAGCACGTTTTCATAAGATTTAAATAGTATGTAGCAGGGAATTTAATTAACCCCTTCAGACCCAGCGTCCATCACAATGGACATGAAATATTCATTGCCATTGACAATGCACTTAGACTTTGCCCTATTGCAACTAAGCAGCTTGTATTTAAAGCAGCTACACTAAAATCAATAGCTAGACTACTTCTACTACTACTTCTGTATCTTCAAGCTTTACTGGCATGGATATTAAAGTTAACAAAACATTATTGCTAAATCACATATTGTTAAATTACGTTTTACACAATAACGCTAAATAGATAATCAGAATTTAGCATTTAGCAGCTAAAGAGACAGAAAAAAAGGAGCTAAAAGGAGTTAATATTCAACCCAGTCTCACGGTAAGGCCTATAAATAGCACGACATTACAAGGACATTCCGCGTGTCATTTGTACGCCACGGAACACAACTACCGTTACGTCCAGAGTTAGGATTAGGCAACAAAACCATTTAGTTAGGTTTAGGGAAAAACGTCATGTTTTGGTTGAAACTAAGTACGTAAACTAAGTAAAATATGCACAGAAACAACGTAACATAAGTACGGAAAACACGTCACAAACGTCACTAAAGAACACGTGACAATCATCACGTAACTTACAAAACAAAACACCAGCCTCGAACACCGGTCTTATGGTTGAAAGTCGTGTTTTTTGACCCATCCATCCCCCACCGTAAGCGGCCTTTCTCTCTTTTTATTCTACGTTACTAGCTCTTAGCGTAACATATTTACGCGGATACCTTTACATTGCAGTCAGTACAGAACACATGACGTACAAATGACACGCCAAAAGCAATGCGTTCTTATTGCACGCGAAATGCCTTGCAAAATTATCTTGTCAATCATATGCCTTTTCATGCAAACAGGCTGGTTAAAGTTAACAAACTTTATTGCTAAATAGAATAGAATAGAGACTTTATTGTCATTGTCATGAAAACAACGATAAACAGTTTAGCAGCTCTTGGCAGTAAAAGCAAGTAAAAACATAAAAACATTCAAATCAAAATATAGACACATAAATAGATAAATAGATCACAAAGTGCAGGTGTTATTGTTATGGTCCAGCAAGTAGTGTCCTCAATCTTTTGGGGGTGGGGGTTCTACACAGTTGACTGCCTGTGGGAAAAAGCTATTCCGTAGTCTGTTTGTGTGTGTTTTAATTGTCCTGCATCTCCTTCCTGAGGGAAGGGGAGTAAACAGTAAATGTCCAGGGTGGGTGGGGTCTTTAAGAATACAGCTGGCTTTCTTGCAGAGCCGGCCAGCGTATATGTCACTGAGGGGGGGTAATGTGGTCCCAATCACTTTTTCCGCCATCCTCGCCACCCGCTGCAGGTCCCTCCTGTCCTCCACTGTGCAGCTAGCAAACCACACAGTGCAGCAGTAGGTCAGGAGGCTCTCAATGGCGGCCCGATAAAAGTTAACCAGCAGGTGTTGAGGAAGGTGAGCCTGCTTCAGCTTCCTGAGGAAGTAGAGTCTCTGCTGGGCCTTCCCCACCTGATGGGAGATGTTTCTGAACCAGGTGAGATCAGCAGCAATTGTAGACTCCGAGGTATACATATTGTTGAATATTTGAATTCTGATATTTATGTTTTACACAAGAAAACTAAAAGGAGATTTAATATTGGACTTACATTTATTAGGTGGACACAAACATGAGGCCAAATTAATGCACATGTTGCTGGAAATAAAGAGGGTTTGTGAGGTAGGAAAGGTGTAGTGAAGATCCCTAATAAATAAAATAAATTAAAATCTTTCAAGTTGGAAAAAGGGGGTTAATCTCCAATATTTCATGGCCCAAATAACCACCAATTAACAAATAGAAAGTGGTTTATAATACAGTTTGAGTATATGCATCCCATTCGGGAAAATGCTGAGTCATGATGCTTTAACTGCTGCTGTATATCAATTTGAATGTCAAATGACATGTTAAAAAAAGGTCCTGCAAGTCTTTTGCATTACAGCAACATTATTGTGGACTTTAACCTGACAACAACAGTCAGTGTGTGTGTGTGTGCATGTGTGTGTGTGTGTGTGTGTGTGTGTGTGTGCTTATGTGTGTAAGCCTGGGGAAATCCCTTGTTTATAGTTCACTTTAGAGGTGGGGCGTTTCTCTCCAGGTGCGCTGCCCAGCTCCGGCACAGATCCTGAAGCATCCTCCTCCAGTTATACACGCCCGAAGCAGCGGTAATGTCTCCACCATGGGTCGGATAAAGTACATAGGAGGATGCGTGCCTTCGTTTCTGATCGCCGTCGTACTCGATGTCGTCGGCGTGGTCCTGCTTTTCGTCGGTATCTTCGCCAACCTGCGCATCGACGGCCGCTTTTACGGCGACTTCTTGATCTACACCGGCTCCCTGCTCGTCTTCATCAGCCTGGCCTTCTGGATCCTCTGGTACGTCGGCAACGTGCAGCTGTCGGACGAGGACGTCGGCCTGAAGAAGAGGAGCAGCAGCATCGCGCAGCTGGCCAGGAAACTCACCGAGAGGTTGAGCCAGAAGCTGAAAGCACGCGTGAAATGCGTCGAGGACGGCGAGGAGTGCAGCGACAGCAGCCAGGTGGGATCACCTGCTGATGCTGCTGCTGCTGCACACAAAGCCAGCAGGGTCACCTGGGGCAGATCCACAGCCTACCACAATGAAGGCTACGAAGACTGTCTGGACTCCCCTGCCGTGGAGAAGAAAGTGGAGCTTGAACCAGAGGACAAAGCAGAGCTCTGAACCACCACCTGATGCTATCAATGAGTACCTTCATATAAAATAGATGTTTTTAAATGTGGCCATGTCTGCAGCAGGATGCTACTGTAAAGACTATTATTATATAGCCTATTATTGTATATTTCTCAGCCAAAACTAAGTGGATGGAGATAATGTTCGTAGGTCAGTAATACTTTACCTTACAGGTCTGTAAGTTTCCTGGAAAGACTTTTACAACAGATATTTGGTTCACTCTCAATTAATTGTTAACCTCGAGATTCTGTAATGGTCCACAGGCGTACAGTTCAACGTACATGAAGAATTAAGTTTCCATAAACAACCATTAATGAATATTTACTTGTTTTTAAATGGAGCAGTTGAGGAAATTGTTATTTTCCATTAAATTATAACCAAATGTCATAGTTCTTTCCAAGAAACTTTTGAAAATGTCAACCTGAAACACAAAGCAATGCTATTTTTTTGTATTTAATGTTATTAATTTAACTGTTTGGTTGTATTTTGTGTACATTTTATTTCCAAACATCAAGGTCTAAATGATTTCAAAGATTTCTCCACACTGCCATGAGGCAAGGCTGGATTACCAACCAGATTACCAAAGAGAGCCCCAGATTCTTAAATGTCCAGGTTATTTCATTCATTTAAAGTGTGTATTTACCACTGAAGCACATTGAAGTATGAAGAAGGAAGTATTGTGTCACAATATCAGATTGTCACTACACGATTATCGTGGCCAAAATAATTCACGATAACAATATAATCTTTTGGAAATCTGAAGAAAAATAAACAAACGCTATCAGTCAAATTCATCTTTAACTTTGTTTATTGTGTGTTTTGTCTCTTTTTTGGCAAATGAATTACACTCAAAATACAAGGTGGAGAGAGTCTGGAACCGTAACTGTAAATATAAAATGATTTAAGAGGCGCTGGATTATATACACGACACAATATCAAATATTTCATTTTTATAAATCACAGTTATTGCCTGTAATATATAGCGCCATATCGCGACCCTCCTAATCTGAAGGCAACACCTTCATTACTACCTAAAACTGTGGTCTTATTTTACAGGGGTCCCAAGCTAGTTTTATGACCTTTATTGTTTCAGTTTATATTGTGGTTATGTGGTGCATTTAACTCATTTCTAAATACAAACCCAAGCACAGAAAACGGGGGAAACATGGGGGTCAATAGGGGCTAATAGCTGGTAGGTTAATCGGCCCTGCTGCAGGAATATCATTCTAGATACTGAATCTTTTATTTCTTTTTTTTGGTCCAAAAGGATATTAATCATTTGTTGTGTCCATCCAACAAGGTTAAATGTTCCTTTGCTGATTGTCCTCCATTATTTCAGCTTTATTCATTTTTTAACAAATGCTTTGCCACCTGTTCCAAATACATTTAACCTATTTTAAACCTGCTGTAGCTGCTAGCAGACAGCAGAGTAAAGTCAAGTCATGTTTGCCTTTTGTTTCGCTGTCAAAGCAACAGAAACACTGGTCAGACTGGTTTGTCTCAGTGGTTTTGGTGTTGGTTAAACAAACCTGAAAATCCTCAACAGAGGATCATGTGTAACTTGGTGTGTGACTGTATAGCATACTGTTTATCCACTAAGATGTATGTAGTGTATGAGTGAATAGTATAGCCTCACAGTCTGACCCACAAACTGGAGTCACAATAAGGACACACCTCATGCAAATGTCACGGCCCTGCAGGGTTTCGTTTATTGCAGCTGAAATGAACAGAGTCAGCATGACTGAGGCACTTTTAACCAAACTGCATGACAACGTTACAGTAAATAAAACGTAATTCATCAACGCTGCTGTGTACACCCACTATGGCAGGCGGGACAGCGAGTGAAAGCCGCTGAGCAGAGACAAATAGTGGCAGCTTGACTGGTCAAACAAGCCGCTCACAGAGAAGTTTCCATTGCGTGTAGTTCCTCTTTGTGACAGTCGCCTCACAATAGGTGTCGTTATTGTGGTGATGCACGAACCGTGGATTATCAAATATTTAGGGAAGGCTTGAATGCAGTGTATCCACCCTGCGGAGCTGTTCAATATAAAGGGCGAATTTATTTCCTCTGAACTCAAGTGGGAGTGAAGTCGAGAGGAAGCTGATAAAAGATGCAACACACTGATGCAGCCCCCGAATCACTTTGGTGTCATTAGCTGAACAAAAAGATCAGGGGGGGCCCAATTAATTATAGCAGGCTTATCGCTGTGTAAACACAAGCTCAATGGCTGCTGATTACGAAATATATGTGCATAAATCTGTCGTGCGGCTCACAGACAATGGCTTGACGACGTGTCACATTATAATGACAGATGAAGGATGCAAAACAAGTCAGCCCTGCAAAGGAATGAAGATGGACTGTTGGGGCATTCAGCAGCTGTTAATGAGCAGCGCAACCAGTTGTTGTGGTTGGATACCAGTCTTCCCACCAAGTCTTGAGCTATGAAAGAAATGTGAGGCGTGCTGAGAGAGAAACAGAATGATCGAGTTGACAGGAGAGCACTATTTCGGAGAGACTCGTCACTCCTGTCAGACCTTCAGACGACGGCACCTACCTGTCCGTCTCACCCAGCCCGGCTATGGAGCAGAGGAAGATCCCCCTGGCCTTCATGGTGGTGGCTGTGATTTTGGACGTCGTCGGCCTCATTCTATTCTTCCTCGGGATCTTCGCTCCTTTTAGTTTCTGGGACTTTTTCGTGCTGTCCGGACCTTTGCTGATCTTCTTTAGCACGTTCTTCTGGATATTCTGGTACCTGGGGAACCTCACCGTGTCTGACGACGAGCTCAACCTCGCCAAACGAGACATACTGTGACTACGGCGGAAGCAGGACTTAGTCCGAGCTATACTGGACTCCCTTCAACAGCAGTGGGATGATGAGGAGGGGGACTGGCAGGACCGATTGGAGCAGAAGCTTCATCAAAAATCATGAGTTTGTGAACCTGTGGCTCTCCTTGAGGTTTTGCCTCAGTGAAGGATGTGTGATAAAACCAAATCCGGGCAGGAACACATTTGACTAATCCCAGGAGATAATAAAACACTCTATTCCACCCCTTTGACTTCAGGGGTGAAAACAACTTGTCATGTTGTATATGGACAGCAGTGATTCCTGGACTTTGTTGGAGTGGAAAATGTATTTCTCAGCACTTTCATCGGAGGAAGCTTTTAACCTCGGGCGATCCCGACCGACTTTACTGTCTTTCAGAGGCTATAGCAGCTTCACTTTTAGAGCTAGAGTGATAGATATCATATGAAACTAGAAAACCTAAGAAATCCATTGGTACCAACCATGTCGTGCTAGCTTGTCACGAAGGAGGCTAAATAACGCTCCAAAGTGACCTTTGACCTCAAGATATGTGAATGGAAATGGGTTCTATGGGTACCCACGAGTCTCCCCTTTACAGACATGCCCACTTTATGATAATCACATGCAGTTTGGGGCAAAAAACATGCAGTTATTTGAATGCGGTATAATTGTGCTATTTTCGCCTATTCTAAAATGGTGTATCTGAATATTTCTGGGGTCCCTAAACAGTCTTGGAATTACATAAATTGGGTATCACTGTAAAGCTGAGACTCTTGTGGATCCAATGAGCCCAACTGTATTCATGTGTGATGATGTTAGTCCCCATAGTTGCCATGTCATTATATTGAGACCATTTTTTGAAACTTGACCTCACTGTATAAAATGACCTGCTGTGACCTCTAGGATAATCACAGCCTCATGAAAATTTACAGCCACAAACTTTCTTTCACAGGCTTTTTCTATGGTGTTCCTCAAGGTCTTGGTGTCTCAGTGTGGTATTTTGGAGGGATTATTGATCATTTTTATCAATTCTCGGGTGGTAAAATTGGTTAAACTTAGCACCAAATCTGTGTAACAAATGGTATCGACACAAAAATTGCTGCAACAACTTATGAGACATGGTAGAGCATGGGGATGGTCATCATATACCTCTATCATTATGTTCTAAGCCCCTATACACTTAACACACAGTGCTGAGCTGCATCTCAAATTAATATTCAGGTTCCCAGCTGTTCACCACTTATGTGACATCTACTGTTGACCTGCTATCTCCCTCTAAAAACCCCCTGTACCGTCCTAAAAAAGACAAAAGCGGGTCTATTGTGGGTCTCAGAGGGTTAAAAAGTGCACCATAATGATCCGTCACTTATGTCATTATTATCACATGTGTATATGGTGTGAGTTGATATTTATATTTCAGCATGTCCTTGTACATTTGTGTAAGATGGAAAAGCTTTTGTGACTAAACATGCTTTAAAAGGATGTGTGTTGTTTTGTTCTTTGTGAAGCTGCTCCTCCGTCAAAACTGACCAAACAGGCACTGTGGGTTTTTGCTCTCTGGGGTTATTTTAGTTAGATCCACCCAGTGCAGAGTTCAACAGGATGAATAAACATGCACTCTCATACAGACAGAGGTATGTAGAGAGACGGGAAACATGCTCCTTCACAAAGCAATGGCGCTCCAGTAATTACATGTGCTATACAGGCTTTTGCCAATTAGCAAAAAAACAAACGCTGCGCTTCAGTTTGTTCACCACAACAGCCAGCGAGGAGAATGAAACTAATACTCCTCCTCCACGCCCAATTCTTCCCAGCCTTAATCAGCACTCAAGGCACCATTAGCTCCCTCAGACATGGAGAGTGTTATTAATGTGTCCATTTGGTTCCTGCCCCTGAGAGAGGAAATGGAGGAGAGGCGTAATGGGTCTCTCTCTGCAGAAGAGATGTATAGAAACCCTGCTGCTCAGCCCCTCCTCCTCCGCGGGACACCGCGTTCACTGTTGTGCTGAAATCCCAAGTTGTCTTGATGGTATATGTCATTATAATCTTAATCACAACTGTTCTCGTCAATAGCATCTCCCGCGAGAGACGCAGATTATGAGAGGGTCTAACATTACATGTACACCCTGCTACAGCTTAAATCAAATAACAGCATGATGAAGCATTGTGCTCTTTTTGTGGGTAATGCTGAGCAATTATTAGGATGTGAATCCCAATCATGTGGTTTGAGAGAGCTTTGGCTGACTCCCATTAGCTGTGCCACAGCGCTCACTACTCTAGTGAAAATGGGATCTATTGTCATGGTGGACAGACAAGTGCTTATACTGCAAGTACACGGAAAGTACAATAAGACACACGGATAGATGGAGAGATTTTAAGGGGAGACAGTACATGCAAAAACATGGTTTTTCATGATCAATTTTGAGATTTGGGGTTATTTTGCTACCATAACACGTCCTCTAGTGGAAAGAAAACATCCAAAATACACATTTAGGTGTTTATTTTACTACTTTGTCTATTTGCGCCTTTATCTTTCTCCTAAATTCACCAAAAGTTAACATTAGATAATGCCTCATTTGCATATTTAAACATAACATTTTCAGAAAACTTGTAATACAAAAAATAATTGTGTTAATGTGAGTAATCAGCTGGGGAAGTTTCATGCCGATATATATCAGTTAGATTTTTTTTACCCTATTCACCTTACAGTTTTTAATATTTCAGATGTGGCTTCATTAGATAATCTTGACTATTGAATTATATTGATTAATTTAATTATTACCTGCAGATTTGTAGTATTAAAAGTACTATCCGATTGCAAAAGCAATCAATCTAATGTGTGTGAATGTATTCAGAGATAAGGACGGGTCCCATTAGGCAGCTCATATCGATAAGAGATAAGATAATCCTCTATTAGTCCCACAGCGGGGAAATGTGCAGTGTTACAGCAGCAACGGGGACAGTGCAACAAGAGGCATCGGTAAAAAAAAAAAAAAGCAAGATAGAATATAATTAAGTAAAAAGCAAAAATATAATAAGACTGAACGGTTGATTTGTATTGTTATATATAAGCTGCACTCTATGCTGTTATTAATAAGCAGATAAATGCTTTGTCTGTGGACAGATAGATGTGTCTTTATGCAGGTGATGAAGTGATGACACATGTTCATTATTCTGCTCTGTTTGTGAACACTTCCTCAGCCTAAAAGCTTAAAATGGCTGGTGAGTTCATGATGTCATCTTTGGAGGATTGTGATGGAGCATGTCTCCCTCCAGTGGTTGCTGGAGTCCAAGTTACAGGTTAATGTGACTGATTCTCATGGACCCTTCAACTATTCCCTACTAGAATAAAACATAAATATATTTTGTTTTTTATATTATTATTATTATTATTATTATTATTATTATTATTATTATTATCCTACTTTCTTTCATACTGAGCGGTGTTGCTATTTTTACTTTAGCAAAAGATCTGAGTACTTCCTCCACCACTATTATTAACCGGTGAGCTGCTTTGTTTTTAAAGATTATTCATGCTTCCAGTATGCATTTTCAGATTTTTTTTTAAAAATTTGCCAGTGTCCTTATTTTAAATTGTGGTAAGAGAAGATACTAGAATGGAATAAGATACGATAAAAAAAATAATAATAAAAAAGACTAAGAAATGTGAATAAAATACAGAAAAGGTAAAGATAGCATGTGCATTTCAGTATTGTTTATTGAATATTACAATAATGTGATTTGATAACTACATGTTGATCACATTTTTGACCAACCAATGATTTTAGATCATTTACATATTTAATCTTATAACAAACTTCATCTATTTAATTTATGTTTCGAGGATCATAGTATGTTTTCATTGAGATATTTGCAGTTGTAAAAAAAGACTTCTGTATTTTAGTTTAATGTAATACACAGCTTTGGGGTGGCAACTAAGAATCATTTTAAACATACATACGACATCAATTAATCGCTTAATCTATAAAATGTGAGAAAATTGTGAAAAATGGCCATTACATGTTCCTAGAACCCAATGTCTTCAGATGTCTTGTCTGAACAAAAGTCCAAAAGATAATAATGAATTAAATACATTTACACTTAAAACAGCAAGTAAAATTTGAAAAGTAAAGTTTTTTTACGGTTTTGCATGATAAATGACTTTAACAACGAATCACAATGAAAACAAGTTATTCTTTAACTTTATTGTGTTATCCTTGACATTTTCTCAATGAATATGTATTTGTATATTATCTGATATATATAGTTACATACGGGGTCAAAAATTAAGTTTTTTCCTAACGTGCCACTGTGGCAGGTCACTGATCATTTCTACTAGCCTCTTGTCTGACACTTCTGTAATCATTGTAGAACGCTTTAGAATTGTAACACTAGGATTGTGTATTGGCAAGAATCTGGCAATACGATATGTATCGTCATAAAGGGGTTACGATTCAATATATTGCAATATATTGCAATATATTGCAATATATTGCAATACTGTAAGCAACGCGATATATTGTGATTTTTTTAAATCTAATTTTAGGAGAACTGTCATTGTATAATGAACACACCACCATATGTATAAAATTTGAGTTCATTTTTTTTTTTACTTTTTTATGCAATCAGAACAGTGGGATCTGCCTTTGCATTTATCACAGAGGACGCATATCTTTGCAAATAAAATAAAGTATTGACTAAGTTAATCTTTGCATATATAATATTAATTAGAAATCAATACAAGGTTTTTGAGAATCGATTGGCAATGTATTGCAAAACTCAATATTTTCGATATTTTCTTCCACCCCTAGTAAACACTGAGTCAGTGGTAACGGACAGTAGAAATATGGATCATGTAACCTTAATTACTGAATATTTTTAATTTAGGAATTGCTTTTAAAAAATAATATTTCCTAGTATAAGGAAAACCTATATCTGCCATGGTGGCAGATATAGGTTGGTGACCTGAAATTTTTACCTGCCACAGCCAACATTTACCCTGTATTTGGCAGGTGGCAGGTGCTCATTTCATTCCCTGGTTATATATATATTTATAGATGTTTGATATGTCAAATAAATCAACTTGTTTGACTAATAGCTGATCATTTCAGCTCTATAATTGATGATTTCATGACCTTAGAGCCACAATGACTAATATTTTGTCATAAGTGGCAAAGCATGTCACATGATATCTTGTGTATATTTCATATTGCAGGAAATCGTGGACACAGAGGCCTTCTTTTTGATTATATTCTGCCTTAATGATGATTCAGACCATGTTTTATTTATTTATTTACTGCCTTGCCTCTGTGGACATTTTCTGTCACACAAACTTAAAATGGCTAATAACCTTGTTTTTGCTGCATTCAATGTAAAAAAAATCTGTTAACACCTGATCATTACTTTACACCTTTGTCAGAGGGGGGCCTTGACTGGTTGCACGCGCACGCGCACACCGCCCCACTTCCGCCCAGGCAGTCCCTCATGTTTACAAACAAGTGGCCTACAGATGGCAGGGTCACTCACCCTGATGATAACGAGGCCTGCAGACAAGGACAGCACAGGATTACAGACCTGGCAGCCCCAGCGGGGTAACATCAAGTAGGTCTGTCTGTCAAGGCAAACAAGAGGTTTTGTACTGGACTACAGACTGCAAAGATGATCATTTTAAAAAGATAGTTAACCTCAACATTACAAAGTAACAAGATGCTGCAAAGGGGGCAACGTGCAAAACCAGGCATGGATTCTGTAGTGGAGGAGGAAGACCATAATGCACTGTGGCTTTGCGCCGCTTCGACGTGGAGAGACTGGATGGAGATGGATCCTGCAAAATGATCTCACACGTGTGGTAGTTTCCCGGTTTGAACACATGATTAATCGGTGATATCGATGCATAATCACATATTATCTATACTATTTCGCTGCGGTGATTATTGTGACTGATTTGCACGTGTAACCGGTCGCTCCGCTCCTTTTCTTGAGAGGTTTACAAAACGTACACTCCGCTTCTTACTTCTCACCGAGCAGCATATGCGCGTATTGCTACCCACCAACCGACCTTGAATCTGTCCTCGGGATTAATTCTCACGCGTGATTGGTCGCAGCCGCGGCGCCGCATCGGCTTCCTGGACTCTCATTGGCGGAGCGCGCTGTCGGTAAAGTGATATCCGCCTCTCGGCTCTGTTTGGTTGGATCTCTCCGCTAACCCTTTCTCTCGGCGGTGGGTCGGAGCCGCTGTCCCTGGCCTCGCATGTTCCCCTCTAAATTCCTGTTTTGAATTCGATGCCCCTCTCGTAGATTTTGATTCCATTTTACACGCCTCTGTTAAGGTCCACAGTCGGGGCGCCCACACACACACACCGGTGTTTTATTTGTCCCCAGTATTTTGGCGTTTTCAAGAAGACTTTAAACCCGAAACATGGCCGTGGTGAGCGGATCGTCTGGGCCGGTCGCCCGGCTCGAGGGCCGTGAATTCGAATACATGATGAAGAAGCGCTCGGTGACCATCGGCCGGAACTCGTCTCAGGGCTCCGTGGACGTGAGCATGGGCCACTCCAGCTTCATCTCCCGGAGGCACCTGGAGATATTCACCGCCAGCGACGACGGCACCGGCAGCGGGGACTTCTACCTGAGGTGCCTCGGCAAAAACGGGGTGTTTGTAGACGGAGTGTTCCTCCGACGGGGCGCCCCTCCTCTGCAGCTACCCAGAATGTAAGTTTCCCCCCTCCTCTCTCTCTCTCGGTGAACATGTGGATAGCTAGCGCTTAGTAGCCGGGCCAGCTAAAGTTACCAGTCAACAACATTGGGGGTTTATATAGTGGCTAGCAGGGGTCGAGGAGGACCACGTGTTTTTTTTAGCATGTTAGCAACAACTCCGCATCCTGTCCTCCAAATGCCATTTTTTCTTTGTTGACATTCTTGTTAGCAACGGTGTTAATTAGCCGCCTGCCTTCACACACACACATTCCCCCCCTGTGGTTTGTGTTAGCCGCATTCCACTGTGTGTCTGTCTTGGAGCTACTTAGCCCAACATAACTATAAGCTAGCTCATAGCTACGAGGACGGCTATTGTTGATATTGACTAGTGGCAAGTTTTGCTGTCACGTGGACACTCTTAAGTTTAAAAAAAAAAGTGGATCTTATGAGACTGTAAACATTCGTCCTTGTTGCCATGCAAACACGTTAGCTTAGCAGTTAACTGCAGCTTCTGTGTAGTTGTGAATGGAGCTCCCTCTCGACCCCTTAAACGTAAACAAACCAGCCCGTCCGTCCCCGCCCTGCCGGCTCACAACAAGCAAAGAGCCTGCGGGACCTTTAGCCTCTGTTTCAGATCAGCCCGAAGAAGTCATGCTAGCTGATGTTTTATTTCACTAATCATTTCTTAACATTAACCATTAAACAACAATTTGACCCCCGATAGTTCATTTACAAATGAAATAAGACGTGTTTTTTTCCATAGAGGTTGGTTTAGAGCTCAGAATCAGAATCAGAAACTCGTTTATTGCCAGGTGTATGAGGTTTACACTTAACTAGGAATTTGCTTTGGTGGGTTGGTGCAATAAAACAGTAAAAAATAACAGTAGGATAATTAAGTGTTAGAATAAAATAAGAATACAAAATTTAAATCTAACAAATATACAATATAATATATGCACAAGAATTAAACGTAGTATAAAAGTATAAACAGATGTGCAAATTATTGTCAGTAGAAAGTTGTGCAACCTGCAAATGTTGTGCAGGTTGCAGCCTGCACCTTGCTGCCATTGTTTAACTTTGAGGATTGTTGATAATGTTGCTGTTGTGAAACGTGCTGCTTTCTAAACAAACATTTATCACACAGAGGAAAGCTGTAGCCTTAATCTGTACTCAACTTTTATAATGGGTGGTAAAATAATTTGTTTTCCAGGTAAATACGTGCTGCTTGGTTTGGATGTAAGCCATGTTTGGGTGGCTGAAATAGTTATATAGCATATAAAGATAAATTTAACAACAGAACACGAATCAACTATTTTGATAATCGACCGATCGTTTATTAAGCTTAAATAGCAAACATTATCTGGTCCCAACTTCTCAAATGTGATGATTTGCTGTGAATGTAAACCAAATGTCTGGGTTTTATATTGTTGGTTGGAAAAAAACAAGCAATTTGAAGTAGGGCTGAAATAAATACTTAGCTGATGGACAGGAAGTTGATCACCAATTTTGCTAATAATTTTGAATCCTTTCAGTCATTTATCAAACAAAAAGTGAAGTCAAACATTTGCTACATTTCTCTTTTACATCATTGTACATTGAGTATCTCTGGGTCTGTTGGTTGTACAAAACAAGTCATTTGAAGATGTCAATGTGACCAGTGGGAAAATTTCACTGACAGTCTTCACTATTTTCTGAAATTTTAAATGATCAATCAGTTAGTTGAAACTTGTAATTGAATATGAAAATATGTGTTAGCCCCATAAATAGAATTGAAACTACAAAACCAGAATGGGGAATATCATCTCTGGCGGAAAAAATAATAAAACAAACCAGCTTGTTTACATTTTGTTCTAGATGGATTTATTTGGGACGCCAAAAAGTGGTTTCAGTTTACTCACTAAAGTGACTTGTAATAGTAGACAAACCTGCCAACACTAGCCAGACTTCCCACACTGCTCTCAGCTATTGTGCAATCTCTCAACGTGAAACCACTTTTTTTGTACTGCACAAAGAAAAAAACTTGTTTTGACTTCTCTGAACCACCGCATTGGCCTTTTGCACAAAAATATGGTCAGCAGCTGAACATGTTTGTGTTTTCAAGGTTGGTAGTTGAATCAATTTCTGCGCTGCTGTTGGCCACATCATATGTGTACACCGATGCATTTCATTAGCAGGCACCGTGAGGAACAAGGAAGGCGCAGCAGCAGTGGTTTCAGGTTCTCATATTGATCTGCTGATAAAGAGCTTTTAATCAGCAGCGGTCGTTACAACATGGACTTCCATAAGTAAGACACCTCGCACGGGCTCACACGCTTTACTGTAATCCTCGAACTAGAGGCGACACTTAGACGACCCTCGGTGTCCACGATAAGACCGCTAAAGCAGCAGATTGACAGCATGAGAGAACTCGCATAGCCGTGGCCCAGGGAGCAGGTCGGTCGTATTCCAGGGATTCCTCGTTGGTGACGTAAATAGGCTGAGCAGAAAGGAACAGCCTTCCCTAACCCCTTTCTCCCTCCCCTCCCTGTCCTCTCCCACACCCGCAAATCCACTCCAAGTTGCTGCTCTTCCTGTCTTGCCGTCTTCTCTTTTGTTTACATTCCCTTTTACATTGTGGGTGGGGGGTGAAAATCAAGTGAAAGTGTTTTCAGTTGAACAAGCTTTGTTTGTTGCCGTCCAGCGGCTCGCAGCTTAGCAGCATAGCAACTATGCGTTTGTGTTTTTGGAGTTCAGGCCCCATTGTTCATACAGGAGGAAAATAGGGTCGATGAGGAGGCTTCGATGAATGCACGCTTTGAGGGGGGATACTCAACAACATGGACACAGCTTCCCATACCACTGAGCCTCACTCAGACAATTAAAAATGTTGTTGGATCCCAAGCCTTGTTTACTCATTCTTTGATCAGATATTTCCTACATGAAACTCTTCTGACTAGATTTTTTTCAGACTATTCCCTAGATATGTAAATATTTGAGCAACAACTAGATATCGAAAAAAGGCATCGTTTTTGCATTGTGTTGAAGCACGGGTAACTTCTTGGCATCAACATCTCAAATTTTCAAACCATACGTATATAGCCCCTTGATTGAACAGTTTTGTCGTTGTTTTGGTCATTCAAACGCAAAAATGCAGAACATTGCTAGTCCAAGCTTCTCAAACGTGAGGTTTTATATCATTGTAAAATGAATCTCTTTGGGTTTTGAGCCGTTGGTCGGACATTTATAAACTAAACATGTAATGATTCATTGATATAACAACCAGTAGATTAACTGATGGTGAAAACAGTCGCATTCATATGGATTAGTTAACATTTATCACCACTAAAAACCTGTTGTAATGGTAGTGGGGAATGTTAAGGCGTTTGATCCTCTTCTCAACCCCCCCCCCCCCCCAAACAACAATATACAAACAGTCCATAGCATGAAGTAACAAAGACTGGCAAGTATCAAATGTTGGCATCTAATATACAGTCAAAATTGTCTTACATCTGGTTCAATTGTTGTTTTTTGAGACTATTTTATTTTGGGAAAATCTTCTTATAAGGCTGTTTGTGTTACTAAAACGTTAAACATCGATGCATGTGAGAAGTCTGCCTCGTCTTAAGAACATGCATATACTGTATTCCTCAAACCAACGTATTGAGAAAAGTATTGTTTTCCGAGTGTTTTTATAGCAGAGACTGTCTGCTTCCCATGGAAAAAAGCCCACATCCATTAATATATATGAAACAAATTGTGAAATAAAACATCAACCTTTAGGGAAAAGGAGCAGACACCATTAGGCCTGTCACAATAACTCATTTTGTTGGACGATATATTGTCCCAGAAATAATTGCGACACACTATATTATTGCAATTTTAAGACCATTTTATGCCAATGATAATATAATAGCATAATAATGCAAGTATGTCCTTTTTAAAAGAGTAATGGACTTTTAATTCTTAAGAATATTCAGATTGCAGTTTGAATGTGAAAAAAAAAATAAAACAAATAAAATAAAACTACACAACCAAAACAATAAATGAGATGGACTCTCGGGCTCCGTTAACAAAAATGTCTGCGCAATGCCCAAGTCTTGTTATGGTAGGGAAAAAAACGTCTGTTTATTCTGGCGTCATGTTGGCTAAAATGTTGGTGACATTCTTATGTAAACAAACACGCATGTAAACGCAGCGGTCGATAATGTACGATAAGTCAATAACATATCGCGACAGGACTAGACACCATTTCATACAACAAAGGCCATTTGTTTAATGATAGTGAGTGGATATTTTCTAGGCCATCATTTTACTAACTGCGTTGATCATGACACGAGATGATCTGGGTGGCCTTACCACCTCTGCTAAACAATTTCCTACTGGGAATACATTGGGTTTGAAAAAAGTTGGCTTTTATCACCACTGAAAACCTGACGTAAGGGAAAGATCTTTTTTTTAAAAGTCACCTGATATATTAAAATCTAGGCCCCACACAGTCTAAACCAAATCACGCTGCCTATGTAATATACTGTATACAGTCCTCGTTATTAAATATTCCCTATCAAAGTTGCTCTAATGTGAACCAATATTTATATTAGAGCATACAGTGGTGCTCATTGTCAGCATGGCGACACACAGACAAGAACATAAAGGAACGGGATTGTTTTAGATATTTTATTATTTCTTGATATATTTAGATACCCCTGTCCCCACTCTGTCAGTTCGCCTCAGCCGCTCGATATTGAGAAGCGCTCTGATGTTATTTAAGGATCTTCCGTAACTCTGTCTGATCCACAGTGAAGTCTCTAGCCTTCCTGAAAAGGGCGCTGAGAGGGAACATGCACAATGCAAAGTGTCTCCCCTCAACCAGTCTGGCTCCAGGAAGTGTTTCAGTCTCCTCCTGTGAACGGCAAAGCTAATTTGAGATGTAGGTGTCGGGGATACAGTTCTCTCAGCAGATGCCAGCTCTGTGAGGGCCTGGCGAACAAAACTGCTGTGCCTGGCACTCTTTAGCTGGATGAAAACCAATGTGTGCCTGCTCCGTCTCCACGGAGTCGGACAGGCCTGATCCCAACAGTGATTTAGAAGGGTTCCTTCTATTCACTGGGAATGTGGGAGATTTCCCATGATAGATTCCCTTCATCCATCATATATAAAAGTCTTCAGCACACCGACGATGAGTCAAAATATTTTAATTAAAAGGAATCCACCCTAAAGCGTGCTCAGTTTCTCTTGGCAACATCCCTGCATTCCTGAGTCCATTTTGTTGGTTGTTGTAGTATTTTAATTCCACATATGCATATCAGATGGAGAAGCAATGATAGAAATGTTGCCATTTAAAACAAGTAATTAAGTAAAAAACATGTAATTCTAGATAAAGATAGAGCTGTCACCTTTTTCAACAAATCAAGTTTGAGCTAAGGGTGTGCGATATATCAAATATGCTCAATGTTGGTCTGTCCTCGACCAAAGAAATTCTTAGTCGACTAACACTTTTTGTTGAGTAATCTATTAGTTGATTTATCAACAGATCCACTTTAAATTGTGTGTTTACCAGAGATGTTTCTTGGAAATAAGTCATTCAGCATGAAAATAGTATAAAAAATCGACTAAAGAAATCTTAGTCGAATAATCGGTCATTTTGGTCGTAGTCGACTAAGAGGGAGCAGCCTTAAAGTGATGAATCATTTAGTCTATAAAATGAGGACAAATGCTCATCAGAAGTTTCCGTAGCCAAAAATTGTCACCTTCTAGTTGCTTAAAAAGTTTTAACAGCAATAAAGAAACCCAAAGAAATTCAGTTTATCATAACAGACAGAAATCGTCACATTGGAGAAGCTGGATCTTACAAATATTTGACATTTTGATTACTTAAAACAATTGATTGATGATTAAAACTTGGAAATGGAAGATGCCTGCCTTAGCCTAAATATTTAATAATAAATAAAATGAATGATAATTATAAAAAAAAAAATAACTACTGCCTACAAAATGTATTTCAGAGAAAACTTGAATTTCAATTGTGTGAATAATAAGTCAAACTTAATAACAACTAATCTGACCTTAGAATGACAGTACACCACCTCAGTGTCACTCAGTAAAATATCAGTACATCCTGATGTGGAATTTCAAAATTAAAGCCCTCTAAACTGTCTCAACAAGAGCAGTGTTCCCTCTAATTTCAGATTAGTTTATGATCACGCTGGAATGTCAAATGCATCAAAGGGTTAAATCAAACTGTTCATTTAGATAAAATATGAAAATATCAAGATATATATTGTATATCGCGCATAGCCTAAAAATATTGTGGTATTATTTGCGCCATATTGCCCAGCCCTAGTTTGAATGGATGAGAACTCAGCTCATGTTGCCTAATCTTGTACATTACGCTGTAGAATTAATGTGGTTTGGTTCATTTGTGGTTCCTTTGCTGCCTCACTGAGTAACACGCTAATAATAAATGACTTCTACGCCTAACAGATGCTGGGCTTATGAGGCCGATACCAATATCAATATTTGAGTTTTTACAGTCATATGTCTTGTTATTTATCAGCCAACATATACGCAGATACTACATAATCAGTGATAAACTCTTACTGGCCTGACCCTGACCTATTGACCCAGCTTCAAGATGCGTTGTGGTAATGTTTCTGTTTTTTTGAATGCAGCCAACAGCTTCACCTGTATCCATCCGGAGTTTCCCATCTACGGTGTCGCATTTATACTGCTTCCACACGTGACTTCTCAGACGGTTTGGTGTCATGATTATCAGCTCGGCACGGCTCGCTAGGTTTCTCAATTTTGCATTAATGAGGAGAACAATAATAACCTACTTTACTGAGGGAAACAGGACATGCAGTAGATCCATCCTAAAGGCAGAGAGAGGCCGCCTCATTGGACCACAATTCAATGCAGCAACAAGACATGTAAAGGAAAATGGAACAAGTCCCTTACCCTATTTTCTGCAGTGTGCTGAAAGTCACGTAGGAAAGATTCAGAGGATTTTGTTTGGTACAACAGAAGAGTGAAATAAGTTCCACAGTGGTTTAATAACCAAATAACAGCTTTCGCTTTACGTATTGATTATTTTCATTATTAATTAAGCACCCAATAATATTTGATTCATCATTTCGCCTATAAACTGTCCAAAATCGGCACAAAAAAAAGGACATCACTTTTTCCTAGAGTCCAATTTACAATGATATTAAACACAGAAAAGCAACAAAATCCTCACATTAAAGAGCTGGAAGTAGTGAATAGTTACC
Source organism: Sebastolobus alascanus (assembly GCA_916701645.2). Lineage (NCBI taxonomy): Eukaryota > Metazoa > Chordata > Actinopteri > Perciformes > Sebastidae > Sebastolobus > Sebastolobus alascanus. The sequence continues at coordinate 2,689,217 of CAKAOJ020000072.1, read as the reverse complement.
ATTTAATACTTGATTAAATCGCTATAATTATTATCAAAATTATTGTCAGCTCATTTTCTGGACAGACGAATCAACTCATTTTTTAAGCACTAATAACAGAAGAGAAGTGTATTACAATTGGATGCGTGTTTTCCAATTGTTGACATGCTGCTGAGGCCAGTGCGCTTTAAGCATGTCTTTATATTTACCACTCCGCCTAATTTAGGCCTGTCCTCCATTGAGGCCACCGGCACTCCCCAGAGCGGTCGCAGCAGAGCAGCTCCACTCTGTGCTTCAGTCCTCTGCAGTGTGATAACGTGGAGCTATCTGTGATGATAATCCGCTGTTTTTTTACCGCTTCTAACAAAGATATTCAGGTGGTGTTGGAGGAAGGAAGGAAGGAGCTTCATCAAGCCATTGCAATCAGTGTTCAAAATTTAATTAACTTTACACGTTGTCTCTCTCGGCTAATTAAAGTCAGCCAGAGGATCTACCACAGCTGAGGTTTATGTGGTGTTATCATCAAGCGCTCACTGATTTGATTCTGTTTTCATCAACGCTTAAAAAAAAAAAAAGCTCTTTTAAATCCTGTGTCTGTTTTCTGTTGCAGGTGCACTTTCAGGTTCCCCAGCACAAACATCAAGATCACATTCACAGCCCTGTCCAGCGGGAAGAAAGTGAAGCGCGAAGCTCCAGAGTCCCCAGTGAAACCAGTACAGCCTCAGATCTCCCCACTGACCATCAACATTCCTGACAACATCGCTCACCTAATGAGCCCCCTGCCGTCGCCCACCGGCACCATCAGGTACTCCATTCTGCTAATTCTTACGTATTCAGCGACATGAAGTGACTTTTTTCTTCCTGCGTGCTCCCAACAAATTAGTATCTAGAAACCATCCTCACCAACGATGGTTGATCATTAGCAAAGGTGTATTTGTGCCACTCACGGCAAATATTTATTAGCATTCATTTACCTCTCTTTTTTTGTGCTAGTTTGAAGATTAACCCATAAATTTGATCAGGTTGGAGGTAGTTTTAGTTAATTCACTCTAAATTGCAGGGCTGCTCGATTTATGGCAAAAATCATATGCACGATTATTTTGGTCAGTATTGAGATCGTGATTATTTAACACGATTACTCACTGACCTTGGAAACATCATGCGTTGAGAAAGAAATTGTTGTACATTTTAAAGCTAAATGCATCGATCTGGTGCACTTTGAGAGCAAAATGAAGAGGGAAGATTTATGAAGAACTTTGTGCTCTTGTTAACAATTTAAGATATGGTGACGATCGCCCCTCGCTTCAGGGAGAGATGGCGTAGCGAGAGATGAAGTTCACGGCGAGGTTTGCTGTAAAGCTCATGGCCAGAGCGCATTCAAGCTGACCCTAGAGCCGGTTGTGGCGAGTCCCACGTGGGGATCCTTCCACACCGAGCAGCCGTCCCTGACCCGCCGAAATCGCACCTACAGTATATAAAGGAAAAGGGGTGCACTGGATTTACGACACAAAACGAGAACGTCATTGCGAAGCGGAATGCAACACAATAATCATTTTATCTTGATCATCTTGTTTTTTGATAATCGTTAGAAGCCAAATTATATTGAAAATAAAATTTGACTAATCTAAATTGTAAATTCAGTAAGAAAAGTAGCAACTTATTCTACTTTTGAATTTGTCCCCATCTTGATAAAGGTTGGTGGACTGTGAAATCACCAGGGACTAGGGATGCACCGATCCGACTTTTTCAGTCCCGATAGCGATACCTGGGCTTTGGGTATCGGCCGATACCGTGTACCGATCCGATACCAGTGTTTTATTAATACGCTGTATGCCTCACTGTGTGGAAGTGACTGGAATCATTCTTTTATGTGTGAGGCAACATCACGCTCCACTTAAACATCGCTTTCCTAACTCCGTCAAAACAAGATGTAACAAATAAATACATAAATATAGATTTACTGAATTGTTATTTGTTATTAAAATAATAAATCTTGCACACAGCAACTTGGTAAAAAACCTTCAAAATTAACAGGAATTACAATTCAAGTGTAAACGTTTTTAATGCAGCAACAAACTGGTCAAAACTTAAACAGGAATTAAAATTCCAGTGAATAATGTATATAGTATATAAACATAGAACTGAGTTTAATAGATCGGCCCCATTGACACAGATACCCGATCAAGCTATTTGAGTCAGTATCGGCCCGATATCCTATCCGGTATCGATATCGGTGCATCCCTGCCAAGGACAATGATGGAAATAAGTCCAGGACAAAGTTAGATATGTTGTATTTTATACATTTATTTGTCAATTAAACAAACAATAGTAAGTTTAGGACTTATTTCCACCAGTTCTGTAAAAGAGCCCAGATCAGTGCACAGTGGTTGTTAAAGTCACTCCCACACTGCCTGTAGTTGACCTTGAGGTGTCAGCTGACCTTGACATGGCCCCTCTATGGTGATCAGCTTAGGCTTAGTCCGGCGACTGCAGGGCTCAGAGAGGGAGGCGCCTCCATCTCAGACTCTTAGATCCTCTCAACCCCTGATCTCAGCCAGATGGCTAAAAAACCAGCCAGGTTTCTCCTGTCATACTGGCCCCAGTGTGAAGGTTATATGATAAAATGTGTTTACTGTTGGCAAATAACGAGTCAGCGTAATGAAAGAGGCAGCAGGTGTAGCACATGTGGGATATCCAGAGCGGCTGCCTCTTTGTTTGGTTTACCAACATCTCTTGCGTCCCCCCACCCCGAGTGCTGAAACAGACATTAAATATGGAAATTATCCTTTACATTAAGTCTCTTCATCCCCTGGTTACTCAGGTCTATTAAATGGATAATTAGACTTGATTAAGATTTGAATGTGTTGTTGCTTTAGGCCTGATAGTGGTAGTGGCTCCTAAAGTGACTGCAGTATTTCCACACAATCTGGGAGGCAGGGCCATTTGCATAGATGTCGGCCAAAAGCGTGCCACTGCAGCACTGCGGAGACGAGAGCCAGGGAACCGAACCGTGCCACTTCTGGGACATGCCGGTCTTATTCCAAACCTATTGTCTGTCTGTTTCGTTTTCTTGATTTAGTGTAAATGATGTTTACGGTCTCGTTACTGTGTTCTCCCGCAGCGCTGCTAACTCGTGCCCCTCCAGCCCGCGGGGTGGCGGCTCTTCGGGCTACAGGATGGGTGGACGCATGGTCAGCTCTGCAGAGCTGCAGCTTATGAATGACAACTCCCAGCCTGAGAACGACAAAGACGCCTCCGGAGGGGACAGTCCCAAGGTGAGAGGACGAACGAGGTCCAGTCACTCTGTTACGGGAAGATTTCATCACTTATTTCACTTCACCGCTCTCACGGCTCTCTTGTCACATTTTACTCACTGTGGCCTTGTTTTCACTGCAATATATATATATATATATATATATATATATATATATAAGTCCTGCACCTCTATGGAACCAGCACAATCATGCTAGTAGAGAGAACTACCTAATACCTTCGAATATTTCTCATCGAAAATGGACAACCCTACTACATATACAACATTTTTCCAAGTGCCCATGAGTGTTGCCAATATTGGAAAAAAAAAAAAATTGAGGCTCCACATGCTCTACATATACTGTACATATTGAACTATTTACATTTTTACATCCTCTGCTGTCCTCTCCTCTCTGCTCCGTGTAAACAGCCTGCAGTTCAGTCAAATATTCGCTGAATTTTTATCACGTGACAGTTGGTCTCAGCCAAGTCATTCATGGCTCCCCAGTTGCATTTGGAGCAAGGAATTGAATGGGTTTTTTTTCCAGGATCTGGTTAGCGCAAACAGTTTATTATTGGCTGAGTTTTAAATGAGACATGTAGAATAAAGTGATGTTAATGAAATATCACTATTTTAAGCTTAAATTTGGTTGTGTGTACATCACACATGATACGTTCCAAGACCGTTGGAAATTTGATAATCCAACGATATGTTCTGTTTTTACAGTTTTGGCAATTGGTAATTTGTAGGGATGTCAATCGATTAAAATATTTAATCGCATGGTTGTCCGTAGTTAATCACAAATTAGTCACACATTTTTTTATCTGTTCAAAATGTACCTTAAAGGGAGATTTGTCAAGTATTTAATACTCTTATCAACATGGAAGTGGGCAACAATGCTTGCTTTATGCAAATGTAAGTATATATTTATTTATTGGAAATCAATTACAACACAAAACAATGACAAATATTGTCCAGAAATCCTCACAGGTACTGTATTTAGCATAAAAAAAATGTGCTCTAATCATAACATGTCAAACTGAAGCCCAACAGGCAACAACAGCTGTCAGTGTGTCAGTGTGCTGACTTGACTATGACTTGCCCCAAAAACTGCATGTGATTATCATAAAGTGGGCATGTCTGTAAAGGGGAGACTCGTGGGTACTTATAGAACCCATTTTCATTCACATATCTTGAGGTCAGAGGTCAAGGGACCCCTTTGAAAATGGCCATGCCAGTCTTTCCTCGCCAAAATTTAGCGTAAGTTTGGAGTGTTATTTAACCTCCTTCCCAACAAGCTAGTATGACATGGTTGGTACCGATGGATTCCTTAAGTTTATTACACATTATTATCGTGTTAACTTTCAATTAGTTGATGGGAAGAAAATTAAAAAGCAAATATATCAAGTAGAATTGTCAAACGTGTGCTGGTTGCATCTTCTCCAGTGTGAGCATTTGCTGCTTTTCTCTGTTTTATATCATTGTCAGCTGAATATCTTTGGGTTTCTGAATTTTGGTCGGATAAAACGTCAAATGTCATTTTGTCTTGTCATCTTGGGCTCTGGAAAACTGCGATTAACCGATAATGAAAATAATTGTTAGTTACAGACCCAAGTTATTTAGGCCGTATTGTCTATAAATAGTTCTGGCAACTTTAAAGTGATGAATTTCTTTTGACAGCTGGAAGATGACATGAAGACAGTTTGTTCATACGTCTGTATTTCTCCTCTGCTCCACAGGATGACTCCAAACCTCCGTACTCCTATGCACAGCTGATAGTCCAGGCCATAACTCTGGCTCCGGACAAGCAGCTCACACTAAACGGAATCTACAATCACATCACAAAGAACTACCCCTACTACAGGACTGCAGACAAGGGCTGGCAGGTGAGTCTCGTCAGACCTGGTGAAGAGTCTCTGCGCCAAATCCTCACCTGTTTGCCTTGAAACAGTCACGAAATGACCCATTGAAACATCAATAATTGTGCAACCTCCTCACCACGCGTCTCTCCTCTGTGGCAGAACTCGATCCGTCACAACCTGTCGTTGAACCGTTACTTCATCAAAGTGGCGAGGTCGCAGGAGGAGCCAGGCAAAGGCTCCTTCTGGAGGATAGACCCGTCCTCAGAGGGCAAACTCATCGAGCAGGCCTTCAGGAAACGAAGGCCCCGGGGCGTCCCCTGCTTCAGGACCCCACACGGACCCCTCTCCTCCAGGTCTGCTTCCAGCCCGCTGTCACACACTTAACTCCTGCTTTGATTCACAGACACAATCACACAGCTCACTGTAGCCTTCCAGTCTTGTGTTTATAAAGGAACGTTTTTTTTATTATTACATTTTTGCTTGAGATGGAAGCATGAATGAGCTCACACACTCTCTAGATTTCTAACTATAGATTCATTAGCACATTCTTTTTACATTTATCTTGTTGCATGTTTTACAGACATGATTGTTGACGTATCCCTTTAATGTTTGTATAATTTTGGTCTTTAATAGCAGTTCAAATCATTTACATTTCTCATAAATATAAGAGCATTACATGTGCATTGGCCGCATTTATTTTGGCAATGTTTTACCTACTCTTCATCAGAACATGAGAATTAGGGCTGAAACGATTCCTCTGGAAACTCGAGGAACTCGAGTACTAAAAAAATCATCTTGTTTATTTTATTTTTGTATTTATTTATTTTTTTTCTTTAAAACCCAGAAGGTAATATAGCACTTAAATGCACTGAATGGGTTTAGTTTTGACAGATAACGTTATCGTATGCAATTTCAGCAATAAAAATGTGGATTTTTCTAAAATGGATAACAGTTAGTTGTTCAGTCTTATTTTCCCTTTTGTATATTCACTATTGCTCCTTAATAAATCAAAAGTATTTCTTATTCAATTACTCAATTAATCGATGGAATAATCGGTAGAATATTCAATTAAAAATCGATGCAGCCCTAATGGGATTGGACAAGGTACGGCAGAGATACATTTTACTGTTTGCAACTAATTTAATGTATCTTGTGTTGAAGTTTATAAAAAATGTAATATATTTTTAAAGGGGTTACATCCTAATATGACAACATTTCACAAGATTCAGGACTCTGTTTAACAACAAATCCCATGAAAAGAAATTGATCCTACTAACAAATGTTGCTCCAGTTGTTGTTATTCTGATAGTCTAACAGTCGAAGACAGTTGTTAAAGCGATGTGTCTGTCTGACCCTCAGGAGTGCCCCGGCGTCTCCCAATCACTCGGGGGTTCTCTCCGCTCACTCCAGCGGCGTCCAGACCCCTGACAGCCTATCACGAGAGGGCTCCCCGGTTCCCCTGGAGCTGGACACCTCCTCGGCTCCGGCCCCGACCTCCGTCGCGGTGGTCCAGCCCAAACTGGCAGTCATCCAGGAAGCACGCTTTGCACAAAACACACCAGGTATGAGACCCCCCCCAGCCCCCCCCCCCCCTCTCTCTCTCTTAACATGGCTGACTGTGAGGCTGTCTGAGTGTCTTTTTGGTTTAAAGCAGTGTTTGTAGTTTTCAGTGGAGCTGCTTCAGCTTCTGTTGATTCTGGCTTTGGTCCCAGTTCTCTGCCACAACATGCTCTTCATAATGATTTCTCATCTCATTGTCAAGTTGATTCTAGTCAGCTTTTCTTTAAGGTGCAGACACACATTTGTGCTTATCAGGTTGGTTCACTAGTTAAACACAAATATTAACTAAAAAGTTATGTCTCGTAACACAAATCTCATCAGTAGATTTCACTGTAAAAATATCGTTACATTCTATTGCCACATTATTTGTTGGAACACTTTATTGTCATTACATGTCTTGTTAAACCGTTTGGTCTGTGGCCAATTTTTGAACAGCAGTTTTCCACATGGACATTTTTAATTTGATACTTTTGACGACTGACTTTGAAAAAGGCCTCAAACATTTTATTACCTGGCATGAATGGAAAAACATATAGATCCCTGGTTTGTTTCTTCTGCTGCTGTTGTCTTTCTTTTCCTATCTTTATCTTTTCAACACGCTGTTACAAATTTTTTGTTTTAGTGTTACACGGTATACCGATACTAGAAAAGTATCGCAATACCCTGCCGTTAAAAACGATACTATATCCCGTTTTATTAGTACCGGTACTTTAAGAATGACACTGTTTTATTACAAGTCAGAATTTGGGTATCATGACAACACTACTGTCTTTTGCTAACCCTGAATGCCCGAGATAGTGTCCATAGTTTTAATAATAATAATAATAATGAATAAACTCAATATCTTATATATAAACATCCCTGTCTGTGTCCCAGGCTCGCCTGTTAACAACCAGCCGGTACTCATAGCAGTCCAGCGTCAGTTACCTCAGACCATCAAGCCAGTGACCTACACCATGGCCTCCCCAGTGAGCACCAGCACCTCCCAGCCGGCGGTCCAGACCGTCCACGTCCTGCAGCAGATCCCAGCCGGGTCCCTCAGCTCCGCCGCTGTCATCGCCCAGCAAGCCACCATCATCAAGAGCGAGCCGCTGGAGAACGGAGAGCACATGGGGCTCAAAGGTGAGGCAGGGGCATGCTGGGAAATGTTGTTATCCGCCGCCGTCAAGGGTATCAAAATGTGTTCCACATAACTGAGCAATGTAAAGTACTCCGGTACTGAAACAGTATTGTTTTGCTACCAAGGCTCTGATATTTATTATTGGTGCCAATATCATCAAAACATTATAGTCAATACTTAGCCGTACTGGCATCAGTAGCTGTCGCTCACAGAGCTCTAAACATTTTCCTCAAAGTCATGTAAAATTTGCCTTAAAAATCCTGTAATTCACACTTATTAATTTGATTTATTCTGATAAAACCTCAAAGTGTTTTGATAATTTCCTTACCAACAAAGAACTTATTTGCTTGTTTCTTCCCAACACAAATGCCAGCTAATAAAGTAAACCATAACTTTTTAAATGGAAAATAATGTTTTTATATTTTTAATTTAGAACATGATAATAGAAAAGATTAATTTAAAAGGAGTAATATTGGGTATCAACACCAAAACTCAAGTATCATCCAGGGTTATTATCATAAACTAAAATGAAAATTAACAGTGAAAATATTGTTAGTAAACTGAAACTAAATAAAAACAATATTCTTTAAGAACAAATTAAACTAAACTGAAACGATCTTCCTGGTTAAAAAAACTAATAAAAATAAAGTTTTAGTTTTAATTTTAGTTCCGTTTTAGTTATTTAGCTCTAATATATCACTACCAGAAAAAGGAAACAGCGTGAATTTCCGTCAACTCTTATCAACTCGTGATATTGAGCCACAGAAACTGAACAGACTTGACATTCCAGGAGATGGCGCTATGACGCAATTGCTTCACAATTAATCCCTGTTGTTTTCCACATGCAGTCTATAACAAGAACATGATTTAAATATTGTAGTAGATCAAATGCCAGTTTTCTTGTGAATGTGGTAGTGAAAGAGTTCTCAAGTTGATTCACAAATGAAAAGATTTAAACATTATGGCCATTCGTCCACAGTTCTCCAACCATGTGTTTTGTATGTAGCTACATAGTTCTGAGACATTAAACCTGGCCCAAACTAAAACGGAATATCTAAAAACTAAAACTAAACCCTTCTGCAAAAACTGAAACTAAACTAAAACTAGCAGACACACTCTGAAAACTCACTAAAACTACACTAAAATTAAATTGAAAAGTCAAAACGTGTATCGGCTGTGACTGTGCTGTTAAAATATAGTTATCGGCGCTGTTGGAATTTGCTTCTGAATTAGCTAAGAAAACCTGAAGAAAACCTTTATTTGGCCACAAAGAAGATGTGGCTTTTAGAAGTATTAGTTTATCATTTATTGTCATCAATTTACTAAACTGATTATACCATTGCTGGTTTCATAACCCTCAACTCATCATCATATTATGCTTAGGGCTGCAACTAAGTATTTTCATTGTTGATTAATCTGTTGATTATTTTCTTGATTAATCGATTAGTTGTTTGGTCTATAAAATGTCAGAAAATGGTGAAAAATGTTGATCAGTGTTTCCAAAAGCCCAAGATGACGTCCTCGATATTCAGTTTACTGTCATAGAGGAGTAAAGAAACCAGAAAATATTCACATTTAAGAAGCTGGAATCAGAGAATTTTGACTTTTTTTTCTTAAAAAAATGACTCAAAATTGATAATCAAAATAGTTGTTGATTAATAGTTGACAACTAATCTAACCTGTTTGTGTCGTCCTCTCAGTCAAAGTGGAGACGGTTCCCACCATAACCTCTATAGGCGGCTCCAGTCGCATCATCCAGAGCTCCCAGTCAGTCGCCCCCCTGCAGACTGTTACCATATTGCAGCAGGCCCCCATTGGTCAGCACCAGCTGCCTATAAAGGCCATCACACAGAACGGCACCCACAGCATCACCACTGCCATCCACGGAGCCACCAGCAGCTCAGGTGAGCAGCACGGGAATTTATAAGATGTTCCCACGTAGTTAGTTATTGTTTTGTTTCATTAAGATTTTCACATATCTAATGGCTCAAAGTGCTCTTCTTTTAAACGTAGTGAGGATGTTATTATTTATTACATGAGACTGTGATTGGCCGTCTGCTTCATGGAGAAGCTACTAGAAGAGAAACTGAAGTTAACTTTAAATGATCATCAAAATTGTTGCAGATCAGCTAATTGATTCATGCTGGTTTCAACTCTAGTTTCATGTTGTCAGTGAATGAATGTTTGCATGATGGCTACTAATCCAAAAGATTCAAGTAAATCTGACACTTGTGTTTATGTTGAACAATAAAGAATCTCTCTGCCTCCACTGAATTAGAGGTCTTAGGAAGTCTTTATCATCCCGTGCAGCAGCTGAGCCGACCACACTCCCCACACGCCTCCCGCTTACAGATGTTGGTTAACCACAGATTGAACAGCCCTGACGGCGAAGCGCTAACTAACCCGTCTGTTTCCTCCCGTTTCCTCCAGCTGTGGCGAGCCCCCTCCACCTGCTGGCGACCCACGCCTCGGCCTCGGCCTGCCTCCCCACCAAACGACAGAACGGGGACCAGCTGGCCAGCGAACAGCCGGACGCCAAGCGCATGAAATCGGAGGACGAGGCGGCCCCGATCACCGCGGCGGACTCGGGCTCGTCGGCAGCTAACGACCCCAGCCTCAACTAGTCTGTACAACCACACACCACACGACCCCCCCACCACCACCACCTTCTCCTCCCTCCACGGTTTCTCTCTCTCTCTCTCTCTCTCTCTCTCGTCCCCGTCGATTGTTTTGTTTCAACTCCTTCTACCACTGACTCCCGAGGTGCCAAACGGAGAGGATTCTTTTCATTTTCAGTTTTGGGTTATCTGTTCTAGAGCATCACGAGAAGAAAATAAAACGTAATGTCCACCCCTTTAAAGACTGGATTGTGGATTGAGAACAAAATAAAGAAACGGGACAAAGATGAACTCCAAGGTGTCCCCTGTGAGCCACTGAAACAGGAGAGTGACTAAACCAAGACCACAGGAAGCCTTAACAACGATTAACCCTTAAGAGCTGACCTTTGACCTCAAGCGGTCCAGCGGGGAGACTCAGCTCGGGCTGGACGCCACCTTACCTTTCTGTCGTATCTACCTCAGAGCAGATGGGAGACGCCGGCAGCCAGCAGACAACATCCTCCCCGGACCTGTTCGGGGCGGCTCTGGGCGAAGTGACCGACCGAGAGTATGACGAGCATTCAATGGTTTAAAAAAAATAAAATAAAAATAAAAATAAAACGGTCAACACATTCAGAAAGGGATCAACTCGGAGCCAATATTCCTGAAACTCTGGCAGCTAGCCTCTCACAATACTGACCTTCCTTTATCGCAGCTGTACGTAGATATGCAGTATTTTGTTGTTCAAATGTGGAGAATAGGATTTCTTTTTTTTTTATGTATTTTCACTTATCTAGATAAGTAATAATTTAATTAAAGGAAGCGTACAAAATAATGAGGTCGAAGACATTTCGGTAACTAAGTTTAGAAATCTCACTTTTCTTTTATGTGGACTTCCTTTTCTGTTCGGTGAAACGGTGTAATAGTTTTTTCGTAATATTTGTTTCTTTCCCCCTCGTTCTGACATATCCATATGAAATTTGCTTAGTTATACCTTCATATTTTAATACTTGCACAGATAACCGATATAAGCATATGAAATCTCCATGTGTAGTTCCAGATGTTGACCTTGCATGTATCCGACAACAGAAGAGTTGTCAACTGTAAATTGAACAGAGGAAAAAAAAGTCCCGCTTTGTCCAAACCAGACCTGCACTTGATTAAATGTTTGTGTTTTCATTTCCCTTCTACTTCTTCTTCTTCTTCTTCTTCTTCTACTTTTTTGTTCTCCTCCTCCTCCTTCTTCTCCTCCTCCTCCTCCTCCTCCTCGTCCCTCCCGGCTGTGTTGACGTTGTGGTGTTGGCAGACCCCCCTTTGCTTGATTATTTTACTCTGTTCTGGCGACCTGGCGAGTCTGTTTTCTGATTGTACACGTTCCAAACAATAGTAAAAGAAAAAAAATTTGATGTTTGTTCTGCTTCAGTGGAGAAATGCTTTTTTTTAAATAAATTAATTTAAAGCCCTTTACTGTATCTATATCTTTTTACTTCAATATCAGAATCATGGTTGAGTTTTTAGCCCCTTTTGGACCACAGGAACTTTCCCCCAAAACCAGGAAGCTTTTGAGGAGCTCATTGCGTTTCGACTACAGGGACCAGGGTCTAAATTAAGTTCTGTGGACATTTTACCCCCCCCCCCCCAAAAGTCGTGGGGTAGTACTTTCTGATTGGTCAAACAGACACATTTCCCGCTGCTTCAACTCGCGTTCCGCTTCATTCACAAAACAAGGAAGTACTCTAGTATCGATTAGGACTGTTGCTGAATAAGACAACAAACTGCTGTCCTTAGTGGAAACATTGGTTGTAGTCCCGCTCTTCTCCACAGGGGGGCAGTATAGGAATGTTTATCAGGCTGCTGGTTAGAGAAACAGTACCAACTTTGCCCATCAGGATGTAATCTAAATACTCATTCACACACCGATGGCTATGCCTTCGGGAGCAATTTGGGGTTAAGTGTCTTGCTCAAGGACACATCGATATGTGACCCGGAGCAGCCGGGGATCGAACGACCGACCTTCCGATGGTGGACAACCTGCTCAACCCTCTGAGCCACAGCCGCCCCAAAATCTTTAACACAAGATGGCTGCAGCCTGTGGTCAGATACACAAGTAATGCAGGAGCAATGCTGATACTCTTAATTAGTTTTACCTGCATCATCAATCCAAAAGCAATTGAAAGTCGGAGTCGGATCATCTTTACACCTTGATATCATACAAATGTTGCCTCTTAGTTTGTGCTATTTTTTTCCATTTTCATTTCTTTTGACACAATGTGAATAAAACACAGTTTACCAAAGAAAACTAGGAGGAAAAAAAACAATAAAAACAAGATGATCAAGTGATGCAGAAGAACAAACGGGAGCAAAAAGAGCTAAGTTGAACTGAAAGCGGCACAAAAATAGCAGTTAAAGAGACAAAGGTGCAATGAACATTTAGTCTAAATATTTATCTTTCCAAATTTAAGTTACACTAATGTAAAAAGTGTGTCTGCTCTTCGACTTGCAGAAGTATTGTTTTAACTAGCAAGCTGTTGTGACCGGTGGCTCAAGAGGCCTTCATCACGGAAGACATTTTTGACTCGTCACAGTAGGCGTAAAGAATCAAATTAATGATGGCTGAACTCCATTTAGCTGCTTTGATGTCCCGGTATTGGGCATGCTGGCTCACTGTCACACTCACTGGGAGAGAATAGAACAGCGCCATCGTTAGTGTTATTATTAACACCTGTGCTTTTCCTACTACGACGAGTCAAAATGTCTGCTGTGAGAAAGGCCTGGTGGCCACAACAGAAGGGAGATGCACCACGATCAAGTTTTAACAAAAGATATGTATTTAAACCAAATTAAAGGGTTAACTTAAGTGTTTGAAGTATGGTTGTGGGGGGGGGGGGATATCAGTAAAGTCAGTAGTGTGATGTGTATGAGTGGAAAAGGTGCATAAGAGCAAATTAAGGAACTAAAGCAACAGAGCTAAACCAGAGTGGAGGAGAGAGAGAGAGATGCCAGCTGCATCCAGTTAAATGAGCTCTAACGATCACCTGCAGCGAGAGCACAAGACAGAGCGAATCACACAGCACAGGGGTCACCGCAGAGCAAACGCAAAACTAAAGTTGCAAATGGCTTTAGAGGAGGAGGAAATGAGGAACGCAAGAGACAGAAGACAATATTTAGAAACAAGGAGCACAACATGTGCAAACCACGAAATCTCAAGTTATGAAATCGAGAAAAAGCCGAAGAAAACAAGTTGGTTTTAAGATGCTTTTGAAACGTGTGCCGTGATCTGGCTTGTTTGAGAATCTAAATATTTGGCTCAAAATCATCACGTTTTGAATAAAAGGACACAGTACAAAGCGTGGACCAAATTCCCTCCTAAATGACACCTAATAGAGGACATGTCCTCAAAAATAGCTGAGGATTACAGCTTGTAATGTTGAAGGTTCTCTGTATGATATTCAGAGCATTAAACAAACACAGGGCTTTCACCCAGGAGACCGCTGTTCGTGTCCCATGTGAAACCGACACCGTGTTCACATTAAGTTTCACTTTCACTTTACAAAGAGTCATTTTAAGCCAAACTATGTTTTTTTTTTCTAAACCTAACAAAGTGGTTTTGTTGCCTAAAGCAACGCTAACCACGTGTTTACTGCGACCGTAGTGGAGCGTCATAGTTTGACGCGCTGGGCTACCCAGTGCCATGGAGAGAAAAAATATATATATTGAGGCCACAATTTACTAATTTGTGCACACAATATATCATTTGTTCCTTCAATTTAATTAAATTGTTCCCACATTCTGATTAATTTGTGGGCTCAATATTCTCATTTGTGGCCTCAGTTTGATTAAAACGTCCCCACGTTTTAGTTAATTCGTGCACACGAGCTAAGTGTATATAGTACAGAGAGCCAGCACAGCGCACCCCGCTGCAGTCTCTGACTGGACTGATGTTGTGTACTGTCAAGCCACAATTGCACACGGCAGATCTGCTGGTTACATTTTGTGCAGTTCGAATTCAAAAGTGCGTCATGACGGGGATAGCTCTGTGATTAAAGGGGGTGAAAGCAGTGGATGTGATAAGTCATGATCGTCACAGAAAATGCACCCACCAATAATAATGCGTTCTCTCTGATCCCACCACCACGAAAATTACCAAAAGAGCATTTGGCACGGTCCTGACGCACTTGGCAGGGCGCATCACATCGTGTTGCTCATCGCAGTCACACATCTACCTGTAGGAATTAGAATTAAAAATGTGGCGCTTAGACAACATTTTGGCCAACCTCGTTTGAAAAAAGATCACGTGCCCAGTCTTTCGTGGAGCTGTGTGAACACTTCTCAATGTGTCAGTCTCCCGTCAGCACTGTTGACGTTGTTAGCCGTCACCATGGTGATACCCGTGAAGAGGCAATAGAAATGCTCTAAATTTCGAATTTAGCCCCTTTAAGAAACGAGAAATTGCAGTACAGAAATGCCAAATATGTTGGAGGCAAAACGGTGTCCATTACAGTCTATCCCCTGAGAAAGCACTGGCTGTACAGATCCAGAATCAGTCGGGCTCTAATGAGGATGTCCACTGTATAAAACAAGTGTTTCAATGTTTCCGCTGCAAAAAAACAAAGAACACAAAGATCCATCTCACGCATACATTTCTGAGGTTGAAAAGTCTACAAGAGAGTAATGAATCAAACAAGCAACTCTTTCTTTTTCATTACAGAACACTGTAATAATAATAATTGACACAGTTGATGCTGATGAGTTTCCCTCTACGTCGTCCATCAGTTATCAGCTGCAGTGTGACTCCTCTGACAGTATGAGGCAGTAAAAGCTCTTCTCAGAGTGTTGCTCAGCGTTGATGTTGTTCTAATGTGTTTTGGGATCAACAGACGCCCAGCGACGGTGAAACAATTATCCAGTTTGCACCCCGCCGAGGTCCAACATTCCTCCTTTGTGTTGGAGGAGCTAAATAAAGCTGCTGCGTCGAAGGTGTTTCCTCACTTCAGCTTCTGCAGAAGATTCACTTGAAGCTGTGAGCAGATGTGCTGAAGTACGAACACAGCGACAAAACTTCATTCCTAATACTTTATTCTTTAATATCCTGTTCTCGGTTAATTAGAGCTGTTTTACCCCTGAAATAACACGTGAATGTCATGATACAAAGTTTAAAATGATTTTACAGTCAGTATAATAACTTTACACATGTGCACAACCTTTAGCTAATTAACACTGACACATTCCACAGCAGCACTGATGGAGGAAATGGCCTCGGATGCTAATTAGCTGCAGGTTTGTTTGTTGTTACTTAATGATCCCAGTGGGATTAAAACTGAGCAGAAGAGAGAAAGTCTTACCTGTAGTTTAAACAAAGACACTTTATCAGAGTCTACTGGGAGTAACACAATATATTAATAAACATAAAGCATCTTTTGCTGACATATGAACAGGGTGGAAGCTCATTAACAAGTGTAGCTGTTTAAACTCTCAGGTACACAGATGTGGGCAGATGTGGGTTGTGTAAGATTATGAGATAATAAAGAAAAAATGCTATAAAAAGAATGCACTCAAGTCCTAAAGTCCGAAAAAAGTCATAACACACTTCACCAAATGAAATGCCATTTTAACAACAGAATAATGATATATTAAATTAGTAAAAATCATGAATGCATTT